>JAZHEH010001096.1:1412505-2825011 GCA_036589455.1 Ateles fusciceps
TCAGGACCTATACTTTCTTTAGCTGAAGTGCCCCAGAATAACTAGTAGAAAAGCAAAAAGATGAAACCCTTGGTGGCTGATGAAGAACAGAAATGTTGCTCATTGGCTGTTATAAGCCCTGTGTGGGGCGCTCTACATTCAGAACACTGCAAGCATTCAGTGAGATGGGAGCTTGAAGGGCAGGTGACGATAGTGAGACATGGCACAGGCTGATTATCACTAAAATGTTAGCAAAGGGAAAAAGAACAGTTTATCTTTGGGTCCTATAAATTTATAATCCTCCCAGGGGGCACTAATCAGAATGTTTCCAGACAGCAAATACTAAACCTATTTTACAGTAACAAATCAGTCATACATAGTATTATCTTCAAAATGGGCTTAGAAGTAATAAACCTGAGTACTGCATAGATTCTTCAAGTCATTGTTGGCTAACACTCAGGATAACAAGATAATTTGCTATCAAGAGCAGTTAGAGGACATGTTTTAAAATCAACTCACATTGTATCAAATTTCTGAAAATAACCGGTAAAATTCAATGATAGGAATACTTTTCATGAACCTGGCTCTGCACTCATGCCATTGCTCAGGAAGCTGGGTTAATGCTTACCATCACATATTGTATTCTAATGTAAAGTGATTTAAAAAGTCCTTACACAGCACAAAAAAATCTACCAGAAAATAAATTTAAGGAATTATTGTATGGGTTCATGTAGTAATTAATGACTAAATTAATGGGGGTGGGGGAAGAGAAGGACAGGAAGCAAAGAAAGATTCCAACAACCCACTTGTGGAATGGTACACAACTCTTTGCCTCTACTAGAATCTTTCCTACCAGGAGGGCAAACAAGTTTGTCTTACATATCACTCTGATTGTCACTAGCTACCTGAGAAATATATTGAGAAGAGTACTGAAGAAATGTTAAGCTCAATTGGAAAGATAACTTTTTGTCAAAGCCTGTCATGGATATGAAAGGAAAGAATAATTCATTGGCTACCTATTTTTTATTTCTGTAATAAAGGGGATCATGCCCATTCCATCTAGGTATCCCCAAAATCCAACCCAGAGCAAATGTTCAATAAATAGTTCAGAACAAATTAATAAAAAACTTGGAGTTTTCTTTACCTTGGTTTCGAACAGGACTGACAAAATTGATACCATGAACATTTCTCCAGTCCCAAGATGTTGGCAAATTCAAAATCTTTTGCTGTATTTCAGCATTCAGTGGTGCAGGTTTGGGCCTAGAAAGGAAATATACATTTGATATCAACATATAGTCTTTCCTTTGAGGATGATTTCCTAAACTCTATTATAATTCTATAACTTAAGCTACCAGACTAGCTAGGATCTAGATTCAGACCCAAAGAGTACTTGTTCTATGAGTGATTCAATTTGTCAGTCATACAACAGAGTCATGTAAATGGCTTTCATTCACTGTTTCTTTTTCAGGATCTAGTATTAATAATTTTCCCTTGTGAAATGACACTGGTTTTATATATCACTGTGATATTATTTTTAGTATGCCTGAATAGCTGCATTCTTACTCACTTTAGAAAGTTTTTTTTTTTTTTTTTTAGACAGAGTCTTGCTCCGTCGCCAGGTGCCAGGCTGGAGTGCAGTGGCGCAAGCTTGGCTCACTGCAACTTCCACCTCCCGGGTTCAAGCAGTGCTCCTGCCTCAGCCTCCCGAGTAGCTGGGACTACAGGTGCACGCCACCACACCCAGCTAATTTTTGTATTTTTTGGTAGAGACGGGGTTTCACCATGTTGGCCAGGATGGTCTCGATCTCTTGACCTCATGATCCGCCTGCCTCCGCCTCCCAAAGTGCTGGGATTACAGGCATAAGCCACCGTACCAGGCCACTTCTGAAAGATTTTTGACCAAGAAAGGGATGAGAAGTAGAAGACGACATACAAAGGGTTTAGAGAAAACAGAGAAATCACTGATGTTTGACTTAGGAGACAGACACTTTGGTAATGGCGGGGCTGTAAAAGTGAAGTTGGCAAAGAAATAAAAAGGTCTATGTGAGGCAGGAGAACAGGGTCTGGAAGCAGGGAACATAAGGCCAATTCACACTGACTTCCTACAACTGAATAAAATGGAAACACTTCAGCAATGGCAGGAATGTGAATGGCTTTGTAACTTCACTTCATCCTCTTCTTTTACAGAGGCCACACACCCCAGTCCTCCTCATTAACACAGGGCCCATACCCAGTAAATGACTTTGTAACGTTACTCCACCTTCTTCATATACATAGGGCATACACCAATTAACCAATGGAAAACCTCTAGAGGGTACTGAAACCACAGAAAATTCTGTAACCAAGACCTTGAGCCATTTACGTGGGCCCACTCCCATCCTGTGGGGTGTGCTTTCATTTTCAAAAAATTTCTGCTTTTGTTGCTTCATTCTTTCCTTGCTTCATTTGTGTGTTTTGTCCATTTCTTTGTTTGAAACGCTAAGAACCTGGACACCCTCAACCAGTAACATAAGCATAACATATGCTGACTAGCTCTGTAAATAACAGATAAAACTGTTTCATTACAAAATCACACCTTATATGATACCGTTGGGCTGTAAGACACCCAAAGGAGAGTTGCCTAGGCCCATGAATGAAGAGACATTTTTGGGAAATGAGAAAACTGTTCTAATACCTGCTCTGTATTAGAGATTTCACATGTACATACACACACACACAAACACACACACACCCTACACACAGAGAGCACCACAGCTTGAGACATATTAGACTTCTCCGAGTTTCCCCAAGCCTGCCAAATGCCTCTCTGTTCTATATCTTTATGCAGCCACTCCTATAACCAAAAGTGCCTGTTGCTCACCACTTAGAACTCCCCTAAGAGTTTTTCTTTAACTTGTAATTTTTAAAACTGCTCATAAAGTAGCCTCCACTCACCAGCCCCCAGTGAAAACTCACTTCCTCTTTCTCCCTGCTCCTTCAAATCTCGTTAGGGCACTACAGTCACACTGTGGTAAAAATTAGTTTTTCTGTTACTATAAACTATTTGAATTTCTTATTCATCTGGGCATTGTCCTACCACACTGTTCTAATTTTTCAGTGGTTTCCAGATGTTTTTTACTAGGCTACAATTTAGTCAATGGCAAAGATTCTTTAAGGGCTATTTCATGCCCTCTACACCTATCCCCAAGTGGTCCTGTCTCTCACAACTTCTCTTAGCTATAAAACAGGTTAAGAATACATGACAAAATGGAACAGAGATGAAAAAAAGGAAAAAAAACAACAATTACTGTTCATGAATAGCAACTGTAACTCTGACAATTGTATATACTAGAGAAATGCTAGTTCAATTTTTCACTAATTTTCTTTCCTAAGCCAGTCACATTGGTTGAAGATATATATGATACAGAGATAAATATGAGATGGTCCTTAACCATATGGAAAACAACGTTAAGAGACATAATATATACAAAAATTACTATAACAAATAGAAGTTACAGTAATGCTGTAAAACACACAACTTGAACAAAGTCTAAATAATCAAGGCTCATAAAAAAATCTGCCTCATAGGTAATTTTATATATAGGATGAGAGGGAAAACAAAGCTGGGACACCTATTGTGATATTTTTAAATAAAAACTAAGATGCAAACAAACTTTGAATGGAAATAGTTTCTGTGGTTTCACATTGAGAGTGTATGTTGAAGAAGAAACTCAAATTTTTTTTTTTTTAATTCTCTCATTGAACACTATCAACACAAAAGACTTCTGTGACCAAAGGCATGTGGGTTTCTCCCCCACACATCAAGCAAGCAACCAATTCCACGGTGGATACTATCTGGGTGTCCTCCAATCCAGTTTTGACGCTATGTACCTGGAGATGGCATCAGACCTCACAGGCTGAGGGCTCCGTCCCACAAAACTGCCCCCTACTTCCAATGCCAGTTGAATGTCCCAGTTGTTTACCTGTGCTTCTGACCAACCAGCTATAATGTGGGTATCCTATGACACCCTCCTTGGGTTCAATTAATTTGCTAGAGTGGTTCACAAAACTCACAGAAATACTAACTACTGTTTATTGGTTTATTATTAAAGATACTACGAAGGAAACAGATGAAGAAATGAGTAGGACAAGGTATGGGGAAAAGGGCACACAGCTTCCATGCCCTCCCTGAGAACACCACCCTTTATGAAATTCCACATGTTCAGCTATCTGGAAGCTCTCTGTACCCTCTCCTTGTGAGCCTTATATGGAGATGTCATTGAATAGGCATGACTGACAACCATGTAGAGAGGTGATTAGACAAAAAAGGTATGATCTAAACACAGCAAAGCCTGTCTGTTCAGAATCTTAGCTTCTCTGTGCAGCGTTCCTTCCTTTAGGGTATAGAACAGGACATCTTTGGAAATGAAGGTCTTAAGACCCCAGATCAGAAGGCAGGAGAAGATTAGAGTCCTAACCTGGGCAGGTGAGAGGAGGGTAGAAGACGATAGAGAGAGATAGAGAGAGTGATTCTGTTTTCTGAGGCCTAATGTGCCCCAACATTAAAAGATAGTAACAAGGGCTATGGGAGTTATGAGCCAGGAACTGTGGACAAAATCCAGTTTGTATTAACTAATTTTCCCGTTTAAACTTAAGAATATACTAATATAAAGGATAAAAAAGACATTCAAGTTTGGCAGCATAGTGTAATTTCAGGGCATACAGTTTTATCACGTACTATCTGTGTAACATTTGGCAAGGAACCTAACATTACGAAACTACAGTTCACTTCTATTAAACTGGGTATAATCATGTTTACCTTAATGGGTTGTAATGAAAATTCAATGTAATAATGGGTAACAAGTGCTTAGAACAGTGCCTTTCTCTGATAAGTCCGTCCTAAAATGACAGCTGTTATGATGATAACATCCATGTCATTAACAGGATTAAATAAGATGCTAACACAGGTTAAAGCAATTATCTAACACAAAACAGTCATTTTAATATTAAGTTTCTTTCTTCTGCCATCCTATAAGGCAGAGATTTGCCCATCAACGTACACACACATAAAGTAAAAAGAATGTGAGAACTGAGGCTTAATGGCATTGTCAAAGGTGTCTGAACCAGAGCAACTCCACCTTGAACAGGAGCTGGCTAGCTGAGAACTACTGTGCTGCATTCCCAGACAGTTAAGGCATTCTAAGTCATAGGATGAGATAGGAGGTCAGCTCAAGATACAGGTCATAAAGACCTTGCTGATAGAACAGCTTACGGTAAAGAAGCCACCTAAAATGTACCAAAACCAAGATGACGATGAGAGTGACCTCTGGTCTTCCTCACTGCTACACTCCCACCAGTGCCATGACAGTTTAAGAATGCCCAGTGCAAAGGCTCATGCCTGTAACCCCAGCACTTTGGGAGGCCGAGGCAGACGGATCACCTGAGGTCAGGATTTCAAAATTGGCCTGGCCAACATGGCGAAATCCCATCTCTACTAATAATACAAAAATTAGCTGGGTGTGGTGGCTCATGCCTGTAATCCCAGCTACTCGGGAGGCTGAGGCAGAAGAAACACTTAAACCCGAGAGGCAGAGGTTGTAGTGAGCCAAGATTGCACCAGGGCATTCCAGCTGGGCAACACAGTGAGACTCTGTCACACACAAAAAAGGAATGCCATGACAACATCAGGAAGTTACCCTATATGTCTAAAAAAGGGGAAGCATGAATAATCCACCCGTTTGGCATGTAATAAAGAAATAACCATAAAAATGGGCAACCAGCAGCCCTGGGGTTGCTCTTCTGTGGAGTAGCCATTCCTTATTCCTTTACTTTCTTAATAAACTTGCTTTCACTTTGCACTGAGGACACGCCCTAAATTCTTTCTTGCATGAGATCCAAGAGCCCTCTCTTGGGATCTGGATCAAGACCCCTTTCCAGTAACAATTGAAAACGAAGAGAGACAAAGAGGAGCCTGAGGAATGAAGAGGTGAGAATTACAAACATTTTAAGTTCATGATACATGATTGGGTCTTAATCTTTTGGCCTACATTCTTTACAAATCTAGTGAAAGATCTAGATTCAGAAATGCTCATAAACAATACATTTTGTCTGTAATTTCAGCAGTTTCACAGACTCCCTGTATCTCAAGTTAAGAATCTCAGACAGTTTCTATTATCTCATTGGATTCTTACAACAGAACTAATTTATATACAAAAATGCTAGTGAAAAGCAGGCAGCCAGACTATAATATCTGCTGTAACATTTCCTACTTCACTCAATTCTATCTCCTTATCTTAAACCTTCTATGAAGTTTTATTCATAAAAACAGTCCTTCATAAAGCCAGCTCTTCTCTGAAACAAAAGTGTTTGGCTGGAGGGAGAAGGGAGAAGGGGATAAGGGAACACTCACATTTCAAAGTGTTCTAGTTCATAATGTGCCCATATGCCTCAGAAACATGGCACATGACATGTGGTGAAGCAGCTGTGACAAGGCTCACACCTTTCAGGCAGGAGCCATAGTCCGCTACGCTCAAGTGCTAACACTCCTCCTCTTGATGCTTGTTTGGATTTTTGTGGTTGAATAGGTCTCAGCCTCCTATCTCATACACACACATTAGGACTTCACTTTTGTGAATATGAGAAGGGGATATGATATACTCCATTTTCCAATTTTGATTAACTAGAGCATCTCACAGACAAGAAATTCCCTAGAATAAATTTTGAGAAATACTGCAAAAGATTCTTTTAAGAAAAGGGTAGAATTACGGGAGGATGCCCTCAGTTGGATAGGAAAAATGCCTCACCTTAGCATTATTGGTCTGCAGATGAGTAAGTTAGTAATGTTGATATGGACAGGAAACAGCAAAATACTGGGTAGAAGAGGGCAGTTCCTCAGCAAAAGCCCCGCCCCCAAGCCAAGACCCAAAGCCCTTAGTGAGACAGGCATTTCTGTTTCTGCACCCAAGAAGGTGCCTTTTGGCCCACACACCCCTCATCCTTCCCCCATACAAACCCAAGATCTTAGCAGGCACAGACACAAGCAACTGTGATAGGCGCTGAGGCACAGAGCGGCACACAGCTGTGGAAAGCAGTGGGGCAGCACAGCAGAAAAGGAAGGAAGAGGTATCTGAACCCAGAGGAGAACAGGAACAGGGGGGACTCCAGGGGAGGAACACCTTTCCACTCCATCCTCCTTCTTCAGCTGAGAGCCGTCTCGCAGAGAGCCACCTCTACCACTCAATAAAACCTTGCATTCATCCTTCCAGCCCAGGTATGATCTGATTCTTCTGGTACACTGGGCAAGAACTTAGGCTGTCATACTGGCCCCCTGTCCTTGTGATAACGCATGGGTTCTACTGAGCTCACTAACACAAGCCATCTGCAGATGGCAAAGCTCAAAGAGCACTCTAACACATGCTCACTTGGGCTTCCGGAGTCCCTGATACCCACTCCTAGACACTGCTGTGGGGCCAGAGCCCAAAAGCACTCCCCATGGCCTCTGCACCTGCCCCTTGGCATGCTCCCCCACAATGCCCTGTCATATGCCTGTGAGGGGGATAAGGGAACACTCACATTTCAAAGTGTTTTAGTTGAGTAATTATTAATAAATTAGTAGCCTATTCAAATAACACAAATTTGAACCATGAACTCTACAGATATTAGAGGATTAACCATTGTATTCTCTGAGAATTAGAGAATATGTCAATGTATTAAGGAAAACTGACCTACCTATATAATTTTTCAACTTCTGCTACCTCCCCATTGCTTTCCAATTCCTTACCCCTTAGTCACATGACCCTAAAGCAGAGTATGGCATTACAGGACTTATCCCTGGCCACTTAACAAATGTTAAGGAGCTATATTAGATAGATGTAGATCCTAAGCTAGGTCCAGCTATAGGTTTGGAGAAATAAATTTTTTTTAATTCCCTAAATTTCTGACTAGACAGATTCAAAGTAGTATGGTATAGTTTGCCAAACTAAGAAATATACCATGGGGCATGGGGCATATGGGTTGAGTATAGAGCTATACTGATAAATAACTTTTTGTTTCTGGACATCAAAACATAGAGAAGATTTTGAGATTTTTTTTGTAGGTGGCAAATTGACAATTACTGTAGGCAAGCTGAGGGCTATCTGAGGCAAAGGGAACAGCGCAAATGAAAATGAAAAGTTTCCATTAATTGTGTGTCATACTGTTTGAAAGCAGATCAAGGTGGTAAATATAGTTATGGTCATAATTAGATGGCTTTGGATACCAGGCTAAATTTATACATTCAATAGTGGGCAGTAACATGGTCCCTTAATCACCCAAAGGGTTCTCTTTGGTCACTGCCTACACAGAGCTGATTGTCAAGACAGGGAAACTGCAATAGAAAACGAGTTTAATTCATGCAGAGCTGGCTGTATGGGAAGCTGGAGTTTTATTATTACTCAAATCAGTCTCCCAGAACTTGGTATAAGAGGATAAAACTAGAAGCATCTCATCCAACAGCTAAGAATGGGGACAAGTAGAGGTAGAGACCAAAGGGAGAGGACCAAAGAGATAGCAGGCATGAAAGTGCCTTGGCAAAAATTCTATCAGTGAGAAAAATTATGTGAAAGCGATCTTAGCTGACCCACCCCACTCCTTGCCTTTCACTTAAATATTCCTGGGCTATTGGACCAAGCTAACTTTGGAAGTCATTTTGGCTATAGGTTAAATGACAATGGGCCTTGCTCTGAATCTCAACTGCTTTTGTGAAGCTAATGACAGCCATCAGGCTGTGGGAAGGAGAGGAGCTTGAGTCCTGCTAAGGCACAGACATGATAGACTGTCAGCCACTATTCCAGAGGTTATAAGACATGCAACTCCCCCAATTACTCCAGCAAATAACATCATTATTGTAGAACCTAAGACTTGCTTTTTGAAATATCTTTTCAGGGTGTTTTTTTTTTTTTTTAATTGTTGTTGTATGTATGTATGTACATATATAAATATATATATATATATTTATTTATTTATTTTTACATGTCTGACACCCATGGCTCTACCTGGACCCAGCAATCCCACTCCTATGGCCCCAACTAGAAGCAATTCAGCCCACAGGAGGACTGCTTTGACCCTCTCTGATTTCACCTACCCCAACCAATCAGCAGCAAGCACCTGTTACCTGGCCACCGCCAATCCTTCAAACCTGCCTTTGAAAAACCCCTACCTATCAATTTGTACAAGATGATTTGAATATGAACTCCATCTCCCATGTGGTGTGGACAGCCTAGTGTCTATTAAGCTCTTTCTCTACTACTTTGCCATGGTCTTTCTTCATGCAGCAGGCAGGAAGAACCCCTCAGGTGGTTACAGGCAGGAGACTAATCCATACCATGGTGAAAACAGGACACAGCTCCATGCCAGAGCATAGAAAATGGAAAGGGGGCAATGGAAACAACAGACATAGGAAAGAAAAACTCATAAACAGGACTTGGAGAGTGACAGAATATGTATCAATAGGAGAGGAAGATGGTTAACAGATCACATAAAGATGTTACAAATGGGATGACCAATAAAATGGCGAGCAACCCCAGTAAGACTGCTTAGGAGGGAGGATGGTATTCAGCATTCATATTTTTATTAATGATAAAGTGAAATGCTTTGTTACCTTGGGAGTCTTCGACGGTGGCCACCACTTCTCCTAATCATATCTCCCAGGGTAAGAGTCTCATATTCCATGTACGTAGTTGCAGTCCAAGACTTCTGAATGGCATTGATAGCTTTCACAAAGTTGTGGTCATATTTGTAAAGCCTACTAAAATACCTGTCCCAAAAAAAGAGATCACTTCAGATATAGTCTTTACTGATGTAAATAGAGTAATTAAAACAGGCATTCACACTCTGTGCCTAAGTGGAAAGTGGTACAACCTTTCAGGAAGGTAATTGGCAAAATGTATCAATAGCCCAGAATAGCCTCGCATGTCTTCTCTAAAAATAAAAGTTAAAGTTAACTAAGATGCATGTATAAGGGTTTTCCATGAAGTACTTTAAAACTACTAATAGACTGTAAATAATCTAAATAAATGTTCTAAGGGACTGATTAACACTTCATTTTCTATATAATATAGTAATTAAAAATGTCTAGAAGATTAATAATAGGGAAGAATGCTCACAACTACATTAAATATAACAAAAGGAAATCAAAGTTTATACAGAATCATAAACAATTTATCAACTTTTACACAGTAAATATATGTATATATGTATAGTAATGTATATGTATATGTATGTATGTGCAGACACACACACATGCACATACACACTATAAACACATTTTTTAAAATGCCAAACATGGTTACCTGAGTGGGGACATGAGATGCCCAGCTTTCCCCTACCCCCAACAGTTTCTACAGTGTACCTTTATAAACTTTTTAATAAGAAAAAAGAGACCAGCAAAACCTGTATGCAACATATATGCAGCATGCAAACATTATAACCATATGATATAAAAATAAATTATACTTTATGGAAGTTTGGTTTATACCTGTTACTCAGAATTTATTTCTTGAACCAATATCAGCAGGAGCACCTGGAAGTTTGTTAAAAATGCATACTTTAGGTACCCAGCCCAGATCACCTGAATCAGAATCTGCATTTTTTAAAACTAGATCCCCAGGCAATTCACAATAACATTAAAATCTGAGCTGCACTGGTTTACCTTATGCCAAATGCTTGTATACAGATGTAAATAGACTTAACACACAAACAGCACGTTTACAAAGCAGAAAAATTTAGAGAGTTGATTATTCACTTAATTCAAACATTTATCATACCTGTGTGCTAGATGCTAGGAATTATAGAACTCGCCATATTATTCCTATTTAAAAAGATTCTGTGGTTTGCGAGTGACTCACTATCTAAGATTTCCATAAACATTCAACTATGCAAAGCAAGATATAACTAACCTGAGTAACATTTTAGGCATACTGCAAACTCTTTCTCTTATAAATCATGTGTGTAGAGAGAGAATTTTGATACAGTAGAAAAACCTGAGCACAATGAAAATAATCAGAAAAACGTGCAACCAGGTTGATAATGTTTTCATGTTTTTATCAAAGTTCTTTCCCACGTGTTGCAAAGTGTGAAAAACCAGAGAGGTAACTTTATCAAGCAGATTATAAAACTTTATCATATTTATGACCATACTAACACAACAAAAACAAGTTACAGTTGTTTCATTGTTTCTTTAGGCACAAGAATAAATTTTAAATTGTAAAAAAAATACTTCTGAGATATTTTCTGACAGTGAGAGTCAATATTTCATTGACTGTAGGTATTTGAGGAGCAGTACCCAGCTCTACTCCCCTTACTTTACCATAACTTCTAGCAAAACCTCATGTGCTGATATGTGCATTAAAATAACAAGATAGCATCCTAGGTCTTAAATACTATTATTTTTGGTGTTTAAGATCCAAAGAGATTAAAAATACTGTATCTTACTATGGGATAACAGATCATTAACAGCTGAAAGAGACCTCAGCAGCAAAATTCAATCCCACACACTCATTCCACAGGTGAGGCAATGTAGGCTCTGAGCAGTCTGGTTGGGAGCTTCACTAAATGAGACAATGTTTGGAATATCAAATAGAGTACAAAGAGTACATACCATATCCTAAATGGTAGGGTGCAAGGTAAAAAAGTTAAAAGGAAATGTGTAGCTCTAGGGTGAAGCCAAGCAAAGCTATTTAAAACCTAAACTCAAAATGAAGGGGCTGAATTGGTCTAGATCTTGTTCAGCACTTGTGCAGACAATTCATTCTCCTTTAAATCATCTCTCTTACCTCTGTGCTGCAGTCATTCATTGCTAGTGTTGCCTGGCTTGGGATGATTTGTACATGTACATTTTTCATGGTTTTTACTACTACATAAAACAGGTAAGGTAACATTTCATCTCTTCCTTCCAAAACAAATAAAGTCTTATTTGAAACCTCCTATTTGTGTGGTTCACTGTTAGTTATAGCAGATTTAATTTAACAGAAACCATTAACTGCAGGTTATAGTCTGAATTGTGTCCCCCTCAAGATTCATATGTTGAAATTCTAAACCCCTGTATCGAAGCCCTATGACTGTATTTGGGGACAGAGCTTTAAAGAGGTAATTAAGGTAAAATTAGGTCATAAGAGTGGGCCCCAATCCAATATGAATGATGCCCTAATAAGAAGTGAAGATTAGGACAGTCAGAAAAGACTGTTTAGGGGCACAGTAAGCAAGCAGACATCTGCAAGCCAAGGAGTATGCACCTGGCAGAAACCAAACCTGACAACACCTCAATCTTGGACTTTCAGCCTCCAAAACGGTGAGAAAATAACCTTCCTTAAGCCACCCAGTCTGTGGCACTTTGTTAGGACAGTCCTCTCAAACCAATAGGCTGTGTAAATACTAAGAACTTGGATTTCAGTTATTTATGGTCTTGTTTAAAAGTTGCTCAATTAGTATCACCTACACTTCTTACAGCATAAACACATGTATCTACATGTATCATGCAACACGTTATTACATGGCAACAAATAAAATGTTTTTCTTTATTAGTAATTTGTAATTCTGTGGTCCATTACATGATATCATTTAAAGTAAACATTGGTCCATTACTTTTGGAATACTTTGAAAAAGTACTCTCAATTATATTGGTCAATTTATTTTTCCAGTAAAGTTTTATATAGCATGGCTAATATTTCTAAGCCAAATAAATTTTGTAGAATCAAACTAAAATTCCAAGAATGTATACACATGTTCATATATACTATAAAACAAAACGAAACATATGTCTCACTTGTAACAACTCACTTTTCCTGAGAATTCTTAAGGTCTGCTGTGTTGACATACACATTCTCAGAGGCAATCCCCACCTTCTTTCCGGTGAAACAAGCCCAGTTCCGGCCCAGCACATCATGGACCCACCCAGTCATTGTCTCGTTGCAGTAGCTGGTCACCTTGCTGCCCTCTTCTTTATACTGCAAACAAATAAGGGAAAAGAAAGCCAAGTAAAATCTGTTTCAAATTTTAGGTCCATTTCCCTGGCTGTCATTCACAGTAAATATGCTCCTATTCACACTTTGTTAATCAAAACAAAAACTTCACCCTGACAGATTACATTCAAAGAATTATTCTAGAAAAAGAGGGGTACAAACTTCTCCGTGGTTAGCACTGTTTGGCCACCAAACAAAATGTATATAACAAAACACTTCTAGGAATGAAGGGCATGGAAAAAAAATTAAAAAAAAAACACAAAAAACAGTATTTGCCACATTTAAAGCATTTTTCAAAAAGGACTTCACTTAATCCTTACAAAAAGACTATGAGGATGCAGACGATAATAACCACATTTTACCAAGGACAAAGGAGCTGAGACAATTAAGGAGCTCCTACCAAAGCAACAGGGCTGTTAGATGGCAAAAACGGAATTCTCCTCAGTCTATCACTACACTTTTCCACTGAGACAAGGTCCACAGGAAACTACAAGAACAAATGATGAGCATTGTCTGCAGAACGAAACAGAATCCTTTTTTTCTGTCACTCTCTCAATTTATTGGCATATTCTGATCATGAGGGGGCTAAGGTAACCTGAGCATTAAATACATTCTTTACACTTTATTTCACTAATACAGACTTTTGTCTTATTTCGATGTTAAAACTAAAAAAATAACTATTATTTTTAACAGATCCAAGATTTGAACTAAGATGCTTTGGTTCCAGAGCCTAGTTACCCTCATGTTAGAACATCTCCTCATGGAGGCGGGACACGTGATCCAGGATGACAGTGAAGCGTGTGGGAGACAGAAAGGGAAAATGCTATGCTAAATCTCTGAGGAGAGACTTGGGCACAGACAATGGCAGGCTCTGACTATATTAATAGAAAAGCCTATCTGTAGAACCTTGGGCGAGATTTTACTAGGCTTTAGTTCTCTCGCCTGTGAAATAAGGAAACTAGAAAAAAATATCCTCGAAGGTATAAACATTCTAGGATTTCATGATCAAATGCAGGGTCTGGTAAACACTTCCTATAATGACCGGACAGCAAATATGTTAGGCGTTACAGGCCACTTAGTTCTCTTGCAGCTGTTCAACTCTGCCCTTGTAGCACAAAAGCCATTAAAAGCAAGACAAACAAATTGGCACAGCACTCAACTATGTTTCTATAAAACTTTTATTTACAAAAACAGGCAGTAGGGTGGTTTTGGCTCCACAGGTTGTAGTTTGTGGACTCCTGCTCTACTCTAATACACACTATTTCACTTGTTTGCAGAGGTTGGCAAACTGTTTTTTTTTTTTGTTTTTGAGATGGCGTCTTGCTCTGTCCCCAGGCTGGAGTACAGTGGTGCGATCTCGGCTCACTGTAATCTCCACCTTCTGGGTTCAAGTGATTCTTCTGCCTCAGCCTCCCAAGTAGCTGGGACTACAGGTGTGCGCCACCATGCCCAGCTAATTTTTTTTTTATTTTTACTAAGGATGGGGTTTACCATGTTGACCAGGATGGTCTCAATCTCTTGACCTTGTGATCCGCCTGCCTCAGCCTCCCAAACTGCTAGGATTACAGGTGTGAGCCACCGCGCCGGGCCAGCAAACCTCTTTTTGAAAGATCAGATAGTAAATATTTTAGGCTTGCAGGCTGGAAGACCTCAGTCACAACTACTCAACCTAAAAGGTGTGCAGGGAATACATAAATGAATGAGCTATGCTGTGTTCCAATAAAACTTTACTTACAAAAGACGCTTATACTTTGTCAATCCTCAGAGGAATGTGTAGGCTAAACTACACTAAAAGTTAAAATTACCTTATTGCATCTGATTCTCTGAATTGAAAACCAATTTAGAGGAAGAGTTAAAAATGTATGGCTTTAGAATCCAGAAAAACTAGACTTAAATTCTGGGATTTACCACTATGTTATATAGCACAGAATAAGTTACTTTGGGCTACTCATATCCACATCTTGCTTTTATCTCTGGTGATATTCATCATTTTTTTTTTTTTTTTTTGGGATACAAAGTCTCACTCTGTCACTCAGGCTGGAGTGCACTGGCAAGATCTTGGTTCACTGCAATCTCCACCTCCCACATTCAAGCGATTCTCCTACCTCAGCCTCCTGAGTAACTGGGACTAGAGGCATGTGTTACTACGCCTGGCTATTTTTTGTATTTTTGGTAAAGACAGGGTTTCACCATGTTGGCCAGGCTGGACTCAAACTCCTGACCTCAGGTGATCTGCTTCTCTCAGCCTCCCAAAGTGCTGGGATTACAGGTGTGAGCCACTGTATCTGGCTGGTGGTTCGTGATATTATGAAGCCCATATGTCTACTTCTAGTGAAGAATGACTTCACTAGCATGAGTTCAGTTCCCAACTACTCAAGTCCTTGCTAAAACCCAACTCAGGATGAAGAACAAGGAAACAAAGGTCCAGGGCATTGCTGGGCAGCAATATGAAAGGGTGTATTGTATAAAAAGGTTAATAAAATTAATTTTTTAGACTAAACTATGTAAAACTTCTATTTTGATAGATCAAAAACAGTCTAATGTAGTAACTTCATAGGATGCAGCCTAAACTTCATAAAGCTGTATTACATATTTCTCTATGGCACTGGCTCTTGATCCTATTTTCTTCTCCTTGGTTGCATGCTGGTAAGGTATGCCCAGTAGGGTTAGGCAGATGCTCCCTCCCACCTCTGCTGTTTGAGGAAGCGGTCTGATAATGTTTCCAGAGTTCTTAAGAGCTACTTTACAGAAATTGTCACACACACACAAACAAAATGCTTTTACACAGGAGGATATTCCCCGCAGTATAGTAAGTGTTAAAAAAAAAAAAACAAAAAACACAAAAAAACAAAAGCATGTCCTACAAAATGTCTAAATTTAAAAAGTATTAGATAAATAATTTATTCAAAGGAATATTATATAAATTTTATATGATAAACCTGAGTTCCATAAAAAAGTGGTGAGCAAACTAAAATTGGAGAAGTCTGCCTATTTCTATAAATATAGTTTTGCTGGAGAACAGCATGCCCATTCATTTATACATTGACTACGGCTGCTTTGTGCCACAATGGCAGAGATTTCATATTTTATAATGATTGCACAGATTACTCACAAATCTTACAGGTTCAAGAGAACACAGAAATGATATAGTCTTGGGGGATAAAAAAGAGACTTAAGGAGGTGGCTGAACTGGAACTAACTGTTCTACCCCAACGTCATCTACCACTTCTTCCTACAACGTGTCTTCTCATAGAGAGCCAGATAGATAAACAATCACTAAAATCACTGATGGGAGATACCCAGAAATGACAGAAAAGGCTTTTTTAAAACCCACAGAGCTTCCACTTATATTCTTCGGGCTTCACAATAATCTCTTTGGGATAAAATTTCTTTCTCATGAAGAAATTATGACTCTGCAAAATTAAATGGAGAGGAAAGAATTCAAATACAGGTTCACATGTTTCAAAGGTCATTGCTTTATCCATTGATTTCTCTTTAAAAAAAAAAAGTTGCAAAGAATTAACTGACCCATGAGTCAGGTTCAAATTGTTGCCCAAGGCCTTTTAAGGGCTGCCTAAAATATCTAGCAGTCCTCACCACTGTTTTCTCACTATTCAGGTACCTATGTTGGTTTGGCTCTTTCAGTCTTTTTACCATTCCTGCCTAGGGTTTTTGATGCAGAACAGAAAGAAAGAATAATGCCTTCAGGCCTAGGCTGCCTGGAGAGGAAACAGCTCTGCCACTTATTGGCTGTGTGACCCTCAGCAAGTCACTTTCCTCCCTGTACTTTCAGTTTCCTGATCTTTAAAACAGGGGCAATGGCCAGGCACAGTGGTTCACGCCTTTTATCCCAACACTTTGGAAGGCTGAGGTTGGGGGATCACTTGAGGCCAGGTGTTTGAGGTTACACTGAGCAATGATTGAGCTACTGAACTTCAGCCTGGGTGACAGAATCAGACCCATTCTCTAAATAAATAAAACAGGAATGATCTCATGGGCTGTGTTTTATGGATACTAACTCATTTATTTTTCACAATAGTCTCCCAGGTGGTTCTTTCCACAAAAACGTAACAACAGGATTTCTGTTTATTCAGTACCTAGAAAACTGTCTGGCACTAGGAAGTAATTAATTATTGAATGAGTGAATAAATGAATAATAGAAGAGGAAGAACAACAAATGTCAAGTCCCATTTCAACATTTAACAAGACACTGAGAATAGATAAGTTTATAATTAACAGAGGTGTGGTGATGCCAATATATCACAAAACCTGTAAGTGCAAATCACAGTATTACTTTAGAAGTACAAATGTTCCTCTCCAAACCTGCTTCCCTATCTGTAAATTTAGGTTGACTCCGCGAAGTTCCAAAAATTTCCCTTCAGGCTTTCTAATTGCAAATCCTTACATCTGTGGTTTTCTTATTTTTTTATTTTTATTTTTTGAGACAGAGTCTTGCTCTGTGACCAAGGCTAGAGTGTAGTGGCGCAATCTCAGCTCACTGCAACCTCTGCCTCCAGAGTTCAAGCAATTCTCCTGCCTCAGCCTTGGGAGCAGCTGGAATTACAGGCATGCGTCACCACACCCAGCTAATTTTTGTAATTTAGTAGAGACAGGGTTTCACGACGTTGGCCAGGCTGGTCTCCAACTCCTGACTTTAGGTGATCCATCTGCCTTGGCCTCATAAAGTGCTGGGATTACAGGCATGAGCCACCGTGCCCAAGTTTCTTATTTAATATTCATAAAGCCAGTAAGTAATTCTTAATATAGACACATTCTTTATTTATATAAGTATAAAATCCTAAAAAACTACAACTTTGTTTTTGTATTATAACTTAAATCCTATACATATAATTTTATTTTATGCTATTCTGTAGCATATGAATCTGAAATAATATATCATTTTTAGAACCTGAAATTATTCTGTAAAAGGACACAGCTGCAATGCTACTTTGCATGACAATAACTTAGTAGAAGAGAGGCATTTACCAGTGGGGAAGCCAAGTACTCAGTACCTTAAAGGGGACCATCCACGGTAGCCCCGGTGATTTTCTTGATTTGAATGTTTTTGGGGTATGTCATTTTTCCTATGAAATATTTCTTTTGTGATTTCTGTCATAGTATCACCAATTTAGAAGTTGAAGTTTTAACCCTGCTATCCAGCTTGAAATGCAGCCAAACATTTTTTTCTGAGGGTTTTCATTTATATAAACATCAATCTCTGAAGACTGCCTTGTACAGATGAGATAATTTAAGTTTCCATTCATTTAATCCAATTTCTTTCTTTCTTTTTTTTTTTTTTGAGATGGAGTCTTGCTCTGTCGCCAGGCTGGAGTACAGTGGCAGGATCTCAGCTCACTGCAACCTCCGCCTCTTGGGTTCAAACAATTCTCCTCCTCAACCTCCAGAGTAGCTGGGACTACAGGCACCTGCCACTACACCCAGTGAATTTTTGTATTTTTAGTAGAGATGAGTTTCACCATGTTGGCCAGGATGGTCTCGATCTCCTGACCTTGTGATCTGCCCACTTCAGCCTCCCTAAGTGTTGGGATTATAGGCGTTGAGTCACCGCGCCCGGCATCATTCATGCCAATTTCTACTGTAACAAATAATTTCATAAAATGTGAAGAACCTTCAAGCCCTAGCACTTAAGTTTAGAAAACTACAATTCAATAACTATCCATTTGCTTCTTCAAAATTACCATTAAGTTGCCACACATTCTCAAAATACCCCCTCTTCAATTTCCCACTCATTTTATCAACTATCCAATTACATCAACCTAGTCATAGGGAAATTTTGGAATTGAAGTTATTTTTTGGAATTGAAGTTATTTATCTTGGATCTTTTACTCGATTGCTTTTTGACACCGAGGTGAGTGAAAAGAATTGCTTAAACTTGTTCTGCTGTTTTCTTGATTAATAATGTACGTAAGCAATGTTTGAATACTTACTTTGCGCAACACACTTGGCTAGAAGACAGAGGCAGTTTAGTAAAGTGGATTCTGCACTTTAAATCCGGTTCTGTCACTTATCATTTACGTAACCTAGAGCAAGTCACAACTAGTGAGCCCCAATTACTTCATTTGAAAGTAGGAATGATACTTATAACTGATACTACTCTACTGGACTGCTATGAAAGATATAGATGATACTGAAGTTTGAAGAGTGAAACAGTTATGAAACATTAAACAAGTGACAATACTAACACTACCATCTGTTACCATGAAGGATGCTTTATGCATGCCTTCAGAGAACTTACATTCTCTCCAAAACTGCCAACTGGGCAGCTGACACTGGGACCTATCCTTTCAACCAGTAGTTTCCAATGGAACATCGGAAAGAAAGTATTGTAACTCCCACTTATATTTCTAATATAAAAATAAAACTGGCAGGGCAATTAGTGACTCAAGCCTGTAATCCCAGCACTTTAGGAGTCTGAGGCGAGTGGGTCACCGGAGGTCAGGAATTCAAAACCAGCCTGGCCAACATGGTGAAACCCTGTCTCTACTACAAAAATTAGCCTGGTGTGGTGGCACATGCCTGCAATCCCAGCTACTCGGGAGGCTGAGGAAGGAGAATCATTTGAACCCGGAAGGCAGAGATTGCAGTGAGCTACAACTATGTGCCATTTGTACTCCAGCCTAGGCAACAAGAGCAAAACTCCGTCTCAATAAATAAATAGAAAATTGAAAACTTCCACTATTATTTAACATGTAAAACAACATTGGTGTGCCCACTCAGATCCAATATCAGATATTCATCCATTATGTACAGTGTGCTAGTAAGTACCTATAAGATAGTTAAGGCACAGCATGTTCCCTTCTTCACATGTGCCTGCTTAAACTGACTTGAGCATCGTATCTGAATTAATCAGGCTAATACTCATAAAATGAACAAGTGGTTGACAATATACTTGCAAAGAAACAAAGATTTGCAAATACTAATGATGCAAAGGCATGAGCCACTGTGTCCGGCATCATTTATGCCAATGCAAACATAAGAAAATGGCAAAGTTTATAATTACCCTATCCTGAGTTCTGTCAAACATGTTAAAAGAAGTTTTTAGAAACAGATGTTTTAAAATGGTTCCATCACTGTGACATTCTTTTTAGTCCTAGTCATCAATAAAGCAAATGTTTCAGTTAAAATTTGTCTATTAAAATTATCATCCCTAATATCAATTGGTAATTATTCTAAATTCTTCTAAAGCTGTGACACTTTCATACTTTTAACAAAAATGTGTCAAATCTACTGAAATTCTTTAAGATTTTAAAACATCAGAAAATTTTGTTACCAAATGTTGAAAACTTACAGTCATGAAAATGATCAGTAACAGAGACTCTAACATTACTTTTGGCAACAAAATCATTATAATAAGGAATATTTTACATTATTTTCAAATGATATCTTCTTGAAATATATTTTGGGTAGGGCACAATTTTATGACATTAATAAAACAAGTATTTAATCACTTGATATTTCATGTTTTATAACCAATATATTAGTACAGTAATACATGTATATATAATTTTCAAAATGTATTTATTCATAATTTAGACTACATAATAAAAAAATTGGACATCTAAGTCTAATCCATCAAGATGATTTATCATTTCAGAAAAAAGCATTTTGCATGGACTTGAATGATTCGATGATTAACCAAATATGGAAATACTATATTCCAGCAACATTAAAAAACAAAGAACGTTTATTCCATCTTTGCCCTTTGTTTACTGTAGACATCTACATATCTGCAAATTACCTCCATTTGCCATCAGGTCCACAGCGTGAGTAAAAGCCATTAGATGGCAATAAAAAGGAACTAGGCAAATTTTACCGAATTGGTATTTTGCCAAATTCATCAGAAAATATCACATCTTTCCTCAGAAAGAAACCAACTCCCCTACGTCAGTTCCAAGGATTAGCTATAGTTTTCTGCCCACTACTAGATTAAACCATTTATTTAAATAGTCGAATTGTAATAAAATGCAAAACTGCCAGGAAATTGTTACAGTGGTTATAGCCAAGCAACGTTCAGCATTTTACTGTAAGAATTCGAAGTTTACGTGTGAAAATGAGGGTCATAAACTTGTTTATTTCCAGTGCTAAAAAGACAATCCATTAAAACCTAAATATACATTCCAGAATTAGCTAACACAACAGCAATTTAGCACTTGGCAAAGTAGTCAAAGACCCTGGGCTCATTCCTCACTTACTCACTCATCAACTCAAACTGTAAAGTTGGAAAAAAATCGAGTTCATCTAATCCACTCCTCAACTCATGCTCCTCACTACACCCAACAGAGGTGGGGCACGCCGTGCAGCGTCTCAAAGCTTTGGTCCTCCAGGCTTTGGGGAACCACTGCAGTCATAACACTCAAGATTTCCCTTGACAGCTAATTTCGTTTTTAGCAGTTCTGAAAGTTAGAACGTTACTGTTTTTAACTCTGAGCCCTATCTTCGCCTCTATAGGCTCACACAAGATTAAAACACAAATAAATAGAATAAAATATAGAAGTATAATCTCTTTTCCACTAAATCATCCAACATATATGGCCTGAGAGTCCACCATAGCCTCTAAGGGCAGAAAGGTAACAAGACTTCAAAAAACACATTAATAAAACCATACCACAATGATATATTACACAAATTTTCTTTTACAAATATTTATTGAAGGCTTATTATTTGTCACATATTGTACAGTACATAGGGAATCAAACAGTAAAATAGAGTTGATCTTTGCCCTAATCAAGTTTAAAGATCAGAGAGAAATACAGACAATTATGACACAGAATGCCAAGCCTTACTATATTGTGGGAACTTCTGACACATGTATCTGCAATTTCGTACCCACTGAACCTTCTCTCGCATAATAAAAGCACGTTGATGCAAAATTACTCAGATAAACAAAAGAATCTATTAATAATTTTTTAAATTCCACATTAAGTATATATACATATATATTTAAAATTTTATTTTAAGTTCTGGGATACATATGCAGGATGTGCAGGTTTCTCACATAGGTGACCAGTGCCATGGTGGTTTCCTGTGCCTATCAACACATCACCTAGGTATTAACCCATTTATGCCACAGGTTGCAATTTTTTGAGTGTGAAAAATTAGACCTCGGCCATGACCTTGAGCAGCAGGATATAAACAACTTTCACATGCTTAGCGTTTCAAAAATGGAACACTAGGCATAAATGGGTTAAGCCCAGAATGCATTAGCCATTTTTCCTAATACTCTCCCTCCAACTGGCCCCAGTGTGTGTTGTTCCCCTCCCTGTGCCCATGTGTCCTCACTGTTCACCTCCCACTTATAAGTGAGGACCGCGGTGTCTGGTTTTCTGTTCCTGCGTTAGCTTGCTGAGGATAATAGCTTCCAGCTCCATCCATGTCCCTGCAAAGGACATGATCTTGTTCCTTTTTATGGCTGCATAGTATTCCATGGTGTATATGTTCCATGTTCTCTTTTTCCAGTCTATCATTGATGAGTGTGGTGGATCAGTCAGAGTGGTTGGCAAAATTACAAACATTATAGAATAATTGCAAACCTTCTTGGAAGGCTGGGAGGTTTTTGTAAAAGCTTCAGGAAAGAATGGGCCGAGGCAGCTAGTTCTTTTATCTTGAGGCTTGAAGCATAAGGCAGTTAACAGGGGGAATACAAATAGCTTGTTGTCCTAAGACCAACCTTTGCCAGTCTGCGTTTGACTGCCTCCTACTCGAGGGGTCAGCAGAAGTTAACAATGGTGTTTATCCAAAGACCCTTATCCTTTGATCTATACAAAATAAAAGCCCACAAGGCCAGCGAGTCAGGGCCAGCAGCCTTTGAGTGAATGGCCCAGACACCCCAGCCCACTCTTTCATTGAAAATCTATGAGTGAATTTATTCATCTTTTGTTGGGACAGGGTCTGCCTGTTGGACCCTGACAGTGGTGCCCCATGTGAGAGAGCTGTAACGGATCAAGGATCATGACAGAACCCTGAAAATGGAGGTGAAAAGAGACTGTGCAGTCAGTGAGTAATCAGTAAGTTGTCGGTACCCGCTTGGGATTACCAAGTTTGAGGGGGATTGTTTAGGGTAGGATTTCATCGTGGGACAATAGCTATCAGTTCAACAGGTAAAAAGTATTGAAACAGCTGCTTAAGGCTAGTGGGGTCTCAGTTTCGCAGGCTCAATTAAGGGACCTAATGCAAACTGTTGTTTCCCAAAGCACATGTTTCCTTGCAGAAAGTACCCTAGAGGTAAAGCTCTGAGAACAAGTTGGGAGAACTCAAACAGCATCATGCGTAGGGGCAACGGGTCCCAGTAACACCATCACCAGGCCAAAGTAACAAAGAGGAAATGGAGGTTTTGCCTGAGCTCCCTACTGCAACAGATAAGAAAAAAGACAAGAGATACGCTACATTCAAGGGACCTTGTCTTAAGCAAGCGGCATTAAAAGGGGGAGCTCTTGAGATTGCCCGGTAATGCAAGATCAACAAGGCAATCTGGTGTATGCCTATAAAAAAGATAACAAAAAAGGCATAGAGGCCGAAACTGCGCAGCCACGCTGGCAGTGGGTGGAAGGAAAGGTTTGGCAGCAGGGAGGCTTGCAGTGCCCCAGGCCGATAGGAACTGTCCAGGCCAGCAGCAGCCTCTGATGGTGGGTGGAGGAACTAAAGGCAGTGCCTAGGCGAGTGCAACAGGGCCACTGTCCTGGGACCCGCATCGCCGCCCTCTGGCTCCGTGGGCGGCCCACAGCAAAATTTTTTATGTTCTTTGTTTGTTTACAAATGACATCCCAGATTACAACTCTCTGCTAAGATTTAAGTAAAATTTAAGAATTTTTAAGACCTTTTTCTAATAAGGCCACTGTTGTTATTCCAATCCTACTCTGACACAACTCTCTCAAAATCCTATTTAACAGTAACCTTTGAAAGGACAGAAATTACAGAGAGCCCATGAACTTTGGAAAGTGCTTCCTCAGGAAATGAACAGTCCTACAATAGACAAATTCCTGGACACATACACGCTCCCAAGACTGAACCAGGAAGAAGCTGAATCCCTGAATAGACTAATAACAAGTTCTGAAAATGAGGCAGTAATAAATAACCTACCAATGAAAAAAAGCCCAGGACCACATGAATTTACACCTGAATTCTACCAGAGGTACAAAGAAGAGCTGATACCCTTTCTTCTGAAACTATGCCAAATAAAGGAAAAGGAGGGAATCCTCCCTAACTCATTTTATGAGGCCAGCATCATCCCGATACCAAAACCTGGCAGAGACACAACAAAAAGAAAACTTCAATATCCCTGATGAACTTTGATCCAATAATTCCCAATAAAATACTGATAAACCAATCCAGCATCACATCAAAAACTTATTCGCCACAATCAAGTTGGCTTTGTCTCCAGGATGCAAGGCTTGTTCAACCTATGCAGATCAATAAATGTAATTCATCATATAAACAGAACTAAAGACAAAAACCACACGATTATCTCAATATTGGCAGAAAAGACCTTCAATACAATTCAACATCCCTTCATGTTAAAAACTCTCAATAAACTAGGCATTTAAGGAACATAATTCAAAATAATAAGGGTGTTTTATGACAAACCCACAGATAATATACTGAATGGGCAAAAGCTGGAAGCATTCCTTTGAAAGCTGGCAGATGACAAGGACGCCCTCTCTTACCGTTCCTATTCAACATAGTATTTGGAGTTCTGGCCAGGGTAATCAGGAAAGAGAAAGAAATAAAGTATATTCAAATAGGAAGAGAGGAAGTCTCATTGTCTTTGTTTGAAGATAACATGATCCTATATCTAGAAAACTCCATCATCTCAGCCCAAAAGTTCTTAAGATGATAAGCAACTAAAGTCGAGTCTCAGGATACAAAATCAATGTGCAGAAGCCACATGCACTCCTATACACCAACAACAGGCAAGCAGAGAGCCAAATCATGAATGAACTCCCACTCACAGTTGCTACAGAGAGAGTAAAATACCTAGGAATACAGGTAACAATGGAAATGAAGGATCTCTTCAAGAACTAAAAACCACTACTTAAGGAAATCAGAGAGGACACAAACAAGGAAAAACGTTACATGCTCATGGATAGAAAGAATCAATATTGTGAAAATGGCCATACTGCTCAAAGTAATTCATAGATTCAATGCTATTCCCATTAAACTACCATTGACACTCTTCACAGAATTAGAAGAAACTATTTTAAAATCCACATGGCACCAAAAAAGTGCTCGTATAGCCAAGACAATCCTAAGCAAAAAGAACAAAGCTGGAGGCATCACGATACCTGACTTCAAACTATACTACAAGTCTACAGTAACAAAACAGCATGGTACTGGTTAAAAAAAAAAAAAAAAAAAAAAGACACATAGACTAATGGAACAGAATGGAGATCTCAGAAATAAGACCACACATCTACAACCATCTGATCTTTGACAAACCTGACAAAAGCAAGCAATGGGGAAATGATTCCCTATTTAATAAATGGTGCCAGGAGAACTGGCTAGCCATATGCAGAAAATTGAAACAGAACCCCTTTCTTACACCTTACACAAAAATTAACTCAAGACAGATTAATGACTTAAATGTAAAACCCAAAACTGTAAAAAAAAATCTCTATAAGAAAATCTAGGAAAGTCACCACATCTGGCTAATTTTTGTATTTTTATTATTATTATTATACTTTGAGTTCTACGATACATGTGCAGAACGTACAGGTTTGTTACAAAGGTACACACTTGCCATGGTGGTTGCCTGGACCCACCAACCCGTCATCTACATTAGGTATTTCTCCTAATGCTATCCCTCCCCTAGCCTCCCCACTCCAACAGGCCCTGTGTGTGATGTTCCCCTCCCTGTGTCCATGTGTTCTCATTGTTCAACTCCCACCTATAAGCAAGAACATGTGGTGTTTGGTTTTCTGTCTTGTGTTAGTTTGCTGAAAATGATGGTATCCAGCTTCATCCATGTCCCTGCAAAACACATAAACTCATCCTTTTTATGGCTGCATAGTATTCCATGGTGTGTTTGTGCCACATTTTCTTTATCCAGTCTATCATTGATGGGCATTTGGGTTGGTTCCAAGTCTTTGCTATTGTGAATAGTGCTGCAGTAAACACACGTGTGCATGTGTCTTTATAGTAGAATGATTTATAATCCTTTGGGTATATATCCAGTAATAAGATTGCTGGGTCAAGTGGTATTTCTGGTTCTAGATCCTTGAGGAATCGCCACATTGTCTTCCAATTAAACTTTTTTTTTTGCGTATCAGTTGCTTTAGTTATATTTACCTCCTGAAAGTCAACTTGAAATATGCAATTCCTTTAAAACTCTGGAGTAAGGTCACCTGATAATACACTTTAGAGAATCAAAAAAGACGTATATAGCACCATTTCTGATTTGCATTTCTAGAACCCTACAAAATTAATTCTTTGTAAGTTGGTAATACTTGTGAAAAGTCTACAAAAAGAAAAGAGAAGTGTGGGGCATTTTCCGAGTACCTACAAAGTTCTGTGTGCATTAGGTGTTGAAGATATACAGAGTAAAATACAGATTTTCAATCTGGAAAGAGCTGAAAATGTGCTACCAAATCTTTCCATTACAGCATAGCATGAAAGCAGAGGTACCTGCAAGATGCAATGGGAACCAAGGTACTGATGTTGTTTACACTAATGGAAAGAGCCGGGAAGGGTTTCAGAAAGAGGTGGCATCAAGGTCCTGAGTGATAAAGAATTTATCAGGTCCAGAGTGAGATAGATAAAAGTTTCCAGGTGGGAGCAGTCCACTGTACTCTTAATTCATCTTTATGAAATATGTTTTCTCAGAATAGCAGAACAGTATAACTGTCAGATGGTACAAAGAGTCATCTGAATCAAGAATGATAACAAACAACTATCTAGAGAAAAATTCTTCCATTCAAGCAGAAATGCAAGAGGAAAGTCCACCCATACAATTTGAATTAGGCATAACCCCATAATTTCAGGCTTACCAAAGCTGAAAGAAGTCAGCTCTAAACCAACAGAGCAGGATAACGAGTCCATTATTTGGCAGGAAAGAGTTAGGAGACAGCAATCAGTGTGAACAATAGTGTAATTAAGATTAGTAAATTTGATTAGGACACTTAGTTTGTACTTATTTTGAAGTTTACAAAGCTCTTCTACCAATTTCCAAAACTACAAAGGGAAGGAGAAGGTAAGTTTTTGTCTTCAATGAAAAAACCCTGGTTTAGGCAAGAAAGTCAGTAGCCCAACAGCTAAGAAAACCTAAGCTTCAAGGCAATTCTTCTCTTAAAAGTTCAACACGAGCCCAAATAACATTAAACTAATATTCATGACGCTCACAGACTGGAATTTACCAAAAATCCAGATGTGCCTCTAAATATCATTTACTTATTTGTGAAATTTCTTTTTTCATTATTTAGTCCCAAGGAAGTCTTTAGGCTTGAAAGACAAGCTCTAGCATCTTACACTTAGAAACTCTGTGAGCTTAAGCACTGTAAGAGATTAATTTTCTCTACCTATAAAATGGAATTAGTAATATCTACTTTACAGAATTTTTGTAACTTATAGTAGTATGTCAACTTCTTAGCACAAGACTTACACCTAATCAAAAAAAAAAAAAAAAAAGGTGTTTACGATATCATCTTTCTGGCCAGAGGTACTGGAGATCTATAACCTGCAGAAGTATACTGTAGCAGTGTGACATATCTGAGAAAGCGCCCTTTTTCCCTTCTTTAAACAAATCCTCCATAGGACTATCTTCCCTTCAATAACTTATATCTGGGAATCTCAAGAGATCTAGGGCCTTATTTTCTCCTTACAATAGGCTCTTGGGTTCCTCAAGGTAATCAGAGAAAGGGAAGACACTCAGGCAGAGACAATTAAACTGTGAATAAAATTTACACCGTCTGTGAATAAAACAAAACAGATACGTCAAATCCTGATAATTTTAGAAAAAAAATCACTGTAATTGAAGAGATTTCAAAGAGAAAAAGAACAATGTGTTGTATTTTGTTCCTTTTATTAAAAAGCTGAACAGCGAAGCCACCCAAGATTTTGCATCTTCCAGAATATTTATTTTTTCCTTTTTCCTGTGTAGTCTCTGGTTGTTCACATTTCAAAACGATGTTTACTGTTTTCCAAGGGAATGTTCAGGAGGGCAGCTGCCTTGGAGGTAGGTCACCAGGACGCCTTTGCATTTTGCATGCAAATAAAGACTCCAGAAGGGACTGTAGCTGCTAGAGGCCTTTGCTAGTTGCTACAGGTAGGTCCACACTGTCGCAGGCTGCTCTGCCTCTTAGCCCCAAAGTCTGTTCATGGATGTGGTTTTAAAAGAGTCCCTCAATAGATGTCCTATTTAATAACTACAAGGCAATAAAAACTAGAGTTATAAGCCAACAAGGATCATATTGTCTCTTAATATTTAATCATCTCAATTTCTTTAAGTAAAAAAATAAAAATAAAAAAAAAATACCAGAACTAATATTTGAGATGCTGGTATTTTTTTGTAAATGTTAAGACATTCACAAGAAAGATGCCATTCTGAAGCTAAATGCTTAAGCGACGTGTATTGCACATGCAACCAACATGCTTTAGAAGCACATGCATTTGAAGGTAACTGCCACTGAATAAAACGAATATATTTTTGAAATATACTTAAGAAACAGGATAAATTATGGTAACTTAGATACATTAACAGGTATACCTTACAAACGTTCATTTTAGGCTCAGTGCTGCCTGAATACATATAACTAGGTAGTAGGCTATTTATTCCATTTACACAACAAATTACCAGGCTATATCTTTTCTACTGGTAGAGACAGCTCCTTAACTAGGAGAAAGAGTGAAGAGTTAAGGATAAAATTTTGCAAACTGTGTTTTGAGAACAACTTTTTTGAGGGGGAAAAAAAAAATGGTGAACCTATTTGGGAAAAGTTTCCTATTGTGTCTTCCTCCTAAGCTACCACCATACAATATATTACAGATATGAGAAGTTCTGAAATAAAGAAAACTATTTAATACATTCTATATTTATTCAACTACCAAAAAGAACTGAGAAGAAACAGCTTATTAATTTCAATTCTAATGCTCACTTTGATCCACTATTAACAGCTGTATGGAACATTGCTAAAGTTTAAGATAATGTGACACAACTGATGAGCAATTCCTGCCTGGCACATGTGTGGGGCACTGCTGGTCCATTATAAAGTTTGGAAAATGCTGATATAAGATAAGCCCATGGTGCTTTCAACTTGTCCCCCAGTTCCCTTTTTCATATCTCACTTCCGGTATTTAGGAGCCAAGTAACAGAGAAAGGAAAAGGGGAAAGAATACTACGTTTAAATGCAAGGAAGGGCAAGATTCTATTAACTTTATTTTATAATCACCTATTTTTTCATCAACATCTTAGATATCTATATTTATGGCTCCAGTTTGAGCAATGATTTAAACATCTATTCTGAAAATGTGAAGAGAATGTAAAGAGTGATTAAGATTATCTTCTCCTCAGTGAATAGTCTACATTCTTAAAAGAAGTGGATTTTACAGAACTGGATCATGTCTCGCAGAGATAAGTGATGAGTATGTCAATTTCTCTCAAAAAGTCACCTTCTCTGTGGAAGACAGATCTAACCTGCTGTGGCCTCACATGTTTCTCTCTTGAGGGATTCTTTGCAGGAAAAGAATAAGCAACCTAAGGCAGCACAACTACTTTAAGAATGTGAACTGAACTCGAGTCAACCTTTTTCTTAGCTGGGTCTTTACCCTTTTCAGTTCATGTCTACTTATGTTACAAGCATCATTCTTGGGAGAGCTAATTTGACATATGAAAACAGAACATAATACAGTAGAAAATTACTCACATAAAACAGTGCAGGCAACTTAGAAATAGCAGATAAGCAGGCTCAAGCAAGAAATCCATGAGAAAACCATAATCTCTCCAGTCTCCCTCTGATGAATAAATAGGCATTAATTTGCATAAGCCACCAGGAAGAGGGTAAGCTTGCTTTTAATAAGAAAGTTAGAAATTTTTCAATGGAGCTCACCCAGTTTGTTCCTCAGATGTGGCAAATCATACATCCCCCACAGTTCCCAGCTGCATGAACAAATGACTGATAAAGTCAGTGACATCCTATGAAGAGTTTACAATGGTAAACTGAGTCATTATATTGAGATTAAGCATCATCATGAAAGAAGACATAAAATAGCTAGGCATGCACTCCGTACTAAACTTCTGATACTTTCCCTCCATTGAATACTCTTACAAGTAAACTCCAAGTTGTAAAAAAAAAAAAAAAAAAAAGACAAAATGCTGAACTTGATATATTGAATCTGTATTTTTAAAAGTACACATATCTCAATAATAAGTCTTCTAAAATTGTCATATATTAATAATAAACCCAGAAAGCACAGTGAAAAAAATGGCACAATATTCCCAAATCCTTTTTTTTTTTAGTTTGTTTTTTTTTTTAAGACGTGTTTCACCATATTGGTCAGGGTGGTCTTAAACTCCTGACCTCAGGTGATCCGCCCACCTTGGCCTCCAAAGTGCTTGGATTACAGGCATGAGCCACCATGCCCGGCCCCAAATCCTTTATTGCAGAAACACAGTTGACATTTCTAGCTGTGCGATAAGCTTGAAATTTATTAATCATTAGCACACAAAGTGAGGAATTAAATCCTCTAGTATGGATTTCTCAACATAGAGTTCTCGTTTCTGTTTGTTTTGTTTTTGAGACAGAGTCTTACTCTGTCACCCAGGCTGAAGTGCACTGGTGCAGTCTTGGCTCACTGCAACCTCTGCCTCCTGAGTTCAAGCAATTCTTCTGCCCAGCCTCCTGAGTAGCTGACACTACAGGTGTGCACCACCACGCCTGGCTACTTTTTGTATCTTTAGTAGAGAGGGGTTTTGCCATGTTGGCCACGCTGGCCTCCAACTTCTGACCTCAGGTGATCCACCAGCCTCGGCCTCCCAAAGTGTTCTTGTTTTGAGCAGCCACTCAGTGCTTTAGAAACACTGATGGTCATATTTTTTAGCTTATAGTTCTATTAAGATTGGAGGGCTCCGAACAACAGCTCAACTAGAAATTACTAAGATTTGCTTCACTATCACCAAATAAAATTTCCAGCCCTAATGAGTCTAGTTCCCCCTCTACATATTTCCTCAGTCCTTGAGTAGCTTAGTCTTCAAAATAAAATCTGAGTTCCTTCTCTACTGCTATATTGTAGAGTCAGTTTCTTTCACTACCTCAGAGAAAGTAAAATGAGAAACAGTAAAAGGTTAGAAGCCTATTCAAGAGAAGGCCATTTTTTGGAGCTTAGTTTATTTTACAGGACATCCTTCCTCTGTGCAATTTGGTGGAGAAGATGCTATACAGAGGGGCTTTATACGTGATCATCATTAAAAATGAACGAAGTACACATAACAGCATAAAGAAGAAAAAATAATCACATATCCATCCATCATGTAAAGTCAGACATATTAAGCATTTTCATAATATTCTGTTTTGTGTTGTTACATTCTGTGTGTGTGTTTTGTTTTGAGACAGAGTCTCATGCTGCCGCCCAGGACAGAGTGCAATGGTGCAATCTCAGCTCACTGTAAGCTCTGTCTCCAGCGTTCAAGTGATTCTACTGCCTTAGCCTCCCATGTAACTGGGACTACAGGCGTGTGCCACTATGCCTGGCTAATTTTTTTATCTGTAGTGGAGATGGGGTTTCACCATGTTGGCCAGGATAGTCTCCAGCTTCTGATCTCAAGTGATCCATCTGCCTCCCTCGGCCACCCAAAGTGCTGGAATGCCAGGCATGAGCCACCAGCCTGTATTGTGTTTTTATATAGGAGGTTGCCTGTGGGTACTTTAAAGAAGTGCAAATTTGCTAGATTTTGCCAAGTACAGCCAAAGGGTAAGTGCTATTAAAATCTGATAATCTTAGAAACTGGCCTGTAGCACTATCTTTAGTTTCGACCAGCCTAAAAGAAAATTTGAATTGAATACCTCTAAGAATGTTTCCATCTTGCCACAGGCCTAATTACTTACTAGTTCACATAGGTTACTTCAAATGCTTAGATATCCATTTGTAATTAAATGCGTATATTACATTTAGGGCCCTAAATGTAACGTGTACTCCCATAAAGTGCTCAGATAATAAAATGCCTAGAGGATGCTGAGTAGGAAAAAATCTTTCATTATTATTTTTTCTTTTTTTTTTTTCCCCCCAAGAAGAATTGTGAAAAGCAAATTTGAAAGTGCTTTTTTAGGCTATGATTATACCCCCTTTATTCTGCTTTAGTGAAGTATAACTTGCACATAAAGTGCCCAAGTATTAAATTTATAGCTGCAGCTACAGTATTCACACACACAACACACACACAGATACCATATCAGTAAATAAAACATGTTTAGCACTGTAGCCTCACTTGGGGTTCTTTTTAGTCAACAGTCTCTCCCCAGAGGTAACCACTATTCTGACTTCTATCATAGATGATTAGATTTTGCTTGATTTTAAATTTCACACATTTTTTTTTTTAGAAAAAAGAGAAAAAGAGAAATAAGAAAAACAAGAATGAAATAAAGAGAAAAGAGAGAAGAAAAAAAAAAGGGAGAGAGAACGGGAATCTTGCTCTATTGCCCAGGCTAGAATGCAGTCTACAAACGGATATTAAAAGCTTTTTTTATACTAATAATTGTGTTATACAATGGAGACAGGAAAGAATAAGGGAGGAAAATAACAAACAGCCAACCAATATTTCATTTAAACCTATGAAATGCTATGCAATTGCTAGGGAGTGATTTACTCCCAACCATGTGGTCACTTTTAGAATAAATGTGATGTGTTACTGAAAAAAAAATGTGTATTTTGTGGATTTGGAGTTGAGAGGTCTGTAAATGTTTATTAAGTTTACTTGTTTGAGGTTTAAGTTCAAGTCCCGGGTATCCTTCTTAACCTTCTGTCTCATTAATTTGTCCAATATTGACAATGTAATGTTAAAGTCTCCCACTATTATTGTGTGGGAGTCCAAGTCTCTTTGTAAGTCACCAAGAAGTTGCCCTATGTATCTGGGTGCTCCTATATTGGGTGCGCATAGACTTAGGGTCATTAACTCTTCCCGTTACATTGATCCCTCTACCATTATACAATGTCCTTCTTATCTCTTTCGGTTTTTATTACTTTAAAGTCTATTTTATCAGAGATGAGAATTGCAACTACTGCTTTTTTTTTTTTTTTACTCTCCATTTGGTTGGCAAATCTTCCTCCGACCCTTTGTTTTGAATCTCTGTATATCCTTGCATGTAAGATGGATCTGGATGCAGCTTACTGATGGGGTCCTTTGAAGTGGCTGATACTGGTTGTTCCCCCTCTATACATAGTGCCTCCTTCAGAAGCTCTTGTAAATCAGGCCTGGTGGTAATGAAATCTCTGAGTACTTGCTTGTTTGCAAAAAATTTTATTTTTCCTTCACTTATGAAACTTAGTTTGGCTGGATATGAAATTCTGGGTTGAAAGTTCTTTTCTTAAGGATGTTGAATATGGGCCCCCACTCTCTTCTGGCTTGTAGGGTTTCTGCTGAGAGATCAGCTGTGAGTCTGATAGGCTTCCCCTTGTGGGTAACCTGATCTTTCTCTCTGGCCACCCGTAGTATTTTCTCCTTCGTTTCAGATTATGTGCCTTGGGGTTGCTCTTTTTGAGGAATATCTTTGTGGTGTTCTCTGTATTACCTGGAGTTGGGTATTGTCTTGCCTTGCTAGGTTAGGAAAGTTTTCCTGGATAATATCCTGAAAAATATTTTCCAGCTTGGATTCATTCTCTTCGTCACATTCAGGTATACCTATCAAACGTAGATTAGGTCTTTTCACATAGTCCCATATTTCTTGGAGACTTTGCTCATTCCTGTTTACCCTTTTTTCTCTAATCTTGTCTTCTCGTTTTATTTCGTTAAGTTGGTCTTCGACCTCTGAAATCCTTTCTTCTGCTTGATCAATTCGACTGTTAAAACTTGTGCATACTTCTCCAAGTTCTCGTATTGTGTTTTTCAGCTCCATTAATTCACTTATATTCCTCTTTAAATTGTCCATTCTCATGAACATTTCATCAAACCTTTTTTCAAGGTTCTTAGTTTCCTTGCATTGGGCTAGAACATGTTCTTTTAGCTCACAGAAGTTTCTCATTATCCACCTTCTGAAGCCTGATTCTGTTGATTCCTCACATTCATTCTCAATCAGGCCTTGTTCAATTGGTGATGAGGAACTGCAATCCTCTGTAGGAGGAAAGGCATTCTGATTTCAGGTGTTTTCAGCCTTTTTGCGCTGGTTTCTTCCCATCTTTGTGGATTTATCCACCTGTCGTCTGTGTAATTGCTGATTTTCAGATTAGGTCTCTGAGTGGACGTCCAGCTTGTTGGTGATAAAGTTTTTTCTATTTCTTAATTTTCCTTCGGCGGATGCCCCTCCCACACAGAGCTGGACCTTCCCAGGTTCAGCTGTACTTGCTGTGAAACTCTCAATCTTCAGCAGTTCCAACTGCTGTCTTTATTATTTTTTTTTTTTTTTTTTGTAGAGGGGGGTAACAGCCTTCCCCTGCAGCGACCCACTACGCCGGCTGAAACAGCGGCGTTAAGATTCATGGCGCTTTTCTGCCCGGGAATCTCCCGGTCTGGTTCTCGGCTTCAGTCCGCTTTTCAATCAGCTGAATGGGAGACTCTGCTTTCCCGGAGCTCCTCATTATTATTTTCTATTGTTATTTTTTTGAGAGGGAATCCTGCTCTGTCACCCAGGATGGACTGCAATGGCTCACTGCAACCTCTACTTCCTGGGTTCAAGCAATTCTCCTGCCTCAGCCTCCTAAGTAGCTGGGATTACAGGCATGCACTACCACACTGGCTCATTTTTGTATTTTTAGTAGAGACGGTGTTTCGACATGTTGGTCAAGCTGGTCTGGAACTCCTGACCTCAAATGATAGCCTGCCTCTACCTCCCAAAGTGCCACAGGCATGAGTCACTGTGTCTGACCGAAAAAAATACTGCAAAAACATACCTAGTGCATCCTGCTCCTCAAACTATGCAAAAAAAAACTTTAGAGGTCAAAGTTTTTTTCCTTCCAAATTTTATCTAGCTTGAAGTCACATCCATAAATAAATACGTATGTGTGTGTATATATATGTATATATTTATGTATATATATGTGTGTGTGTATATATATCGTTCTGTTTTTTCAGGACTCATCTGAAAAAGAAACATTTTTATAACTTGGGGGTAGAGTAGTGACATATATATATGTATGTATTGTGTTTTTATATAGGAGGTTGCCTGTGGGTACTTTTAAGAAGTACAAATTTGTACTTGTCCTGAAAAAACAAAACTTAATAAAGCAAGTTTCTAGCAATAGGAGCTACCAGTGTCACAAATGATTCAGAGGTGGAATGCCTAAAGAGAATGGTGAGAAAGCTGGGTCTCTCCTGGTGAGCTGCAGGAAGCTGAGGGGAGCAGAAGGTAAAGGCAGGAGCCTAAAAGAATACTGTGGTATGGAAAAGCTACTCAACGTGATTTTCCTATTCTCTCAGTCAGCAACAACAATCAATACAAAAGACTTTGGTGACCCCAAAATATGTAGGAAGTTCTCCTCACCAGCAAGCAAGCAATCAGTTCTGCAGCAGACAACAGCTCAGTGTTCTCCAGTTCAATTCCAGTGTTATCTACCAGGTGATAGTTTTAGATCCCATAGACTGAGGGCATACTCCCCAAGACTGCCTGCCCACTTTAGACACCAGTCTCAAGTCCAGGCCTCCAGAACTTCTGGCAGATCGGCTTCAAGTTGGAGTTCTCATAAATCCTTCTTTGGGTTCAATTAATTTCACAGAGTGGCATGCATAACTCAGGGAAACACATTTACTGATTTATTACTGACAATATTTAAAAGGATATAAATACACAGACACTTGAAGAGACACATAGCACAAGGTCTGGCAGCGCCCCAAGCACGGGAGCTTCTGTCCCCGTGGAGTTGGGGTGGACCACCCTTCCAGCATGACGAGTTCTTCACCTTCCTGTCAGCCCCTACATGTTTAGCTCTCCAGAATTCCCTCAAATCTGTTCTTCTTGGGTTTTTATGGAGCTTCATTGAATAGACTATGCATGGAGAACCATGTCAAAATGTAATTAGCTAAAAAGGGTATTATCTATCCAACAAGGCCTGTCTGTTCAGATTCTTCTTGGTCTCTCTGTGCAGTGTTGCTCTTCTATGATATGGAGCAGAACGCTCTCTGGTATGAGGGTCTTAGAACCTGCAATCAGATTAGAGTCCCGTGGGCAGATGAAAGGAGGGTAGGAGAAGATCAGAGAGAGAGATTCTGGTTTCTGTAACAAGGGTCTTGGGGGTGAGTTATGAGCCAGGAACCATGGACAAAACCTATATATATCATAATATACAAATACCCTGCATGCATCAACTACTCAACATACTCGAGCAGCAAGAACAACAAACAATCTACTGCAAGCATGTCTGAAGCATGTATGAAGGGGGTAAAAGGAAGCAAGTGGGAGGGCCCCATGAGTCAGTGGAGAGGCACGAAAATCTGATTGTAGGATATCAGTGCACAGAATAATGATGGCAGGTAAGCATGGCAAAAATTTGTCAAATCTTTCTGTAATGGCAGTAGGTTGAGTAGGCTATGTTGTCGTTTATGTAAGACACTTAAAACTGAATAGTAAATACTACTCAAGTTTTGATGTTTCCTCCTTTTACAAAAATAAATTTTAATGTAAAAGATGCTTTCTTTTTCTGTAGGAACAATTCTCACATGCATTACTTATTAAATGGGCTTGCATTGTTCTTGAGTTATGTGTTCTTTCAAGCACCGTTTCCCCAGCTGCAGGAAATACCCTGATGCTTGTGGTAAAATCCGTAAACTTTGCGTATTAGTAAATGTCACCCATCAACAGTGGGTGACTTTATTATTCAAAGTCAACTCCATCTTAATACCTTTCTTAAGTTTTTAAACTCTGCTTGCCCTCACTCTTGCAGTTGGATTTACTAAAATAACATGGCACTTTATCACTCTGCAAACTATGTTTATTTGGAACTATCTGATTATATTAAGTTTCAAAAACAAGTATCCTATTATATTATTCTACTCTGCCTAAGAAAATTATGGTCCTTGTCACAGGACCTAACTACTGATCAGAGTGGTTGATTTTTCTGCAGAAAAAGAAAACATGCCCCTGATAATAGTTCTGTCAAATGGGCACTTTAAAACATACATATCCTGTAATCAGTAGGGCAAGAGAATTTTTTCTATTGTTATTCCTAATGAAAGAATAAGGATTTGACCAATGCCATCCAGATGGCAGGGTTCTACCCTCCAGTGGCATATATATTAACTCTTTCTGACTTATAGGTGAGAACACATATAACTTTATTTGGCTTTAAAAGGGGATTTTCTATTGACCTAATGTGATTAATGTTCTTAGTCTATGGCAAAACACCAAATCTGCTTACATCATGACTCACAAGAAATGCGTGAACTGATCCAATTCCTCATTCAGCCATCAGCTAATTCCCTCTGGCCCTACCAGCTTTGGACTACTATTTAAGCTAAGAACAACTGATGAAAAAGTAACAAAAGAAGAAAACTGCTTTTGTCTATATCTATTACATCTCTGCTAATTAAATAATGATTTTGGGAGTTTCCCCATCAGTTTCTCTAATTCTACAGAACTGAAGAATGAAAAGTTTACTAAGTCAAATGAATAAACTAGGTATACGTCTATTTATATCTACTACTCATCTCCTAAATAATTTATTTAACCTATTTCCCAACTGAATTCCACTTCATTTTTTTTTGGTAATAATGTGACTAAGTGTCTACTGTGTGTCAAACAAGAAGAGTTAGAGACAGAGGAAAAGAAAATGACAGAAAATTATATACGAAGTTTACGGTATATGGTAACATAAATTCCACGGGCAATTGATTCTTAATCTGAAGGCAAAGAACCGCTGAAGGGCTGTGACAGAGTAACTATAAGAGGTCCGCAAAGGCCTAGGCTCATCAACATACACACCAAATATTATATTCAGGTTAAATATACCACATATACAATTTTTAAAATTTATATAGACACTATTATAAGTTTTTGTTGTTTACAAAAAATACATAGTGTGTGGAAATGATACCAAAAATAGTTAACAACTGTTTAAGCATAGGTTTCCAGTAATCCAGTGGACTGATGGCCATCAACAGCCAGGATAAACAAACTGGTTTCCACCAGCTGAGTATCATACCAGCAAATCTAGTTGAGGAGAGGCAACCTCTTCTTCTCTATCTCCTTTTATCTTTTTTTGTTTCTATATTAAAGAGAGGTCCTTATTTTAAAAATATTTCTGGGAGTTATTATTCTAAAAATATGGTAAGCTTGCTTGGACCGCCATCTCCTCATGACAAACCACAACTCCCATGTGAAATTATAAAAAATTAGAACTATGCCTTTGCTGGTGCTTTGTCTTGTCATCTTTAGCAGTCATTCCCTACTTACCACTTCTTTCAGACGTTTTAAAGGCTATAAATCTACTTTCCCACTTCTTTCCAGATGTTTTAAAGGCTGTAAACCTTTCTCCATGAAAAATTCTGTCTTTATTTATTCTCTATGTATAATGAGAAATGCCTAGTTTCAGGCTTATGCATCCAAAATTTAGCTTTCAAGAAAAGTTCCAGCTTGAGATGAACAAATGGGATGCACTGCAATTTGTGCTAAACTATTTTAACCCTGAGTATGTTTGCAATGGGAAGCAGTGTGTTATGAGAATGAACAATAGTTCTTTCCTAGTGAAAGAAAAAAACAAACTTGGTTGACTTGGCTACCATTTACTTTAACCAGCCTAAGTTGTAACTCCTAGGTTCTCTCTTTCTCTTAGTTTAACCGGAAAAAAAAATTTACTGATGTCAACATATTTAGTACATTTAGGTTAATGAATCATTTAGGCCATCTCTCATAGCCAACAGGTAGTGATAAGAAGGATAACATAATAACTGCAAGAAAACAAAATGTGTAATCTCTGTATCTTACCTACAGATTCAGAACAATGCCAAATGGCTATGGCAACATTTAGTAATAAAATGGTAGTAATAATGAAAATAAATTAAGAATTTAGTCATACTTATGTAAATTTTAAATATAGTTGTTGCACATATTCAAATGTAGACTTGGTATATCTTAAACCTACTAAAATCATAATTTTAAATGAAGTGGCAAAATGATACCAGCTACTACTCTTGGGAAGAGTGGTGTCAATTCTGGTTATCTTCTTAATCTAAAATTAAAATTCTGAGGGTCTACTAATCAGAAGAGGTTTCAGATATCAAATCATTGAAAATGCAAATCCAACTTCCAACAAAACTAACCTTAAAAAAGGCAAACCACTTGTAGTCATTCAACACAATCTCAAAGCCTTGGTTGTAAATGATGGTGAAATGGCCAGAATTGCCAAGGTCATCATATGCTGTATCCAGCTTCCGAAGGTGCACCACTACTTTTTTTTCTGGTGGTCCTAAAGGAAAAAAAAGGCACAATAAAGGAAAATTATTTGGATTTCAATGGGGGAAAGAATTCCCCAATTTCCATTATAATTGTGCTGCTTTCCTTTCAGGCTACCCAATCTGAACACAGTCTGCCTAGTGAAGAAACCAGAGTCTCCTTGTTGCTTCAAACAGCTCCTGCTCCCAGTCAAGACTGTGAAGTTAGGTTCTCAAATTTTGAGATATGCAACCAGGAGCAGTGGCTCATGCCTGTAATCCCAGCACTTTGTGGGGCTGAGGTCAGGCCTTCAAGACCAGTTTGGGCAACATAGTGAGATGCTGTCTCTACAAAAAAATATATATTTTTAAATTAGTTGGGTATGGTGGTGCATGCCTGTAGTCTCAGCTATTTGAGAGTCTGAGGCTGACATGGGAGAATTGCTTGAGCCTAGGAGTTGGAGGCTGCAGTGAGCTATAATTGCTGGACTGCGCTGCATCCTGGGCAACACAGTGAGACCTTGTCTTAAAAAAAAAAGGAGAGAGAGAGAGAGAGATACCATGTAGCCCAGCAGGAATGGAGACCCCAAAAAGTACAGTACCTTTCCAAAGCATCCCAATACTGAAGAAATTTTTTCCACTGAGGAAAAGGAGAAAAAGGGGAATGTTGAAAATTACAGGCTTCCAGAAACAGAGAGAAGACAAAATGCTACTCAAAAGTGAGAAATGTAAGAATAAAAGCTATGACAACAAAAAGATAAATAAACAGACTAGTCATCAGATCCTAAGGAGGACAATGTGCTAAGCCCAGGAGAAGCACAAAATCATCTATTCAGAGAAGCAATGTTGTACCTTTCTCCTCAATGGCTCTACAGTTTAGAACCTCGTAAGATGAATCCTTCCAAAGTTTATTTAGCAAACTAGAGGTCTGTATCCTATAAAACTAATTTGTACTGATAGGAATGAAACGTTTAACTGTCATAGATGAGGACTCGGATCTGTTGGTGCCTTTAATTAATGGATTAAGGCCAATGGTAATTTTATAGGCAGAGCCTGCCTGAAAATGGTTCAGCTGTGTCGATCTGGAGAGTTCTATACTTTAAACAGTTTTTCCTGTTTCAGATTAATGCTCCGACATGGGAGATTGCATGTGACAGGGCAGTGCAAATCCTGATCTCTTTATGCGTCAACCTTCAAACTCCAAAAAAAAAAAAAAAAAAAGCTGGGGGTGGGGGATCATTAGGTCAGAATATTGAGACCATCCTGGCTAACACTGTGAAATCCGGTCTTTATTAAAAACGCAAAAAAAAAAAAATTAGCCGGGCATGGTGGCACGCGCCTGTAGTCCAGCTATTCCGGAGGCTGAGGCGGGAGCATCTCTTGAACCCAGGAGGCAGAGGCGAAGGCGGAGACGGAGGTGGAGGTTTCAGTGAGGCGAGACTGCCTCACTGCACTCCAGCCTGAGCAACAGAGGGAGACTCCGTCTCAAAAAAAAAAAAAAAAAAGAAAAGAAAAAAAAAACTTAACCATTTTGTTCTGCTGCTGACAAGAAAATTATAGCTGATTTTTCACTGACTCTGCAAAAGTCACTGGTTGTAAGAGGGTTTGGGTAGACCACAGTGTGACTCTCTGACCAGTGATTCTTTTCTTCCATTCCACCCCCTTCACTAGGTTCTTTGTTCCAGGAGTAACCATGTTATCTGAAGGCATATGGAATATCCCCAGTATGTTCAAAAACTAGATATTTATTGAGAGCCTTCCAAGAACCAGGCATTGTGCATGACTCTGGGCATTTCTAAATATAGTTACTAGGTTCAGAGTTAGATTTTGTTATTAATTTTTTTAAAAAATTTACCTCTCTGCAATGCATGAAACAATGTAGAGTGGTACAGACGTTTTCTAGGACTCATCAACACATGCTCAAACCAAAATCGCTGGGCAGAAGGGCCCTTTCCCACAACCTAACAAAAAGAGAACACTTCCTGCTATATCCTCGAGCGTCTTTGAGCTCATCAGTCTTCACTAGTACAATAATAATAAAAAATAAAAATACATTTAAAAAATAACGCTGACAGATCCGACTGGGGGAATCAAAAGATTGCAGTTCCCAAGTCTCTCTCATACCAACAAACTAGCCAAAAAAAGAAAAAAAAAAATAAGGGGAAGGATAAAAAAGTTCTGGATAAAAGTGTTGAGTCCCCAAGATAACCAAGAGTGTGTGGAGTTAGAAGTTCTCCTCAGATAAGCTTTAATTTCGCGGGCCTGGCGGGGAAGAAGGTCCCCAGGGGTCCCGGAATCCAGCCAAGATGCTCTGGCCACCCACCGGCGTCTGGCTGGGGCAAAGCGGTGGCTGGCGCGGCGCTGCGTTAGGGGCTCGAGCGCAGAAGGGCGACCCGGAGGACTGCCGAGCTGGCGGCTTACCCAAAACCGAGCAGTTGACATCGCTCTGGGAACCGCTGGAGGCCACCTGGAAGACCCAGGTGCCCAGCAGGTCAGGATAGGTGCAGTTGGCAGGCGTGTCGCAGCGCACCGCGCGGTCGGCGGAGAGAAGCAGCAGCAGGGCGGTGAGCAGCGAGGCGGGCCCAGCACCCATGCCGCCGGGGGCCGGGAGAGGAGGTGAAGAGCGAGCGGGAAGCCGGGCGCTGCAGACGCCGGGTCGCTCCGCCGCGGGGCGCGCGCCTTGAAGTAGCTACGCCGGTCCGGAAACGCGGGGGCGGGGCGCGGAGCCGCGGGGGGTTGGGGGTTGGGCGCCAGGCGCGCGCGCGCCCGCCGCTGAAGCGGGGACGTGTGCGCGCCCGCCGCCCCTCACCTGGCTGCACCTGGATCCTGACCTAGGGAAGGGCTCAGGGACGGATTTCTTTGCTGAAGGACGTTTCAAAAGTTTGCGCTGTCAGGGCAACAAAAGAAGATTTAAGAGCCACAGGCGGTCCGCACACGACCCAGACTTCGTTTCTGTGCAGTAAGGTGGGGAGGGGAAGGAAACAGGGTGGGGGTGGGGTAATGGGGCGGGTCAGGGGACAGAGGCCGACAGAAGGAGAGATTTAACAAGTGGAGTTCTGTTTTCCTTGCTGTTCTTCCCTCTTCGTCTTTTTTCGCAAGTCCGGTTGCCTCATTACCAACTTTTTTTTTCCTCTGCAAAACTTCACTAACATCCACTATTCTAGCTGTTTGAGAACTTACCTTCCTTCCGTTTTCCAACTCTCCCTACCTTTTTATGTGCTTGATTTGGTTTTGTTTCCTGGTAAATGCTGTTTGCTTGTTTGCATACAACAGAACTCAGTTGTGCAAACGTGCAGTTTTGGTGTATTACCGTTGTAGGGGTTTTCCCCCTGGCACACACACACAGGGCACTCTCAGCAGTGGTATTGCTCAACATCTTCTATGTTACAGGTGAAAAGCAGGCGACCTAGAGAGAGGAAGCGGCTTGCCCAGGATGAGAAGGGTCAGGAAGGAAGCTAGCTATTGGGAGAAGTCTGGTCTTAGGAACCGTTGGAGTGTGCCAGTCTGATGGCCAACAATTATTAGGTAGCACTATTTCCAGGTGCCTGCTTGGTCAGTTTAAGTATCCCTCTTTCTGTAAGAGCCTACCTTTCTTTCCTGGCTTTTGTTGGTAATTGGGGCTCTTTCTCCCACTGAGCCTACTAGGTGTCAGGCCCTATGGACACAGTGATGAACAAGACAGACCTGATGTGTCCCCGTTTTCTTTGGCATATGAATTTTTGCCCCCTTTATACTGGTCACAAATAAATATTCATATGCCTTTGTTTCCCCCCCCGCGACGAAGTCTCCCTCTGTCACCTAGGCTGGAGTGCAGTGGCGCGGTCGGCTCACTGCAACCTCTGCCTCCTGGGTTCAAGTGATTGTCCTGCCTCAGCCTCCCGAGTAGTCGGGATTACATGTGCACGCCACCATGCCCAACTAATTTTTTGTATTTTTAGTGGAAATGGGGTTTCACTATGTTAGCCAGGCTAGTCCCGAACACCTGACGTCGGGTGATCCGCCTGCCACAGCCTCCCAAACTGCAGGTATTACAGGTGTGAGCCACTGTGCTGGGTCCATATGTCCATTTTATTTTTCACCAGATTATAAACATTCAAAAAGAGCAGGTCCAAATTATTCAATTTTATCTCCCTAGATTCTGGTTTATCCAGAAAGTGTCCTTAAATGTTAAAATAAGCGTACTTAATATCCTTATCTTGGTTGCCAAGCCTGAAACTCAGTTTCAGTGAGGCAAAATGAGTTGCCCCTGAAAGCTCAAAGGTGAAAATACTCTTCAATGGGGGCACAAACTTCAAATGTCCGGGGTTGGGTGGGGTAGGGTCGGGGAAGACCTTAGTTTTAGGTTTTATAGACCTTCTTAGAATTAAAAGGTGACATTGTATAATTAAGCTAACACACTTACTGTTTAAAGATATCCTAACAGATTAAAGTTGCCTTCCTAAATCTCTGTGAAAGTGTGTTACTGACTATTAAAACATTAAAAGTTGTATCAGGTCATCAATATTGAGCCAGTTTAGGTGGAAATTTCTTTGATGAACGTAATCAAAGTAACACACTTAATTGTAAAGAATGTTTAAAACAGTCTTTATTCAATAAATAAATAATAGAAAAAGATAGTGGAGACCTCTTCATCTAATGGATTCATTTTAAAATTGGGAAATGGAAATTCAGAGTTAACTCACTTGCTGAATGTCATATTGCCACTTACTGAGATTTAAGGATAAACCTCAGGCGCATTGATTTTTGGTTTAGTTTATTTCCACTAACCTAATCCCCAAACTGTTCTCTCTCAAAAATAAATACTAATTCTCCATTCCACATACACACTCACAAAATTGATTCTCAAACTGATCAGACCCCAAATCCTTTACTATTCTGAAATGAAATTCATGTATAAACCACTTAATAAAAAGAAATGTAATACCAAATGTAATATAAAGAAATCAGATATTTTGAATACATTTCTAATATATGAAGATATATTCCGTCATGTAAAATGTTGAAGTTTGAATGTATTGGAAAACATAATGAGGCACTCAGGTACTTGCTCTTCACACATCTGTAGCCGCCCAATGGGTTCACCTCGCCTGCTGCCTAGACAGAGCCAATTTATCAAGACTAGGAATCACAATGGAAATAGAGTAATTTAGTTCATGCAGAGCCAGCTGTGGGTGGAGACTAGAGTTCTATTATTACGCAGATCAGTTTCCCAGAGCATTCAGGGATGAGAGTTTTCAAAGATAATTTGATGGATAGGGCCTCGGGAAGTAGGGAGTGCTGGTTGGTCAGGTTAAAGATGGAATCATGGGGGGGTCTAAGTGAGGTTTTCTTGCTATCTTCTGTTCCTGGGTTGGGATGGCAGAAATGGTTGAACCTGATTACTGGTCTGGGTGGTGTCAGCTCATCCATGGAGTGTAGGGTCTGCAAAATATCTCAACCAATATTGTCTTTGATATTACAATAGAGATGCTATCCCCAGGAGCAACGTAGGGGCCAAGAGGGTGCAGACTCTTGGAGCCAGAGCCTGCATGACCCCTAAACCGTAATTTCTAATCTTGTAGCTAATTTGTTCGTCCTGCAAAGGCAGACTGGTCCCCAGGCAAGAAGGGGATCTTTTCAGGAAAGGGCTATTGTCAATTTTGTTTCAGAGTCAAAACATGAACTGAATTACTTTCCTAAGTTTGTTCAACTGATGCGCAGGAATTAAAAAGGACAGCTTAAAGGTTAGAAGCAAGATGCAAGTTGGTTAGGTCAGATTTCTTACACTGTCATAATTTCCTCAGTTATAATTTTTGCAAAGAGGGTTTCACTTCTACATAAAATTGTAGAAATCATGGTAAAAGTGGTAGGAACTTTTTTTCTAAGAACATAAATGTTTTCTGATGAGTTATAACTCAAATACCTTATCAAATAATCACTCAAACACTGTACCAGGGTTGTTGATGTTAGACAATTATTGGTCAGATTTCCAGAACAAAGTATAATTTTCCGTTGAAGATTTATTGGGAAGTTGCATTCCCAAAAATTCAGTATATATTAAAATTACACAAAGCAAAAGTGAGTGTATGTACAAAACAGAGTCTGTCGCTAGTCTGCCATAATTAGAAGTAGGTTTATACAGAGGCAGCATTACTTAGGAGTGGTTCTCAACCTGTAGTCTAGGACCAGAGGCATCAGCCTCTGTCTTAGTCTGTTTTCTATTGCTAGAACTGAATACCTGAGACTTGGTCATTTAAAAGAAAGAGAAACTTATTTTTTTATAGTTCTAGAGACAGGTAAGTCCAAGGTCAAGAGGCCACATTGAATGGGGGCTGCTGGTTGAGACTCTTTGCAGAGTCCTAAGGTAGTAGAGGGTATCACGTGGCAAAGGAGGTCATGAGAGATGGCTAAACTCGTACCTATTGCAGACCCACCATCATGATAACTAACCCTTGATAACTCCTTAATCCTGTAGTCTATTAATCCATGAATAGGTTCATCCACTAATGAGGGCACTGCCAATCACTTCTCAAAGGTCCCAAATCTCAACACTTTTGGGGGGACAAACTATATTCAAACCATAGCATTCCATCCCTGGCCCTCAGAATTCATGGCCTTCTCAAAATCCAAAATACAGTCATTCCATCCTAGTAGTCCCAAAAGACTTAATTGTTCCAGCACCAACTCAAAAGTCTAATGTCTCATCTGTGAGTTTTTGAAATCAGAACAAGTTATCTACTTCCAGGAGACTCAGAAAGGACAGCTTAAAAGTTAGAAACAAGATGGAATCAGGTCTGATTTCTTTCACTCTCACAATTTCCTCAGTTATAATTTTTGCAAAGGTGGGGGTTTCACTTCTATGTAAAATTGTAGAATCATCATAAAAGTGATTGTTTCGGTGGGACAAGTATAGGTATGCGTTCTCTTTTCAAAAGAGAGAAATAGGCCAGAATAATGAAGTAACAGGCACAAGCAAGTCAAAGATCCAGCAGAGCAGACTTAAATTTTAAGGCTGGATAATAATCTTTTTGACTCCATGTCCGAGCATCTTGTGCACATTGGGAGATGGGGTATTCAGGGAGGCCTCAAGTCATACCGGTGCCCTCAGCTTTCCCAGGGAGGTATTGCATGCTGCTGATGGCTCTACTGTTCTGGGGTCTTGGTGGCAGTCTGACTCTTAGAGCTGCATTAGGCATTGCCCTTGGGGGAGTCTCTGCAACAGCCCCAGTTCCACTGTTTCACTTGGCGTTGCCCTACTGGAAGCTCTCTGCAGTAGCTCTACTCCCAGGCAGTCCAATACATTCTTCAAAATCTATGTGGGAGCTGCCAGGCCTCCACAGCTCTTGCATTCTGTGCACATGCAGAATTAGTACCACATGGATACTGACGTGGTTTACCACCTGTACCTCCTAGAGCTGCAGGTTAATCTGTACCTGTGGCTCCTTGAACCACAGCTGGGGTGGCCGAGGAGCAGTGTGCTGGAATGCAGGGAGTAGAGACTCAGTGCAGCCCCCCAGCAGTCCATCCCTCAGAATCATCCTGCCCTGTCAGAGCTCAGGGCGTATGAGGAAGGGGCAGCCTCAAAGATCCCTGAAAGGCCTCTGGGGTTTTTAATTTCACTGTCATGAACAATAGCCTCTGGCTTCATTCTATTCATGGTGATCTCTTTAGCAATCTCTTGACCATGCTCAAACACCCCTTTCACTCTTAAGATGGCCAGGCTTCAAATTTTCTAAATTTTTCTATCCTGTTTTTTCTTATATCTTACTGTAAGTGGTTAAAAGTAGCCAATTCAGTAGCCTAAATGCTTTGCTGCTTAGATATTCCTTCCACCAGATACCCTAGTTTATGACTGTTAAGTTCTGTATTTCATAAACTCCTGGGACACAGACAATTTAGCCACGGTCTTAGCCAGTTTACAGCAGCAATGGCCTTTACTCCATTGTCCAATACCTTGTTTCTCATTTCCATCTGGGACCTCATCAGGATGGTCTTCTCCGTTCATATTTCTATCAGCATTCTGATCACGACCACTTAATTAATCTCTAAGAAGTTTCGGACTTCCTCTAGCTTTTGTTTTGCTAAGCCCTCACCAGAATCAGCCTTAACGCTCATTCACAGTGATACAAGCTTTTCTAGCCTGCTCCTCCAAATTCTTCCAGACTGTTCATTATCCAGTTTCAAAGCCATGTCCTTATTTTCAGGTATTCACTATTAGCAACAGCCCTACTTCTTTGTAACAATTATCTGTGTTAGTCCATTTTCTGTTGTTATAACTGAATAACAGAGACTGGGTAATTATAAAGAAAAGATCTTTATTTCTTACAGTTATGGAGGTTAGGAAGTCCAAGGTCAAGGGACCACAACTGGTGAGGGTCTCCTTGCTGGTGGGGATTCTGCAGAATCCTGAGGCGGTGCAAGGCATCACCCAGCGGGGGAAGCACACAGGAAACAGAAAAACTGGCTTTTATAACACATTCACTTTCATGATAACGAACTCACTTCCTTAATAGCCTATAATCCATGAATCCATGATTGGATTAATCCATTAACGAAGACAGAGCTCTTATGACCTAATCACCTCTGAAAGGCCCCACCTCTCAACAGTGTTGCATTGGTAACGAAATTTCTAACACATAAATTTTAGTGGACAAACTATATTCAAACTTCAGTAGCATACCCTTGGAATTTGTTAGAAATGCAAATTCGTGAGTCCCATATATACCAAATAAGAAAATGTCTGGGTAAATCCCAGCAATTTGCGTTTAACAGTTACCTTTGAGGGGATCCTGATGTAAATTAAAATTTGAGAATCACTGGCTGAGACATTAATGGCAAGGACTTCAGCCAGCTACCTCTGTTTGAAGTCTGGTTCTGACACTCACCAGGTGTTTAATTTTGAGAAAGTTGTTTAACTTATTTTTGTGCCTTGGTTTTATCATCTATAAAATGTTTGTAATGACATTCCCAGTGACTGCTACCTCACCTGGCTTCGAGAAGACTAAATAAGATAATACAGATCTCTGTGGAGATCAGACTACATGTATTACTGTGTATATTTCTATTAGAAAATTTTCCTTATTATTTAGACAGTAGGTTCCAAATCCAGTTCAATGTAATCCTAGCACTCTGAATAATTTCTAGAACACAATAAGTGTTCAAATATTTGTTAAATAAGTGAACATTTTGATTGATATAAATTTTTCTGTATTTCATAGCATTTGGCAAAGAACAGTGTGATTTCTGTGTTCTCTGCCTCATGAATAAATTGGAAAAACTCTATGCTGGAATGCATATCAAAACAAAGAAAGATCTTAGAGGAAGAATTTGATTGTACAATGTTTTTTGCTATCGTGTATAACTCTGTAATTAGTAGTAATAAAATTTTATTTACCACTTTGCATTTTACCAAAATAACAAACATATATTAATATTATCCCATTTAATCATCTCACAATTGTATGAAGAAATATTACCTGATTTCTATTTTATCTCTGACAAAATTGAGGCTCAAAGAATTTATTAGAGAGTAATGCCTATGAAAGGAAAAGGTAGGAAGGAACAGAAATAAGAAGAGAATCTCTCAGCTGACAAGGTAGTTATCTGACACCTGTGAAAAGAAGGAAGAAAGAGGACTAGGGCAAAGAAGAATTAGAGATACACCTCTGAGATAGTCTCAACCACCCTACCAAGGAACTCTGGTGCAAAGATTGCCCACAGGGGAGCTTGGCTTAAGCCCACATGGCCAGGCCCGATACCTGTGCTGCACTTAGCAGTTGGCCTTGGTTGGAGAGCTGAGGTAAATCCTGAAGTCATGATGGCTGGAAGCTCTCAGCAAACGGCATCCCTATGGCAGGTGCTCTCTGGAAGAGAAATGGGAGCAGAGCACCACCATGGAGGCCACAGTGGGGAAACTTCCGTTTGAAATTATGGGTTGATTCAAAGCATAAAAAGGAGGCTGAATGATTTCTTCAGGCCTTGTGATGTCCTGGGTACTATACTCTGTTTCTGATCTTCTAGGCAGATGTCAAAACGCTCCCTCCTATGACCTCATGCTCCTGTGTTCGTAATTCATTACAATTATCTGAGTGAATGACTGTCTTTTCCACAAGGCTCCATACTCCTTAACAGCAGGATTGCATTATTTTTGTACGTCAAGGTTCATCACAGAACCTGGTCAATGTTTACTCAGTCTCTCAATAAAACATATAAAAGAAAGGAAAGAAGATAGGAAGCTAAGCAGGAAAAAAGGCAGAAAAAGAGAATAATGAAATTTCTGTACAAGAAAACTCAGCTAACTAGACCTTACCATTACGGTGGAAGAAAAGAAATAACAGTTTTGTGTTGGTAATGCCGCCCAGCTTGGTTGATTGCACTATACCAAAGTTTTTCAAAGTTTTGTTCTCAGGACTTCTTCGAATTCTTAAAGGACAGACTCCAGAGGGCTTTTGTTTATGTGGGCACTACCTGATAATATTTACCCTATTAGAAATGAAACATGAAAAAAAGAGTATTGACTTATTCATTTAACAATAAAAAATGAAAGTTACACTCTTGAAAATACAGCTATAGTTCCAAAACAAACAAAAATTAATGGGAAGAGCAACATTGTCTTATAGATTTGCAAAATCTTTAATGTCTGGCTTAATGGAAAGAGTGCTATCTTACCCATTCCTGCATTCCATCTATTGAAATTTGTTGCTTTAGTTGAAGAATATGAAAAGACCAGTGTTACACAGATATATAATTGAAAATGAGGTATGTTGAAAACTCCTGCAAGGATCCCCATAGGTCCATAGAGCACACTCTGAAAACCTCTGCACTAGAATAATTTTACACTCTGAGATCTCTCACTGACAGCTATCTCAAAAATATGTGCCCTCTGTAACAATGCAAAGAGGGATGAGCAGAGTGTGACTGTGTGGTTAGATGACTATGACACAATTGCAAGAATGGAAAAATTACAGAAAGCAGAGCCCTTACAAACTGTGGCTCACTAGTGTTACTATCGTACATCAGGTATCTGAATATTCTAGGTTTATTCAGTTAAGATGTAAAAAAAAAAAAAGGTGAACTTTTTTAATGTGATGAAATAAGAGTTTATAACATTAGAAAAATAACAATCATGCTTTCTATTTGAATAACTTATTAACTTTGCACAGTGCATTCACATTTTATGTCAGTCTGAGAGTCATCTTTTAGATATTATAACACCCATTTTATAAGTAAGGAAACTGAGGCTCAGAAAGGATAAGTGACTTTTTAATAAAAAGACTGCTGGTAAGTAGAAAGCTGATAACCAGCAAGACTTCTGACTTTAAGTCAGATTGTTAGAATGGAGTTAAGAGAGTGAAATTTTGTCTGATTATTGATGCAGTCAAATATCAAGTCAAAAACAAAGGTTTTACAAGTGAACTATACATATGATGCATATTGAGTCATCTGTGAAACTCTGAATTACTGAGATAGTCTCTACTATTTGATCTCATTCTCACTTCACTATTTCTGTTAAATAAACCAAGTGTTTCACATGAAAATTTTGAGAAGCATTGTTTACTGATAGATGAGGATTAAGCCATAGGCCACACGAGTAAGAGCAACACTGAAGAGACAAGGACAAACTTCATGAATGTGTCCACTTTGCTCTGTTTCCACCAATACCACTCTGGTCTAATACGCCATCATTTCTTGCTGGACTATAGCAATTATCTTCTAATTTCATTTTCTTTTCATTTGATTTAATGCACAAGCCAGGAACCTAAGTGTCTTCCTTGGCTCTTCCCTCTTCTGTCTCTCACCCCGTATCTGATTAGTGAGTCTGACTGAGTCTACCATCATCACTTTGATTTTTTAAATTTCAGTGTGAATCATTAATTCCCTTGCTTAATACTCGTCAATAGGCTACCTTTTTATCATGTTTGAGTAAAATCCCACCAGGCCCTACATCATTGGCCCCATCTATCCCTTTGTTCCTCTAGTTGTTCACTATCCTAGGAACTTGCTTTTTATTTGATCCTCAGACCCTCTAGACCTCTGTCTTCATTATCTTTGCTTGCACTTTGCCATTTTCTCTGCCTGAAATAATTCATGTTGTTTTTTCAAAAAACTGCTCATTCTCACTGTTTGTGAAACTCTCACTGATAAATATTTCACCTTCTCAGAAAGGCCTCCACTGACCATAGTACCTATGGTGGCCTTTCCCCGCTCTTTGATTTTATAATTGTCAACTGAAGAATGAGGAAGTTAATAAATACATAAAAGAGAGCTTTGTTTCTCATAAAGGGTTGTAGCCTGGAGGGTGGCCGTTCTGACAGACCAGGAAGTATAGCCTCTGGCCAGAAGCCAGAAACAGATACTATGAGAGTGGAAAGAATAAGACAGGGATTTACACTGAATGAGGTGGCCAAATATACATATTCAATAAACTATAGGAGAAGTCACGAATATTTGTGAAAGGAGAAAAATATGCACGTGCTAATTTTGCTCCATGCCTCTCTGTGGGGACTCATGTGCAAAAATAAGCCATAAGCACCATCTAAGGGTGGAGGTTTTGGCTTTCTCATGTCAAAAGGTAAAGCAGAGGACACAAAATCCCTCACTACTCATCTTCCTGTAGACTTCCAGAACCACTCGATGGTCAGTGGTCTCTCATCAGGAAGGAATGCTGGTTGGTTGTCTTGTTAAAACTGCAAAAAGAAGGCGCAGCATCAGGCACTGGCTGATTTCAGTGGTGGAGTGAGTACTTCCAAAGGGCTGGTTTCTGTTTAACCCAGGGTTGTCAAATCTTTTGGCTTACCTGGGCCACACTAGGAGAAGAAGAATTGTCTTTGGCCACACATAAAATACGCTAACGCTAACCACTAACAATGGCTAACAATGGCTGATGAGCAAAAAAAGAAACTTAAAAAAAAAATCTCATAATGTTTTAAGAAAGTTTACAAATTTGTGTTGAGCCATACTGAAAGTCGTCCTGTGCTGCATGTGGCCCATGGGTTGAGCAAGCTTGCTTTAACCCTTAGGAAGAAAAGCATAATGGTGGTTAGGAACCAAGGGGGTTTAAGAAAGTGTATCCAACTTCCCATCCCATTCTGGCTGATAACTCAGTTTTCAAGGTTTCTCTGGGATACCCTTGGCCAAGAAATGGTCCATTCAGTCTGTTGACAGGCTTAAGTTTCATTTTTATTTTTCATCACCCTATTTATTTCCAGGTGAAACTTAAAACTGCCTGAATTATTGCATTTTCTTGTGCATTATGTATCTGCTTCACTGGAATATAAACTCTATGCAGCTTGAGGCTTGTCTGTCTTATTCACTACTGTATTCCTAGCACATAATAGGTGCTCCATATTTATTTAATGCTGATGAAAACTACTTACTCTCCAGCTTTAACTCCATCTCAAAAAAAAAGAGGTTTATTGGGAGCAAATTTTCCTTTGCCAAGCATTTGGGTCAACAGATGATAAATTTTATATTTCTTTTTTTTAATTTTTATTTTCTTTTTTATTTTCTTAAAACAGAGATGGGGTCTTGCTACGTTGTCCAGTCTGGTCTCAAGCTCCTGGGCTCAGGTGATCCTTTCACCTCAGTCCCACAAAGTGCTGATATTACAGGCATGAGCCACCATGCCCAGCCTGAACAAAGACCTTTACACGGCATTGGGTCCCCATAGAGAAGAAATAAGGAGTACAGGAACCATGGGGTGGAAGGAGGAGCGATTCCACTTACCATTACTCCAGTGACCCAGAGGAAGACTTTGTATTTGCCAGCCCTGCAACTCTGGGCTCTGCAGGGTTAGAGGTGCTGGTCCTACAAGGGTGTACACTTTTGCCAAAAAGATCTGTATTAAAGGGCTGGGCATGGTAGCTCATACCTGTAACCCCAGCACTTTTGCAGGCTGAGGTAGGAGGATAGCTTGAGGCCAGGAGTTGAAGACCAACCTGGCCAAGAAAGCGAGATCCCATCTCAAAAAAAAAAAAAAAAAGAAAAGAAAAAGATCTGCATTACATTATAAGCAATGTCTACCTCCTGGGTGTTCTGAGCTGCTTGTGTCCAGGACTAGCCATCAAGAAGGGTCACTGGGCATGGTGGCTCATGCTTATAATCCCAGCATTTTGAGAGGCTGAGGGAGGCAGATCACCTGAGTTCAGGAGTTTGAGACTAGACTGGCCAACATGGTGAAACCCCATCTCTACTAAAAATACAAAAATTAGCCAGGTGTAGTGGTATGCACCTGTGGTCTCAGCTACATGGGAGGCTGAGACATGAGAATCTGGAAGGAGGTTGCAGTCAGCCGAGATCACACCTTTACACTCCAGCTTGGGCAACAGAGGCAGGCTCTGTCTAAAAAAAAAAAAAAAGGAAGAAGGGTTTTGGCACCCTTGTCTTGGTATAGCTGTTTGACCCTGAGTATAAATAGGAATAAAGCTGTTACACAATGGAGCAAGGAGGAATCCCTGTGGATCCCAGGTGATTTGCTTGGGTGCTTCTTGGTGTTCCTTTGTTTCACTGTAAATGCAAATGGACAAGTCATGCAACTCTGTCCAAGAGAAGGGCGTGATGACCAGGGGCTCAGCCTCCTTGGAGATGAAGGTCTGGATCCCACCGTCACGTGAGTCACTGAGGCCAGCAGAGTGACAGCTGAGGGTGAGGGGGAGTCTTGCCACCGGTGCTTTGTAATACCAGTTAACTGGTAAGAGCAGTGATCTCTGGGTTTATATTGTTCTCTATAGTGTATGAAGTATCTTCACCAGCGGGCGTGGTGGCTCACGCCTGTAATACCAGCACTTTGGGAGGCCGAGGCAGGTGGATCATGCAGTCAAGAGATCAAGACCATCTTGGCCAACATGGTGAAACTCCATAGTTCCATGTGGCTGGGGAGGCCTCATAATCATGGTAGAAGGTGAAAGGCATATCTCACATGGCAGCAGGCAGGAGAAGAGCCTTTTTTTTTTTTTTTTTTTTTTTAAGCAAAGTCTCACTCTGTCACCCAGACTGGAGTGCAGTAGTGGCATCTCAGCTGCAGCCTCTGCCTCCCAGGTTCAAGTCATTCTCCTGCCTCAGCCTCCAAAGTAGCTGGAACTACAGGCACCTGCCACCAGGCCTGGCTAATTTTTGTATTTTTAGTAGAGATGGGATTTTGCCATGTTGGCCAGTCTGGTCTCAAACTCCTGACCTCAAGTGATCCACCTCCCTTGGCCACCCAAAGTGCTGGGATTACAGGCCTGAGCCACCGTGCCCAGCTAAATTTTATATTTGTTACCTCATACTGTTCACATTCAGAGATATTCATCTAACACAGGGACTTCATTTACAGAGATACTCATCTAGCACAAGGGATCTAGTGAGCCCCAGCAGCATCAGGGATTTTATGCCAACATGCTAGTGTGGATTAGTTTGGACGCTATGAAAATTGACCCTGGATGACTTTACATATATTTAGCTTGCTAACTTCAAGTCAAGTTACAAACATGCGTTGGGCAATAGGATGTTACACCCTGTGTCAACAGCATTTTATCTTCAAAGTTTTGTACTGTGAGTTGGCTCCTCTTCTCCTTATAAGGCAATTGCTGAGAGGGAACATGAAGTCAAACAAGGTAAATTCTAAAAGAGCAAATCTGTAAAGAGTCTTGGCATGAAGAGAGCAAAGCCAGGCCAGCAGCTGGTTTAAGGATGGCAGGTTTAAGGGTCAGGACTATCAGTTTCTCCCAGTTGAGAGATTGCATTTCCTTTCTTAGGATCAGCTAACTTACCCAAGTAATAATAGGGGAACATTTAAAATACTTTATTTGCATAATCAGTTGTAGAAATAAGGCTCATTTGTACATGACTCTTCCACTTTATTTTTTATTTTTATTAGAGACAGTCTCATTCTGTTGCCCAGGTTGGAGTGCACTGGCATAGCCCACTGCAGCCTCCATCTCCTGGCCTCAGGCAATCCTCCCACCTCAGCCTCTCAAAACACAGGAATTAAAGGTGTGAGCCACTGGACCTGGCCTATTCTTCCACTTTAAATATACTACCCTTTAGATAGATGGATGATAGATAAATAGATAGATAGATAGACAGATAGACAGAATGTGAATAAATAACTTTGCTGCAGATACTAAAGATTAAGATAACAGAACTCTGAGGAATAAAAGACCTCATTTTCATTGATGCCGACTCCTTTCTTGTCTATAAAATTTTATAAAGTTTATAAATTTTATGTCTCCATTGTATATAAAAATAATAAATATATTTTTATATTTATATTATACAATGAAGACACAAAATTCTATAAATTTTATAAATTTTGTGTCTCCATCATATATAAAAATAATAAAGTTTATAAGGTAACAGCATGCTGAGGAATAAAAGACCTCATTTTCATTGATGCCTACTCCTTTCTTATCTTTGTTTCTTCTACTTAACTTTATATTTTTATTATATAATGGAGACATAAAATTCTATAAATTTTACTTAACATTAACATTTTACTTACAAAATTTAAGTACTTAAGTAAGATAATTACTTAAATTTTACTTAACATTACCAAGTGCATTTTGCCATTGTGTTGTAATTGTCATTGTTTTTTTCCTTACCTTCCTTCCCCTCCTCTTTTTACTGTACACACCCTCCCAAGCAAGATACTGTATGTTTACTCCCTGGTGTGTATCCTTCCTCTTTTATTAAACTTATGCAGCCATTTACACATATGCATAAACAGGAGGGCACATGTTGTTTAAGGGCATAGATTCTGGAACCAGAATGCAGGGTTTGAATCCTGGCACTGACTCCTTCTACCTGTATGACTTTAGGAAATTTACTTATCTTCTGTGACTTGGTTTCTCCATCTGTAAAACCAGAATAACAATAGTGTCTATCTCATATGCTTGTAATGAAGTTTTAAATAAATTGTTATGTGAAATGCTTAGAACAATAGTGTCATAGAATAAGCACAGTGAAGGTGCTTTTATTTTCATGAAATGGGAGCATACTATATATACATCTCTCTTCAACCAAATTTTCTTTCTTTCATTAATTCTCCTTAACCTGATTTCATTCTTAACAAAATTCTTACATCCTTATAAATACATTACATAGATCCCTTGACATCAAGAAATTGAATTCATTTATGGAAAATCACTGAATGGGATTTAAGGTCTGTAACTGTTTTCTTATCAATGAACATTTGGATTATTTCCAAGTATTTTAGCGTTATCATTTTTTTTTGCCAATGCAAGCAGTGTTGCAATTAAAATTTTTGAACATATATCCTTCCTACAGATACTTTTATTTTTATAGAAATGTGATGAGAACTAATTGCTAGGTCAATAGACATTGCTAGATTAAACGTCCAGAACAAACTTAGCTAACCACGTTTCCACCAGCAATGTCAGTCCTGCCATGTCCCACATGGCCGTTTCCTCAAACACATCCATTCTTTTCTGAGTTACTTTAAACATTTTTTAATTTAAATATTTCAAGTTGTTTAAAATTGGTTGAAATATTTCAAATAAGTATCCTTTAATTTTAATATTGTGTCTCTGAAACACCTAAAACCTAGTTTTCTATGCAATGTGATATATAAGTTGTCTTTTCATCTTGTCAGTGGTACCAGAACCATTTATCAAATAAATATTTTCCTTCTAAATTGTAATACCAAATTCTGGAGTATTTTGCTGTTTTGTTTCAGTAATTAGTTTTAAAGCAAGTTCCCTCACTATTCTTTTTTTATATTTCTCAGCTTTTCTCAGGCACTTTTTTTCCCGCCATATACGTTTTAGGATTACTGTTTTTGTTTTCAAAATTTTTTATTACTTACAAAATTGTATATTTTCATTTAATGAAGGATTTGATGGATCTAAATTTGGATATTTGTTTAAAAAAGACTTTGGATGTATTCATCTACCCTGATATTTTGTTTGTTTTTGTTAATTTCATCTTTTATTAGTTCTAATTTTTTCTTCCTACTTTGTCTCATTTTATTTTTCCTCTTCTAATTTATTGACATAGTACTTAGCACCTCATTTTCAATCTTTTCCTTAAATACTAAAGACATAGCTCTAAGTTTTCGAGACAAACTTGCATCCCACAAGTTATAATATAAAGTGCTTCTTTTCCATTGTATTAAAAAAGTTTATAATTTAGATTTGATTTCCAGCTTGTTCACTTTCTTATTATAACAAGTTAAGTTTTAACTATAATTTATTTTCTTATGTTAGTAGTTTCTTCTGAGAATCTGACATATAAATTGCCGATATTTAAGATTTTATTAATGCTTTTTTTTTTTTTGAGTCGGAATCTTGCTCTGTCACCCAGGCTGGCTGCTCACTACAACCTTGCGTCCCAGATTCAGGTGATTCTCCTGCCTCAGCATCCTGGGTAGCTGAGATTACGGGAGTGTGCCACCCTGCCTGGATAATTTTTTGTATTTTTAGTAGAGACGGGGTTTCACTATTTTAGCCAGGATTGTCTCGATCTCCTGATCTCATAATCCGCCTGCCTCAGCCTCCTGAAGTGCTGGGATTACAGGCGTGAGCCACCGCACTGGCCCATTTTATTAATGCTTTCTTTGTGGCGAAGTTAATGGCTAAATATTATGAAATGGATATATAAAAAATTACATTTTACTTCTCAACAGGTTGTGATACACACTCAATGTGATTGTATTAATTTTTTTTATGACCTTGCTTTTTTTTGTCTATTATAACTTTTAATTCTGAAAGAGTAATTGAAATCTCTCAATGTAACTTCATTCTAACTTTTCAGTTATTTAATTATTTGTTAATAGATTAGTTGCTATGCTATTTGGTATACTTCCATGTATGTATATTATATCTTGTTTGTAACTTATACTTTTTGTCTATTCATAAGTGTTGCACAATAGCCCTCTCTGAAAATTCTGCCTAAGCCTTCAGCTTCAAATGTTCTCTCAAACATTTGCCAGCTTCCCAGTGTCGGGTTTGATCTCATTTCTAGTTAAGATTGAGTTTAGAAGGAGAGAATTCTAGGAATGCAAATTTATACTGTTATTAGGTTGCCTATGTTTTAATTTCTAATATATTTTTTCCTGTTTTGACTTCTATAATGTTAACAGACCTTTGCACTGTTGTAGGGTACAGAATTCTGGCAACAGCATTATTAATAAACTTGGAAGAACAAAGAAATTGAATTAAAGATGAGAGCATGGAGAGAGGCAGCAGGTATGGGTCTAATCCATTTTTATAATAACAGTTACTGCTTATTAAGTATCTATTATCTATAGACAATATGTACATATTCACACTGTCTAATCCCTACAGGTGTACTATAAGGCAAGCCTTATTTACTTCATTTTGGAAATGAAAAAGTGTTCCAAACAGAGAGATTAAGCATCTTATTAAACATCATGCAGTTAATAAGTAGCTCAACTAGAAAGTTTTATTGATTTTCAATTTATGAAACGTCAGATACCTATTTCTTCCCAGTATACCATACTGCCTTGCTTGTACACAGACTAAAGAGGTATTCTGGATATTCTGAATAAATGATCATGCATAGATAATAAAATAATTATAATACTTTTTTAACCTTAAAAACTTTATTTATTCCGTAAATATCTATTCAGTATGGAGTCCCTACTGGTAAATGTTGCAGCTACTAAGCAAGAGAAAATGACAGTAGAGTAGGTATTTTTGGAAAAAAGTACATTGTGGGATATAATAATGGCGTTGTCTAGTAAAAGCCTGGAATATTGGTATAAGACTCAGGGGAATGGTCACTCAATCATGCAATAAATATTTATTGATCATCTACTGTCTTCAAGGAATAGGCAGACAGTGAGAATATTTACAAAGTGTTCAGGTTACCTTAGCTAACACAGTTATTAGTCATCAATAAATAAAGGAGAGCTGACATTACAAGAGTAGAGAACACCCAAAGAAAGCCTGTATCATGCAGGGAAAAAGGGGGAAAGAAAGGACTGAAGATACTTTAAAATTAATTTGACAAAAAAAGTTTAAGAAAAGAGGTTCATAAAAGAGAAGTTAATATATACAGAACAAGGACCAAGAAAGAAAGAAGGATACGATGAAAGCAAGGAAATGTTGAGTCTAATATTTGATGAATGGTTTTTTACTTCAGCCATCCCTAAGTCATAGCCATTTGAGACAGTTTCTATCTGCAGGACCATATGCCAAATTGGTGTCCCATTTCTTGGGCTCATGGCAAATATTCTCAGTTTATTGGGACACTGATCAGAAATCTGGAGTCAACAGCCCCTAACCTTCTAGAGAACTTAGGTGCCCCTGAAACTGGAGTGTGGCCACTGCTAATGCACGTTACTATGAGCATATGGTTCCGTGCTATAGGTTGAGCAGCATGTTGAACCTGGTAGGTTTCATTATACTGTTATACCACAGTGTGTCCTATAATGAGATGCTGTTTAAAATTTTTCTGTTGTCAACTTACCATTTTTCTCTCATAAAAGGGTATTGAAACATTACCACAAGTTGAACTTTCTAGTTGCTTAGAACCTGAATGAAGAGGAATAAATAAAAATTAGTGTCCCATGCTGGACTGTCTTTCTTGATTTTTTTTCAAGAAACTTAAAAGTTGTAGGCAACAAATCTGTTGCATAATTGCCAGAGTTAATTAAGAAAAACTCATCTGTGCATGATTCACATGACATGTCTGAAAGTCAAAATGCAACTATCATCTAATTTTCTGAACTAAGTTTAACACAGTTCCCTAGAAGGCTGAAAAAACAAACTGTTCCCTCTGTGGTTATAATTTCTGTTTTTGTTAAATTGAATCCATTAATAGAGAAATTATTCATTCAGAGGTATTATTCTATATCTCTATAGACACAGAGACAATAACTATTTAGATAATTTCTATGATTCTCGCTGGAATCCAATTTGCATAAAAAATGTCATTTTAAATCACAGAAATACTCAAAATATCTGAAACATATATTGGAAAAAGTTATCTGCTAGGAGCCAAGAAACCTGGCTTATAATTATGTCTCTGTCACCAACTCATTGGACGTTGAGAAGATCAAACTATTTCTGTGGTTCATTACAAGTCAAATTAGGGGTAATTGCCATGCCTACCTCACTAGATTTTTGTAAACATTGAAAAAAATTCACTTACTTAAGAAGGATTCCTTCATTTGAGAAATATACACAAGCGCATATTTACTTACTCCAATGCTAAGCTGTCTTAGCAGCAGGGAGTCAGCAGTGAACATGGCAAATGAGACCTCTGCTCTCATGCAACTTAAATTTAAACCAGAAATAAAACCTCAGTTTCATGTGGGATGAGTATCACAAAGGTAAGTGTCAGTATCACAGTGATAATGTATGGTAGTTTAGGAAGTCAGAGAACTCTCTGAGAAAGTGATAGGCTGAGCTTTGCAGGGTAAGAGTTGTGTATGCCAACAGTATTTAAAGTCAAGGAAAGACTGTGTTGAAAAGCTCAACAGAAACTTGAGGAAGTGTGAAGAATCCAGAATAACCAAAAGCATCAGTGGTGAAGAAGAAGTGAAAGATTATAGTTATGAAAACACATTGTGACGTGGCTAGTGAGAGCACAACTTGGTCTGAATTTTTGGAAAGCATTTTGGTAAACTAAAATAAGAATCTAAAATAATATTTTTAGCATTTCATTAGATAATTTCACATCTGTACAGCTATCCTATTAAAAATCACATAATATACAGACAAAATTAAGAACACTGATGTTCATTAATGTGTATTTGTAGTAGAGAAAAATAAAAAATTATATAGCACTGAGCAAAAAATTATGGTTTGTGTAAATGAGGAAATATTAGCTGCTAATAAAAGTCTGTACATGGAGTTCATAATAATATTAAATAATATTTATTTAATAATACTAAAAGAAGCAGGGGCAATGCAGACATGGACCCAGGTAACTAATGATCACTGTGAATCTCTGTCACAGCTGTGGAACTCTCAGATGAGGATACCCTAGTTTTATGTAGGGATTTCTGGCAGACCTATCCACCTCTCCTCTGGAAAAGACATTATCTTGATTACACTGGAATGTCTCCAGGAAGAAAATGGAAACAATTAATCTTTGCTATCTTGGTCAGCAAATAAATCTGTCCTTTGACCTATACGGAGACACTATTTCTAGCTTCCAAGGAGCACTTTGCTATGGGAACAACCTTAAAAGATAGCCTAACACAAGATCTGTGGGAACGCCATAGAGAAATGCCTCTCCAAAGTCCTATTGTTTTTTCACTTTTACATTTTTTTTTTTTAATTTGCTGTACTTTTTTTTTAGTGTTTTAGAAAGGGTTACTATAATGAGATCATGGCATTCATTATTGTGTGGAAAATTGGCTACATAGTGACTCGAATTTCTTCTTGCCCCATAAGTGTTAGCTAATCTAGGAAAGTTTCTGCCACTAGTTAGATGTAGCAACTTCTCTGAGCCGTTTCCATTAAATGACAGCTCAAGACATATTCTGTCTAAACTTGAATCTACTTTAAATTTTATGATTTAGTTATTCCATGTAGCAGGGGCAAAAACCCAAACCCACAATTACGTGATTAATTGAAATTAATTGAAAGGAAATTTCCTAGTCATACATAGTAACAGTATCGTTTAATTACTCGAGTCAAGTGATCCAATACATTATCTATGTGCAGAAAGACCTTTATAAATATACTTTAAAATAAAATTCAAGTAGTTTGATTCTATGCACATGTTAATTCCATAGAATATTTCTGGAACAAAACAGAACTTGCAGTTTTGAAGAGAAATGTTAAAAGAGCATGACAAATAAAAATTGCTGGATAGTTAAGCATAAGAGGCAAGGAAACTATAAAGTTTAAGAATATGTAGCTTATTATTTTCTCCATTCAGATCCAGTATGTGAAGTTATCAATTTGTAAGATGTTATGGAAAGAATAGTGTCTCCAAATTACACTAGGGAAGTAACTTCAGTGTTAGAAGACCTAACTGGCAGCTGCTTACTAAATGTATTATGTTGTGTCATATCTGCGATGTTTAGATATTCTCGTTATAAAACAAAGTTAATAATCATCTTAAAGGGCTGTTGTCAGGATCACATGTGATGATACATACGAAAGTACTTTGTAAACAGTAAGATTTATAATAGAAATATAAAGGTTTATTACTACTAAATTGAGTGGTACTAACATTAATACAGAATATGATACAGGCTGTGGGTTATAGATATGTGTGAGGAGAGCCTGAAGAAGGGAACTATGAATTCTTCTAAAGGCAAGAAAGAGATTTGAATCTGAGGAGATTATAGCTAGTCCATGATGGTTGCAGATGTTTTGCTTTTAGAGTAAGAGCAAGAGTGAGAATGAGAGCTGGCTAGCAAGAGACAGAGGAAGTGAGAGGAGGGGGAAAATGAAAGAGAGAGAGAGACAGCAACCGAAACTGACTTAGGTAGGGTGCCTTAGGCAGAGGAAAAAATTTGGCAAACAGTCATGAAAGTTCCTATTTTGTTTGCATAAAGTTTCAGTGTGACAAAACAGTGACATTTAGCTTGGGGGTAGCAATTTTTCTACTAGTTTATCACTGATGTCTGAAATTTCACTTTTATGATGAATTCCTTTGGGTCATTGAGAAAGCCCTCCCTGTTATACCAAGTATTCTTAATCATTCCTTCTTCTGTACAACAGCTACACAGTGTACTTGCTTTCATCACCATATTGGCTTCATGCTTCATTTAATTTATTTATTTGCCTGTCTTCCTGAGCATGTTTCTAGTTGGTAGGCATGGTGGAAAAGTCCTATAACTGACACTATTCAGGTTTAGAATAGGCTTCAATAAAGATTTATTGAATTTAATTGCCTCTGGTTAAAATAAAAATACTTCTGAGAACTGTAACAAAATATGCCTGCATTATAGCCTCTCCACCAATAAAATTTTTTAAAAATCACTTCTAACTTCAAAGTTAGCTAAGATTATTTTTCCCCACATAATCCCTTAGTGTTACTAGATAAAGTGGTAAAAGATTTGAATTTAGATAAAGCCCAGAGAGAACATCATAGCAGGAGGGCCCCTAAGTGTGGAGGTTTCCAGAGATTGAGAAAAAGGAAAGGGGAAACAGCAAAATAAAAAACCTTGGTCTTTGTATTTTTTCTAAGAATCTGCTCTCTGGCCTTCAAGAAACTCACAGTTTTTTAGAGAAGAAAAGAATAGCAAGCAAAAAATAACAAACAACTTTACATCCAGGTTTTCCTAATTCAGACCATGTGAAGTTGATTTATTAAGTGGCGGAAGCAAAATGTATCAAAGACACATATTAATAGGTAGTATGTCTCCTATTCACCCATGACTTTCTCTTATGTGCGTACCAATAGACCCTGTTGCGATTAATAAAATACAAATTATATAAGATAATTCAGAGCTGGTTAATCAAAATATATGTTCTTTAGAAACTATAAAGGTAATACTACTAAGTTAGGGAAAATGGAAGTGGTCTTTGACAAAAAAAAATTTGTTTTAATAATTTAAAATAAAAATGTGGGAAGGACTACTGCACACCATCTGTGAAAGACTGCTTTTGGCATTCCCTACCTTGGAGTCATGAAAACTGATTTCAGGCCGCACTCTACCATTGACTAGCTGGTGATCTGGGGCAAACCACTTTTTCTCAGTGAGTCTTTGACTTAATTTTTTTCTGTGCTAGTAAAGTGTGGTTTAGAATAATCAAGAAAGAATATAATTGTGAAAAGTGTTTGAATGAGATTCAGGAGCAATAATTCCCCTGTATAAAGGTTTACCAAAATTCCAGCCATTTGAAATTGGTTATTTGAATTTCAGAAGAAAGAAAAGAAAACTACTTTTATCAAACACCTGCTATTTCAGATATTTTGAAAGACCTTAAAAAATATAATCCTCATAAACCCTGAGATAGTATAATAATCTGCAAGTTACTTATCTTGTACAGAGTCCACAGCTTGTAAATAGCAGTGTCACCATTCAAACCTTGATCAACGTCCAGTTCCCATGCTCTGTCAGTATGACACATACCGAAGGCAGCAATTTTTAATTTTATAAACATAAAAAGAAAGATTCCTATCCTCCAAGACGTGAAAAATCTAGCATTATCTTGAGCTTCTGCTTCCCCTTTGCAAATGACCTCTGTAGCAACTCAAGAAGTATTTACAGTAAACGAATATCTCTTACTTTAGGGAAACCTTTGGAATCGAGAAGGCAAGCATAGATCACAAAACTGCAAGGCAAGATCTTTCACTTGTTAATAAGTAATTTTCAACATCCTTTGTTTTGAAATAAGGGTAACTACTGCCCAAAATGGGTGCCATAACACACAGCTGCGTACTGTGGGAAGTGAGAGGAGGTGAGTGGCTTCAGAAGATGAAGGGTGGAAGGTGCAGTCAAGCTTCCAGGTATTAGTAAACACTGAAAAGACGAAGTGTTTTCTGTAGCTGCTGATAAAATCCTCCTATGCCCTGTAGGAATACATATGCCACCTAAACTCAGTATTAATTTCCATTTCTTTTTCTCCCTTGCTGCATCTTTTCTTGTACAAATGAAGGGTGTGAAAGAGAGGAACAGAATGTTTTCATAGGGGGAAGTATTTTAAAACTTTTGAGTCATGCTTTCTTTTCCCTAAAAGTAGAGAATTTGACTATGTTTATTCTTCTAGTTTTAATATCCTGATCTCACAGTTTTACATTACAGGCGTGAGCCACCGTGCCCGGCCCACATTTAAAAATATATTTTAAATGGATATCCATAAAACATTTAAAAACATTTTTAAGGAATAGACATTTTTAGGAATAGACAGAAGTGAGTTTATTCAAACATAGAAAGCACAAAGCATCTATTGCTTTTTTTCCAACAAGTTACTATAATTAAATAGAGTAATACTGCTATCAGAAGTATGTACTCATTGAATGCAAATTCAGCATCTCTCAAATGGGGTGAGGAGAGCAAAGGAGGTTTTACTGAAAGAAAAATTAACCAAATAAGAAAAAAACAATGTAGGAACGGTTTTTAGTTATTAATTTTGCTAAATAATTAGTAACAAAAAATTAACCAGGTAAAAGAATAATTTAATGTTTTACTATAATGTTTGTTAAATAATAAACCAAACACATGTTCACCAGCCTTGTGTCTTCTTTCTCTCCCCCATTCTGAAAAGTTTTTCAAAATGTATCAGTCCGTATATTCATCCCTATTTACCTTCACCCCATTCATCCACCTGCCTCTATCCTTCAACCTCCACTGAAGAGAGGGAGGAGAATTGTTTTTCTCCTCAGCAATACGTGGCACTGACCACATCTGTTTATCCTGCTGTAATCTCATTAACTAGCAATTACATGATGAATGGATAAACTAATGTTTGTTTTTTAAGGTGATGTATCTCAACCACATTCGGAACCCGCCCTTCCCAGTGGAAAATTGAGAGCCCTACTTTTCAACTCTGGTTTTTGTCTAAGATGTCTGTACTCATGAACAGAGGGCCTTCTCTGCCTTTGAGCAAAGAATAAGGGCAAAACCAGCTTTAGCAATAATTGTCAGCTTTCAATTCTCACTCTTTCTGCTCCTAGTCAGAGTTTTTCTACTCTCCTAGCTGTAAATGATTTGCTTCTCACAGGGAAAAAACTTAAAATTAATGAGGGTCTTTAGTGATTTCATTTTGGACTTCCTTTTGAACAAGTACGTATTCTTTACTCACAGAGAAAGAAAACCCAATAGAAAAATGAACCAGGGATACAAATTAGTAGTTTAAATGAAATAAAATACTTTTAATTCTGATCAGTACTTCAAGATGCATATTAAAATATATATTAATTTTACCTATAAGATTGATAAAAATGTAATAGATTGATCATTTACAGTTTGGATAAAGATGTGTGAAAATAGGCACTTTGCTGTGCTATTGATAGGTACAATAATAGAAACAGCATTTCCTAAAGAGAAATTTGTCAATATTGATCAAAATGTTCAGTTAATGTAGTGCTTTGACTCTACAATTCCATGGATAAAAGGTTAATTATAGGCTGGGCACAGTGGCTCACACCTGTAATGCCAGCACTTTCGGAGGCCGAGGCAGGTGGATCACCTGAGGTCAGGAGTTCAAAACCAGCCTGGCCAATATGGTGAAACCCCGTCTTTACTAAAAATACAAAAATTAGTTGGGCGTGCTGGTGCATGCCTGTAATCCCAGCTATGTGGGAGGCTGAGGTAGGAGAATAGCTTGAACCCTGGAGGCAGAGGTTGCAGTAAGCCAAGATTGTGCCATTGCACTCCAGCCTGGGCAACAAGAGCAAAACTCTATCTCAAGAAAAAACAAAAATGGTTAATTAATTATAGCATTCTTATAATCATGAATAGTAATATGCAAGTGGTTAAGAAAATTTAGATAAACCCATACTATGGAATATTTATGAAGTTGTCAAGAAAAGAATAAGAGCTTTAAATACAAACACAGAAAGATGGCCAAAATACATGACATGAAACAAAAGTTACCTGGTAAGAGAATATGTGTAATTTTATGTTTGTATATATATATATATTAAAAGTCTCAGATAACCAGAAAACTCTTAACAATGGTTTCTTTGAGATGGGGTAGGAGGGAAGCTAACATGTATGTACTTCTGTGTTCCAAATGATAACTCTGTTCTAGGAGGCTACAATTTTTATTGCCTGCTTTATATTGTAAATTCAGTATAGAAAAAATTTAAAGTAAAATTTAAACCATAATTTATTCAAGAGAACTGTTTTTGTTTTTCTATGTTCCTTTTCCTCCCCTTTATATATTATTTGACTAATTTATGTGTGCCATGCACCCTACTGGACAACTGCAATGCTGCAATGCATAGGCAAGCACACTCTTATGTATACACACGTGTCCCTGGTCTCACAGAGCTAACACCCTCCCCAACCCCTGCTACACACCCACACTAATGTCTCTGCTATTATAGAGTTAGCAGACTTTATCTGTATACATATGTTTGTTTACATTGCTGCTATGTAGAACTCATGCTTACTATTCTTTTGTGTAACATATTCTATTATCTAAATTTAGTAATAATTACACTGAATATGCCACCAAATAGAATCCTCAAAATATATATAATTATTCCTCTAGAGTTGGACATTTGGGATATGTTCACCTTTCCCCTTTAATGGATCAGGAATCTAGTGAGTTGTTAGTATCTACACGTAAATCATTGAGGATGCTAATAAGAAAATTGGGGATGGGGTCCCAGAGATGTTTCCTAGGAATCCTCTTACTACACAGGCAGGCCCTAGTGAAGAAACAGCTATGTTAACACCTTCTGCTTCCTGTGTACCTCCTATAAGCCAGGCACTTTGCATTTGCATCTCTTTTAATTGTCACAGCAACAGTACAGTACTAGTATCCTTATTTTACCAGTGAGAAAGAGAATTCAGAAAGATTTTGTAAGGAAGGAATGACTTACCATCACTTCAAAAAGTCTCCTCTAATTAATGCATCTTTCAAGATTAATGCTTACATAATCATCATATTCAATCTTCCCACAACTCCAGTCAGATACATATCCTTATCTCAAATTTACATCTGAGGGAATTCAAAGAAAATAAAATATTAGGTTCATATCAGAAACTCTTGCTAAGAGAGAGTCTTAGCAACACAAAAAGTGGTGATGCCATCTCACTGTGAGACTAGACTCCACCCTTCCCCCAATACAAGGGTGGACCCTGGTTCTTCTTGATTTTCATCACTGGATGGCCTCAGTTCTTCTTAGGTGAGATCATGCTGTTCTTCTTCCTTCATATATACCCAACACTACTTTTTCCATTTTGGTTGAACCCAGAGGGATTAAAAAAACACAGAATCAGAGGCTGCTGCTGAGGCATTTGATGTGAGGGGGAGCAAAGACAAAAAGGTGGCGAGATGAGTTTAATGCAGAGGCTGAAAACACATTTATATTTGATATTGTGTAGTAATAAGATCACCCCTAAAGAGAAGCTTCTGTTCCTTACACAAACACAGTCCACCCAAGGGAGTTCAAAACTGCTTCCCTGCAGTGTCTGGAATCTTGGAGTTCAGCCTGTGCATATTTATTTATTAAAGAACAGTCTTGTCACTCATTTCAGTTGTGCCTAAAGATATAGACAGATCCTCGGGCTATTTCACTTCCCCGGAGATAGGAGAGGTTGTGGTCATACAATTTGAAGTTAAAAGATTTGAGTTACAATCATGGGTCTGCTTGTGATTAGGGTTTGGCAACTTATGACACCTCTGAGCCAGTTTTGTCAAAGCAACATTAAGTTTTAAAAAAAAAAATTGTTGTGAAGATTAAACACAGTTACTTAGCATAGGTAGCTATCATCATCATCATCATCACCATCATCACCATCATTGTCATCACCATCATCGTTATTTTACAGGTCAAAAAAAGCTTTATATTTTTCTTCATGAGTTATGTGATCCATTCTTTCTAATCCCCATATTTGGAATTACTCTCAGACATTAACTCATTTCTGATTTCTCCTAATTTCCTTGGGGGTACACCCGTTCTTAGGGTCTATTTCTAGTCTTCAGACACCATTGTTTTCTTTTTTTTTTTTTTGCCTTACATTCTTTATTTTCTTTTTTTTTTTTTAATTGCATTTTAGGTTTGGGGGTACATGTGAAGAACATGGAAGATTGTTGCATAGGTACACACATGGCAGTGTGATTTGCTGCCTTCCTCCCCATCACCTATATCTGGCATTTCTCCCCATGCTATCCCTCCCCAACTCCCCACCCCCCACTATCCCTCCCCTTTTTTCCCCGACAGACCCCAGTGTTTTCTAAGCTGCCCAGGGACATCTTGGGTGGCAACGCCTCTGTTGTTCACCATCAGGGCCAATCTGAGCAAGCCTCCCTTACGTGGTATATTGGCTTTGGCCAGTACCAAGAAAGCTTCTAAGATTCCAAGAAAAGCTTTTCTGACTCCTGTAACCTAGACCTGTAACCGTCCAACTCTGCATTTTCAAGCTTTCTGTCAATTTCATTGTTGTCGTTCACTTATTTTTGCCCAAAGAGTGATTTGTGTGAAATTTATTTGAGAATTATAAAGTGCTGTAGAAACAGTGGAATTGCTATTGTTTCTGTCTTCCGGCCAGCTGCTAGTAAATTCTTAGCACTAAATTATAATCATTAAAACTAAAAGCATGAAAACCTCATTTACATTTTGATTCCTTCTACATTTTTATATCTACAACATGTAGAGGTACCCTTTTTTATGTTTTGGGGGAGAGGGCTCTACAACCTCATCTTTATTGTAAAGTACTTTTTCAAACATTGGAGGACTTAATGCAGTCTGTCTCTCAACTCAGTAAACCTCCCTAGGTAAGGAAAACCAGGAGTAAAGTTGCACTTATTTAAAATGAACTGGATGCATTTAATTATTTCTCTAGAAAAGCAGTTTTATTAGATTCAATTAATAATCTCAAATTTATTAATCAAGTGTTGACAATCTATATTTGGAAAATTGTTTTGATGAAAAATACATAATTTATAATTTACTATGAGGCATTTCTTTCCAAGAAATTGCTTATTATACATTCAAAACCCTTTTTGTGGATCAAATAATGTCACGCTAATGTTAAATTGTGTTTTGCTCTGCTACCGCATAGACACATTGAGTCAGTTAATAAATATTTGTCTTGCATATTAATAATAAATGTCAAGCAATCCTGTGAAACATGAAGAAAGAATATGAACATCCACTTAACATGAAAAGAAATAGAAATAATCAATAAACACTTTAAGAATGCTTAAGTTTGAATAAGAACCAAAATTAAAATGAGGCCTTGATAATGTACTATATTGCTGCTGCAGTGTTGGGCCCTGTAGTCTTAGTTACCTGAGACGCTGAGGTGGGAGGATCACTTGAGCCCAGGAGTTTGAAGCCAGCCTATGCAACATAGCAAGACTCTGTCTCTAAAAAAAAAGAAAAAATTCGTATTGCCCAAAAGATCCGTAAAGATTCATAACACCCAATGTTGACAATAATTTGAGGTAGCACTGTCCAATAGAACTTTCTATGACAGTGGAACTTTCTGTGATCATGGAACTTTCTGTACCTTTAGTGTTCTTTATAGTGACCAAAAACTACATGCAGCTGTTGGTCTGTTAAAATATTGCCAGCAAAATGTGGTGGCTCACAACTGTAATCCCAGCATTTTGGGAGGCTGAGGTGGGAGGATTGGTTGAGGTCAGGAGTGTGAGACCAGCCTGGGCAACATAGTAACTTTATCTCTACCAAAAAAAAAAAATTATCCAGGTATGGCAGCAGGCACCTGTAGTCCCAGCTACTCAGAAAGCTGAGGTGGGAGGATCCCTTGAGCCTAGGAGTTCAAGGCTGCTGTGAGCCATAATCGTGCTACATCACTCCAGAGCCTGGGTGACAGGGCAAGATCCTATTGGAAATAAATAAATAAATATTACCAATGTTACTAAAAATTGAATTTTTAATTTTTTTTAAATTTAAATTTAAGTAGCTACATATGGCTAGTAGCTCCTGTGTTGAACAGCACTGTTTGGGAAAATAGGCAGTTCAATAAACCTTTTATAATGGTATAAACTTACATACTCCTTTTGGAAAATAATTTCAAAAATGCGTGCATATTCTGACTTAGCAGTACTGTTATCGGTAACCTATAAAACAATAATACTTGAAAGTGTGCAAGAATTCAAATAATTATGTCAGCATAATTTGTGAGAATTCATAATTAGAAACCAATTAAATACCTTAACCATTAATAAAAAAGAAGTTAAATAAATTGTCATATGTTCATATTGTGCCATTTTGTACAGCTGTTTTTAAAAGCAGGTGTTAGATCTTCCAATACTGATGTGAAAAGCTATCCATGACAGTCTAAGTGAAAAAATAATTATATAATCACAAATATACATAGTATGACAAAACCATTTTCCAAAGGGAAAAATAAAAAGTTTGTGCATGCATATTTGATAATATATGAAACAAAGTGCCATTGGTGGTTTTCACTAGAGGGTGGGTTTATACACTGAAGTGTTGCTTGTATATTCTAAAAGCATATTTTCTTCTTGAAATTAAAATATCCGTGTAAATATATTAATTTCTTATTTTATACTCACTGGACCTTAGCCAGGATTCAAAATATGCAAAACTTGTATTCTACCTTTTAAGATTTTACAATTTTATAGGAAAAATAGACATGAAGAAATACTGCATAAACAGTGGTGAACATTGGGATTTTGACTACACCAACATAAGAAAGGGGGAGGATACATGACTATACATTTAATCTCAATTTGTAGTGGTGTTGCTAAGGGTCGTTGTAATATTTGTGCCGAAGCCTGGGTGAATGATTGGTGCAGAATCAGTCGTCTTTCAATGCCAAGATCACATGATACTCGTTCTGCACAGAGACCTACAGGAATTGCTAACCAAGTGCAGCCTTTTGTTGATAGGGATCTTCTCTTTTAAGCTTTTCTCAGATCTTGGATCAAAGGAAGCAATCTGTTTAAACTATAAATTCGATCTCACTTTGTCTTTCTCTTATTTAAAAAAAAAATGCTTTGTAAGTCCCCACACTGTTTTCAGAATACTATGAAGTCCAAACTCATTAGCTTCCTATGCCAAGACCTTCACAATCTGGCCCCAAATCACTTTTTCTACCTTTATTTTAGAGTACTTCCTATTCACTTTCTTCTCGCAACAGGTTGCTCATTTGTTCCTGAACTATGACAAGCACTTTTAAAGTTTTATGTCTTTTTTTACACAGTTTTCTCAATAATACCTTTAATTACACCCCTCTGTCCTTTTCTACCTGCTGATTGAACTCAAGGCCTAGCTTAATGTCACCTCTTTGAATCCCTCCTTGATTCCCATAGGCAAAATTAATTTCTCCCATGCCCTCTGTTTTCTGAAACTCTCAGTAATTACTTGCATCTTAGAGATAATGTTTACACATTAAATTATAGATCATTATTTGCATTACTCATTATCATTTTCCCCTATCAATGATGTTGCTAGTATCACGTCTTACTCATCTCTGCATGAAGTAATGCATATATAACCTGGCATCCAATGAGTCCTTGATACATGAAGCTATTATTTTGTTGTTTATATTAGGGGTGCCACCTCAAATGTGTATTACATACTTGTCACAACACATGCTTTAAAGACTTCTCTATCAGCTAAACCCTGGTTGAAAACAGTACTGTCATTGCTCACCCCTATGCTTTTGTGAACCTAGAAAGTCTTTATCTTCCCTACTTTTAGCATATCATATTGCTAATTGTCTTTATATCTTCATTTAGTTGGTTTATTTGTTCCAGAAATACGTGCTGAACACCCATTACAAACCACATAGTTTGCTAGACACTGAAGATATAGAATTAAGTAAGATGAAAATTATTCCTGCCCTCCTGAAGCTTATCATCTAGCAGGGAAAATAATATTTAAACAAAATATGATGTAATTAAAATTTCATATCTGCTCTGCAGGAAAATCATAGGGCATGGTGAACAATTATTTTTAAAAGCTCTAACTTCGGATGTGTTATAAGTCTCCTTGAGGAAGTGGTATTTAGGCTGATAATGGGTAAAAATTAAGTAGAAAAAGTGAACAGGGATAGTGATGAAGGTAGGAAGATGGGAAAGAATTTCGGACAAAGAGGACTAGTAAAGTAGTCAGCATGTTTTATGGAGCCAAATTGTTCAACAGTGAGTATAACTGTAGTTCTCAGTGGCAGGTAAATCCAGGCCTTTTGCTCAGTATTCCTGGACTGAGACCTATCTTCAATATTTCCTTTCAAATCTGTGCCTCAGCCCCACGGGCCATGTCCTTACTCAGAGTCTTCTTTCTGGTGGCAGTGTTCCATCTCTCATGTTCAAATCCTACACATCCTTCCAAAGTCAATTCTAATCCTGAGGTTCTGTCTTATCCAGCTCACCTGGCAACAAAGACACCTTCCTCTCCATCATTTCCATGTCACTTTATCTCCATCTATCTCACTATCTATATCTATATATGCAATTTATATTTGATTTATCTCTATATCCCCCTTCTCAAAAGAGGTCTGGCAGAATCCTTGTACCAAGTACATATTTTATATATTTTTATGGAATAAAAATGGCTTTTAATGAGCCATGTATGACACTGATGAAGTAACTAAGCGGGGACATCAAATGTCCACAGAGTTAAAAAGCAAAACTATGTAGTCAAACTTTCATTTAGTTAGAAGTTAGATGTGTATTTATCACTCGTATTGCTGGAGGCCAGTTAGCTCATTTGGTTAGAGTGTGGTGCTAATATTATGTGTAGTATGTAAGGCTGCAACTTTTGCAAACATGAAAGCGTGAGAAAATCAATACATTTCTTGCAATGACAATTGGAAATCAAGAGCACAGACCTTACAGCCTAGTACTTCAGCATTTCCCTACTGCCACCCCTTCCCCCTACACACATTATGTCAAAGACATTTACTTCTATTAGTTTTTAAATAAAAATTCTAAAACTAACCTAATTCTCTCCCATTGTTTACTTTCAGTAATCTATGGTTTGTTGAAGCCATGACACTATTTTCTTGTAAAATGTTAGCATAACTCTGAAGGACAAGTACAGTCTCCATCTTTAGCTCTGAGGCTGAGAGAGGAATATATGTCTTTGGGTTATGGAACCAACCTCTTTCTCCTAAATCTACTTAGAAATGTTAAAAGAGCTGGTTCTATCATTATTTTCCCCTTAAAGCATCAGTATATCTTCCTTCTGACACGCAACTTTATTTTTCTTTGGATAAATTGAGGGACTCTCATCTCTCCTAATTTTAAACCTTTGGGAATAAGATAGCTATGTTGTCCAGGGCTCTGGGTTGGTTAATAATGATCTTGGTAAGTAAGGAGTTAGTGTTTTCAAGGTTTGGTGTCTGCAGAGGTCCCTTTGCTGTGCGTGGAGAAAACCTCTAATCTGTGGTCACAGAATGAACTGCTAACCTTGGCTGGCCATCTTATAAATGTGGGCCTTTGGTCCTAAGAGTACAAAACAGGAAAACTATTGAGCATGCATCAGTGATCTCATTTTTATGTGGAAAGGATATAGAATGTATAGAATTCTTAAAGTGGGGGAAGAATTTCTCCCCCGAACTGCACTACAACCGCTCATAGGAAATTCTATGCCAAGGTGTTTTCATTTCTCTTTAAGTACAGTACAGTCAAAAATTTTAAATGAAAATAATGAGAATGGGCCAGGCATGCTCGCTCATGCCTATAATCTCAGCACTTTAAAAGGCTGAGGCTGGTAGATCACTTGAGGTCAGGAGTTCAAGACCCACCTGGACAACATGGTAAAACCTCGTCTCTCCTAAAAATACAAAAAATTAGCCAGCTGTGATGGCACCAGCCTGTCATCTCAGCTACTTGGGAGGCTGTGGCAGGAGAATTGCTTGAACCTGGGAGGCAGAGATTACAGTGAGCCGAGCTTGTGCCACTGCACTCCAGCCTGGGCAACAGAGCAAGATTCTGTCTCAAAAAAAAAAAAAAAAAAAAAAGAAAGAAAAAGAAAAAAAAAAAGAAGGAACATAATGTGATTGGAACAAGAATGATTGAAGTAATTATATTTGACTCTTCAAATTACACTGACAGCTAATGGTTAAAGAACCCAATTGATTAATATTCATTCCTTAACGATTCAGTCAGCTAAATCATAGGAGTATCTAAAAAAGGTACTATCTCAAGGGAGGAAACTTCACTTGATCAGAACAAGACGAAATGTATTAGTCTTAGGTTCAGATTGCATCAAATGGCTTATATTCTCATCTAAACTGACTCGGAACCAACTAGCTTTGCTCTCTCCTGCCTCCAAATTCTTCTTTGCAGGATTAGGCACATTTGCTTTTCCGATTCTGCAGCTTTTTCCAAACCAGAGGCAAGAATAATTTCAGGGCCAGATAAAGGAGATCTAATTTCACCGTAATGTTGCTCTGTTCTTTTTTATTTTCCGAGAATTTTATGCACATTGTCAAATGTGACTGAAATGTGAGGCTTGCTCATATTTTACTGGTGTTTGTCTAGAGATGGAGACTTGGAGGAAGAAGAGTCTGTAATCTGTAGCACCCCAAGAAAACATCTCTTCTCTTCTCTCTAGCTGCACATGCCTCTGGAGCAGGGAATTTAGTAACTCTCACTATTAAATCTCCAATGCCTTTCTTACCACCTAGAATGGCAGTGAATGTCTCTAGAATAAATAAACTTTGCGGAATAGGAAGATTACTTTAGAAACTTGAAGATGTTTTGCAAGATAAAAAAAAAAACCACACACCTCAAGGGGACACAAATGTCATCTATTTGTTTCTTAAGACTACATAATTGGAGAAAATGTCTATAGACAGTAGAGAGCAAAGTCCAGAGTCAGAACCCACAGCTTGTGGCAAAAATATTTCTGCTTCAAAGGTCTAGTGCTTTCAAAAATTATCTTGAAGACTCGCGTAGTAGCTACATTTGCTAATGTGAGTGGAGTATTTTCAGAAGATTAAAAGGAAGTTGGCATTAAATTGTGATTGCTATCATTTCTTTTCAAGTAGACAGGTTAGGCCATGCATTTTATGGTACTGCAGGCTCATTTGCCCTGTGAACCTCTCTCTAACCTCCTCTCCAGTTGAGAAGAACTGATTGTTCTGTATTAGAAGGGTACTTTGTGCATCTCTTGACATAGCACTGCCACACTGAAACATATTTTATTTGTGCCAGATTGAGAGCCTTCATGGAAAAGGAAAGAAAAGAAAACTAAGGATTGAGTTAACATGTCAGATACAATACTGAATTTTTTTTTTTTTTTTTTTTTAGCATTCTGTTCTCTCCTTTAATTGTTAGACTAGCTTAAGGACATTGGTATTATTTTCTCTATTTTTCAGATTAAGAAACCAAAGAGAGGTGGACAGAAACTGACCATATGCCACATGTATGTTAGGTACTGTTCCCAAGATTAGAACCCAGATCTGACTGAGAACCAGTCTCAAGCCCCTTTACTCCACCACACTTAGAGGGAGTGGAGCATAGTAGCTAGCATTGGTTCTAGAATCACATTGCCTGAGTTTACATCTCAACCTTGTCTCTCACAGACTACCTAATTTTTATGAATCTTGCTATGGTTAACCATACTGTAAATGAAAAAAGTAATAAGTGCACAACACATAGGATTGTTGTATTAAGTAAAGTAATAATTATTAATCATTTAGAAGAGTTCCCGAGACATGGTAAGTGTTGAGTAAAGGTTAACTATTTTTGAGAAAAGATAATAGATCATTTTCTTTTGTATCAACAGACATGGTACGTAATTCAATGTTAGACAATTAGTAAACCCTGAAATAATGACTGTGGAATTTAATTACATGTTGATGAAGAGGCAGAATTAAGAAAACTTACTGGAATTTTCTGGAAAATATTTCCCAGGTATTTCCTCAACTGTCAGTTATTTTATCTTTCATAGTTCATACAATTCAGGAAATGCAGTGTGGGGCACCCTTATTACTCATGGATACTCCCACAGTCCTTTTTCATCTGTATTTTTTCAAAACACAAGCTTTTGAATGTCTATTAATAAATGTGGAAATGACAATGAAGTTAGAAAAATGTGTGATCTCAATAGTAATAACTTTCAGGCAAGAATTATCAACTGATGCTAATATTAGTAGATGAGGATGTCCATTTCTGCTTAAGATGTAGAACGTGACAAAAAAATGTCTTTCCCATCTTAACAGTGAGAAAAAGTTAGATAATCTACAAAATCAAAAAAATTTTCTTGAAATCATAAGAGAGCTGACATTGTAAGGCAAACCAACTGAATTCCAATGAATGGCATACCACTCTGAGAAGGGATGGGACAAAAGAACTATTTCATTTCTGTCCATAGAAAGTATTCAAACTGAAACATAAAAATAAAAATGATTGATAAGATCAATATACAAAAATGCATGGTAATTTTATATACTACAAAGGAGAATTTATAAATAATTATTATTTTTCTTTTGTTACAAGAGATGAGATGCTATTTCTTTGAAGGCCCCTTCTCTTCTTTAGCTCTTGATTTCACTCTGAGAAGGGATGGAACAAAAGAACTATTTCATTTGTGACAGAGCATGAGAGGAAAATATTGCTGTCCTAAAAACAGTTATGAAAAAATCAGCTACAAGTTTACCAAATTCTTTAAAGCAATGTGTGGGATAGCTTATTCATAACTGTGAGAACCTAAACACAAAAGGAGTTGACCCTAGCTCACTTGTCCTTTTCCACAGGCTTCCAGAGGTATTCAGGGCGGAAGACTGGAGGCAGGACCCTTGGCACCAGTGTGCAGATATGCTGATAGTGACTGATTGCCACTGGGGTAAGTTGCAAATTACTACTCACTTCTCTGGATTCGTGGCTCAAATAAAACAAATCCCTAAGCCACTGGGAAAGGGGCAACAACCTCTCCAAAACCTAGGGCCAAAAAAAGGTCCTCTGCTTATGTGAAAGTGATAACATAAAAGGTAGGAAACCCTTCTTTCTCCAGGACCCAGAAAAAGACTCATTCCTTCTGGGAGAAAGGTAGAATTAAAATATCTCTGCTTCTAGGAAATTTGAAAGAAAACTTTTGGGCCTGGGCTGCTGGACTGATACAATGCAGAGGTCTACTACAACTGGAGTATGGGCAGGATCCAAGGGGAGAAGGGGGCAGGAATGGTGAAAAGTCAAAGCTTCAAGGCCCAGTTGTATAGGATCTGCCTAAGACTGAGCCTAGGTCAGAAGAACCAAGAATCTCATCTTCTCTCAAAGAGCTTCAAACTGAGTAACCAGCAATAATTTTCTACAAACTGGGACCAGGACAGAGGGTGGCAAGAGATTCTCTCTGTGGTAGGAAATGGCTGAAAGCAGGGGAGGGAGCAGGAGACACTGAAAAAAACGTTCTAGTGCCCAAGAAACCATTCTAAGCACAATGTACATATCCCGTCACTGGAGGAATTTGAAGTGTGTGGCACACTTCAGGTAACAATAGCAAAAACAATTACCAAATCTAGTCTAACTACTAACTAGATTGACTCAGCTCAGAAGTAGAAGTACACACATTTCCAAGTGTAAATGCTATTTACTTTTGTATCTACTGCTTTTCCACACACAATTACCAATATTCAGTAACAATTATGTTCTATACTCACAAAACAAGAAAGAATGACCCCATTGTTAAGAAATAAGAAGCAAGAAAAATCAGATTCAGAGGTGAGTCTGATAACTGAAACTATAGTTGAAATGATCAAACAGAAATATTTAAATAACTATGATTAGTATATTAAAGGACCTAAAGAAAAAGGAAGATGGCGTGCATAAAGAGATGAATTTCGCCATAGAGATCAAAACAATAAATATTATCGAGTGGAACTGCTAGAAGTTTTAAAAAATGATAAGGTAAAGAATTTTGAAAATTTACAGACTCAATGCAGCTGAGAAAAAAAGTAAACTGGAAGGTGTCCATAGAGATTATTCAAACTAAAACATAAAAATAAAAATGACTGATAATGTCAATATACAAAAATGCATGGTAATTTTATATGCTAGCAAGGAGAATTTAGAAATTATTATTTTTCTTTTGTTATAAGAGATGAGATGCTATTTCTTTGAAGGCCCCATCTCTTCTTTAACTCTTGATTCCATTCTTTTTTTTTTCACGAATCCTCTAATCTTGATTAGTTTGTGTCTCCCTCATCAGCTAGTTTACTTTTTATTAAATTATTTGCTGTATCATTCAGACTCTTTAGTAGTTACATAAAAAGAAACACAAATGAACCTCTTTGACTCCCTGTCTCTCCACCACCCACCTCACTCCCTCCACAACATACTCCTACTCTGGTCTTTGTTTCCACTGCTACTTTCAATCAGCTCTAGTCAAGACAACAAGTATAGTGGTTACTTTCTGCCATTAACTTAGCTCTTAGGAATTCTTGACCAGCAGTCACTTCTGCTCTCTTGAAACATTTATTTATTCTGCCTTCCTTGACACCACACATTTCTTTTTCTGCCTCATTGAGACCTCATTCTGTCTCCTTTTCTGGCTTCAATTATCCTATTGAACCTCTAATTATTGATGTACTTTAGTGTTGAGTCTCAGATTTCTTTCTGTTCCCTACTTACATTTTTACCTATAGAAAATATCCTCCAGTTTTAGTGTTTTAAGAACTACTTGTATGCTGATGTCTTCCAAATTTCCATCTTGACATCTTTTGCGAGCTCCAGACTTGCATACACAACTAAATTCATGACACTTTCACTTTGATTATCAATAGGCATTTCAAATTTATCATTTCCAAAAAGAACTATTAACTTTCATCCACCTTCAGCAAATATCTTTCTCACATAATCTCCGTCATCTCAGTAAAAGGTATCATTATCTACTCAGTTGCCGAAGCCGAAACATTAGGAGTGGTTTTCGATTGCTCTCTTCTGCTCACTCCCCATGCCTGACTCAGTAGCAAGTGACATCATCTGTACCTGCCACATACGCCCTGAATCTTTCCTTTTGCAGCATGTCTATGTGCACTGAAGCCATTTGGACTATCATTTTAGCATCTTAACTGATCTTTGTGGTTCAACTCCTGCTTTTCTACACCCCATCCTCACAAAGCAGGCAATGTATTTTTAAGTATATGTATATATACTTAAAAATGTGTGTATATACATACATACACACATACATACATATACACAAATTTCCTACCATCGCCTATATGACTTCTAACCACCTCTCTGATCACAGCTTCTTTTGCTTTTCCTCTTACTCACTGTTTTTCAACACTGTTGTCTTTTGTTTTTTAACATTTTCCCCTAATCCATTGTCTTTTTCTTGCTCCTGCTAGTTCCTTTTCATTCATTCAGAAGCCTAAGCGTCTTATTCCCAGAGGGGCTTCTGTGATTATTGAAGTTAGCATCCAACTGCTCCACTAATACAACCCTAGCTATTCTCCATGTTCTTATAAGGAGGTGAGCAGAGACAGCAAGATGGGCAGGAAAAAGGTAACAAAATATTGTCTCAGCTTGAGACTAGCTTCATTCTGATTTCACAGAATCTCTGGAGGAAAGTCTACTACAGTGTAAATATCCCCTTGGAGTAAGGCAGTGGCCTTTTGTACTTCTGCATCAGTCAGTTTTTTTTTTTTTTTTTTGGCCAAGGTCCAAGGGAAGGATAGACAGTGAGGTTGGCTGACCTCCTGAGCAACAATGCTGCCATTGACCAAGGACAGGTCTTTACAGAAGGGAGAAACTGTGGGTGGCAGACAACACTACCACTTCTAGAAACTGGAAGGGTCAGGGCAGTGGGTAGCAAAGAGAATATGGGCAGGACATCAACAGCTTCCATTATACAATGTTCATTAAACCCAACTAAATTGTAGGTGGAAAGATGGGTATAGGATTTGAATAACATAGTTTCAAAAGGTCTTTTTAATTCTAACATTTTACGAATTTGTCATTTTAATAATATTGTCTAAGTTTATTCATAACTAATCATAATACTGACACTGATTTTTTTTTCTAAGCGTTTGATTTACTTTGTGATACATAGTCAAGCAGTGAGCCTTGATTATGCTTTTCAGAATTCATTAGATCTGTAGAAATTATGTCCAGGTCTGCAATCACACTGCCCCACCCTCAATCATCTTGTTTACATTCCACTCTACCCTAGTCAACCTTAGCTGTAATAAGCTTGCTACAACCTGAACATCGTATCTTCTGCAATTACTTTCCTGACCACTGTAGGCTAAATTAACTTCTCTCTTTACTCTAGAAAATGATAGTACTTAGCACATTACACTATGGTGTCATTAATTTTGTACAGCTAAGGCTGATCTCAGTGCCCAAGCTTTTGTTGTAATTAAATATTTTCTCATCTCAAACACACTCAGAGTTCCTTCTGACTTTTACAAGACTTACCGCCCTTAAACTCATTTCAATCTACACAAAAACTGGAAAATAAAGACAAAATCTATTTATCATCTCAGTATTTTCACTTTTATTTCTGTCAGCTCCTGAAATAAACTGGTGTTGCCTTTATATCTCATTTTTACTACCTGTATCCAGGCTGAAAAGAAATTAATTTGTCCAAGCAAATAATGTCATCAAGTTATAGTTAAAGAATGCACACTTTTTTCAACTGGCCGAAGATTGATATTCCTCTTTAGAAAACTACTTACTATAGCATAACAACAAGATGTATGGAAAATAAAAGTCTAAATAGATTGCTTGGAACAAATAGACTTGGAACAAGAGCAAAAGTTGTTTGCTCAGATTACTGGGTAATACATGAGACCAGTGTTTCACAAACTCTGTGTTTCTCCAGCTGATAATAGATTTCCTCTGAAATGAACAGTTAACTTCCTGGTTAAATACATTAGGGAAATGCTATATAGAGTAGGATTTAAAACATAAATTAACCATTTAAAATTTTTGAGAAGTCCTACGGAAAAGAAATCCATTGTTCTTAAACACTTATGCAACCATCTCTCAGTTCACTAATAATTTCAGATCAGCCAGGAAACTTTCAGCTTGGACTATTATACAATTATTCCCAAGTATATTTTCTCTTTTATTAGTCAATTCTGTTGGTCAGTGTTTGGTTGCAGAGTACTGACTGAATGGTAGCTAATTCGAGCAGAAAGAAATTTATTAATGTGTGCTAAATGGCTAACAGTATTTGGGGAATAAATGAAATAAAGACTTTTAAGCAGAACTTCCAAAAATCACTTGCAAAACCACATAACAGAACTGTGTCTCTAAAGGTTTTGCTGTTTCCATCATAACCGGGAATCTGACTGCTGAATTGAGAGGTTGCTGCTACAGCAAGTTCCATACCCTCTCTGTTTTTCTGTGACCCACACCAGCAAGATCGAGATCTCACACCTGACGTTTCTCCCTGCTTAATTCCATTTAAATTCAGATTTCATGCTTGTGTGTCTGATTGGTGAAACATAAACATATTCAGAATCTCAGCTTCAAGGGAATCTGGATAATGTGATTTTCAGCCTTCCAGTCTCTGCTTCACAGTATCCCATATGTCATATCATTTTCTCCTAACATATTCTGCATTGCAAGATGATGAGGTTTCGGATGATGCAATGAGATGAAATAATAATTGAAAAAATTCTAGCCAGGCATGATGGCTCACGCCTGTAATCCTAGCACTTTGGGAGGCCGAGGCAGAATGGATCACTTGAGCTGAGGAATTCAAGATCAGCCTGAGCCAAAGGTGAAACCCTGTCTACAAAAATGCAGAAAAATATAGCTGAGTGTGGTAGCATGCACCTGTAGTTCCAGCTACTGGAGTGCTGAAGCGATAGGATTGCTTGATTCTGGGAGGTCTAGACTGCAGTGAGCTGTGATTGCACCACTGCCTTCCAGCTTGTCCAGCTTGGGTGACAGAGCAAGATCCTGTCTCAAAAAAAATCTAAACAAACCTAGTTTTATAAAGTTTCATGAAGCCAGAGATTTATTACATGTGCCCAGTTTAATGTTTGTAATAAAATAGGTACTCAAGAAATAGTGTCATTTAATGAACGAATGCATGAGATTATGGGATCACCTTGCCAACCATGTTGTTTTCCTGAAGATGAAACAGAACTCTGAAGAGGTGAAATGACCTGCTTACATTCTCTACAATGAAATCCATCCAAGGTCTCTGTTATCTTAAGTATGGTTTTTTGTTCTATATTCTCATACTGTAATAATAAAAAGAAATCCACAAACAATAAAACAACGGGACATAAAGAAGTGGTGGATGCATGCATTACGTTGATTGTGATGATGGTTTCATGGGCATATGCTGTCTCAAAATTCGTAAGTTGCATACATTAAATATATACATTTTACTGTATATCAATTATATCTCAATAATGCTGTCTAAAAGAAACTAACAAAAGAAGAACAAATTAAACCCAGTAAGAAATGGAAACAAATTTAAAATTAGCAAAAGATTTTTAAACATTCATATGATAAAGAAAGCTATTTACCACAAGCATAAACCAGTGGACTTCAAGTTCAGGAGCATGTAAATAAACATGGTTATGGGAATTACATGTGTAATGTAACAGAATGTAAGAAAATGTTTTGAACAGCTTTATGTCAAAAACTTCACCACATAGATTAAGTGAACAAATTCCTTAAAAGAACAAAGTAACAAAGTTCACCAGGAATAAATAAATAAATAACCCAGATAGCCATATCTCTACTTTAGGTTTTTTTTATTCTTAGAGGTATGTTGAATTTTGTAAATTGCAATTTCTGCATTTAATGAGATAATCATATGACTTTTCTTATTTAGTCCAATGACAGTATAGAAGTTACTGATTGACTGTTTTTCAAATGATAAACAAAACTTGAAATATTTTTCTTTTTTTTTTGAGACAGACTCTCGCTGTGTCACCCAGGCTGGAGTGCAGTGGCGCGATCTCGGCTCACTGCAACCTCCGTCTCCCGGGTTCAAGCAATTCTTCTACCTCAGCCTCCCGAGTAGCTGGGATTACAGGCATGCACCACCAGCCCAGCTTATTTTTGTATTTTTAGTAGAGATGAAGTTTCTCCATGTTGGCCAGGCTGGTCTTGAACTTCTGACCTCAGGTGATCCACTGGTGTCAGCCTCCCAAAGTGCTGAGATTACAGGCATGAGCCACTACGCCAGGCCCCAAACCTTGAATTCTGTAGTAACCTCTAATTTGTTCATGATATATATTCCTTTTAAAAATATATTTCTGATTTGACTTGCTCATTTTTACATTATTAATAATTTTTGTTTTTTAAAGAGTATCTTGTTTTGCTACTAGAATAATATTGGCCTCAAAAAATAAATGGGATGTGTTATCTGATACATTAATTTCAGAATTTCAGGATATATATGAAGAAAAACTCTAGCTCTTCATAGTCAAATGGTTAAGAAAACAAAGGCAAAGGGAAAATCTTGAAGTCAATAGGAGAGAAAAGAAACAATTTATACCAGGAAGCAAAGATATGAAATAAGAAGACTTCACTTCTGAAACTACGCCAGCCAGAAGACAATAAATTTGCTTATTTGACATCTGGAAAGCAAACACAGAAACAGCAACTCTCCACCCACAATGATGCCCTGTGAAAACGTCTTACAAATAAGAAAGGCATATGCTTCTCAGATGACAAAAACTGAGATAAATTATTGCCAGCCAACTTGCATGAAATGAGATGTTACGGCAAGATCTGGCAAACTGAGCATGATATCAGATGAACTTCTGAAGCAAAACACACAGACACACATGCACATGCATAGACATGCAAAGACAATTGGACATCGTAATAACGTGGGTAAATATAACAGGCTTTATTTTTAAAAATATCTTTAAAATATAATTGCCTTTGAAATATAATTTACAATGTGAGTATAGAGAACAGATTTAATTTTTTAAAAATCTATTTAATATATAGTTGAAATCTCCTTAAAATAAATTTTTCCTGCTGCTTGGGTTTCTCTGAAGCTCCAGGAACTCTGGTTTATTATCTTTCATTGTATTTGAAAAAGTCTTGGTCTTTATTTCTTCAAATATTTCTTCTGCTTCATTCTTCTCCTCCTGAGATTCCAAGTATGTGTATATTCAATGATTTGGTTCTGTTTCACGACTCTTCCATGCTTCTGTTTGCCTTTTAGCTCTTTTTTGTCTTTGCGTTTTAATTATTTTCAAGGTTATTGCTGCTTTCCATTTCTCTGAGTATTCTACTGAAAAGCCTGTTGAAGGAATTCTTCATTTCTGATATTGTGTTTTTATTTTCAGCATTTCCATTTGACTCTTTTTAAACTTTCATCCTTCATTCTGAATTCCTCCCATCTTTTCATGCATGCATTCACCTTTTCCACTACGCGATTCCTTCAGCATGTTAGTCATTGTTATTCTGTCTGACAGTCAGTCTCTGGGCTGTCTACATGTCTGCTTCTCTTCATTCTTTTCTTTCTTGAATATATGTCCTTTTACTTGCTTTGTGTGTTCCATAAGGTTTAGATAAATGTGAGACATTGTTAGTAAAGGGAAGAAATTGAAAATAGATGAATAAAACTGAGACTAGGTGACTTAAATGTATGCCTGGAAGTTTTCTGTTTTTTCTTGTATCCGGCAATTTGAAAGGGAAGGGTTGAGTAAATCTAGTCTGTAGCTGAGCTGGTTTTGGGCTTTTTGGTGGCTAGGTTCCTTCTGTGTACCACAGAAATTTCTTCAGTGCAAACCACTTCTATCTTGTGTTTAATGCATGCCCCAGAGTGCTAGAGGCTTTCTCTTAGAATTCCTGTTCCACCATCGGCGTTCTGTAAGCCTCCACTCCTATACCACATCAGTGGTTTCTCTCTGCCCCCTTTCCTTTCCCTTTGTGATAGGCTGGTGCTGTTTGTTACTGAGAGTAAGGTTTGTGGTGGGAGCAGAATTTTCTTGGCTCTCCTGCTGCAGCCTCAGACTTACATAGTTCCTGTCCACAGAAGCCTCAGCAGTATTCCTTTCTATTCCCAAGTGGCAGGCAGCCAATCCCCACCTTATCCTCATGCAGAGCCTGGAGTACAAATGGGCTTCTCCAAGTGCTCCTCATCCACCCACACACCTAGGCAGGCCCAGCAGCCCATGTCAGTAATAGAGCTCTTTCAGGTCTCTGTCCCCGTCCCCAGTCTTTCTCATGAACATGTGATGGATGCACATGGAAAGGAACTAGTGAGCGCTCCTCTGTGCACACTGCCTGTGGGATATCCCTGCTCTGCAAGGGGCAGTAAATCAAACAAACAAACAGAAAGAATGGACTTCCCATGTATCTGGGACTCCCAGGCTATTAAACTCACTCTTATCTACATCTAAATTTTAGAAATTTATTAAAATATCAGTTGTATTCTTCTGTCTGCTTTTATGGTGATCATCTCATCCTTCTGTGTGCTGCCAAATGTAACATATTTCATGTGTCCCATCTCTCATCAGGAACCTATCACTCCTTAGGATTCAATTTCTTTGATTGCTTTGTGATCTCAGTTCTCTGATTGGTTCAAATAGAATTACAATTTGTAGATTTTTTTTTCCTACTTTTTTCTCATTGCTTCAGTGAAAGGGATGTGATTTTTCAGTTTTCTATATCCTTATTGGCTTACCTTGAAATTTTCTTGAAGAATATAGGTCATTTAACTGTAGATATCTCTCAATTTGAGTTTTTCCTGTTTCTGTGTATCAGCACGGCATATGGTATCTGTTTATCACATTAGTTGTGATGTTAAATTTGATTCCTTGATTGCTACATTTTTCTACTGAAAATTTTATTTTTTCCACTTTTCACGTAATGTTGCCATGGGAAATACTTTGTTTATTTGTAAGTATCCTATATTTCCTCAAACTTTTACCCACTAGCTTTAGCATGAATTTACACATTTTGCCTGAATCAATTATTACGATGGTTGACAACTTGTAATTTGCTAATTTCATATTTCCTTATCTATTTCCTTATCCACTGGAAGGAAAAGCTTTCCATTTATTTATTTAGTTAGTTAGTTAATTTATAACAGTATGAGCTTAAGAATTATTTATTAGAGGGCTATAATCCTTTGCTATCATTATTTTAATATTCTAATTTTTTTTTTAAATGAGATGGAGTTTCACTCTTGTTGCCCAGGCTGGAGTGCAATGCCACAATCTCTGCTCACTCCAGCGTTTGTCTCCTGGGTTCAAGCGATTGTCTTGCCTCAACTTCCCGAGTAGCTAGGTTTACGGCACTCACCATCATGCCGGGTTAATTTTGTATTTTTAATTGAGACGGAGTTTCACCATGTTGACCAGGTTGGTCTTGAACTCGATCTCAGGTGATCTACCCACGTCAGCCTCTCACAGTGCTTGGATTACAGACGTGAGCCATTACAGCCAGAAATGTTCTAATTTTTCTAGGTTTGCCCAAGGGTACCACTTAGAGCTGGCCCCTGTGTCCTTTGACAAGCCCTATCATTCTTTACACTCTTCATACTTTCTGTTGCTAAAAGATGTTCTAGACTCATCTTGTCGTTTCCCTACTCCAGCCCTAGAGCCAGCCATTTCTCCAATGAGTGCTCATTTCAGTTCGTGGAGAATGGTATTTAGAAATCAAGATTATGGGCAGTCATTTTAATTTTAAGATAATACCCATAAAATAGGAAATGACATGAAAACAAATTGATAATAAGGAATTAACTTACATCTTGCCTGGAACATAAGAGATCTTCAATAGAAATGTGTTGAATGAGTGAACAGTATTTTTAAAGTAGATTTTAATAGGTAGTCTGCATTTGACAATTTTATGCAATCCCACAGTTTCTCTCTTCTCACCAAATCTCTTGCAAGAATAATTTTAATTCCCCCAAGCTTCAGATTTAAGTCTGTCACTCAGTTATTCAAATATGCTATTATATTATCATTTGCACAAAATCTAAACTTCTTGGCCTAACATTAAGGCTGGGATCCTAGTTTGTATGTAAATATCTATGCTTTTATTAACTATGTTCCAAAGAGAATTTGCTAACAACCAAAGACATCTTTCTCTATCCCTGTTTCTTTCTTATACTGTTCCATTGGTTGAAAATATATCTACCTTACAGAACAAATGTTACTCATCTGTGAAGCTTTCTCTGATTTCCTCTAGCTTGGAATGATTTACACATTTTCAGACTTATAAAATGATGATTTGTTAGTTTATCCATTTTGGCTAATCTCACACTCATCTCATCTAAGAAGCATACTAGATTTGTATTACCTTTGTAAATAACATTTACATAGATTGACCACTTACCACTTTGCCAGGACAGATGCATTAACTACTACTTAGAACCAGCTTGTCATCATTTTGAGAAAAAAGTTCATTATTTTAAAATGATAAAAGTATGCACTTTATTATCAAAGAGTTTTAACATCTATAAAACATATTAAACGTAACAAAAACATGATCATATATTGCTTAATTCTGTGATACACAACTAGCTAGAAATAAATATTTATGTCAACGAGGCAACTGTAAATGTTTACATGGATTGCAAAGGTCAAGTTACTAACAAGTGGAGAATCCAATTTTAAAAGCTAGACTAACTCCAAATCTTTTCTACCTTCTCCCATACCAGAAAAGCTCCCAAATATTTATAATAAACAGACATGACAAAATACAAAAACAAAACTATTAATGCTTATTAAATGGAGTATGGAAGGAGTAAATGATGACATGATTCAAAATCTGACCACTAATGCTTATCTAAAGAAGGCATAGGCTTGTTAGATGATCTTGTATTAAGTTAATGCAACAAATGTAACTTTGTATGCTGAAGTTCATCCAGGACACATCAAAAGGCAACTTTAAAACAATCAGTAGGCCCCCAAAGGTTTTTTTAGGGGAGGAAGAGGGAAGAAAAAAAAAAAAAAAGAATAAGCTTTGTAGCTCAAACCTCCCCTCCTATAGAATGCCTTACCTAAAACTCCCACACTGGCTTATATTTCCTTTTTATGGGCTCCACAGAACCCTCCCTCTTTATCTTTGTTCTTGTACAGATATCGTTGCATTATTTTTTCTCTTTCTTGTGTCTTTCCAGACAGAGTAAGAACTCCTTCTGTAGAGAGCTGACCATTTTTGGATTATTTTGCATGGTACTGAAACCACTGAGAGCTCATGATAAATATGTAACAGATGTTCTTGTGACCTGAAAATCTTCCTGTGTATTTGTATATAATCTGCCCAGTAATCGAAAAGTAACAATAGCTGCAGTATTTGTCATAATATATCTACAAATCTTCTGTAAACATTTGTGTTTCCAAAATGTCAGGTTTTTTTTTTCAGAAAGCATAAATGAGTTTTTTGAATTGTCCCTTTCTATAAAAGAATTAAAGCTATTACTAGGTATGTTTAAACGATTATTAAATGATATGTATTATTAGATACAATATTAAGGGAGATTGGCAGATTGGAGCAATTTCTGTTGCACTGAAGAATACTTGTATTTCAAAAAAGGTCCTTGAGTATTTTCAGTATTTGCTTTAATTATAGTGAAGACCAAATGCAGTGAGACTCTCTAGTTTCCTTTTTATCTTCTATGTGTGATTAAGGGAAGCAAAATACTGTAGTGCAATGCTTTCACACTGTTTTAAAACAGAAAAGCCTTCTAATAAAATACTGCATGAATGATAAATACAGAAAATATATTTGGAGTTCTATTTTGCCCTGATTGCAGTGGAAGTGAAGAGATTTTACTAGATGTATTCCTTCCCACACTCTTCCCACTTTACACACACACACACACACACACACACACACACACACGAGTCTCTTAAAGTTCGAGGCAACTGAAGGATCCTGCATAGGGGAGACTGAAAACATTTGCACTAGAATGCATCATTAACAGGTTATTAGAGGTTGAATAATGCCCACTCCATCAGGTCATTCATGATTCTTAGTTTTCAAAAGTCCTCCAGGTAAATCCCAAGATTTTGCCAGATTTAATGATGACTAAACTGGGTACTCTTTAGGGTCTCTTTAAAACATGTGACTTTAGTATTATTTCCCAAAGCCTACGTTTTCCTACTATTTTTAAGATGTTCTTATTTTTCTTCTTTTCCTCCATACTTTACTTCGTTTCTTTCTCTTCATTTTATTTCTTTTTTTCTTTCTTTTCATTTCTAAATAATTGAGTCCAACAATATTACATGGAGCACATTGTAGGTGTCTGTCCTGGGAGGGGGCCAATTGTGGCACAGAGTGGGAGGCAAGACCAAGGGGGATGGGATGGCATCTTTATAGAATGATGGCCTCAGAACCCAAGAGAGAGGGGAGGTGGCCTAGCACAGGTGCTGGAGTAGGAATTTGATGACAAGAACATCCTTATGGTAGAGTCAGAGCAGCAGAAGTTACTGTAGCCTGAGGGGAGTGAGAAGTGTATACACATTGGAGACAGAGAGTAGCTCAATGAAGTAAGTCTAAAACTACCAAAGGATATTTTGGTTCTTCCAAAAGGCCTAAAACTTTCTTAAAGACATTGTGGTTTCTCCATGACCTGGCTACTGCTTCCTTCTACCTGTTCCTCTACTTACTGTATTTCTACCTCACTAACTCTCCTTCAGTTTCTCCAAAGGTCATACCTTGTTCAATGTTGTTAACCTTTATGCAATTCAAGAACTCCTTCCTGGAATTCTCTTCTTGCCATTTCCCATTTAACAAACTGCTAACTATTCTTAGAGATACACTTAAATGCCATTTCCTTAAAAAGGTTTTCCAAGCTGCCAAATTAAATTAGACTTTATTGTTGTTCTTTCTCATAGCACAGGGTTTCCTTTCCTTAAGCTCATGTTTAAATATATAGTTATGTAAGTATTTAGGTAACTAACTGATTTATGTCTATATCCTCTATCCAACTCCAAGTTCTCTGAGAAAAGGAACAATATATGTTTTGCAACCCACAGGGAAGTGCCTAACGCACAGCAGGTACTCTATGCATACTTTTAGAAAACTTTGATTATTAGATGAATGTTTGTATGGAAAGATGGATGAGGAGATGAATGAGAGTGAATGAGTACCTAAAACCACATTTGAACAAATAATTTTACATCTTGGGACACATATTAGTTTGTTTTCACACTGCTGATAAAGACATAGCCAAGAGTGGGAAGAAAAAAAAGAGGTTTAATGAACTGACAGTTCCACATGGTTGGGGAGGCCTCACAATCATGGTGCAAGGCAAGGAGAAGCAAGTCCCATCTTGCATGGATGATGACAGGCAAAGAGAGAGAGCTTGTGCAGGGGAACTCCTCTTTATAAACTCATCAGATATTGTGACACTTATTCATTATCATGAGACCAGCACAAGAAAGACCACCCCAGTGATTCAATTATCTCCCACTGTTCCCTCCCACTCTTCCCCTCCCACTACATGTGCAAAGTGTAGGACTCACAATTCAACATGGGATTTGTGTGGGGACACAGCCAAACCATATCTTCCACCCTAGTCCCTCCCAAATCTCATATCCTCACGTTTTAAAATCAATCATGCCTTCCCAACAGTTCCCTAAAGTCTTAATTCATTTCTGCATTAACTCAAAAGTCCACAGTCCAAAGTCTCATCTGAGACAAGGCAAGTCCTTTCCATCTATGAGCCTGTAAAATCAAAAGCTAGTTACTTCCTAGATACAATAGGAGTACAGGTATTGGGTAAATACAGCCATTCCAAATGGGAGTAATTGGCCAAAACAAAGGGGCTATAGGACCCATGCACTTCCAGAATCCAGTGGGGCAGACAAATCTTAAAGCTCTAAAATGATCTCCTTTGACTCCATGTTTCACCTCCTGGTCACACTGATGCAAGAGGTGGGTTCCCATGGTCTTGGGTAGCTCTACCCCTGTGGCTTTGCAGGGAACAGCCTCCCTCCTGACCGCTTTCACAGGGTGGCATTGAGTGTCCAGCTTTTCCAGGCACACGGTGCAAGCTGTAGGTGGACCTATCATTCTTGGGTCTGGAGGACAGTGGCCTTCTTCTCAGAGCTCCACTAGGTGGTGACCAAGCAGGGACTCTGTGTGGGGGCTTCAATCCCACATTTCCCTTCTACAGTACCCTAGCAGATGTTCTCCATGAGGGCCCCATCCCTGCAGCAAACTTCTGCCTGGACAGCCAGGCATTTCTATACATCCTCTGAAATCTAGAGAGAGGTTTTCAAACCTCAATTCTTGACCTGTGTGCACTCACAGATGCAACAGTATGTGGAAGCTGCCAAGGCTGGGGTTTGCACCGTCTGAAGCCATGGCCTGAGATCTACATTGGCCCCTTTCAGCCATGGCTGGAGCAGCTGAAATCCCTAGACTGAAAACAGCATGGGGACCCTAGGCCTGGCCCAGGAAACCACTTTTGCCTCCTAGGCCTCCAGCCTGTGATGGAAGGGATTGCTGTAAAGATGTCTGACATGTCCTCAAGACATTTTCCACATTGTCTTGAAGATTAACATTCACTCCTCATTACTTATACAAATTTCTGGAGCAAGCTTGAATTTCTCCTCAGAAAAAATGATACTCTTTTCTATTGCGTTGTCATGCTGTACGTTTTTCAAACTTTTATGCTCTTCTTCCCTTATAAAATGGAATGCCTTTAATGGCACCCAAGTCACATCTGGAATGATTTGCTGCTTAGAAATTTCTGCTGCCAGATACCGTAAATAATCTTTCTGAAGTTCAAAATTCCACAAATCTCTAGGGCAGGAGAAAAATGCTGCCAGTCTCTTTGCTAGAACATAACAAAAGAGTCACCTTTGCTCCAGTTCTCAACAAGTTCCTTGTCTCCATCTGAGACCACCTCAGCCTGAACATTGTTGTTCATTTCACCATCAGCATTTTTGTCAAAGCCATTCAACAGGTCTTTAGAAAGTTGCAAATTTTCCCACATTTCCCTGTTTTATTCTGAGCTCTCCAAACTCTTCCAACCTCTGCCTGTTACACAGTTCTGAAGTTGCTTCCACATATTTTGGTATCTTTTCAGTAATGCCCCACTCTACTGTTGCCAATTTACTGTATTAGTCCATTTTCATAAACACATACCCAAGACCATGAAGAAAAAACAGTTCAATAAATTTTGAGTTCCACATGGCTGGGGAGGGCTCACAATCATAGTGGAAGGCAAGGAAGAGCAAGTCATGTCTTACAGGGATGCCAACAGGCAAAGAGAGAGAACTTCTGCAGGGGATCTCCTCTTTGTAAAACCATCAGACATTGTGAGACTTATTCACTATCATAAGAACAGCATGAGAAGAGACCCTGCCCCATGATTCAATAACCTCCCACTGGGTCCCTTCCATGACACATGGGAATTGTGGGAGCTACAATTCAGGAAGAGATTTGGGTGGGGAACACAGCCAAACTATATCAGGATATTATTAAGAAAAATAGGGTGGTAGATTTAGCTGGCCACATCTTTTCTAAGAGTATTCATTCCAGAATGTGTCTGTGTGTGTGTGTGTGTGTGTGTGTGTGTGTGTGCGCGCATGTGTGCGCGTGCACGCGTGTGTGTGTCTGGTGAGAGAGGGGAATGGGGAATTGCACTCAAATCAACAAGCATAATCTTTAAAGCAACTAGTACTGTATCTCACATATAGTAGGTGTTTCATATGTCATTGTAATTGAATAAATGAGTTTGTATATATAAAAAGCGAGCACTCTGCAGACACATTTTGCCCTAGATGTGTTAGGGTTGATTATTAGAATCTTTAAATATTTAATTTAAGAAGTAAACATTTTTGAATACTGATATTGTTTGAATGTACACCCCCTCCAACTCTCATGTTGAAATGTAATTCCCAGTGTTGGAGGTGGGGCCTGGTGCGAAGTGTTTGAGTCATGGAGCAGATCCCTCTTGAATGGGTTGGTGCCCTTTTTACAGTAATGAGTGAGTTCTCACTGTGTTTTCACAGGAGAACTGGTTACTTATGAGCATTTGGCCCTCCCTCTTTTCCTCTCTCTTGTTCCCTCTCCCACCATGAGAACATGCCTGCTCCCCCTTTGTCTTCTGCTGTAACTGTAAGCTTCCTGAGGCCATTAACAGAAGCAAATGCTGAAGCTGTGTTTGTAAAGCCTGTAAAAACTTGAGCCAATTTGATCTCTTTTCTTTATATATTATCCAGCCTCAGGTATTCCTTTATAGCAACACAAATGGACTAACACAAATACTCTTGCATTTTGTTTAAATAGAAGTCCCTAGAGCAGGCGGGAGAGCTCCAAATGTGAAAAGGCTCTATCTATTCCCATCTTACATAATTAGAAGCAACCTAGATTCCATGTTAGTTTAATGCTCTGCAGAGTAAAATGGCAATGATGGAAGTATTTTCAACTAGGGTCATAACACGAACTCTTTTTATTTAAAAAAGCAACTTTTAGCTTCAAGCCTTCAAAAAAAAATGAGGGCATGAAATATATTTAGTTGTCTTTGTTATTTTAGTCCCAATTCTTAATTCTACTTAGTAACCACTTGGTAACTTTTAGTTTCTTAGAAATACACACGAGTCAACAACTTCAAAGCTAAAATTCAACTTCCTGAGAAATGAATTTTGGAACAAGATCTTAATACTAATACAAAGGTAAACATTACATACATTAGTTTCCTTTCATCTCTGGTGGATATGTTCCAAGATCCTTATTAAATACCTAAAGCCATAAATATTACTGAACCCTATATATGTTATGTTTTTTCCCATACATACATATTTACAGTAAAGTTTATATAAATTAGATGCCATAAGGGGTTGACAACAATAAGTAACAATTAAGTTATTATGATTATTAAGTAAAATAAGGGTTACTTGAACACAAACCTGTGATAATGTGACAGTGGATCTGATAACCTAAGTGAGTAATGGGTAGGAAGCACATACAGGGTGGATAACACTGGACAAAGGGATGATTCATGCCCTGGATAGGGCAGAGTGGAAGAACCCCCTGATTTATCACACCACGCAGAACAATGCACAATTTAAACTTATGAATTGTTTATTTCTGGAATTTTTATGTAATATTTTTGGATAGCAGTTGGCCATAGGCAACTAAGACTCCAAAAAGAGAAACCATAGGTCAGAGGGAACCATTATACAGGGAAACAGTTTGGTGCATTTATTTTTGTCAATTTCCCGTGGGATGGAAAAAAAATCTGTGTATCTGAAATACACAAAATATGTTAAGACTACTCTTTTTTTTTTTTTTTTTTTGCTATGTACTTTCAAATTTAGAACTTGACAAAAGTCAAGTTTCTCTCTAGTATACATGAATAATTGGTCACATGTTGCAGTCTCTCTCTGTTTGCTTACACTAGCTATGCCTAGAACCTTGCAGTGCTTAGGAAAGAATAATTACAGAATTGTGTGTTGTTCTATCACGTTTTTCTTGGTGAAAATTGACCCATGAGCTTAATTTCTCTCATCAGGAAGTCATCCTTTCTCACTTCTTACAGAAAGAAAGCAATGGAGAAAGTTATGAAATGAACTCTTGATGGTAACTGTAGAACAGGCACAATTTTAACTCAAATTTTATCCTACTTCTAATAATAATTCTTAGTGTTTTTCTAACATTCTATAGTTCATATGGTGCCTTAATGTTTACTGAGATATATTTTGTGCTTGTTTATATAGGATTCTTAGAATGTTTGTGTGTTTCTCGTGTTTACTTACATTAATTTAAATCTTGACATGGTCCTCTTTTCTGATGATAACCTCAGTGCACATTTATTGGGTTTATGCCATAAATAAATTCTGCTAACATACACACATACACACACACAGACACAAAGGCTTAAGAAAGAACATCTGAACATAATCTAAAATCCAATGACAAGGAGAGGACAAATGCATAGACACTAATAACACAAGGCAAATGTGGCATAATGTGTGAAATAACTGATACAATAAAAATGCCCAAAACATTCTGAGAAGAATAGAAATAATTACTAGGATTCTTGAGCATCTATTAGACACTAGATACTTTGCACTATATGTTTTGTTGGCCATTTACAATTATTCATTAAGATAAATGCCATATCTTTATTTTACAGATGAGTTTTTTTTAAAAAGAACTGAAGTTTGTGAGGGACCAAAGATGAAAATTAATAAATGGAAGACTTGGGATATAAATTCGAGTGTAAAGCCTAGATATTTGATTTTAGAAAAGCTTCACAGGCAAGTGTCAGTGGAGCTGTGTTATTTGAGCTGAGCTGCACCTTGAAGAACAAACAAAATTATAAATGGGCAAATAAGACAAAGTGCCTACACTCAAAGAGTTCTAAAACTTACAAGAGTTACAGAAGAAAATATGTTGTATGGGAGGGATATCAATAGTAAAGGTCAAGATAGAAGCCAAAGAAACACAGAGGGAGGGGATTGATGGGATGCGAGAAGGAAGTGCTTTTAGAGGAAGTTGACATTTCATCTGAGTTATAAAAGATATGTAGGTAGACATGAAAGGTAGGTGAAAGGGGTACAGAGCCACTTCTGACAGAGGAACTAGAAGGTACTGAGGCATTGAAATTCAGGATCACATAATCATCAGAAAATAGAGTGTAGTTCATGACGGCTGGAGCCTGGAACAGAGATCTCATGCACAGAGTGTGGCAGTGAGCCAGAGAAATGGTGAGGGAGGATGCCTGTCCGTGAGAAATGAGTCTTGTGCTTAGCAGCCAACTGGACCTCAAATAAAACTCTCTCCTTTACTCTATTCACTGGAATTTTCTAACCTTTATCTTTTTCTCCTTTAGGCATACACATGGAACTCAGTTACTACATATACATACTGTCATTTTCATTTATTTTTAATGTATTTATACTTGATTTAAATCAGAAACATTATTTCATGGGATGGAGCTTCTTAGGTGAATGAATCTTAATGAGAGACCTTGATCTTGTTTCCAGTTTTGCAGGATCTATAATGTGATTTGATCACCTTCTCCAGGAATAAGCAGGCCCTAGGGGACTGCCTCACACTGATGAAACTTACAAATCAACAAATTTGATGCCAGTTTTATTTTATTTGATGTTTATTTACAGCACAGGAATGTCTCTCCATTGGCCAGAATCTGTTATTGGGCAAAGGAAGTGTCATTTAGTGAGAACCTACTCTATACAATAGTGGACACTTTACTCATATTATTTAAATTAGTTGTGACCATAACACAGTGATGTAGTTCTTACTTTAATAATACTTTCATTTTATAGATGAGAAATTCAAATGAGAACATTAAATAATCTCCCTTCATCTCAAAGCTACTAAGTTTTGAACTTAAGAATCAAACCTAAGATTCTTTAATGTCTGCTTCATGCAATGGGCAAAGAACACTCATAGTGGCTGGAAAAAAATGATGATGATGATGGTGGTGATGATAATGATGACATAATTAAAGTAATTATAATTTATTGAATGCCTACTTGCTGCGAGTAACACATTACATACCTTATCTTTTGTAACCGTCAAACAATTCTATTAGTTGGAAAATTATTTCCATTTTAGAAATGGAGAAACTAATGTTCAGAAGCTTTAAATAGCTTTCCAATATCCAAACCTGGTTAAGTGTTGGGGAAGATGTTAAAACCACGTCTCTGACCGCACAGAACTTTTCACCACTAGCAAAGTAAAAGAAAACCTGATGAAAAGAATACCTGAGTATGAGAGTCAGAGCGAAGAGAATATGTTAGTTGAGAGACTATTCCATCTAGGTTGTGGGAAAGAACAGAAAACCATTGACATTCTCCCAGTGAGGACACTGATCATGTATCTTTATAACTTGATGAAACAAACATTAACATTTTATACTGTCATTTTTCAGCTTTACTAATAATTCTTATCAGTCACAAAAAGCTTTGGTCACTGTATTCATGATAGACCATATATGTTCTAATTTCAATATACATGTCTTAACATTTAATGGGAGAAATTTTAGGTGTTGAGAAAAAAACACATGTCTCAAACCTGAGCAAAATATTAATACTTTTTGATACTTTAAGAATCATTCTTTACCAATTAGTAATATTTCTGATTAACATCCCAATCAGTGAAGTTAGAGTTTAGCCTACGAAACTGATACATGTATGATAGTATTACAAACTTAAAATCTTGTAACTAGATTAAAAAAAAAAAACAACTTTAACAGACATTCCTTTCTAGTACCTAGACTAACACTCTTATCAAAATAGAGTTTTTTGTCATGTTTGTTCATTTTGTTTTTTACTATAAAGACACTCTTTGCAGAAGCAAGATTTGAACTGGCTTTCTCTGAAGCTGACATAAACCTAGACCCTTGCTCTACATCAATACATCTGAGAAATTTTATCTGACATTCCTTTTTTTCCCTTTAACATAAACTCCTTGAAGAGAGGGTTGATTCCTTTCTAATATAATCCAGTTATCTGGTATGAGATTTGGTAAAAATAAACATGCTTTTTAAATGTTAGTTGAATAAATAAATATTTGAATGAATTTACCAGCTTTAGACCTTGTCTCACTTTTGCACTGCTTACATTTTGGAAAGATGTTCAGATGACCCCTCTCATTCATTTATTTTTATTCTTTTGCAGAAAATGTCTTTGGGGGCTGCTTATCAAGACTTCCTATGTGTGCCCTGTCTGACTTGGAGCTTTCCAGGCTCTGGTAAGTTTCCTCACCAGCCTGGGACACTTCCCTCCTCTTCCTTCTCCCCCATTAACTCACATCACATTTGGAGATAGGGCTTCCAATCCCTTTTTTAATATACACAGTTTTTAACAGTATTCTTTCTTAAAGAGGAATAAGTGGTTGGAATGTAGGGTATTTAGAGAATGTTTAAAACAAGAAGTAACTGGAAGGTTGAGAAGAGGGCACTATAGTAGTTGGGAAGAGTCTGACTCATGAAACAGACAAACAAACAAAAAAAACGCATCACTTAACTGACAAAAAGCAAATCAGAAAAAAACAATCATGGGAACGTTTTGGGTGGCTGGCTGAGGCAATACTGAAACTTCAAGTGACGAGAATGGGAAGTTAATCAGAAAAGACTGCTCCTAGCGTGGTGAACCTAGTGTGTCTCCCAGAGGGAGGCTTTTTCCCAGCTGTCTCTCTGACTTTTCTGGGTATCTACACTCTCACTTGTTAAATCAGGGGATTACATTAAAGGAGATACAAGATTTTTTCCATTTCTAACATTTTATAGCAAGCTCTAAGTTTCTAGCAGATTGAATTAATTCTTTTGTTTTAGGGAATAGACTTAATCTCATATAGTTTGGTCTTTATATGTTTTTCTTCATTAGTTAACCCATATTTATTAAGTGACTGAAGTTTGAGCACTGTGTTAGGCAGTGTGCAGGCACGATGAGTAAGATAAAAGCACTGTCATCTAATGCCTTATGGTTGGGAGGACCACAGCGTTATTAACAGTGACATAGCAATTAGGAGCAGAGGAGATGGCTGGGACAAGGAGGTAAGGAGGTAGGGGTGAGGTTGAAATGAAAAGAGAAGACCGAAAGAAAATATTTTATCATCTCCTAAAATACAATTAAAGTTGCCATTTTATCTTAAACAGCAAAAGCTGGTTATGATTTTTATTTTTACTCCTTTGGTTATAAATGTGTTGAGCTGTGGGTCACTTGCAGCACTAAGGATGATAGTGCTGACTGGGATTATTTAAAAGGTTAATGAGGAATCCACTAGCCTTTCCATAGTTTCCATAATAGAAGATAGTGGACTCTTAGTTTTATTGATGTGGGCGCTATCTAGCCTGGACTATAAATTTGTGTTTACCACACGACAGCTGCTTGGAGATCTGGGAGGCTGCTTGGTGATTCCTCATACAGCTTGATGCTGACCTGAAAGTTTGAAATGCACAGAGTAGCAGTCAGAATAGAAGAGCCTAGAACTTCTTGGGAAATTTGAATGTTCTCTCGGGCCATCCAGGTGGGCAGAATATGTGAAACAGATGAGCAGAAAATAATAGTAAATGGTGTGGGCTAGTAATTAAATGGAAAGAGCATATTTCACCTGAATATCTTCAAATTCTTTTTTCTTTCCTCACTCCCTTCCCACCCTGAATGCTGTGCCTAAAAGCACAGCACAGCCAACTCTTAAGTCTCAGTTTGAGAGCTGTCATGGCCAAGACACTTCTTTCCTACACTGTGGCTTTCGAGGCCTAATGCCTGATCAGTGCATAGCACACTGTAGCACTTCAGTAAGGAAACATTGTTTTTGTTGCTGTTCATTTGTTTTTATCATCCCTTGTCTAAAAACATGCTTAGGTAAGTAGTAAATATATCACTAGCATGGTATTGGGAAATAGTGCTGGATTTAGAGCTAAAAGTATGTAATTCGTGTAAAGGATTTTCAAACATTTTAAAAATTAAAATAATGTATGAAGAATATAGAAATATGGAATACATGCAAAGTCCCTATAGAAATGCATGCAGAAAAGAGCACATAAAGGCGCAAACTGAACATGCCTACATTGAAGAAAAAAATGACAATATTATCAACATCATGGAAGCACCAGTCCACTTCATGCTCCACTCGAAGGATCATTTTTAATACCTCTTGGCAAAGAGTCTTGCTTTCTAGAGTCACCAGTACAGTTACGGATTATTTTACTACTTCTCTCTTCCTGTGAAGAGAGACTGTGAAAAACATGGTGGCAGGAACTGAGATTTTTTTTCTCCATTGTATCCATGTATCTATGATACATGCAGTGGCTCATAGTAAATATCTATAGAAATTTGTTGAGCTGTGGGTCAACTTTTAGGATCTAGAGCCCAGACAGCTAATGGAAAGCTGCAGAAAAAGTCCCATTGACAGGTCACATTTTGTTCTAGACTCATCTATTGGATTTAGCTTTTTACATGTATGTAGAGCTCTCAGAAGAGAGGAATATTCTAAATATCTCTCTGAATATTAAAAGGCTAGAATCGAAGGGTGATGATAGTGAAAGGGTTAATTAATGTTTTTCACACATTAGTTAATTCACGACTGCTTCACTTTTCATACATTAGATTATTCACTTCAGTGAACAATATTGAATTTTTTTTGGAAATGTGTTTAGTAAAAATTCCCATTTATGCTTATTTAAGTGAGTTGATGAGTCTTAGGTAATCAAGTTGCAACACCGAGGAAAAAGAAACAAAGAGACAGACAAGTACCAGCAAGGAAATTCAAGTGAAGTGTTTGCTGGTGTGCCACATAGCCATGGGAAAATGGGGCTAGGATCAAAACTTGCTGGAAAGTAGCTTCTCTTTGTTTTCCTGGCTTTCTTTACCGGAAGCATAGGGCAAATTTTGGTAGGCATCTGTTTCCTTTGGATACCATGTCTGTAGCTACAGATTTGCCTCTGATCAGTTCTGATTATCCTTATGCCAGTCTTGCGTTCAAATGCTTCTGAGCACCAACTAAAAGAGATCATACGCTATACAATGTGGAGATTCAGTGAGTTGTGACACAAGAGTGCAATACCCAATCTGGAAACATCTATGGGAGTTTTAATCAGAAGAGAGTCACAGGGTAAGTGACTGACAGAAAAACAAAGAAAGTAGATGACTCATCTCTGAGCCAAAGACAATAGGAGTACTCATGGATTTTCTCTGCTTTTAAACACTGTGGTTGGATTAAGTGTCTGAAATCATTCCCTGCATGACCTATATTATTGAAACCTTTTCTTCTGGTTTAAATTTCATAATTTAAGAGTCTTTCTCAAGGGTAATCATCTTTAAATAGTAGATATCTGATATCTGAATCAGAAGAATCAGAGTAAAGCCATCCCTCAATGAAGGCTGATAGTGTGGAGGTATGATTTCAAGGACACCAGAAAAGCCTTCACTTACATTTCTTTCCTCTTAAAGTTCCTTGTTCCCACACAAAGAATTCCTTGTTTCATCAAAAGCAATCACTATCTTAAATTTTGTTTTAAAATATAAACCCTGATACAAAGATTAATTAGTAAATATCTCCCAGAACTTCTTAGGAAACAACTGAAGGGTCTGGGGAAAGCCTGGGGGGTGGGTAGGTGTGTATCAGCATTTCTTGAGAATGCAGCTCATTGGGGACTTCCCTGATCCTGGATTCAGAATTTCTGGCAGCAAAAGGAAAAGGCAAGGATTTGAGCTGGATAGAAAAGTATAAAGGGAGATGAGGCTTCAGAAAGTGAAACTGAATAGAGATCAGTTCTGGACTTTGTGTTGATGACTTGACCTCAGTTTCTTCATCTTTAAAATTGAACCAATAACCCTTGTTCCAGGATTATTTAACATGATCAGAAGAGACTCTCTTTCCTTTGCCACACAAAGTAATTACTTTTTTTTAAGTAAGACAAATGGTTTAAGTTTGGGATTTCAAGATAAATGTGTATGTGTGTTTCTGTGTGTCCGTGTCTGTGTGTGTGTGTGTGTGTGTGTGTGTGTATATATATCCTATTTATGTTTTCTGGGCCTTCTTCTGCTTGAGATTTTAAAATTTTTTCAAAGGCTTATTAAAAGGATTACTTCCCTCTCTAAGGATGAGGACTGGAAACTAAAAGAAGTCTCCCCAAGTTCACAGTTCATGGATATGATTTGATCAGTAATCAAAGGGCATCTCCTTATGCTTTTATAATCTTCCCTTGTTATCTATCTAAGTAATAATTGGGGAAGGCTTTTTGATACTATATTTGAGATTAGAGCCACAAGTGACTTGATCAACCTTAATTTTTTCCGGAGAGAGAGGATAGTTTCGTGTCAGACGTGCACCAGTAATGACCCTTCAAGTCTCAGAACAGTTCAGGATCACTGCACTTTACATCTCTAGGTTCATACACTTGATAGTGCATGAAAAATGCCTAGCAGAGAGACTGCACCTAATAGGCATTCAGAGCAATTTATATGCTAAACAATTTTGAAGGTGGCTTCCCAGGATTTTTTAGCCCCAATATATTTTAGGCAACAAAGTGGGACTGTCTTCTTTTACAGATTGAATAGGTAAAACATGGGCTGACAGAAAATTCAAATTTCAAGACACATTATATTTGTTTTTATGGATACCTAGTAATGTTGTCACCATTAAATTAGCACGTTGTATTAATACCAAGCTTACTTGTTTACAAAACCAACCAACCAACCAACCAGCCAATCAAAACAACAAATAAAAAACCAGAGCGATTCAGCAACTGGGGACGTTGAGATATCTTATAATTTTTAATTCTCAGTTGACATGGAATCAATTTCATGTACTAATTTAGACTTTTTCTGAAGCATTTTTGAGTCTGTAGCAATTTTTGAGGTAAAGAGTTCTATAAGTTTATTTCTTAACTTAAGAGATAAATCTCCTCCTCCTCCGCCTCCTCTTTCTTGTGGTAAAATTAACTCTTTCAAGCTCCAAGCAGAGTTTCCTAGATCTGATACATAGGAATTTCTAAATTATGTTCACCCATAAACAGAATCAAATTCTGTGAGCATCCTTCATCAGTTTGGCTGTTTTTGTTTTTGTTTTCTTTTTTTTTTTAGACGGAGTCTCACTTTGTCACCCAGGCTGGAGTGTAGTGGTGTGACCTCGGCTCACTGCAACCTCTGCCTCCTGGGTTCAAGTGATTCTTTTGCCTCAGCCTCCTGAGTAGCTGGGATTACAGGTGCCTGCCACCACGCCCTGCTAATTTTTGTATTTTTAGTAGAGATGGGGTTTCGCCGTGTTGGTCAGGCTGGTCTCGAACTCCTGACCATGTGATCCGCCCACCTCGGCCTCCCAAAGTGCTGGGATTACAGTTGTGAGTCACTGTGCCTGGCCTCAGTATGGCTGTTAATCATCACCAGTCTACTGACAAATATTCCATTCCTGTCCTTTCCATCACAGAAAAACTGGACTCCCGGCCAGGCACAGTGGCTCACGCCTGTAATCACAGCACTTTGGGAGGCAAAGGTGGGCAGATAACGAGATCAGGAGCTCGAGACCATGCTGGCCAACATGGTGAGACCCTGTCTGGCCAACAAGGTGAAACGTCATCTCTGCTAAAATAAAAAAAAAAATACAAAAAGTTAGCTGTGCCTGGTGGCATGTGCCTGTAATCCCAGTTACTCAGGAGGCTGAGGTGGGAGAATCACTTGAGCCAGAGAGTCAGAGGTTGCAGCGAGCAGAGATTGTGCCACTGCCCTCCAGGCTGGGCAACAGAATGAGACTCTGTCTCAAAAAAAAAATTGGATTCCCACTCACTTTGATGTTAGGCATACTCATATGATTTACTCTTCCTCATGAAATCTGAATGAAAGTGGCATATAGCTGCTTCTGAGCAGAAATTTTAAGAACTATGCTTAATTTGCCCCCATCTCTTTCTCTGCCAAAGTAATTGTTGAAGTTTAAACCCTTATCAGTGTGGGCGCCTGACTACTATGAGCTGCACTGACCTGAAATTTACAATGAACGAGAGAAATAAATCAATTATTTTTTGGATGTGATATTGAGATTTGGAAGTTGTTTTTAGATGTAGCACAACCTAGCGTATTGTAATAAAATACAATTGTATTATAGATTTGCAGCTTTTCTCACCTCACACTAACAGTATTGGTTTCTAATCACATCTTTAAGTCAATGCAAACATGTGCCATCTGCTGATTGTAAAGTCTTCTCATACTTTTTACTTTTTTTTTTTTTGGCTGCGTACAGGGACTTTATTCATGGTACAGGACAAGGTGGGGCTCCCTAGGCCAGGGGGTCTGCATGGAAACTGTGAGGAGGGAGATTCTCAGTGTGCTGGGAACTGAGTACGGCAGGGACTCCCCCAGCAGTGAGGGCCTCTCTCTTCCTCTCGTGCTCTCACTGGGGCTGGTAGTCCAGGGTCTTACTCCTTGGAGGCCATGTGGGCCATGAGTCCACCACCCTATTGCTGTAGCCAAATTCATTGTCATGCCAGGAAATGAGCTTGACAAAGTAGTCATTGAGGGCAATGCCAGCCCCAGAATCGAAGGTTGAAGAGTGGATGTCACTGTTGAAGTTGGAGGAGACAACCTGGTGCTCAGCATAGCTCAGGATGCCCTTGAAGGGGCCCTCTGATACCTGCTTCACCACCTTCTTGATGTCATCATATTTGGCAGATTTTTCCAGACAGCAAGTCAGATCCATGACAGACACATTGGTGGTGGGGATATGGAAGGCTTTGCCAGTGAGCTTCCCATTCAGCTCAGGGATGACCTTGTCACAGCCTTGGCAGCACCAGTAGAGACAGGGATGATGTTCTGGAGAGCCCTGTGGCCATCACATCACACTTTCCCAGAGGGGCTATCCACAGTCTTCTGGGTGGCAGTGATGGTGTGGACTATGGTCATGAGTCTTTCCACTATACCAAAGTTGTCATCTATAGATCAGACATAATAAGCAGTTGGTGGTGCTTATCACCTCTGGCCAAGGTCATCAGGAAGCATTGCTAATGATCCTGAGGCTGTTGTCATATTTCTCATGGTTCACGCCCATCATGAACATGGGGAGAGGGGGCAGAGATGATGATCCTTTTGGCTTCTCCCTGCAAGTGAGACCCAGCCTTCTCCATGATGATGAAGGTGCTGGTGGACTCCACCATATACTCAGCCCCAGCATCTCCCTATTTGATTTTGGAGGGATATCACTTCTAGAAGATGGTGATGGGATTTTCATTGATGACAAGCTTCCCATTCTAACCTTGATGGTGCTGTGGAAATTGCCATGGGTAGAACCATACTGGAACATGTAGACTACATAGTTGAGGTTAGTGAAGGGGTCATTGATGATGACAGTATCCACTTTACCAGAGTTAAAAGCAGCACTAATGATCAGGCGCCCAATACAACCAAATCCGTTGACTTCAGCTTTCACCTTCACCATGGTGTCTAGGGATTCAGCCAGCGATGCACAAGAAGATGCAGCTTTCTGTCAAACAGGAAGACCAGAGAGCCTATACTTTCTACTTTCTTTCTATACTTTCTGACAAAATTCTGGCTTGAATTTCTTTGCCTTTTGCCATCATCATCAGCAGCATCACCATCAGTGATGTACTTAACACCAAATTTCAAGCTCCTAAATTTTAAGGGATAAAAGAAGTTATTTTTCCAACAGCCTTATTTTAGAAATGAGACAACTCAGATTCTCCTAAGATAAGAGATTTATCCAGGACCATACAGGTAGATTTCTTTTAAATTTTAATTTGCAATTTTTTAGATCTTTATACCTTACAACTCATGCCATTCATTTATTTTTTGTTTGTTTGTTTGTTTTATAGTGTCATCCATGATGGATATTCATTCAAATTTTTAAGTTAAAATTTTAAAAGTAACTGCTGGCTAGTGGAGGAGTCAGGATTAGCCTCAATGATTGTAGCTGCAGATCAGTGCTAGGTGTGTTAGTTTTTTAGGGCTGTCATAACCGAATAGCACAGGCTGGTAGCTGAGACAACAGAAATGAATTGTTTTCATGGTTTTTTGTTGTTGTTGTTGCTGTTTGTTTGTTTGTTTGAGACAAAGTTTTGCTCTTGTTGCCCAGATTGGGGTGCAGTGGCAGGATCTCGGCTGACTGCAACCTCCGTCTCCTGGATTAAAGCGATTCTCCTGCCTCAGCCTCCTGAGTGGCTGGTATTATAGGCACCTGCCACCACGCCTGGCTAAAATTTGTATTTTTAGTAGAGACGGGGTTTTACTACGTTGGTCAGGCTGGTCTGAAACTTTTGACCTCAGGTGATGCACCAGCCTCAACCTCTCAAAGTGCTGGTATTACAGGCACGAGCCACCACGCCCAGCCTTGTTTTCATAGTTCGAAAGGCAGAAAGTCCAAGATCAAGATGTCAGCAAGTTTGGTTTATTCTGAGGCTTGTCTTCTTAGCATGCAGATACCTGCCTTCTCATTGCCTACTCCCTTGGCATTTCCTCTCCATGCACACACACCTGGTGTCTCTTCATTTGTCTGAATTTCCAGTTCTTACAAGGACACCAATCAGACTGGATGAGGGCCAACCCTGACAGCATTTTACTTTAATCACCTAAAGTTCCTGTCTCCAAACACAGTTATATTCTGATATACTGGGGTTAGGGCTTCAACATCTGAATTTTGTGGGCACAAAATTCAACACTAAGATATGACAAATTGATAACATTTTAAATTAGAAACAAAACCAAATCTCAGGTTAGAATCTCAGTATTGTTTCTAGAAGCCATGATATTTATGGAGTATCAGGCCATAGAATTTAACATAATATTAACAAGACTTCAGTATTATTTGCCCATCTAACAAAAAGCATTTAATCCCAGTTCTTAAAAAAAATACTCATCCTGATTTAGCTGATAGCTGAGGTCTTTGTACTGAGCCATCTGCAAATTCCGTGTAAGACTGAACAGGAGCTTCCCAGATGCCAAATAGAAGAACTGGGCAGAATAATCTGACTCACATTACTGAGGCTTACTTTTCATACTTACTCCTCCCTCCCCTACCTTTTCCTTTTCTTTCTCAAGTCTTCTGTCAGTACATCGACAGTTTCAAACACTATACTAGGAACTGAATTTGGATAAATCATAACCTGCCCCAGGGGCTCACTTCTAGGAGAGGGGACTGGCAATTAATTGCATAATTATAATGTAACAATTATAATTATAACATCCTATAAAGAATGCTGTAACCTCTATGAGTATATGAAAGAGGAATTTCTAAGTCACAATTTAGGGGGGGAAAGTCATATAACTTACATTTCTACAAATGTTTTTTTCTTTTCAAAGGATGTTCCTAATTTTCTGCCATTATATCACAGGAGATAGAACATGTATGAGGCACAGTGGATAAGCATAGGACCAATGTTTTAACTAATGAATAGGAAAATCGACTCCAAAAGAAGATTCCCCCATTAAAGCCATCCCCTTGAGAGGCTATTAATGAATTCCAAAGATGCTGCCTTTACTTAAAGCATTTTTGGAATTTGTATTTGGTTAGACTGTGAGCTCTTCTAGAGCAGAACAAAGTTTTACTTAATGCATGGTGCGTGATTAATGTTTATAGAACAAGTAAGTGAACCCAGAGACAGTGGCTCTTTTGATAACATAATTGGTGAGTAATACCTGTTCCTGGGGTGTTTGGAGCTTTTAGAGACTTAAGACATCCAGATTTAACAAAACCATGATCAGACTAACAATATTTAGAGTTCAAAGTGAGGCATACCTCTACAGTCATGAAACTGGGTTTCTTCTAAACCATCTCCAAAGAATACCAGAACAAAAGAAGGAAGAAAAGAAAGTGGGTTCTGATGAATAGTAATGTCATCCTCAAATACGAAGAGCATTGGTTGCAATGTTGCTTGGAGAAAATTGGTAAGCACTTTTTAAGAAAAGTAGATTGTATTAGAAGCATTATTTCTTTTTTTTCAAATTTTACTTTAAGTTCTGGGATACATGTCCAGAACATGCAGGTTTGTGACATAGGTATACGTGTGCCGTGGTGGTTTGCTGTACCTATCACCCCGTCGTCTAGGTTTTCAGCCCCACATGCATTAGGTATTTGTCCTAATGCTATCCCTCCCCTTATCTCCCCTGCTCTGACAGGCCCTGGTGTGTGATGTTCTCCTCCCTGTGTCCATGTGTTCTCATTGTTCAACACCCATTTCTGAGTGAGAACATGGGCTGTCTGGTTTTCTGTTTCAGTGTTAGTTTGCTGAGAATGATGGCTTCCAGCTTCATCCATGTCCTTGCAAAAGACATGAACTCTTCTTTTTTATAGCTGCATAGTATTCCATGGTATATATGTGCCAAATTTTCTTATCCAGTCTATCATTGGTGGGCATTTGGGTTTGTTCCAAGTCTGTGCTATTGTAGATAGTGCTGGAATAAACATACTTGTGCTTGTGTCTTTATAATAGAATGATTTCTAATTCTTTCAGCACATACCCAGTAATGGTGTAAGTATTGGTTGGACAAATGGTATTTCTGGTTCTGGATCTCTGAGGAATCACCACATTGTCTTTGAACTGGTTGAATGGTTGAACTAATTTACACTCCCACCAAGAGTATAAAAGCATTCCTATTTCTTCACATCCTCGCGCAGCATCTGCTGTTTCCTGACTTTTTAATAATCATTATTCTAACTTTCATGAGATGGTATCTTAAGGTGGTTTTCATCTGCATTTCTCTAATGATGAGTGATGATGGGCTTTTTTTTCATATGTTTGTTGGCTGCATAGTTGTCTTCTTTTAAGAAATGTCTGTTAATATCAGAAGCATTTCTTCTGGGAACAAAAGTACCATCCAAGGATTAGTTAAACACCAGAGGATTTTGAATAGGCAAAAGGGTCCTTGAGCTGACTTTTGGGATTGGAGCTGGTAAATACTGCATTACTCGGCATGGGATGAAAAGAATTTGGGGTTGCTAGGAGCAATCCTGGAAGCCCACTTTAAAAAAGAGCATGGGGAAGAGAAAGAGAGAAGCCACTGTGATGAAGAAAGAGCACGTGATGCCACGGTGCCTGGGTGGACAAAAGACAAGGGTGGATTGTTTCAAATAGAGGATTGGTTCACACAGGGATTTGGTCCTTTGCTCCCTACACTGATTTTACTGTTACAAGCACCATACCCTCATGATCTTATTGTTGATGTTTTTTTAAGATCAAGGAGAAAACCTGAAAGTCCATATCTGAGAGAAGTGGTGTAAGTCAGGGGCACCATTCAAGTAGGATAAAACAATTCATAAATAGAACTGATTTATGGGAGCAGGAGCTCAGAACTAAAAGTAACAAAAGAAACCCAGGTCCTCCAGGGATTCATAGAACTCTTAGAACAGGGTTCGACTATGGAATGGGGGTTCTGAGTAGCCTTAGCTTGAGCAGAGGGGTTACCCCAATTGACGGTTTCATATAAATGACAACACTAGACAAAATCTGAGCACCTCTATTTGATTATGGAAAATTGGTCTTGAAGCTCCTTTTTTTTTCTTTTCTGGGATTTTCTTCTGTTCTTTCTTTCTTTACTAAGAAAAAATTTCCACTCTGCTACTGCTGCCCCTATAGTGTTGATTATGAAAATTTGCTGGGTTCCCACTGTATTTTCTAGAGATTTACATTTTAGCACCTGTATACATTTTAGACAATTTAGATATTTAAATACATGCCTTTCTGCTCCTTTAGATTCTGAGCTATTTGAGGTTGGGGAACATGTCTTATTTTTGTTTATCCTGAATCCTTTGTTTCTATCAAATATTCAGTAAATGTTACTGAATAAATGAATGAATTAGTGATTAAATGTATGTATGCATGAATCGATGAGTGAGGATGAGTATCTATGCTCCTAAAAGTTATAACCTAAACACAGGGAATTTTAAGTAACAGAGTACAAGTGTGCTCCTAAATCGAAACTAAAGCTTTTCAAGCGTCAAAAAGAATTTTGCTTGACTTCCTTCTTAAGAGACTGTTTTGGTTTGCTTGTTTTAAACATCTTTCCCTTCATCCCTTGTTTTCTAATTTCCATAAGCTATCACCATTCTCACCACCACACCCTGCTAAAAAAAAGGCTCTTTTCTGCGAAACAGAAGAGGAAATAAATGACATTGATTTGCATGCCTTAGTGAGTTCTTAAGATGAAAGGCTAACCTGGAAACCACTCCCACTACACTTTGCAAAACCATTTTTTCAGTCTGTACAGCCCACTGTCTAATTGCAGTATTGGAATACTGTTAAGAATGGAGCAGAGTCCCAAGAATCAATTACATCCCCCAGTCAAGGTGACTGGCCACACGTTCAATAGCTGGTGAGAGTGAAGAGGAAGTCACTAAACCAGAAGATCTAATCCATCTCTTTAACATGTGACAGGAAGCTCTTAAGTGTTCCTATTGCTGTCCTTACAGAGTCTTCACGTCACCCAAAAGGAGACAGGGGACCTTTTTAAAGAGATCAAACAAGGTTGGTAACAAATCAAAATCTGAACCCTGCGGAGGGATTATTGAGAGAAAACTGGAAGCATCAATTTGCCCTGTTCCCCATCTTTTTCAGAGACCTGTGTTGAGAGCTAGCCAGCATGAGTCAAGTATTGTTGCCCGGCAGTCAACCAGAATACAAGCTATTACTGGAGAAAAACCAGTGCGTGTGGGAAGGAACTCAGCCCTCTTTTGTGGGCCTTGTATTGTTACTGCACAGCAGAGGATCCAGATAGAGGAAACTAGCTTTAGTGGCATTTTTTTTAAAGGAGAATATTTTATTTGAACAAATAGTACTGTGTACCCTCCCTAAAATTATTCTGTTTATTTTGTAGAATTTATGTCCAAGGATCTGTGGTATAATTTGATCCTGGTGATGGGTGTGATGCCATGTGAGCGGAATAGAAGGCTGACATTAAGAAATTATTTTAAAGGCTAGAAATAAATGTGGGCTGGAGGAAGGAAAGGATGTGGCCTGGTGGCAAGGGGAAAGAGGGTATGAGGGTATGCCAGGTGAGGGGTACATGAAATGTGAAATCCTATGAGCCAGTCTGTTTTTGGGTTTGGAAGGCAGGGCTATTGTGCAAAGAGCAGGGCTAGAAAACCACTGTGAGGCAGAAGACTGATTATCATCCTGGGGAGGAGATGCTTCAGTCTCTAAAGTCAGATCCACAGACATTTGCTTCATTGCTTGTTTTGATAAGTAGGGGCCACTGTGCACATCCAAGAGGAATGGCTAATGTGTTTCTCCTGATAAGTTCTTAACCTTGGCTATATATTGGAATCACGTTTAACTTACTAATGCCTTGGTATTTTACAAAGTTCTCTAGGTGATTTTAATATGCCACATGTTAGAAGAACCACCCGCACTTTACTTGGGCAACTTCAATCTTACAATACACCTGCCAGTACTTCCTGACTCCTTTGACTTGAATGACTATCTGCAATGTGGTCACCTGCTGATACATCTGCTTCCTAAACTAGTGGTTTTCAAATGTCAAGGTGCATAGGCAGTAAAAGACACACACACACACACACACACACACACACACACACACACACACACACAAAGATGGATTTGATTCAGTAGATCTGGGGTAGGGCTTAAGAATCAACAGTCTAACAAAAATCCCCATTTCTGGTCCTCAGAACACACTGTGAGTAATAAATTCTTGACTGAGTCAGCTAGAAGTTGATTAACCTTAATTACTTTGTTTCTTCTCCTATAAAATGAGAATAAATGAAGGTTTTGTGAGGACTATAAAAGATAACTTAAAGTGGACTAATAGTGCAGGGCCTTGCGCATGGTGAGTGCCTAGCTTTCCTTAACTCCTAAGATGGTTTGTCTCATCAGAGCTCTTTTAATTATTTTTATGCTGTCCTACTTTGTAACTTCCGTAGAATCTTACAGAAATTCTCAACTGACCTCTAGTTCTTGGAATCCTCCCAGCTTCCCCAAACTGTCGCTTCTCTTCTGGCCTCTATTCCCTTCTCCACCCAGCCTGTGTTCTCTGGTCAATCATGTAGACCATGGCTTCTATAAATTCATTCATTAAACAAACATTTATTGGGCACCGCATATATGCTAGGCATTGTGATGAGCTCTAAGAGTATATGGGGAGCTGGTAAATGTTTCACGATGGTATAAAAATGTATGTTTCTGCACATATACATAAACGTATACTTTTTAATATAAAACATTGATGTAAAGAATGTATAGTGCAAAATTTACTGTTTATTTTAAATTTAATATAGCGAATCGGTTTCCACAGAATTTTATTTTTTGCTAAACTATTGTATTTTTAGCCAATGTATGGATGTAACTGATGTATTAATATAGTTCACATAAGAATGTTACTTAATTTTTTTGTATTAATAACTAAAATGAAAGTAAAATCAGGTAGTAAGCGATAATTTCCTTTTTTTGTCAATATCATGAGCTGCTTCTTTGCTGAATCATAGGTTTTAGATACTGGAAGAAGAATATTTCTTTAAGGTTTTTTGTAATGGCTATAGACATGACTTACTTTGAGCTTAATCTGTGCTGTTAACATTTTCACCAAAATTTTCTTAAGTTTAAACAATCAAATAATACATCAAGATGCCAACTAGTGTTGTTGATTTATTTGGTATAAATACACCCACTATTGTCAATTTCAAGCTACCAATATAATGTATTGTAATGGCAAGAACTGCGATTACTTTTGCACCAACCCAATAATAGCACTGAACAGGAAGTTGAAAAGATGTGCAGTGGCCCATCAATAAATAGTATTTCCACCATAGAGGCAATCAGGGAAAATAACTTCAAGAGAATAAATCATAGTAAACACTATGACAATAAACAGAAAATGAATGTGAACATTTATTACCTTTTAAAAATATAATTTGTTTTTTTTAAAATAATAGCTAAATTTGACAAACAGATTAAAACATTCCTGAACATTTAATAATAGGCACTTGTTAGTTGGTATAAGCCAGCTCCAACACATCACATTCGTGCAACAGACATAGTCACTGACTTCATGAAACTTATACTCTAGAAATGGAGGCAGAGAAATAGATGAGCGTGAATCTAATAAGACAGGCCCCTAAGCTAAATTGATGTAATAATTGTGATAGACAGAATGTTAACTTCCCATGGACTTCACTCTCTGTTGTTTATGTCCGTGAATAGCTTACATTAAATGGCAAAAATATTTTGTAGATGTAATGTTACAAAGCAATTGACCTTAAAATGGAGAGAGCATCTTTGATTATCCAGATGGGCCTAATGTAATCACATGAGTCCTTAAAGAGAAGGCAGAAGCGGAAATTGGAGAGTCAAAGCACAAGGATTATCAATGCACCATTGTTGGCTTGAAGAGAAAGAGGACCATGCACAAGGAAATAGGGACTGCAGTCCCATACCACAAGGCACTGAATTCTGCCAATATCCAGTGAGTGTGGAAGAAGATCCTAAGCCTGAGATGAGAATTGCAGCCCTGGATACTACCTTGATTTTAGCCTAATGAGACCCTGAAAAGATAAACCAACCACACTGTGCCGGACTTCTAACCTATAGAAACAGTGAGATACATTTTTGTTGTTTAAAATTGCTACGTTTGTGGTAATTTGTTACACAGCTATAGAAAACTAGTGACAATTAGTAAAAAAAGAAAACTATCAAAATAAGAGTTATCCAGGAAGAGCAGGGAAAAGAATGTTTCAGCACTTTCAGGGATTTAGAGGTGTTAAATATGCCTGAGTGGCATGCACAAGAGAAAGAGAAATGAGAAATAGAGATGGAAAAGAAGTGTTCCATCATGAAGAATCTTTTAAGCTAGACTATTCTGAATATTTTTCCAAGAACAAAGGGAACCAATATACCCTTTGTCATGATCAATTTGTGTTTATGGAAGATGGATGAAAGGGTGTTGACTGGCAGGAGGCAGTTTAGTTAGGAGGCTTTTTTCATATCAGGCAAGCATAGTGAGGATGGAGAAGAGCGGATTGAGGTGCCTTACCCAGCATCCTCACTACTGTCTTCTGTTTATTCTTTCCCTCTTATGCTTTTTAGTTCTGCTGACAATCACTGTTTTAGCACCCTGTGCCAGGTACCACACCAGGCAGTGTGGATGCCACTCCATGCTCCCAGACCTTGGCAGGGATCATGTTGCTGCCATTTTTTCCCAGAAGCTGTGTAAAGTCATGTAAATACATAGTTTATTAATTACAAAAACTAGTTCTGCCACTTATAAAGTGCACAACCCAGGGAAAGTCACTTAACCTGTCTGAGTTTAACTTTCCTGATTTGCAAATAATTGCTACAGCTACTTCAGATGGCTATTGTGGTCAGGTGAGGTGCCTCGTGCCTGTAATCCCAGCAGTCTGGGAGGCCAAGAGGGAAGAATTGCTTGAGTCCAGAAGCTCAAGGTCAGCTTCGGCAACATAGTAATAAACTGTCTCTATTAAAAAATAAAATGAAATAGAAGACTGTTGTGAGGATTACATGTAGAGTACATAAAAATGTTAGAAGTTATAAATGCTCTTCAAATGGTGGGCTGTCTTCTCTTTATCTCTTTACCATGTGCTCCAGCTTATCTCATTTTCTTTCTTTCTCCCATGTCTCATTCATTGTCCTTAATAAATTAGTTCAATGAATAATTATGTAGAATCTATTATATACTATTCAGTCTGCTGGATGTTTTTATGTATTTGTTTTACACATTCTCTCATGCACATACCTACACACACACACACACACACACACACACACACAAACACTTCTTGTTCCTCAAAAAGCTTACTCTCTGAACACTTAAGGATATAATAACACTCATATTTTTAAGTAAAATATAAAAGTAGTCACAAAATACATTAGATTTGGCATACCTACATTTGTGTTCATATGGGTATGTTTTATGAAAGAGAACAAGATAGAGAAAAATGTGAATATATGCATAGAACCAAACGTTGGAAAATATAACTCAAAATATTAGTATATTTCTCTCTGAATAATTTCCTTTGTATTTATATTCATATTTTTCCATATTTTCCAAATTGTCTGCTATAAATACACCTTACAAATAGAAAAACAACTGAAAACATGTTAATAAAACTATGAAGTGGCAAATACTGTAAAGGAATTACATGTAGGATGTCATAGGTCTATGTAAAATTTTTTTTCTGAATTAAATGATGCCTGAGTGGAGATAAACAGAAATTTTGCAGGAAAGAAACTAGGGAATGCCATTCTAAAAGGAGGATCCAGGAGAAGTAGAGGCTCAGCATAGAGTGCTCGAGAAACCCTATCATGTGCATAGTTCCTGTCGCCTGAAGTGCAACTTGGGGTAGAGCAGGAGACGACTCCCGAGAAAACAGAATATCATGCTATGGATCTTAAACTTTGCTCTACATGTGCTAAGACATTTAATCAGGGGATTCACCAATAGTCATGCTTGAATTTTTGGTAGATTACAGCAGTGGTGTGACCAATGGAGAAGGAGGAGCATAGAGGCACATGGGAAGCCCAAGACTCCTCAGGAAACTAGTTTCAGGGGAAGAAATGATGAAGACCTGAACTAGGACAATATATTGGGAAGAGAGAAAAATATTTTATAGATGATTAAGAAATATTTAGCGCTTAATTCCTATTCTGCTTAGGTCATACTGTATTGCTAAATTAGTAACACCAAAACTCACATAAGACAATACTTGGGTGCCTACATATCGTGCCTGCATAATTTTCCCACTAGAAGAAGAGTTTCAAAGGAGACGGGACAGCCAAGAACTAAAAATGAAGATTTCATAATCTGTCTTTGGACTAACTTCTGCAAGCCCAGACGAGGCATTTGGGGTGAGAAATTGCTGCTCTATCCTAGAACCAGGCTGTGGAGAGAAGAGAGAGGAGTGAGTTGGCAAAGGATTCCAGAGAAAGATCTGCAGGCCTTGATGGCAAATAAGAACAGATAAGCAATGTGGAGTCATGTGTTGGTCACAGAACAGGCTGTGCAGAGACATAATCTGGGAAGGAAGAGAGTGAGTACTTTTGAGTCATGTTTAGTTTCTGTGGCAGCAGGATTTCCAACTGGCATAAAGACAGTCAGGAATTCACAGAGACAGTGAAGGGCCTGAGTGTGTCATGAGAACAGGATGTCAGGACTCGTTTACTGTCAGCTGAATGAAACTTGGCTGTCCCTGCTGAGGAGGGACCCAGGGCATAGGGAGGAGTGAATTTTCTGACTCTGTCCAGCCCATGTTTTACCATGTTCAATATTTGCCTTATGCTTGCGCCAAGTGAGCAAATGTTTTTGTGGTGTAATTCTGAGGTTTCCTCTTAAACTTAACTTCTTGGTCCTATAAATAAGAACGGTCTTAAATCCTCCAAGTCGGGGAGAAAATCTTCTCCTTCCTCACAGAGAGTGAATATAGGGATTCAAATTCAAACCAAGACGTAAATGACTGATCTTAGCCTTCCTGCTAGCAAGACTTGATGGGCATGAAGGAGATGGGAGGTCAGCAGGGACAAGAGAATCCAAATGCAAGATGGAGAGGCAGAAAAGAAGAGTTCTGGAGACAGTAAGGCTTTGCAGTAAGTGCAAAGACCCTGGGTCCAGAAGTCTGAGGCATCTCTGACACTTGCCTCCTGGGGTGATGCCCAGATAGGATCATAGCATCATTTATTTGAAGAGCTCTCTGAATTACATTGCTTGTGGAAGTCAAATCTGGACTAGTCCAAGGGGGCCAGACTACCTTAGAAATCTCGAAGGACGAGGAGGACTACAAACAGCAAATATTTGAAGCTTTTGTGGAAAATTAGAGGAACCCTACAAAAGTGAGCTTTCCACAATGAGATAACAGAGGATTTAAGCTGAACCAGCATGGAAGGCCATAGGTTAAAGTCGCAAGAATATACTATTTTTCAGTGAGGTCTGTTCTAAGTTTCAAAGGGCCATTCCTGCACTAGTTCTTCCCCAAAATATATTTGGCATTTGGGAGGGTGTGTTTTTACTCAAGGGAAAATTATTTCTTAGGTGAAAAGCCCCAAAGCACAGGAAATATAAGAAAGTAGTAGGTGGTAGGACTAGGGGGACAGGGCTGCTCTTGACTCCAAAGTCTTCAGATTGAGTGCCTGTCACATGACCTCTAGAAACCTGAAAACTGGAGGAACCATTTTTCTGAGAAGTCTTACTCAGCATACACACCACCCACAGTTTCCTCTTAGCAGCTTGTCTGACTAAGACAAGAGCAGCTATCTTAATTCTTCGTCTCTCACCCATCAAAGAGGCTCAGAAAAGCCAGCAATTTGCCTTTATTCTTTAGAGGGTAACTCTCTCACAGTGGTAAACAGTCTAATACTCTCCAGGGAACTTTTTTTTTCTTTTTGTTTATTGACTTTCTAAAAAAAATTTCGTGTCTTTAACAGATTTTGTTTTTAGAGTAGAATTGTTGACAATGAGACAGAATGAGGTTTTCTTTATCATTTTAATGCTGGTTAGGCCTAGTGGGATATGCAATAAACATTTATCTTGTTGCTATTGTTAATAATTTGTTTGGGTTACACTTCTATCAGCTTTTTTTTTTTTTTTTTTGGCTTGGAGTGGCTGAAATTGCTTTGGCTGGGGGGATGTGGGTGGAGTAGAAAAGTCAAAAAGGTAGGGTAGTATTTCTCTATTAATTACTAGGTAAAATGTGTGTGTGTGTGTGTGTGTGTGTGTGTGTGTGTGTGTGTGTAAGACCCTAACTTAGGAAAGGTAATTATCTTTCCAATCATAAAAAGCAGAACAGATTATTCAATGAACAATTTTAAAACTGATTTTTTTCCTCTTTTTTTTTTTTAACAGACTGGACCAGGCAGTAAAAATTGAATCTTAATTATCTACTAGAAATTTCTCCAGCATAAAGAGTCTGGTTCAGTTCCTGTATTGCCTCTGTGGGTCCCAGTCTGTGAAACGCCAAGGGTTGGACTGACCAGAAGTCTTCAGATTACCTTTCTCTTCCCTCCACCCCTATTGCTTCTTGCCTACCATATTCCATGGTGCCAGCCAGCAAAGTGTACCTGTTTAATTCTCTAGGTTAGAAAAAATTTCCAAGATTTTTCTCCTTGTCTTTCTACGTCCAAATGCTACCTACTTTTTAAAACAAGGACAACAGTCTGGGAGTGGTGGCCCATGCCTGTAATCTCAACACTTTGGGAAGCTGAAGGGAACAGATCACTTGAAGCCAGGAGTTTAAGACCAGCATGGCCAACATGGTGAAACCCATCTCTACTAAAAAAATACAAAAATTAGCTTGGGGTGGTAGTGCACACCTGTAATCCCAGCTACTCAGGAGGCTGAGGCAGGAGAATAACTTGAACCTCGGAAGCAGAGGTTATGGTGAGCTGAGATCACACCACTGCACTGCAACCTGGACAGCAGAGCAAGACTGTCTCAAACAAAAAATAAATGAAATAACGTAAAATAAAATAAAACGGGGCCGGGCGCGGTGGCTCACGCCTGTAATCCCAGCACTTTGGGAGGCCGAGGCGGGCGGATCACGAGGTCAAGAGATCGAGACCGTCCTGGTCAACATGGTGAAACCCCGTCTCTACTAAAAATACAAAAAAAAAATAGCTGGGCGTGGTGGCGCGCGCCTGTAGTCCCAGCTACTCGGGAGGCTGAGGCAGGAGAATGCTTGAACCCGGGCAGCGGAGGTTGCAGTGAGCCAGGTCGCGCCACTGCACTCCAGCCTGGCGCCTGGTGACTGAGTGAGACTCTGTCTCAAAAAAAAAAAAAAAATAATAAAAAAATAAAATAAAATAAAATAAAACAAAACACAGACAACATACCTCCTTTATCGTGAAGCCTCCTTTAATTCTCAGAAACAAACAAAACTCTTCCAAACTTTTAAAGGGCATTTAAGAATACATACCAGTGTTTCGTGAATCTTTAAGGAGAATTTAGTGTATGCTAGGTTCTGGATTAAGCGTTTTACATTTATTAATATATGTGGGTAGATACAATTTTTACCTGTATTTTGCGTTAGAGCAGAGAGATCCAAAGATGATAAAGTGACTTGCTCAAGGTCATTGGTAAATGGCTGAGCTACTTATTTGCTGTATTAATAGAGATTATGTCCTTCATCCTTTACTGATGTTTTGACCATGTTTTATCCATACTTCTTTAAGTCTTTACATTTTATCCATTTATTAGCTCATTTATCTCAAGAACATTCTAGTGATGTGGCTATTACCATTTTCTTCATTTTATTAATGTTTTCATCTGTTTAGAGACTATAACAAAATACTAAAAACTGGGTAGCTTAGAAGCAACAGAAATTAATTTCTCATAGTTCTAGAAGCTAAGAAGTTCACCATCAAGGTAGCAGCAGAGTTGGTGCCTGGTAAGGACTCATTTCCTTGTTCATAGATGACGCCTTTTAGTTATGACCTCAGATGATGGAAGAAGTGAAAGAGATTACTTGGGCCTCTTCTATAAGGGAACAAATCCCATTCTTTAGGGCTCTACCCTCATGACTTAATCACCTCCAAAATGTCCTACCTCCCAACACCATTACATTGGTGACTAAGTTTCAACCTATGAATTTGTAGAGGTCATAAACATTCAGACCATAGCAATCAATGAGTACAGCTTCCCCAATCCATGGGAAGTATGTTGCAGAGCAGAAATGGGGCCAGATAATTTGACTACGGATTGCATCCTTCCCATGCTGCTGAGCTGCGTTGCCTAGCCTTGGTAAGGTTCAACGTGGCCATGCTTTTGTAGGCCAGGTCTTTTCCTTTTCCACAGCTACCTGAAGGTCTAAATTGTGGAGATGGGGCAGGATACAGCCCCACACTGGCCCTGTCTTAATTTTAAAATATCCTGAAAGACAGTGTGGGCAGATCCTTCTCAAGTTATACTACTTCCAACAGAATTGGCGGATATCACTTTACTATTAGCCCATTACAGTTGGTCATAGAATATTAGGAACCAGGTCAATATAAATATTATCCAATGGCTTTCACTGGCCCAAGTCTTTGTATTTGGTTCACAGAATGGTTCCTCTTCTTCTCTGAAAATGGAATAAAAGTTCAGTCCCATTTGGCCAATACACACTGTCTTAGCTCGGGTTGCTATAGCAAGATGCTATAAACTATATTGTTTAAACAATAAAAATTTGTTTTTCACAGTTCTGGAGGCTGGAACTTCAACATCAGAGTGCCAGCATGATCAGGTTCTGGAGAGGACCCTCTTCCTGGTTGCAGACTGCTGACTTCTTCTATATTCCGACAGTAAAAGAGAACAAGGGAATTCTCTGGAGTCTTTTTTTCCTAAGGGTGTTAACCCCATTTAAGAGGGCTCCCCCTTACGATCTAATTGTCTCTCAAAAGTCCTACCTTTCAACACCACTGCATTGAACATTAGGATTTCAACATGTGAATTTGTAGTGGGGTGACGGGGGAGAGGGACACACAGATATTTAGTCCATAACACATACTAACAAAAACTGAAGTGGGTTAACGGGTCACTTAAGTGAATCCCTGCAGTATTAAAGGACACATTCTAGTTCATTCATCCTTTTAGTCAGTAAATATTGAGCACACATTATGAGCTAAATTTTGGGTTCATATCAGAGCATTAGTGGTACCACAGTAAAATTGACTTTGTCCCTGTCCTCAGGGATTTTATAATTTTGTGAAAGAGATAAGGAGACAGGCAGTTAACCTGCAGGTAGTGATTACTCATAAAGAGAAAACCAGAGGGCTATGAAATTATGGAAGGTAAGAGCGCTTACCCTGTGTGGAGTTGGATACAGAATGTTTGCTAGGGGAAGCAGTGCCAAGTAGCTTTAGATAAAGAAGAAGGTGGTGATGAGAGGATGGAAGTGACCGAAGGAATGAAACGTAGTAGACAGGAAACACCACACAAGAAGCTATAGGAGAAAGGAGGAAGTGCACTTCCTGGCAAAAGGGAGAGCACGCACATAGGTTAGAGGTAAGAGCACATAGCAAGGCTGGAGAGGCCACAGGAGCTCAGCATGGCTCGGATGCAGCTGTGCAGGAGGACTAGCACACACTCTGCTTCTTGGAGGTAACAGCAACTGCTGCTCTCTGAGGGTTATGTTATTTATCTATCTACTCACCTGACAACATGCCAATTCCTCCAGACCTTTGGACAAAAATGTTCTAACTTGTTTCAAAATAATTTATATTCAACATACTTAGTATCTTGCTTCAGAAATAAATGGATGAAGAATAGTGTTCTGGCTACTGTGTTGTGTAACAAATGGTGTAGTGGCTTAAAATGACAATTACTTTATTATGTTCACATAAGTGTAGGTCAGGGACTCAGAAAGGGCTGAGGGTGGAAGTTTGTCACACATCTATGGTGTGCAGCTACCTCCTACAAGGTGTAGAACTGTCTTTTAGTGGACCACTTGGCTTGTTTAGTGAGTGCATGGTAAGCAGGTGGCATGTGAGAGTTTGTTTAAAGACAGACTTTCCCCTCTGGTCACTTTGGTCCAGCCCATTCAACTGGGCCTTGCCTAGTTTTCCAGTTTCAGAACTCCTACTCAGAATCTGAGATGGCTTGGCAATCCTTCTGCACAAGAGTTTGTAAATGGACTTTTGTGACTGGATCGAACTTCTAATGCCACAGTGGCTCCTCCTGCATACCTTTATGTGGTTTCATTTTTCTTCTCTTCTGCTTAGAATTAAGTTTGAATTGAATGCTCAAATATTCTCATCGGTATTCTTATAGATATCTCATAGATATTCTCATAGATACTCTCATAGATATAGATATTTTGGTAGGTATTATCATATATCTTGGTTTATTTCCTGAGGGTTCTTGAACCTCTCAGTTATCTTTCTTGTTTCATCCCTGCATAATTTGAGAAAACTTATCAAAGTTGGGAGTAGGAACCATGTCTCATAGGTTTTTTTTAAATTTTTATTTACAAATATTTACTTATTTTTTTGAACAGGTAATATATTTACATAGATAAAAATCCCAAGATGAAAGTGCCAATAAATAGGTTCCCTTCCACCGTACCATGTGCTTCATAAATCCCCCCCAATTTGTCTAGTACAGGTTCTCAAAACATTTACTGAATTTTAATATTCAATTTCCTCAATACATACACCTAGCACAAGGGTTGGATTTACTGTAAAGCTGACTAACCTTAAGTCTCAGGGCTCCTCACCTGCTTGGGCTCCTTCCAGGTCTTCTTCCAGAATAATCATCAACTTATTTATATGCCGTACAGTAAATCCAACCCTTGTGCTAGGCATACGCATTGAGGAGCTTGACTACTAAAATATGCAATTGTAGCACATTTTAACCACAACATTTCTGTCTGTTGCCCCTTTCCATTCCAACCCCTTGGCATACTCTGCCTCTATAAGGGGGCATCAGAGTAGCCTGTGGCAACTTTAGGATATAGAAAAGGGGAAATCAAAATGGGAATACATTTTATTTGGGTTTAGTGAGAGTTTATGAGTTTGCAGTCTTTTTGTAAAAAGCTAAGTAATTGTTAAGTATAGCAATAACTGTCAGTTCTATTCCTAACCGCTTGCCATGCAGTTTACCTAGTATAATAATGTGAAACTGCAGGGCCAGAGTTATTTTGCTGTATATAAAAGTGCCTTATAGCATCTACAATTGGGAGTATGTAATGGAAAAGAAGATAGTGTTTATTAATATGAATATTATTATTTTTCTGAATTTTGTGATGTTTGTGGAATTAATCAGCAGTTTTTCATTTGTAATTTGTTCCCGTTTATTTTCTTCAGTTTCTAAACACTTTTCATACAGTTTCTTTGGTACTTTGCATTCCTTTTTTCTTAGTGAGGTGTCCAAAATTGTAAGAATGTGCTTTATCCCACAAAATGTTAATCCTCTCTTTTACAGAACTAACCAGCAGATGTCTTTTTCATTTCCTTTGCTTGTGGTTTGCCCATCTGTCAGCTGTGAATGACCCAAACAGCACGACACACTGTTTCTAACTCCACATCCTGGAACTTTCTTGGCCTTTGACAAAGCCACGAGATCACCATCACTATCATTATTTTTTATAGAAATTAACTCCAGATGGATTAAAGACTTAAACATAAGACCTAACACCATAAAAACCCTAGAAGAAAACCTAGGCAAAACCATTCAGGACATAGGCATAGGTAAGGATTTCATGACAAAAAAAACACCAAAAGCATTGGCGACAAAAGCCAAAATAGACAAATGGGATCTAATTAAACTCCAGAGCTTCTGCACAGCAAAAGAAACAATCATTGGAGTGAACGGGCAACCAACAGAATGGGAAAAATTTTTGCAATCTAGCCATGTGACAAAGGACTAATATCCAGCATCTACAAAGAACTAAAACAGATTTACAAAAAAAAACAAACAAACTCATTCAAAAGTGGGCAAAGGATATGAACAGACGCTTTTCAAAAGAAGACAAATATGAGGTCAACAAACATATGAAAAAAATGCTCATCATCACTGGTCATTAGAGAAATGCAAATCAAAACCACATTGAGATACCATCTTGTGCCAGTTAGAATGGTGATCATTAAAAAATCTGGAGACAAGAGATACTGGAGAGGATGTGGAGAAATAGGAACACTGTTACACTGTTGGTGGGAGTGTAAATTAGTTCAACCATTGTGGAAGACAGTGTGGCAATTCCTCAAGGACCTAGAAATAGAAATTCCATTTGACCCAGCAATCCCATTACTGGGTATATATCCAAAGGATTATAAATTGTTCTACTATAAGGACACATGCACACGAATGTTCATTGCAGCACTGTTTACAATTGCAAAGACTTGGAACCAACCCAAATGCCCATCAATGATAGAATGGACAGGGAAAATGTGGCACATACACACCATGGAATACTATGCAGCCATAAAAAATGATGACTTCATATCCTTTGTAGGGACATGGATGAACCTGGAAACTGTCATTCTCAGCAAACTGACACAAGAACAGAAAATCAAACACCACATATTCTCACTCATAGGTGGGTGTTGAACAATGAGAACACATGGACACAGGGAGGGGGAGCATCACACACTGAGGTCTGTGGTGGGGGAGCTAGGGGGAGGGACAGTGGGGTTGGGGAGTTGGGGAGGGGATAACATGGGGGAGAAATGCCAAATATAGGTGATGGGGGAGGAAGGCAGCAAACCACATTGCCATGTATGTACCTATGCAACAATCCTGCATGTTCACATGTACCCCCAAACCTAAAATGCAATAAAAAAAAATCATAAAAATTCAACCATAAAGAGTCATCTTGGGCTGGGTGTGGTAGCTCACACATGTAATCCCAGCACTTTGAGACGCAAAGGTGAGAAGATCACTTTGGGCCAGACATTGAATGTCAGCCTGGGCAAGATAGCCAGATCTCATCTCTACAAAAATGAAAAAACAAATTAGCTGGACCTGGTGTGCATCCCATAGTTCTCCCAGCAGCTGAGGTGGGAGGATCATTTGAGCCCCAGCCTCTGGAGTAGCTAGGACTACTCCCCAGTAGTGTGAGTGGTATGTATGAGCTCTGATCACACCACTGCATTCTAGCCCAGGCCACAGAGCGTAACCCCGTCTCCAACCAAAAAAAAAAAAAAAAATCATCTTGGCTATGCCAATGCCAAAGTTAATGACTTAAGAGATGAAGAAAACAAAAAAGAAAAATCTTAAAGACATCATAAATTGGGGGCAGGAGGCAGGAGATGGCTTCTTTGCTGTGCTTTCTCTAAAAAACATTTCTGGTTTTATGCCCAATTTGCTCAGCAGTGTATGCTCACTCTTTCGCTAACCTTGAGAGACATTGTCAGATGCGCACAAGGGAAGAACATCAAGGACGAAAGATAAACTATACACCAACACAGCACATGGACTCTGAGTCATTTGTTTTCTTTGACAGATCTTTACCGTGCTGGATTGAAGAGAAAAGACCATCAGTAAAGCAAATGGATCAAATGGAGTTATAAATCAACTCTGTCCTCTTTAGAGGATTGACTCAACTGCATACATCTCCAATACATGCCCTCATGGCTTTATTTCTTTTCTGTTTATGTGGAAAAATACAGTAAATAGAGTTAACTATCCCAAGACAGAAGAGTATTATTAAAAAAGAATACAATGTTATTGATTTTTCAAGACATAATCAGATATTTTTAAATTTTGATTTAATAAAACATAATGCAATTTCTTTTATGAGTTTTTTTATGCTTTCCCAATGTTTATTACCCTGTGTGTTTCACACTTCAAAATCAGAGTATCCTAATAAGATCACTTGAGAGGATACTGATCTAAGTTACAAAATCCCCATGACCTTTAAATCCACATTGTCACATTCTCCCAGTCATCTCTTTCTACTTTATTGAATCTATTATACTTTATACTTATGTATGCTTTTCTACTTACTTTATATATACAATATAATGGGGTACATACTGTAAGAGGTAGGATGGCACTAGCAAGTGTTCCTAAATAGGTTTAGGGAATGGGAATAAGGGTAGGAGGTAGGAAAGCATCTTAGAAACTCATTAAAGCTTTTTATTAATTAATTATTATTATTTTTTAAAATAGAGATGGAGTTTCACCATGTTGGCCAGGCTGGTTTCGAACTCCTAACCCCAAGTGATCTGTCCACCTCGACCTCCCAGAGTGCTGGGATTACAGGCGAGAGCCACCACACCCAGCCATTAAAGCTTTTAAAGCAGGTACAATGGCTGTTTTGTTCTCCATTCTCTACCTAGCACATAAGGGTTCTTGACATTTGGGAGTTACTGTGATACAAGGAAGGGATACATGAATAGATAAAAATTTATTTTCAGGTAGAGACAACAGCATGTTCAAAGAAGGAGGAATGACAGATCAGTTTTTATTATTCATTGAAGGCCTAAAATGTGCTAAAAATGTTATATGGATATGGTTAAAGATAAATTTGCATAGTGACCACTTTAGTAAACACATCCACACCAGACCTGACAACTTCGCAGTTCTCAGCAATATTCAAAAAGAGGTAATTTACTTGGAAAGAAACAGGTAGTTGGCAATATAATTGAGCTACAGCTGAAACCCTCAAACCTCTAAATTGCAATGTTGTAATTTAAGTGCGTTTCAGGTGGGTTTCTTTTATTTGCAACTGAAGCAGCTGAGCTTTGTGTCAGATAAGATAAAGATTAAAAGGCAGAAAAAGTGACATGTTCTCACAGAGCTGTTCTAAAGGTGGTCTGAAGAACAACAGCAATAGCAGCACAGCTTTGGAACTGGATAGAAAAGAAAATTCTTGGGCCCGATCCGAGACCTGCTGAATCTTTGTGAGGGCAACCTAAGGCTCTTCATTTTACAAGCCTTCCAGGTGATTTTTATGCAGGCTGAAATTTGAGACCCGTGGTAGTCATGTGATTCCATAATCTGCATTTATAATAAGCTACAGGTCCTGCTGGAAGGCAGGCCACCTTTTAAGTAGTCCTGCTACAAAACATTCTGTTTATTGAGTGGACTCAGGCAAGGGCTTCAGAACTTCAAGGGATGCATACCAACTGTTTTCCTCACCAGAGGTAAGTCCCAACTAACTGAGAACACATGCAAACTAGTTTCTTCCAAAAGGAAGACGTGAAGCAGTTGGGAGACTCTTTCTTCTCTGTGTCAGCACATCAACAGTGAAGAAAACATTTATCCCGCCAGGCATGGTGGCTCACACCTGTCCTCCCAGCACTTTGGGAGGCCACGATGGGTGAACTGCTTGAGATCAGGAGTTCCAAGACCAGCCTGACCTGTAAGGTTCTCTGAAAGAAAGGAGAGTAGACCCAATGTTAGGCAAGCAAGTTTTATTAACCTGTTGGGCTTCCCTGTAGCAATCAGAGGCGGCAGCCCCAAGCTTATAACGAGGGGGTTTACACAGGGTAAGAGGGGCATAAGGAAGTTTCAGGACTGAGAGAATCTATCAGCTTGTAAGAGGCACAGAGATAGTTTGTTAACTTTTGACAGACTTACAATGCATCATCCTGTGACTTTTGTGGTGGCAGTTTTTTTAAAAAAGGATTTTACAGGTACGTGTATTACAGGAATTTACAAGTATGGATAACATTTGTTTTCCCTGCCTTCCCCTGAGCTGTGCAGATAGCTGTAATCAGGTTTTGCTTCATTGTAGCACCTAGATAGGAGTTCAGGAATGCAGCTGCCGAGCAATTAGAGTGTGTGTGGGGATGGGTCAGCTTGTCCCTAACATGGCTAACATGGTGAAAACCCGTCTCTAGGAAAATACAAAAATTACCTGGGCATGGTGGCATGTGCCTGTGGTCCCAGCTACTCGGGAGACGAAGGCAGGAGAATTACTGGAACCCAGGAGGCAGAGGTTGCAGTGAGCCGAGATTGTACCACTGCACTCCAGCCTGGGCAACAGAGTGAGACTCCATCTAAGGAAAAAAAAAAAAAAAAGAAACATTTATTGTATCGTGTTCTTTGGCTACTAGCAAGATGTATTAGTCTTTAATGATTATGAACAGAAGAAGTTATTTAGTGAAAATATTCTGAGTAATTCAGAGATAACTCAGTGCAGCTTGCAGCAGTAGAAATGTGTAGCCCTTTTCTTTAGAGTAGCACCACTGGACAACTTAGTTACAAAGCTCTTGTATTCCTGTTTAAGTGTGTCATTTTCAGTGGAAAAAGACGGGCTTGCCTCTGGGCCGTGTTATCACCCATGTGTTTAGGATTATTGGCAGTTCATGACTGGCCGATAGGCATCACATGCAGCAGCTGAGATGCTGTTCCGCTAAATAGTTGCTGGAGGTACAAAAACACAGATGTTCACGATGATGCTTCTAATACAGAAAAGTAAAAAAAGTAATGTATGGGATACAAAGTTATGTAAGGAAGCCAAAAGCTGAGTCATTGGAATGAATTTTGAAACGTTATGACACTGACCTAATGTGATGTATATTTTTAATAAGAATAAAAATAGTGTATGGTAGTTATTGCATATTTATGATAGATATGATGCTGGTTTTATATATAGCAGGGTTTCTCAGTCTGGGCACTGTTTATATTTCCTCTTTGTTGGTGGCAGGAGGTTTTCTTGTACATCGTAATGTGTTTAGCAGCATCCTTGGTCTCTGCTCACTAGATGCCAATAGTTCCCCCATTCTTCACTCATGACAAACACAAATGTCTCCATACTTTGCCAAATGTCCCCTGGCGTCAAAATTGCACTTGGTTTAGAACCACTGATTGAGATAAATTAGATCTGGAGAAACACATGCTCCAGTAAGGATAATTTTTAAATAATTTTGGGTAAAATAAGTCTTGCCATTGAACATAGGAGGCAGGGACCCATTATCAGTGATTAGTAACTTTCTACTAATTCATTGAGGTGCAAATGAATGTAAACATCTTTATCCTTTAGGAGATGTCCTGTTTTTCCAAAGCATGTATTATATAGGGAAGGATAAGTTGTGTCAAAACCGTTAACCATTTCTTGCTCTTTCTGACTTAGTGGTATTTGAAAATAGAAAGCTGTCTGAGGTTTGGGTGGAAAGTTGAAGGAAGTAAAGACACTGCAGATCCCAGGTGGTATGTTCAGCATTTCCTCCTATCCATAAGACTTTAGAAGAGAAAAATGATCGTGGAGTTGAACATTTGGCCCCAGAGATGGTATTGGCAATCATTTGAGTTTCTGGACAGTGGCCTAAGATACCGGAATGATGGAACTTGGATAATGTAGCTCATCTCACTAAAGTGAGGGGGAAACTTGCTTGTCTGGAATAGTTCTTCTCAATATGTGGTCTGCAGAATGCCAGTTCTTGGGCCTTGTCACCAACTTACTGAGCTCAGCAGGAAAAGGGGTTTGGAAGTCACTGAGTTAACATCTGTAAATTAGCTTTACAGGTGCTCCTTATGCATTATGAGTTTTGAGAATGTATGGTCTACTAGATAGAATTTTGTCAGTTAACAGCACTGAACCAGGGAGAAGGTGAGAGAAAATACTTTAAGATACAGAGTAATGTAAAGACAGAAAAAATCAAGTGTTTTATAGTTCTAAAAAAAGAAAATAATAAAAAAGACCAGAAAAGGTATATGTTCACATTCACCTGTGAAATTGAGATTAGCACATCAGGCAATCAATATTAATCTTATTAAAATTACTGAGACTTTATGGGTTGAAGCTCAAAATTGGAAAATGGTAGCTTAACGGTAAACCCTTTCCAAAGACAGTACGTTTTTGTAGTGTGGGGGTCCTGGTCCAGCCCATGCTGTGATCGGAGGGGGAGTGAGTGGATGGGCAGAAAGAACACTTGAGGAGGAGGGGAGACGTAGGCAGGTGAATATGGTTTTATTCAGCAGCAGCTCTCATCAACAGCTTACATTAGCTCTTTACTCTGTGCATCTTTTCTTGGCTGTCTGTTCCGGCTCTGTGGCTCCTGCTACCTTCATGCCTGGAGCTGCACAGCCGGCTCTCCCTTGCCTCAGGGTCAGCAGCTTAACTCTTTCTCTCTGGGCACCACTGTTAGCCATGCTGTGGCTCTCCTCTGTCTGCCAGACAGACAGCTTTGGCTCTCTCTTTCTCTGGACACCAGTGCTTGCACAAGAGCCATGTTGAGCCAAGCCGAGCCCCAAGAACCCCTGTACAGTGTTAGCAGGGCAATTATACCTTTGACAGAGAATAGTGGTTCAGAGCCAAGTGTGAACTTACACAAATGGAGGTGTGTACCTGCATGCCAAACTCGCTGAGTCCTGCAGGCCTGGATATCTGCCTTGGCCTATCCTTGACCAAAGCACATCCATGTACCTTACAGTCCACCCCCTAGGCCAAGGGAAACATAGGTTTTGGACACACAGGTTATACATAGAAGCTTTGGGCACATAGGCCCAGTACATACATATGGGCTTATCACATAAGCCGGACACATAAGTTTCGGGCACTCAGGCCCAATACATACATAAGCTTCTGGGCATGCAGGCCTGTTACATACACAAGCTTTGCTAAACTGCCCAGCTATTGGTGCAGATTACCATAGGTATCACCTCCTTGGTGGTTACCGTCCACATTGCCCTGAGTTTAGCTTATTGGCAACTTTGCCTATACTTGGTTTTAAATCATATGGTGTCAGTACTAGGCTGGGCTGCATCAGCAGTCCAGATCTAGCTGTTTACCATGCCCTATTAGAAATGGGGGGGACACCCTTTCTAATGGTGAAGGCTCAGGGTCTAGGGGTGCCTCAGGCCCCATGGCCTTATTTTGCATTAGGACTACAGGCCTACTCTGCTGCTAAGGGACTTGCACTCAGCGTACTCCACTGCTCTAAGTAGGTACCCTACTTCACTGAAGTGGATGTCTGTGCCGTCCCCGTCCAGGGGGCAGTCATCCATGAACGTGCCCGATGACTTAACCCATCCTGTCATGCTCTTAAAAGCCTGAAGGGCAGCATATGCAGTCACTAACTGCTTTCCCAGTTCAGGGGTGGTTACTCAGGAGCACAACCATCCCGCTATCACTAACTGTTTCTCCATTGATGAACATCAGAGCTCAGCTCCCTTCCATAGCTGAGACAGCCCACTAGTGCTTCCAGTCACTCCATGCACTGCTACAGGCCCAAGCCAAAAGTAGCTGTGGTTTCATGTACATCTAGTATAAATGGGCACCCTTGGCTCACTACACAGAAAGCCTGTCTTAACCTCATCACCCCAATTCCAGGCAAGAGGGTCACTGCCATTTTTAACCTTATAAGAGAATCAGAGGTTAATATAACATTATCAACAAAATTGCAACATATGGTGGAGCCATACAATAGCACTGCAGCTACACTGTGAAAGGTCATTGTTGCCTGCCCGTGAAGGCAAACTGTTCCTGGCTCTCGGTGGACTGTCCCAGTTCTGTTGTCAAATGGTCCATCAAGTCGATGACTGACATCACAGCTGCCAAGCCGTGCAAAACATCCAGCCCCAGAATGCCTTCAGGTATAGGAGAGACATACACAACACATAAGTGGAGAGCCAAGCAGCCGATGCCAAGATACAAAGACACAGGTTTCACTTTCACTGACTGGTCTTCATAGACATTAATAAATCCAGCCTTGCCTGGAAATGTATCCGGATTCAGGGACCAGTAGACTGCCAAGTCCAAAGATCGCTCTGGTTGTCCGGTGCCCCCACAAGCTGCGCATCTCGACGAGTTCTTTTACCAGATAGAAAAGGCTTTACACTCCCACCAGCTGCAGCAGGTACTCTTGGAACTGGAACACTTGGGCAGGACTGAGCCATGCAGCAATGTCCTTCTTCCAAATGACTTGCACTAAATCTGTACATGACTGCTGACATTACGTGCTTAACTCCCACAACTTAGCAGGGACACAGGAACCATAGGTAATGTGTTCTACCACAATAGGGGGTCTCTGGCCCACCCTTGGGGCCTGACAGCTGCTCATGCTCTATTTTCTGGTAGATCACTGGGTGAGCCTGCAATGGAGGTTCATCCTCCTTCCTGCACTGCATCTTGCAAGGACTGGGCATGCAAATTCTACAGCACAGTTACAAACGTCCATCTGACTCTGCTTGTAAAGACATGCTTCTTCTCAATGCTGTGCAATTCTAGGTGCTTCAGCGCCTTCTCCACATTCATCAGAGACCGTCCACTGTCTCCCATATTTCCACTGGGGCCCATCCAAGCAGCACCGCTGCCACTGGGTACCACAGCTCATGCTGCAGCCTCATAGCTGACCCGGGAGCCCTCAGGGACTGAGACCCATTCACCTCATCCCATTCACATTGCCAATTGTTAGATCCTGGGATCCAGGTCCAGCTTATGCTGAGTCTGAGGGAGTGGATGGATGGGCAGAAGAACACCTGGGGGGGCCATAGGCAGGTGAATATGGTTTTATTCAGCAGCAGCTCTCATTAACACGTTACTCATACGAGCTCTTTACACTGTGCACCTTTATCCTGGTGGTCTGCTCCGGCTCTGGCTCCTGCTGCCCCCATACCTGCAGCTGCATGGCCGTCTCTCCCTTGCCTTCATGGTCAGCAGCTTAATTCTTTCTCTCTCTGGGCACCAGCATGAGCCATGCTGTGGCTCCACTCTGTCTATCTACAAAATGGCCAGCTTTGGCTCTCTCTTTGGGCACAAGCACAAAAGCCATGTTGAACCAAGCTGAGCCCCAAGAGCCCCTGTACAGCATTAACAGGGCAATTATACCTTTTACAGACAATACCTTTTACAGAGCCAAGTATGAATTTATACCAACAGGTTATGTACATCTGGAGGGGCACACCTGTTCCCCAAACTTGCTGAGTCATGCAGGACTGGATATCCACCTCGGCCTATCCTTGACCAAAGCACATCCATGTACCTTACAGGGAGGCAGGGTTCCACTGTATATAAAAGTGTGTATACTGTGGAAATCTTCCAATTAGATTTTAGCGTATATTTTCACAGGCATAGCAGGAGAGGAACAGAGGTGATATAGTGGCTGTACATGCAACAGAGACCCATGATAGAAATAAACAACATGTCTTGACTGTCAGGCTCGACCCCTATTTACTTCAGTGGGGATAGCATCATGTTTAAGAGGCCAAAGAAGAGACCTAAAGCCAGTGAATACGACATAGGGTTTATTGAGGGGACTTCCATGCAGGGCTGTCCAGTAGTGGCAGGCTGGTGAGAGAACTGCAACCGCTTGTAAAAAGTATGAAGTTTATATAGCATTTTCACTTAACACCCTCCCCTTAGTAACCTCCACCTGGCAGCCTTCATTTAAGCCCAAACAAAGGGTCTCGATCCTCTATATGGCATGTATTCCATGGGATGGACTGAGGGTTCAGATGTTCCTCATAGATAAGACATCAATCTCCAGGTTGGCCACTCCCAGATTCCTTAGCTCAGAGCTCTGAACATATATTCTTCTTAGACTATAGGGTCATTCCCAGGATATGCTGTTATTGTTGTCAGGTGCATCTGCCATACACCAACCAAAGAAAGACACAAAGCCAATCCCATGGCATCTGCAAAAACACTCCTTCAGCTAAAATCGTAAGGGATTCTTGATTGTCTTTTTGATAATTTTGTTCCCGAGAAAGAGAAAGAATCTAGGGGGAACTGATACTTGAGGCCTAAACATTTAGTGAAGTGAAAGAGATTGCACTGTAGAAAGCTTCCACATGTTGTTAGTTTATAATAGCAAGAGCAGGAAAGTGTAAGCATAGCCTGAAGTCTGCTTTAAGAATCAGATTTCAAGAAATTCAGAGAAAAAACAGTCATAACACAGCATCATAAGACATCTGGAAGGGAAGTCTAGAGAAACAGAAAAAGTCTAAAAAGAAAAAAAGCAATTCACATTGTATATGCAAGTGGTCTCAATAACCAACAAAAAGACGTAATTTTAAAACCAGTGGTGTGGTACAGAGTTTACTGAAATGATCAGATTTTCAAAGTTAGTATTTATGTGTCAGAATAATTGATCAGATACTAAATTATTTTGTTTGTCATTATTTTTCCATCTCCCATTTCAAAAAATATTTGATCAGGCTAATTTATTTCCTCATCGTTTTCTCCAGAGTATAAACAGAAGCTTCTTAGATCTATCACCTTTCTTTATTTTTCTGTAAAAGTCTTAAATATATAGAAATTATGTTACTCTTGTCCCTGAAAGGTAGAGATGACAGTGGTATAAATATTTTAGAGATATTACCTTAGCCTGGGAAAGAGATCAAGGTTGATGGGTTCTGAAAACAGCAAGTTCTCAGGTCCTGTTATGATTCACCCTCCAGAATGTTTTCCAGACCACAGAGCATATGCCTGTGTAGAGCAGCTAAGGATAGCTGTATGCTATCTATATGGCAGCCATTGCTGTCACTCAACTTAGAAAAGATGCACATGCCCTAGGGAATTAGCAAGACAGGATCATGTGTGTTAGGTCCATGAACATCTAAGAAGCCATCCACATCAGCTGATACACAAGGACATTTCTAATACTCTGATGCCCTACCTAGGAAATTTTACACAAACTTTGATAAAAAGAGTGAAGAACCCCAATAATTTATCAAATTTATGATTAATAAATTATGTTGAACTCTAATTGTGTGATGCTGAGAACTAATTAGCCACTTGAGCTTCAGCTTTCTCTTCTGTAAAATAGGAATAGTGTATCTTACAAGGTATGGGAGATTAAATAAGATAATATAAATATGGTGGCAACATAGTATCAGATACCTAATAGGAGCTGAGTTAATAATTGCATTCTTTTTTCTTTTCCAAGTTAAAAAAATTATTGAGATTTCTGGCTGGGCTGACAACATAAGGACTAGTTTAAAGTCTTCACAGGAGGACTTAGCCCACTCTTCCATGAGTGAAAAAAACTGCAGATACATTTTCTTGAGAGACTGAAACAGAGAGGCTATGGATTTGGGGACACTCCACGAAACAGTAAAGCTCTGTACTTAAAACAGTATGTATTGGTCAGGTTTTGCATTGCTGTAAAGAAATTCCTGTGGCTGGGTGATTTATAAAGAAAAGAGGTATATTTGGCTCATTGTTCTGCAGGTTGTACAGGAAGCATGGTGCCAGTAATCTACTCAGGTTTTGGGCCTCAGGAAGCTTACAATCATGGTAGGAGGTGAAGGGGGAGCAGGCACGTCATGTGGTAAGAGTAGGAGCAAGAAAGAGAAGGAGAATGTGCCACATTCTATTAAAGAGATCGTGTGTGAGCTGGGTAATAACTCATCACCAAGGGGATGGTGCTAAGCCGTTCATGAGGGATCCACTCTCATTATACAATACTTACCACTAGGTCTCATCCCCAACATTGGAAGTAACATTTCAACATGAGATTTGGAGAGGACAAACATCCAAAGCATATCAGAGGCATTAGGTTAAAGTCTATGTTGAAGGTAAGATTTCCCATCCCAGATCCATTTGTTCAACCAGCTTCAAAATGTCAGTAGCTTCGCTTATATCTCCCCATAGAAGTTTAAAGGATTCTCCTCTGGAGGAAAAGTGAAAGAAAACGTAACTGATTCAGAGAAGAGGACTACATAAACTGAAATTTGGAGACTTGTAGTAAAAAGTCTAAAATACCCCCTGGTCTGTATAGAGTGATATATACCAGTTAAGAAGCCCTGAATTTATGCACAAAACTTTCAACTAGCTCTCTTCTTTTTCCCCCCCTCCCCCCCCTCATTCTTTTAAATGTGAATGAGAAACAATCACTGAACATTGTGGGGCATATTTAAAAATGAAAGACAGAAATAAAGCAAACAGAAAGAAAAGAGGTACTTGGAAAAATCACAATGTAAGAAGCAGAAAAAAAATGAAAGATATTGTAATTAATAGCCACAGAGATACAGTAAGATACTGTATCAGTGAGTTGTAATCCAGATTCTTTAAAAAACATTCAAAAAGCAAGAAGTTATCAGAAACTAAAATATGGTATCCAAAATTTTAAAAAATGTAAAATGTTTAGAATATAAAGTCAATTAAAATCATCCACAAAGTACAGCAAAAAAACAAAACAAAACAAAAAAACCCGAGATAAAAATAGATGAAATAGAATTTGGGGCATCAGTTTAGAAGGTGTTATTTAACCAGTGGACTTTGGGAACTACAGGAGCGGGAAATCAAAAGACAGAAATTATCAAAGAAATAATACAGGAAAAATTCTTAGAAGTTTCCTAGTGTAAGAGACCCACTGAGAATTCACGAAAAGAAATAATCATAAATTTATAAATACCAATGATAAAGGTTCATTTTAAATTGATCTAGACAGTAAAAACAGTATATATAAAGATGTATAAAATTAAGATTATTTATATTAAGAATAAAAAATTATAGATAAATGCATTAACTTTTTATTCTTATATACTAATCTAAATTTTGAGAAGAAATTTTTTTTCTGTGTAGAATCATATGCCCAGCTAAATAATCGGGTATAAGGCAAATTTAAAATAGTTTCAGCCATATAAAATATTTGTCTGGATGCATGTCTTCTCAGAAAGTTGCTAGATACATGCACCACCAAAAAAAAAAAAAAAGGGAGTAAAGCAAGACAGGACAACATCAAATTGAGGAAGCAGTGTACAAATGCAGGAGGCAAGTGAGAATTCCCAGAATGATGACAGACTTTCCAGGTCTTCCACCATGCAGCAGGACTGACTAGCATCCAGAGCAGAGTATAGGACAGGGAATGTCCTCAAAGTCTCTAAGGGGGAAATGGAATTGGTTATCTGACAGGTGTTCTGTATATAAGATTGCATATAGTTGAAAAAGTAGGGCAGAGGAGTGGCTATATGTTTACTCTAAACAAATGGAAAAAAGAAGTGTTTTTAATACCAGTATAAGTAGGAATTTATTCAAGAAAAGAAATGTAGTGATAATAGGCCACCTGTTTGGTCAGTGAATAATATTTATAATACCATAATGACACAAATACTAAACACAGATTTAGCCAATAATTGTCATAATAACTATAATGGGGGAAGAGGGGGGATGAAGGGAAAAAGAATGAAAGGAAGTTAAAATCTTCATTTTCCACAATAGGAAGTCAATTAAGAATGTTTAAACATGGTCACACACAATATAACAGTAAATATATATTTTAAATATTTTTGCTTTGTAACAATTTAGAGGACATTGCCAAAAAAAAAATGTCCAGGAAATACCATATACCTTTCACCCAGTTTTATAAGAAACTGCCTTGTTCTTCCAGGCCGGCTGTACCAGTTTATATTCCCACAAGCATTGTACGGATGATCCAGTTTCTCTGCATCATCAGCATTTGTTGGTACCACAAGTTCTCATCTTAGTCATTCTGCTAGATGTCTGGTAGTTTGCAGTTTTTATTTGTCTATTTTTAGTGGCTAAATATATCGAACATCTTTTTATGTTTATTACCATCTCTTCATGTCTTTTGCTCATTTTCTAGTTGGATTCTGTGATTTTTTACTGTTGTGTTTTGAGGATTCTTTGTGTATTCTAGATACTGTTCCTTTGTTGGATATGTAGTTTATAAGTGTCTTCGCTCAGCCTGTATCTCATTGTCTTTTTATCTCCTTCAGAGGGTCTTCTGCAGAGAAAAAGTTTTTAATTAAAAAAAATTGATCAGTTTCACATTTTGTGGAGCGTGCTTTTGTGTTAAGAATAAGAACTCTTTATATTGTACTAGGTCCTAAAGATTTTCTCCGATGTTTTCTTCTTCTCTTTCTTCTTTAAATTAAGGTGTTTTTCCCCCCCCAGTCTAATTAATCTGGCACCTCTTTTTGAAGTCTATAATTGCTCCTCCAAATTAGCTCTTGGACCTTTGTCAAAAACCAGTTGGAGGTATTTGCGTGGGGCTATTTCTGAGCTTTTTCTTGTGTCCCATTGAATTATGTGTCTATCCATCTGTCAAAACTACATGGTCTTCATTACTGTAGTTGTGTAATAAGTTTTAACGGTAGGTGAGGTGATTCCTTTCACATTATTCTTCTTTATCAAAATTGTTTTAACTATTCGAGGTCCTTTAACTTCTGTGTATGTCTTATAACAATTTTGTCTATATTCACAAAAATTCTTGGTGGGATTTGGATAGAAATTTTGTTAAAACTATGGATCGGTTTGGGGGAGAATTCATATCATGACTATTTTCAATCTTTCGATCCCAGAAATACAGTATGTCTCTTTATTTGTTTAGGTCATCTTTTATTGTTTTCATTAATCTTTTATAATTTTTATCATATACACTTGTACAGGTTTTTATATTTATACCCAAGTACTTTTTTTTTCTTTGGAGCAATGTAAACGCCCTTTTGTTTTAATTTCGCTAGTGTGTAGAAATGCAAATAACTTTTGAGTGTTGATTTTGTATTTGCAACCTTGCTGAACTCGCTCATAATTTTTAGAATTTTTTTGGTAGATCGCTTGGAATTTTCTATGTAGGCAATCATGTCATCTGTGAATAAAGATACTACTCTGTGTTCTTTTTCAATTTATATGCTATTTATTCATTTTTTTCTTACCGTATTTTGCTGGCTACAATCTCTAATGCTATTAATATGTTAAATAAAAGTGGTGAATACTTTGTTTTGTTTTGTGTTTTGTATCTTCTGGTTTTAAAATTATATCTATTATTTCTTTTGTAATATTTCTATTTTTAATTGTTACAGGACTATTTGTAATGTTCTAATTTTTATTATGTGTGCTTCAAATCTGTGTTAAATAATTTCAACATCTGATCTATCTCTATGTCTTTTGATTGTCTTTTCTCGTTCAAGTTCAGATTTTCCTCAACTTAGCACAGGACCTTTTATCCCAGTAGAAACCTAATAAGTATTCGCAGAATTGAATTTACTTAAATTGAATTTTTCTTTTAAAGCAAAGTGTTTTTCTCATCCCAGAAAGATAATGGAGCAATGGAAAACTTACCAACTTTAGGATTTTTTATATTCATGTTTTCCAAATGCTTTCTCTTCCCAAATCCACCTTTCTAGATATGTAGCCTCTCATCCAAAGGAAAGTGTTGGTGTGATGTAAGCAGTGCCAGATCCAACTCCAGCTCTCTTTACTGTTTATCCCCACTACCCTGCCAATCAAAATTCACAGGAAGACAGACTAGGCAGCTTATGTCATCTTGCTGTGGGAGGCAGCGTAAACCAAATTTTAAACTCTATGTGATGCTGAAAGCAGGTTACTGTTTACCCCACATCTCTAGTATTTTGATCCCTGCTTCTTTAGCTTAGCGTTCTTTCTACACAGGTGTCCCTCTTATGGGTAGGCAAAAAGAACATTTTTGGTATAGCTATTTGTAATCAGAAGAAAAGGTTCCCTTGAGGTCACTTGAAGTCAGAAAAATAATACTACTTAATGTAGAGCTCTATTTTAGTGCCTTGAGTTCATTTATGAGAAAGATGACTGTTTTTAATGGATCTTAGTCTATTGATCTCTCTCCCCTACACTTAGTGTATTGAAGAAGGCATGTCTTTATCCTCCAGAAACTCACAATCTGGTGTGGCTATGGCCATATTAACAAACAATAAGGGTATATACTATTTGATACCCTTTAGGTATGTATGAGGTTCTGTGGAGACATAGGGGAGGGACAATGAACTATTTCAGGGCCTCTGGAAGGATCTATTCAGTGTTTGAAATCTATGCCAAGTCTTAAAGATTGAGTAAGTTTATCAGGCAGAAGAAAAAATGTCTATTTCAGAATGGAAAGGCATGGGCGAAGTCATGTGAAAGAGCATGGAGTATTTTTCAGTGACCACAGAGGAGTTGAGCATGGCTAGAGGACAGCGTAGATGAAGGCGAGTGGCAAGAGCCGAGGATGGAAGGGGTGCAGTCTCCAGTCCTCTAAGCTGCCTCACGTCATCACTCCTGTCCCCCAGAAGGCACTAGGGCAGCAGGTTAGTGAAGAACTCCACCTTTACATTCCTCCAACGCTTCTCCTTTCCCCAGTCGTTGCACCATTTCTGTTTGTTCTGCTTCAGACTTTTTGAATTTAATTCTGGGCCTTAGACTTTTGTTTTCAACCCTTCGATTTTATGTTAGGCATTCTTGCTAGTTTCTGTGCACCTCTTTTAACACATGACTCCTGTTCTCTGTCCCAAGAACACTTTGTGAGAGCACCTCAGTCCTTGGGGGCTTGTTCTCTAGTCCTGCAACTTTGAATGGAACTCCCTTAAGATCATGTCACAAAATGCATTATGCAACATGCTAGGGACTTTGAGGTTTTGTTTTGTTTTTTTTTTTTTTTTTTTTTTTTGAGGCCAACAGTGAGCTATTTATGATTTGTAAGTAAGACAGTGACATGAACAGAATGTTATTTTGGAAAATATATCTCTGGCTGCAGTGTGGAAACAAACTAGAAAGTGATAAGGATAAAGACAGGGCAATCCATGGGTAAGTTTTTTAATGGTTGAGACAATGTACCGGTGATGAGCAGATAACAGAATGGATTTAAGGAAACAAATTCAAGTGGGAGCTAAATAATGTGTACACAAAGGTGTGCAGTGTGAAATAATAGGCTTTGGACTAGGAAGAGTGGGGAAGATGGGAGGAGGCTAAGGGTTGAGAAATTACTTAATGGGTATAATGTTCATTATTCAGGTTATGACTATATTAAAAGTCTAGACTTCACCATTATGCAATATATCCATGTAACAAAAGTGTACTTGTACTCCTTAAATGTATTTATTTGTTTTTAAAGGGGGTGAGTGAGTAGGTAGAATGTCTTGTTATCAACAATTATCGTAATGAACTTAGGCCCTTCTTAGAAAGACCTACTAATTTATTTACATTTACTTTTGTTTTTTCTCCCCCCTTAAATTCTTCTCTTCAACTAAAATAAACAATTACAGAAATAAACCTTAAGAGCTAACTTTTACATCATCTAAGGCAATTTATTCACTGATGACAAATAGAGGCTAAAATTGTCAGAGGTCACAAATACAGTCACGCTTCTGTTTTCTGATCCTGTTTTCATGCCATTATACAAAGCTTTTGTTTTTCTTTCCAGTCCTTATTTTTGCTTACATAAATTCTCAGTCAGTAAAAGTTCGCATTGTTTTCACATTCTGAGCTCTTTCTCCAGGGAGCAGGCAGGGCTTAGAAAGTTCTTGCGAGAGGGACACAAAATCCATCTACAAACAGCAAAGATTCTACTTACCCATAGAGCCTCATCCCTCAGCTACTGGGCTGTGGAACTCTCTTCTGAATTGTTAAGTTTTGTGCTATCATCTTGCCTGCTTCCAGCTGGGTGTTTATGCCTCCCCCTTGGAAAGCTCACAATGTCTGTTTGGGGTGACTCTAAATGGAATGTCACCCCAGTGACACTTCTGTAGCTTTCCATCAGCATCTTCCATTAAGTACAGCCAAGTGAGTGTCTGATGGACTGTGCAAAAGAGGCAATTTCCCAATTATGAGGAACTTGAGTTGTTTCAACAGTACCAAACCCTGTCATACTCCACTATTAAAGGAGGATACTGCTTTTTAGCTTGTCACAGGGTATGAGTCCCACACATAATAGTTTCTGCACTGCACTGTTTACCTCTAAAAGTCCACCTGCAACTTCTATGTAACTGGCAGCTGTTGTTAAATTAAATTGAATTTCTAAGTCAAATAAACAATATGTTTTTTGGGGGATTCAGGACTAAAGAGCTTTGTGAATATCAAATAGCTTTGTCTGGATTCACTACAGGAAGCCACCTTTTCTTTCATCCACCCTCTATAGCTAATTTCAGAGTATGAAAACGTCCCAAAGTCTGGAATGATTCTATATTGTTTACATGCCATTGTTAAGACACTTTAGAATTTCTTTAACCTCTCCCACAGAGAACAAATTCTCCCCAGCCTTTTTTTTTCTTTCAGTGAAATTTCTCCTTTGTACAAATTGAAATGCAGCTTCAAAAGTGTCTCAGTATAGAAGTTCTTTTCACAGATGAATATACTTACAGTTTCCAAAAAAAAAAAAGGAAAGTATTGTCAGCTGCAGCTCATTAGTAGACTTTATGATCAAGAAGGGACTTCAAAGGTCCTGTGTCTGAGAGTTTGCAAATCAAATCATGCTTCAGTGTCACCATCTACCAGGTGGGATATGAAATGTGGCACGAGAAGGGGAATCTGAGCCCCAAACTCCTACAGAGGGGGAATGGTTAAAAGAATAATCACCAAAGGGTAAACAATTTGCTCTACTGGTTCATTAGTTGGTGGGTAGAAAACATAGATCTAATTTCCAGATGAGGAAAGTTGGACAGAGTCAAGGGTTGCTCAATGTCACAGAGCTAGCCACTGGGCATTTGGAGCAGCAACTCTGAGTCTCTAGGCTGTACAGTTGTTTTTGTTTTAACTTTGAGCTTCAGGGGTACATGCGTAGGTTTGTTATATATGTAAACTGTGCATCATGGGAGTCTGGTGTACAGATTATTTGTCACCCAGTTAATAAGCATAGGACCTAATAGGCAGTTTTTCTGTCCTAACCCTCTTCCCACCCTTCACTTTCAAGTATTCCCAGGTGTCCGTTGTTCTCTTCTTTGTGATGTGCATCTTGTGTATTACACCATAGCTGCTATTTGGTCCATGCTTATGCCAAGTAAGACTGTCAATAGAGATGAAACCTGCCTCTCTTATGAGAACAGTTTTCGGAGTGTGAGAGGTCTGAGTTTGAACTCGTCTTTTCTACTGTGTGATTTTGGGTAAGACGTCAGGTTTCTAAACTTCAATTACTTCATTATTAATATGGCAATACTGACAGCAAATATATACTATATCAGGTATATATGAAGATTAAACCATACATACGCAAATTTTTTTGCTGGAGCCTGACAACATACTCAATAAATGTTGTCATTATTATTAAGATTTTTAATCCTAACCATGATTTTCCCTCTCATTTCATCTCTCTTAGAAGGTGGGGGAGACTTCTATTGTTTCAGCTTTATCCTTAGGGTCATCATCAAATGGAGCTTTCTACTCTTACCTTGGGACTACCAAAGAGAGGTGTTTTACCTACAGACTCTTTAAAAATCCCTTCAGACTTTTCAGTAATGAGAAACCACCATCATTTCCTACCAATCAACCATGACATTTTCCTAGAATATAATCAAATATCATCGCTCTAACAAAACATTGCCAGATGCCTACTTTGTCTTTAATAATGTAATCAGTTGTCCTTATAATAACATTTCTGTCTTAGACATGAACGTAATCTTTCAAATGCTTGTAGGCATATTTTTCATGATTTGTCATCTTTAACTAATGAATCACCAAGTCTTACTGAGTATGCCTTGAGCTCCTTCCCTCAGTCCCATTGCTACAGTGTTGGTTCAGTCCCTGTTTGTCTTTTCCTTACCCTCAATAGTTCTCCATCGAAGTCAGGACTTTTCACTGGCACCAGAAGGGCCTTTCTCAAGCACAATGATGAGCTCATCTTTCCCTACTTAAACTCATCAATGACTTAGTACAGGTATTCTCACCATCCATACCTAAGGATTTACTTTAGGGTAAAAATAAAAATCCTTTATGAAGACGAACCCCTTATGTATATAATTTGGCCATCTCTACAGCTTTGTTTCTTGCCACTTTTTTGACATCTGCATTTCCATCTATCCTCTCCACACTGTTGCAAATTATGTCTACATAAAATGCTTTTCTACAACTCTATTTATACCTCATGTTCCCCTTCATGTCATTTTGTCTGCTTATTTTGCTCCTTTTGTCCTTCACATTTCTATAATATCACTGTGGTACACAGAATAATGGATCTACAAAGATGTTCATTTCCTAATCCCTCAAATCTCTTACTATGTGTAATGGTTAATTTTGTATGTAAACGAGGCCAAACCACAGTACCCAGATATTTGGAAACTTGATTTCCTAATATTCAGAATTGTAAGATAATGAATTTGTGTTATTTTAAAAAATAATTTGCTAGAGCAACAATAAGAAACTAATATAGATTTTGGTATCTGGAAGTGGTATCTTGCTATGTAAATACCGAAAATGTGGTAGTGATTTTGGAACTGGGCACTGGGCAGAAAATGGAAGAATTCTGAGGGGCGTGATGGCAAAACCTAGATTGCCTTAAATAGACGGTAGGTATAAATATGGATATTGACTACTCTGCTATTATGGACTCCAAACGAAGTAAGAAGCACAGTAGTGAAACCCTATATTGTCTTGGAGAACATGTAAATAAATCATCATAAACAGATTGGTGGTAGAAAAATGACAAAGTGCTGCTGGTGAGATGCCAGAAGAAAATGAGGAACTTGTTACTCAAAACTAGAGGAAAAGAGAGCTTTGTTCTATAGTGGCAGAAAGCTTGGCTGAATCGTATCCTATAATTACATGGAAAGCAGAACTTGGTAATGAAACTGGTTATTTACCGAGGTACATTTCCAGGTAAAGTACTGATGATATGACCCAGTTTCTTCTTGTTGCTTATTAAAATAAAAGAGAAAAGAAATAGATTGAGAGAACTGTTAGGAAAAAGGAATCAGAACTTTGTTATTTGGAAAGTTTTCAGCCTATCCAAGTTGTAACAGATGCTGAAATTAGGATCTTCTCTGTTGGGAAAGCATGCTTAAAAAAAGGGGGGAAAAAAAGAAGCAGGGAAGCATGCTGTGTACAGAATACCAAGGGTGTGTGGATCAATGAGCAACTTTTTGCTAGTAGTTTGGAAGGATAAAAAAGTTGGAGTATTCAGTCGCATGGTAGGCTCATAGAAGAGACTGATGGATCCCCTCAGCCATATAAGCAGAAGTCAGGAATAGAGATGGACTTATATAGGAAAGAGCTATGGATGAGCCTCTTGCCTAATGGAGTGAATTTCTGAGACCTACGTGAGAGTCCTACAAGGACTCTTTTTGTGTGTCTATCTACTTCACTTCTGCTCTGATCTTAGTTTTTTCTTGTCTTCTGCTAGTTTTTGAATTTGTTTAATCTTGCTCCTATAGTTCTTTTAATTATGATGATAGGGTGTCGATTTTAGATATTTCCTCACTTCTCATGTGGGCATTTACTGCTGTAAATTTCCCTCTTGACACTGCTTTAAATGTGTCCCAGAGATTCTGTGCATTGCGTCTTTGTTCTCACTGGTTTCAAAGAATATCTTTATTCCTGCCTTTATTTTATTATTTATACAGTTGTCTTTCAGGAGCAGGTTGTTCAGTTTCCTTGGAGTTGTGTGGTTTTCAGTGAGTTTCTTAATCCTGAGTTCTAATTTGATTGTACTGTGGTCTGAGAGACTGGTTGTTATGATTTCCGTTCTCTTGCATTTACTGAGGAGTGATTTACTTCCAATTATATGGTCATTTATAGAGTCAGTGAGATGTGGTCCTAAAAAGAGTGTATATTCCACGGATTTGGGATGGAGAGTTCTGTTAATGTCTATTAGGTCCATTTGGTCCAGACGTGAGTTCAAGTCCTGGATATCCTTGTTAATTTTCTGTCTCTTTGATCTAATAAGGACAGTAGAGTGTTAAAGTCTCCCACTATTAATGTTAGGAGTCTAAATCTTTTTGTAGGTTATTAAGAGCTTACTTTATGCATCTGGATGTTCCTGTATTGGGTGCCTATATATTTAGGATATTTAGCTCTTCTTGTTGCATTGATCCTTTTACCATTATGTAATGCCCTTCTTTGTCTCTTTTGATGTTCATTCGTTTAAAGTATTTTATCAGAGAGTAGGATTGCAAACCCTGCTTTTTTTGCTCTCCATTTGTTTGGTAAATCTTCCTCCGTCCTTTATTTTGAGTCCATGTGCGTCTTTGCACTTGAGATGGGTCTCCTAAATACAACACACCGATGGGTCTTGACTCTTTATCCAATTTGCCAGTGTGTGTCTCTTGATTGGGGCATTTAGCCCATTTATGTTTAAGGTTAATATTGTTATGTGTGAATTTGATCCTGCCATTTTGATGCTAGCTGGGTGTTTTGCCCGTTAGTTGACACAGTTTCTTCATTGTGTCGACGCTCTTTACCATTATGGTATGTTTTTGCAGTGGCTGGTACTGGTCATTCCTTTCTGTGTTTAGTGCTTCCTTCAGGAGCTTTTGTAAGGCAGGCCTGGTGGTAACAAAATATCTCAGTAATTGCTTGTACATAAAGGATTTTATTTCTCCTTCACCTACGAAGCTTAGTTTGGCTGGATATAAATTCTGGGTTGAAAGTTCTTTTCTTTAAGGATGAATATTGGCTCCCACTCTCTTCTGGCTTGTAGGGTTTCTGCCAAGAGATCTACTGTGAGTCTGATGGGCTTCCCTTCGTGGGTAACCCGACCTTTCTCTCTGGCTGCCCTTAGCATTTTTTCCTTCTTTTCAACCCTGATGAATCTGATGGTTATGTGCCTTGGGGTTGCTCTTCTTGAGGAATATCTTTGTGGTATTCTGTTTTTTCTTGGACTTGAATAATGGCCTGCCTTGCTAGGTTGGGGAAGTTCTCCTGGTTAATATCTTGAAGAGTGTTTTCCAGCTTGGAGTCAATCTCTCCGTCACATTCAGGTACACATATCAAATTAGATTAGGTCTTTTCACATAATCCCATATTTCTTGGAGGCTTTGTTCATTACTTTTCGCTTTTTTCTCTAATCGTGCCTTGTCATTTCATTGAGTTGATCTTCAATCTCTGATATCCTTTCTTCTGCTTAGTCAGTTTGGCTACTGAAACGTGTATGCTTCATGGAGTTCTTGTGTTGTGTTTTTCAGCTCCATCAGGTCATTTATATTCTTCTCTAAGCTGTTTATTCTCATTAGCATTTCATCAAAACTTTTTTCAAGGTTCTTAGTTTCTTTACATTTGATTAGAATATGGTCTTTTAGCTCAGAAAAATTTGTTATTACGCACCTTCTGAAGCCTGTTTCTGCGAATTAATCAGACTCATTCTTCATCCTGCTTTGTTCCCTTGCTGTTAGGGAGTTGTGATCCCTTGGAGGAGAAGAGGCATTCTGGTTTTGGGTGTTTTCATCCTTTTTGCACTGGTTTATTCCCATCTTTGTGGATTTATCTACCTGTGGTCTTTGTAGTTGGTGACTTTCAGATGCGGTCTCTGAGTGGATGTCCTTTTTGTTCATGATGAAGTTATTTCTTTATGTTTTTTAGTTTTCCTTCTAACGGTCAGGCCCCTCTGCGGTAGGAGTGCTTGAGATCCACTCCAGACCCTGCTTGCCTGGGGGATCAACTGCAGCACCTGCAGAACAGTAAGGGTTGCTGCCAGTTTCTTTTTCTGTTATCTTCATCCCAGAAGGATACCTGCCAGTGTCAGCCTGAGCTCTCCTTTATGTGGTGTCTCTTTGAATATATGGGGGTCAGGGAGCTGCTTGAGGAGACAGTCTATCCCCTATAGGAGCTCAAGTGCTGAGCTGTGAGCGCCATTGTTCCATTCAGAGCTGCTGGGCAGGTATGTTTAAGTCTGCTGCAGTGGAACTCATAACTGCCTTTTTTCCTGGGGTGTTCTTTCCTGGGAACATGGGCCTTTATTTGTAAGTTCGTGGATGAGCTGCTGACTTTTTCAGAGATGGCCTTCCCAGCAAGGAGGTAGCCTAGTCACAGTCTGCTTGCAGAGGCATTGTTGAGCTGCTGTGGGCTCTGCCCAGCTGCTGTGTGAACTTCCTTGTGGTTTTGTTTATAGAGGTATAGTTAGAACTGCCTCAGTAATCACGGTCTGCCTCTGTAATGGTGGACTGCCTCTGTAATGGTGGACTGCGTCGGTAATGGTGGACTGCCTCGGTAATGGTGGACTGCCTCGGTAATGGTGGACTGCCTCGGTAATGGTGGACTGCCTCGGTAATGGTGGACTGCCTCGTAATGGTGGACTGCCTCGGTAATGAAAGATTGCCTTGGTAATGGTGGACTGCCTTGGTAATGGCAGATACCGTTCCTCTAACAGAGTTGGACTGTCTCAGGTCCAGCTGTACTTGTTGTGAAACTCTCAATCCAGAGCATTTCAGATTGCTGGTCTTTGTTGGGGTGGGACCCGCTGAGCCAGATCACCTGATTCCCTGTTTCAGCCCCCTTTTTTTCAGTTGAATGGGTGGCTGTGTCTCCCAGGTGTTCCAGGCGCCAGTTGAAACAGCTGCCCAGATTTGTGTGAGTTTTTGTGCGGAGACCCGCTGCGTCGGCTGAAACAGCTGTGCTGGAAACTTGTGGTGCTTTTCAGCCTGGGAATCTCCTGGTCTGTGGACATTAATAACTCATTTGGAAATGCAGTGATCACTCACCCTCTGTGTTGTTCTCGCTGGGGACTGCACTCTAGAGCTGTTCCTAGTCAGCCGTCTTGGATCCCAAGAATAACATTTTTAGATGACAAAGTGACTGCTACACTAGACTCATACACAATTAGAGCATTATTTTTCTCTCAGAGTGAAAGGAAATAATTTGCAGATATTCAAAGATTTGCAGACTATATCTGTTTAATAAAAATATTGTTTAAAGGGTTGTATCGAGGCAAGAAATAGAACAGACCAGTGAGTTGTAGGAGAAATGAGGTGGTGAGCAGTGAATCAATTTCTCTCTTGCTCTTTACTTCCATGTAAGGATGTGTGTAAATGGATAATTGTAGTCTGGTAATGAATAAAAAAAATTTTAAAGAAGGACTCTTAAACTAATATAGGCATATTCTACAGGAAATTTGATAATCAGTTATCATTAATATTTCTAAGTTATCTTAGGAAATACAGGTGTTCAGAAAGTAGTAGACAAGGGAGAAATGTAAAAGCTTTCTAAACTTTTTATTCAGGGAGTAAGATAAAGCTTAGGATAGTAAAATACATTAAAATGTGTATCCTAATACAAAATGTTTACCGTAACACAATTGGAAATAAGTCAAGAGGAATATGGAATGTAAATAAAGAAGATTATTGGTATCTTTTTTTTTTATAATAGTGAAATCATACATTTATAGAGATGGATATTTAAGTTTTAGGAAATAGAGAGTAATAGTGGTTTCAGAGAAAGCAAATCTTCCATAATGTAAAAAGGAAAATTGTGAATAAAAACCTATTACAATTGAATTAAATTGGAAAAGTAAATAAAAAGAAAAACTTACATAGTGAACATAGAGTAAAATAGAATAAAACCAAGAACATCAGTTGTTACAGCAAATGTGCGGTGAGTCTCATTAAAATACAGAGCAATGGGGGAAAAGACATTTTTGATAGATGCTTTTAGACAATTGAGTATTCATCAATAAATAAAATTAGATGCTTACTACTTATGGAACAAATATGCTTACTTTAGATAGTTTGTAGACTTACATGTTAAAGGGAAGATTATAATCCTTTCAGAAGATTACATAAGAAAATATGACCAGTGGTAGGTCAAGATTTAAAAAAGCAAATATTATTCTTACTATTATTTTGCATAAGGATAGCAGATAAAAATTAACCATAGGGTGAAATATTCACACCTTAAGGAAAGTGAAAAAAGACATAAAGAGATATTTGCAACATATACAACTGGCAAAAAGCTTGTACCTAGAACATATGAAGACATCTGAAAAAGTGATAAAAGTAAGATAGGAAACTAAATAGAATATTAAGTAGAAGATTTGTACTGTTAAATAGAAAATTCAAATAGCCAATAAAGATTACTAATAAGATTCTGTATTTTTAAATCAGAAAAAAAAAAATGAAACTACTGTGCTTGAATAATAGACAAAAATAGAAAAGTCTGACAAGACTACATATTACCAAAGATGTGGATAAAAATATAGTCTTATTTCAGTTTGTAGTAGTGTAAGTGATTTTGTTTATGCTGGATGATGGTTTGGCATTATCTAGTAAAGCTGAAGATGTGTATGATCTATGATTCAGTCATCCCACTCCTGGTATATATCCTAAAGCACTAGGATACATCAAGAATGTTTAGAATGGCATTGTTCACAATGACCACAACTTATAAAAAAAAAGAATGTAAGAAAGAAAGAAAATGTTCAACAGGAATGTAGATAAATAAATTGTGGTGTTTTTATAAAAGAGAACTCTATATAATAGAATAAACGAGTTGCATGCAAGAACATGGACAAATTTTGCAAACAAATTTTTTTCAAATTTTTGAAAAAAAGGAACAAGGCATAATGGATATGGTATGATTCAAAACCAGATATGCTTTTCAGACTTAAGGATGGAAACAGTACTGTGCCCTGGATAACACATTATCTCTCATATTTTCCTATATTCTTATCAAATGATTGTAAACAATCTGTAGTGAACTGTTCCCAAATTTTATGGTTCTCATATATTACTTTTTTTCTGCTGGCTTCCTATCAGATTCAGTGATCAAAATTATGGTACATTTAGTTTGGAAATACTGTTGCTGATGATTATATTTTCCAAAGACAGCCACAGAAATATTTTCCAACTCATGCTCTTCCTACAATGCTACATATATCCTATAGGGTGACATTTATGTTTTCTCCTTTGAAACTGGTTGGGCTATGACAACTATGTGGTGCTATTTGAGCTCTGAAGGTAGATCAGAAAAGGTGACACCACTTCATCTTTATTCTCTTGGGACTTTGACTCTTGGAGTTCAGTCACTATGTATGAGAAAGCCTAATCGGCAGTATTCAATGATTGTTTCTAGGTGGTTGTATATAGGTACGAGGTCCTAGTACATGGCCAGCAAAATCCAGATGTGAGTGAGTTAGCATTCAGATTCCAGCTCTCAGCTACTGAGTGATCTCTAGTCACTAAGTCTTCCATCCGAAGTCTCAGGCATCATGGAGTAGAAACAATCTGTTACTACAATACCCTTTGTGAATTTCCCAGTTCATCAAAAAATAGGTATTTTTCCCACTGCTGTGTATTCTAATGAGACTCATCTCACACTTGCTGTAACAGCTGATATACTTGGGTTTATTCCTTCCATTTTACTCTCTGTGCAGTATATAAGTCGATGAGCATAATAAAATAATGATTGTTTTCTGTCATGAAGTTTGAAGTCATTTGTTATCTCAGAAAAACTGGAGAGAGATTTGGGTACCAGAATTTGGGTGCTGCCATAACAAAAACCTGAGTAGTTACCATTGACTTTGAGACTGGGCAGCAGGCAAAAGCCAAAAGAACTTGAAAAAGAGAGTTCGCATTGTTCAACACCCGCCTATGAGTGAGAACATGCGGTGTTTGATTTTCTGTTAGGGGAGTATCACACACTGGGGTCTGTCAGGGGAAAAAGGGGAGGGATAGTGGGGGGGTGGGAAGTTGGGGGAGGGACAGCATGGGGAGAAATGCCAGATATAGGTGATAGGGAGGAAGGCAGCAAATCACACTACCATGTGTGTACCTATGCAACAATCTTCCATGTTCTTCACATGTACCCCCAAACCTAAAATGCAATAAAAAAAAAAAAAGAAGGAGAGTTCATGAAGACAATAGAGTTTTGAGGGGGGCTGTCAGTGAAGGCCTGAGGGAAAATAAGTAACATTTTATTGGTAGCTGGAGGAAAGGGGACCCTTGTTACTTAAGAGTGGAAAGTTTAACAACACCATCACCTGTGGCAATGGGGAAAATGAGATAATACACAGCTAATGAATTTGATGATCTAGCTGAGATGGTTTCTAGGAAGACGGTTGAAAGTGCCATTGGGCCTTCTGTCACTGCCTTGAGAAATGTGAGGGGAAAAGAAATGAGCTTTAAAAAAAAAAAAAAAAGTCTTAAGGAGCCAGGGTTTGTATAGTTCAAAACTATAATTGTATGTAATTCCCAGCTTCTCTAAAAATCAAGCAATTTGGAGTTTTAGAAATGGGTTCTAGTTACAGATCAGAATTAGGGTAGGGCTGCGGGGTTATTTGTTAAGAGACCTCACAATGATGCAAGGTGATATCCTATAGAAACTTTCAGACAGACAGACCCTCTGAATGGGATGCTTTGAAGATCCTCTCCACTAGGGTTTCTGAAAATTTTAAAGGCATTGTCTGAGAGAGGTCTTATGATATGCTAAGGTGGAGAAGAACTTATCTCAAAGAGATTATTTTTTGTTATGGCTTTTGTCTGATGACATGACTTACGTATTCACTAAATTGACATACAGTAAATCCACAGTTCTCTCCTTCCTTCCTTCCTTCCTCTCCCTCCTTCCCTCCTTCCCCTCCTTCCCTCCTTCCCTCCTTCCTTCCTCCTTCCCTCCTCCCTCCTCTCCTTCCTTCCTCCTCCTCCTTCCTTCCACCTCCCCACCTTCCCTCCTCGCCCTCTCGCCTCCCCGCCTTCCCCACCCTCCCTGACGAAACTTCCCTCCTTTGTAACTTCATATTTCAATTTCCAGCAGTCAGGCTGAGGAAACTTCTCAGTTACAAACACAGGTGATTTATTACATAAAAGGAGTATGATTCAGAGGTAGAACAAAGAGCCCCAGGTGAAGCCTAATAGGAACAAGCAGCATGTGATTTCAGAATTTCTGTGGAGTGGTAACTGTTGTGTGCCTCTTGTTTTTCCCTTTTTGAACAGGAGCTTCTGTAACAGTTGTCCTATACCTGTTCCTCCATTGCATGTTGATGCAAGAGTGGCAGATAACATGTCTTTTAGATCATTGGTTTTCAAATAAAAAACAACAATACTCAAGGGATTATAACTGAGGAATAATACCTGAAGAGTCTAATCCATATGTGGACCTTATCAAGATGATAAAATCCTAGGCTTTGAGCTAATGCCGTAATGGGATGACTGGAGGATCTTGGGGAGAGAGGATGTGTATGTTTTGCATGTGGGAAAGATATTAATTGTTGTGATCAGTGGAGGGATTATGGCAGATTGGATTTTCAAATGATGACTGCATTAAATCACATGTGATATTCCTAGAACATAACTGATGCTCCTTCCATTGTGACATGTTGCTTCTCCTTGATTCTAGGTTGGCTTGTCATTGTGGCTGAAGCAATGCTCTCAAGGTAAGGTAATGCAAAGCAATATAGCTTCTACCTACTTCTTTTGGGACATTTACTTTTAGAACTCAGCTGACATGCTTTGAGGGAGCCCAGGTAATCATATAAAGAGATTATGTGTAAGTGTTCTGGCAAAAAGGGCCAGCTAATGTCCCTGTGGATAACCAGTGTAAATAATCAGAAATGTGAATGAATGGGTCTAAGATATTTCAGATTTCAGTTTTCAAGTCACCCCTATACTCTGAGTCTTTTCAATTGAGGTCCCATATATTATAAAGTAGGGGTTACCCTGTTATTCATTTGTCCTTTCTTAATTTCTCACCCACAGAATTCATGAACATAACGAAATGACAATTGTTCTATCCTACTAAGTGTAGAGTGGTTTGCTATAATTGCAAAAATGAAAACTGGAACAAATAAAAACAACTAGACTATCTAAAGTTTTCCGTAAAAGCCAGTATTTCAGTTAACTCTAGGGCTAAGGAAAATTAATAAGATCAGAAAATATACATGAGCACTCTGGTATGCTGCCAATTTTGTGTATCTTGACCTAGATACGATCCTTAATTTATAGTTCTATATTATGCTCTAGAGTTATATTTTATGTACTGTTCTCTGTTTTTGTGTTTTACCACTTAAAAATACTAAATAAACAAACAGATATAAATTTAAATAAACAAAATTCAGAATAGAATATCAAAACTATTCATTTGGATTGCAGTATGTTCATATCTATATTATTTTCTTTGAAATATTAAGTATTGTGTCTGAAAATTCTCATATATATGGTTTTTTACATACAAGTATATTTTGTTTCTTTATATACACTGATTAAGAATAATTCCTAAGTTTCTGTTTTTAATTGCTTAATTATATGAAACTGTTTCACGGCCTTTTAAGAGATTTTCCTCATTGATAACTGCATATGTGCTTTATTTGAACCATGAACTTTAGACAGAACATAAGTGACTTTCTGATAGAAATATGTAAATACCTAGCACTTTTAATTGTTAATGACAAATATTTCTTTTTAATTTTACATTTTAATTTTTGTGGATGTGTAGTAGGTATGTATATTTATGAGGTATATGGAATATTTTGATACTGGCATACAGTCTGTAATAATCACATAAGGGGAGATGCAGTATCTGTCACCTCAAACATTTAGGCTTTGTGTTACACTTCTCAAATGTCATTTCATCAAACCAATCAATGTAAACCAATGAAATGAATACAAGAACTTTGTTATTAATCTTGCCGCTTAGCACAATTACAGTTGTATTAGTTGCCAAATGCTATGACAGCATCTTAATTTATAAAGACAACAACAACAGTAACAACAAAAAGCAGTGTGGCTATTTCAGCACTGAACTGGTAAAATGAAGTTCTGAGAACATAAGAACCAAGACGGTATGACTGGAAGCAGGTATACTTAGATGGTAGTTTTAAGAATCTAAGCAAATAAAGAAGGAAATACATTTTGTGTCAGATGGCAGCGAGTGTCATAGAGAAAAATGAAGGAGGGTTGTTGGGGGATGTTAAGGTTGGCGTTTCTGTTTCATGTTGGAGAGTCGGGGAAGACTTCCAAAAAATGTCGGTAATATCATTCTATTGCGGTAATTTACAGAGCTACAAATTTGTAATTTGTGCACTTTTCGGTGTGTTGTGCTTCAAAAATATTTGAAAAATTCAGTCATCATCAACAGTGTTTCAACTATTCAACAGTTTTACTCACTTAAAAAATTTACTTAAGATGTAAACTTCATGACTTCGAATTAATTTTATGGTTTATGCTGATCTTGTGGACTGTTAGAGCATTTATATGAAGTAATAGATCTAGTTTTATTATTTATGACTGAGAAAAGAGGGATTACTGAGAACTTTGCAAACTATTAAATCTTCATGCAAATGGTATAATAAGAAAGAGAGTGGCGTTTCAGTCAAATTTTGAACATTTTTCAATGTTTTTATTGGTACTGTCTCTAAATAAAAAGTTCCTCTGGATGATGCGATAATTAGGTAAGTCATTTTAATTATTTTAAAATTATCTTTTCTTAGTAAATTTTATATTAACTTCTAGTCAGTGCATAAATATCAGGGAGAATTAAATAGTATGTCTGAGGATTTAGAAACTGTAAATTGGAAGAATCTTTATGACAGCCAGATTGGCAGCTCTTGTGTTCTGGCTGCAGAAATGGTTTGGAAATCGTATCAGGTCTTAGATACTCACCTTAACGGAAGGTATAAAATGGAAATCATTAAATATTGGAAAATTACATTTTTAGCTACGTTTGGGTTTTCTAAATAATATATTTGACAGAGATGGCAGTATTCCCTTTCTCTTTATAAAAGACGTATCAGTAATAAAGCTGACAGATTAATTCGATAAACAGTTCAAGTAATTGAATGTATAAAACAAAACAAAGAATTCATAAAAGGTAAGTGAAATTAGAAATGAAGAAACATAATATACTCCTTGAAACAAAGCAAAGTAATATTTCCAAAGGTTTAGATTACCTAACGAGTTATATGAAAATGTGCTTGTTGTAAGATGATGAACATGAAAGACAAAATAAAGTTTTCCATTCCTTTCTACTTATTGAGTCCTGAAAATTGGCACATTGAGACGTGCAAGGCACTATGAATTAGCGATACAAATATAGTAATAAAATCAAAATAGCAAAAATTACATTCTAGTAAATACTTACCGAAATCTAATAACTAATTTTCCTCATTTAGTAAATAGTAGAGTGAATATATATGTTTTTAATTTGTTATTTTAAATTGTTGTTGACACATAATACATTGTATGCTTGTATCAAAATATCACTTGTGCCCTAATTTTGGGATACATGTAATATTTTGATACAAGCATACAATTTGTTATGATCACATTAGGATAATTGGGATATCCATCACCTCAAGTATTGATCATTTGTTTATGTTAGGAACTTTCCAATTCCACTCATTCAGTTATTTTAAAATACAGCAATAAGTGAATGTTAACTATAATCTCCCTGTTGTGCTACCAAACACTAGATCTTATTTCTCTATCTAACCCTTTAACCATCACCATTTTATACCTCTCTCCCTACAACCCTTTCCAGCCTCTGGTAATAATCACTTTACTCTCTCTCTAAGTTCGATTTTTTTTTAAGCTCCCACTTATTGGCAAGAATGTGCAATATTTGTCTTTCTCTACATGGCTTATTTTACTTAACATTATGACCTCCAGTTTTATCCATGTTGCAAATGACAATATTTCATTATTTTTTTATGGCTGAATTATATTCCACTGTGTAGCTATGCCACATTTTCTTTATCCATTTATCTACTGATGGACACAGGTTGCTTCCATATCTTGGCTATTGTGAATAGTACTGCAATAAACATGAAAGTGAAGATACCTCTTTGATATATTGACTTCCTATCTTTTGAATATATATCAAACTGTAAGATTGCTGGATGATATGGTAGTTCTATTTCTAGTTTTTTGAGGAGCCCCCATGCTGTTCTTCATACTTACTATATTAAATTACTTTCCTACCAACAGTGTATGAGGGTTCCCCTTTCTCCATATCCTCATCAGCATCTGTTAGTGCCTCTCTTTTGGATAAAAGCCATTTTAACTGGAGCGAGATGATGTCTCATTGTAGTCTCAATTTGCATTTCTCTGATGATTAGTAATGTTAAGCATTTTTTCACACATCTGTTGGCAATTTGTGTGTCTTCTTTTGAGAAATGTCTATGCAGATTTTGCCCTTTTTTGATCAGATTATTTTTTCCTATTAAGTTATTTAAGCTTCTTATATGTTCTGGTTATTAATCTCTTGTCATATGGCTGGTTTGCAAATATTTTCTCCCGTTGTGTGAGTTGTCTCTTCACTTCGTTGATTGCTTCTTTTGCTGTGCAGAAATGTTTTAGCTTGATGTGAATCCCCTTTATCCATTTTTGCTTTTGTTGTCTGTGCTTTCGAGGTCTCACTCAAGAAATCTCTTTCCAGACCAGTGTCCTGGAGTGTTGCTCCAGTGTTGTTGTCTTCTAGGAGTTTCACAGTTTCAAGACTTAGATGTAAGTCTTTAATTCATTTTGATTTTTTTAGTATGGCAAGACACAGGGGTCTAGTTTCATTCTTCTGCCTATGAATATTCAGGTTTTCTAGCACCATTTATTGAAAAGACTGTCCTTTCTCCAGTGTATGTTCTTGTCACCTTTGTTGGAAATGAGTTGACTTTAGATGTGTGGATTTACTTCTGGGTTCTCTCTTCTGCTCCAGTCATCTGTGTGTCTGTTTTCATGCTGCTGTCACACTGTTTTGGTTACTATAGTTTGAGACTGAATATATTAAACTCTCTGGTAATATTAAAAGAGCATAAAAATATTTTGAATATAACCGTTGTTCAAGAGATACTCAGAATTGAGCAGTATCAACGATGTTGTCTTTGTTGAGGGACATTTTAACTTGTTGAGGTTACATCTTTAATGGAGATATTGATTAAAAATACAAATGTGGTACTCTCTGTCAAAATCTGTCAAAATGTGACACAGAAAAAGGCGAGCATTTATCTAACAGCTGAATTCATCAAAAGACACCACCATCAATTTCTAAAATAAACTATTTTGAAATTACAAGAATGATCTAATAGATAATTATTCCTACGACTTGTATTATTTAGTATTTGACTTGGAGAATAAATTTCTGTGTTTTAAACTTAGAATTTTCTGTATCTCTACCAGTTATTAAATATTTCTAATACCACACAACTTATCACATGTTAAGTTAACACATTTGTCTTTATTTGTTGTATATTATTGTGGTTTTCCTTACATTAGAATGTAAGCTCCTTAGAGTCACTTTTGTCTCTTGTTCTCTCTGCTTTTCTGCAGTCCTCATAGCAGTAACTAGCACATCACAGATGTTTCATTTCATCTTTTGAACAGAGCACATACATTTTAACATGTGAATATAATAACATATGTAGTCGTGTACTTAGCCATAAAACATATTTAATTTTTTCAAAGGTAGAAAAAGCATTCTCTGATGGAAAGCCAACATATTAGAAATAAATAATAAAATAACAAAAATACTCGTAACCTTTAGAAGATGGTGGAAATAAAAATCCAATTACGTAATTCTTATAAAAAAGAAGACAAAATGTGAATACTTCAAACCAAACCCATGGGAGAGAGCTAAAGCAATTAACAGAAAAAAATGCATAGTTTTATTTCTTTTATTTTTGAGACAGCGCCTCTGTCTGTCACCCAGGCTGGAGCGCAGTTGTGTGATCTCAGCTCAATGCAGCCTGGACCTCAGGGGCTCAATGAGTCTGCTGCCTCAGCCTCTTGAGTAGCTGGGAATACAGATGCAAGTTGCTATACCCAGCTACACTTTTTTTCTTTTTTCTTTTGGTAGAGATGGGTTTTGCCATGTTTACCAGACTGGTCTTGAACTCCTGGGCTCAGGCAATTCATCTGCCTCGGCCTCTGAAAATACTGGGGTTGAGGTATGAGTCACCACACCTGGTCAAAAATGCATGCTTTTAATATCTTCATTATTAAAGAATAAAAAGACTAAAATCAAGAAATCTGATATGTGTAACACTAATTTAGAAGATAAAGCAATGAAAATTTATTTAAAATATAAGTAGCATAATCAGTAACTTTTCAAATTAACAGAATTAAAAATAAATATATTAGAAAAATGAATTCCAAAGTTGTCATTTGAAAAGGCCAATAAAATACATAAAGCTTAACCAAAACAGAGGAAAAAAAAAAGCAGTTGAAATTAGAAATGAGAAAAAATATATACAGTTGACCTTTGAACAATGTGGGGTTAGGAGCACCGAAATCTTTCACACTTAAAAGTCCATGTGTAACTTTTGACAACTCAAAAACTTTAACTACTAATACCCTACTATTGACCAGGAGCCTTATTGATAAGATAAACATTGATTAACAAGATAAATATTGATTAACACAGAGTCTGTATGTTATATGTATTATATACTAAATACTAACAATAATGTAAGCTACAGAAAATCATAAGGAAGAAAAAATAAATTTTTACTACCGTACTATTTTAGTCAATATCATAAGTTTATGTCATCTGTTTACATGAATCCTCTGTCTGAAGTGGCTGCCAACTGCAGCAGCAGACCTCACTCTGTGATATGTAACAAGCAAATCGACTTTCATTGCATTTTGCAACTTTTCTCTGCTTCCTAGGAGTTCTTCTAACTTCAGTATGCCACTTTGTTGAGCCCCATGGTGTTATTCAACGTTTACAGTATTGCAATAAACACAATGAAACATTTACAAGAACTGCAAGAGATCACTTTTCACTGTAATACATAATTTACTGGAGAGACAAGCTGATTACATGGAGATAATTAGCATCACATGGCATTTTAAGCAAATACTTAGGACATGAGCTCACTGCAATAGCAACAGGAGATAACTATGAAATTATTACAGTGGTGCAGTGTGCGTTGCAGTTAATTTTATGCAGTTAAAACTTAATACCGCATATTTACATTTGTTTACGTTTCTCTGAACTGCAAATGGTGCTTTGTATGGTCTGTGAATGATCTTGTGTGTGTGTTGATAAATTTAAACTTTCAATAATATATTTGTGTATATGTCATGGTAGTAAATGATGAAGATTAGTATCTACTTGTGTCATATACATTCATGACATACGTCACTTGTCCTTAATTTTTTCAATATTTCTAGGCTACTCTGTTTCATCTGTAAGTTTTTTCAAATTGTCACAAATCTTTAGAAACTCATTAAATGTATTTATTTTTTTAAAAGTCTGCCTGTCAGTGGACCTGCACAATTCAAACCCATGTTGTTCAAGGGTCAACTGTATATCCAGAGATATATTTCCTAATGAAATGGAAGCAAACCCATATAAGAATATTATGTGCAAGTCTTTCACAAAAAAACCCTTAAAATCTAGAAGATGCCGATAATATTATAACAATTGTTATGATGGTTAATTTTGCATGTTAACTTAACTGAGTTGCCAGCTGCAGTTGGCAGCCACTTCAGACAGATGATTCATTTTGTAAATAGAGGACATGAACTTAGGGTATTGATTAATACAGTATAGTACTAAAACTGTATTTTCTCTTCCTTGTGATTTCTTAATACCTTTTTTCTCTAGCTTACTTTATTATTAGTAGACAGTATATAATACATATAACATACAAATATGAATTAATCAGTGTTGATGTTATCAGTAAGATTTTGGTTAATAGGAGGGTATTATCAGTAGTTAAGTTTTTAAGCAAATAGCTGATAAAGCATTATTCTTGGGTTTGTCTATGAAGATCTTTCCAGAAGACATTGGCATTTGAGTCTAGGCAGAGACCGGGTAAAGATCTGCCCTCACCAATGCAGGTGGGTCTTATCCAATCTATTGAAGGCTTGAATAGAACAAAAAGGTAGAGAAAAGGTGAATTTGCTCTCTTTACTTAAGTTGGGACATACATCATTTCCTGCTCTTGGACTTTGGTGATCCTGGTTTTCCGGCCATTGGATTTGGATGGGGACTTTACATTGTTGGCTCCCCTAGTCCCCAGGCCTTTCAAGTTGAACTGAAGCTACAACCCAGGGTTTCCTGCACCCCCAGCTTGTAGCCAGCAGATCTGGGACTTCTCAGTCTCAATAATCACTCATATACTTTTAAAGATATATATATATATATATATATCTCCATATCTACATATCTTTAGGTATTTTTATATATAAAGATATGTGTATCTATATATGTAAGATATGTAGCGATAAAAAACTACATATCTTACATATCTATATATTTTTTATCTCTATATCTTTCTATATATAAAGATATAGGTGTCTGTATATGTAAGTTATCTAGACATAAAAAATCTATGTATCTTACATATATACATATAGCTTTATATATAAAAATATCTGTAGAAATACATAAATATATTTAACATATATATTTTAATATGATTTATATTTACTGTTTTTATATATAATAAATATAAACACAATATATTAATATGTAAATATTTATAAAGATCTTGCATATAAAGATCTTTATATATATTCATATGCAAACATGTATATATGTATATATTCCTATTGGTTTTGTTTTTTTGGATAATTCTGACTCCAATACAAATTAAAAATGGTCTAGCTGGGCATAGTGCCTCATGTCTATAATCTCAGCTACTGGAGAGGCTAAGGTGGGGACGATCTCTTGAAGTCAGGAGTTTGACATCATCCTGGACAACATAGCAAGACCCTATTCCCTTAAAAATAAAAAATGGAAAATTAGTTGGGCTGTACTCCCAGCTACTCAGGAAGCTGAGGCTGGAGGATCGTTTGAACCCAGCAGTACAAGGCTACAGTAAACTATGATTGCAAAGGTGAGCTCTTAGAATGGTGTTTGATCTATCACTAAAGGTTAGAAAAGTAAAATCACAGATGTGAACTTTGAGTCATAGCCATCTAATCGCCATCCAAGGGAGTAGAAACCTTACACCAAGACAAGACCTGCTGTATTATGAGCTGCCTATAACATGCTGGCATATAGTTACACTTCTGATTCTATGTACAGTCATCCCTTAGTATCATGGAGGAATGGTTCCAGGAACTCCCATGGATACCAAAATCCACAGATGCTGAAGTCCCTTATATACAATGACATAGTACTGGCATATAAACTATGCATATCTTCCTATATATTATAAATCATTTCCAGATGATTTATAATACCTAATACAATGTAAATGCTATCAAAATAGTTATACAGTATTTTTTAAAAGTTGTATTATTTTTCTTGTTACATTTTTTGTTGTTGTTTTCCCCCCAAACATCTGCAGTTGATTGCATCTGTGGATACAGATTTAGAGGACCAACTGTAATTCCTCGTGTCTCTAATTCCATATTTTAAATAACATGATCAACATCTGTCTTCTCTTGAAACTTTGTCAGAGGGGAGAAACAGTGATGGGATTTCTATTTTAAGTATTCAATTCTTTGATTATTATATCTTGTTATAGATTAGAACATTGAACGTTTGTTTTTTTCCCCCATTTTATTCACTTGTATACTGGACTCTACCACTGAGAAATGGGCCTGTCCTCCTTGGGCTGAGCCTGCAAAGCTAAGGTCCAGACTGTGATGCACAGTAAGTTAAACACATTAAAATGATAAGGAGACTGTGATGGGATTTCTTGACACTTAGGGCCACTCTCTTTGCCACAGACACCAATGACCAATCTCAACTGGTATCTGCATGTGTATAGCAAAACTGGTCAGAAGACTTTAAAATTCAGTAGTCATCCCTTATCCTCCAAGAATATGTTTCAAAACCCTAGTGGATGCCTGAAGCCACTGAACCCCACATATACTATGTTTTTGGGTCTGAAAACCAAGTTGACTAAGGGACTAATGGTCAGGAGTATATACAGCATGGATGCCTTGGACAGGTTTGATTCACATCTCAGGTGATATGGAGCAGGGCGGTGTGAAATTTCATTCATCACTCTCTTCAGAACAGTGTGTAACTTAAAACATATAAATTGTTTATTTCTGGAGTGTTCCATTTAGTATTTTTGGTCCAAGGTTGACCAAGAGGAATTAAAACCGTAAAAAAACAAAACCACTGATAAGGGAGGACTACTGTAATTTCTACTTCAGTATCTTTCTTATTTTCATCATCGTATCAGAAAAGATATTTTTAGTGGAATTTGATAAATAAGGAAACAGAGGTTCAGAGAAGCATAATAATTTGAGCAAAGTCATAAAATCAGTTGAAGAGCACAACAAAAACCCAGTCTTTCTAAACCCTGGCCAGGTACTTTCCCCACTATATTCCTCTAATTCTGTCAGTACTTAACAATTAAACTATAACCATGTCATATCAAAGATCTGTGGACTTCAAAAATCTGTTCAGAAAAATTAAATAATAACTGATTTATAAAATTGATTTCATCATCAGTGCATTTTTGTTTATTTTTCTAATGATTAAATACAATGGGATTTTCCAGTGTATTTGTGTTTTAATTGCTTTGAGGCTCATTAAGTACAGCATTTGTCACTGTTTTATGCAGCTCTGTTGAAAAATCATCATTTGGAATTTATATTAACAGATTGGTTGGGTGTCAGAAACACAGTATCATCAATGTTTACTTGGAGGTTAAAACAGATTTTTAAGTTATGTTACAAATGGATTCCCATTATACAGGACCAATGTTAAAATTATTTTACTATGCACATATTAGATATATTTATTGGAGAAATGCATGTGGTATATCTCTTGTAAGCCTAGAATTATCACCTTAACACATCTCAAGGCAACAATCACTCCAAATGATATGTGAAACTCATGACTCCAAAATCTATACCTTTACTTGGGTTCCTGAGTCCCATGTTATGTTTCAAATCTTCAGTTGCATATTTTTTGTAAATTTCCTTTTTTTTATCTCAAAATCCACCTAGCTTGAATCTGACTCCATTTATAGTCTCCCTGTGCAAACCTGCTGCCTGCTTGTTCCCTAGCTCTTTCTGCTGCTTGTTAGGAGCCTGGAGTCATCTTTATTTTCTTTGTCTCACAACATCAGAGTTTTTCCCCTAAATGTCCCACCGACTTTACCTGTGCAATGGTCTCTTGCATTCATTACATCTTTATAACACTTTAATCAAACACATATAGTGCTCAATATATGCAAACATTAACACATTTAATCATGTAACTCTCCCAGGGCCACAAAGCTATTTAACCCTGAGAAAGGATTCAAAACCAGATACTGTGGTCCTAAAGGGTCTTAGTGACTGCACTGTGCTGCCTCCCACTGCCTGCCCATTGTAGTATGGCCAGCAGGATTCACGTCTGTTAATAGCCCAAATGGTCTTTCTGCATCTAGTAACTCTCTTTTTTCCAAACCACTCAAAAACTGGCAAAGGGGGTAAAAGGGAGGGAAGGGAAGCAAAAAAAAAAATCTTTTTGCTCTTATTATTTTATCTTCCTCCCACTTAAAACATTAAAAAATTCTTATTACCTCCCCCCTCTCCCCTCCTCCCCCTCAAAATGCCCCCAGTGTATGCCTTTCCTTTATAATGTGGTCCCGGCCTGCTATTGTCACTTCCCTTCAAATAGCCCTTTGACCAGTCTCACCTGGTAAAGTGCTCTGTCCTGCCTCAGTGCCTTGTATCGGTGCTTTGGAATGCCTTTTCTATGTCGTACCAAATGTTCAATGCTGCTCGTTCCTCAAAATCAAGTTCCTCTTTTAAAGCCCTCCTCCATAAACATATTTTGAGTTTTAAATTAAGTATTCTCTCATTCTCTCTTCTTTGTGCTTCTTTAGCAGTGACTGGCATATTGTAGGTTCTCTACAATGTGTAGCTATTAATAATCTAATTAAAACCTCTCCACTTCTCTCCTAAGTGATACCACGATGCTTTTTCTCTATGATAATTGTGATGTGAAAACTCATAGGTGATTCATGGCCTTTTCTATAGTAATATGAATCATCTGGACTTTAAATTATTTTAGTTTAAAAAGTAAATAAAACAGCACCTCTTTTATAGTACTGAATGTAAATCATTCTAGGGTATAGGGGAAGATGGAGCACATTAAACAGGAAAGAAAAATTCAAGATAGGTTATAGAATACTTATGTTTAGATATAGAATATTTCTCTATGGAATACCAGTGAGGTGGACTACCTACTTGAGTCAGCTTCTTTTACAGGTAAGGAACTTAAGTTCTTATGAGAGAAAGGAAGTTGTTATGAATTGACAGAAACTGCTGTCTCTGATTCCAGGATATTTAATCGATACTATCAATATGCCTCATCATCCATAAAATAAAATGCTAAGTAGCCACCAAACATGAGGATAGAAACCGTGGAAAGATATGTATGGAAAAGTGCAAAGAAGAAGATTAATAAAATATCCAGTGTATTTGATTCCATGTATATAAGATTATCTATGTATATGCACAGATGTGTGTGAGGGTGTGCATGAAAGAGAGAAAAAAAAGGTAGAGACCAAGAAAGATATCTGTGCAGAAGAATGTTCATCTAAGTTCTAACAGTGTTCGTTGTTTGGGTAATAATTTTTTTTCTACATCATTTTTGGCATCATTTAAAATATTTATTACAAGAATGCATTGTTTATAATTAGAAAACATATAATGACTGAATTACTATTTGCAGAAGGATAGAAAATGACTTCCTTCAAATATTTACTTGGGAGATACAACACAGGTTGTATCAGAGGATCCCTGTCATTTTTTAAAGTAGCCATTTTAATGGTATTTTCAGGAAGTACTTTTTAACCGGTAGTAAGGATAGAGCTGACTAGGTTCTCTTCTTTCAAACTCAACCTTAGGTAAATTAACAAAGTTGCTGCAGTTCTACTCCTATTACAAAAAGAATACAATTTCCAAATAAAACATCTGTATTTTCTTTTCCCTGCGGTATTCCATGTATCACATTACCCAAGAAGATTAAAAGTTTCCTAAGTGTTTCCTTTAACAATTTTTGTGACATGTTTATAAACAATTTAAAAGGGACAAAGGGACATTGGGACATTGGTGGCCTGAAGGGTCACACTTGAAATAAATTCCATTTAAAGATCACATTATACCGATGGAGTTTTCCCAGAACTAGGAGCACTGTAACTTTTAACAGCATTCCTAGTTGTCTCACTGAGTATATTTTACTAAATCTCTCACAGTTCCTCATAACAAGGACATGAGGATTCTATTTAAACAAAATGTTTTAACATTCTGAGAGAAACGAATTTTGTTTTTTCTCATAGGCATGTTCTTTGATTGTTGGTCCTGGTTCCCATCAGTTGGTACACTTATTTCTGCTTAGTTTCAGCATCTGTCCCACCCACTGAAGAGCCCATGCCAATGTGCTAATCATAACTCCATGTAGTTTTAATTTGGGCAGCATCTGTTATTTCACATTGCTGAGGCAGTGCCATGTGGTGCCAAGAGCATGGGCCTTGGAGCCAGATAAACTTGGGCTTGTGCCTTGGTCTTACCCATTACCAAGTGACCTTAGATAATATGCTTCACTTACTTGAACCCCAATTTTCTCATGTGAGAAAGGGAATAATGCTAAATCCTGGTCATTGTGAGGAATTAGGAAGTCAGTGTATGTGTTTGCAAAATGTTTAGCAGTGACTGGCATATTGTAGGTTCTCTACAATGTGTAGCTACTAATAATCTAATTAAAACCTCTCTAATTCTTTCCTAAGTGATACCCCAATGCTTTTTCTCTATAATAATCGTGATGTGAAAACTGATAGGTGGTTCATGGTCTTTTCTATAGCAATATGAATCATTTGGACTTTAAAGCATTTTATTTTACAAAGTGCCTCTGAATATAGTATGTTACCACAACAATCCCATGAGGTGTATAAGTATATATACATATATATACACACATACACAAGGGCACACACACAAATATATAATATGCTCATTTAACAGATGAGACCACTGAGATAAAAAGGTCAAGCCTTAAAGTACATTAGGTGGGAGAGGGGAGGTTAGTAGTAGAACCCAGGTGCTCAGAAATGAGGAGGAATTGTCTGTATAACAGACCCACCTTGCCCCCCAGTTTTGACTGCTAGTTTACAGTGATGATCACAAGTCTTGCTTCAGCTTGGTCATATAAACACAACTACCTAGTCAATTTAAAATATTAATAAAGCTCGAGTCCTTACTGTATGTCAGACATACTGCTGGACATGTGTACAAATATCATACGTAGTCTGAGCAGCAGCTCTCTGGAGTAGGTATCATCTCTGTTTTACAGATAAGGTCAATTGACTTGTGAGTGGTTGCACCACCGCTAAGAGTTGGATGCAAAAATGTTTGAAAAATACTGGATCAAATGACCTATAAATCCTAACAAGTTATCTGCTTTTAGGCTTCTTTTCCCTTAAGGCAAATTTTCCCAGTGTGGGAAAATTCCCTCATTGCTGATGTGGAATTCTAACTTTTGAAAATGAGTCATTTTCATAATTTTTGAGAGTAAAAACCTAAGCAAATCAAGAGAGTACAAAATAAACAGCACTGAGAATGATCAGTTTACAAGTGCTTCAGCCGTATGGATGACTTTCCCAAACCTAATATTGAGTGACAGAAGCCAGATACAAATAGTATAAATTGTATTATTCCGTTTATAGAGAGCACAGAAAAAGGCACATCCAGTCAAGGATGTCAGAAGTAAGGAGAGTGGTTAGTCTTTGGAAGAGGCAGGCAGAAAGGAAGCACAAGGGGCCCTTCTATGTGTTGATTTAATCTGTGTTCAGCTTACACGTGTGATAGGTACTCTTTTCTGTATTTATTTAATAGGAATTTGCTTGAAAACCATGTGCTTCATGCTTCATGAAATTGACACTAATTGGCTATTAACTTTTAAATAGTTAGATATGTTTTAGTTTGGGGCCTCCCTCGGGTTGGCCTCTGAAAGAGCACAAACCCAGAAAGTAGTAAGGACAAACTCATTTGGAGGCCTGGGGATACTGGTAAGAAGAGAAGGCTCTAAAACACCTATAGGAGATGTAAGCAGAAAGGGTTTTTCTGCAGAGGCTTTGTGTTCAAAATTTGCTAAGGAAAGAGTGGAGTGGTGCAGAGAAAAGTCAACCTGCGGTGATCAGCCACCAGCAGAGCCAGGTGAGAGAGCTGATCCTGCTGATTCTGAGCATAGGCTAATAAAAGTCAACTAAGCAATGTCAGGGAGAATAAGAGTTGCAGCTTTGGATAAACTGGTTTCAAATCGCAACTATTCTATCAAGGAAAAGTTACTTGAACTCAATGAACCACATCTGCCTCTTTTCTCAAATGGGTATCGTAATGCCAACACTGAGATATTGGAAAGATTAAATGAGGTAATTATATCAAGTATATGGTAATAGCATAGTATTTGGCAGGTAGTAAATGCTAACTCTTCCCATCCCCTCATCTCCACACTTTGGATTTTAAAATAACGATTAAATGTAAATATTTGGGATCAAAAGGCAAGGGCTTTTCATGTATCAGGAAGAACATAATGAAGTGCAGAGAGCTAATGAGACACAGCCAGTGTGCCGAGGACAGGTAGAGTTAAGATTTAGGGTGGGGTAGGGTTATGGAGGTTCTCAAATGGCAAAGTTCAGATTCTGTTTAGGCCTTGCTGAGCTGTTAAGCAGAGTTTCAGTTAATGCAGGCACCGAGGATGGATTAAGATGGGCAAACACCTGAAAATGGAGATAGCATCATGCAGTTTCTTATTTCACTCCAGCAATGAAGTTGAATCTGAGTGAGGCTTTAATGTAAAATGAAAAATAAACCATCCCCCCAAGCCGCTTTGACTTTATGGACCCAGAATCCCACTTGAGAGGAATCATGTAGAAATTTGACATCTGCAGGATTAAATTCCCCATCTTTCAATCAGATTTACTGAGTATCAGCCACAGCTCAGCTGTCATGCTTTCCCAGTTCTGTTTGAATTAAAGCTATTCCGCTCAAAAGATAAAAAAAGAAAAAAAAAACGCTACTGACAGTGAACTGCATGGAAAATCCTAACATAGATCCGTTGTTGTCTCCCAGGTGCTGTTTCTGGCACAATTTTTCTGGGTCAGGCTCTTTGTGAAGACATTCAGCCTTCTCATGGTAAAATAAAACCAAGAGTTTTAAAACAGGGTCCAAAAGGAATAGCATATTGCCGTCTTCTACTCTGGTGAAATAAAGAGGCATAAGAGGGGGAAAATGTTCTTGTTTCTTAGGAGAGGAGAATAGTACTTTTACAGTGAATAATACACACACACACACACACACACACACACACACACACACACACTTTTTCTTGTTTTTTTAAGCAATCTGGTCCAAGTGAGCTTTTCTGCTATAGTCAGGATATATGTCCCTGGTGCTGTACTCTGGGAGCACACCTTACTCTGTAGATGAAAAACATGTAAGAATGGCTTCCCTTGGTGTGGGGTGAAACGAGACTGGCATTCATCCTAGGTAACTGGGCAATGTTCCCCATTTCTCTCACCTGCTCAGCCAGAGCCATTAACTGAGTGTGGCAGCTTCTGTTGAAAGAAGCCCCAGTTAGTGAAACACTATGCCAATAAAATAATCACGTATTCTAGGGGGAAACAGCCAGCTGTTACATGCCATGCTGGAGTGCTTTTCAATTTTGGGCCAACCATCCTTTTCTTAGCAATGACTTCCAAGTACAGATTTGTCATTCACTGAAGATGTGAGGAAGGTTGATATTAAGACTTGTTTCTTTGCATCCTTTCAAAATCAGATGTAAGAAATGAGAAAGGAAAAAAAAAAAGAAAAGGACAATAAAGTAAATGGCCTGACTGTATGTCATTAACAGAGCTATAATGAGGGCTCTGAGAGTTTACTAGTTGCTGTCATCGTCACATGACATTTAGGAAGATGCTCAAGCATACTATCTTTCCAATTACCCTGTCTCTAATTTATGCATCACCTCTAGCTATGGCATCAACATTTCAAAAATACACTTATTCTCTTTGGTCTTTTTCCTTTAGGATGTTGTTTCTATGATCTGAATGTTTGTATGCTACCAAAATTCATATGTTGAAACCCAGTCCCTAATGCAATAATAGTCAGAGGTGGGGTCTTTGAGAGGTGATTAGGTCATGTTAGAGTCCTCATGAATGAGATCATTGCGCTGAAAAAAGAGGCCCATAGAGCTTGTTTGCCCCCTTGTATTACATGAGGATAAAGAAAAGGGTGCTGTCTATGAAGGAGAGAGGAAGCCCTGACCAGACACTGATCTGCTGGCATCTTGATCTTGGACTTCTCAGTCTCTAAAACTTTGAACCACACATTTCTGTCATTTACAAATTACCCCATCTAAGGCATTTTGTTACAGCAGCCTGAGTGGACTAAGACAATCATTCATTCAGTTTTTCTCTCTGTGCTCTGCCAACAACTTGGACCAGGTCCTCAGTAATTCACACCTAGTCTGTGGCCATATTCTTCTGGCTGTCTTTGCAGCTGCCTCCTGGCTATACATTTCAGCTCAATTCATCTTCTTTAAATGTATGACATTTCTTAATTTAAGTTCCTTTAATAGTTTTGTTTCTGCAAGTCTGTCACCTGGCTTTCAAGCTCCTCTATAATATGGCCTCATCTCAATTTTCTGTCTTCTAGTGTTCTTTAACATATCTCTCTTATTTATGCAGATTCTCCATCTCTTCAGTAGTCAGGAACTTATGGAGCACTCAAGCACATTCAACTATAAGACCTGGAACACAAGAGAGTTTCAGTTAAAATAAATCTATGAATCAAAGAAATCTCCCCTTTCCACTCTTTCCTATATGGAATGTTCTTTACCCATCCCAATCTAAACCCAGCAGTCTTTCCAGGTCCAGGTAACATTCAAGCTCTCTGGGGGAACCTTCTTCTATTATGCTACTCATTTTTCTCTGAATTCATACAGTACTGGCTGTCTTTACTGCCCCATGAAGTGTTTCATTAGACACCAGTTTCTCTTTTAGTTTTATATGTTTCACTGTTTATTTGGATAGTCTGATATTTCAAAAGAAAGCTCAAATATTGTGAAGAAAACTATGTACTTTGTACTATGTTGTATCTTTTTTGTAAGTCCATAATTAGTCAGGGCTAGTGAATGATATTGGGTAGCTTGGTGTGTCTACTCAGGTCATACTCTCTTCTCCTAGAATATATTTTTTTCACATAGTTTTGGCTAAGTAAACACTGTGGGCACCTTGAATTGTCCTTTGAGATATAGCGTATGGGACCCGAGCAAACATCTGAATCAAAGTTTGGCTATCTCAACGGGTGCAAAAAGATAACCTGTAATTTGCATTTGGTTCACATATATTGATAAACTGAATTAGCTGGAAGCAGAAAAGAAAGAGGTGAATTTGTTGCACACACAATCACTGAGTTACAAAAATGGTGGGCCTCCTGGTGAAGACCCTTGCCCTTTACTAAGGTTTTAAGCCACAGCTCCCAGAATGTCCAGCTACACCATATGTCCTGTACTAACATTCTTTGAGCCACAACATATTCTAAGCACACTTCACTTCATTTTTTTCTAAGCCGTAAATAAAGTCTTACTTATTAACATCTCTTCCTAGAGAACATGCTCCTTTGGGAACTGACCAAGATTTTTCTCCCTTCCCTGGCCCTCTGCCTAGGTCTTTTGGCTTTTTGTTCTTTGACTCAGCCACTCTCACCATTTTTCTCACGCTTTCCTTTTCTTTTTCTATAGGACCTTACTTTGGAACTAGAACTGAATAAAACTGACAGCCCAAGGCATCAATAAATTACACAAATTTCATGAGCCATAAAACCAAATGAACACAACAAAGTATTAATTTATCATGGAGGCTTCAACATATTTGTCATGAGAGCCGAACCAAATGTTTTCCAAAAGACTCCCATGAAACAATTAGAGACAAAATTAATACGTATCTTCCCTTCAAAGACTGAAATAGAGCAAAACCAGAGTACTAAATAGTAACAAAAATCCAAATTCCCAATCATTTATCATTTGATTAGGTCAAACATTGTTTTCTGGTGTTAAATGCAGTGGTTGACACTAGTAACAATTTCATGTGTTTGCATAGTGCTTTGTAGCTTACTAAGTGTTTTCATATCCATGTAAGGAGTGGTTAAAAACAGATTCAAAAGCTGTGCTTCATAGTGTATTGATTACAGCTGTGTGAGCTTGGGCATGTTTTCTTATCTTCTATGATTCTGTTTCTTCATTTGTGAAATTGGAATAAATTGGCATCTATATCATAGGGTCGATGAGAGAGTTAATGTCAATAATATGCAAAACATTTAAAATAGTGCTTATGCAAGATAACCAGATTATTAGTTGTAGCTGTACTAGAAGTACTAGTAGTTATTCCATTTCACCCTCACGATCACCCTATGAGGTAGACTGTGCAAGGATAATTATGGGTATCTTATTTTTGAGGAAATCAAGACCCAGAGAGAACAAATAACTTTTTAATGGTAGTTGTAGAACACAAATCTAAGTTTAGTCCTCTTAAATTTCAAGTTCAAGGATGTTTGATGATTAAAAAATTGGGTAGACTGTGCAATTTACAGTCTTTGCCAAGGAATAACTGCCTCATATCAGAGATGGTCCCTCAAGTAGCTGTGTTAGTGGGGACCTTTGACTCTAATGACTGAACTGAGTTGGGTATCTATTCACGCTTCAGTCACACTTCCTTTGCTAGGGATTTGGCATTGTATTGAGAATAAGAGTATAAATAAGAGTAAAATGGGATAGAAGTAGTGAGAGACCCATGGGAGCTACAGCTCAACCATGTAAACTTAGGAACTCTGGGTTGCTGTGTTCCTCTTTTGCCATACTCCACCAGGCGACTGGTGAGGCAGAGTTGAGACATCAAAGCTGAATACTGCTTTATTTGCCACCAGTTTTTCAATTTTCTTTTTATCCCTTCCTAGGGACTGGCTATAGTCGCCTTAAGGGTTTGGTATTTTGCGAGGCAAACCTTAACCATGGGGAGGCAATGTTGACTACTGACTGAGATCACTCTGGACTGGGCTATTTGGATTAAAATCCTACCCCTCCTCCTTATCAGCTATTCAACTTTGGTTAAACGGTCTGGTGATAGGAAAATACGCTGCTCATATGAAAATAGTACCTACACTACCAGTACTATGAAGAGAAGGTAAATAAGATAATAGCTATAATGCATTCAGAATAGTTCCCAGCACTGTAGATGCTCAATAACTATTAGCTGTTATTCTATTTATAATAAATTCCCATTTGAGGCTTACGTGAGATCAGAATGGTCTACAACTAAATTCTTTTAGGACATCATAATTTTCCAAGCAATCCAACCCTAAAATCACAGTCAGTCATCTGACTTCTTTTTCCTCTTTATTTTCTGAATCTAATCAGTCACTAAGCTAAGTCTTATTGGTTCTTTTACTGGAACCCCCCTGCTACTGCTTTATTCTATATATCCTCATGTCATCATAGGGGGCCCACTGGGTGGCTCACATGTCTAGCTGTCTTTTACACTGTTCCCAAAGTATATAACAGGTGAATAAAATGGTTTCTCCTCAATACATACATGGGTTGGGTTCCCAATTGTCCTGTTCCCTTAAGTAAGTTATGAAATGAGACCCACACCATTGGAGTATATTGGGGAGAAACTATTTTATTCACCTGCTTTTTATTTTGTGCCATACCAATATTCTTCTCACATTATTAATAATCACCACAGTCTTATGAGTAGGACACCAATATTATTTCATCCTGTAATTGATGAAACTGAGTCTTCAGGAGGTAGAATGCTAAATGCTTTGAGAACTGAATACTGGACCGAATCGGTTTAGTGAAAGTGGAGTATAACTGATGTCAAGCATAAATTGAGAAATGAGAACTGAATGCTATGTGAGGTGCAGATCATGAAGAGCTTTGAACTCTAGATTGAGATTGGATGCTATTCTCTAAATAGAGATGCCGGGAACTCTTGTCCAGCAAGAAGGTTCTAACGTGAGTGGGAAGTGCACAAGAAGAAAGGAAGACAGAAAGCGGGGTCAGGAGGGTTGAGAAGTCAGTGCTCCAACAACAACTTTATTTTTTTAGCAGTTCAGTATATATACCTTTTCTAGGCATTCTCTTACGTCAATGCTACAATCAAAGGAAACATCATGTGCTCAGAAACTACAAAGTAACAATCACCATCTGTGCTCTTAATGTTTATACAGAGTGCTCGTAAACATGTTTATGCTACCTCATTGTTTCTAGTGAAGGCCATCCATCTTGCATTATCTTTTAATCCAGTTCTCCTTTCATCCTATTCATCTGGTCTCGAGTTCCTTCCTTCTGAGGGCTCTGCATCTGGACTCAACTTCCCATATAGTGAAACTCGCTCTGCAAGACTTCACACGGGAAGGCTCCCAACATAGAGATGTAAGGAATAGGGAGAGCATATTTTCTACTTGAAATGGACAGCTCTTACTCAAATAGGACAGATCAACCTCATTCAGCATTCAGTTCTCTTTTCCCAGTTAAGGCTTGACATCATTTATACTCCACCTTCACTTGACTGATTATTCACTTTCCTTAAATCCATGTAGACCTTCTGTATCTTGATATCTTTGTTCCCTCTGGAATCTTTTCTGCCTATCACAATCCTACTTATTCCACAAACCTGAATCAAGAACTTTGTCTCACAAGAAAGAAGCCTTGCAGAATGTTCTGGCAGATTGAGGAGGGCAGTTCTTGGGGAAGAAGACGTCCCAGCACATCCCATTTTTTCTTGCTGTCTTTTGCTTTCTCACCGGTAGGCTACAAAACTTGCAGACATTGTGTAAAAGGTAGAGTTCATCTCACAGATAATGTAAGCTGACAAGTTATTGAAAGGCTACAGCTAAGGAATCTGGCCTTTTTAGCAACCCCAAACAAATCACAAAAGAAAGCTACAAAGAGGTAAAATTGGACCATTTAAATTATCTTGTTTCCTCCTGAATAACACAAGAAGGCTTTGTACATGTGTCATCCTTCAAGTTAACAGCTAGTTCTTTGGAAAGAAACTATAACCCAGATATGTTAAACAAAATGGTGATGTGAGAGGAAAGTATTTTCCCATAAGACATTAAGTGTATCATGTGTGAACCATTTTTTATGGTTCCCTGCGAGGGTGTGGATCTCATATCATTACTTAACGGAAAAAGACAGTTGGGAACTCACCCCATGTATGTACTGGAGGGGAAGCCATTTTATCCACCTGTTCTTTATTCTGTGGCATACCAACATCCTTCCCATATTAATAATCACCACACCCTTATGAGTAAGGCACCAATATTATTTCCATCCCGTAATGAAACTGAGTCTTTGGGAGGTAAAGTAGCTTGCCAAAGATGCCAGTTTAATTAAGTTTTTTCTTAACTAATGGTACCACTAGTAAGTAGAAGAGCAAGGATTGGAATGTAGCTTTGTCTGACTCCAAAGTCTGTGTTGGTAGAGGTACACCCAATGACACCCATCTTTGATTTCTATTATTGTCTTTTTATATTTAATATTCAGGCATATATGGAGAAAGCACATAATTTACCAATGAAATTGGTATGCTTTGAGAGTGAAAGTGGGTACTATCAAAAGTTATGTTGGTTATTCCTTGCAGCATTGTTCACAAATGCCAAGAAAGGACAACAAGGAATTTATTTTTTTTAAAGCTTACCAGGTGGTTCTGACAAGTAGATGAGGTCATGCACCACTTTCTAAGAGCTTCCTTTTACTTCTAAACAAACTATCCCAGCAGTTCAATCAATAATCATGTATTGGGCACCAATTATATAGTAGATACTGGCTGCAGATGATATAGCCCTAAATACAACAAATCCTAATTTTATAGCACGTAAAGGCAGTTAGAGCCTTAATTTCCAGATCGATCCTGGGAGAAATACTGTCTGTAGAATAAACTCTTGTGGTTTATGTGGGACAACTCCAGAGATTTTCACAAATTTTCCCATGTTTAAACAAAGAACAACAAAGCCAAGGTGAAGGTTCATTCATTAGCTAAGTATAAGAGATTTTTAAGCATATCATGAACAGTTAAAACCAAGACTGTAAAATTTGTGAATATAAAAGTTCTGCTAAATTTACAATAAAATAAAAATTTGTTACTACCTTATTTTCTTCTGTTGTCTGTTCCCTGACTGACAGATGTTATTCAAAACATGTATCTTTATGTTTGCAGCTTTCATATTTGGTTGTGTAATTATTTGATTTGTTTATCTTTATCCCTGGATTACATGGCCCAAGAGAGTGACAACTACATGTTTCTTTCACCATTGCATCTTTAGTGCCTGGCACTGTACCTTACACATAGTAGGAAATCATAAACCATCTGTTGAATGAATGAATGAATGAATGAATGGGATCCTCTGTTCTAGTCATCATCTGAGAACATTCACATTCTAAAGAATTTTAGAGCATCTGCAGGTAGTCCCTTTGGGAAACTTCATGTTTCCCCTAATGAGTCTAGTATTACTAAATCATTTATGGAGCAAGAAACCTGTTCTACGCTTTGTTTAATTAACATTTTTCATGCAAGTAAAACTTTATAATTTTAGAGTGGCTTTTATTTTACGAGAAAGCCAAAGATCACACAGTAAATACATGATAAACATATTTGCTTATAAATTTTGGTGTTAATTCTTGGATAATTAGCCATTGTCAAAATTCTTTCTAGGGAAGCTCTGAATATGTATCTCCTCACAAGCAGTATATGAAGGTAACTGTTGAATGGTGTTTTGCTTAACATTATCATTTAAATGTTTGCTCCTTTCTTAGAAATGATTATTATTGTAATATGCACTTGTGTTATACTTCATCTAAAATTAAATTTTTTCTTATTTGTCATTTGTATTTCTTCTAAACTTTTTATAATGATATCCACTGTATTTCCGCTACTTTTGTGGTATCATTTTTGGTTCTACACTTAGGAAGTTGTTTTATGCTGATTAAATAATTATTTTTCTTGCTTTTTTACTGATATATAATAGATAAACATATTTTGGGGGTACATGTGATAATTCAATTCATTTATATAATGTATAAAGATTAAACCAGGGTAATAGGGATATCCATCATCTTAAATATTTATCTTTTCTTTATGCTAGAAACATTTGAGGTATTCTATTTTAGGTATTTTGAAGTAGATGATAGATTAATGTTAACTATAGTCACGCTACTGGTCTATCAAACACTAGGTCTCATTTCTTCCATTAGGCTGAATATTTGTGCCCATTAATCAGCCTCTCTATTCTCGTCTCCCACCTACTCTTCTTAACCTCTAATAACCACAAGTCTACTCTATCATCATGAAATTCACTTTTTTTAGTTCGACATATGAGTGAGAGCATGTCCTATTTGTCTGTCTGTACTTGACTTACTTCACTTACCATAATCGCCTCCTGTTCCATCCATGTTGCTGTGAATCATAGGATTTCATTCTTTTTGATGGCTGCCTATTTATAAGACTTCAATTAAAAGAAATACTTGATGCTTTAATTGTATGTAAATATAGAGTGGTGTATGGTGTAAATTTTTTAAAAAATAAATATTGTTATAGATTCAGGTGTACATGTACAAGTTGATTAAATGGATATATTATGTAATGGTGAGGTTTGGGCTCCTAACATATCCATCATCTAAATAGCAAACATAGTACTGAACAGGTAATTTCTCAACCCTCACCTCACCACTACCTTTCCTTCTTTGGAGTCCCCAGTGTCTGTTATTTCCCTCTATATGTCCATGTGTACCCATTGGTTAGTTCCCACTTATAAGTGAGAACATGTGGTTTTTAATTTTCTGTTTTTGAGTTATTTCATTTAGGAGAATTGCCTCCAGGTCCATCCATGTTACTGCAAAAGACACGATCTTTTCTCTTTTAAATGGTTGCCTGGTATTCAGTGGTGTATATATACTACATTTATTTATCCACTCATTCATTGATGGATACTTAAGTTGATTCCATGTCTTTGTTATTGTGAATAGTGCTGTGATAAACATATGAGTGCAGGTGTCTTTTTTGTAGAACAATTTATTTTCCTTGGGTGTATACTCAGGATTAGATTGCTGGGTCAAATGGTAGTTTTAATTCGAGTTTTTGAGAAATCTCCACAGTGTTTTTCATAGCAGCTGAACTATTTTACATGCTCACAACAGTGTCTAAGTGTTCCCCTTTCTCTGCATTCCTGTCAAAATGTGTTTGTTTGTTTGTTTTGTAAACTTCTTAATAACCGATGTGAGATGGTATCTCATTGTGGTATTGATTTGCATTTTACTGATGAGTAGAGATGTTGGCCAGTTTTTTCCATATGCTTGTTGGCTACTTCTATGTCTTCTTTTGAGAAATGTCTATGTCCTTTGCCTATGTTTTAATATATAAAAAATATTATATATATATATATATATATGTATGTTCCCCCCCCCCCCGTTGATTTGTTTAAGAAGTTCCTTACAGATTCTGGATATTAGTCCTTGTTGATGTATAGTTTGTGAATATTTTCTTTCCATCTGTAGGTTCTTAGTTTATTTTATTGATAGTTTCGCTAGCTATACAGAAGCTCTTTAGTTTAACTAGTCCTACATATCAGTCTTTGTTACAGTTGCTTATGCGCCCTTGGTCATAAATTGTTTGCCAAGGTTGATGTCCGGAAGGGTATTTACTAGGTTTTCATCAAGGATTCTTATAGGTTGAAGTCTTACATCTAAGACTTTAATCCATTTTGAGTTACTTTTTAAGTATATGTTATAGGTAGGGGTCCAGTTTCATTTTTCTGTATATGGTTAGCCAGTTTTCCCAACATCATTTATTGAATAAGGAGTCACTCCTTGGGCCAGATGCAGTGGCTTATGCCTGTAATCCCAGCACTTTGGGAAACTAAGGCAGGTAGAGACTAGCATTGCCAACATGGTGAACCCCATCTCTACTACAAATAGAAAAATTAGCTGGGTGTGGTGGTACGCACCTGTAGTCCTAGCTAGTTGGGAGGCTGAGGTGAGAGAATTGCTTGAACCACAAAGCAGAGGCTGCAGTGAGCTGAGATCATACCACTGCACTCCAGCCTGGGTAACAGAGCGATATTCTGTCAAAAAAAAAAAAAAAAAAAGAAAAGAAAAAAAAAGGAGTCATTTCCTCATTGCTTATTTTTGTAGAATGTTGAAGATTAGTTGCTTATAGGTATGCTACTTTACTTCTGGGTGCTCTGTTCTGTTCCATTGGTCTACGTGTCTATTTTTGTAGTAGAACTGTGCTGTTTTACAGTAGTAGTCCAAAGCTACTTCTTGTAGTATAGTTCGACATTGGGTAATGTGATGCCCCAAGCTTTGTTCTTTTTTCTTAGGATCATTTTGGCTATTCAGGCTCTTTTTCTGGTTCCATATGAATTTTAGAATAGTTTTTTTTCAAGTTCTGTGAAAAATGATGCTGGTAGTTCGATAGGAATAGCATTGGATTTGTAAATTGTTTTGATCAGTAGCGCCACTTAAAAGATACTGATTCTTCTAATCCATGAGCCTGGAATGTTTTTCCATTTGTTTGTATCATCTATGGTTTCTTTTAGCAATGCTTGTAGTTCTCCTTGTAGAAATCTTTCATCTTCTTAATTAGATGTATTCCTAGGTTTTTTTTTTTTTCAACTGTTGTAAATGGGGTTGCTTCATCGAATTGGCTCTCAGGTTGAACATTATTGGTATATAGAAGAGCTATTGATTTTTGTATCCTGAATCTTTAGTGAAGTCATCTATTAGTTCTAGAGCCATTTGGTAGAGTCTTTACAGTTTTCTAGGTATTGAATCATATCATTCATGATGAGAGATTGTTTGACATATTTTTCCTATTTGGATGTCTTTTTATTTTTTTCTCTTGCCTGATGGCTCTGGCTAGTACTTCAAGTATCATGCTAAACAGGAGTGATGAGAGTGGCCATCTTTGTCTTTTTCCAGTTCTCAAGAGGAATGATTTTAGCTTTTGACCATTCAGTATGATGTTGGATGTGAATTTATTTACAATGCATCATTATTTTGAGATATATTTCTTTAATACCTATTTTCTTGAGAGTTTGTATTATGAAGATATGTTGAATTTTGTTAAAAGATTTTTCTGTCTTTTGAGATAATCATATGGTTTTTATTTTCAATTCTGTTTATGTGGTGAATCACATTTATTGCTTTGAGCCATGCTTGCACCCTAGGAATAAAGCTTACTTGATGTAGTGAATTAACTTTTGATGTGCTGCCGGATACAGTTTCTAGGAATTTATTCATTTCCTTTAGATTTTCTAATTTGTGTGTGTAGTGCTGTTCATAGCAGTCTCTGAAGATGTTTTAATTTCTATATATTGCTATAATGTCACCTTTGTCATTTTTTATTGTATTCATTTGGATCTTCTCTCTTTTATTTCTTTACTGATCTAACTGTGAATCTTGTTGATTTTTTTTGAGGTAACAACTTCTGATTTCATTGATCTTTTGTATAAATTTTTGTATCTCAATTTTGTTCAGTTCTTCTCTGATTTTAGTTATTTCTTTTCTTCTGCTAAGTTTGGGGTTGGTTTATTTAATTTTTATTTTGGCAGTTCCTGGAGGTACAGTGTTAGATTGATAATTTGAGATCTTTCTGACTTCTTGATGTAGTTGTGTAGTGCTCTATACTTTCCTCTTAACACAGCTTTAGCTGCATCCTAAAGACCAGTCCTGTGGAGGGGAGATATGCCTTGCTCCTGTGCTGTTGCACAAACCCACATCTCACCCCTTTTCAGTGTTCTGAGGGTGGGGTCTCCTCCCTTGCTTGAGCACCAGCTACAGGTCTCAGCTTGACATTCCCAGGCTATGCACTGTAACCCTATGGCATTGGGATTAGACCTGTGGCTTTGACTTCTGGTCCCTTGAAATTGGGCAGTGGCTGCTCTGGGGAATGTTAAGTGCTCCCAGGCCACCAGGAAAATACTCAGTTTGTGCCACTGGTAAAGCACCCTGGCTGGACAGTAGAGACTGTGCTGTGTACACTCTTCCGCAGGAGTGGCCAGGCAGGGGCCTTGGGATGGGCCCTGCAGAACAGATGTCCCTCAGTTCCGCAGGAAGACTTGCCCTTCTCTCTCTTGGCCTGCTTGCCAGTCAGCTAGTGTTAGAGTCCCTTGGAGGAAGATACAGAGCCTTGGGGGATGGGCACTTATGGTGTGTTCTCCTGCAGCTGTGTTGCCACAAAACCCCCTGGTCTCCATGCAGGTTGGAGTTCTGTTTCTGCCTGCTCTCTGGGCAGATTCTCCTATTGATTCAAATTTCTGTGGGGGTCATGGGATCTGTTGTAGCTAGGATTCCAGAGGTCTGCAGTAAGAGTGAGCTGCCCCACCACCACTTCCACTCACCACTTTCCTAGGAGCCATTCAGGTCCGGGAACTTGTCCTTCCACACAGAATTCCCAGCTTCCTCCCTCTTCAGCCTCCATGTCTGAGTTGCCTCTCTGTGTTCTCTCTCTGAAGATCTGTTGAAGTATTTTGGCTTACTCAATATTTTGGTCTCTCTCAGTGGGAGTGGCACTTCCTGGCTATGTCTAGTTGACCATCTTGTGCTCCTCTAACCATGATACTTCCTTTCATATTGACCTTGGATAGTCTGATGACTTTGTGATGTTTGTCTTGTGTAGTATCTCTCAGATGTTCTCTGAATTTATAGTATATGGGTACGCATGCCTCTGACAAGATCAGGAATATTTTCTAAATTACTCCCCTAAGTATGTTTTCCAAACTTTTTACTTTTTCTTCTTTTGTTCTCAGGAATGCCTGAAAGTTGTAGGTTTGTTTGCCTTATATATACCTGTATCTCTCAAAGGCTTTGCTCGTTGATTTTTTTCTTTATTTTTGTCTGACAGGATTAATTATAAAGATCAGTGTTCAACATCTGAAATTCTTTGTTCTGCCCAGTCTGGTTTACAGATAAAGTTTCGAATTTTTATTTCCAGAAATTTTGGGTTTTTTTTAAAATATGTATCTTGTCTTTCATATTCTGGATTGTTTTTCTGATTTATTTGTGCTTGTTTTCAATTTTCTCTTGGATCTCATTGAGCTTCCTTATCATCCATATTTTGAGTTCTTTATCTGTCATGTTAGAACTTTCATTTTGCTTAGAATCCATTGCTAGAGAATGAATGTGGTCCTTTTGGGGTATCACAACACTGTTTCTTCATGGTACTGGAGTTTTTATGCTGGTTCCTTCTTATCTGTAAAAACAGTAACTTCTTATTTTGAATTTACATTCATTTGGATGAGATTCTTTCCACTTTGAGAGTGTGACTGTTGTGTATGTTGAGTGGGGTTCTTTTTCTTTGTTTCCTTGTGCTTTAGGGGGCCAAAGATTTGTGTAAATTCTTGGTTATAGCTAGCCTTCATGTAGTAGTTTTCTTAAATGCTGGTTGTTTGTAGACTGTAGCAACAGTGTACTGTGTGTGTGAGCAGGCTAGTTGTCTCTTAGAGAGATGGGAGGTAGAGGTCTCTGGAACGTTTTTTAAAATTTGTTATACTTTAAGTTGTGGGGTGCATGTGCAGAACGTGTAGGTTTGTTACATAGGTATACACGTGCCATGGTGATTTGCTGCACCCATCAACCTGTCATTTACATTAGGTATTTATCCTAATGCTATCCCTCCCCTAGTTACCCAACCCCCAACAGGCCCCCGTGTGTGATGTTCCCTTCCCTGTATCCATGTGTTCTCATTGTTCAACTCCCACTTACGAGTGATAACTTGTAGTGTTTGGTTTTCTGTTCCTATGTCAGTTTGCTGAGAATGATAGTTTCCAGCTTCATCCTTGTCTCTGCAAAGGACATGAACTCTTCTTCTCAGTGCTGCGTGTGTGTGTCCACAGGATTTTATTGGCTTGTGCAGTTCACTTTATTGGGCTGTGGGTGGCACTTCCAAGTAAGAACTGTCTGAGTGCTGTATAATCGTCTCAGCACTTGTGATGAGACATGTAGGTTGACCTTCTGGCCAGTAGGTGGCACTTGCAGGTGGGAGGTAGTTGTGGTGCTGGCAGTGGGACTTTTACTTGACCTTTGTTAATGAGGGAAAGTACCACGGTATCCTGGGCAATGGGCTGGACCCTGGGGTTTCCAGGGGTCCCTATCCTGTGCTCTGCCACCCAGGCAGCTGGAGGAAGCAAGTCTGGGTGGGGCTAGGACAGGCAAACCTGTGACCATGCTCTCTGAGGTGAGCACAGGACCCAGTCCTGGCAGGGTTATAGGCACAGCTCTCAGGCAGCTGGGGCAAAGGGGCTGAGGAGCCTCTCCTGTACCACAGAGTCTGCTTAAGGCAAGTGGGGTGACCTGGGGTTTTCAGCCCAGCAGGCAGCAGTGGGACTGGCCCAGCTCTCACACCCCTGGTGCAGCAGGTCTCCCTCCAACATTCTGCTCCTGACAGCACGCCGGAATGGTTAGCCTAGACTTAAGCCATCTGCATTTGGATCACTTAGTCATTCCAGGTGTTTTGGGCTGTCAGACCTCCTGAACAGAACCATGACTCTCACGACTCACCCTTCCTAGTCCAGTCTTATGAAGGGAGGGATGCCCATCTCCTGTGCCACTGCATGAACCCGTGCTGCACTTTTCCCTTTACTCTGACCATGGGGGTTCCTCCCTGACTCAAGATCATATCACACATATCATCGCCATGCCCCAGCACAGTGTGCTCTCAAGTGTTGGGGAACTGGGACTAGGCCAGCAGATTTAGACTCTGATTTCTTAGGCTCAGGAGTTCTCTATGATAGGAAGGAGTGAACCGCTCCCAGTCCACCAACAAAGAACTTAAGTGGGGCAGTGGTTATCCTGTGCCTTCCCCTGCCCCCTACTCCACACCCCCTGCAGGAACGGTCAGGCTGGCAGTCTTGGGAGGAACTCGAAGTCATGGGGCATGTGGTTTGGATGTACCTTTGTCCTACAGCAATAGTAGTGAGCCTGTCTTTGGGCACGTGGGCATGCCCAGGCCTGCTGACTCCCAGTCCAGTAGACAGCAGGTGCAGAAGCAGGACACAGAGTCTTGGTGGGTGGAAGCCCAGAGCTGAGCTTTGCCATAGCTGCCCAGTGCTTGGAAGCCTTTTGAGCTCCACATGAGTTTGAGCAGTGCCTCTGTGTGGCCACCAGTGAGCTTTGTCTGCCAGTCTAAAGGTCTGCCCGGGTCATGGAACTCTCCTGTAGCTAGGATCTCAGAGGTCTTTGGCAGGAATGTTATGCCCTGAGGTTCCTTCACTCATCCCTTCCTTGGATCTGGGTCCAGATCCAGAGGCTGGTTCTGGCATCTGGCAATGCTGAACAGGCAGCCTTGTTCCCTCTTTCTTCACTCATGGTGTCTTCTGTTGCCTCTCTGTTGAATTTTAGTGTTCTCTCCAAAAATCTTTTCAATGTGTGAATATTTACTTGATATTTTGATTTATCTTTGTGGCAGAGGCTCATCCTGGTTGCATTTAGTCAGCCATCTTGAACCCTTGCTTCCAAAATGTTGTAATTTTTGTTTTTACTCGCTCTGCTTTTATGTGTTCCTCCACCCCATCTCCTCTCTCATTCTCTCTCTCTCTCTCTCTTTGTGTGTGTGTGTGTGTGTGTGTGTGTGTGTGTGTGTGTGTGTGGTGTGATGTGGTATATAGGTAAGTGTATGTGTGTTTCTTCTTCATTTAACCATAATGTGGAATTGCATTTCTTGGAGAACAAGTCTTTCTCTCTCTTGTTTCATCTCTTTCCCTGATAGGAGAGCTATTCAGTTCTATTTTCTTTTATCTTGTTTCTAATGGGTCTTAAGGTTCTAATAATAACACTTCCACAGTGTGTGAGTGACTTTGAAAAGATAAGATAATTTACTTACCTCTTAATTTTTAGATACCATTTAAATTTTAGATACAGGGAATCTTGAGATTAAAGGATACACAAGGCAACGTATATTCTTGTGACAATAGCCAGCACACTGCCTAACACATAAAAAGTTTCAGTTGATACAAGTTTTCTCCTATATAAAACATAAAGCATAAAAAGTATTAATATCTTTTTTGAGGTCATAAAACGTGATAAAGAACTTTGGTCTTGGAATAGTATTGCCAGACCAAGCATTGCTGTTCAGTACATGTTAGCTGTGTGATCTTAAGTTACATAATCTTTCTGTACCTTGTTTCCTCAATTTAAAATGAATCCAATTTTGTAGCAGTTTGGATTATGTTTGGAGTATATAAAGAAAGCCCAAAATAGCAGTGGCATATTTCCTTCTTACGTAAAAAACTTACAGAGGCAGAAAAGCCAGAGAAGGTATAGTGGCTTCTACCATCATCAGGAATCCAGGCTATTCCTATTCTGCATCCTTAGCAAGTGACTTCTATACTTAAAATCACCCTACAGTCTAAGACAGCTGTTAGAGCTCTAGTTATTTTGTATATATTCTATGCATCAATACCCTTTAATGAAATTGGGATTCTCCTTCTAAGGATGAAGGAGAGAATTGCTAATGTGGAGGAATCTAGAAATAATCTGCCATACATTACTTCTTTTTTTACAGGGTTGGTGGGGTAATTAAACAGGATGATGTGTGTAAGATGTTGAAGACAATATATAGAACACAAGAATAGAACACATGATACTGTTGACCAATATTACAAAGCAGATAAGTCACAGAGTCAAAACTTGTATCTAGGATTCCAGATCCCCCTCTACGTTTCATTTCTCATGTATTAACGAAAGATGAATGAGAAAAAAGTAGTGGAGTGTTTACCAGAGGCTAATATATAGGTCTTTAATAGGGTAAACGTCTACTTGATCCTCTCAAGATCTGGAGGTTTACAGGTTGAAGCTGATTTTGTTGACATAATGGCGGTGAGTGTGTCTCCTAGAACAAACTCACAGTAAACAAGCACACAGAGATTGATTTGTAGTTACTAGGATGTCAATTATTAATTTACACTGAGAAGCATAACTTCTAAAGGAAAGAATACCATAATCTTTTTCCCAGATATTTATTCCATGATGGTGACCTAAGCGTAAGTCAACATTTTATTTGAGGGTTATTAGTGAATATAATGACAAAACAAATAAAATGACCTTAAATTGGAAATTGTACCCTCTAATTACGTCATCCTTTTTTTGTGTCATATTGAGGTGATACTTTCTATATCATTTTTTATTTTTATTTTTCCTCTAAGCCTCTGTTTTCCCTCAAAATTACTGAAATTAGCTTGTAAACAAATTACTCTAAAATTTGCTGATCATTTAATACTGCATCACATACCTAGGTGTTTGGTTGGATCCACTTATCTGAACTTCGGGGACTTACAGAGAAGTAGCTTAGAAACTTAAAAAATTTAAGAAGTAGCTTAAAATTTCCCCCAGATGATTCTGCTGAAGATTTTTTAAAAATCTGTTTTTGAGAATCATTAGGCTAGTTTACAATTTTTTGTTTCTTTTAGGCTAGTTTACAGTTTTCAGGATCTTGCTCTGTATTCCAGCTGGAGTGCAGTAAGGCGATCATAGCTACTGCAGCCTCAAAGTTCTGTGCTCAAGAGATCCTCCTGCCTCCCGAGTAGCTGGGACTACACACACATGACGTCAGGCCCAGCTAATTTTTAAATTTTTTGTAGAGACAGACTCTAACCATGTTTCCCAGTCTGGTCAAGCTCCTGGCTTTAGATGATCCTCCTGCTTCCACCTGCCAAAGGGATTGCGGGAATGAGCATCACACTCAGCCAGCTTATTACTTCAACACTGATGTTAGAGGGAAAAGGAGATGTGAAAGAGAGAGCCCAGATCTCTCTGAAAGGTACTTTACCCTGCAGGAAAGTATTGCCTTCTTCAATTTCCATCCTTAAATTTTGAAGGACCCACTTTCTATTTGCTTGGAAAAAAATGTTATAATGAGCTACTTGTACTTTGTCTTCAAGGAGTGATAATTCATTGGTACTTAGCAGACATAACCAGCTGGTTAAGATGTGTGGAAAATGATGTACAGACATTACTAGAAAGACAAATTATGGGGGTGGGGGTAGAGGAAATAACAACCACTATTGACTGGATGGATTAGTTGAGGATCCAAGAAGGCAGTAACATCTAAATTCGGCCTTAAATAGTTGTCAAGATTTTGATAAGAAAAAGCAGTTAGGGCAAAGTGAACACTGAGTGCATAAACGTAAAGTCCTAACATTGTAGAATGGTCTCTTTTGGGTTTAGAAGAAGAATCAACATTGTTTCCTTTCTTGACTTGACTATCAGGTGATTCCCCTAACTTTTGGAGAATTGTAGGTGAATGCCAGGTGGCGCCTATGTTGAAAGGTTGGTTTCTGAATCTTGGAGATCCTAGTTTAAAGCCAAATTTTGTAAAGATGGAAGGAGAAAACAGCAGAAAGGGAACTGACTTGAGATTAGGTCAAGCCCTGTAGGAGATGAAGGTAAATGATTTCATTTTTTCTTAGGTAGTCATCAGAGACCAGGAGTTGTGTTGAGACATATGTTTTAATTCGTTAGCTAGGTAGCTTTAAAGAAATAAAATGCTCTTTAGGTTACTGTAAATCTTTTGGCTTTTACTGTAATAAAAGTCTAGGAAGCTTCTGAGCAAAAGAGTGTCTTGATCTGACTTATATGTTGAAGAAATCGATCTGGCTATTGTGTTGAAAATACACTAGGGCAAGGGGTAGGGAGGCAAAGGTGGAAGCAAAGAGACTCTTTAAAAAGCTGTTGCTGAAATCCAGACAGAAGACAATAGTATTTTGAACCAGGTGGTAGTAGATCGATGTGAAGTGTTCTGATTCTGTATACACACAACACACAACACACACACACACACACACATTTAATTGACACATGGGAATTGTGCCTATTTATGAGGTACAATTTGATGCTTAGATAGATTTATACGTTGTATAATGATCAGAGTACTTATATGCATAACCTCATGCATTTATCATTTCTTTTTGATAAGAACATTCAAAAGCCTTTCTTTTAGCTGTTTTATGATATATAGAACCCTAGTGTTAACTATAGTCATCCTACTGTGTAGTAGAACACCAGAATGCATTCTTCTTACCTAATTATAACTTAGTTCCTGTTGATCAACCTCTCCCTTTTCTTCTTTCTACTTCTATTATCAATTTTTTCTCCCTAGGTTTCATATGTGATAAATGAAACCTAGAGAGATCATATAAGAAACCTAGGGAGAAACAGTTGATAATAGAAGTACAAAGAAGAAAGTGATGTTTGTGTTTCTATGTCTGGCTTACTTATTTTACTTAACATTCATGTTGTTACAAATGATAGGATTTTATTATTTTGTATGGTAGAATCATATTCCATTATGTATATATACCACATTTCCTTTACCATTTCATCCATTTTTAACTACTTAGGTTGATTCCTTATATTGGCTATTATAAACAGGGCTGCAATAAACATAGGAGTGGAGATTTCTGTTTGACATACTGATTTCATTTCCTTTGGAGATGTATCGAGCATTGGGATTGCTGGATCATAACCAATGGTTCAATAAGGAAACCAAAGGGAAATAAAAAAAAAAAATTCCCACCATAAACAAGAATAGAAACACATCATACCAAAAACCATGGGACACCACAGAAGTAGTTCTAAGATAACAAACACCTACCTCAAAAAGAAGATTTCTAATAAACAACCTAATGATATGCCATGAGGAACTAGCAACACAAGAACAAACTAAGCCCTAAATTGGTAGAAGGAAGGAAATAATAAAATTCAGATCAGAGAAAACAAAATAGAGACTAAAAATCCTTCAAAAAGTCATTGAAATGATGAGCTGATATTTTGAAAAGATAAACAGAATCCACCAGCCTTTAGCTAGACTAAGAAAAAAAAAGAGAGAATACTCAAATAAATAAAATTAGAGGTAAAAGGAGACATTACAACTGATTACACAGAAATACAAAGGATCATAAAAGACTCAACACCTAAAAATTTCATACTATAAAAAATAGATAAATATCAGGATATATATAAACTATTAAGATAAAATTATGAGGAAATAAAAAATCTAAACAGACTAATAGTGAGTGAGAAAATTGAATCAGTAATTAAGAGTGTTCTATCAAAGAAAACCCAGGACCAGATGACTTTACTGCAAAACTCTACCAAACATTTAAAGAAGGGCTAATACCAATTCTCCTCAAACTATTCCATAAAATTGAAGAGGAAGGAATATTTCCAAGCTCATTTTACAAGCCCAGAATTACCCTGATTTCAGAACAAGACAAAGGCACAACAAAGGAACAAAAGTGTAGAACAGTATCTCTGATGAAACTTAGATGCAAAATTCAGAACAAGATACTATCAAATCAAATCCACACAGCACATTGAAAAGATCGTTTACTATGATCAAGTGGGATTCATCCAGGGATGCAAGGATAATTCCACCTGTGCAAATCAATAACTGCAATATGCCACATTAATAGTAATAAAGACAAAAACTGTATGATCATTTCAATATGATCATAGAAAATCCAGCATCCTTTCTTGATAAAAATTCTCAGCAAAATTATGCATAAGAAGCTATGCATCTCAACATAATAAATGGCAGGTATGATAAACCCATGGTTAACATCACATTGAACAAGCAAAAGCTAAAAGCTTCTACTCTAATGTCAGAAACAAGAAGAAGATGCCCATTTTTACCGCTTCTATTTAACATAGTACTAGAAGTCCTAGCCGTAACAATTAGGCAGGAGAAAGAAATAAAGGACATCCAAACTAAAAAAGGGAGAAAGTGAAATTGTTCCTGTTTACAGATGACATGATCTTATATATAGAAAACCCTAAAGACTCCACCAAAACACTCTTAGAACTAATAAATTCAGTAAATTTGCATAATTTGCTACATATTTTGACGTTAAATCAAATGAGAGCTATGAAGACATGAAAGAAGAAAGGAAAAATGAAGTCGAGGTTACATTTTGACTAAGCAACTAGAATGGAGATGATAGAATATCTGAACAGAAACATTTTAGTATTTTAGTGCTTAGCATAACAGCCAATAGCTAGTATTTTTCATAATCCTTTATAATTAAAAAGGCATTTGTATACATTATAAAATTATTTAGGCTGGGCGCGGTGGCTCAAGCCTGTAATCCCAGTACTTTGGGAGGCTGAGGCGGGCAGATCACGAGGTCAAGAGATCAAGATCATCCTGGCCAACATGGTGAAACCCCGTCTCTACTAAAAATACAAAAATTAGCTGGGCATGGTGGTGTGTGCCTGTAGTCCCAGCTACTCGGGAGGCTGAGGCAGGAGAATTGCTTGAACCTGGGAGGCGGAGGTTGCAGTGAGCGGAGATTGTGCCACTGCGCTCCAGCCTGGCACCTGGCAACAGAGTGAGACTCTGTCTCAAAAAAAAAAAAAAAAATTATTTTAGCTTCAAAGCAATACTGAAATAGGCTAGACACAATTGTCTTCTTTATTTTATAGAAAACAGAACTATGACTCAGGGAAATTAAATTACGTGGTCTAAGATCTCACAGCTAGTTAGTAACAGACCAGTTTTAATCCAGGTCTGTTGAAACCAAATCTAGGTCACTGTCTGTCTGTTTGCCTTTTAATTTGCTATTGATCCAGTATTTTTTCATACTAAAAGTACTTCTACTTTGACACTATTTTCTTATATTCCAACATATGTAACCAAAGCAGCTGTCATCTAATACCATCCTGTGGTGATGCAGACACAGGGTGAAGGGGAACGAGGAATGCTAAATTGCATGACAGTGCTTCTCTAAGAAACAAACACACTTAGCTGTGTTCCTTTGTGACCTGAAAGTGGTAACTTCCTTTACAAATGCTGTGTTACAGCTGAGTTTAATAAAAAGGAGGAGGAAATGTGATATTGTGAAGGTAGCCCTTACATCAGGACCAGAAGTTAGAAAATCTAGTTCAAGTTTTAGCATTAAAGCATATTGGCTATATGATCACATTCCTAACAAAAAGCTAATGCAAATCTTATTTAAAATGGAGCTCCTTATCATGGAGATTAATAATAATTAGCAACTAATATATGACATTAATCATAAGCATTATTTTGCTTCAGCCACCATTTATCTTGCAAAGAAAGACTTCCATCTGGTAAGGGTTCTGAGAATGTTAGTAAGTAACAGACCTGGGGAGATTACAAGTCCATTGCTTTTTGTATGAACCTTCCCATTCTTAGTCATCTGGAAAGCCTAGGCCAACCTTCTTTTTATTTCATTTGCCAAGAATTTTGGCTAGAATTCACAAACCTATTTAAAACTTTAAAATAAAAATGCTGGCTCAAAGCTTGCTGTGTTACTCCCTCCTTCCCCCTCTTCTACCTCCTGGCCCTTCTCTTTCCAGATGTAGTTTGTCACTTCAGTCAAGGCTAGATGTATGGCAAGGAGAATTTACACTGAGTGGTCTGCGTGGTTCAGATAACTGCATATCTCTTAGCACTCTAAATGACTCTCTTGATGCTTTGGGTATCCTTCCTGAGCAGCAGAGGGGTGTGTGATGGTGAGATTGAGTGAAAATAAATTAATCAAAGTGGACCAAGTAGGGAAAGAAAGGTATAATCTTGAACAGCAACCACTTTCACTTAGACATTATCCCATGCAGCCTTGCCCATCTATTGGAAGAGACGGATTTTTAGCATATTGTCCACACAGATGGATGATGTTAACAGTGGCTACAATCTCTTGGCCAGAGCCTCTGAGCCAGGATTGTGCCAGACTCATCTCTGGAGAATGCTGAGAGAAATACTGATCTATACCCTGTCTCACTCCTTTGCTGCAAATGTTTCCAAATTGGCAATTGCATAAGCACATGATATTCTTTATTTTAAAAAGCGAGAAGTTATTTGGGACCATCCTGAATTACTCTCTCCAGGAGAATTTGGAAGGAAGAAAGATTTCCAATTCTGATTCCAATTTTGTAGAATCATTTGAACCTGGGTGTCATCCTGACCTTGGCCTGCCAGCTGGTCTGTTCTGCCTCTCCAGAATCCTCTCCATTTATGGTTTTCAAGCCACCTGTCAGCATGGTAAGCAGGAGAATGGCTTCAGCAAGAGGGCAAATTAGATGTAAATGTCTCCGTGGACTTTTCTGCCATTGGCAGCTAATGCAATTATACATTGAGCAAGCAGGATGCCAAACCAAAGAGAAACAGCATGCTGGAGCAGAAAGCCTCCAGACGAGAGCTAGGAAATGGGCTGTGGTTTAATCCACAAGGGCTTTTGCATGAGATAAATGACATTTTATCTTCCATTTCAAGTTACAGGCTCATGGCAGGTGTTCAATCTTTCTTCCTGGTCCTAACTCTCTACGAATTAATGTTGGCATTGGGCAAAACAGTAATACTCTCTGTAACCTCATCTCTGACTAAAAAAGATGTGAAAATGAAGAAATACATATTCAGACACAATATTGCTAAGCACAATGCTAGTTTTTTTTGTACTTAAGTTTCATACACAATGAATGCCTTAATTTATAATTGCGTTTATTCTGGTTTCATATGTCCCCATCATAGTGTTAGTTCCTAGTTCTACGAATATTCAGAGATATGGAAATAATAAGCTATGATAGGTGGTCTCCATGGTCCCCTCTAATTTTAATGATTTACAGGTTTTACTGATATGGTTTGGATCTGTGTCCTCCAAAATCTCATGTCAAACTGTAATCCCCAATGTTGGAGATGGGGCCTGGTAGGAAGTGATTGGATCATGGGTGTGGATTTCCCCCTTTGGTGCAGTTCTTGTGATAGTGAGTAAGTTATTGTGAGATATGGTTGTTTTAACGGTGTGTAGCACGTCCCCTTTCTCTCTTCTCCTGCTCCGGCCATGTAAAATAAGCCTGCTTCCCCCTTGACTTCTGCCATGAGTGTAAGTTTCCTGAGGCCTCCCCAAGCATGCTTCCTGTACTGCCTGCAGAACCATGAACCAATTCAACCTCTTTGTTTCGATATACGGTTGTCAGTGTTACGTAAAAAATCTAACGCTCGATTGATCCAAGTGTTGGCAATGGGGCAGTCTTCTAGGCTGATACAAGGGACAATCTATGAGAATTTAATGACTACCCTCTCCTAGCTAAGTATATTTCATGCAGTCAACTGCCATACTTCTAGGCAGTCCGTCTGAGAATGTGAGGGCAGCTTTGAAGACAGGAAATATGTCATTTCCCAGTCCCAAGACCATAGCGTGTTTAGGTCACCCTCTCCTTTAGCTGTAGCTCTTACCCATTAAGTAAATTCTCCCCTTACCCCTTCAGGGCTGGGGGTCATGGCAATGTCATATTGTTACTAGTACTGCTAATCCCTAGATAGTTGCCTAACCCTGCTCCTGTCTTTGTAAATATAATGTAGTCATTAACATATTTTCATAATCATTTTGGGTGTGCAGTCTGTCTCCTGCTCATTCTCTTTCCTGAGCTCTACTTCCATTATCCACTGTTTACTGGACATATTGACTGTAGGTTTATGATCATCTGAACTCTGTGTATCTAATATATTCACTGGACATATTGACTGTAGTTTTATAGTCATTTCAACTTTGTACACAAACCTGTGTCTGAGCTCACCAATTTATGCTACTCTTAGGTAGTCAGCAGACAGCTGGTAGCATCCTGGGCCACTCCATCTCACTCTGTTTATGTCAGTTTATATTAATCCTCATTCAGAAAATTTTCTGAATTCACTGCTTCTTCACCACCTGCACATTTTTTGCTCTCATTAGTTCCCAAGTCCAGTAGATTATCATCTACCCTGGCTTGGCTTCCCATGCTCTACTGCATTATTTTCATGACTATCAAAATCATATTTTAGAAAAAAAAATCCGCTCATGCCAATAGACTCTTAAAACCCTTTGAAGTCTCCCTATCACTGTAAAGATAAAGTCTAACTTTGTTGGCAAAGCACATAAGCCCTTTAACATTTTTTTAACCATTTTTGCTGTTTTCCTAATACTTACTTATAAGAACTCTGTACTTCAGTTCCACCAAACCGCTGGTTGTTTATTGCAGATAGTTGCATTTCACACTCTTGTTGTTGCACATGCTGTTTCCACTATCCAGAATACCCTGTGGGTAGTAGTCCCTCAAATCTTACCTCCAGCATCACCCTTCTCTAGAACACTTCCCTAGACAACTTCCAACAACTAGGTTGGATGCCTCTTAGTTGTTATCCTTCAGGTGTTGGCATGTCCCAGAGCAAGGTGCTCTATGTTCTGCTGGATGAAATACCACCCACGTTCTCCAGCTCTATGCCTGGTGAACACCAGAACATTTATGGTTGCTCTTCTCCTTAAGGTCCGATCTCTTTCCTGGCCCTAGAATGAGGCCTAGGACTCAAGTATGGGCTGTTTTGGAGGGGAAGCATCTTATTTATGTCTCATGATATAAGATATGCTAGAATGATTATTGGAGCTTGGATTCTGAGATAGTTTTGAATCCTAGATCTTCTGCTGACCAGCTGCATACTTTTCAAGAAGGAAAAGTTTGGAGAGTATTATAACAACAAATAGCTTGCTTAAGAATGATGTTGAGTCCTCAAGTTTAATGGGGCAGTTTGCAGTGACAGTATTAGTAAAACCGGCTCTGTACTTTGGCTTTGAGCCAGAGCTAGGATTGAGGTATCTATTATTCAAGCTTATTGCAGCTACAACATGAAATGTCCTTTTCTCACTTGTGAAACGTTGTTGCTCAGGTAGATATAATTTAAATCTTCTGTTCCTATTATAAAGTTCAGCAGTTTTTAAGCTAAACTATAGGGATAATATAAAAAAGTATTTTTCAGTCTTTGATTAGTGAACCCCTTTCATAGAGATATGTAATCTCACAACATCCGTTAGGATTAAAAAGGTAGTAATTTTTAGCTAGTAATGATTAAGAACGTTAAGCTTAAAAGTTTATTTTTGGTCTCTCTATATAACAATTACATATTATGTAAGATTTGCTCTTATGTTATCTTTAGTCATTGATATATGTGGGTATATGCATGTGTGTGTGTATATACATTATATTTATAATATTTATATTATATAAATAGAAATAGAAATTTATATTTATATATCTTTATATTTATATATAAGTATATATAAATATATATTTAAATTTATATTTATATATAAGTATATATAAATACATATATTTATATAGTTATATAAATATATTTATATATACTTAGTTATATATATAAATATAAATATATATTTATATATACTTTATATAAATATACTTTATATATATAATAAATATGTATATACTTATATACTTATAACTACATTGTATAAATGTAGTTATATAAATATATATATTTATATATGCTTAGTTATTCACAATAGCTATGATGTGGAAACAGTCTAAATGCCCATCAATATATGAATGAATAAAGTGTATACATACAATGGATTATTATTGTAATAAAAGGCAATAATACTATTAAAAAGAAATCTTCCATATGTGACAACATGGATGAACCTGGAAGAAATTATGCTGAGTGAAATAAGCCAGTCATGGAGGGATGAATGCTGCATGATTCTACTTACATGAGTTATCTAAGACTGTCAAACTCAAAGAGTAGAATGGTGGTTGCCAGGAGCAAGGGTTAAGGATAAAGGAGCAGCAGCTAATCAATGGGTAAAAAGTTTCAGTTATGCTGTTGAGTAAATGGTAAATGAAATGGTATTTCATCCAGCAGAAATACCACAGATTACATATCTCTGTGACAGGCGTTCACTAATCAACAGCCCACAGATTATAGAGCTCTGCTGTACAACATTGTGTCTGTAGTTAACAATAATGTATTGTGTAGTTGAAAATTTTTAGAAGGGTAGATCTCATGTTAAATGCTCTTACCACAACAAAAAAGAGAGAGAAATTAAAATATATGTTTGTACTGCCTTAACGGCACTAAGGTTTTGGAATAACTTTGAAATTTTTGGTAATACTGATCTATGTAAGGCAGTTGTTTCAACTTATAAAAGAAAAAAGATGGACATAAGGGGGCTTACCTGAATGAAGGGGGCTCCAGAACTGAAGTAGTCTCTTCACCAGAGTCATACATAATGTAGTTTATATTCTTCTAAAGTTTATATTTTTCTCTCTCCAGTCTTAAGTATTTTGATTCAAACATCAGGCCTTTTCCACAATATCTCCCCTTTTTTGTAATTGAGTATTATTTATGTATTTTCATTACTTACTAAGCAGAAGCAATTTCATTCACTTTTTCATTTAATTTTGTTGTAAATGGCTATATCAAGTCATTTATTACATTTATCTGATATTTGTTGCAACAATATGAGCGACTGGGATTTTTGTGTGTGTGTCAATTGTTAGGGAAAGATGCATATATACACAAGAATAAAAGCAGCAATAACTAATTTTGCATGGGAATATTGTCACTTGTGTTTTATGTTTTATATTGTAAATATTTTATTAATTACATCTAAACATCTAACACCACTACTATTACCATTATTACTGCTACTACCACTAGTACTATTACTACCAAAGCAGCTAGCAGTGAAAAAACATACTGTCCCTCCCTCCCTCTCCGCCCCTCTCCTCCCTTCTTTCCTTCCTTTCCTCTCTTTCCCTGCTTCTTTTTTCTTGATGATTTTATGCAAAGGGCTAGCATTCTCATCGCTCTTTTTTCAGGTTTAATCCTTATTTTAATAAAGTTTTCATGCAAAAAAGAAAAGAAAAAAACATATTATATGTTCCATGCTGTGCCAAGCACTTCATAGAATTTTATCTAAAAGGTTAAATACTTATTAAATAGAATAACTTAAAGTGGGCTTTTGTCATAGTTTGTTCAAAATGGTCCAGGTATAAGCAGTTTTCCCAGGTAAAGTCATTCTCCAAATATCACTAACACTATATTTAACTCTCAAAAATTACCTCTTTTGGACAGAACTTACATATTCATTTTAGAAACTGTGCATATATGACATGCTTCTTTTAATCTTGGTTCAATGGGAATGCTTCTAGTATTTTGTTACTAGTATCATATTTGCTATAGGTTTCTGATAGTTTTTTTTCCTACCTTCAGAAAGTTTTCTCTGTTTTTAGTTGCCAATTTATTTTGTTTAAATCAGAAATTAGTGTTGGTTTTTATCGAATGTTTTTATGTTATATATTACATTTTCTCTTTGATATGTTAATGGAGTAAAACATATTAATAGATTTTTCTAATTTTGAATAAAACTTACAATCTAAGGGCAAAATACACTCCTTCTAAAGTATTTAATAGTTTATTAAGTTTTACAGTTTAATATATGAATACTTGAGGATTTAAAAAATTATTAATGAGGTATGTTTGATATTTGATAAAATGGAATTTGATTTAATGAGATACTCGATTTAATGAGATTAGACTGTAATTTCCTTTTATTTCCATCTTTGTCTGATTTGTGTGCCAAAGTTATGAAAGCCTCATGAATAAACTATAAATATTTCCCTGTATGTCATGGTGAAATTTACCTGTAAAACATTTAGGCTTACACTTTTTAGAGTATGATATTTTAAAATTCTCTCTTACAATATTCTTTCATTATGATCTAAATTTTTTTTAACTTCCTTTTATTTCAATTTGGTAATTATATTTTTCTTAGAATAATATTCATTTTACCTATATTTTTAAATGTATTAGCATAAAGTTCTACTTAGAAGTTTGATATGTCTATATTTCCATATATATATATATCTTTTTTATTACTAATTTTGCTAGTGTCTTATTTTACTCGATTAGATTTGATGAATGTTAATATGTAGGTCTTTTCAAATAGATGGCTTTAGTTTTAATGATTATTTTTAATTTTTTTTTTCTTTCAGCGTCAGATGTTATAGTAAAGGCAACAAACACCACCGCCTTATTTTTAATTTTTTAAAATGTTTGCTTGTATTACTTTGATTTCATCAATATTAATTATATGTATTTTATCCACTTTTTATTATTCATTTTTCAACATCTTTAGTTGAATGTTTAATTTGGTTTCAGTCTTCTTAAAAACATATACATTTACGATAAAACATTTTTTGAGTACTCTTTGTCTGTTCTACAGATTTTAACATATAGGACTGTCACCAATATTCATTTATAAATAGAATATGATCCTAGTGAAGTTTTTCTCTACATTCTAGAAGCTATCTTAAAAGAGAGATGCAAGTGAACATATTTCTTTTGGATAACCTTTTTGAAAATTTAAGATTTCTTATCTTTTAGTCAGTGAATGCAACTTGTGTAATTTTTGTTTTCAGGAATTTGTTAACATTTTATTCCTGGCTTAATCCAAAGTTAATGTTTATGAATGTTTTAATGATGATAAAGAGAATGTCCTCTGTTAATAGGAACAAACCTCTACGTAAATTTGATTACTCTTGATACTTGTGTTACTTGATTATGTATTTTTTTTTTCTTTTGGCTTCTTGATGTATTTTCAAGTTAAATATATTAAAGATGGTCACAGTGATTGTGAATTTTTTCTTTTGTATTTCCATTAATCTTTGTTTCATAAATTTTAAAGCCCTATTGTTAACTACATGTAGGCTGTTTTATCTTCTGTGTAGATTTTTATCAATTTTAAATATTTCTTTTAACCCTTTTAATGGCTTTTCTTTCTAATTATTTCTTATTGGACATTAATATTCTTACACCTGTTTTTGTTCATCATATGTTCCTTTAAATGCTTTGTATATATGAGAACTGGTTAACTGATGGTACTGGTTCAGCAAATACCATACTTAAGAACATGGTTGCATTATTGTTTTTCTGAGTGCTTCTTAACTTTCCTTAATTCATTTGGGCATTTAAGTCTGTTTTTTGGCCCTGTGGTCATCACTCACATTTTTCTTGTGGTCTTGATGTGTGATTTGTCAATCAGAAACGGTTGTATCTTAATCTTATTTTTTAGGAATTGACTTTTGTGCTTGTCTTTCTTTTTCTTCCTTTCTATTTTTGGTTTGTTTTGTTTGTTTCTGAGACAGAGTTTCACAATCTCAGCTCAGGTAAGTTTTGTATTTTTTGTAGAGGCAGGGTTTCACCATGTTGCCCAGGCTGATCTTGAACTCCTGGACTCAAGCAATCTGCCCTCCCTGGCCTCCCAAAGTGGTGGGAATACAGGCTTGAGTCACCTGACCAACTTTGGTGTTTTTTTTTTTTTTTTTTTTTTTTTTTTTTTTTTTTTTTTTTTTTTAATAGCCATACAAAGACGAAGAAAGCATTTCCACTGGCTTATTTTATACTGGCTGGATAGAGCTGGTTAGGATATTCTCCTAATTTTGTTGTCTCAGGTTATGAGTGGGTAAATGTCTTCGACAGAACAAGATCTTTTTTTTCTCTGTATACATTTAGATTGTTTCATGCCTCTTTGACAAGTAAGATGAATTACTAGGGCTAATGATGGGATTTGAACTCTTCAGAAAATACGTGATAGAGAGTACCAAACACATAGGGAAGTAAAGAGCTAAAGTAGTTATCTATAATATTCAGGAGTAGAAATGCATTTGTATGGTATGTGTTAAAGATGTGTTCATGTAATTTTGCTCATATTTTTAAATTAGAGTTTCTAAAAATAGATTCTGGATAATACGCTGATAAATTTCTGCTGTTTTTTGGAATACATTTCACTGGTTAGGCAACATCTATTAATGCTGTATCTCACATATGGCTTCATCTGAGGCTGTTGGAGTTAAGGAAACTACTCAGCATTTTGAACCAAAAGGAAAGAAAATAAAATATAAAAGAAATACCTCAGCTTGACCCATGAAAGTAAAATAAATGTGTTGAGAGAGGTCTGAGAGGTCAAACAATGGGAAGAGAAAGAATAATAAAATTGAGCAAGACTTCCATAGTTCAGTAAAATGGTTCCTGAAGGTAATGTTATAACTATAGCAATTTGTGTTTACTTCTCTAAAGGGCTAAGGAGATCATCATGGGTATGGCAACGAATTTTGAAAACTAAAAGAAAAAGTGTGTATAAATTAAAACATTTATATCATAGCATTTCCAAAATACCTTTCATATAACTCTACTCTGAGGAGACAGCTTCATTAGCAAAGTCAGTGGATATTAGAATACTAAAAATTGGTAAGTTCTGAAGTGCAGATAGCCATTTAACTTGGAGTTATTGCATTTTCCAAACTTTTAAGACTCTAAGAACTTTTATGAATCATCTATTACTATTCAGCAGTTCAGAAAAGCCAATTTATTATATTACGTGATTTTCACGGACATAGAATTTGTATAATTTGTAGTATATCTATCTCATAGAAATATGATATTATGAAAAGCTGTATTTTTTATGTCAATGAATAAAAATACAAGCTAAACATAAATAAGCCAAAGTGTCTGATATATACATCATATAGCTAGCCTGTTTATAGATTATACCTCGAAGAGACTTATGTCCTGGCAAAAAATAAATGTCTTTGTCCTGGAGTAATAGTGATTTTAAATATTTATTCTAGTGGAGGTTAAATGTTCCTGGAAACTTTTTGGTTTAAGATTCTAAGAACGGCTGGAGAAGATGGGTTTAAAAATTACCTTCATAGAATTTACCTACTAATATAATAACCTAAAAGTAATAAATAGAGTGAGATGACTTTCACTCATGACAATCACTCATAAACTGATTCTGAATTTCAAAATACTGTGAGAGAAAATGTAAATACCAAGCTTTTGCTTATGGAGATAATTTCATTAACATAATTCTGCCTGTCTATTTACTTACCTACCTATCTACCTAGCTATGATACAAAGTAATTATTAGGAAATTGTTTATGTTCTAAAACTGATCATTCATGTACAGCATAACCAAAAACTTGGCCAGTAGTCAGCAGGAATTAGAGGAAAAGCATTCTCTCTGTAGTGTTCAATATCAGCTTACTAAGTTGTCCCTGATGGACAATTCCAAGGTTGCATATGAGTTCAAACCCCAATAGGTTTCCTCCGTGATACATGCTTTAAGTTGGGCAGGAACTTGTTAAGCTCCACAACTGACATTTATATAACAAATTTAAGCTTCCTGCTGAATATTACATGTATACTAAATACTACATTGCCACTAATAATAGCTACTATTGAGCCTTTATCAGGAATGTTGAAATGATAGAAACTTCACAGATTATTGTAACTCACATCTACATTTAAAGCAAGAGGAACAAGTTGTAGGGATATCAGAGTGATTTATCCAAAGTCAGTTGGTGAAAGGGTAAGAGATCCTGACTTTTAATTCAATGCTATTTCTGTTGTATCCACTGCTTTTAAATGGCCTTCCATAATTCGATGGAGTCTCATAAGGCTCTTTTGATTTTTAGAAGGTAATTTCCTGTACGTGGTTTGTATATGTCACTTCAGCTTCAATTTTATGTTAGAATAAAAGATACTGAAGGGAAGAGTCTGACAAAACAGATAAAATGGCTTTCTTTGTTAAGATCAATATATGTATATATATCATTATGAGTTTAAATAATACAATGTCAGAAGCATAGAGCAAATACATTTTTAAATATACCTTGTTTTTCTCTTCCATACAGCAAGCATCTACCCTATATTCTCCTCTGAGTTTTTCAATAATTTGTGTTCAGGGAATGTATATTTGCTTAAGAATCAGTCAAAGTAAAAAGTAATTTGACAAATAAAATTGTTTTCTGGAAAAATTACGTAGTATGCACATACATATACACACAAACACATATGTACACACAGACATACAAATAGATGGACTCAAAAGTCAAATGTCTATATAAATATGTATGTTGTAAACACACACATGTATACTCACACAAATCTATTTCATCTGTGTAATGTTACCTCTATCAACACAGATAATTATGAAACTATTTCTATAATTTGTATGTCTAGACACATAAACAATGCATATTTCCTACATTTTTTTAAAAAGGTCCTTCTTTATGTAACAATTGTTTGTAGACGTCTTTGGGGATAGCATCTCTGGTTAGTTTGTGGTTGGTATATAGTTTCATTTAAATCTATAGTCTACTTTGTAAACCCCATAATTCAAATGTATAAGTCATCCAGTATTCAAGATTAATTAGTATCATGGCCCTTTTCATCTTAGAAAACACTATTAAGACAACATTCTAAACATTTGAGGTGAATAATCTTAAAATCATATTATAGTTTTTTTAATGTTTTTTGAAAAGTAACTGGCTTCACAAACACAAACTGCAACATGATTTAGACAACTGAGAAACAGGCAAGTATATTTTGAAGTGCTAAAACAAAACATATTTATACAAGTACAAAGCAAAACAATGCTGATAAAAATGTTAAACTTTATGAAAAAAACATTTGCAATTCACATCAAAATAATTTAACATTTGCTATTATTTTAATAGTACAAGCTGCCACAACAGAGAAAGAACAGATACACGCACACAATTTTAAAACCAAATCAGTTATAAGTGCAGAAAAAAGTAAGTACAAGCACTTTTAGCCCACACAAATCTTTTAGGATTGGCACCATCTTTCTAAAACATCTATAATCTATATAGATTTCTAATTACAACACCATCAGCAGCTGCCATTGATTTCTAGAAATACACACAATATACATAGTATATTTGTTCACATTGGGAAGATCAGTGAAATTCAACCAACTATTTTATACATGCCTCATTCTTCAATAGACAGTAGAGAATCTCCCAGGCCTCAGACCCTCTTCAAAGTGAATTCTGGTTTATCTCTATGCTTTCACTGATCTGTATTTTTTTCACAGTATAAAATTGTAAATGGTAACTATAGAGATTCTGACAGCTTGAGGGTTATTAATAAGCTGTTGCTAAATGTGAACTCAGATAATACCTTTGAAGTCTCCAAAACATATACATTTTACTAGGAGACTAGCATAGGAAATGCTTTTGCTTTTTGTTATTCTTAAAAAGAGTGTTTAATTTCTGGCTTGGAAGTCACAGAACTGCAGCAGAGCCATTATGCAATTCATTTACAGTCAGAAATAGCTCCTAGTCTTCCTGATCACTTGCTGGTAACAGCAGTAGTTTGGGAATGACAGGATAGTTACTTTCAAGGATTAGCACATTTGGGGACTTGCTTTTTTTCTTTGCTTCAGTCAAATCTCTTACAATTTTGTCTTTCCATACTCCCTTTCTTTTCCCCATCCCTAGCCAGAAAAACAGTTCTTCCCAATCCAGATATGTTCTTCTTAGGCTGCCCCCACTCCACTCCTTTCCCAAAATAGAAGGACGAGTGGAGTGGACTGCTTAGCTTGGTTAAACCACGTCTTCTTCTTTCCATCCTGGGACATATCTCTCCTTTAGGGTCACTTTGCTGAGCCTTAGCATATCCCCTTCCTTTTTAGTGATGCTGGTCCCGACTGAATTATCACTGGGCACCAGGAACAGATTGTTTTGAAGGAAATTCAATGAGAATGTACCCAAATGAATTGTGAAGTTCATATCCTATAGCCCTAGAATGAATATTCAGTTCTCTTTGTACTGTAGAGTTATTACTTGGAACCTGGTATTAGAATTGGCAAAGAGACAGAGTTAGCATCATTCCAAAATAAAAGATCTCAAGAATGCATGACTAATAATCTTATGTCCAACATACAGCGTATTCAATGAAGTGGCAAAAGTTATAGAAATACAGAGAAAAAATATATCTTGTTCTCTTCTAAGTGGATAAATCATTTTTATTACTACAGTTGATTATGATAGTATGTGGAATTATCAGATGGCAATTTACTTGCATTAAATTTAATTTCTAATGAAGTCTCCTATAAGGTAGTGTACTTTTTAAGAGATATGTTACTAAAAAAATAGAAAATGAATTTGACCATGGATAAAGTTTAAACATGTTCTTCTATTGGTCTAGAGTGAAACGTATTGTACTTGAGAATAGAATGAAAATCAACATAAGGATTTTATGAAACAAATTTTAAAATGTAGAGAGAGCATATTGAGAAAGGTTTTTAATATCAAAGATGTCAAGATAGGAATCCCCCAGGTGAATGCCATCCTTTTGATGAGGATCCAGAGGGTATTAATTTTTCAAAAGATTTACATTTATTTTTCAGGTAGAGGCAGACATTTGCTCTTAATGAAACCATGAAACTTAGCTAGATTTCACTTATATTTTAAAAGCCTCATTATAACATTTGGGATCAGGGTCCTCTTGATGATGTTATTTTCAAATCTAGCATGGGAGGTTTGATTTTTTAAATTATATTTTAGAACATTAATGTTAGCTTTAATATTTTGTATTGGTAGCTTTGACTTAAGGTTTCAAGTAAGAACAAATAGCAGAAAAGAAAACTCAACAAGCAGAATATTTATTAGAATTTTTTAAAGTGAAGAATGATAAATTATACTAATGGATTGACTTCTATTTCTCAGTCTATTTTCTTTCAAGTAGATGTGAAATTAAAAAAAAAAATACCAAAATAAGGATATTGAGCTAAAAGAAAAAGTTTTATTTATTTTTCTCTCTGCCAAAAATATACTTCTGCCTCAAAGCAAATCTTTTTCATAAGGCTATCTTAAGTATAAGGCTGGGTCAAATGAACTTTAAATTTATAGGACACCTCCTCCATTTATTACTATCCGTATTTAAAAATCAAAACATTTGGTACCTGAGGATAGCTGCAATGGGAGGAAGAAAGAGCTGACAGTGGATTCAGGTCTTGAACTATGAATTCTACCTATTTGAAACTATCAAAGCACACATTTCTATTACAATGCCAAATCTCTTTTCTGCAGTTTCAAAAAGTGACAGTATGAAGTGCACAAATAATATTAATCATTATTTTAAAAAAGAAAAGAATTGCTTTGCCTCTTTTTGGAATGGCTAAGAATGTGTGGTTAATATTCATTAAGGTTCCTCCTTTTTAGTATTTTGTATTGCTTTGAAAAATCTACATTTGTCATAGTTCATAGCTGCCTTGTTTAAGCAGCCAAGGATAGTTAAAATCACTGCTCACTGGCGTAGCCAAATCTCCACTAAGCTGACTTGACACAGTTTAAAATTTTCAGTGTATTAAGATTGTGTTAATCCTTTCAACAACAGTCTCTCAAATTGTGACAATGTCTTCATGGGGTCTATGGACCACTCTTCCAGTGGTGGGACTCAAAAAGAACAAAGGAGCTCTTTGTACATCAGGTTCTCAAAATAAAGGAATGAAGAAGCCCCAATGCATATTTTAACATTTGAGTTGGCAATGCAATTGGACCAGCATTGCTAAGGAGTGGCCATTTATCTTGAAAGAGATAGCCGGGCTGGAGCTCAAGAATGATCAATATAAAGAGAATTTCCAGCTACAATGCACCCCAGTGAGGGAATTACAAAACAGTATTCCAGAAAATATTTTTTGCTACTCCAGTATTGATTGGCAACATGGTGAAATAGTCAAGAAATCTTCCACTGGTTTTCTTGGTTAATGGAGGTGAATCTGAAATAAGTAGGTGGAATTCCCGATGCAGGCTTTTGGAAGAGTATTTCACAACCAAATTGGAGAGGAAAGTCTCTGGTAGAAGCCCTACGTAGTACATTAACGCAGCACTCACTATCCAGTACTGTGTTATGCATGGGACACATTCACAACGCCTCAGTAAATACTGGACCCAAGTTACTGCTTTTCAAGGTCTTTACAGGAAAGAAAAAAGCAAAAAGAAAAAAAGAGAAAAGTTGATGTTTTGGTCCCAGATTTTGAGTTTGTTAGAAAATGTACATTCATGTTTGGTGAATCAAAGACTATTCTGGGAAAAGAATTAAAGTAAACAAATAAAACTTTTTACAGTTGCTTATTAACGATGCTCTTCACCCTCCGTTACGCTGTTTCACACGCACTGCTTCCCTAGAGCAAGCACTTGGAACTGCTGGAACAGACGCCTTGTCAGCCCTCAAAGGTACCAGCAGTGTTTCTTAAAAGCCCACGTTTTCTAAGGCCACTAGAAGAAAATCTGCCAAAAGATTTGTCGTCTGTTATCGTGAGATAGCACTATTGATCTCGTGTTTCCATCAAGGGGTGCACTTGGCATCTTCCCCCCTGGGCCGTAGCCAGGCGACCATGCTTGCCACTGTGTGTGTGAACACTGGGGGCTCCGCTCCACTCCGCTCAGCGCGCAAGCCAGCGCGCTTTCCAGGGACATTCACAACGACGAGGAGCTCTGAGTGTACTCTCTTATGATAAGAGTGTCATATTTGGGAGACGACGGGATACAGAGGGCCGACTCGGACACTGGCGAGTTAGGAGTTGTGCTCCCCCGAGTCCACCGAGTCTCTGAAGGGGGACGGTGGGGTGAGGGCCACCAGCTCTTCCAGGTCTGGCTTGCCGGCCGCAGCCTCGGGCCCGGCCGCGGGGCTCTCCCGGGCCGCGTCCCCAGCGGCCTGCGCCCCCACCGCGGGCCGCGCGCCGCCCGTGACCTCGATGGCCGGCAGAGGCTGGATTTCGGCGAAGGTCGTCATGGTCGTGGGCAGCTGGATCTCCTTGGGGATCAGGTAGGACGAGCAGAGCGGGGCGCCCACGCCGGGGCTGGGGGCCGCGGTGGACAGCATCATGGAGTTGAGCTCGCTGATGTTGGCGGTGAAGCGGGTGACCACGCTGCTGATCTGCTCCATGAGCGAGCCCTGCGAGGAGCTGCTGCGCGCCGCGGGCTCCGAGTGCAGCGACGGCACGTCGTCCTCGGTGCGGCTGGCCGAGCCCGCGCGGCGGCTCAGCGTGCTGATGGGCGACGGCGAGCGTGGCCGCGCGGCCGCCGGGAGCTGCGCTTCCGCCTCCGCCACGTCGTACAGCGCCTTGGGACCGGCGTCGGGAGGCTCGGGCGCGCAGGGGCCTGCGCCTGCGCAGCCGGCACCCCCCGCGGCCGCCACGCCCCCCGCGGCCGCCACGCCCCCTGCGCTCCCGCCCGCGCCTGCGCCCAGGCCGCGGCTCTCCGTGCTCTTGGGGAACGGCTTGATGACCGCCGTTTGGTTGGGGTTCTCTTTCCTGTTGATGTGGATGGACAGGCGCTGCCACAGGTGCTGCCCCCGGCTACTCTTCTCGTTCTGGGCCCACGTGACAGATTTTCCATTGGAGCTGCGGAGAGAAGGGAGAGGACAGGTGACTCAGCGAGGTGCCCGGGGAGTTCGGACGCTGCTTCCCCCGTGGTGGGTGCTCATGGGCCAACAGTGAGGACTTTTCTCATTCTTTCAGGAAACACTGCATCAACAGAACATCATGGAAACAGACCTTGGAAGTGGCTTTCATTTGCTTGTTTTGAGTTAAAGGCTGCTTTCTCTTCAGTAGTTTATCCCTGTCATGAAAATGTGTCAAAGGGGATGCCGGTCAGGATGAAGGAGTGTTTATCAGGATTCTGCTGCAGCTCCGAACCCACCTGTGAGAGCAGCACCACATAGATGCAAGGGCTTGCAGTCTCCTGGCCGTGTGCAAAGTGCCTGGTACAGGGCACAGGGTTCACAGAGTCAGTGGCCTCTGAAGGGAAGCATTACCGCTAGGACTCAGACTCACCAGCAATCATCAGACAGGAGGGAAGGGGGAAGTCAGGGAATACAAGGAGGTAGACAGTGGTTCCACTTCAGCCTTTATTCTGGAGGAGGTTATATATAACTAGGCTTTTCTGTCTGAGCTCCTGATTTTGAACACAATTTTACTTAGGCTGCTTTACCTGCTGGAAAATAAAAATTTAATGAACATACATTTATATTTAGAACTTCCTTCATAGAAATTCACTTCACAGATTTATTTTGAGGCCTATTCTTGAATAACAATTTGATGAGTGAGAGTGCTGTATAATGCCTCCCGCACTTAGTAGAGTGATTCAAATTAGGATCCTGCTGAATATTGCCAGACTGAAACGATTTTTTAAAGGCCTTTCTCCCTCTTTCTCCTTTGTGCTTCTACCGTGCAGTCTGAAAGCCACTCTCAAGATGTGATTGGTGCCTCAGCCTTAGCACCTGAAGGTACTCTACTTACCACCAAAAGCTGACACTGTAGCTTCTAAAGCTACAGATCTTATTTCAGGAACTTCACGTAAGGTCAGAGGATGTGGCCTGACACTTGAGAATTTTTTATTTATCTATTTATTTTAGACGGAGTTTTGTTCTTGTTACCCCGACTGGAGTGCAGTGACACGATCTTGGCTCACTGCAATCTCTGTCTCCCGGATTCAAGTGATTCTCCTGCCTCAGCCTCCCGAGTAGCTGGGATTACAGAAATCCGTCACCATGCCCCGCTAATTTTGTATTTTTAGTAGAGATGAGGTTTCACCATGTTGGTCAGGCTGGTCCCGAACCTCTGACCTCAAGTAATCCACCTGCCTCAGACTCCCAAAGTGCTAGGATTACAGGCATGAGCCACCCCACGCCTGGTAGAATTTTTTTTTTTTTTTGATGAAGTGTTGCTGCTGTTGCCCAGGCTAGAGTGCAGTGGCACAATCTGGGCTCACTGCAGTCTTCGCCTCCAGGATTCAAGTGATTCTCCTACCTCAGTCTCCCGAGTAGCTGGGATTACAGGCGTGTGCTACCACACCTAGCTAATTTTGTATTTTTAGTAGAGGTGGGGTTTCACTATGGCCAGGCTGGTCTCGAACCTCTGACCTCAAGTGATCCACCTGCCTCAGACTCCCAAAGTGCTGGGATTACAGGTGTGAGCCACGGCATCTGGCGGGGAATGTTATATGAAGAGATCCTGGTGTAGTTCCCCATCACAAAGTAATCCAAGATCTCTGTTATTAGGCATCTGTTATTTTCAGTTGAGACAGCTCTGTTCTAGGGGCTGTGACCAACAGATAGCCTTGAGCAGCTTGACCACAAAAGAAGTTGAAGACTGTGGTTTTATCATCACAGCCTATGGTTATTAAACTAAATTCTGTGTAAGACTCACCTAGGGCATTTGTCAAAGATATAAGATGTGACCCCAGTAGACTCTGATTGTCTGGATTGGGTTCCAGGGATTAATGCTTTTGACAAACACTCTGTCCTTCTGCTCCCAAAGTAATTTTGAAGCACTTTGTTTTTCAGATTCTTTCACAAACTGAGAAACTCGGAGAAAGCTGTCATTTTTCTCTAGACCCCCATCACTCCCTTTGGCCCCTTTTCCTGGAGGGCTGGCTTGCTTTTGGGAGACAGGGGCCTGTACCTCATTTGGAATCCACCTACCTGACTGCCCCTGCAGGATCCACTCTGCCTGAGAAACCGACTCCCTTACTAAGAGACTGCCATTTCTGCAGCCCCTGTAGTGACATGCTTCTTGCCTCTTTTCACACTGCTTCCCATTTCTTCATCTGTTCCTTTCTACTTCATGGCCTTTCTTTCTCTGCTCCTTCCTGTGAAATTTCTTTCCATTTAATCTACCCAGCATATTGCAGCCTCATGGCCTTTAGAATCCTGGAATATGAGCTGCTTCCACCCCCACCTTGCCCTTCTTAGAAAGGATGAATGAATCATTTTGAGGTTTAGAGGTTGCTGTGCATCTGTAGTAGCAGAGTGGGTAGGGCCAAACAGTTGGTTTTGCTTTCTAGTGGTTTCAGGATTTATTTTTTCCATTTTTCCTTTAGCCTGACTTGTGAGTATTATATTTCTTTTCCCCCGGTGTCCACTAACTTCTGGAACATGGCAGAGAAGAAATGGGTCAGTTTATTTATGGGATTTGATTGTGAGGATGGTTGCCAACTACACCCTGTCTCTCCTACCAGAAGGTTAACAAACAGGTGTTTTGAAAGGTATAGTTATTCTCCCAGGTCACTAACCCCCCTTTAATACAAAGCATGGGCTTGAAATCAGGAGTATAACTGCATTTATTCCACCAACTTATACCCTAGGGACAATCTTGGTCCTAGCAGAGAGAGGTTTTGCAGACATTTGCTTTTAAAAAGTGTTTGTTTGTTTTTTTCTCTCTGGAATGCCTTTAGTTGAACACGATGGAACATAACTTTGGATGTTAGCAGGAACAGTCTTTGGAATCACTGTAGCCATGCCACAAAACGTGATGCAACATGAGCATGTTGCAAACCCTTTAGGTGAATGTGTGATGAGGAAACCATCCCAATTGATCAGTTCTGTACAAAGTGTTGACATCTCTTTTCTGGCTGTGCCTTTGCTTACAGTGCCCATGGCCATAAGGGAGAAAGAACACCAGACCACTTGAGTAACAATGAAGGTGGACACAAAAAACACTAGACAAGCAGAGAGATGGAGTCTAAATCTGAGTACTTCATTTCATTCTTTAGAATGTGAAAGGTTTTTTCCCCTGAAGTAAATGAAAACTCTGAAGAAAGAAAAAAACAAAAACCTATTCACAACATTATTCTATTAGTAGAATGTACATTCCATGAAGATGGAGATCTTATCTATATTGTTCAGTGACACTCAGCATAATCTTAATAAGCATTTGATGGATGAATAGGATTCCTTATTAGTGAACAGGGCCCTGTGGGGCATTATGGAAAGTGCAATAGAAAAGGGATCTGAAAACCCGGTTCTTACTCTGGATCTGCCGTTTTAGATGCTTGGAAAAGAATGATCTTTTTAAGCTTTGGAAAGAAGCAGACAGTGTCTGATTTGGTTAATGTTGTTTTGAGATTAAATGAGACAATGTAAAAAAAAAAAAAATGAGACAATGTAGGTGAAAAGAGCAGGTAAAGAGGTGTCTAAGGATGTTCAGTTTTTGTATTTTATGTGAATACAGCATTTCAGAAAATAAAAAGTATGCTCAATGCCATTTTGAACCCTGATTTAAGGAACAGAGAATTCAGTGCAAAGTAAAATATTTGGCAAGCCATAAAACATTTTAGGTTCTTTTTCCTTTATCTGACCAACTGTAATAAACACTGGAGTTCTATGATCTGTGGCCTCTTTTCTCACCCTAACCTGGCTCCTTGGGTAATCACATCTACCCCATTAAATTCCTAGTTAACCTTCTTCCTCAAATGCTTTTTTGTTGTGTTATATTCCTTTTTGCTGAAGTGTATCCTCTTTTTTTCTTATTTTATTTTGCCTTAATTGTCTTGTCTTAAAGAAAGCTTTCCTGACCCTGCTAGGCTAGTTTCCTATAGCCCCTGCATTCAGGTGTATAATAACTCTTTACTATATGTCCATCTCACCTGCTTGATCGGACATTATGAAGGCACTGTCAGAGGGTCTGCTGTTTCCTATATGCCCAGTAGTACCCAGGCATTGTTTAGAACATGGTAGATGCTCAGTAATATTCTTGGGCCAATGATGGAGTACATAAAATGCATTTCACTTTTTAAATTCATACTGAATTATTTTCTATTCGAATTAAGTTTTAAAAAGAATGTAGTATTAATAACTCTATTTTGTCTTATGGATCTATTTTTACTTGTTATATACCTCCCTTTAATCAATAATATTCAATGTCTACAGATTTTAAAAATTTCATTAACTAAATATGAAAATACAAAGTTTGATATCTCCCTTGAAAATCATAAAATAATTGCTTTTTATAACTCATATCTGTCTTAGTGAAATTGCTCAGTGATGAAATCTTATCGAGGCAGTAGTAATAGTGGCAAGGAGAAAGGATCCAGATTCGCAGTCCAGGATCTGACTCAGAATGACATTGGGCAAATCACTTGCCACCTTTGAGCTTCTTTCCTTATTGGGAGGAAAAAAAAGAAATGAATAAATCTCCCTGCCCACCTTGCATGACCTCTGGGAAAAATCAAAAGGATAGTAATACATATGAGGGTAATTTATATAGAGAGCATAGCCCTTCCACAAATGCAAGGGGTTATTCATTACCATTAAATCTTCCACTCAGTGGAGCTAAGATGTTGTATTTATTATTTAGGCTGAGTCCTTTTTCAGCATCCATATTATATGTTTGTCCTTGGGGGCTGAGGTAAGAAAAATGAAAGGGAGTTTTCAGTTACCCATCTATGGCATGTCACCTTGCCTCACTGAATATTTTGTACATTAGAAAAGGAGAAGGAAAGAAGAATGGAGGAGAAAAGGACAAGGTGAAATGATTTGCCACATCTGACGAGGGGGGCCAGAAGTAACTTGTGCTCTCTTCCAGGTACCATTTCACCCTTTTGCAAACTATAATATGATGTCATCTCATGTTCTCTCTGTTACAATTATTTGCTTTTTATTTCTGAAAAACAAAAAGCAGCATATCAATAATGTTATTTGAGGGTTAATTTTTTTTGTTTGTTTCATTAGTTTTTGTTTACGTTTTGGGTCTGCCAAAATGACACTTCTATCTTTATTGTCAGAGGTTTATTCTTCCTCTCTTTCCCTCCCATGTCAGACACTAAGCAAATTTATTCACTTCAAGCAGGCTCTGAATGTCATGTCAGTGACCTCTCCCAGTTTCATTATTCCTCTACTCAAACCTGCAGATATTAGAGTATTCTGCATGGCACACCATCATTAGGAAGCAAACATTAATAAAGAAAAAAAGTGTTTGACCATCCAAAAATCTATGGAATTTATAATTTTTTGTGCTTATATTAGTTATTGAATGATTGGTGTAGTTTTTTTTTCCTCAGAGTTTTTAAAGGTTTTATTGGCATATAATCAATTAAAATTCTTATTTTTATTTCATTGAATTAAAAAAATAACTAAATTCTTCCTCTCTCATTCGTTACATGGTTTATTCCTGTTTTCATAACTTGCAGAGTTTCAAGGTATCAAAGTAATCAAATATATCCTCTAAAGATAATTAAATGCTTTTTTTAAAATCATCTTTTTTACTGAACCTTTCTTGTTTGTGAACTTTGGGTTGAGGCATAGCTGGGAGGAAGGTCTTATGTGATTGTGAGATTTCTAGTATAAAGAAAGACACACACACACACACACACACACACACACACACACAGAGTCTTGCTTTTTGGCCTGGGTTGGAGTATAGTGGCACGATGATGGCTCACTGCAACCTTGAACTCTTGGGCTGAAACAATTCTTCTGCCTTAGCCTCCCAAGTGGCTGGGACTACAAGTGTATACCAACATGCCTGGCTAATTTTCTTACTTTCTGTAGAGATAGGGGTCTCACTTTGTTGCCCAGGCTAGTCTCAAACTTCTGGACTTAAGTAGTCCTCCCACCTTGGCCTCTCAAACTGCTAAGAGTACAGGCGTGCACCACTGTGCCTGGTCCACAGAAAGATATATATTTTTTTAATTTGAAACATCATTGGCAAATGATCCTAGCAAAAGATACCTGTAGAATGACATCAGAATATTAGGTCAATAAAAGAATCTCATATATTAATATGAGTGGAAAATTTGCAGTTAAAGTTTCATTTTTCTGTTAATTTAAAAAAAATTCCTCATCAACATATTTTACTTTCCATAATTGACTTTGAGTTAGAAAGTATGGTAGTCTTTTAAGAAGATACAGAGAAATTTGATATTGTTTAGACATTTCAATATAAGTGGAAGAATTTTTTTCTGAGATTTGCCTAAAATGTGACATCTTGATCTTGGAAATTATACTGAGAAACATACTATAATATATGAAAATGCAGAATCATCTACATACATTTCTCCAGTTACAGCCTAAATGAGTGAAGATGGCTATCTTGCTAACAAAAACAATTTAAGGAGCCATGATGAATGCATTAGAGATGTATGCATAGAGGAAAACATTTGAGGAGATGGAAATGAATTCAGGACTGAATAGTCTAATATAGACACAATTATCAAAGTAATACTAATGTATATTTGCAGAGTGCTTTGTAAAGCACTTTTAAGAACACTGTATTGTCAGAGGTAGATAGTAGGATCAAAGTCTTTATTCTCCTTTCAAAGATGAAAAAAACTGAGGCCCAATGATATTAGATGATTTGCCCAAAGTTACACATCTAGCAAAATGGAAAGTGGGACTAAATTAAAGAGATATGATTTCCATTTCCAGTTTCTATGACTTCATATTTTATTTTTGAAATTAGTTCTACTTATTCTATGGAAGAAAATATTTGGATGGTATTTGAAGAGGATATGTGTTTTAAGTAGAAAAGTTATTTGGTTTATATTGTCTCTTACTCACCCTAGGTCTCTGTACTTCTTAATCATATACTTCACAGTCTCAGGAAAGCATCCTACATCTCTCATTGGTCACTAACTTAAATAGCACAAATTGATTAAAGACCAACATTTGTCAAAGATAATGACTGGATGCCTTAATGATGGAGGCAATTGATGCCTACAGCCATACAAATTAATATTTTATGGCAGTTCTTAGCCTTTCTTTCCCATGCTGTGATGAAATTAAAGACAATTGTCCTATATATAGTACATTTAATTTCTACCCCAATAGTTATAATTCTCACATTTTTTCTCTGACTTATTTGGAATACCAGTAAATAGGAATGTTGTAATTGCAGGGATAAACTTAACTCTGCATTATTTTGAAAATTTTGGTATTTCAACTAATGTTGGTATCAAATGATATGTGATACCTTTGCAAATGACTTTGCTTCATCAATGGTTTTTGATACAATGGCAGAGAGTTACTGATACATGAGATGTCCCTCAAAGAGGGTCAAATTTAATTCAAGAGAGAAGATACATACAGAAGAAGGCTAACGATGTGAGTAACTCACGGTATTTTGATAGAGGTTGTTTTTCCTTTCCCTACAACCTTGGAGTGAGGAAGCAGATAGGCAGGTGAAGGGTTTGCTAAGGGCAAGGGGAGTGAGGGGATGGCAGGGCAGCATGGGAACAAGTAGTCAGTTTATTGGACTTTTATAGGGTCAGATAATGAAAGACTCAGAACTTCATAAGAGGGAATAACCTTCCCAGTGGGAATGGTCAGGGAAAGCTAGCTGCCTGCAGGAGACATTACATCTAGGCATTAAATAATTGGTAGCAAAGACAAAAGTCCAGAAATCCACAAGGAATGTCTAAGTATTTCAGTTTGTGACTGTGTGGGGGATGGAGTAGGAGTTAAGGCATCAGAAGATAGAGTTTTGACTTTTTGTCTGCTACAGAAGTTCTTCCTGGCCATCCCTGACCTAAAGGGGTCTTCTTCTTTATTTTGCTGCCTGAATAACTCATTAGTAATTAACCTTGGGCTTTTTACTAGTGCTTGGAACACATAGGTGGTCTAATATATTAGACAAGAGAGGTAGGCTAATTATTAGATACATATGTAATGTGCATGATCGACCAATAAATGAAGAAAGAAATATGGACTCTTTTCTGTGTCATTCTTCAATGATATTTTATGCTGTCACTTATTATTTTATGTGTTTGATCTTTTCCAAGTGAAACAAAAACAGTTTGAATGCAAGCACCATGAGAATCTTCTCTAAACCCTCACCCTACCTTCATCCATTGACTTTATTCCTAGTCTGGCCCCAGTCTTGGTCCTACTGTAGTAAAATATTAAGGCCTAATTGATATGTGTTAAGTTAATTAGCCCTTCAGGCTTTGAGAAATAACAGAGACTGGCATAAGCAAAATGGCAGTGTCCAGGGTATATTGAAGATGTTGTTTTAACGATACAGGAATACAGTGTTAAGATATTCACAAGTGTGACAAAAATGAGGATGGAAAGGAATGTACTGATACGAAAACTACTGTGGAAAAAAAAAAGACTTTGGGTTTTTCTTATCAGTATTAGAAGAATTCAGAGAAAAAGTTGTACTGAGGAAAGAAGTTTCAAGGAAGGATTTGCAAATAAAGTGGGTATTAACGAGGCCTTAAAGCTTGGAGATGTTAAAATAGCATGGGTAAGCAAATCTCAATTAATGCATGTATTGCATATATGGAAAGGAAACTAATTCTACATGCCTAATCCCATGAAACTCCTCCAACAGTCCAAATGATGTGGATTTTCACCTCTCTCTAAGTAGCAGTGGTTGCAGGTTTCTACGATAATTCCCCCAGAGAATATCTCTTACCAGGCATTTAATCCTTAGTAAATTCCCGGTGGGAGGAGGACCACTCACTCAATCCTCTTTTAACTTGTCTTCGGTTTAACAGCAACAGGAGGCCTTTTCAGAAGCTACATGCTCATTCAGGGTGGGTTATTAAAGTGCTTAATGGTACTAGCACAGTTGTTACTTCCCGAGTCCTCATAAAAAGCAAGCACCTTAACAAAGGAGAATATGACACAGGAGCATGTGCCAAGCATCGGAATTGTGTTGAGCCATCACAGAGATTTCCTTCTCAAATCAAACTATTTATTTTGATCTGCAATTCTGTTACCTGCACTCAGCCTCAAACTAAACGAACTGGTATTAGTTGATAAAGTGATACAAGCTTACAGCTAGATAGGAGGATGAGCTCTGGTGCTCTGCAGCACTGTAGTTGATTGTAATTTGTTGTATGTTTGCAAGAAACTAGAAGAAAGGATTTTGAATGTTCACAACACAAATAAATGTTTGTGGTCATCGCCATGTTAATTACCCTGTTTTTGTCATTACACTTTGTATATATGTAAGGAAACATTCTGTATCCTATAAATGTGTATAATTATTAAGTGTCGACTAAAAATGAAACAATAAAAACTCCATTAAACTGTTCCTCATCCTGACATTTAAGCCCTAGGTCTTAGCTGAGATGCCTTAACAAAGATTAGAAAGAATTTTAGATTTTTGTACTTTTTTTCATAACCGGAAATGATTTTTTCCAGCAATTACTATAAAGCTCAGATTACAATTTGGCAAATAGAGAACAAAACCAGACACAGCTGTTTTGTGTCTAAAAGTTTCCACAGTCAGGAAGACTTTGTGGAGGAATTCAGCTTGATTTAAACCTTGAATAAAACATGGAATTGGGATTGGTGGCAAAGAAGAGGAGAATCCTGGAATGATAATAGTTTCTATTTTAATAGAACTTTTCAGCTCATAAGTTGTTTTCACCGATGTCATCATATTTCACCTTCTTAACAGCTGTCTAAGGTAGCACTTATCAAATAGTATTTTTAAGTACATTTTTACAAGTCTGTTCCCGCACTCAACCCGGAGCATTCGAAGGGCAGATGCTACACATATCTCCTGTGCTTAATATGGCGTCTGATACAGAGTCGGTAAGCTGGGAGTGTTAGTGAAATAAAGTGAACTTTGAATAAAGCAAACATTCATCTTGAATGTTTGCTGTAGACGGGTATTATGAACCTGCACTGTAGATGTGAAAAATGAGGCTTATGGAACTAACTAAGTGGCCCAAGTCAAAGTAAATGGCAGGACGGTGCCCCAAATCTGACGCTAAATCCAAAGTCATTCACGTTGTCTATGTGCTGAGTGCCAAGATAGACACATGAATCAAGGGGCTGCTAAGACATACCCTTGTGGAACATGCAAAATGGCAATGGCCCAGGTTTTGCCCATAAACTAACCTGATACATTCTAAAGCTCTGTATCAATATTGCTGAGATGAATCCTGGGGGACAGTAAGATAAGAGTTGTCCTGGGATTTTTAGAATGGTTACTGGGAAAATGATTTCTGTTTAGGCAAAAAGACTCCTTTCTATCTTAGAGCACCTCAGCTGAAGCTTGTGACTTAAATCTGATGTATGAAGGGTACATTAGTTAGGAGGCTTGAATCCTGGGTACAGATTCACCACCATTATGTATATTGTCCAGTGAAGTCTCTTGGTTTAAGAAGAAAATTTGTTGGTTATATTGGTTTTTTTTAATTGGATAAAATGGGTACATGCCACAGATGTAAGTCACTACTATCAGTCAGTTCCAGTCCCATTTCCTATGGAATTCTTGGGATGCTGAGCACTGTATCCTTGCAGTATTAAAACAAATTTAAAACTACCAGGGACAGCATTATTTTGCTTAATGTCAATCTTCTTGGTTCTCACAGACAACAGAAATCTTTCCTTTTTCTGGACCTTAGAAAGTTAATTGGGTAGATGTACACAAACATACAGCTATTCCTGATTAATGTTTTTTTCTTTAAATTGTAATATATTGCCTTCTGTATACACACACACGTTTCTGATTCCCTCATTTAAATTCTTTTATTCTTTAAAAATATCTGTGCATATGTGTTTTAACGTATGCTATTAAATTGACTACAAAATTGAGGATTAGAGAGGCTCAAAGAACTCCTGAGCATAAAAGTAGAAAATACTTAAGGTATACACATCTCGCTACAGCCATGATTTTTCATGAGCTATTGAAACTAGGAGAAGGGAAGACAGTGTGTATAAAGACATAGTGTAAAAGCAAAGGGAGACACACTGGCAAAAATGTTTTTAAAAATGATTAATAATCGTTGTGTTGAAGAATTGGTTCAAACTAACTCATTAAACATGGGATTAGATAAAATGATTGATTTGAATTTTCAGAGCACTTAGCTTTGCTGAGTAACTTCTGCCTACATTTCAATATTACCATTATACATAATGGGAAATGCCAATAAGACTAGTTGGACACGATTCCAAGATTTTATCCATATCTTTAGGTAGACTAAAAGTAGAAAGTATCCCTTAAAATTCACTTTCCCATCTAGAGCATACAAGTTTCGACTTGATGACTACTTGTCAGGCTGTTGCCATTTTGGCTTGGGATTTTCCATTAGAAATGATTTCCTTTTCACAGAAAATTACAAGCTAGGAAATCTATTGTTTCAAATAAAATTTATGCAAATATACTGTTTATAACTACTGAATTATCTATAAAAACTATATGCTTGTCCATAAATGTGTGCATATAGTTGTGTGTGTACATATATATGTCTATTTACAAAATATGTTTTTCACAGGCAAGGACAGCAGCCTCACACAAAGCTTTGACCAGCTCTTCCTTTTTTTCAGTAAAAAGGGTATTAGATAAAAAAGAGAGTTGAGCAGAAACTAAGAAAAGAGAGTCACAGAATTTAAGTATTCCTGTTACACTTATATATTACATTTTTTTACACGCTAAAAAAGAGACTGTTCAATTTAATAATACAAAAATAGAATATACTCTGAGTAATTAGTAATTCTTTTGGAAAAATAAGCAGATAATTACAAAGCTGGTTAATATTAGTGGTACTTAATAAGGCTAGTAAATTTATATTCCAGTCACCAAATATTAGCTACTCTTTCAAGTCTTTGCTGGTCTTACAACAGATTTCTTTGGGAAAATGCTTATAATAAGATTTCAAGGATTATTGTAAGCTACTCAGACATAATTTTGTTGCTATGGTTTTTGATATATTTTTTATAAAATTAACAAATGGTATAGAAAATAAGAATGACAATAGGTGGTTCATGAATAAATGGTTTCAGGGTCAAATGAGTTAAAACTAATATTTGTTGAACTTACCCACTTTTTATGTAATTATTGACTGAGAATTTTCAAGAAGGACATATGTGCATATGAGTTGGCTACGTTATTGTTAGCCCTACCTTCATCCCTGCTTCCCTCCAATCCTGACCACCATCCAAATCTTGGCCTTATTATTGGTACCACAGGTATAAAATCTTAATATAGACTATTGCTTTTGCAGGTTCCATCAGAGTAAGTTTTAATTCTTTGTTAAGATTGTCATTTCCTTTAGGGTGGAGATTATTTTATACTTCCCCCAAACACCCCATGGTCCCTAAAACAGTGCTCCCTACATACTCAAAGCCTGTCAGGCACTTTTATTGAGTGGCTGATTGAATCAATCGACTCTTTACTTGTTGAGTACCAAAGATTTAAAAGTGAACAATACATTTTTTTCTGTGTGTGTGGACTTAAAAACCTCAAGCTTAATGAGAAGGCACAGGCAACCAAATAATATGCAATATCAAATGTAAAGGTAAAATACATTAGAATTAAGAAGTTGGGCAGAGTTTAGCTAGACTAAGACTTTTAAAAGGCTTAAGGGAGGAACTGACATTAGAGTTGGTTTGGAAACCTGAGTAGGTTTGCTAGGTAGAGCAGGAATGAGAGTTGGAGAAGATGGATAGAAAGAGGAAGGAAGGATAATCCAGTTAGAAACACAGCATATCTTAAGATGTGCTGTTGTAGAAAATAGTCAGCATGCTTGGAGAATTGTGTGATATCTGGGTTGTCTGGAAAGGAGAACATATGGACCAAAACAGTAGGAATAACAGTCAAATAGTTAAGTCAGTGTTAGTTTATTAAGGGCCTTTTATTCTGGGTGCATGAGTTTGTATTTTTTCCTGGGTGGCTGATAACATAATGATTAAAGTGTGTGAACTGCAGAATCAGACTGAGTTGGGCTCTAATACGGGCTTTACCAATGACTTTTTCAAAGATTACATGAACAGTTACGCAGATAAAGCATTTGACACAGTGTCTCATGTTTCCAAGTATTCAATAAATGTTGGCTGCTTTTATAGGTAATTATGGCAGAACATGAAGTTTAAAACAGGGAAATTATATCATTGGATTTATTTATTTTTGTTATTATTAGATTTTGTTTCACTTTTCGAGAATTGATTTGTGAGCAAATGAGCATAGTGGCAGGGTAGAGAAAGACAAGACAAAATAGTAAATACATAAAAAACTAACTGGGTGGCCTTGGATAGTAAGAGCACACACTAAAATTTATTGAATGCCTACTGTGTGTCAAGTAGTATGCTAATGCTGTACTTATATAATTCCATTTAATTTTCACAGCATCCTAGTAAGAGAAGTGCTATATTATAACCTGAATTTTATAGAAAATGGAGATTGAAGAGTTGAAATGGCACTTCAAGGTCACACACTGGCTAGTGCCAGAACCAGATATTGAAGTTCCTTTGATTTTAGATTTTTCATGGAATTGCTCTACTATGTATGTTATTTTATTTCCCCCGAGCCTCATTTTTCTGTGTGTAGCATGGAAAGAAAAAATTATTCCTTCTTTATAAGTTCTTGGGAGAGCTTAATGCATAACATACATGAAGGAACAAGTATAGTGTCTGATAAATGGTAATCATAGCAATGGTAGTAATTCGTTTTTAGAATATGTTAGAATATTAATTTGAAATTGACTTTGGAGATAAAGTGAAGATTACTGTAGAAATTCTAATCTATTCTAAAAAACCAGCTGGCTTCTACTGTCTGCCCTGGAAAGGCAGAATCTTTCTCTTATCTATGGACTTTAAATTTTTTATAACTATATGCCTTACACTTTCTGAATACTCAATTTAGATCTGTTATGTGTTATTCTATTACTTTTAATTCTTTTTATGCTGGTATAAACTATAGTGTTTGATAAGAATGGGGACTTAATCTACGGAATAAACTTTACTGTGTTAGAGGGGTTTTATATTGCATTGCAGTTATCTGTTTTTCTAATTGTTTCTCAATAGACTGCAGATTTTCAAGGGCATTAGTAATATCTTGGTGATCCATTTATCTCTAGAGTCTTTTGAGTGCTTGGTTCATAACAGGTGATTAATAAATGAGCTCTACCTGAGTAAAGAAAAGAAATAATTGAATGAATGAAAGGCAATCCTATAATGTCTTGCGACATTATATTTGGGGCTATCCGAGGTCCTACTCATTTAACAAGGACTATTATGACATTACTCTTACCAAATTCTCTAAGGCTTTATTAAACAATTATACCTACTAGAATTAGATGCTGCATATCACAGGTGAAAATCAGTTACTCAACTGATTGAAAGTCAATAGTTCACATAGCTTATATCACAAAAGAGTAACAATAATAATTCTCTTTTTTGTTCAAAAATAACCCATACCACCCTCCTTCCTTCCAGCACTGGAGGAGGACTAGGGATCTGTCTATTTCATTTGACTGAGGGGGCTGTTTCTCAAAAGGAGAGTAGGAGGCTCAGAATGTCTTTGCTTCTCTTACATGAGCTACAACATGAGCACATCAGGAAACAGATTCTGAGTACTCCAATGCCATGCCCCTGCTGAGACAGAAGATAATAACATTCAATGTTGAAGTTTCAGTCATTCCTGAGGCTGGACCATCTTGCTAGGAACTCACACAGTAACAAGGTTTAGAGAATTTCCAGTTCTTAGAGCCAGCTCCCTGGTTAGGACTCTCTTTCACTTCTCCTGCAATCAGGAGGATTCTGCTCTGAATCACACTTAGACTGTCCACTGTGAAAATATGAAAAGATGACAAGTTATACTATATTCAGACATAAGGTTAAAAAAGCCTCTTCACATAAAGGGAAAACAGCAATGTATTTCAGGAAGCTAGTGTGCTACGGGCAAGTATTATATTCTCATTCCTTTCCAGCATGAGGGTTGAGGGAGGAGGGCAAAAGTAAGGGAGCATCTGTCTAAGGCCCTGCTAATGTTTCAGTTCAGAAAATAGTGCTCTGCTTCAACTGTAAACATTGTGAAATGCTTTCTTTCCCCACGAGGCAACTTGGCTCTGGGATACTGTCCATTCTACATTTTTATTATAGAAAACAGGCAAATGAAATGTGGAGTGACACTCTTGGTTTTCTGTGGTTGGTTGAGCTCCCTTTAGCCCCTCCCCTGGAACTGGTTGTTCAGTAATGGCTACAGAAGAGTCCCAGATGTTTGCAGAGTAAATGTGATGCTTGGCTTTGACTCTTGGAAGCAATGAGGGGTGGAGTGGGGCTGAATTACCAAAAAAGGCCTTATTTATTGACCCTAAAAGTACCTATAAAAGCCTCACCTACCTAGAGTTAACCTTTCTCCTGTCCTTCCATTCAATTCCTAAGTAAGCAAATTTGGATTAACTACTCCAAACCCTTACTTAGAAACTGTTTCCATCACAGTTATCTGCTCTCGGACATCTTTTCTCTTAATGTTCATTTTAAACTTATTCCTCCTGGATAAATGTTGTGTGTGTGCATGCATGTGTGTCTGTATTTATATGAACAAATAAGAAGCTGGGAAAAAAGATACCAAGGCCTTGTGAATTTTGGCCTCTCTTTTCATATGTCTCTAGGCCTTTTCTGCTCCCTCAGGGAAAGCTTAAGCACTTCATGTCTCCTCTTACCTCTCTCTCTGTCTCTTTCTGTGTGTGTGTGTACCTGTGTGTGTGTGCGTGTGTGTGTGTGAGGAGAGAGAGAGAGGTGTTTTTATATAATGCTAAAGAAAGGAGAAGGAAGAGATACTAGGAAGGGAAGATCATTTGTTCCCAATTAACTCTGCTTATCTGTGTGGCTGAGGTGGTTGCTCCATCAGAATTGTATTTATTGTAGCTTGCGTGATTCCCCCTCTGTTCCACGAGGATATATAAATGTAATAAGCCCTTCCATTACCTTGGCTATATCCAAACAGGTGAGAAAGCAAAAATTAAATGATATCTTGCTGTTGTAGAGAAACTCAGACCTTTCTTTCTGGAGATACGTCAAATGGCTACCTTTGTAGATCTGGACCTAACCCAGGGAAGCCTGGTGTGTTTATCTGGGATCTCCTACTCTCTGTGTAGCACCCTCTCTGACCCTTTCCCCAATTCTCAATCAAGAAAGCCTTGAGCAAATCTGATTTCTGGGGTGATCAGATCTGAAGTTCTAAGCATTCACTAAACACTGCTAAGAGCATTGCATAGCATAATTGAAACCAAATGCTTGCCACAAACAGCCCCATGTCATCTCCTAGATGAACAGATTACTCTAAAATACCAGTTCATGCACTGGCTTCATTGAGATGACCTAGGAAACTTGCTACATGACAGATTCTTACATTGTATTGCCCACTATTTTGCCTCAGTCTGTTTGATAGTCAGCTAAGTTTGCCAGGTTTGGGAACTCCAGTTTTATGCCTCAAATTAGAAGTCACTCCGGAAACATCCCTTCAGCCCTCACTTGGTGAAGTAACTTTCACCTTGTCCAGCTTACTCTGGTGCTGTTTGCCTAATTTTCAAGGACAGGAATTATGCTACTTTGTTATATCTAAGTGAAAGGAAAATAGAAGCCCCAGTAGCAGTCTGTTGAGTCACTCGCACAAAATGATCCTCTGAGGCTCATTTTGCAGACACACTGAGATCCAAAGATAGCTATACAGAGGGATTGTTGGCATAAGGCCATCAGATACACCAATGTGCACACATAAATGTCTACACATGTACACACACTATCATTGCTCTGTCTCTCAGAGCCACGGACAAAGTTGGCCAAGCTTTTGGCCAGGACTGTTACGAATGATTGCTCAGACTGTATGCTGAATAGTTCTGGACACCATTTCATAGACTGCAATGTGAATGGTCCTCCAGCAGTTGTGCAATGTGGTGGGCCTTGGAAAAATTTAGTCTTTATTTTCAAAACAGAAAGAAGCCCACCACTGAGGAAGCAAACACGATGTTTGGGGTGAAATTTCCACAGGATTATCTTCTTGTTATGCGGTTAGGTCTCAAGCTCGGCTCTCAGCACATGCACACGCATATGCACACACTCTACTTATTGGATTTTTCCTCTTCTCCAATCCAGAATGATTTGCTAAAGTTTCCTTCCATACCCCTACATCACAGATGGATTGGGAAATGCCACAACAAATTAGAAGTGGAGAGTTAAGTCATGGCAAGTGACTGCTCAACTCAATGCTCCTTCAACATTCTGGAACTGTTTAATGTCAGTCTTGACTGTCTTTGTCTCCAGGGCCCTTTTCTCAAAACCAAGTCCCATGCAATAAAGCACGTTTATTTCATGCAACACAGCTTAGCTGATGCTTATAGTTCCAAATACTGTGGTTTACTAGGTACAACTCACTCGGGAGTGCTTAGTATAAAGGAACATGCACAGCACAGCGACAGAGAATGCTCATCACCAACACAAGGAAGTAAAGGAGATGCAAAGCTATGGTAGCTACAGGAGGATTAGCTTTCCTGATTTCACTTTGAGAAAAGCCTCATGTCTCTACAGTCCACTAGTTTGGCAAGGCATTTGCCCTTGGCTGTGAGATGATGTTACTTTCAAAGTAAGTCATATAAATTTCCAGGCTTGTCCAGGATCAGGGGCTGGAATCTTCCCTCAATTGTAGTCCTTTCCTTAAAACCAGTTCTAAGCTTTTGCATTTGTTTTATGAAGTGATTGAATAGCCCTGGAATATGAGTTTCCTCCAATCTCTTCCACTTTGCAAACTCCAGAACCATTTGACCAATAAGTTAAAACCCAGAGGAGGACTGACTGTGAGCTAAGGCTTCAGACATGCAAAGCGCACAACCCTGGGAAACAGCAGCATCTGGGACAGGAGGCTCCCATTGCTTCACATGAGGACGTCATAGGTTTTACAAAGCAAACACACACGGAAAACCAGTAGTGGCCCAAGTCAGACACACTGTCTGGGATGCACAGTTAAGTGAGGACCCAGACCAGGGAGCCACCTGTTCCTCTAGCTTGCATACATTTATTTCACACCACCTCAGACCACTCATAGTTTGCTTACCTGCTCATTGTTGCTCTCCACCATTCCCCATACTCCCTTTGGGGGTGAAACACTCTATTTCCGACTTGTGCTGGGCCAGTCTCCTGTCTTTGTACCTGGTGAGCATGAACAAGGACAGGAGCAAACAGAAAGACGTGATTGTGTGCTTAACTGCCAGGCTGAGGAAGGGCCGTGACTGTGGAGATGGTCACCCTGTGCCAAAACAGGGGTTCCTGCTTCTTAATGCAGTGACCAACCTGTGATACTTATTAGATGATTGTGATGGCATATGGACAGACAGCATCAGGTCTGATGTTGTTACTTTTTGGTTAAACCACATGTAACCCATTCTTTCACACTGCCTATTAAACTTTGAATTTACCACATTTAATATTCAATGGTAAAAGGAGTGCAATTTCAAGCATGTTAGAAAAAGATGAATATCAATCAATACGTTAGAATCTATGCAGTGCTTACCATATGTCAGGCACTACGCTAGAACTTTACCTAAATTGTATCCTGGGCACAGTCCTGGGCCAGAGGCTTTGTTACTATTTTCATTTTACTGATGAAGAAACCTAAGATTATAGAGGTTGAGTAAATTGATCAAAGATACACAGTACGTGGTTGGGCTGGATTCTGAATACAGGAAGTCTCAGTTTAGAACCCACACTTTAGCCATTGTAATGTGTTGCCTTCCATCACCAAGTTGGTTTTGTTTTTCTTTTTGAGACTAAGTCTCACTCTGTTGCCCAGGCTGGAGTGCAGTGGCAGCATCTCAGCTCGCTGCAACCTCTGTCTCGGGTTCAAGCAAGTCTCCTGCCTCAGACCCCTGAGTAGCTGGGACTACAGGCACCTGCCCCCACGCCTAGCTAATTTTTGTATTTTTAGTAGAGACAGGGTTTCACTGTGTTAGCCAGGATGGTCTCAACCTCTGACTTTGTGATTTGCTCGCCTCAGCCTCCCATAGTGCTGAGATTACAGGCGTGAGCCACTGTGCCTGGCCCCGTTATCAAGTTTTTAAGCTAATTGTTATTTTGAACAAGCCCTCACTGAGTGATACCATTCTGGATGCTGTTAGACGTTGGTAATAACAGAAGTGAGAAGACATGTTCTTTGGATATGAAAAGTTTCTATAACCGTTAAGCCGAAGTTTGACTGTCAGTATTGGGAGGCCTCCATTTTACAGTGTGGCTCAAACAGCTTTTGCATTGTAATTGGCAGTTCACTGCCCTTGGAAGATACTAGATATTTCATCTAAAATAGGTGATGAGATTCCCAACATTACTCTTCTATGTGGTGCATCAAGATAAGTTCTTGTACCTCAATGACAGGTTTTTGGGCCAACATGATTCCACAGAGATCACCTTTTTTATTCATTGGTTCAACCCCATGAAGTTGTTAAAAGAGAGCTGTTATTTCCATTTGCCAAATAAGAAAGCTAGATTTACTTAACTGACTTCACGAAAGTCACATGCCTCATCAGTAGAGAATATCACCAGTAGAGCTTGCAGGGGCCCAAGACTCTTAAGGCTTTATTACCTTTTTGCTAATTAAGCTAGAGCCTGGTATGATACCACTTCATTCATGTTCCTGGTATCTAGTAGGCAGTAATAAAGGGAGATACTAAATGAGACTTGTTCACCTCACTACAGTCAAAATCCTTTGTTTCTTTTCCTGCTGTGTCAAAAGTAGTATAAAATGAAACAAAATGCAACAAAGTCAAGGGGCAGAGGCCTTCCTCTTCATTTTTTTCCCTTCCAAAATGTTTAAAATATCAAATATTTGAAGAAAAATGGCTTATTATATCAAGCCAAATGAATTTAATGGATTACCTATTTAGCAGACATTTGTTGAGCATTATTAAATCCTAGGTAGTGGACTTTGCACTACAGATATAAAGATAAGTAATCTGCAGATCCTGCCTGATAGAACTTACTTAACAGTAGGAGAAGGATGAAAGAAGAACCATGTACACAAGTTAGACATCTTTAGATGTAGGCATAAAGAAGAAAGGAAAAGAACTTAGGGACTTTGTCAAAGGAGGTAAAGCATCAGACCAAGCTAGATAGAGTAGACTTAATTTTACCAAAGAAAGTACCTTAGAAGTAGCAATGGTTTGCAATGTGGCAATGTTGCCCCACATTTCAATGCAAAGTGTTTTGTGCTTATTTGTGAATTGAATTGTTTAACCAAAATACTGCTCTACGGCTTAAAAGAATATTGATAGAATAATAACTTATTGGTGGTCATTCAGTTCCTTAAAAAGGGATCCTTAACATATTTTTGAATACCTTCTGTTAGGCTAATTGTGAATTAATCATTAAATATTTCACAAATGAATTAAACCTACAGTCTTCATGCTTATAAGATCTTCTCTCTCTCTCTTTCCCTTTCTCTCATGACTACAGACATGCTCTTCCAGGTGACCTCTGTATATGAAACATGGAATAGATTCTAAGCATCCTATTCTATCAATCTCTAACCTCTGTGAAGAAAAAGGAATGCTTATACACTGCTGATGGGAATGCAAATAGTTTGGCCACTGTGGAAAGCAGCTTGGCAATTTCTCAAAGAACTTAAAACAGAGCTACCATTGGATCCAGAAATCCCATTATGGGGCATACAACTAAAGGAATAAAAATCTTTCTACCGTAAAGACACATCTATGTGTATGTTCACTGCAGCACTATTCACTATAACAAAGTCACGGAATCAACCTAAATTCCCATCAATGACAGACTGGATAAAGACTGCATCATAGAATACTATGCAGTCGTAAAGGGAATGAGATCATGTCCTTTACAGTAATATGGATGGCACAGGACGGTGCTATTCTAACCAAACTAATGCAGGAACAGAAAACCAAGTACTTCATGTTTTCATTTATAAATGGAAGCTAAGCTTTGAGTATGCATGGACACAAAGGGAACAGTAGACACTGGGGCCGTCTTGAGGGTGGAAGGTGGGAGGAGAGTGAGGATCAAAAAACCATCAGGTACAATACTTATTACCTGGATGATGAAATAATCTGCACATTATACCCCTGTGACATACAACTTACCTATAAAACAAACCTGCACATGTACCCCTGAACCTAAAAGATCAGAAAAACAATAGAAACAAGACAAAAACAAAAAACAAAACCTAACTGCTTTTGGTAAAGGCTTTCACTGACATATGAAAAACAACAAAATAATGAAAATACAAAACAATAACAAAACTCATTTTAAAAATGTGAGCAATATCTTAGACTTTTTGGAACTTTCAAGCAGTTTTTGTATCCAATGTAAGCTGAAAATGGCATTAATACAGAATGGGAAACTCATCTTTGCTTTCTGATAGGACCCTTCTTGCCTGTCTGTAACTGTAATTATATTCACCAGATATTTAAATAGACCACATTTTTATTCATTCACTTATTATCTGATTCATTTGCTCATTATCCCATTCACCAATAATGTGCTGTTCAAAGTTACTAATAGCTTTAATAGTCTCTACCGTTGAGTTTAAAAACTCAAGATTTTTTCCAGTTGAGTTTATTTTAGAAATACAGAATTGTCAATTAAAAATATTTTAAGCTTTTCAGAATTTATAGTTCATGAAATATCAATTTAAAAATTTCATTTCTTTTACATAATAAATTCATATATCTTTTAGACACTAAAACACACATCCATTCGTACTTGTGAGGCACTATTTTAAGTGCTTTGCAAGTATTAACTCACTTTTCAAATGAAATATTTAATATACTATAGCTATATTCAAAGTTATAAAGTAATAATGACAAAATATTGAGCATGCCAGGCTGTTTTCTGTACACTATTGTAAATTATTAAAACAGCCACACAAAGCAGGTGTTATTATATTCATTCTGAAAAGACAGACACTGAGGATCAGTGTCAGTAAGCCCAAGCTCATGTGGTTTATGATCAGGGAGCCAAAGGTGAAAAATCAGGTTTCCCTCATTCTAAAGCTCATGCTATTTCCGTTCATTTTTCCTATAAGTGACAATGTTAGTATATTCAAAAACAAAATTATAAAAGCTCATATTTACCTTTTCTCTTCTTGACCCCATGTTGCAAATAATTAGCAGAGTTACCAAGGTCAGCCAGTAGAAGATCTGGTGATAGGACTTTAAATTTTTTTCCTTCATTTAGGTACCTATACCTGTACCATGCAGGTTTAGTTTACATCATTCAAAACCATTTACTAAATAGTCCATGTGCTGGGCACTGTGATAAGGAGCACATGGGTGACTACGTCATTGATAAGGTCACAGTCTTGAGTGAGAAGATAAAATGTAAACAGATAATTTCCTAACAATGTAAGAAGTTTTATTATAGAAACAAAAATGACAAGGGCTTCTTAACCCATACTAGATTGGCAGAGAACACTTCAGTGAGATACGATACCTAAGACAAATCTGAAAAATTGAGTAGACATGCACTGTGAAAAGATGAGTAGGGATAGAAGAGAAAATCAAGTGCAAACATGTAAGGAGACTCAGCAGTATTACGTATACTGGGAAACACTGTTGTGTAATTTTTATTGTAATAAGTATAAAATAGGAGGTCTACGGGAAAGTAGATGGAGAAGTATATAAAAATGATGAATTTATTTGTTGATTATGAGATGTCATTGTGGAATCTTTGTACTAGATAAAACAGGATCAGAGTTGACATTTAGATAAAATGCAATGGACTTGAAGGAACAAAACTAGAGATAAATACTACTACAATTATATGAGAGATGATAAGCTAATGCGTAGGGAAGTGATAATACCGATAAAAATAGAGTACAGTCTCAAAACTAGGAGACAAAAATAAGTAGGATTTATTGAATTATGAGCACAATAGGGAGAAGTATGGAATGCTACCCCAGTTACTGTGTTGGATGGTACAATTAACTTGGTTAAGAAAATAGAAGAAGTATGTTTGGGGAAGGAAATACAAAGCTTCATTTTGGAATATTTGGTTTGAGATGCTGGTGGGACATCCAAGTGGACATATTCAGTAGACACATGAATATAAACATTTGGAGGTTAGAGGATTGTTATACACAGGGGAGCTGTCAGCATACCAGTGGTTGCAAATACAGTGAGAATGGTTGAAAATACTCAAAGAGAATAGGAAAACTATGTAGACAGTGGAAAGAAGAGGCTAAGAGTCATGCTCATTCTGCCTGTCCAAAAACTTTTGTAACGCTGTTAATGTAAGCATTCCCTTAAAACATTTACGGAAAAAAAATTTGCTGAGTGCCTTGTATATGCTAGACATGGAGTTCAAGGCTCTTCAATCTGATGGTTTTCTTATAACTCTAGATTTCTAGATTTATATCCAATGCAGTTTGACACTTTAGTTTATAGGCCAGAAGCTTGGCATGAAAAACTCTCAAAATAGCTTTAATAAGTTTCAGAATGACTTGTTCTAAAATAAAGTTTGGTTATCTTCCCTAAAGATTTTTTTTTTGTTGTTGTTCTTGTACCTTCTTTTGTCCAGGAAGTTCTAGCTCCTCTTTATTCAGTTCTACGAGAGCCCATGTTCATCTGGTAAATCTAAGAGACGTGTGGGTAAAAATAACAGGATTGGATAGTAAATGTAATTTTTCCATTATTATTTGGATCAAAATTTCATTTCTTCACCTCAATTCCTCTTTCTTACCAGTATCTACTGAATATTGGATTACTGACATTTCTGTATTGGCTATGTAACCCAGAATGTATAAGTGAGTACAGAATGAAGTAAAAGACTAGAATACAATAAAGAAGCTTAAATAATAAATGTGTATATTAGGTGAAATAGCAGATAGATGGGGAATTATGCCTGAATCTGGCAGAAAGGAGAGAGTTTCATATTGGAAATAATGATGCCTTATCTGAGGCTGATCAAGTTTGAATAAATGATCAGGAATATGAACATTAAAATGTATTAGAATTCAGGGGGGAAAAGAAGCTTGGTACTTATATGTCCTTTATACAAGCACTAAATTCACTCAGAATGGTAGCAGAGTTTGGGATGGACAGAAGTTCTTTACCCAGAAGTTGGCAGTAAATAGTAGTTATAAACAAAGCTAAAAGATATGGGGATAACGAGATTTCACGCGTCTCAATTGAATCAGAGTTTTAGTTTTCACATTTTTGTATGTGAGGGTATGGAATGTGTCTGGAAGCAGCGTTGAGTTGTTGACCTCCATCTCTCTGTCCTATGGAACACGTGATACAGAAGAGTAACTTTATTTGAGAGAGATACAGGGGTAGGAATGTCCTTAGGCAGGAACTAGGTTTCAGTTTAATTTTTTTTAAAACAACAGTAAATGAGTGTTTAGTGAAGAGGTTGAATAAGAAGGGGGGTTTATCATTAAACAGGAATTATAGACAGGGCCTCTATATGATTTGGAAGGGAAAGGACAGTGGATGAAGCAAAGAGCATTATATAGAAGTAGAATTTGCAAATGTGCTACAATTTCTAAGATGCTAGGAAGATTCCATTGATGAATTCTTCCCTCACCTTTCTCTGATGCCAAGAAGCAAATGTTTTCCATCCTCTGTGAGTGAGGACACTCATGATACAAATGCTGTTGTGAATAAATATCCCATGGAATACTTAGAGACATGTTTTCTGATAGATATTGCAGACTCTCTGAGAACATATTTGGTTAAAAATGTGTGGGGAAAGAGCCTTCGGTTCCTAGAGAGTTCAAGAATGGAGGGGAAAAAAGACAGTAAATGAGAAAGCTAAAGGTACTAGAGGCACATTTCTCTTACTCCACAGTTTTGTCATAGGCTTATTCCGTTCCAGGCTTTGTTTTCCAATAGATCAAACTGTCTTGAAAAATAATTTTCTTTTTCCCTGTAGTCTACCCCTTGAAGGAACACTGTACTAAGTCTTGTGAGCACTTAAGCTCATTTTCCATTCCTAAACTAGCTGTCATTCTGCTTAGCGAAAACCACAGGGAGATATTTTCTCCTATGTTTAGAAACCACTGTATACCTATTTTACTGTAGGCTATCATGCTTTAAACTATTCATAGAAAAAAACAGCATGATTTGTCTAGGAAGTCTGTGAAAGGGAGTTGGAAAATGTTGCATATTTCACATATGTCTTACGTGTAAATTTTAGTAACTCAATATGGAATGGACACTAATGAGGCAGGAGGGTAAGACTGGGGAGTAAGTGGGTAGGAGTGTGTTCTTCAAGGAAACCTCTCATTTAAACCAATGTAGATGCATCCCATTTACAAAGCAAATTTAAATTCTCTTTTTCCTCAATTACTTTCTATTATTTAGATAGAAGTATTGTATGAGCAGAGAAAAATGATATGGGAGGAAAGAGGTTTTTTTTGCCAAGAAAGTGCCAAAGAAAGGTTAAAGTTACTGAGTGAGTGACATTTGAACTCTAGTCATATGACAAGTCACGTGAATGTTACAGAAAATTCTGTAAGGGATTTTCATACCAAAATTGCAGTAAGGATGGCAGTTTTAAGACTAAGCTTGAGCATAAACATGGAAGTCCGGAGACTTAAAGAAAACTGATCAGGGTGAATAAACCCTAAACATAGTGCCTGCATTATGTAAGCCCTCAACCAGGATTTTCTGAGAATACCTGCATGAATAAATGAAAGAAATTGAATTGTAACTTTAGGGATTATCAAATATCCAAGGGGCTTTGTTGTTGTTATTTGTTTTGTTTTTAATAATAATTACAAAATGAAGACATTCTGACAACTTTGGTCAAGAGATCAAGGAAGTTGGAAAATATTAAAGATGTTTATGGAAAGTGGTAACTAATGTGGAGAGTTTTGAGATTAACTCTAATAATAATTGCAGAAAAAAGGAGGAAAAAACATACTTTTTCATTTGCATATTGTACAGTCAGTACATACTGCAGGCTCCATCTTCAAAACATCCCTAAAATTTGACCATTTCTCACCCGTATTTTTATTACCCTGGCCCAAGCCATCAATACCTCTTAAAAATGTAATAGTTTCCTAAACTGTTTCTGCTTCTTACCTTTCTAAATTTCCCCAACCCCGACCAAACCCATTTCAACCTCCAGCCAGCAAGCAGAATATCCTGTAAAAATAGAAATCTTTTCATATCCTTCCTCTGCTCAAAACTCTGTTACCCATCTCTCTGAGTAAATTCTGAATTTTTATAATGGTTTACAAATCCCTACACTTATCTCCCACTCCCCAACTGCCTCTCTGATCCCAGAACTCACTTTTTCTCCCTTGCTCACACTGTTTCATGTACAACTATCTTTTTTTTACTTGAAGACAGCAGATATCCTCCCACCATAGTGTCTTGCTTTGGCCATTTCCTCTGCCTTTAATGCTTTCCTTAAAAAATCTTCAAAGCTTACTTCGTTCAAATGTTTGCGTAAATGTCACTTTCTCAATACATCCTGCCATGACCACCCTATTAAAAAGGCAACTACCATTCTGCTCTCTCTGTTACCATTTCCTGCTTTCATCATGAATAGTTATATAAAATAATATGTTTTACTTATTTATTTTATTTGTTTTGTGTTTTCTCCCCAGTGGAATCTGTGATAGAATGCACAGATTGCTCTATGGAGGTATGGGTTCTGAACTGTATGCTTCACTGCTATCTTCCTGGTACATATGATATTATATGTAATAATAATTATTGAATGAGGACGTGTATGAATGACTGACAAAAAGGAGAATTAAATCATAAATTTCTAGGAAATTTGCATAAGTAATAAGGAGCCAAATGTTAATCCCCAAGACAATGGAGAAAATATCTCCAGAGCGTGTCAGAGGTCTTCATGGCAGCCCCTTCCATCACAGACCCAAGGGCTTAGGAGGAAACGGTGGTTTCGTGGGTGGGGCCTGGGGTCCCTGAGCTGTGTGCAGCCTAGAGACTTGGTGCCCTGCATCTCAGCCCCTCCAGGGTTATGGCTGTAAAGGGTCAACATCAAGCTCAGACTGTGGCTTCAGAGGATGCAGGCCCCAAGCCTTGGCAGCTTCCACGTGGTGTTGAGCTTGCAAGTACAGAGAGGTCAAGAATTGAGTTTCAGGAACCTCTTCCTAGATCTCGGATGTGTGAAAATGTCTGATGTCCAGGCAGAAGTTTGCTGCAGGGGCGGGGCTTTCATGGAGAACCTCTGCTAGGGCAGTGCAGAAGAGAATTGTGTAGTTGGAGGCCCTACGCAGAGTCCCTACTGGGGCACCACCTAGTGGAGCTGTGAGAAGAGAGCCGCTGTCCTCCAGACACCAGAATGGTAGACCCACCGACAGCTTGTACAGTGCACCTGAAAAAGCAGCAGACACTCAATGCCAGCCTGTGAAAGCAGATGGGAGGGAGGCTGTACCCTTCAAAGCCACAGGGGCAGAGCTGCCTAAGACCATGGGACGGCATCGCTTGTGTTAGCCTGACCTGAATGTGAAACAGTGAAATATGCAGTCAAAGGAGATCATTTTGGAACTTTAAGATTTGACTGCCCTCCTGGATTTGGGACTTCCATGGGTCCTGTTGCCCCTTTGTTTTGGGCAATTTCTCTCATTTGGATTGGCTGTATTTACCCAATGCCTGCACCTCCATGGTAACTAGGAAGTAACTAACTTGCTTTTGAATTTACAGGCTCAGAGGCAGAAAGGACTTGCCTTGTCTTGGATGAGACTTTGGACTGTGCACTTTTGAGTGAATGCTGAAGTGATTTGAGACTTTGGGGTACTATCAGGAAGGCATGACTGGTTTTGAAATGTGAAATTATGAGATTTGAGAGGGGCCGAGGGCAGAATGATACAGTTTGGCTCTGATTCTCCACCCAAATCTCATCTTCAATTGCACTCCAATAATTCTCATGTGTTGTGGGAGGGACCTGGTGGGAGATAATTGAATCATGAGGGCAGTTTCCCCATACTGTTCTCGTGGTAGTGATTGAGTCTCAAGAGAGCTGTTGGTTTGATAAGAGGAAACTTGTTTCACTTGGTTCTCATTCTCTCTGCCTGCTGCCATTCTTGTAAGATGGGACTTGCTCCTCCTTGCCTTCCACCGTGATTGTGAGGCTTCCCCAGCCACATGGAACTGTAAATCGAAGTAAACCTCTTTCTTTTGTAGATTGTCCAGCCTCAGGCATGTCTTTATCAGCAGCATGAAAATGGACTAATACAATTATATGGAAGATACTTATTTTTAAAAATATTTGCCTTTCCTTTGGATCGTCACATTCCTCTTAACAAGCTGTCCCATCCTTACCTTCAGGATGTAGACACTGATTAGACTAAGATGATAATAGTAATTATCAGATTCACTTGCCACTTTACTTACCAGTTTTAGCCAATGATCATGAGAGAGGGTCTTCTGGAGACTTCTAAGAACGATTTCTTTAGTATTAATAAAACACTGGAAAATGGTCTCTTTTTGCTGTGGACAGTGGTCTGAATGTGATACCTGACAATGTTCCAACCATATGGCAGGCATGGGAGAAGCTAAGCCAACATTTCACAAAATGTGGTCCAGTGGTTCAATGGTAGACTGTAAAGGTCTAAGTAGGTAGGTCCTTGAACCAATGCGTCCTTTGAGCTATTGAATTAGACATTTTTAGTGTCAGAAATTATTTTTATGTGAGATTAATTTGCTTATCATTTAAGCCACTTTGAGTTAGGTTATATATTCTCTGAGGCTGAACTCTTTCTAGCTGGTATGCTTGGTTTCATTAGTTTTTCTATCAAAACTGAGTCAAAGAGTTTCCAAAATTTATGGCATTTACTTAGGTTTGAATGTTTACAAATTTTGTGTGTGTCTTTCTGTGTGTGTGTGTGTGTGTGTGTGTGTGTGTGTGTATGATGACTCTAAAGAAGTAAGTTACTACTAACAAATACTTTAGTTTTACTTAGATGTTTGTGTTCTTTTAAATAATGTTCCTTTCTATATGTACCATTTATATAAGATAACAGCCAGCGTTTATAAGTTAGATTTGTAAGGAGCAAAAAAAAGAGAAGTAGATTGGGTAAAGCAAGGTATTATTTTCTCAATAATCCACACTTAAAGAAAGCCTAAATAGTTGATCCTCATAATCATGGAGCAAACACCCCCTGTTCACTTCCTGACAACTCTGCTAATTACAGTCATAACCAGTTACTGTGGGTTTAGTGTTACACTCTGAAACTGATTAGGTAATGGGAAATGATTCAGCTCATAACATTGAAGCTTTATAACTACTCTGAAAATGCTTTTGTTCACATATATTGAAGAATTGGCACTGGCTTACACATATTTAACAAAAATTGTTCTCAATGATCTTTTGTGTAATTCGACTAAGAATGTGTGACACACACAAAAAAGAAAATAAACTTCAGTGTTTTTATGTGCTTATTCCTTATTAGTCAGTGACAGATCCATATGGAAATAATCCTGGCTCTACTCAATGATGATTTAGGAATTCTTTTCCAGGCACCATCTTCTTTGAGACCAATTATAGCAAATTTTGGAGCCTTTTTTTATTTCTTAGTTCTCTCTTTCCTTTTGCCTTTCTGGCTTCGGAAAGAATTTTTCTGACTTCAGTTTTTAATCGTGACTTTGCTGTAGTTATTGAATCCACTTCCCCTTTGTACCAACACAAAGCTTTATAACAGCTTTGAATACATTCAATTCTGTTCCTATGTTGGTTCCTTGAACACCAGCCAAGACCTCAGCTTTTGGACCTCAGGCAAAGTTTGGATCAAACATCTAGCCTTAGGTGATATCTTTAGCGATCACCCAGAAACACGGTTTATAATTTTAAAACATCTTAGGGAAAATATATGAGGTAGAATGCTGCACATTGCATCTTATTCTACAGATTTATTGCCACATTCCTTTTAGGACCATCCTAATTTTGGATCTTGGCAGTCATAAAGTGAAGAGAGAAATTACAGTGTAATATACTTTTGAATAGCATTCACATTATTATAGAAAAACTTTCCCTATATCATTTAATTTTCTTAACAAACTTAGCAGTGTAATTATCCCCATCCAGTAGATAAGGAAACTGTGACTCAGAAAGCTTCACAATTTGGTCAAGACCCCACAGCAAGTAAGTCTCAGAAGTACAACGGAAACCAGATGTTTTACCTCCAAATCTCATGCTCTTTATTAACAACATACTTTTTTCTTCATTTTGTGTTTAAAAATCCCCTTATTTAAATAATCTGATGGCACATTTGAGGGACTGAAAAGGTCACACACGAAGTTAATAGTGTATACTTGGTGGAGCTAGGCTTCGAGCACAATATAAACTTGTTTTTTTAAAGGTCAAATATGACTACATAACAGCCAAGTGGAATAAATCACTCTCCAGGCCCCCTGCTAACATGCAAACAGACTGGCATTTCTCTGGCTGAAGTTTTCCTAGACAGAAATACACCAAAAATCTGCAGGCTGTAAAAGAGGCATCACTGAGAAGAGCTGACAGTCAGTTTCGATGTGTGGGATACAGTGTGATAGCAGAAGACAGACAAGGATGAAGTGGTAGAAGATTTTAACAACTTCAAAGTGTTACAAAGAGAGCTGAAGGAAAGCCCAAGTCAGCCTTCGAAGTCAAATTGATCAGAAGAAAATTCTAGATAAAGGCAGAGGGGGAAGTCATTGTGGATCTTCAGGTTAGAGGGAAAGAGTAAAGCCAAATTTAAAAAGTTCAGTATTATTCAGTAGTGTTGCAGAGTAATTCCCTACTTCAATCTCATCTCTTAACCTTCTATACATCTATATATGTAAATATATTGGAATGATTTACTAGATATTCCATCAGAGCTTGTGGTCTCTATGCACAGAAAAACATCTTTTCCCCAGACTTGAAATGTCAACTTGATTCATTCAGATAAATCAGATTAAAAACAAAAATTGAGCATCATTAATAGCTCCAGAAACTAATGGCAAAGTGAACATAAGTTGCACAATGATTTGAGAAATAGCCAGGTAACATATTTCACTGTGTTCTATGAAAATAATGGAAAGGTAGAAGCTGACAAGTGAGGAAGCAATGCAAATAAGGAATTAAAAAGTAAAAAATCAGCTCTATTGAGTCAGTAATTCTATTCTAGGAATTTATTCTAAAAAAATAATTCAACATAAGCTGAGATGTTTCTTCACAAAGATTTTTTCCTTCAATGTTATAGAAAATAGAAAAAAAATAACCTCAACAAAACAAGAACAAACAAACCAATGGAAAATAGTTTACTAAATTACAGCATAGCAATATTATGGAAATGTGTTAAATTCTGAATTGAGTAAAGCCTTTCATTTAGCTTCTAGAGAATTCCCAAAGGGTGTATTGTAATCCTACTTATCATGAGAACTTGCATGAAGGTATGAATCATCATAAGTCATTGCCATTTTGTTGTGTGCTTTCCCTAAACATTGCTATTTGTTGCACAATCAATAGAAATTCAGGAAGATACAGATTTTAAAATCAATCCTAAAGTGCTTTACAAGCTAATAGAATATCCTCAATAGGGAAAACTTTTTAGGGAGGAACAAAATGTTAACTAGAGGTGCAGTCTCCACAGGAAACATTTTTTTATGGCTTTTAATCAAGTTGCTAGTTTCTGTCTTTAAAGGACTGAGGAATTTTCAGACAAATAACTTCTTGTTTCTAAAGAGAGATGAGTAGTTTTCCAATGGAGATTTTTCCTTACATTTTTATATATGAACAACTGGAAAAGCTCTGAAGTCAGATGAAGCTACATAATAAATATAATAAGAGCCATCACTTATTGAGCACTTGGAATATTCCAGACACAATTCTAAGTCCCTGAATTTACTGATTTAATCACTGTAACAGTCTTAGGAGTTAGTTACTATTATTATTCCTACTTTACAAATGAAGAAGAACTACGACACAGGAGATTACCAGACTTTCCCAGGTTACTGAATTGGTCAACTGTGATGTAAATTACTTCTCACTAAAATACTGGCTACAAATAATAGCTGTACTATTTGTTAAACCTAGTTCTGTCTTTAAATGGCCTAAGGGAGATAGGCACTCTACTGTTTTTCAAACCTTACCATTTTTTTTCCATAATCTCCTTGGCTTGAGCCAATGCCTATACTCTATCTTGAGCCCTTTCTACCCTTAGGGATAGGAAGACTGATTCCTCTGTGATACTAACGTTGATTACAATTTGCACCAGCAACTTGATTTTCTCAGTCTGGGGACTGATGGAGCTTAAACCTCAGTAGTGCTGGATGGAAGCACATTTACTCTAAAGCTGATGAGTATCAGGGCCCCTCCCTCATAGATGCCCCTGGCAAGACCCTGTTTCTATTTCTGTATTCACATTTTGTAATCTTTTTCTTAAATACAGCTCCCCAAGTAGAATGAACTTTAGGTCTCACAAAGCCTGAATCTACCTGTATACTAGAATTTGCCTTCACCCCATAATGGAATCATAAACTAACTGTGTTTATGTTCATAGGGTTGGTTATGCTTTCTGAGTTACAATTTCCCCCACATATAAAATGGAAATGTTGAGGATTAGGTAAGATAATTTACATAAAATGCTTGGTTTTAGTAGTTGTTTCATAATGTTGCTTTCATATCTGTTATTTTTTCTGTACTAATAAATTCTGCAACTAGGCAGGCTTTTCTCAGATAGCTCTGATATAAAATATTTGTCCTGTTTTCTCCACATGTCCCCTAATACGTATGAAGCTGTGATTCCTCATATGAGATGTAACCAATATTATCTCCATTAATTAATGTAAGTGAATGCATCTTTGATTTTCTTATCTTCATCTGGACCTAGCACATGATCCGTCTGCTCCCACATACCCTAACTTAGGCTGCTGTGATTTAGGCTGGATTTGAAAATGATACAGAGACAGATGATGATGTTCTCTTTACCTCATCTCAGCCTGTCTCCCCTGTTAATCTGTAGTAGGGCCTATTCTCTTCCTTCATATCAATTGTTACATATTATAATTAAATATCTGCTTGACTACTAGTTTAGTAACTGTCTGTCTCGCTACACCATAAACTTTATGGGGGGCATGAGCATGTCTGTTCTTTTTTTGTTTGTTTGTTTTTGAGATGGAGTTTCTCTCTTCTTGCCCAGGCTGGAGTGCAATGGCACAATCTCAGCTCACTGCAATCTCCGCCTCCCAGGTTCAAGCGATTCTCATGCCTTAGCATCCTGAGTAGCTGGGGTTACAGGCTGTGCGCCACCACGCCTGGCTAATTTCGTATTTTTAGTAGAGAAGGAGTTTCTCCATGTTGGTCAGACTGGTCTCGAACTCCTGACCTCAGGTGATCCGCCCACCTCAGCCTCCTAAAGTGCTGGGATTACAGGTGTGAACCACCACGCCAAGCCTATGTGTATTCTTTTAACAAGCATCTAGGATAGGGCCTAGTATAGAGCAGCAACTCAACAAGTGGAAATGATAAAAGCAGGGACATTTATCAAAGACAAGGTAGCACTATTTATCTGCATCATAACTGGCCTCCCCCTTCTATTTTACACAGAATTTCTTTCACCAGTTCTTCTTGTCTCAACTAAATCATTCTGTTTGCCACCCTCCTTTCTTCCTCTACCTTTGTTGCCTTTTTAACCCCTCCTGTCCAATCTCAAGACATAAAACTTGTTCCTTTTTTTCTCATTCCTTTGTCTTTGGACTACTTAAAAACAAACAAGATTTCTACATTTTGCAAAGAAGCTTAGTTCCCATTTATTTCAGGATTGAAAATCACTGGATTTTAACAAGAACAAGATGAGATATGGGTGGAAGAAGGAGATTGGGATGTTCCTTTTGCCTGTATACATGCAAGGGGTGAAGACTGAATGGAGGGGAATCATGCTTACTTTTGATAGTTGCAGCTGCCCAAGAGTGAGAATAACACCCACAGAGAGAGAAGCAGTTCTAGAAAGTCCTGGACATGGAATTACAGGTAGCTAGTGTAAGCTGTGCACTTACATGGGCATCAAAGGAATCATCGGCACTCCATGATAGGGGGAGAGAACTAAAATCACAAGTCTATGACTAGAGATTACCTTTCCACTTCCCTCTATTCTTCATCACGTTGTCTTAAAGGTATTATTTTAATAAAGGGAATTATATTTATCTTGGTTTTAGGATAATGTTTTATGGCTAATTATAATCACAACAGATGGATTTCCTAATTTTGTCATTTCTAAGCAGATTTCCACACTGCCAAATGTCTATCACAATAAATGAAAGTGAGATTATTTTAATTTCACAATGCAAAATACCCAAAGAAACATTTACTGATATTTTTTAAGTACTTGGTATTTTCTAGGTCTTAAACTAAGAGTTTCACTGTGATCTATTATGGATATCCAGGAGTTTGTCATGTCAGAATGTGATAAGCTAATGCATGAAGTTAGGTAGTGTCGTCTATGTATATACTCACACACGTATATAAGCATATATAAATATATAGGCACAGACACACGTGTTATATACACACATAATCACACACATATACCTATATAAACATACATATAGATAGATATACCTTAGCTCTTCAGATTTGTCTAACTTGACTGGGCTTTAGTTTGCCTGAGATAGACAATATATAATGGTAATTAAGTGTAGCAGATCTGGAGTTAATTAACATGAATTTGAATCTCAGCAATACCACTTACTAGCTGTATTATGAATAACATATAACTTTGTCTTAAATTTTCTATTTGAATAATGGAAGAAATACTATGTAATTTACAGGATTAATGTTTTACATAGATTTTAGCATTTAATTTCACAAAGACACTGATATGGTTTTGCTCTCGTTCCCCACTCAAATCTCATCTCAAATTGTAATTCTCATGTGACAAGGGAGGGACCTATAATCCCCATGTGTGGAGGGAGGGAGGTGATTGGATTGTGAGAGTGCAGTTTCCCCCATGCTGTTCTCATGATAGTGAGTGAGTTCTTGTGACAGCTAAAGGTTTTATAAGGGGCTCTTACCCCTTTGCTTTCTCTTTTCTCTCTTGCTGCCTTGTGAAGAAGATTCCTGCTTCACATTTGGCCATGATTGTAAGTTTCCTGAAGCCTCCCCAGCCATGCGGAACTGGGAGTCAATTAGACCTCTTTCCTTTATAAACTATCCAGTCTCGGATAGCATCTTCATAGCAGTGTGAGAACGGACTAATAAAGACACTATGACCTATGGACTATTATTATACCCCTTTCACCGATAAAGAAACTGAGGCACAAAGTGGCTAGGTAGCTTGCTGAAAGTCACACAGTTAGATGAGGCAAAGCCAGGACTCATATTTGGGCTGTTGAACTCTAAGGTTTGTACTGTAGAATACTAGATTGGAGAAGATCATCAAAATTTCCCAAGGAATGACTAAAAAGAAAAGAAAACTCAAAAAATCAAGTCGAGGGCAAAGAAAAAGAAGAGAAAGAGGAAGAACAAGCATCTGTACCAGGTGCTATACTAATAGCTTTTAAAACATAGCTTCAAACATTGTCTCTTTACAACCCTGGGGAGGGGTATTGATGATCCTATTTAACAGAGGTCTATAGGTCACAAAGTTTATAAATGTTGATGTCAGAATTCAAAGTCAAGTTCGGTTCTTCTGTTTGTAAATAATATACTTAGACACATATTGGATATTTTCTAAATACCTGGCATAGTGCTTGGTTTTCTAGTTGACATCCAGAAAATACATTTCACAGGCTCTCGACTCAAAGAGCTTGGAATCCAATGGGGATGATAAACATTGGTTGTCATAGACAAACAGAGAACACTAAACTCATGGAAAAGATACTAACACCTGCCGGGCATGGTGGCTCATATCTGTAATCCCAACACTTCAGGAGGTCAAGGTGGGTGGATCCCCTGAGGTCAGGAGTTCGAGACCAGCCTGGCCAACATGGTGAAACCCTATCTCTACTAAAAATGCAAAATTAGCTAGGTGTAATGGTGCTTGCCTGTAATCTCAGCTACTCAGGAAGTTGACGCAGGAGAATCACCTGTTCCCGTGAGGTGGAGTTTGCAGTAAGCCAAGATTGGGCCACTGCACTCTAGCCTGGGCGACAGAGCAAGACTTTGTCTCAAAAATAAATAATTAAATAACATCTGTGTGTCCTAGAATGAAAAAATAAAACTCCTGGAACTAAAATGGAAAATGCCATGGTGAGATTTGAACTGACCTTGGCCAGAGAGGAACAAGCTTGGCACATTGTGCATGACAACTACTTGTTAACTGCATAAGTGATAGAGCTGATTAAGTAAAAAGACATGATATTCTTTGTTACCTTTCTTCCTCACATGGGGCCTTGTAAAGCTGAAGGTTTAAGCTTTCTCCTTCAAGCCTAGAAAGAGGGCAGAGTGTAGAAAGTGTAGTTGGAAGAAACAAATGGGTGCAAGCTGTTTGTGACTGTCATGTTTACCACAAATACAATAGCATAAGGTTTCTGAAAGCAGGGATCATGTATGTACCCCAGTACCCACAACAGTGAGTAGGACATGGCAGGACTCAATAATTACAAAAAAAGTGCTGCTGAATGGAAGAATAAATGAATGAGAAAGAAAAAAATACTATTTCAGGGAAGACATAGAGAAATCAGAGAAGAGGAAAATAAAAACCCTACAAGCAGGATCCATACCATCATGTTATCCCTTTTTTTTTTTTTGAGGTCTTTCCTGTCCTCTCATAATTATTTCCCTTTTTATATATCCACAGTGTCCCCTACAAAGGATCAAGTCACATATACCTCTTTACTGACATTATTTATTTATGACTCTGACTCTATTATGAAGAGAGAAGTTGCCTGGGGGAAGGATAGTATTTTATTCATGTTTATAGCTGCAGTGCATAACCTATTGTCTAGCCCATAGCAGACAACATGGTTGCTATAGTTTGAATATGTCACCAAAAGTTCATGTGTTGAAAACCTAATTGCCATTGTAACAGCATTAAGAGGTGGGGCATTTGGGGAGTGATTGTTATGAGGGCTCTGCCCTCATGAATGGATTAATGCTGTTATCACAGGAGTGGTTAGTTATTGGGTGAGTAGGCTCCCGGTAAAAAGAAAAGTTTATCTCTCATTTGCTCTCTCTCTCTCTCTCTCACACACACACATGGTCTCTTCCCCTTCCACCATGGGATGACCCTCACCAGATGCTGATGCCATGCTCTTGGATTCCCAGTCTTCAGAATCGAGAGAAATAATATTCATTTTAATGATGTTACCCAGTCTGTGGTATTCTGTTACAGCAACACAAAGCAGACCAGGAAAATGATGAAATGGTACCTATTTATTACGATTGCTTGGGTAATAACATTCACTGAGCAGAGAGCCTTGCCTACCTGTGACTGACTTATGTCTACTCTTTTCTTTCCTAGCCGGGATTGTGTTTGCTGCCTGGTACACATCTTAGACTTTACTTTTTGTATTACGGACTTCCTTCAATTCACCAAGCTTAACTTCATTCTCCATCAATGTGTGCATTGCCCCCTTGTGTCTCCTTTAGTGAAACTCCCCACTAACCTCTGTTGGGCTTTCTCCCCACTCCTGTGAGGCTCTGCTGCCCTCTGGGGGCCTTGTTCATCACACACTTCTCAGGGCCCAGTTGGATCTGCACTTGGCAACACAGTCCCAGCGTAGGAGTGTCATGACAGTGCTACCAAGCCTCAGCGCTCCTTTGCCTGCTCCTACATTCCCCAGTTTAAAATGTGTGGCCATAAGATGTAGTTGATTTAGGAACATTAAACTTGGGCATAAGCAAGCAAGAAGTCTATCAAGAACTGAAACCCATCACAAGGGGAGGCTGTAAGAGGCTACCGCAGGGTCTCAGTGCTCTTGCTATCAACAAAATCCCTGGCGATGAGTATCACACCTGCATCTTGGTAGTCTGCACATTGCATCAAGGTTTACACTATAGAATCCAGCAGCCAACTAATGAGAATGTTCTGTTTGACTAATGAACATTGATTTCCATCTTTACCTGGACCTTTGGGAGACAAAGAACTTCCTCAAAGAGATGGGGCCTGAAATTGCTTTTTGCTAAACCCTCAGCCAACATCTAATTTCCAAATCCAATGATGACTCATAACTCTGTCTAACCTGACTCATCTGCAACTGGAACTATGATCATTCCTTCATTTTTGAAACACGTTTTTTTCTTTTCCTGTCATGCTATCACATGTATCTGGGTCTCAGTTCTTGGACTTTCCTTTATTTAACTAGTCTCTGGGCTCTGTCCTTGATTCTTCCAAACTGTACTTCCAAACAAATCCCAAACTCTCCTAATTTTCAGGCTAGTTTTCTAGCAGGTTCTTGGACTTGTTCACTTAGATGTCTCTTAGAAATTTTAAATTTAACAAGTCCAAAAACAAACACATATTTCTTCAAACCTGTTCTCCTTTGCCTTTCCTGCCCCCAATCCAAATTATTTCTTATTTAGTCCTATTATCATCAAATGCAAATGGCTCCCCCCTCCCCAACACTTTTAGTTTATTCTCCAGCCTGGACATTTCCTGCGAGCTCATAGGATGTAATATAAACATGTCCAAACTTAGCTGGACACAGATGGACCTTAGGGAATACCCTCAGTTAGGAGATTCGAGACAACTTCAAATAGCTCCAAGCCATATCTTTCACCCTTCAATTCTCTTCCCCTTGAGGTTGAATTACACAGGTCCAAATCCTCCATTCACAAAGGTAAAAACCTAGTACTCATCTTTAAGTATTCTCTTTTCTTTATATGCAACGTCCAATCAATTGTTAAGTTTTATCCTTCTACATTCTAGTTGAAACCATTATGATTTCTCAGCTATCCTTTTGCAATGAACATCTAATTTCCCACTTCTCTTCTTGTCGCTCTACATTTTATTCTATCTACAGAAACCATAAAGATCTCTTGAACATGTTAATCTTATCATGTAACTCGTCAAACCTTCCGAAGTTTCCTGTCACATTTAGGACAATATATAAAATCTATACCTCACCTAGTCTGATCCCCGAATACCAGTCCACATTTTTCTCTTGCTGTTGTCTCCTTTTCTCATTTTACTTTAGTCACAATGGAATTTTCCCAGTCCCCCTGAAATGAATATGTGTTTCCTGTCTCAAGAATTTTTTGCTTGTTGCTTTGTTTGCTTGGGACACATACCTCCACCTCCCAGAACTCTCTGTGTCTTATTTTCTCACTCATTCTTCCTTCTCTTCAACTTATTCAGAAGGCTGTTCATGACACTGTATCTAAAAATTATCTAAAATTAGTCCCAAATCCATTTCACTGTAATAACTCATCTTGCTTCTCTACTCTTTACGGCAATTAATACTATATATTTGTTTATGTTTTATTGGCATTCTCCCTGACTATAGTTGAAGCTCTTTGAAGGTTGAGATTTTATGTTATTCATAATTTGATTCTCAAAGCATAGAATAATTGCTGGCACATAGCATATTCTTGATGAACAATTATTGAATGTGCTAATGAATAAAGTCAGGGTATTAAATTATAGCCAAAGTTCCCCAGAACTGTCCTCTCTTACAATGACTTTTGCTTTATGTTTAATAAGTATGTATATTAAAACTTTTGTTGCAGTTTGCTTGAAATTTGGCTACATGGAACTTTCTTCCTTTTAGAAAGATGTTTCTCACGTGCTCTCTCTCTTATATATATGTGTGTATGTGTATATATATATTATACACACACACACACACACACACACACACACACACACACATATAAACATGATTAGAGCCATCTCAGTGAATGGTAAAGTCTTATGAGCCCTATGTGTTTAAAACTTCCATGGACTAAATAGTGAAGAAAGACTTTATTGTGTAAGCTTGATTGAGTGGGGGAGAAACTTCATGCTAATGAAATTCATATAAATAAATTTATGTAAATTCAATGAATTTACTTCGTAGACACAGAAATGTACAAGAACAATTTGAGTGATGAAACAGCTTCGTTTACGGAGCAGGTTAATGCTGAGGAGGAGCATAAGGTTACATTGAAAAGGTTAGAAAAGCAAGCTGAAGATACTATGAAGAATTCCCACTAGTGTATTTTTCAACAGAAATGGGGAAGCACTGAGTATTTTTTAGTTGATCAGATGTATTGGTTTCTCATTCTTGCATTAATTCAGATGTATAGATATTTGATATTCAATTGCATAGCAATTGTTGAAATTAAATGATACAAAATTAAAACATTAAAAAACCAGTTTTATCTAATATCTGATTAAAAATGGGTAAATTGAGGACAAGGAGAAATTAAATGTGATTACGTTTTCAGAGTAGGAAGTAGAAAAAATTGTTGAATTTAATAGAAACATGGGAAGAAAAAAACTATTACAAATGGATTTATTTGATATAAAAGAAAGTGAGTTTTGGATGTGCTGAGGTTGAGGTGATTCCAGGTATGAAAGTGGAGCTATCTAGTTGTCATTTGTAGACTCATAACCAGAACTCAAAGGAAGGCGAATACTTGAGAACTGAAAGTGTAATGATGGGATGGTTGAGTTCTCCAAAGAAGAGAACAAAAGTAGACAGAAGTCAAGGACCACAGATGGACCTTAGGGAATACCCTAAGTTAGGAGATTCGAGACAACTTCCAATAGCCCCAAGCCATATCTTTTATCTATTTCTTGCTGGAATGCTTTCCCTATATAAGCAACTCAAACACTCCCATTATTCTTGTACTCAAGACTGTCTCCCATGAGTTTCTTTAATCACTTGAGGGTTGAAGTTCTGTACCTGATTCCCTCTTTGAGACTAACAGGCAAATATTTTTCAGCTAAGGAGCAATGGAGGTTACAATAAGGCATAGTGTGAAGAGCACAAGAAGTAGGCTAGTAGTCATAGGTTCACATTAGCTCAATAACAAGCTGAGCATACGGGCTCAGATAAATTATTTCACCCCTCTGAGCCTCAACTTTCACAAGTATAAAAATTAGTATATGTTTTGCAAGGCTATTGTACAAATGAAGTAAGATATAATATGTAATACCATGCAGTACTTTATAGGAACTTGATGCATATGTTTTCTTCTTAACCAGCCACCAGATATAGCCCTGTGCCTACAAACTAATGAAAATCCTAGAACTACAAATACCTTGTTGGGGGTGGGGAAGGGAGGGAGTTGGGAGATAGAAAGTAAGGCCAAAAAAAAAAAAAATGTCTAAGTGAATAACGAAAGATAGAAAACTTATTTTAGCCAAAGAACTAGAGAAAAGGATATTCCTATCTTCCTCTTGTTTATTTCTTTCATCTTTACCAAAGGAATGCTGCTTGGGAGAAGAGAGTTGTTAACTCACAGAATTACGCCTGAGGCATACTTTTCTCTGATATAAAATGTTATGTTCTGCAGGAGATACGATTGGCATGCACCAGATATGGTGCAGCAAGTCCACTTCAAAGCAGGACTAATGTGAATAAAAAGGAACATTTCTTGAGACAGAATTTTGAAAATAAAACTGCTTAGTTTACCTTACTGTTCAGAAAATTCATAACAATTAATCAAAAACATTTAAATCAAATTGAAGTAGGAACGAATGGGACCACTAACATCACATGCAAATTAAAAACATCCACTGTAATCACTGCACTCAAAAATATCAATTCATTATACAAAGGGAGTGTTTTACATGCAGTTCATCAAAATCATCCAGACATAGTCTTTAATAGCTCCACAAATATACTTCAATTATTACAGAGCCAAACCATTTAATTAATCACTGCAAAGTAATTCTTCCCTCAAAATTAAACGCTTTAAAATATATCATTCATAGCATTACAACCTGCCAGATCTAAATCTTCTTAGCATTTACCTTCTACATTTCCAGTGGAGACATTAATGTATTTAAAAGTATATTACCAGGCACTAGCGGAACATTTTGAAAGCTGAGTTATTCTCTTGGAAAATGAACTACTCTTGAGTGTTGATTCACATTAAGGGAGGAGCTAAGCCTTCACCAGAGACTACAGAAATGAATCTTTGCTGGTCACCCAGCACATATTTACTAGACAACTTGATAAAAACAAGCACTGAGTTAGTTGCTGAGGGTGGAGAGAAAGAAAGCAATGCCTACAAGAAATTTACTGTCAAGCACAGGTAAAGAACATACAAATCAATGGTACAATACAACCTGATGAGATTTATAGGAGATCCAGAGAATCCAATGGAAATACAGTTGATAAAATAGGTGGAATATTTGGGTTAGGTTTGGAGAGTAAGAAGGTGTTTCCTAGGTAATAGAAAGGGAGATAAATTCAGGCATTAGTAGAGGCAGGAAGAATATAAAACAAAGAAATGGCCAAGGGGGCCTAGCACAGTTGCTCATGCCTGTAATCCCAGCAATTTGGGAGACCAAGGAGGGTGGATTTCTTGAGTTCAGAAGTTTAAGACCAAGTAGGGCAACATGGTGAAGCCTGGTCTCTACAAAAAGTACAAAAATTAGCCAGGTGTGGTGGTGCACACCTGTGGTTCCAGTTCCTTGGGAGGCTGAGGCAGGAGGATCACTCTAGCCCAGGCCATGGATGTTGTTTGTGCCACTGAAGTCCAGCCTGGGTGACAGAGCCATATACTGTCTCAAAGAACAAAAACAAACAAAACAAAACAAAAAAACTAAACCTAAAAATCCCAAAAACCATAAAACAACAACAAAAGAAATGTCCAAGGATTGTTGTATTTGGGAACTATATGCAGTTTGGCTCTGTGTTACAGTATGTGTTTGGAGGTTGACTGGAGAAGCACTGGTGGTGGTGGGAGGGGCACTGTAGGGGTTTGATGTAGCCGACTGGTGGTTGGACCCGAGATTGGGAAGGCCAAGTCATTAAGGGCCAGGTGATTAAGACTTTCTGAGCCATGTGAAAGAGTTTTAGATTTTTATGTTGTAAGGCATCTATACTCTCGGAAATTAATTTGAGTATTGAATAATGTGATTACATTTTCACTTGTAGGAAGATGACTCTGGTAGCTGCTGGGACAGGATGGTGGATCAGTAGTAGAGATTTAGAACATTATGTCAGCAGTTCAGACAATAGGTTATGAAGACCTGTTCCATTAAGATATCATGAAAATTCAAAAGATAAGGTCAAATTAGTAGGAGAAATGACTGACTGGATGTGAAGGGTCAGAGGAAGCAAAATGTTATGGATGACACAGGTTTGGGCAATTAGGTCGAAGTTACAGCTTTTATCCAGAGAGGAAATAGAAGAAGAAGAAGAAACTTCAATCATGGTCTAGAGAAGTAATGATAAAATAATTACTTGATTTCTTGATCAAAATAATATTTTCTTCTGATGACCTGATTTAAACATTAAAAAATTATCTGGATTATCAAGTATACTTAATTCTAAAAGTTGACTTAAGTATCCTTTCTATTAGGTAGGTACTTAAGAAATAGCTGGTGAACTTCAGCTGTACCTGACCACTTTCTAAAATATATGTTCCACAACAACTTTAGAAGTAGTCATCATTTGAAGAAAGGAACTAAAAATAAGTTATAACCGATAAAATGAAACCACGCACTTCATCTGTATCTGTGTTTGGGAAACATACCCAACTCCTTGTACCAATTTAGTCCAAGTCGGCCTTGTTTGCATTATGCAGACATTTCGGTTAAACTTAAATGTGCTACTTGTGTACACTTGCTTTCATGACCAAACCACATTGTCTTTAGACGTTGATTGGATTATAATACAGAGGAGTACTTCAGACAGTGGCTTTAAGTCTTCCAGAAAGATAAACTGATAAGGGATGGGGGGAATAACAAAGGAAAACTGGGAAATGGATAGATATTTATTCAGTTTATCAAGAGGGTTAAATAGGAAGATTTGTAACTGAAATCAAGTAATGATGATAATTTCTCAAATGTCTTTCTCAATGCTGATCTTTCATTGATTCTTACAAATTCTGTACCAGTCTTTCAAATACAATCTTAGGGTATAATTTCTGGTAGCTAAGCTAATGGACTCTAGAGACAAACTCTAGATTTAAATTTAAAGTCCAGTCCTTTCCAGCTGTCTGTCCTTGGGCAATTTATTTCAGGCCTTACATGTCTCAACTTCTTTATTTATAAAATGGGAATACTAATATGACCTGCCTCATGGGGTTGTTATAATGGTTGGATGAATGTTTATGTCGTACTGACAGTAGTGCCTGCTACATCGTAAATGTTCACTGAAAGTTAGTTATCATTAGCCCCCACCATCTCCTTTCTGCATCCATCCTACACTCCGCTTTGCCTTCTGTGGTTTCTGGCTATTTAGACTTTAGCTTGAGTGTCCAAGAATTTCACTTTGAATCCTGCAATAGTTGCAAAAACAGCCTGACTTCATTCTTGGTCTCTTTTCTCATCTACCTCCCACCAGCAGACTTCAAGCTCTTCATACTTGCTCTGAGCACTTACTTAGGTGTAAAATGTTGCCGACTCTGACATACTAATTTTCTCTCATAGTAAAAGGTTATGTGCCCCTTCACAATTCTTCTGTCCCTCCAGAAACGGGGTGAGTAAGCACTGACAAGGCAGATTCAATTCTTGTTCAGAAGGTCAAGCTTTAGAGATAGCGATACATTTTGGTAGATTTTAGGGTTAAAGTTCTTAATCTCAATTGTTGAATTCAAACCTTAGTTTAGCCACTTGCCACTGTGGGCAAGTTTCTTTCCCCTCTCCGAACTTCAGTGTCCTCATCAGTACAGGGGTCTAATAAACGTTTCTTACAGGGTTGTTGTAAGAAGTGAATTAGATTAAACAGATAGTACACATGGGCACACGGTACATCACCAGTCAGTGGAAGATCCTGGTAGTTTGACTCTGAAGAATAAAAACTGCAAACATGACTCATTGAATTGTAATGGCATTTTTGCTGTCAAAAGTGAGTGGTAGGATATTTAGGCAAGACTCCTTCTATGGTATGTGAGATATATGCTTTTAAAACCTGGCATCAACATTCTAGGAAACAATTGTGATTTTTTCCAACGTTTAAATGTCCCTTTTTTTTTTTTTTTTTTTGGTCGGAATCTTTGTTGCCTAGTCTGGAGTGCAGTGGCATGACCAGAGCTCACTCCTGCCTCAAACTCCTGGGCTCAAGTGATACTCCTACCTCAGCCTCCTGAGTAACTGCTACAACAGCTGTGTGTCATCACACCTGGCTAATTTTTTTTTTGTAGAGATGGAATCTTGCTATGTCGTCCAGGACAGTCTTGAACTCCTGGCCTGAAGTTGTCCTCCCACCTTGGTGTCACAACATGCTAGGATTACAAGCATAAGCCACTGTGGCTGGACTGTCGTATCATTTTCATGGGTATGGAAATGTAACATCAATGATAATGTGCAAACCAAGAGATGAAATTTGAAAATTTGTATTTGGAATCTTCTTCAGTTGGTACATCTGGAAATCAGCACCTCTACTGTTACCACTGCTTCTGCAAAATTTGTCTCTGCTGCTTACATTGAGTTCTCTGTGCATACCCACAGCAGTAGTCTTTGATTATTGCTACACAAGCTGAGAGCATCTTGGGCAGAAAGGCTCGCTCACTGGAGTTGCCCAAAGAACTTTGCCTGCCACCTAGTGGCCAGGAAAGGGACCCGGTCGGCTGACTGCTGGGGGCCAGGTTAGGGGTTGAGGTGGGAAGAAAAGGAGGAGGAAAAGAGTACACAGACGGTTGACACACAAGGTCTGATTCTTCACTAGCATTACTGAGGATGGTCAGAAATGCCCCGGAGTTTAAAAGCTGTCTGCTCCTTTCAGCCCACAACTTGCAGTCTGTCTGGCACTATTCTCCCTGGAGATACAGTCACCTAGCAGTGTCTGTGCAGTGAATGCAATTAAACAAAAGCCTCTGAAAATGTCCAAGGGGAAATTAAATAACATGTGCTTTGATGTAGGGATTTGGAGTTTGAAGGTGAAAAAGACAGCCAAGACATCAGAAATCTGCATTTGCTTAGCTCCAGTTCAGCACACTAGCATTCTGCTAACGTGTCTTCTTTTTCCACTAGAGTCAGTTTGCTCAGTTTTTCTCAAGTACCATCAACATTCTAAACATCCTTTAGGTTAAAACAAATCCTGAAGTTGGACTTCTGTTGAGTGAATGATGAAGTCAGTTTTTCTCGTGTTTTCATTAGTTAATCAATGAAAGGGAAAAGTGCCTCCTAGTCCATTTGGGCTAGAACATTTGGTTCTCGTTTTGCTACACCGCCAGGCCCTTGCTCTGTGCATAGAGAAAAGTCTACTTTTGTCCTGGTTCATTCTCCAGCAATAAGCTGTACACTCAGGTGTATCCAGTGGCTGGATAGTTCCTGAGAGATGTGTCCACAGTTCACTCATAGCTCCTGTTCCCTCTCATTTACCTCTGATGTTCCTTGTGTGCCTTTTCTGCATTGTCCGCCTCAGTCCAGAGCACACTGTCTGGTGTGCCTGACTCTCACTAATGGGCCAAGTGTGGTCCTGCCCTCTTCGGCTTCTAATCAAGACTCCAGTGGGATCCAGAGTGAAGTGGACAGGACACAGCACAGGGGAAAGTTCAGATGGATGGTTTAACACAGCAGGAGCTTGTTTATCCCTGAGGAATATAAGTAGGAGGAATCGGTAGGGCTTGCTCTCATTTTTACCCCTTGTATTACCATGACACCGATTTACTGAGTATCTACTGAGAGCCAACAAAGGGATGAATTTGTTCTTGTCCCCCAGTGATCTCTGGTAGAAGATGCATGCCGGGGGTATGGGGGAATACAGTGACTTTCCGTGTGATACATATGACCAGAGTAAAACCTTACAAGATGTCATGAAACTTCACTGGAGTTTTGGGTAGGGAAGACGAAAATCTCCTCTTCCTTTGCCTAATCCAAGATAGTCTGTCTTTCAAGGAGTGTTGTGGTTAGGACAGGATCATTCATCTGGTCTCCAGATCGTAGGAAGTGTGCATTCGTTTTTTATTGCTGCTTTAACAGTTGACCAAAAATTTAATGGCTTTAAAGCAACAGAAATTTATTATCTTACAGTTCTGGAGATCAGAAGGCTGAAATGGCTTTCACTGAGCTAAAATCATGGTGTGCTAGCAGGGCTACATTCCTTTCTTGGAGGCTGTAGGATGGGACAGTCCATTTCCTTGTATTTGTCAGCTTCTAGAGCCTGCTAGCATACCTTGGCCTTCTGTACTCTTTCTCCACATTCAAAGCCAGCAGAGTAGCACTTTCAAGTGTCTCTCTGACTCTGGCACCCCTACTTCATTCTTGTAATGGCTTTGTGATCACATTAGGCCCACTGGATAATCCAAGATCATCTTTCCTTAACATAATTGCACCTGCAAGTCCCTTTTATAACAACATATTCACAGGTTCCAGGGAATAGCATGCGACCACATTTCAGGGCCATCATTCTGGCTACTAAAGAGGACTTCAGATTGATATTATTCTATCCTATTACTTCCCTCGTTGTACTCATGCTATCGAAGATTTAATAAGATTTCTTTGTTTAATTTAGCATTTGTTTTTACAGCAATTCTATTTGTTGATGCTGAGATACTAGCCAACTTAAATCCCACATTCTATTCTAATTCCCTGTTAATTAACTGTGTTCCTGCATCTGGCATGAACACAGTTGTTTGTTTGGACATGAATGTAGGGGAATCGGAAAGAGCCTCCTGGATTGGACATTGGCTCCTAGCGACGTGAAAAGATGTTCTCCTCAGCCGCAAGTGGAGAAGCTGGGTGAACACTTTTAGAATAATCTCTGAGACTGCTCTGGAATTTACCAGATGGGCAGAGTGGAGAGTATGCTTAATAACCCAACCAATAGCAAGCCTCTTATGATAGCAGTGTTATTATCTTCCCCTCAGGTGGGCCAGCAATGTCCTAGAGTTTAATGAATCTGCAAAACAAAAGTCTGAATATGAAGCAAACAGGAAGGAGGAAACAATTACCCACTTGACATACCTTCTTGAAAGCTTACCAATCATGGTATCGTGGAAAGAACATGATGTTTGGACTCAGACAACCTTGGGGTTCAGGACTATTTGCGTCCCTTATCAGCTATGTAATCTTGATCGCTTAACCTCTCTCAGCTTCAGTTTTCTCACTTTAAAACAGAGTTAATAATAATGACATCTGACTCATGTCACTGTTGTGAGCTTAGAATAGGTAAGTCCATAGTTCTCCAAGTGAGTCTATATTGTGATTCCTAACCCAGCAGTGTCGGCATTCCTTGGAGGCTCCTTAGCAAGGCAACCTCTCTGGCCCTACCCTAGACCAACTGAATCAGAAACTCTGGGTTGGGAAGCTTTATTCCATAAAATAGTAGTATGCAAAGCACATGGAATAGTGTCTCACACGTGACTGGGAGGTACTTAACAAATGCTGATTGTAATTATTCTTTTCACTGGGAGCCTTATTATATTCAGCATGCTTTTTGCTTTTCAGTTACTCTTTATTTTGGAAGAGCATGGCCAATGACAGATTTATGTTTGTTTACCAAGTCATGGTCCCTCTTTTTCTCAAACCAAAAAGTCATGTAAGTAAATGAAAGAAAACTGCATTATTTGTTTGTATTTCTGGCTGTGCCATTTTAACTCAGCAGATGGGGAGTCACACTCTCTGGCAGCTTCTTTATCCAGAATGTGCTGCTGTGATGCCAGAGAACAAGGGCAGGCAGAAAGCTCATGCACCTGAGAGATGCAGTGACTATGTTCTTCAATTGTTTTTTTAAATGTTGCAGCTAAATATACGTGAAAAACATGAGCACATGCATGCCTCACCAAATACAGCTTCGTATTATGTGATGCATAAAATGTATTGCAGTGATTCATCATTGAGTTTCTGTGTAATTAAGTAAAGATGAATCCACATGTTCGGGATCAAGTTAAAAATCAGATTTTTTAATGAAGAATCATAAATGAACTGCCAAACCACAACAGGAATGAGAGAAATGGCTAAAACACACAAACCACCTTTAAGCCCTGAGGAAAGTCTGACTTCTAGAAAAACAGTTAAGCAGAAACTTATTAACTAGCATTAAAAAAATGTAATGAAAATTTGGAGGGCCATGGGTCCCCAGGGTAGAGCAATGATTTCCTAGTAATTCAGGCAGAATTCCTGAAGTCAAATATTTCCATGTCAGTAGCTTTCTAAAGAATAAAGTCATGTAACCTACTCTTAGATTATGTCACCAGGACTGTATATGAGGTGGGGTCATAAGATGAACAACCCATGATTTGTGAAGAGGAAACTTACATTTCATGGATCTGCACTTTGGGAGACATTCTTTTTTTTTTTTTCTTTTGAGACAGAGTCTCACTCTGTCTCCCAGGCTGGAGTGTCTCCCAGGCTGCAGTGCAGTGGCATGATCCTGACTCAACTCACTGCAACCTCTGCCTCCTGGATTTAAGCGATTCTCCTGCCTCAGCCTCCTGAGTAGCTGGGATTACAGGTGCCCGCTACCACACCCAGCTAATTTTTGTATTTTTAGTAGAGACGGGGTTTCACCATGTTGGTCAGGCTGGTCTTGAACTCCGGACCTCAGGTGATCCACCCTCCTCAGCCTCCCAAAGTGCTGGGATTACATGTGTGAGCCACCATGGTCCTTGGAGCACAATACAGAGTGAAATGAATATTTTCGTCCTTATTTTCTAGAGGCTCTGAGGATTTAAGTGCTTAGTCTAGGGTCCTGGCTTGTAAATGGCAAAGTCAGGATTAGAATACATGTCTTCGCTGACAAGGCTCACTTCCCTATACACCACTACCTCTGCCAAGTTACAACATGAGAGACACCAACGGCTACCTTGTTCCATCAGGGTCACTTGGACTGATTTACCTGTATCCAAAAAAAAAAAAAAAAAAAAAAAAATGGCCTTTAGGGTTATTTCTCTGAGACTAAAAATCTGTGTCAAAATATGTAGCAGAAATGCATTCATCATGACCTTATTTATCAACAGTAATGAGAACAAAATAAGATACATGCTTGAGAAAATGAATCCACTAGAAAAGCAATATTAGAACTAAAAAGAGCTTTGAAGACATATAGACCTGGGTCTGAATCCTAAATTTTGGTTCTAGCACGTATAAGTTCACTAACTAAAGGCTGTTAGGCCTCTATGTGCTTTAGTTATTAATTTTTCTTTATATGTGGATAGGGGATGATAGTTTCTAATTTAAAATATTATGTGAAAATCCAATGAAATAATAGATAAAAGTACTTAGCACAGTACCTGTCATAAAGTAGTTGCTCAGTAAGTGCTTACTGCATAAAGGGTGAAGCAAGCCATTATTAATCATTATCATCATAGCACAGATTGATTTACCAGTTCTCTAGCAGAGAGGAGGGGAAGTTTTAATTGCATATGGTATGTGTAGGCATCAGGTTGGTGTTGGGGAGGTAGCCATGAGTATTATGGAACTGGATGTCTAAAGTGGATATTAAAAAGGGAAAAGAGGTGACTGAAAGGTACTTGGAGAGCTGGAAGGTGGTTGGCTGATGGCTCCTTGAGGCTAAGCTCATAAGGACACAATAGAGGATCCTCCTCTGCCCTTTCCCTGTGAGCCTCATCTCCTGTTACCTGCAGACACACATTTTACATGCTGGTGATTCCTTGCACACACCATGTTGTTTCCTACTTCTGGGTTGCTCCTGTTGTTTCCCAGTACAGTGTATTCCATGGTTTTCACATGGCTTAATCATCCTTTGAGATTCAACTCAAATGTCACCTTTCCAGAAATCTTCAAATTAGACTCAGTTCACTCCTCAGTGACTTCTGATTTCTCTGTGCATTCTTCTCCCTATCATTCCATACTCTAAAATACTGATTTGTGCATGAATTGATCTCCCCCACTACTCTGCGAGCTTCTCCAAAGGGCAGGCTTTGTGTCTTATTTATCTTTATTCTCCCAGAACTCATTAATGTACCCAGTATATAGTGATTATTCTAAACACTGGTTGAATTACACTGGATTGAACCAACGTGGGAAGCATCAGGATTCTTTGTGTATTTCATGAAATTTCACTTCAGATTAGGCACTCCCTCCCAAGAAAGGTAATTATATGAGGGTTTGTGGCTCAGCTCTTGGAGATTTCTGGCCGGGTGAGTTTGTAAATACAGGCCCACTTTCAAACCATGGCCAATTCCAGCTAGTTGTTCTCACTGCTTTTGGGAGCTGTCATTCCAGTCAGGGTTTCTGCAGTTTCTCATTCGTTGTTATTATCCAAAGTAAGCACCTGATGAATGCCATTGTGCTAAGGGATAGGTGGGATTTGGGAAAGGGTTGCAATTTCTGCTGTTGAGATTTCACAGGCTGCACTCCTGTAATTTTGTTCTGGGAGAGAGAGTGGGAAAAGGTTAGATGACTTGAAACATTGACCCTCTGGCTGGCATATCACGAGGTCAAGAGATAGAGACGATCCTGGCCAACATAGTAAAACCTCATTTCTGCTAAATATACAAAAATTAGCTGTGCGTGCTGGCTTGCAGTTGTAGTCCCAGCTACTTGGGAGGCTGAGGCAGGAGAATCCCTTGAGCCTGGGAGGCAGAGGTTACAGTGAGTTCGAGATCACGCCACTGCACTCCAGCCTGGCGACAGACCGAGACTCCATCTCAGAAAAAAAAACAAACAAAAAAAAAAACAGCATAATTCTCAATGTATATTTATAAATTTCTGTTTTTTAGAACTTCGTGGGACTTCCTGGAGGGAAAAAATTAATTAGTAAACAGAGGCAGAGTAAAACTGTGGTTTATGAAAAGCTCATTATAAAAGTTCATAATAAAAACTTTGTAAATAAAAATATTATACATAAAAGTAGTTTAAGTCCTCATAATTCCTGTAAAACTATTATAAATAATAAAAATAAGTCAGATTTTATTCTCAAAAAATCTATATAGATATTTGAAAATCACTACCAAATTTCAGGCAGTTCTTAAGGTTTAAATTTTCTCTCAGAGGATTTTCTGTACTTTATTCACACATAAAAAGCATATCAAATTAGGTTCAGTTGAACATATGATGGAATCAAAAGTATACAGTGCAATAAAGATGCAGAAAGCAGTGTTCAAGGAAATTCCTTCAGGAAGAGTTGTACTCCTCGCTCCTTAATCTCAGGTTTTCTCAGTTAGGGCTGTCAGGTTTGTTATAAGGGCTGGAATGGGGAACACAGCTTAGGGTTACCTGAATGGGCCATGAAGCTAGCTTCCTTTTATTCTAATCCTTCCTCTTCTACACTGTCTGAATGGGCAAGTAAATTAGCTTCTGTTTACCTCAGCATCCTCATGTGTCCAATCAGCGAGGTAATGCCTACCCCACAGATTGTTTTGAAAATGAAACGAGTCAATACATTTAAGGAGTTTAGAGCAGTGTCTGGCCCAAAGCAAGTGCTCAATAAATGTAATTACTCCCTAGCTTTAGCCTTTTCCTGTTCACTGGAAAATGCCAGTGCAGCTCAGACATCATTAGTTATTTCTCCATGTATTCATCCACTTAACAAACATTTTTTGAGTATTGAGTATGTGATTGGCACTGTGCATGGTGCCAAAGAAACAGATAATGAGTAATTACAGCTCCTCTCTTTAATAAGTTCATGGTATAGTGTGTGTGTGGCCGGGCTGGTGATGGTAGTAAAGAGTCTTGAAATTAAACAGACAGTTCTAACATGGGATGATAAATGCTCTGTAGCAAGAAGCACATGGCTCATTTGGATCATAAGGAGGGGGAACCTAATGCGTTCTCATAGGGCCAGGACAGGCTTTCCAGCAGAATCAGTATCTAAGATGAATATGAGTTGGCCAAGTGAGAGCTGGGGGGTGAGATGGGGTAGCTACCAAGGTAGCTGCCTCCCTAGAGGCCCTAAAGCAAAGAAATTGTGAAGGGTCAGTGTGGAGTCAGGCAGGGGGTGGCCAGAAGCAAGGCTAGCCAAAGGTAAAGGAGTCAGATTAGCAAGGGGCCTTTCCTACTATGCAAAAGAAATTTGGCTCTATCCTGTCCTACCTGGTGGAAAAGCTCTGAAGCCTCCTAAACAGGGTTTAGAACACTTAGTTTCTCATGTTTGAATTAATATCTTTTAAATATTATTTCTAATTACTGACAGAATTTACTATTTCTACCTTTGGGCCCCTCTGTGCCCCTGTAGGCTCCTATCATGGCACTATATTGCTTTATTGAACTTACTTTTTCTTTTTATTTTTTAAATAATCTATCTCTGTATCCCTAGGATCTGGGACAGTTATTGATGCTGCTAAGTAGGCATTCAATGGAAGCTTGATTTTTTAAAAAATATTGAATTTAGAAAGCATTTTTTTCTTGTATTTTTAGGACAAGCATTATCAGATAAAATCTGGCTCATCAGGTCAACAAAGTGAGTAATCTTGTTCACTGTGAAGGCAGTGTGAGCTCCATGAGCTGCTTCCCAACAGATCTCTAATCCACCTGTCCTTCTGTATGTTCTTTATTAATCACTGCTGGGCAAGCACTGTGCCAGGCACCAAGGGAGATATAAATACTTTGAAGACAGAATTAGGTGGTTGTGAAAATGTTACACATGTACACAAGCAATCCCTATATCCCAGGGGCGTAACACAGTGCCTGGCATTGCTGAGTCCTTAATCTCTGTGAATAACTAACAAGTAAAGAAAGGGTGAGCGATATGTGTAAAATGTATGCTATACCCAATAAACGCTCTAAAAGTCCAGATGAAGGAAAATCTGTGAGATGGGTAAATCTGATAGGGTCTTACTGAGGTGTCTGAGCCTTGGAAGATAAGTAGGATCTGGAGAGCTAGAAGGTAAGGTGGAGGACTGTAAAGAAAGAGAAAGAGCATGAACATCACTTCATGCAGACTAATAATGCCTGAAAGAAATATAAGTCATTGGAAATTATGAAAGCTATGATAACAGTTGGGGTATATTGGAATTCACACAAATGAACTCATTTTTTAGGCATATCATAATTTAGCCAATGAACATGGGGAGACCAGCAGTTGCTTTAGCAGACAGCCAAAGTGGGCCCTCATGACAATGGTAATTAAAGCAAAGTTAATTAGTTAATCAAGACAGAAGTGGCAAATGGCACTTTCTAAATTTCACTTAAGGTGGAGGCAACACTAATGCTTCTGCCACTGACTAGAATCCCAAGGGAGGGCTTTGCCTTCTGAGAAAATGTATAACTTCAAGCTGTAGGTCTCTGTCATTAATCTAGCCACAAAAGGCCCGTTGCATTTTAGAACCCCAATTCCATGTGCCTGGAAATTCTGAATCTTGTAGAGCTAGAATTTTAGATTCATCAGATTTAATGCGTTATTTAGGTCAGAACTGGCCTTGTGTTCATTTGTCAATTTGCAGCTGAAGTGAAGGCCTTAAATGGAAGCCTGACATTAGCTGCTTGACAATGATTTGATGCTGCGCCATGTTGTGCTGGAAATTAGTGCCCAGAACCAAAATGTTAATCACAGGGACCTCTATACATTGATGGCATAAACAGCATGTTTCCGTATAAAAAAATCTGTAGTGACTCATTTCCATTTAAATAAAAATCTCCCTTTGCTATTTCAATGAATTGAATGACTGACTCTGGGCACTTTTCTATTTGTGCTCTAGGTTGAGCCAATTTAACTTCTCAGAAAATTGTAGAATGTGTTAGAATTACCTCTGTTGTCTCCTTAGATGCTCAGAGCGCTCAAAGTGATTCTGTCTCCATGATGAGAGCGGGGAAGCTTGCCTTCCCCAAGCCCCCTTCTCACCGAAGACATGAACTACTCTTAAGGCTCCTAAACTTGTCCTCTCTTGGGTCTATGATGATGTTTTCTAAAGTAAGCTCTTTGGAGCTTTAGTTCTTCAGAACGTTAAGAGGGTTACTTGGGGGGAAAAAATGGTCTTGTGTATAAGTTTGCAAAATAATTAGAGTTAACAAATGGATGATAGTTTTCTACAGTGCAAGACTTCTCGGTGTTTATCTCCAATAAGAGAACAGAGTTTTTTTTTTTTAACATTTTTGACCAAATAATTTCTTTTTCATGGAGCTATTTTTCAATGTACATACTAATTTTCCGAAGAAGGCAGTCCACATATGCTCAGCTCTAGTGATTATCAGCTAAGATCTTCGTTTAAAAACTGCTCCATTACTCAGTAGTCATGAGATAACAGGCAAGTCTTCTCACTGTGTAGGACCTCAAATTCCTCATATGAAGAATGGGAGGATTGTTGCTTCAACTTGCAGTGTTTTGTGACAATTAGAAATGTTAGACTAGTAATACATATGAAAAGTAAAGTTCTGTGAGGTGGCAGAACATAATAGGTGGGTAATAAATGAGCCATTTTGGGGGGACTACTCTGATTTGAACCTTTTTGCCAGTCTCTTACTTTGTACTTCACTTCATCTTCCTTCCTTCCTCTTCTTTGCCCTCTTCTCTATCCCATTCCTCCTCCTTCTATGACCATTACCACCATGACTGCTACTAGGTACTAACATTTTAGACACTATGCACTGGATTATCTAACAAACACTTGACACCCCCTTTTCTCTTTCCATTTCCATGAGAGAGGTGGAAGAGGCTAAATGTCACTTTCCAACATTCTCATGTATTAGACAGTTTTGGCTCAGTGAGACAAAAGGGCAATTCTTATGGGACTTGGAAAAAACTTTTGTTTTCCCTAATGAAAGGATGTCATGTATGGAGCCATGACAATTGTATTACAACCATTAGTAAAAGGCCTAGAGAATGGCAGAAATGTTTGCCTTTGCGTCACTGAACCAACACCCGAAGCAATCTCCCTCCAAAATTTTGTATAACATAAAGAAAATGAACCCCAAAGAGTATAAGTGTTTGAAAATAGGCTTTCTGCTACTTGCAGACACAATTCTAAAAGGTTAGGTGGCATTTACTGAATACTTTCTATGTGCTGGTACTAAACACTTAATGCATATTACCTTACTGACTACTCAAAATAGGAATTATTATCTACCATTTCAGTTGAGAAAACAGACTAAAGTGCCTTATTCAAATTCATAAAATTGAAACCCAGGTGTGGTTCCAAAGCCGGAACTGTCAACCAGTGTGCTGCCTCTGCATTTTCCATCTCTGTACAGACACCTTTCCAGGAGCCTGTACTAACTTTGGGGAGACAGTTACTATAACCTTAGATATTGTTATATTCTTTTTTTTGAGGTACACAGTATCCTTTTAAAGATGGAGCGCCCTTGCCATCTGCCATTCCATGTGGAAGGGACACACATAGACCCTACCCAGAAACAGAGGGCATACCCAGTCTGAGATTATAGCAGCCTCTTTCTTCACACACAAGACGGAGGACAGCAGAACTGGGCTGGGCCCAGCATGGTGGATGCTTCTCCCCAAATACCTACATCCAGAGACTTAATTTACCTATTTAAGCCCACCTGACATCCCAAGAGGTGGGCTCCGTGGTGTATTAAGATTTTGAAGTCTGAGAAGCACAACTTGTGGAAGTGATTCAGAGTAAAATGTAAAAATATTAGAAACATCTGAATTTATTTGTTTGCCATTATTTAAGCTATAGTGTGGCAGACAATGTGATATACAGTGACTTTTATACAACTAATTATCAAATGGGAGATGAATTCCTACACAAGTCACTATATCCTCCAATGTAATAAATATGCTAACTATCTTGATTTTGTATCACAGAGAATAAATATTTAGTTTTGGAACTCATGGAAGCTGTAGAGGAAAGGAACTGTAGTTTGCATTTCTTTCTAAGGACTGTGGCTTAAAAGAAAAAGAGCAGGTATCAGATGCATGTGATACAAGAGAATTATAGTTTGACTTGCCCCCCTTCTTTTCTCCATATCAAAAGCAGGTCCTAGCTTGAATATTCTGATTGATGGCAAAAAAAGAAGTCTCCATATAATCAGACTGTAACCTGTCTCAGCTATGATCACATAGATCAAGATTTGCCGATTGCAGGAAGAAGAGCAAACACTTGCCAAAGTTCTCTTCTTACCCTCTGTGAGATTCTAACATCCAAATGCACAGATTGCAAAATCCAACAAAAAAACAAAAACAAAAACAAACAACAAAAACACTACATAGCCCTGTAGGAAAAACAGTTAAAACATTGCAACAAAAATCTTTAGAATTTCTGTTTTCTATTGATTGGCACTATCAGTAAAATGTGTCGCTTTTGTTTGCCCCTCTGTTTATTAAATTAGGAATGAAATAGTTGAAAATATTAATTGAATGTTACTAGGGAAATATAACTATAGCAAAGCACAAGATCAGTGATCCAAGTCTAGAGTAGAACCTATGACCACACGAGTGAGAGAGATATCTGTAATACAGGGCACTGTTGTCTCAGTCTTATAAAAGTTAATAGGACAACTGGGGAGCAAGAGTGTGCACATTTGAAGACAAGCAGAAAAAAAAAATACCTACCACATAACTACCTTCCCAAATTCATTCAACAAACATACCAGAAATCATTATTGAGCATCTTCTATGTGCCAAGCACCCTTCAAGGTACAGATGGGTATTGGAGGCACTGTGATTAGCAGGGCCCCACCCCTAAGGAGCTTGCTCTGCTTAAACTGGAACATAGGATGTGCTATACAGAAGAGCAAGGAGCTGGACAACATAAAGAGGGAGATGCCCTGGAAAACCCAGACTGTACAATCAATATCTCCATAGATTTCTTCTGTCATTTATAATGCTCTCTTTGTTATTAAGATCATCCAGATTGTGTATCTGATACAGTAACCTTCAGGAGTAAAAGAAGACTGACAGTGGTTAACTTGGTTAATCAATATAGCAAATACTTAAGAAGTGGTTACTCTGTGGCAGACACTATACACGTTAACTCATTCAGTTCTCACAGTCAGTCTATGAACTACGCATTCCATCATCTCCATTTTTTACAGGAACAAGGCATAGAGAGGTGACATGAATTTGCTTCAGGTTCCACAGCTGGTAAGTGATGCCGCCAGTATTTAATTCCCAGTGTTCTCTAGCATTGTACTGTGCTATTTTTAGAAAAGTGCCTACTATGTGCCAGCCTTTACACGTATTATCTCCTTCATTTTTTATAATTCAGTGTGTCAGATGGTAGAAATAAGGTACAAGAGACGAAGCAGCAGTGCTGTTGTTCAAACTGAAATAATGCAGCTCCGCAGCCCATGTTCTCTGCCACCACTCCATGCTCTCTCCCTAAGGAGCTTTTCTTTAGTGAGTTTTTAGGTGCTTAGACATAGACTCACAACTCCCTCCCTCCCTCAACATGCCTGTTTTATATACTGGGCTTTCCTGGGAGATTTTGTTTACACATAGGACTTGAAGAAAAGCTGATAAAACAAAATTCTGAAAAATAAATTTTCTTAGCCAAAAGGAAAGGCTGATGTTGCAGAAATTTCAGAAAAAGAATGTTTCATAGAGGAGTCAGGAAGGAAGATGGAAAATAGGCCAACAGGTTAGATATATGAAAGGCCTGCTCTGTACAGACCATGCCATTGCCAGGATTTATTGAAGAAGACACGAATTAGAGTTTAATTGAATGTCTTGTACGATGTACGTAAAAAGAGATGAGAAGTGTAAAGGAAGTGGAAAAGAATTGAAAGAGGCAAGAGTACAAGTTAATAATGTAAACGAATTGGACCTTGTGGATAAAATTCACCTATTCTCCGAGTTATTTTCAAACCTCAGCAGACACACACACTATCTTCACCATCATACTAAGTCATGCTCTGAAGATTTAACGCTGACAGAAATGTAGGACTTTCATGCAGGCTAAGTGATCGTATTGGAGAATAGTTCAAGCAGTGTTATTTAGATATGTAGCTTCCATTTGAACGATACATATCTTCCAGTTATTTATCTACCTTTAAAAAATACTGTTAAATTTGAGTAGAGTTAGCAGCGCTGATGTGATCAGCCCTTTGGATGTGTACTTCTTAAATAAAAGCGGTCCTTAGTCCCAATTATCATCAATCTGTGTAGCCTTTCTGGTACTTCAACATTTCTTCCCCGAGCCACTGATAACATCATCTTGTCTTCTGAAGTGCTTTGAGATCATTTATCACATAAAGAAGTTCCTTACCTGGGAGGAAATAACTGGCTTTTGGCTCTAGATTCTTTTCAGATTGAAATGATCGAATAACTACTACCCGTGATAATTGAACTTGGGGTGGCATGAGATGTAGGCAACAGAGAATTGGGAAACTGACTGGTTGTTTAGGACAATTATATGCAAAGTCAGTTTGCTGTTTTGTCCTTTTCAGCTGCTTAGACATCTCCCAAACATTTCATCTTGCCCATTAAGAGCTAAAATATAAATCCCACATTCTTGTGCCTCAATGAGATGGGCATTTAAGCACTCTTCTGGCTTGAATAAGGTTTAGGCAAGTGCAGTCTGATGTGTAGAGTTCTTGGCATTCTGCTCTCAGTAGAATCTTTGTTAGTAATACATTTTTTAATCTGTTCTGGTGAATAGATAAATCTAGAATTTATCTCACAATGTAACTCTGTCCCCTCAGGACTTGAGGGTCCTTGCCTTGACTTTGTGATCTAACTCTGCTCTGTCTACCTCTCAGCCTCACTCTCCATATGCTGTAACTCTGCTTTATTAGAGATTTTAACTTCCATGTTTCTAGACCTGCCCTAAGTAATTGGACCCACATTCCACTAACCCCATAAATACCATTAGAAGAGAAAGTGCATTCCCTAAAGGACCCTGCCTCCCATGCTTTTATTTACTCAGATTTCTCCCATTTAAAAGACCCAGGAAACACATACGTCTGCATCAGCCCCCACTACTTTTACCTTAAGGTTTCCCCAGAGGATCCCCTTCTCTTCCACAGGTTGACTAGGCTGCTGGATCTGCTGGCTGCGGAGGATGACTTGCCATCCCCTACATGCATGCGCACCACGGTAGATGTGGTGAAGGCGCTGCGCACATTTCTCTCTGGTTTGGCCAGGATGATGTATACCTTCGGCACAAACATGCAGCCTAAAGCCACCGTGGCACTGAGGCTAACCGAGAAACACATGGTGATGATTTTGTAGTTGCTGCCAAAGTAGATTGGCACAAAGCCAGCCATATAATGCAGGTTGTGTACATTGTAAAGGCGATATACTTGGCCTCGTTGAAGTTAGCTGGAACGTTTCTGGTCTTGAACGCATAGAAGGTGCAGCTCAAAATCAACAATCCATTGTATCCAAGCGGAGTGACAACTCCGAGGTTGGTGGTGTTACAGATCAGGTAGACTTCCCCGAATGCTCGGATAGTCGTGCATTATATCAGGAGGCTCCATTATAAAGAGGGCGACGATGATGCCCAACTGGATGCATATGAGAATGAAAGCAATCACTAGCTGGGCACAGGCACTCATGAATCTAGGCTTTTTGGTACAGATCTTCTTCTTGCTGCCAGCCAGGATCCTTGCAATACGGTTGGTCTTTGTTACAAGGGCTGAGTAGCTCATGGCTGGGGGAGAGACCAATGCCAATTCTCTGAAGGTAGCAGTAAATCTGTTTGGGCTTTGCAATGAGGCAGAAGGTACATAAGTAGCCTAGGCAGATGCCAGCAAGGATAATGTAGCAGAGTTCCCTGCTTGAGGACTTGACTACTGGTGTATCGCGGTAAATGATGAAGACTGCAGTAACAAACAGAGTGGCCAGGAGGCCAAGGCAGGCAAACACCACAGCTGCAATGGGTTCAGGGTCACCCCATCGAAGATACTGTACTGGGATCAAATCACAACCTGCAGAGACACAAACACATATGGTAAAGGAGAGAGAGATGTTCACTTGGGTCACATATCCTTAAGTTACAAGCAGCTGTTTATGACCATTTCAGTTAGTCTCCCATCTGCCTTTCTAATTTCAGAATCTCATGCTGCTCATTGTTTCATGTGTTCATTCAGAAAATTTTTATGATGTTATTACTGAACACATACATGATCTATGATAGGAACTGTTCTAGGTTCTGAAACAAGTAATGAAGAACATGTTTCCAGCCCTCATAAAAAATTATTCAGGGGCCTTTAAACAATTGTTCATGAAAAAGTATAACATGGATTCTAATCAGTCTGTGGAAGGAGCAAAGGCCTCCTACAATTGGAGTTAGCAAATAAATGTGTGGGTTTGATGGAGTTGGGGATTTCATGGGCTTGGCAAACACGTTAACTGTAAGGAAGAGAGGCATGAAAATAAACCACCATATGATAGTGTAACAAGTGGCCTAAGATGAGGCTGGGAGGAAGGCAGGAGGGGGATTTTGCAGGTCAGAGAATTCTAGATCAGTAGGAAGTTATTCTAAGGATCTATGTAGAGCAATGGCAGGATCAGGGGTTGTTGTTGTGTGTGTGTGTGTGTGTGTGTGTTTTTTAAACATTTCTTTGGTTGCTGTGTGGGTTTTGGATGAGATAAAGGTGTGGACACATTTAAGACTTATTTTAGAGCCATATAGAGTGTTTGAATGGATGTGGGAATGTGTGAAAAGTGAAAAAGGTATTAAATATGACCAACAGTAGTAAAGAAGAATTGGAATTTTCAGAGACTCTTGTGGTTAAGATGTTACAGAAGATTCTGTTAAAAAAGGAAGATGTTCATTTTTATAAGAAAAGTGACCCCAAAGGCAAACAATTGGCAGGCAAGGGAAGTGCACCACTCTCAAAATAATTCCTTACTTATGGTATGCAGTTTTTAAAATATGTCTTAATCATATAGCATAAAAAAGCGACAGAATGTAGCATCATCTGGGTTATCTGTCTTCTTTTACAAGTTTATAGGACAGTGGTTCTCAAAGTTGGCTACACACTAGAACTACCAAGACTACACACACACACATATACCTATATATGTGTATACAGGCACACACATATATACCTATATATGTGTGTGTGTATATATATACACACACCTGTGTGTGTGTGTGTGTGTGTGTGTATGTATGTGTATGTGTGTATGTGCATATATATCTAAAATCCTGAGACCTGGGTGTCCCATTGGTTGAGCTTCTGACTTAATTGGTCTGAGTGTGACCTGGGCATCAGGATTTTTTAACAATATTGCAAATGCTTCTAATGTGCAAGCAATGTTGAGACCCATTGTTCTAGGAGGAACAATCCTGTCAGTTAGACTTTTAAAGAAAACAGAATTGAGGTAGCTTCACTGAGTACGTAGGGAAGGAGGCAAGTAATCTGGAGTATTGGAAATGTGAGGAATATGGTGGAAATGACTAATTGCATATCAGTATCTATTTTCCCCTCTATTCTCAGCAACAGATCTCTAATTTCGTTTGAGATGGTAAAGGCATCAGTTGAAACACTGCATTTTTCATCAACAATTGCCGTGAAATGTGGCATATGAGTAGCTTTTGGCCAATAACATGCAAACAGAGGATTCCTAAAAGGAAAATAAACTTATGGTAGAAGTAACCTTTTTCCCTTCTTTACTTTCTTCTGATGCTGCTCTTAATATAAACATGATGGCTAGAACTCCAGCAGTTGTTTTGGGCTTAAGGCAACTTGAAGGACAGAAAATGTGTTCTGGGTTTGGAAGAGAAAAATAGAGGGGGGCTCCACTCCCCACTACCTGTGAAGTATGCATATCAACATCTTTGTTTAAGCTTCCTTTATGTATTTATTTTCTTGATATATGCAGGCAAACCAAATCCTTATTGAGAAGGGGTAAAGTTTTCCTATTAACTTGTCATATCCCATGATCAAGAGTGTTGCAGTCAGTGGCTTTGAATATCAATGGTTACTGGGAGGTAGGGGAGGCAACAAGTAATGACAGCTAGGAAGCATGTAGTTCTTCCGAAATATATCTAATGGTAGCTTTGCTGTAGAAAGGGAAGCGAAGAAGGGAAGGAATGGGAAGAAGGAAAGGGAAATGAAAGGGAAGGGGAAAAAAGGAAGGGAAGAGAAGGGGGATAGAAGGGGAAGGGAAAGGGGAAGGGAATGGAATTCTTCTTGCTCTTATTTCTGCCCTGCTGCTGTTTTGCTTTAAGATCTCAGATTTTAGATAGTATTATTAGTACTATAATTAAAGTCATAATAGGTTTAATAGGAGTTATGAGCTAGCCTGGGATTCTCCAGCACACCTTGCAAAATTGTTTCTATGGGAAAATGTATTCTTACTCTAAATAATTGTACATTTAATATTGAAACAAAATACTTTTAATTTTAGAAATTGTGGATAGTTCAGACTAAATACAACTAAATACAAAACATTTATGGTATATAACCTCATTAAGTATAAAAAATACATATCTCATTGCTAATTAATATACCTATATCCATATTCCTAGTCATCTATGTTCCCATGTGCTTCCTATAGAGGTTGGATTTCAATTTCTGATACTTTAGTATGCTATAGAGTTTAGGCTTATGTATACAAAATTGCTCCTTGGAGAGACTGTTTTACAAAGTAAAGTATTAATCATTCATATACATACATACACACACACACACACACTATATATATATATTTGTTTTGTTTTCCTTTGTTTTGTTTTGTTTTGTTTTTTTAGACATAGTCTTGCTTTGTTGCCCAGGCTAGAGTTCAGTAGTGCGATCTTGGCTCACTGCAACCTCTGCCTCCTGAGTTCAAGCAATTCTTGTGCTTCACCCTTCTGAGTAGCTGGGATTACAGACACACCTGGATAATTTTTTTTAATTTTTAGTAGAGGCGGGGTTTCACCATACTGGGCAGGCTGGTAGAACTCCTGGCCTCAAGTGATCCACCTACCTCTGCTTCCCAAAGTGCTGGAATTACAGCTGTGAGCCACCGGGCATATCCCATTCCTATCTTTATTATTTCATAAAAGTTCATTTATATTAATGATTTGACAATAAAATTTATTAAATATATAGAGGTCTGTTTCTACTGCTAGGTCATAAGCTGCTAATGCCTATAGGAATTTACTTATATAGGAAATGTTATGTATGTATGTGGGGCAGGAATCATTTCATTAGCTAAAAAAGAACTGAAAAACAATACTTACTTCAAGGACTTTAGTTTTACCCAATTTTTTCCTACAGTCCTGCTAAACCTTGTTTTCATCTTAATGTAATTAAGTTTAATTTCAAAATACTTTGCATACAATAACATTTACTGCTTTTTATCAGATATATTTTTGACCTCTTCATGTTCAGCTTATTATCATCTGTGTGTAAACAAAAGAAAACTCATTAAATATATGTGTTAAAAAATGTACACGAGGCTTGCCTCTAACGTGATGTAATTATTTTCACAAATTTATCAGAATGCATGCACTCAAATGAATGTTTCTTTTATTTAATGTAAACCACTTAGAAAGCCTTACATTTCCTTACGTTTAGTGTGATGCTGCCATTGTAAAAAATACTGTTGTAACTATTGTCTAAGAATAGCAAATTAGACTCTGATTAAACGGTTATAATCACTGAATCTTAGAACTGAATAAGATCTTAGAGTTTCCAAAAAATGGATGAGTATCACAATCACTTGGGAAGCCCACAAAACTATAACTCACGAGTCTAAACTCAGAAGATTTTGAGTCAGTACATTGTGGTGGGGCAAAGAAATCTTATTTTGATTAAGCAACGTCAGTGATGCTATATTAGTCTTTGGTGCTTGCTTTTCAGTTCAGCCTTAGAGATCATCAAGCCAAATTCTTACCCATGGTGTGAATGCCTTATATGATAACTCCAAGATGCAATCATCCTAACCTTACCTGAGCCTTTTTATAAACTACATAGTCTCAAGGCTAGGACTGGTGGTAGTGGTAGGGAGATAGATTGGAAAGGCAGGAGGTTGTGACTGCACATGGCGATTGAAAATGAAGAAACCAGTGAGAAGACTATCACAAGGAGACAGTTGCGGATGATAACGACAAAAACTAAGTCACTGTACTAGAGAAAACAGTCAGTGAAGATATTTAGAACTGGAATTGAAAAAAAATATGAAGAAGACAGAAGAATGAAGAGGAAAGGCTTTGTAGCTGACAGCAATATTATTAACTAAGACGAGGGTTTAAGAAGAAAAGGATCACATTTCATGGGAATGATACCTAGTTCCTGTTTGAGCATGCTGTTTGTAGTGACTCTGACTTGTGAGCTTTGAAGAGCTACCAGTGTGGAAGTTACAGCTTTAGGAAACATCTGTTTATAGAAGTTGAAAATAAGAGACATGGAAATAAACACAATCAGCGAGGAAATTCTTACATGTGGATGAGAGTAAAGCCTCAGTCTGGTGTAACAACAATACTAAGAAATGAGAGAGGGAGAGAATATGTCAGGGAAGATGTAACATCAGCCAGAAGGAAGGAAGTGTATCAGAAGGCAAAGGAAAGTGTTAATCGAATGCCCCCCCCATAGTCTCCACTAACAATAACAGTTCTATTTTATTTTTTAAAATTCTTACCCAAATAGCTTGCACAAAGCTTCAAGCTTCAGGTCCACAGGTATCTCTTCTGACATTAGATAATTACATGTTTTTTTTCCTTCACTAGCATTCGATTTCTTTCTTTTGAATAAAGGATATTATACTTTTTTTTTTTTTTTTTTTTTTTGATGAAGTTTTGCTGTTGTCACCCAGGCTGGAGTGCAATGCCAGGATCTCGGCTCACTGCAAACTCTGTGTCCTGGGTTCAAGCAATTCTTCTGCCTCAGCCTCCTGAGTAGCTGGGATTATAGGTGTGAGCCACCCTGCCCAGCTAATTATTTAATTTTTAGCAGAGACAGGCTTTCACCACGTTGGCTAGGCTAGTCTTGAACTCCTGACCTGAGGTGATCTGCCCGCCTTGGCCTCCCAAAGTTCTGGGATTACAGGAGTGAGCCACCGTACCCGGCCTAGGGATGTTATACTTTCTAACATGAAACAAAGTCTACCAAATATCAGAATCTTGGAATAATGGTAAACTTATAATGATATAAATTTAAATTCACAGTAATAACTACCCCTGCTATGTGCACTGTTGTACAAATATGTCTAGTTATTGCTTCTAAGTTCCTTATTTCCTTCTAATCACTGGGCATTTTTTCCATTAATGGTTTTATTTTTTATCCCTGTTTCATTCTCACTGTGATGGTAAGTTACTGAAAGTGTATGTAGAGGTTTCCTAGGAGTCTAAAGTGCATCTATTTTATAGTTTTATTATGACTTTAATCAATTTAGCATATGTTATTATATTTTAAATAATCTTGATTATGTCAGTGAAATTCCTTCCTAACAAGCATATTGCAGTTTCTCTTGTTCTCAGAAAATGCATAATATTATATTCTTGTCTAGAAATGCAGATAAGCCCTGGATTATGTAACTGCGGTCCATTTTCTAATAACATCTATTTAGGTAGCTATTCACTTTTCTTCCTTTTTATAATTGATTCATAAGTCTATGGTTCTCTTGTATAATCCATCTTTTCATAGCTTGAACTGACATACATTGAAAAATACAAGTTTTTTTTTTTTAAATTTTAAAAAGGGAATGTGAGCTACCAAAACTATACTGTCCACATTCATCCTATTACTTCACAATGTGTTTCCTGTAAGACTAATAGTGGAATGGAGAATCTGCTGATTTTCTGGACCCTTAAAAATGATATGACTGCTCATTTGCAGCTGGCACTCATGTGTAGTGTTTGGTTGTTAGTTTTGCACTATTAATATTCCTATAGTTACTAGTTCCTAGACTGCTGCATTTTCAAACCCTGTTCCAAGTGTCTCTTCAGGAACAGATGCCTGATGGTCTCTAAGATGGGCTGAACAGCACCTTCTTACTAAGCGCCGTAATTCCTGTGTATTTTGGATAAAGGAAGTTGCTATTTAGAATCTCTGAGAATAAGATGTATGTGCCCTCAGCTGCTGATTAGTTCATTTCAGGTATACAGTGAGAAGGAAGATGTAGGATAGATTGTACAAAACTGATCTGTTAAAACTAATATGGGGATATAGAACCGACAAGGGACTGTTGTGGGCCTACCCTTTGATATGTGAGCAACAGATCTGCCCAGAGCACAAGGTGTTGACTGGTGACTAAGAGCATCATACTTGTTTTCCATCTATTTCACCAATAAGCCATCTTGCTGCCTTTCCTCCTTTCTTTACCTCTCTGGATTTGGAGCTCATGGATGTTGATGTGAGATCACAGGGTCATACAGAATCAGAGTTCTTTCTGTAGTGTTCATATCCCTGATCCTCTAATAGTTTCTCTTTACTTAGCTAAACTTTTTATCACTTCCATAGTTTCATAATTCAGAAGAATTTGAAGTGGTGTGTGTGTGTGTGTGATGTGAGACACTGAGGAAACTCATTTCTCTCTGTAGCCCTTACTATAATTATAATCTATTTTGTGGTGGGAGGATTTGGATTGATTATATCATTAAGGTCTCTCTTCTCTACTTGATTAGAAGCACATTGATGATAGGGAGTTTTTCTCTTTGCACACAAGTGGGTCCTCAGTACTGAGCATAATGCCTCACTCATATGGTTAATATAGCAATTTATAGATTAATATATTTTCTATACAGTTAAAATATAGAATTCTTATTCTAGTATGTGGATAAGTCATTTTAAACAAATTTTGGGTTGCCTTTAGAAGTACAGAACTATTATGTACTGTTTTAGACAGAAGTCTAAAGTCAGTTAACTACTCCTGAATTTTTCTGGAACCCAAAGAGGGTAAAACTATATAAGCAGCTCAAACCTTCCTTCTGCCTAGGGATGCGACATGTTTCACGCTAAAAATATTCCTCATGCTGACTAGTCATTTGGGACATTTTTTCATGATTTTTTGATTAATTTTGAGTAATTCATTGAATCTGGGAAGTATGTGTAGAGGAAGGCGTGAGGCGGTAACCAGTAAAGTCATTCTTTAAAAAACAACATCCAACTATGAAGGTCAGATAGATGTACTTTTCTTAAGAAGACTGTTAACTGTAACTTGTTTTTTCAACTTTAGGATAAGAAGAAATCGAAAATAGAAAAGTTCCCAAATTTTCTTCAAGGAAAGCATATTCTAGAGTTGATTGATTTTTTTTACCATTACCTTAGCATGATACAAAACATGGCATGATCGCTTTCTCTAATAAAAATATAGTCTTTATCCAAGATGTCAGGCAAGCTTTACTGGTAAGTGCCTCAACAGGAAGGTGCCGTATTCCTCTTTATGTCAGTATGAAAAAAGAAAGAAACTAACATTTACTGAATACCTATAATGTGTCAGGTCCTGTCCCAGAAATTTTATGTAATCTTTGTAATAAATAATGAGGTAAATATCATTATCTCTGTTTTTCAGAGGGGGCAATATCAAGTTTAATTAGATATGTTAACTTTCTGGAACTGAGATTAAAACTCTGCGGTTATTTATCTACTAACTTATTTAGTTAATTTATGTATTTTATCTTTGCTACATCATGGGAGGCAACTTGGTTAATTCTTCCTCTGAAAGAGGTCCTGAGTCTACTTAGTAGAAAATAGAATCATGATTAATTAACAATGGCTGCATGGGCAAGGTGGGGCTAGTGGTGGCATAAATATTTCATAGCTTTATCTTGACATAAAGCCATGCTTCCTCTTGGAAAATCTCATCGGTTCAAACCTTTCACTAAGATTTTCATTCTGGGCTATGTGTCCTGAGAATTTCTGGACAGAGACACTGGTTGATCTGTTGTTCTTGGGTTTCTAGAGTTTTCTAGCATAGAAAATGTTCTGAATGATTGATCATGGGACATTCCCAACTTTGCTGCAGAGTGGACTCATAGGCATTCATTTGTCATTGGACGTAGCCTATTCCCCACCCTTCAAGGTTTATTACACATCTTGTTTTAGATTCCCTTAATAGCATTCCTCCACAGAGCTGAAAATTCAGAGCTATTGTTTTTATTTTTATATTGGTTATATTTTATAGGGGAATTTGAAATTGTGTGCAATGATTTATTTTATAATTAAAACATAAAAAACGATTTAATAGTACTGCAGAGTACTAAAGGGAAATGTGATCACAGATGCACATTTCTAGGGAACAGCTTTGAAAATATGACTTCCGGTCATACTACACATGAATAAGAGAGGAAAAACACAGCACGTGAATTTAAATAATAAAGTGTGCTGACTGGAATAATTCTCTCCCTTTCTACTTTTCTTCTGTCCCTTTTCACTAGCTAATTTCTCCTTATTCTTTTATTTCCCAGATTCTCTTTGATGATTGACTTTTCTGATTCCCTGAGCCTGACTGATAGGTTCCTTTCATGTGGTCAAATGGCTCCCTGGGCTTGTACCCATCATAGCACTTGCACTCCTACTAATTGTGTATTAGTATTGTCTGTTTGACATGGTAGATTGAGCAATTTGAGAGTAGGAGACTGTTTCTTTGCTTATTGTTGTATTTCTAGTGCTAGTCATAGTACCTGGCATACAATAGGCAGTTAAATAAGTTGAGTGAATGAATAATTAACAGAGAAGAGTGCAAGGAAGGAATAAGGAGACATGCACTTCATTTTCAGCTTGCACACAAATATTTCCTATTGATAGAAATATTTGTGTGCAAGAGCCATTTTACTCTAATTATTTGTGTCTCAATTTTTTCATACATAAAATGAAAATAATACAGGCTTCTCATCTATAATTAGGGTTTTAATCTGGAGAAACCCTTGTAGAAGAATTCACAAATGAGAAATTAAGACCAAGGACCTGAAAAACATCAGTGAAGCAATTTCTCAAAAGTAAATTTATAAAATGCTTAAAATTGTTTCTGTATTTTATTGAAATAAAACATAAAAATCATCATTTTAAAACCAATAGAGTATCGGTGGAATTTTACATACATAATAGGTGCTATAATTTGGGTTTTACAATTCATTTCTATTTACCTTTGCTAGCTTGCCAGACCCTTGTCAAGATCCCTATCCTGTAGTTTTAGTCAGACATAAAATTGCTTGTTATGCAAATAAGATGCATACTAAAAAGCGCTTTCCTCCTGTAGTTGGTCTTCCATCCAAATGTTCAAAAGCTTTCTGATTTTATGACTCAGAATTTTGTAACCACTCTCCAGGCTCCACTATATTCCTTCTGTGTTCCCATATACTCTTGATTTTCTTTTCCTTTGAGGCATACCAGGACTGTTCTAAGTCCTGAAATTACATTACATTTCCTAGGGCAGTTTGCAAAATTGTATGCATATTCTCCCATAGATCTTACCTCCTCTTTCTCTTCCCAAGCCTATTTGTTCCTAAATTTTAAGTATCATAATATTAGGAGTATTCTACAGTTGAGTTTTGGGCGTACACTTCACTAACTCAAATGCTCATGTTTAGTACAGAAAGAAAATATGGAAACAAAGGGCACTCATGTAAGAAAAGTGTACAAGAGGAAAGATTAATGCCTCGTTCCACCCATTAAAGAGACTGAACATTGTTCACACGGCACAGCTACAGCGTTTCACTCTTCAACATCTACACCATTCATAGTACTTGGTCCACACTCTGGTAGTAGAAAGGTAATTGTTCCTTTAAAATAATGTACCGTTCAAATGCTCAGGCTCTGTGACTTTACTCTGCTAGGCATTGTGTTGAACACTTTATACTTACTACCTCTTTAATACCTACAACGTTCTCATGAGATAGGGACCATTATTTCATCTATTTTCAGTTAAGGAAACTATTTTCTGTTGGAACTGAAGAACATTTCAAAGGAATGATAGAAAGAGAAACCCATAGAGAAAAGCAGAAGAAATGTAAAGGAAAGAGCCAAAATGCAAAAATCAGATATGTAGAGGAAAAACTCTACAGCATAGCAATGTGTCACAAGAGACATTACAGTGTCTCTTACAAATCCCATTACAATGTCTTTGGAAATTATTGCTGATAGTTCAGATGAGAAATAAGCAAAAGCTTTAGCGGGGGACGGTGATAATACCTATCTGCCTACATCTCAAGGATTAGTGTGAAGACCATATGAAATAACTTGAACAGTGGCTCATAATTATGAAGTGAGAGAAAGAGGAATTGGGGAAGTTACATACATAAAAGGGTGTAACTCAGTATCTGCTAAATTGCCTATCGGTTTTATTAGATTGTCTTATATTATTCCGGGGGAAAAGCCAGGCTATTTTCTCTTTCTAGCTTGTTTAGATACATATTGCCCCAAGTAAATAGCATTATGTTGTTTTAAATTGTTTGTAAGTACAAAGCAGTACATCATGCTTTGAATTTTTCATCACTTCAACTAATGGATATTTAAGAGGTGTCAAGATAGGAGGAATTTATTTGCTTCATATTACTCATATAATATATCAATGCTTTATGAAGCATTTTCCAAGTAGGTTAGATAATGCAGTGGTTAGCACTGCATCATAATGTTTTATGTTCTAAGAGGGAAAATGTGATAATTCATTTGGGGTAAGCTACATTGACCAAAAACTGAAATCAATGAAACCACATTATTGTCTTCAGTCTGCCATAACAGAGTGGATTTGACCACAATGGCACTGTAGTCAGACCACAAATTTACGATTGTGAAGAAGAACATGGTGTACACTTTTCAATGTGTGGTTTCTGGCAAGATGAAAACTGGTTTATGTTGTTTCTAGGGACCTGTTTTGATAAGTTCCACTAAAAGAGGAGCTTTCAATACTTTTTTTCCTCTTTGGTCAGTGGTGTTTACAAGTTTAAATATACTGTCTTTTTGACTCATCGTGTAAGAAAAAAAAATTATTATAAGGTAACGAACATTGAGAAATTGGAAGAGTGAGAACGCATTTTAGAATTTATCATTGAGTAAACCTTGGCATCGTATTTTAAAAGAACCAAAACACAACATTGTTGTTTTTAGTGTTAACTGAAACAACTTTATCAAGCTTATTGTTTGAAAAAAAAACCAGTACACAAAATTTTTCATTGCATTTTAGAGATCCTGTTAGAATCCAGTGATTTTCATATTTCCTGCAGCATCATGTCAAGGAAAAAGCACTAGTTTTACAGAAAGATGGAACAGGGTCTGAACCTTACTCTGGTGCTTACTGTGTGATCACAAGCATGGATATTTTCAACTTTCAAGCTCAGTTTTCTGTAAAATGGAGATCATGATTTCAACCTATTTTAAAGTTTATTTTTATTTAAATTTTTATGGGTACCTAGTAGGGATTCTACCCTTTTTGAGGTGTCAGGAGGATTAGATGGTAGAACACAAACTTCCTATTCTGATAGGTGACAGGTACTCAATACATGGGGATCTCTTTCCTTCCATCCTGTATTCATTTCTTTAGCAAATATTCATTGAATATCTACTATGTCCTAGGAGCTTGGCATTCTCAAATGAGGAAAACATACAAAAAGTTTCTTTATTTTGACTTACATCTTAGCTGAAAGAACAATATATCATCGGCAAAAATAAATTAATACGTAATATAGAATAGTATGAGGTTATATAGTAAGTAGAGAAAAGACCAGGTAGAACTGGATAAGAGTGGGGTTAGTTTGTAGTATTAAACAGGTTGCTCAGGGTAGATATTTGAGCAAGGATATGAGGAAGGTAAGTATCCTTCCAGGCAGAGAACTACTAGGGAAATTACCCTGGTATAAAAGCCTTTGTGACCTTTTAATGGAAGAACAAAAGGACCAATGTGTTAGGAGGAAGAATCAGATGAAGTGAAGTGAAAAGTAAGCCAGATACATAACAAAGGGCCAGGTCATACAGAACAGGAATTTTTAAGGACTTTGGCTTTTACTTTGAATGAAATGGGAAACCATTACAGATTCTTATACAATGCAGTAACATGACCTGGCTTATTTTCTAACAAGATGTCTCTGCCTAGAGTGTTGAGGAGAGGCTGTAAGTTGGGGCAAGGGTAGAATCAAGGAGAAAAGTTAGGAGGTTATTTTAGTAGAAAGATGATTAATGATGATTATTAGGCACTTTTACTGGAAGTAGTGAGAAGTGGTGGAATTTGGGATGTGGAGGATGAGCCAATGGGATTTCTTTACTGACGAAAGGATATGGAAAATGTCAGCAGACTGACTCCAAAGTTCTCCATCTTAGCTACTGAAAGAATGGGTTTACCATCAGGTGAAATGTAATAGTACAGATAAAGCAGGCTGGGAGACCCAGAAGGTAAAGACCTGGATTTCAGTGACGGAAGTATAGAACTTATCTATTAGATATTCAAATAAATGTATCAAGTAGGCAGTAGAATATTTAAGTCTGGAGATTAGGTAAGAGATCTGGACAAGATATTTAACATCAGAAATCTTTACTGTATAGGTGATATTTAATGGCATGAATGAAATTGGGTATGATGACTAATGAAGCCAGTGTAGACAGAAAAGAGGATCAAGACCGAGTTCTGGAGCACTCCAACACAATGGCCTTAGTTTTATTTAAAACACATAAATGTAGAAATATCATTGGCAACAGATGCTAGATCCTTCTGGGGAAGGTTATTTTTTATTTTTTATTTTGCCAGTGATGAATATATCAAAAGTGTGTAACGAAGTGATCAGTGAAATTAGAAACCTTTTTCATCAGAGACAACGATAAGATTTTAAAAATGTTAGGTGCCTTTTAGTATTGTCATGGCTTATGGTTTTCCGGGATTTCCAAGTCACCATTAATTTCCAAGTCACCTATCATTTATTCATTTAGAATCAGAAGGGATAAGAAGCTAATCTAAGTGAAGTCAAAATAGATGTTTATAACAGTAAGCTTAGTTCAACAAATAAAAATTAATTGACTACTGTGTGCCGTTGATTGGCCTAGATAGTCATTGACTTAAAGGATCTGACTTTCAAATGTAGACGACATCTAATAAACACAGGTTAAAACTTTCCCCAAATTTTCTTGTTCATTCTTAAATCAATTCATCTATCTCTCTATTAATTTTTCATCACTTTTTAAAAAAACTTTATTAACAGTAGAGTGATAATAGTATTCTTGAACAGTTAATGAGTACTAAACTATTTGTATGATACATGATTGCTCTAATCATCTTATGAACTAGTTACTACTGTTATCTCAATTTTATGGAAATGACAGCTGAAACTCACAGATAAAAATTTATGTGCTTTAAGTCACACAATGAGTCATTGGTGGAGTGTGAATTTGAACATGGGTATGTCTGACTCTAAAACCTTTTGATTTAAATCACTATACTCTTAGAAGAAAATAAAGATGAATTGTTGCAGATATGTATTGTATGCAGCCCAAATTCTCAGCTGTACTTTGTTACACTACATTTGTCATAAATTCAGCTTCCTTAGATTGTACTGGTGACTGGGTAATGTAGTATACTTATCTAGGGAAACCTAAGAAGTGCTTAGAGACCTGGGAATTCTATTGTTAAACAAGGCAGTCACTTTCTTTTACAGCTGATCACCATTATGATGTTTGGTATTTAGGAAAGGATAGCTCCCATAATACAGACTTTGATGGAAAAGTGACCGTGACATAGCGTTATACTGGCTCTGAATGTTATATTGGAAAAAGTATTTTGAGACACACACACATTCCTTAAATATGACATGTATCATTCCTTTTGGTTTTTCTTTCTGGCTGAAAATTCATTCCTGTATTATCTGGTTAACTTCTTATTTTCACATACATGACTTCCCTTTCCACCCAGAAGCTACCTCTGAACTTTTAAGACCTGGTTAATTTTCCCTCATCAGTGTTTACTCCCATGCTAGCACTTTGTTTCCTTCCTTCATTCATTTCTGCATTTCTTCCCATCTCTTTTATTCCTTCACTATACAAACATTAAATTGGTACCTACACTGTGGCAGGGATACTTAATGTATTGAAATTGCCTCTTTATTTGCATATGTCTCTGCCCAGGCTCTGGGATACTTGAGAGTAGGAACTGGGGCTCAATTACCACTGTGTGCCCAGTGCTATGTTTGGCACCTAGCTGAAGCTCAAATATTTGCTAATGAATAATTTCATCCTTTATGTCACCACTGCATTTGGCATGTGGTTCAATTATTGTATGTATTATATGTACAATCTTAATGCAGATATTTAAGTAAGGTTAGGTACCTTCCATTTATATTTGTATCATCAGAACTTAGCACAGTGTTAAAAACAGAGTAAAAAACTGATAAAAATTTTTTTTTGCTGAATGAATTCATAAATGATAGGAGAGCCAGATGTATAGTATATGCTCTTGTTCAGATTACTTTCTAATCTAGAAACCAAGAAGCTAGATAGCAGCATTCTGAAAGCTTATTCCAGTTTCAATATTAACAAGAACTATGTATGACAATTGTAATAATAAACTAAACTTATTTCTCATAAGAAATAAGTTTAAATAACCTCATAAGAAATTTCTCCTAAAGAATTAGAAACAAATAATATTTAATATACGGCAAAATTTTTTCCTCCTTTCCTCATCTAAGTTTAATTGTAATAGTCAAATAGCCAGCACATTTTAAGCACATTTGGAATAAAAAATATCAGAGCAGCCTGGAGATAATTAACATGTGACCAGCTTGAAGCTGGAATTTTTTCCCTTCTATAATTTCCTGAAAATATGGGGCTCTAAAATGTGATTGTGGAGAGAGGCAGGTGGTATAGCATAAAAACCCCAGAATCATAGCACCTGGGATTCATTTTCCACCAGTTTTGTGATTTTGTCCATTTACAATAGAATGTTCCTGAGTTTTGTTTAATTCAACTGTAGAATAATAATATCTACCTTATAGGTTTCAAAAGGATAATGCTTAAGATAGTTATAATAATTAGAAATGAAAAATAATCCTCCCCACGTTTTTATTTAACGTGCTTATTTATTAAAAGGTTAAAGAAAAGTCCCAGGAAAAGTAGAACAAACTGAGGAACACAAATGAAATGCACATTAGTAAAAAGAGAGCAATTCAGACACAGGAGTTATAAAACCTGCCAGTGGTTACACCTCTTGGAGCTCATCTTCTGCTCCCTCCTTGATTCCCACCAACATCTCTTTGTTTAACTCTGTGGCTTTCTTTCCCCTTAAGTGAAGAGACAAAGGCTCCGACTTCCAGAGCAATTAGGTAACTCAGGGAACCAAAGGAACTTCCTATAGAATGTCCTTATTGACATTAAGCTGTTGATATGTATTGCCTTGGAAGAAATAAAATGGAATAAAACGGAAGCATTTTATAGCTCTGCACTTACGTAAGATACATTTCTTTATGATTGAAAAGCAGGAGATAATGCTAAGCTCCTGTCCTAAGGCTTCCCACCTAGTTACTTCTCGAAAGACACAGTATTTTTGCTCTTTCCTTTTGCTTGGTTTATTGGAAGGTTGGCAGCATCTGGTAAACTCCACCCGGAAGTGTTTCTGTGGCTTTGGACTGGAGACCTAAAGATCTGTCGAGCTCTCACTACTTATATCCCATTCTAAATTCTTTGATAAAAAACAAATTAAAGATTCTTTCTAGGATACTTTTTGCAGATATGTGGCAGGGAATGGTGTCCCAGAAAAGTGTCTGGGCAAAGGCTTCTTAGATAATTCTCTGAGTGTCTAGTCCAAATTGTTGCCTTTTACTACTTTTTCTCCTTTCTCGCTCAAACCAGACCACATTTTCTTCAGAGAACTAATGACCTCTTTCTATTGATTTTAATTCCTAATTGAATCTTTGTTGCTTTTGATTCACACTACATTATCCTTTCCCAAACCACTGGTAGATTCACATTGATTTTTGCAAAATTTTCTTACTGTGGTTTTCTGTTATCCTCTTTTACGTCTCTCAATTTAGTCTTACATTTTGAAATCTTATCTTTTAGTGTTAAATATTTAAATAGCTCAAATAGGTTATGAATTGTTTATAAAATTTTTAAATATGCAGAGAACAAATATAAAAGTTATGGAGCAAATAAAAAGTCTACATTAAAAATGTTAATATTTTGTCATATATGTTTCAAATAATACACACAGACACTAAAGCTATAACTAGAATCTCTTTTGTAACTCCCATCTAACTCCGTTTCTTTCTCACCAGATGCTGCTGCTATTCTGAAATCTGTATCTTTCCTTTTCATGTTTTTATAGAATATCTACTCTTTACATTGTGACTATGTAAATAATATTTATAAACTGGTCCATCATGCTTGCATTTTCTTTTTTTCTTTTTCTTTTCTTCTTTTTTTTTTTTGAGACGGAGTCTCACTGTGTCACCCAGGCTAGAGTGCAGTTGCATGATCTCCACTCACTGCAACCTCCGCCTCCCAGCTTCCAGCGATTCTCCTCCCTCAGCCTTCCAAGTAGCCGGGATTACAGGCGTGCACCACTGTGCCCAGTTAATTATTGTATTTTTAGTAGAGACAGGGTTTTTCCATATTGGCCAGCTTGTCTTGAACTTTTGACCTCAGGTGATCCACCTGACTTAGCCTCCCAAAGTGTTGGAATTACAGGCATAAGCCAATGCACCCAGTGCACTTTCTTTCGTATTCAATTCTTGAATATTCCTGGACATAATTACCTTGCTTAAAACTATTATCTCCACTAGAATGTAAACATGATAAGAGCAGATACTTTTATGAGTTTTGTTCAAAGAAATATTTACAGCATTTAGAACATTGCTTGAGATGGGGTTCACAACACTCTACTCCAAAATATGGCACTTTGGCATATTGAATACTTTAAGCTGAAGGAATTTGAGAAACAGCAAGTACAGAAAGACTTTCTGTCTTTCTCCACCCTTCGCCCCCTGAAGCAAGTTATAAGACCCTCATGTGAGAGATGCCCTTTTTAAACCTGAAGGAAAGAGCATCCTTATGTCAGAGGAATCCGAAAGAACGGGCTTTGCTAAGTTGACCTGTGTTTACTCATGCCCTTTGTCCTATCTCCTTTCTCTGCAACTCTTCATTTTACATCAAACCTAGCATACAAACAGCCAGATTTAACTGCTTCTTCAGGTCATTTCCTTATGAAGACTCCAGTGTCACATAAAACTTCCATTAAATAAATGTGTAAGCTTTTCTTTTGTTAATCTGTCTTAGTTACAGGGGCCCCAGTCAATGAACCGAAGATGGGTAGAAGGAAAAGATATTTTTCCTCCCCTGCACCTGGAACACTGCTAGATATACATTTATTGAATAAATGACTAGATGACGGAATGAATAAATGTTTTTAAATTTCCCTTAAGATAAACTTTAAAATATTGACCGCAGTTGAGAAGGCTCTCCGAAAGGTGACCTTTGTTTAGCTTTCTTGCCTCATTTCTCCCTTACACTGTCAGTTTCAGTTCGGTTTCTGTGCTCTATGTCCACAACACTCTTCTCTTTCATTCTAGTTCAGCCAGCTCCCATCATTGCTCCAATTTTTGCATGCTCACAATTCATTGAAGAGGCAATTTAAATATCACCTAAGTTAGCTTTTACAATTATGGGCTTTCCCACTATTGTGGTCTTCTCTATTGTCAGTACTCAATATCTTATTATTACTTGTCAATATTTGGAAAAAGAATCTCCATGAGGGCAGAGATCCTCTTACCCTAATCACTGCTAGCGTAGGTACTCGGTAATTATAAGACAAAGAAAAACTGCTTGCTGTCCTCAATGAAAATAAGTTGAATTGGGGACATGTTCTCCCCCTCATTCTCCATTTATATCTCATTTCTTTCATGTCTTGTTGGTTTTTATACCAGATTCTCTTTGTCTCTCTTCCCAATTCCTGGTTACTGGTTCCTAAGAATTTATGACTGCTGTTGAGAATATGGCTGGCTTAAACATAATTTTAATAACTTTATTGATGAAAATACATTCTCATAATATCATTCAGCAATCTGCATACATGTTTACTCACATACACTCACATGTATTTATGTGTAAAAAAAGGAACCTGCTATCCTACCACTTGTAAACATCTTAATGTTAAGCAGCCTTCATTTAGGATATTTTTTCTATGAAAAGAATATATTCACATACAAAAAGTATATAGCTAAATATGTAGGTAGACAGACACTGATGTCAGTTGATTGCTAATTAAATTTGTTTTCTGAATAATTGTTTAATTCCAGGTGGGCTGAGATCTCTTAGCCATGCTAATAATCTTATAGGATTGTGTTGGAATAAAATGAGATAACATTTCCAAGATGCTGCAAACAGTTGCTGTCTCATAGAAAGCATTATGTATGTACTGGTTAATATCACAACGAAGGCACTGACCCAGAGGTGACTTGAGCTGTCACATGATAGGCTGAAGTAAGATAACTATAAGCCAAGCATATAGAAGAAAGGCTTGCACTGTTTCCTGAAGCTAGCCCCAAGCCTTTCTGTGGCAGGGTTTGGAATAGCTGAAGACATTACAACATTCTTCTAACAATTCCCAGTGATACGTTACTTTGAAATCAGAGTCGCTGAGGTGAGCTTGTACACAGCTATAGGCTCTTTGGAAAAGTGCTGTAGATTCCAGTTAGAGGTTAAACTTCACATGATTTCAATGCAAAGACTTTTCTAGGTTTGGGATTTGTTCCCCACCCAGACCTCCCGCTCACATACACCCACTCACATGTACACATCTAGCCAGAGAATCATTTCATTCTTCTGTGTGAAAACCTCCACTGGCCCCACGCTGTCTATAGGATAAATTCCGAACTCATTAGTTAAAGGCTTTCCTCGCAGGCTGGCCTTAATACCTACTTTAATCTTCATTTGTAACACTCTCCATCATTTTACTGGAGGTTGACATATACTTACTGAAAGCTTACTCTGTGTCAGGCATCGTATTAGGTGCTGAGATTACAAATATGTTTAAAAGACAGCTCTGTCCATGAGAAACTAACATTTCCGTAGGAGCAGCAGATATGTATACAGGTCTTTAAAATCTAGTTTGAATAATGATTTAAAGAGGGAAGCAGAATTTGTTTTGGAAATACAGAAAAGGAAACTTTGTAGTCTATCCAAAGAGGCTTCATAGAGAAGGTAACACTTGAGCAGAGTAAGGGAGGGTAAGTGGAAGTTACTCAAGTAAAGAAAGAGGGGTAAGCACATTCCAGGCAGAGAAGACAATATATATATGTACATACCAGGAGGAATAAAACAGCATTATATGTGGATGAGAATTATGAGCAGTCTTTGACAATAGAACGTAAAATCAAAGATGGAAAGTTGTGGTGATTGAAACTAGAAAGATCATAGGCATGTGGAAAAGACAGGACATTTTGTATGTCATGTTGAAAAGCTTGGAGTACATTATACACAGATATAAAACCAGTGGTAAGTTTTGAGTGATGGAGTTCAGGACACACTACCCCAAAATACGGCACCTTGGCATTTGAGAAAACAGTAGAAGCAGAAAGGTAACTCTTACCTTCCTCCCACCGTTCTCCCCTGAAAGCAGGTCATAAAACTCTAATTTGACAGGTGCTCTCTCTGTACCCAGAGGAAGTGAACATCTGTATATCTCTAAAAACGCAAGGTCACTGACAGCAATCTAAACAAACAGGGTAGCTGAGTTCTCCCCAGCTAACTATCATTAGATCATGTTTTTCATCTAATCATACTTCTTTATGACTTAATACTTCTCTATCAAACCTAGCATAAAAATGCACAAGTTTTCCTATTTCTTTGCATTTTCCTTTCCCTATGTAAAACTTACATTAAATAAATGTATGTGCTTTTCTCTTGTTAGTTTGTGTCTTGTTACAAGGACTTCAGCCACAAACCTAAGCTGGGAAGAAAAGATAATTACTTTCTCCTATATGAGCAAGGAAATAAAAAAGACAAATTTGTATTTAGGATACATTATTCAATAGCAAGATCATCTTCTCCCCTCAGCACCTTCTTCAAGTAATGTGATGACACTATTCCTTGTGTGCTTTGAAAAAAGTTTCAGCTTGCTGTCTCCTTTAGTGTTTTAAAGAAGTGTTACACAAAGCATTGTTTGCAAAATGCAAGGGGTCAAAGGGGTCCACTTTAATTTGGAATTTTGTGTGAGCTCTGATCCAAATTATTGGCTCTTTCCAATTAAAAAAAAAACTGTTTTTAAAAGTACCTTGCTTGGAAAATTTTAAATATTTATGTCTGCAACAATTGTCTCAAAATAATAAACTGTGTAATTCTTGTCATAAAAAAAATCTGAATTCTCTCTAAAAAATAGCAAGGTGAAAAGTGGATTTAGAGGCATGTGCCATAAATCTAGGGGTGAGGGGAATAAATTGCAATATTTAAATAAATTGCAATATTTAAATATGAGATGATGAGAACCTAATTGAGTGAAGAGTTGTACTAGGAGAGGAGGAAAAGTGGTTAGGAAGATTTGGCAATTCAAACCATTAGGGTTGATAAGAGACTGGATTTGGGTGGCCATATTCACCCAGAGAATAGACAAGCAGGTTTATTGTTAATTGGGGCACAATGATGAAATGATGAGGTTTGCATATACTGGACTGAAATAAGTGAGGACTAACCAAGTGGAGATATCTTGCAAGTAGATTCATGATCCTGAAACTGAGGAAAAGAATGCACGCTGGGCTGTACAACTGGGAATCCAGAGCATGCAGGTAATAATTAAAACCATCAAAGTAGATGACATCACTTGGAGAGAATGTGTAAAGAGAAAAGCACAAGGAGCTAGTGATGGAACCCTGGGAAACATCTGTTTTTAATGATCTAGACTAAGTAGAAGAGGCAACAGCAGCAACAACAAAAACACCAGAAGTGGTGTTCACATAGATAAGAGAAACCTGTGTTATATGGCTGGCAGAGGGGGAAGACTTCAGGACACTGTTCAGCATCAAGCTCATTACATTGCGCAGAAATGTTTGTAAAGTAAGGACTGACAAGGGGCTATGTGGCCATGTGGCAGCCACAATATCTTCCACGAAAATATTTCTGATAGCATGATATGGGTGGGGAGGCAAATTGCTTTGATAAATCAAGAGTAAGGAAGATAAAAGAAAGATTTATTAAGAAAGTTGATTGGAAAGAGGGATGAGATGGAATTAACAGTGCAAAGATTTGGATTTGTGTTTACACTATAGATAGGACACCTTTGAGATAACACAGAGTATATAAAGATGTGTGCACCTTTTATATGAGGCAAACCAATAGCCTGTTAGTCATTCCTCAGTCTTCCTCAGCTTATGATGTTAATAATTCTGAAAGAGCTACTTCCTCTTTCAAGTACCTTCTTCACTTTTTTTTTTTTTTTTTTTGTAAAGTGAGCTTCAACTCATGTTTCAAGATTAAACTTTCCCAGATTCTCCAGGGTTAGTTTTGCCCCCCACACTTCCATAACACTTTGTTCATTCCTCACCTATAGCACCAAGAACACTGTTGCTACCTGGTTCCATGCTTTTCTTCTGCAAGATTATAAATTTCTTAGGAACTTAGTCTATATCTTTGTATTCCTGATCCAAATTACACTTTCTGGCACAAACTAAGGTCTAAATTTATTAATCAGCCCTTGAAAATCTCAAAGACATCTCTCATATTTTCTGTAACTAAACTATTGATCTTTATGAAATAATCTGTCTTTCTAGTCTTCAAAAGAGAAAGTTTGGCAATTCCTTAACACCTCCATCATCCAGTTTATCTGTATGTGATGTTGATTTTACACCAAAGTATATCTCAAATCTTCCAATGCACTACTTAGTTCAAGACACTAAGAATTCTCATCTGCAGCTCTCCAAGTTGTCTTCTTGTTTCCACTTTATATCCTTTCCCAAATTATTTTTTGTTAACAGTAACCAGAATATTTTTAAAAATATACTTATAATCATGTATTTTTTCTTACCTTAAAATCCTGCAGTGATTTCTCATTGTCTATATAATAAAACACTCAGATCCTGAACATGTTCTCCTAGGCTGTGTACGTTCTCGCCCCTGCTACATTTTTTACCTCTTCTGACAACATTTTCCTACCTGCTTACCCATATAGAGACATTCACATGTGCTGTTTCCCCAGACAGAAATCTCTTCTTAGTCATCATTGGCTAAATATTTATATTTATCATTTAGGTCTCAGCTAATTTTCACTTCTTTAGAGAGAAATTTTATGGCCACAAATGTAAATTATGACCTCTCTAATATTTCCATTTTTTTATTCCTATTCTTTGACTTGATATACAGTTTGTCAGTGAGGTACACAAATAGCCCATTAGCAAACAAATAGCTGGCCAGCCATGTGCATGTGTTGTTTTATGTCTCATTCCCCACAAGATGATAAGATATATAAGGACTAGGATATAGGGAACAACTGACACAGGAACCACTGCCATTTTTTTCACCTCAATTTCTCTAGTACCTAACATTATAATGGAAATAGTAATAATAAAATATTTATCTGTTGAAATAATGAAAGAACAGATTGTGTTCATTCTCAGTAGCATAAACTTACAAAGCATGGTGCAAAAAGTTACATCTGTATATTCATTCTCAAGGTGTTTAGCCATAAAAGTTAGTTGATGATGCAAGACAACTTTTCATTTTCACAATAATCCAGTTGGAAATTAGAAAAACAGATAAAGAAATAGAATAAGGAAAAGATCAGCAATACTGCTCTCCTCACCCTCCTTCAAGAAAACCAATCATAGTATTTTTTTTTTTCTTTTTGACATTTATACTGTGTGTGTGCACATAGGCACACTACAGTTCATCTGTTCAACACAATTTATCGAAGGCTTTGTGTTTAGCACAGAGTCAGCTCTGGGGAAAACAGGGTGAATAAGAGCAACAGAAAGCTCATAGTCTAATGGTGAAAATAGGATTCAAATGCTATCACAAGGCACTTTGGTGTTTTATTAAATCAGATTTTTTTTTAAGAAAAGGAAAAGTCTTCTGTATACATATCAATCATTATAAAAAGTGAGCTGTCTTGAAAGACCCAGGATCATAGAATTTTTTATAACCAGACTTTTGAAATAAGTGAATACAACTTCTATGAATAAAATCATTTGTCTTGGGAGAGATGGAATCTAACACTGATGACCTTATGATCTAGCCTCTAGAAGTTTTGTGCTAAATCTACCTAAATTCTAAAACCACTAGACAACCTCACATACCACATGGTGGGCCCTCTGCCTGCAAGTCTTTTTTCCTCTTTCTCTTGTAGACTCAGCTCATGGGTGCTCTCCTCATGCTCCTGTGTCTATAAATCTATTATATTATCATATTTTAACTTATTGCCTTCTTTATTAATCTGTAAACTTCATTAAAATAGACGTAGTATTTTCATTTCTATATTTTTATTTTAGTGGTAGGCGAATAAGCATGAGTGCATTTAATAAATATTGAAGAAAAATTTGAAGACAGTATGAAAGGTATCATATTCTGTTTTTATGTTGTAAAAATTACAAAGGACTATGAAATATAGACTGGAAAACACAATGGCATATTCTTTAACATCTTTTGGCACAAAGAACCAAAACAAAACAAAAAATAAATAAAGTAAAATCAAGTCTTGCCCTGTGCCAACAATACTTGAAAACTTATTAGTTGGAGCCTCGTGATTTCAATTAATAAAAACAATTAAGAGAAGCAAAGAACTTTAGATGACATTCTGCCCAGTTGGGTGCTACATTTTTTGTTCTTGGACATGTCATGACATATTTTCATCACTTCCTGGCTAAAATTTCTTTCTCTTCCCCTAAAATGACACACTTAACTGAGACCCTACTTAGGAACTTCTGAGAATGTCCTGGGGGATGAAGGAAGAATGCCCGGTAGACAAGCTAGGAATTCTGTTCTAATTTTGGAATGAGGACGGACATATAGGCAGATCTCTCCTGGAGATTTAAAGATTTTAACAATTAGCTCAGACTTTGGGAAGGCTTGTGTTCACAAAGAATTTCTTTGTTTCATAAATAAGACTTCCCAAGATAAGTAACACATGGAGATGTGACCCCTCTCTCCCATGCCTGTGTCTTTTTTCAGTTAATTTATATGTGTGAGATTGTGATAGATTACCTGTGAGATCATCAGTGGGCCAAGAGCCCAGCTGGCATGCCTTGCAGGTGTACTCATCAAAGACATACTCATTCTCCTTACAAGGTGTACAGGTCCAACAACAGCTGACTTCTCCCTTTCGGATCACCTAAGACAAATATTTGAAATTTAGATTAATTTTTTTTGCATAGATAAAAATCCAACAATTCCATATTCCAGTATGCTGTTTTGCAAAGCAGAAAGGGCTTTTGCTTATATTATTTTAAATTCTATCAGATAAGCAGGATAATTTTTAGTATTCTTATTTTTTAATTAAACTGAGGCTGAGTTTAAACAATGAGTCCAACATCATAAAGTTAGTTAGTGGCAGGGTAAGGAATTAAATTAAATGCAAGTCTTTGGATAATTAGCCTTGGATACCTGTATTTAATTAAGTAGCTAAGCTTATGCTTATATGTACGTACATGTAACTGAATTTGTCCTAGGATCTGGTCTGCTTCTCCTTTCCTCAAGTTAAGAACTTCTGCTCTCTGGATTTATCAAGGCTTCCTTCCCTCCGTTAGTTGAATAATTGTGAGCAAAAAACACTGTATATTTCCAAATGTTCTAAAATCTATCCATGTTGATAAAAATAATTAGGGATTTGTATTGGGTAGAACAAGGCAAAAGATGAAGGTTTTTTTCTGGAGAATATCTCTTGATCTCTTTCTACCAAAAATCTGGTTCAACAATTCAGCCCATTGTTTCCTATTCCAGTAGCTTTCTTTTGTTTGAAGGTAGATGAGGTCATTGAGACTATTATATACCTCTTAATCTATCTGATATTTTTAGGGTAATGGAAAATAATTGAAGTAATTTAACAGTTGAAAGAGTCACAGACGTTATTCTTTCAAAACAGATGTACCTTTTCTCCCCTACCATTGGTGCATGAAAAGCCTCTGTGGAATAGACAGCATTCATTAAACGTTCTTTTAAATAATTAAAACTGTGATTAATACTCAGCAATAACCAGACATAGTAATGATTACACTTTATATTCCTAGTCTTAGATACTGACTCTAGTAATGTCATTTGATAATTACATCAGCTAGATATATATATAGCCAAATATAATTGTAAGCTGACAACTGTTTTTTTTTTTTTTTTTTTACATTTTGTAGTATTTCTTGTACTGATTCTTAAAACTACAACAATACAAGTAGGGAATAATGGCAAAAGGGCCTGAAATATCTTTTACCTAAAGTAACTAAATAAGTGGGGCAAAATTGCTCCTTAGACCTGATTTAAGTATTCTTCATAATAATTTCAACTATTTCCAGGCTCTTTAGTACATGTCACATACTGTTATCCCATTAAAACACTAGAATGGCTCTGTATGAAGTAGCTGGTTTATTTTATTCATTGTCTTGGGGGAGAAAACTAAAGTATAGTTAACTCACATAGCATGTTAGGGTAAACGAAGGATCAAACAATATATGTTGGACTTCAAAGGCTCATGCTTATAAATATTGAGTCTTATTGGAAGATAGACTATGTGATATTTTGAAAGAGGCAGGGGAAAGAGTACTGGCTTGGGAATCAAGTGACAACAGGGTTCTGGTCTTACTTATAGCCACTGAGTAGTTGTGTAGCCTTGAACAGTCCTCCAGCTAATACTCAGTTTCTTTTAACTGGACCTATTGCTTTTACCATAATAATATCTACCTTATAGGATTTTCTTAGGATGATATAAAACATCACAGTGATTTGTAAAGTGTAGAACACTCTAATAATGTTACCAATTTCATTAATAATATGCACATATGCCCATAGATAGAAATGAAGAATTTCATTTTCAAGGTATACCACACTTGGCAAAACTATCCTTGAACAATTATTAGATTTTGTAATGGAAACAGGCATATTGCAAAGCTGAAGAAGTCTCTTTCAGACTTAGCAGGAATTGGCAAATAAAAGCAGCTGCATTTCCCTCCAATAGAAATATATTGAGTTCCTGTGGTTCAGTTTTCACTGGTTTGTGAATTTCAGGTTTTTTATTAAAATAAGTTCATACCCTTTTCCAAGAAAAATTCCAATATTACAATCTCTTTTTGAATCAATAGTGACAACTTAATATGGCTTCTTCTGATTATTTAGAACTTATTTGTTTTGTGTTTTCACATTTTGTGCTCTGTTTTACATTTCTTTTGAACACAAGGTAGTGACGATTCTCTTTCATGGCAGTTTAACATCTTGGAAGTAGTGGTGCTTTCTTTTTTATTTATTTTATTTTTTGAGACAGAATCTTATTTTGTTGCCCAGGCTGGAGTGCAGTGGCACCATCTTGGCTCACTAAAGTCTTCACTTCCCCAGCTCAAGAGAACCTCCCACCTCAGCTTCCTAAGTAGCTGGGACTACAGACGTGTGCCACCATGTCCAGTTATTTTTGTTTCTTGTTTTTTTTTTTTTTTTTTTTTTTTTTTTTTTGGTTGAGATGGTCTCTCACTAAGTTGCCTAGGCTGATCTTGAACTCCTGAGCTCAAGGGATTCTCCCACCTCAGCCTCCTAAAACGTTGGGATTTAGGAGGCTAAATCCCATGAGCCACTGCACCCAGCCAGCAGTGCTTTCTTTATGAGTAACAATATATAATGTATCTGAACCTTTACTAGACTAAATCCTTTCATGGCAACTAAGTTTACAAACTCTGAACAATGCCATGAGATGTTGATATTATGAATGAAATTGTTCCGTTACAACCTTAAACCATATTAAGAAAATCTTGTAAATTGTATATTTAACCGACTGAAAATGATATCGGGTTAGGACAATGGAGTTGGGATTTTTAAAAAAGAATTAAACAAATATTATTACAAAATAACCAGAATTAAACATATGATAGGGAATGAAATTCTTCTGTTACATAAATTATTCCCTGTAGAATAGGGTAGAAAAGTATATATAAAGAAATCTATCAAATCAGTCATTCAGCATTTGGAAGTTACATTTCAAAAGGTATTGCTGTGAAGGATCAAAAATGAACAAAAATTACATGGTAATTTGCACTGCGTAATATTTCTACAGGAAGCACTGGAAATTATGAATATTGATATTCTGGGTGGGTGTATAAGTAATTGTACATGAATTTAAACCTTTCACATGAAGAGTTTGACTGCAAGATAATTGGCCAAGATGCAAACCATTTTTGTCTTGATATAACAAGTGTTAGCCAACGTTTTTTTGTGTAAAAGACCAAATAATAAATATTTAGGCTTTGGGCCATGCAGTCTCTATTGAAACTCGGCAACTCAGTTAGCCAACTCTGCCACTATAGCAGGAAAGTAGCCATGGACAATATATAAACAAATGAGCCTGACTCTATTTTAATAAAACTTTATTTACAAAAACAGGCAGTAGTTCAGATTTAGCCTGTGGGCCATAGTTTACTGGCTCTTGCAGTATACCATAATAAGACATAAAGAAAATTTCAGTTACCTAATGTTTTGAGACATTTGGCAGATATTAATACATTTATTTTTATCTTCATTTATTTTATCTTGCTTTTTTCTGGTTTTATGCTTCCCAAATTTTCAGACCTACCCTTTGAGGGCCTTACTATCAGTAGTGAAATATTGCAGCTTCAGTCTTAATCACAGATGAACAAACACATGAAATGTCTTCTCAACAGAGTGAAGGTAAGGTTGATTGAAAAGGCTAACTCTAACAGCTCTGGGAATACACTACCTGAAATGTGGTATAGTAGTAATTCAAGAACTGTTTGATGAGCAAGTAGATTATTTTGATATCATTCTTCCCTACGGCATTGCACACCAATGCTGCCCTCTCCCTGCTTTTATTACATCTTTGTCTTCTCTTCCTTCATTGAATTTTCATTTCCTGTAAGTGTGGTCAGATCTTCTTTAGCCTAAGAGTAATTTTTTTAACGTCCTCACATTACTGAATTATCCCTTACATAGTTTTCACCACATACTTCTTTTTCTTACACTTTTTTTTCAATTGACACATAATAATACTACATATTTATGGGGTACATAGTGATGTTTTGATACATGTAATGTATAGTGATCAGGGTAATTAGCATAGCCGTCATCTCAAACATTTATTATTGCTTTATGTTAGGAATGTTCAGTATCCTCCTTCTAGCTATTTGAAACTATAGATTACTGTTAACTATATTCATCCTACTGTGCTAAAAGAACACTAGAATTTATTCCACCTACCTAGCTGTCATTTTGCTTCCTTTAACAAAGCTCTCCCTATCCTTCTCTTTCTCCTTACCTTCCCACCCTCTAGTATTCTCTGTTCTTATTTTTACTTCTGTGAAATCAACATTTTATATCTTGCATATGTAAGTGAGAACACGTGACATTTAACTTTCTGTCCCTGGCTTACCACTTAACATTCTGTTCTCCAGTTCCATCCACGTTGCTATGAATGACAGGATTTCATTCTTTTTTACGGTTAAGTAGTATACTATTATGTAGATATACTACATTTTCTTTATCTATTCATCTTGATCAATTGCCATTATATTCTGTTCAACCTGGCAGGCCCAGATGAAGGGCGAACCCTCAGTTTTCATGTCTTTCTCTCATTGTTCCTTTTCTCTGACCTTTCTCTTACGCTACCATCTTATATGACAGTGTGCTCTCTGGTTGTCTCTCTGCACGTGTTGCTGCTCAGCCTCTACCTCTTCTTCCTTTTTTACACTTTGAAAGCAGAAATTCTCCAAGGTATATTCTTGGTCCACATTTATTTTTTATTTACATTTTTAAGTTCTGCAATTTTATGTATTCTAATAGCTTCAACTTTAACTTTATTCAATAAATTCCTAAATCTGTATTGTTAGCCTTATTTTTCATTGCTGTAGGCCAGACTTTTAATCACTGGATGGGTATACCTAAACCAACATTCCCCAAACTAACCCATTACCTTTTCTCTAAATCCACACCCATTTTTCTATTCCTGGCAATGTCACCTTTTAGTTACTAACACTTAGAATTGAAGTTGATAGTGTTGACTTCTCTTGAGCAACTTGACATCAAATTGGTAGTCAGCCTGATTGAATCAATGTCTGTAATGTTTTCTCCAAATATGTCTTCTGGCCCCTTTTCCTTCTCACTGTTTCTTCCCTAATTCAAGGCCTTGTTACCACTATCACAGCATCCTTCTAACTTGTCTCTTCTTTCTTGTGTTATAACTCTATTCATCTTCTTTACCACAGCTCAACTTACGCCAACATCTTGGTCAGAATTCTTCTCTGACTCTGTTTAATGAAAATTAAGTGCAGCGTATTTAATATGATGTTAAAAACTCTTCACAAATCTGGGTTCAACTTATTTCAGCTTTCTCTTTAATAATAACCATTTAGAGCAGTGCACCCTAGGTTATTCACTTGTTGCTGGACAATCTTCAATTGACCACTTTTGTCTGTTTTATTTTATTGTTCTATGTAAATATTTTCTCCCTGAAATCATACTCATTTTTTTTATAGTCCAATGTTTGACGTTTTATTCAGAAGAAATATCTCTGTCCTTTTTGTACAAACCTATATAGCCCTTCTCTTTTCTTTCTTAATGAAATCATCACATTTTACATGATGTTGCTTCTCAGTGTCCATATTTTTCCTCGCTTAGACTGTAAATCTTCTGATAATAAAGGATGTCTCATTTATTATTGTCTCATCAATGTTAACTATTAATTTCTATTAATCTTCCCTCTCACTCTTAATTTATGCCTGATTATTTTTCTTTACTCTAAATCCATAATCCACAACAAGGTTTTAGCTGTTCTTCTCTAAAGGATGGGTACCATATCCTTTTAATTAGCTTGATAAGGTACCCATGCCTATCCAAATAATGAAACGGTTTGGTTGTTATTAAAGCATGCCCAGTATTTGGGCAAAACCAGAATCTAATAAATTACACTGTCACCTAATATCTATGGCTTGATGGGAAGCCATGAGGAATAAGGGTAAAGTGATAAAACTGGTAAGTAGATCAAGGAATAAAAGCCAGAAGAATTCTGAGACCAGAGGGCAAGAAACATTTAGTTAGGATTCAAGGACAGAACTGGAGTTCAAATCGAAAAAGGATGTTGTCTGAAGGATTAGGAGCTGAACTGGCTATCAGAGCCCCTAGTACGTGGTGATCAAATGAGGGGCAGTTAGAGATAAACATTGGGTTAAGCAAGAAAACCAGCACCTGGAAATATTCTAGGTGTTCACAGTAATTAAATAAAAACAAGACAGACCAGACGGCTTTAAATTTCCTAGCTTAGTATGTTCCAGGATTCCCAGTACAGAAAGAATCTCTGGAAATTAAGGTGAGAAGAAAATGCCACTCTGAAGTTCCTGTGCTATGTAGAATGTTTCCCGGAGAAATAATATCTGAGAAATCAGGCAGAGTTAGCTGGCCAGGGGCTACATCAAGTTCTTCAATTTCCTCAAAACAACATAACTGCATAGGATGTGTCTTAAAAGGAAACCTCCAAGCCGCTAAAACAAACTTTCAACTGAGATTCAGTTTAACAAACAGATGCTATACTATGGCTTTAGGAACCAGGCCACTGACTACCTAAAAACCCAGCTTGCGCACTTGAAGTTAACCTCTGGAAACATTAGTGACCTGTGAAGTTTTCACCATTAAAACAGTGCTTTATCATGCAAATCATGCTCGTTCTTCTCTTTGCTCTCCAGTTCTGAATGTATTTCCTTTTTGCACTTGATTATTTCCAGTGTTTTTTTTTTTTTTGTTGTTGTTGTTGATGTTGTTGTTTTTAACATACTCTTCAGTAATGCAAATTTGTGCCTCCTACTCCATTAAGTCCTTCTTGGTAAATAATGTTAATCTTCCAGTAGGAAGAAGTGGAGTGCATTATCATTTAAGCACCATTTATCCAGCATTCTTACTCAGAAAGCTACGGAGCCACCTTATGTATTTGAAATTCTCTAAAGACCCTGGCTTTCTATTAAAATATACTTTTATATATACTTTCTGTGAAGAATTCACTGAAGCATGAATCACCTTATAATGAGAAGCTAAAAATATATCAAAATGTACATAAGTATAGGTAATCTATATCAACATACTATGTCTTCCAAATTTAGAGCATACACTGGTATAGACTGTATTACAACCCAGGTAAGTTTGAAATCTTGTTTCAAAACATTGCTCACTATTAAGTCTCAGTTGACAAATAACAGGATCACATGAGAAACTGTTCGGCAGGTGGCTGAGGAAACCTTAACTTCCAAAGGGTCAAAGTGGTCCTCCAGAGACTGTCACACTCCCTTAGGGCATTTATTTTAGGAAAGGACACTATTAAGGGACACTTTGAGTATAAAGACAGGTGAACTCACAAAGTATAGCCAGATACATGCTTGAGTTTATCTTTTAATCTACAGATAATGCATTAGACTAAAACGTAATGAATTCATACACCTTTCAAAAGGAAAAACTGAGGAAGAAGTAGCAGTAAAGTTATAAATGATAATGATCGGATGAAATAATTTAGATGAAGCTTGTCTGTGTCTGAAAGAGACAGGGACTCAGGCAAATGTTCAAAAGGAAGCACAGTGTGTTTCAACTTTGGATGAAAATAATGTTCGGTTCTATATGGCCAAACATAATTCTCTTTTTTGCTGCTACATAAATCTTTTATTTTTAATTATTGACCAACTGCTTTACTGAAACTCCACTTCAGGCCTTTGTTTTGGGATCTTTCGTTGCCACCTCCTGATCACTGTCCTCTCTGGCCTCTTTTGCCTTCCTGCTGTCCTCTGAATCTTCTGTTTCTGTCCTGCTGTCCCATGAAACCTCCAGTCCTTCCCATGGTCCTCCAGCTCTGGTTGCTCTGTGGCCACCGAGCACTGCCAGTGTCGTGAATCATGCCATTTTTCCTCTATTTCTGTTACTGATGCAGTAGGTACGTCAAAACAAATACCCACCTTTCCTTTGAGAAAAACAATTCCCTTCACTTTGGAATCAGTCTTCTTACCCAGCTGCTCTTAAGTGCTTTCCAAGCATAACTAATATTTGGCATTTCACTTAAGCATCACAAGATCATGGCCACAAAACCCACATTTGAGTTGATCAAGGAGAGCTGGTCTATGAATGTGACACCTGAAATATGGGTCAGTGCTGCTGCCAGAGTTTCCCCAGCTCTCTTCTCTTCTATCAGCTTCTCCACTGATTGCTTGAAATGTGTAATGGCAGCGGGGGGCATGGAATCCAAAAGCCTGATGGCATCTTTGCTGGAAGCTGTTATTATTCCTGTTTGAACTTAATTCTTGCCTTTTGCTCCACTTGTTCTAATTGATATTCTTCCTTGTGCTGTTAAAAGCAGATGCACACCCCTGTCCTTCCAGCTCTGCCCATCCACTCGGATAGATGAATGTAGGACTCTACATGCTTTGGTGGAGAGCTTTGTATAACCAAATCAACCTAAGGGATTTCTAATGCACGTTCAGCGACATTGATTGCCACCAAAACTCCAAAACTACCATTTCTAAAGCCTTTCTGGGTGATTTCCCTTTTCTTCTGTGGAATGTCTCCATGCAATGACTGGGTATCCTGCTTTATAGTCAAATTCTGGGACAGCTCCTGGGCTTCTTTCTTGGTTTCACAAAAGATGATAGTGCATCCTTGATAACCACTGTATACTCAGATAACATCCCCATAACTGCTGCCCTCTGAGTCTGGTTGCACTTAATAGCCAGATGCTCTACAGTTATTGCTGTTTTCTGAGTCTTTACCAATCAGGTCCACTTGTTCATATGTAGATTTCATGCATTTCTTGGCAATATTAAACACCCAATGAGGGCAAGTTGCAGAAAGAAGCAATGTTTGGGGATTGTCTTCAGAATCCTTCTTGTATGCTACACTTAAAATTTCTTCCACTTGATCAGCAAATCCCATATCCAACATCTGGTCAACTTCAGCCAGGACAACATGCTTAAGTTTGGTGAGATCTAGTTTGCCATTCTGTATGTGGTCTTTGATACGACCTTGTGTCCCAACCAGGATATCAATCCCATTCCTCATGTGTTCAAATTGACCTACATAAGGAGTTCTACCATAAAAACAAGCCACCGACAGCTTTTTGTAATGTCACTGAAGTCTTTACTTACTTGATTTGCCAACTCTCTTGTAGGTGCAACAACCAGTACCTGAGGGGGACAACCTCTCTTCCTGTCTTGTAGTTCCCCATGAAGTTTCTCAATCAAAGGGAAGGCAAAGGAGAATATCTTCCCAGTTCCTGCCTGTGCCTGTGCAATTAAGTCCTTCCCACTGTAAACACAATGGAATGTCTTTGCTTGTATAGGAAATAGGAAGGTCACTCCTTGGTCTTTGAGAAGCTTAATAGTTTCTTCAGATATGGGAAAATTAGAGAAAGCACCATCTTTTAGTTCCACGGGTATCTCCTGCTCTATTTCACTGTTACTTTCTTCACTGGCCCCTTCATTGGGGTTACAGTCAGATTCAGAATGAGGAAATCCATTCTTCAGTTTGGGGCTTTTCTCTGCAGTTTCTCCATTCATTTTCTTTTCTTTCTTCATCTTCTTGGGCTTAGAAGCAGGTATTTCTTTCTCAGAAGGCTCCTCATTTTTTGTTACCTTTTTGGTTTTAGAAAAAACAGTTTCCTTTTCAATGGGCTCCTTTTTCTTTCTCAAACTTTTGGTTTTAGGAGAAATGCCATCTTGAGATGGCTCCTCTTTCTTTTTTGCCTTTTTTGGATTTAGGTTAATTCATATCAACTTCAGAAGGCTCTGCTTTCTTTTTAATTTGTTTAGTTTTAGGGGAAACAGTTTCTTCCTCTTCTGCTATCTGTTCAGTCTTACCAGATTTTGGCTTCTCTTTTATCTCTCTTTACTTTCTCAGTGTCTCTGCTTATTTCCATTTCGAAATAACTTCATCATCATCCATTTTTAATCCTCCATTGTCCCAACTTCCAACACTGATGTAATGTTGGAAGTGTCTGATTCCAAACCAGTGTCACTGTGGAGTTTTCTGGGCGTCTTTAGACGTCTTTAGTCGGCAGGCTGCCCAGGCCGACTAGTCTTCTCAACCATATTGAATATTTATTGAATAAATTAGAATGAATGTCTTTTCTAACTGTGCACTTTATTCCCAGGAACCCATGTCTTTAAAGGCTTGTTTAAGTAGAAAGGGTGTGGGCAAATACGACTCATCAGTTGGTTCCATGAAACCAACTACTAAGACTATTATGAGTTGCACCCGAGATTTCACAAGGAATGAGTGAGAATTTCTGACATTAGAAGCTTACAATATAAAAGGTAAAGTAAGTGTCTAAAATTTTAGAAAATAGCCAATGATCATTAACACCGTTGACTTTACAACAAAAATGAAAGAAACACAGATGCCATTTTACCTTGATCTGGCCTTTCTCACATGGTTCACTGCACACAGATCTGATGATGTTGCTTTTCTTGGACCATACTTCATCATCATCCATTTTTAATTCTCCATTGTCCCAACTTCCAACATTGATGTAATCAAAATAATCTTTTCCCATTTCCTTGAAATTCATTATTTCATACCTTAGGAATAAGAACATGATAATTTTTTAGCTAAAGATATAACTATTCAGCTATGAAAAGGCAATATATTTTATTCCCAAAAATGTCATATAAATAACACTGGAATTTTCCATCACAGTACCCTTAGAATAACAACAAAAAAATCTGCCTATTTCACTTTCTCTGCAGGGACCATTTTTGTACTTTCAAGCTTACACCTGAAATAGAAAGTAATCCCATGTGAGAAGGTGACTTGACCTCAGCAGGATGAAAGACAGTTTCGAAATAACTTTAAGAAGTTTAAACAAGTACTACAGTTAGGCTTCTACAAAAGATAGAAAGGTTTTTGTCTCTATTCAAGTAAAATGATAAAACTTAGACTAACCAGGTGAGAAATTTGGTAAATCTTTAGTCTTACTCTCAGCTTTAGAGGATATAGGGGTAATTTAGAGAAGGTCTCATTTTACCTTTCTTACTTTATCCATTATCAATGGCTAAATTCATTATATAAAGATAATTTCAAGAGTGACGTTTAAAAAAGTTTGAAAATAGCTTCTAAAGCACCTCATGCAATGTTAAAATGCTGGAAGAGACAAGTTCCTTGTGAGTTCTCAGCCTTTGCTAGCTATTGTTTTTTGAGTATGTGTATAGAAATATAAAAAGAGAAAATCAATGTGCTTACTTACAAGCCTTTTCTTATAATTAAGCTGATTTCTAGAGAAGAACCTCTGAAATAAATTTCCAATTTGAGGATATTAGATAAGCAATACTACCACCGTCTCAGTTTCTATAGGTATGACTCAGGTACACACTGTGTTCACATAGTATTTTATACTTATCATCCCCTCAGGACTTCCAGTACTGACAGACAGACATATAAATGGCTCCTCCAACCTCCTATGCTCAGCATGTGTAGCTATCCGGAAATTGATATGAATGGAAAATGTTCCAGCTTTTGGATTCAAGTGACGAGATTACTATACTCAAACCAGTGTTCTGTACAGAAATACTGAGAACAAAACTGGCATCAGTCTATTGAAAGCTATGTTATAAAATGATGCCATTCTGTTTTGATTCCCAATCACATTTTTTATAGTAGCTTTTTTTTTTTTTTCAGAATATAACCTCATTCTTGTTTTGTTGGTTGTTCAGTAACTTGAGGATTTTCCTGCAGTATTGGCAATCAGTAACAATTTGGGGTAACTGTCTAAATTCTACTTCTAAATCAAAAATACCAATTTATAGGATACTTTCCTTCCCTCTCGGTCACAATTATCCCATGGCCTCTGTGCATACAATGAGTTGATATATTAGAGTACAGAGCACCGAGGTAAAAATAACTCATGTATTACGTCATTTGCTACTTGAAATATATGGGCTTTAAGTATTCAAAGGTTGACTTTCTATGACCAAATAACCTTTGAAGATTACAGGATGGGAGAAAGAGAAATGTCAGTGTCAGACTTGTTTCTTTGCTGCTAATATGAACAGACATGAGGGTGTCACTCCTCACTCAAAAAATGAGCTGTCAATCGCATTTCTAGCAATTCGTAACTCTGAAAAGTTTAGTTCAAACTGTTAATTTTACAGATAATGGAACTGAAGCTCAGTGAGGTTAATTAATACAAACAGATTGCAGAGTATGTAACTGTCAGAGCCAGGACCTAAACTAAGCCTTTAGATTTCAAGTCTGTGGCTCCTTCTTCTTTATTAGACTGCTCCAAATCCTGGGCACTGCTCCAAATCCTGGCTAGAGCCAAGATATTGTATTTTCCTTGCTTAAATATTGTAAAAATTTGAACCAATTTATATTTGAAGTCCTTTTCTCTATATCCATGCCTCTTTGTTTTATGTATGACAAATGGTAAAAAGTAAATGGATCCAGAATTTTTGAAAAATAAACATGAAAACTCTATAGATCGGAAAATGTCACATTTGACAGGAAACTTGTTTTAAGGAAAGTTAAACCTTAATTTCGGTTCAACTCAATAAACTTGTTATAATTACATTAGTGGCAATGAACTCTTCCTTTGGAACTAGCTGTTAGATTTCTGGTTGTCTGTTTCTTACTATAAGACAAACACAAAGAGGTATTATCACTCATGGCTATAGCTGTGAAAATAGAACATTGCTTTAAAAATCTTTTTTTAGTATGCTAAAAAAAAGAAATGGATGAGAATATATCACCACAAAAGAATATTCTCCCCTTCACTTGTGAGTTGGTATGAGCCCTTTTAATTTTCAGAGATACAATATAGCTTTTATTCCCCATCAAAAGGGGGAAAAAAATGAATGTTTAAAACATACTCATATGTAACTTTTAGGTGAGAATCAAAAGACATAATGACTTCCTGCAATCTTTAGCCATGAGTCAATCTAGAAGACTGTATTTTGTTTTCCAACAAATAACAGTAATTCAGTTATCTAATTTGTTTTTGATGGCTTTAGTAAAGATCCAAGTGGCACATATTCAGTGTCAGAAGCAAAGATTAGTGTGTCATTCCAATCACAAGACACTTTAATATAAATTTTTTTGCCATTGTTTTAAAATATTTTGCATCCATATACTTACAAATTCCACAATATCATGTTTTAATTTCTTGGTTTAACTAGTCAGTTGTACTCAGTCTAACTTTGGCTGTCCATGTTTCCTCTGCCTAATTATGGTCCATTCCAGGCAGCAGCCACACGCCTTGACCTTTAATTCTCAATGGAGTCCCTAAGCCAGAGATTAGCAAACTTTTGCCGTGAGGGGACGTATGGTAGATACTCTAAGCTTGGAGATGCTCTCTATTCACCTCCGCCATTGTTGTGTACAAGCAGCTATAGCATCTAAATGAATGAGTGTGACTGTGTTCCAAAAAACCTTACTCATAAAAACAAGCAGGAGACTCCATTTGCTCTGCTTTGCAGATCATAGTTTAATGACTGATGATCTAGTCTGTTAATGGCAAAATAGTACAGGTCCATATTTCTTATCTGTAATTGTAAAATCATTAAAGCTCTGAAAATGATGTTTTTTTTCCTAACTCACTTGAGAGCAAAACATGATAGTACCTGAACTTTATCTAGTGATGAAATCTGACTAGAACTAATGTGAGACTATTTATAATCTTGTTTATCACAAAGTCAATATTTGTATGTTTTGCTGCAGAAATATTAATGTGTTTATTAAGGAGCACTGTTACATATTATGTTAGGGACATTATATGATTGTTTAGGCTTTTGTAAATTCAAAAATTGTGGATTCTGTAACACCTGGCACCATGTTTTTCATTAGAGCATTGGGACTGATGGTAGGCTAATCAGATGTGAGATTTAAAAACAATGATTAAAACATGCTTTCCAACAGTCTGCAAGTGTGTGCTAGAGTGAGCTGCCACCTCTCTCAGCTTCCTCTGTTTAGGATCCTCCCCATTTAACTCTGGAATTTTAGAGGATTCCTTAATCACCCAGGCTCCTTTGGTTTCTCACCCAGCCGGGAATGCCTTTGATTCAGCAGAATGCTTCTACTCCACAGAAATAACCTAATGTCTACAAATAAATTTCTCAACATATAGTGTTTTAAAAATTTTGATCCTGGTTGATTAATTGGCAGGCTATTGTATAGGGATAGAGGCTGAAGCCCAGGAGACAGAGTAAAAATTTTGACTCTATCATTTACTAGACTGTGTCTTTGAGCAAGTCATTGAACTTTTGTAAGCCTTGGTTTTCTTTAACTGGAAAAAACAATGGTAACATTACATACCTCATAGGATTACAAAGTAGAGCACCTGGCTTAGTATTTGGCTCAGAACACACAATATATGCTAGTTATATATATTTTTTGTAAATGTAACTGGACTGTTGGAAGAAAGAAAAAGTTGTAAATCAACTTTTTCTGAGTCTGGTTCATGCGCTCAGAGGCCAACTCTGATCATTTATTAATGGGTTAATGTTATACCCAAACTTAGTAGTGCAAGATACACTCAGGGCAATCCTGTATTCCTAGAAATAGTTTGTAAAATTTTAAGTATATTGTTCTTGAAAGAATATCCATACATTTTGTCTAAGTCTCGAAGGGATTCACATTCCAAAAAAGATTAAGAACTCTAGGGATGCACATGGGAATACCAAATTGATGTGCAGATATCTGAGCCCAGGCCTTGACTGGAGCCTCAAGACTGAGCTCGTTGCTCAACCTGCTCTTAAAATATTTACAATTGTGAGGTTTTGTTTGGCTCTCGAGAAAATGCTTGTATTTTTTTCTTCATGGATATACTGAACAGCCAAAAAGTAGAAAACAACATGTGAAAAGTCACTTTATTTTGGCAAATAGCCTGGGTTGTAGCAATACTTCAAGTCTGCAGAATAGAAAAAAAAATCTAGGTTTTCACTTGGCTGTATCACCTGGAACTATCACTTATAAGTCTGGCATGTGAGATAGTAACAGCTGCATTTGGGATAAGCTCCAGCTCATCTCAAAATATAGAAGTGTGCTAAACCGAGGTTGCTGACAGAACGTGTGGGCACAGGTGGTGTGAATTGTTGAGGACTCATGAAACCTCTTGGCAGGGTCAACTATACAGTGTACTGACAGCTTTCCAAGCACAGTTGTTAAGTATGAGCTATTGCTAGAAGAGCACTTAGAAACCAAAGGACCTGATTGTTTTGATGCAAGGCTGAGTAATATCAAAATATCATGTCAGTGACATTATTCCTTATAGATTAAAAGTGTCTATAATTCTTAAATCACTGTGTAGAGTCATTTAAGAATTTGGAGTAGAAGATACATGTGAATTCTGGTAAGTCCTAGGTACTCAGTAATTTCTCTGGGAACTGACCTATCATTATGAGTTTATCTTCCTCAAGCTCGTCTATAAATAATGAAAAGTAAAATTTCAGAGAAAAGAACAATTTAGTCCTCAACAAGGGAGAAAGTGCTCCAGCTTAAGAATGATAAAATAAAGTATGACTTATAACTCACTCGCCATAGGAACAGAAAAACAACAGAACAGACCCTCAGCCCCATTTCTGGATTGTCAGAAATTGAATTGTTCCTGTTTCAGAATAGTTCTATTACACAAGACAATAGCCAAATACGGGGAATAACATGACAGGCATGTACAGAGAAACCACAGAGATGGTTTCTATTTATCTATGATCATGTGAGATTCCTGTCTCTTAGTTTAGGTCTCTGAAATATGATGATGATTCCCAAAGCACATTTTGGATATTAGCACCAATGCTTTCTTTCCTGGTCACAGAAATGGGGCTTCTTCTCTCTATCTTTGCTCATTTGGGATTTCAGGGCAGGGGAAACTTGGCCAGGAAACCTAGATTAGCCACAAAGGAGAGAAAAAGACATTTCAGGATCAAGTGTTGGCTGTTGTTCTGTCTCTATTGTCTAGAGGATAATTGTAACAATACCTTCCTGGAGAGTCTCCATTCTCGTCGAATAGTATCATATCTCCAGAAACCCCGGTAAAATTGGTTTTCATCAGGGATTCCAAAAGTTTCCGTCCATCAATTGGCTTCATTGCATCACAGAGTCCTGCAACCCCTGGGCAGAGGGGACATCTGCATGTTGTGGAGCCCATAGGCCATCGAATAGATGGCGTTGATCACAAATCCCATTTTGGAATCTTGAACGTGATGTGTTTTCAGAGTCAGAGAACCTGTTGGGAAACAAATTAGGCATAGCTTTGAGACACAAATCCACTCTCACGACATCCCTGGGTACTGAATAATGGGTTACCTGGAATTAGAGAATGTTCTGGAGCAATTTTACCAGAGTTAGAACCAGGGGTAATACTGAGAAACACGTACCAACATAATGAACCTAAGAGTTATCTTCTGTGTTCAGATTTTTCTTCCAAAATGCTGAAAAAAGATCTGAATCCCCAACAGGAGCAAGATCTACTTTCTTCGATAATCAAACTGTAGGTATGAATGCAGGATAGAACTGTATTTCTGTACCACAAAATGTGTCTTAAGGACAGATTAATTTCATTAGTATCAGCTGTGATATTATACATTTCAGTTCAGAAATCCTCAGCAAACCTCCAGTTTCTAAACTATTAGGTTCTCTTACTTGGCAATATTAGATATTCCACCATCTGATAAAAATTTATCTATTTAGATTTATCACCCAGTAATTCTAATCTCAAAGCATATGCTCTCCATAAACTGGCCTATTTGAAAGTTATAAAATATAACATTCAAACTCCTTTAATTCATTATTTAATTCAGTAAACATTTATCGGAGTCAGAATATACATAAACCTCTGTAATTGATCATCTACAGAGAAGAAAAAGATGGTTTGAACATGGAGCTTGCACATAAGAAACTTTTCCAATAACAGAGATAAATTATGTAAATACAGTGAAAGGCAGAAGATAATAAATCTGTAAAACTATAGAGGCCCAAAGGAGTGAGAAATGTCCTTTCCAGTAGAAGGTATCTGGGAACATTTCATTAAGGAACTAAAGTTTGTTACTGGTATTTGATTTGACAAATATGGACTGAGTGCCTGTGATTTCTAACTGCTCAGAACTTGCTCTGAGTGAGGGACATCATGCTGAACAGGATAAAGACGATGCTTGCTCTCGTTTGCTTAAGAGTCTAGAGGGCAAATGAGCATCTACCTAAGCAGGCAATTACAATGTGTTTTGACAAGTGCTGAGACACGACTGAATGGTGACTCACATATGGAAGGTCTCTGAAGCTGAGGATTAGGTTAAGTATCAGCTGGATGAATGGGGAAAAAGAGTGCTCCGTGCATTTTTGAAGAGTAACAGATAGTTATGTTTGGGAAACTTTACGGAAATCGGAATGACCAGCACAGAGAGTAGGAGGTAGGAGAAAGAGAGAACTGAAATGGTAGAGGAAGGCAGAGATGCTTAAGCCATGTTGAGATTGCTGCATTTTGGCTGGACATGGTGGCTCACGCCTGTAATCCCAACACTTTGGGAGGCTGAGGCTAGTGTATCACCTGGGGTCAGGAGTTTGAGGACAGCCTGACCAACATGGCAAAACCCTATCTCTACTAAAAATACAAAATTATCCAGGTGTGGTGGTGTGCACCTGTAATCCCAGCTACTCAGGAGGCAGAGGCAGGAGAATCTCTTGGACCCGGAACGCAGAGGTTGTTGTGAGCAGAGATTGTGCCATTGCACTCCCGCCTGGTTAACAAGAGGGAAACTCTGTCTCAAAAAAAAAAAAAAAAAAAATTCTACATTTTAACATAAGACCTTTGGAACCCACTGAAGTGTTTAAGCTAGGGAGGGACATGAGAGACATGATCATATTTCTATTTTAGGAAGACCAATCTGGCTACATTGTGGAGAAAGGTTTAAATGGCTGTAAGACTAGAAAGCGCTAAATAGCTGTAGGAGTATAAAGGAGTATCCAAGGCCACTAAGAGGGGAATGCAGTCATCCCAGTGACAGGAGAAAATGTCCTTGCCTGTGGTAGAGGTCATGATTATGGACAAAAGTATCTAGGAAGTGAAATCTGTTTCCTAGAATGAATAGGGTTGAGACATATAGGAAGAATGTGTAAAAAAGGTGAAAGAAAGAGCTGAGGTAAAGCCAGAGCTTATCATTTTGGAAAAAAATATTTTCTTTAAGAAAGGTTTTTTTTTTTTTTTTTTAAAAACAACAAGAAACAACAACAACAACTCTCCAAAGATAGCACGGTGCTTTGTGGCTTCCCAAACTGTAGAGGCCCGTGATCCACTCCTGATTTCTGGCCCAAATACTGGCACCTTAAATTTCTCCTAGTAGAGAATCTCCCTAGAGAAACTGGCATAGTTCATCCTGACATAATACAAGATGGGAGATCTTGCTTCCATTTCAGGACTAGACACTGGTCCCAGGCTACACTCCAGGCAAATCTTACAGTTTCCTTCCCCACACAGACTGGATTTATATTTCCACATTTTACCTAACACTGATGGAAATTCCATTCTTCTAGTTGCCAAGTCAAACACTTTGGAATCACTTTTGACTCTTTCCTTCATACCTTCACAACTCTTAGGTGATTTATCTTCAAAATTCATCTGGAATTAGACTACTTAGCACTAATCTACTCCTGCAAGACTCAGTATATATCTTCTCCTGTTTAGATTACAGCAACAGTCTTCTAACTGGTTTCCTCCTTTCTCCTTCTTGCCCATCTTCCCCCGCACCCCAGCCTGTTTGCAGCACAATAGCCATAATAATTCCCTTAAATAGAAGTCAGATCATGACAATCCTCTGATTAAACGTTCCAGTGACTTTTTTCTTATTACTAAAAGTAACGCCAAAGTCCTTGCAATGGCCTTCAAAAACATACAGGAACCTAACTTATGATATTTCACCCCTTATTCCTTTGACTCAATCTCTTAATATTCTTCCTGTAAATTATTACACCTTAGACATACTGACCTTCTCCCACATCTTCAAACATGCTAGGCATGCCCCTGCCTCTGAGTCCTTGTAATTGCTGTGTCTTCTACCTGGAATGCTCTACCTACAAGATTTGTGCAGGACAGTTCTCCAAATGGCCTTGGACTGACCAGGTTTTCTTCCCTTTCTTGCTTGTAGCTCTCAACAGCAACCATTTGATGGTCTGGTAATGTAACTTACTGATAAAGAGAGAGACTGGCTAGAAGCAGCTGGGCTCTGTTTCAGTCTCACCAGAACAGAATGTCCTTCAGTGCTTTAGCACAGCCAGTCATGTGACCCCAGGATATAACACCCAGGGCAGGCTGCTTTCCAGGGTCCCTTATCTGCTATGCAAGTGGGTTACATGAATTTGAGACCCCTTCCATCCTAGGCAACTTTCTAAGTCTTGGGGGAGCAGCTCGCAATGAATCCTAGGCATCTGATGTTTCTTGCTGCCTATTTGTAAGTAATAAATCCATTTCACATAACTTTCATATGCGTATGTTCTGTCACACAAGTTGGTAACCAGTGCATAGTGAGCTTGCTTCAGAAGTTGCAGAGCATGTTTCCTTCCCAATTAGTGTCTTACTCAGGTATAATTCTTTCTGTGAGACCTTCTCTGGATATCCTGTCTAAATTTCATTTCTACCTCCTCCCCACCAACACTCCCTATCTTCTTTTCTGACATTATGTTCCCTTTACCAACACCTAACCTATATTGGATATTTTATAGATTTATCTTGTTTATTTTTACTACTTTGCTTATTGTCTGTCTCAATGACTCACTAAAATATTAAGCACCATAAAAACAGGGATATTTTTTTTTTTATTTTCTACTCCATGCCTAGAACAATGTCTGGCACACAGTGGGTCACCAATAAATATTTGGTGAATGAATTAAATTAACAAACTGTCTTCTCTAAACTATCCTTCTATTTTTTTTTCCTCCCTAATCCTATACTGATACTAGTCCTAACCATTTTCTTTCCCTTACTTTTATTTAGGTTCAGGGGTACATGTGCAGATTTGTTACATGGGTAAATTGTGTTGCTGAGGATTCGTGTATAAATGATCCTGTCACCAAGGTAGTAACTGTAGTACCTGATAGGTAGCCTTCCAAACCATAGCTCCCTCCCATCCTTCCTCTTCAAGCAGTCTTCAGTGTTTGTTGTTTCCATATTTACGTCCATGTGTATTTAATGTTTAGCTCCCACTTACAAACGACAACATGTGGTAATTGGTTTTCTGTTCCTACATTAGTTCACTGAGGATAATGGTTTTGAGCTTGACCCATGTTGCAGCAAAGGACATGATTTTATTCTTTTATATGGCTGTGTAGTATTTCATAGTGTATATGTACCACATTTTATTTATCCAGTCCACCACTGATGGTTATCTTGATTGATTCCATGTATTTGTTATTGTGAACAGCACTTTGATGTACTTATAAGGGCATGTGTCTTTTTCATACAATGAGTGCTTTCCCTTTGGCCATGTACTCAGTAGTGGGATTCATGTCTGTTCATATTATTTGCCCATTTTTTAATGGGGTTGTCTTTTGCTTGCTGATTTGTTCAAGTGTTTTACACATTCTGGATAATAGACCTTTGTTAGATACATAGTTTACAAATATCTTCCCCAATTCTGTAGGTTATGTGTTTACTCTGCTGATAGTTTCCTTTGCTGTGCAAAAGCCCTTTGTTTAATTAGGTCCTATGTGTCAATTTTTCTTTTTGTTGCAATTGCTTTGGGAAATTTAGTCATAAATTCTTTGCTAAGGCTAATGTTTAGAATGGTATTTCTTAGGTTTTATTCTAGGGTTTATAGTTTTAGGTCTTACATGTAAGTCTTTAATCCATCTTGAGTTAATTTTTGCATATGGTGAATGGTAGGAGTCCAATTTCAATCTTCTGCATATGACTAGCCAGTGATCCCAGCATCATTTATTGAATAGGAAGTCCTTTCCCCATTGTTTGTTATCGTTGACTTCATTGAAGATCAGTTGACTGTGTGTGCCTTAGTTTCCGGGTTCTGTATTCTGTTTCATTGGTCTGTGTGTTTTTTTTTTTGTTTGTTTTTTTTTTCTATCAGTACCATGCTGTTTTGGTTACTGTAGCCTTGTAGTATAGTTTGAAGCTGGGTAGTGTGATGCCTCTGGCTTTGTTCTTTTTGCTTGATTTGGGATCTTTTTGGTTCTGTATAAATTTTGTGATGGATTTTTTTAATTATGTGAAAAATGACATTGGTGGTTTTGTAGAAATAGCAATGAATCTGTAAATTACTTTGAGTGGTATGGCCATTTTAACAATGTTCATTCTTCCTAATCACAGGCATAGAATGTTTTTCCATTTGTCTGTGTCATCTCTGATTTCTTTCAGCAGTGTTCTGTAATTCTTGCAAAGATTTTTCACTTCCTTGGTAAGTTGTATTCCTAGACATTTTATTATTTTTGGCTATTGTAGATGAGATTGTGTCCTTGATTTTGCTCTGAGCTTGGACATTATTTGTTTATAAAAATGCCACTGATTTTTGTACATTGATTTTGTATCCTGACACTTTACTGAAGTTGTTTATCAGTTCTAGAAGCCTTCTGGTGCAATCTGTGGGGTTTTCTTAGAGTAGATTAATATTCTCTGCAAAGATAAGTAGTTTGACCTTCTCTCTTCCTATTTGGATGCCCTTTATTTCTGTCTCTTGTCTGATTGCTCTGGCTAGGACTTCTAGTACTACACTGAATGCAAATGGTAAGAGAGGGCATCTTGTTTTACCCAGTTCTCAAAGGGAATGCTTCCAGCTTTTGCCTGTTCAGTGTGATGTTGACAGTGGATTCATCATAGATGGCTCTTATTATTTTGATGTACGTTACTTTGTTGCCTAATTTGTTCAGAGTTTTTAACATGAAGGTTTGTTGAATTTTATTGAAGGCTTTTTCTGCATCTATTAAGATAATCATATGGTTTTTGTTGTCACTTCTGTTGATGTGGTGAATCACAGTAATTGATTTGCATATGTTAAACCAATCATGAATCCCAGGAAAAAGGCCTATTTGATGGTGGTTAATTAATATTTTCATGTGCTTTTGAATTCCGTTTGCTGGTATTTTTTTGAGGATTTTTGCATCTGGGTTCATTAGGAATATGAGCCTGTTGTATTCTTTTATTGTTGTGTCTTTGCCAGGCTTTGACATCAGGATGATGCTGGCTTTGCAGAATGAGTTAGGGAGGAGTTCCTCCTCCTTGAATTTTTGGACTGATACTAGCTCTTCTTTGAACATCTGGTAGAATTTGGCTTTGACTCTATCAGGCCCAGGACTTTTTTTTTTTTTTTTTTTGGCTAGTAGGCTTTTTATTACTGATTCAATATCACAATTTTTTATTGATTTTTTCAGAATTTTTATTTCTTCCTGGTTGAATCTTGAGAGGCTGTTTTCAGAAATTTATCTATTTCTCCTAGGTTTTCTTGTTTGTGTGCATGGTGATGTTCATAATAGTCTCTGAGGATATTTTGTATGTCTGTGGGATCAGTTGTAATGTCACCTTTGTAATTTCTTTTTTTTTTTTTTTTTTTTTTTATTTTGGAGGGGGGGAAGGGGGGTGGGGGCCGCGGGGGGGCGCGCCCCCCCCCCCCCCCCCCCCCCCGACTTTTCCCATCAATTGTGTTTATTTGGATCTTCTCTTTTTTTCATCAACCTAGCTAGCAGCCTATCAATCTTGTTTAAACTTTGGTTTTACTTGATGTTTTGTGTGGATTTTCACATCTCAATTTCAATCATTTCAGTTCTGATTTTGATTATTTCTTGTCTTCTGCTACCTTTAGTGTTTTTTTGCTTTGGTTTTTCTAGTTCCTCTTCCGTTCGTAGGTGTGATGTTAGGTTGTTAATTTGAGATCTTTCCAGCTTTTTGATATAGGCATTTAGTGCTAAAAACTTTCCTCCTAACAGTGCTTTAGCTGTGTCCCAAAGATTTTGGTATGTTGTGCCTCTGTTTTGATTAGTTTCAAAGAATTTTTTGATTTCTGCTATAATTTTATTTTTCCCAAAGTAATTCAGTAGCACATTGTTTAACTTCAGTGTAACTGTACAGTTTTGATAGATTTTCTTGGTGTTGATTTTTAATTTTTATTGACCTGTGGTCCAAGAGTGTATTTGGTGTGATGTCAGTTTCTTTGAATTTGTTTAGACTTGCTTTATTCCTGAGCATGTGTTTATCTTAGAATTATGTGCCATGTGCAGATGAGAAGAACATATATTCTGTTGTTTTTGGAGTGAATGTTCTGTAGATGTGTAATTTGCTCTGACTGGTCAAGCATTGAGTTTAAGTACAGCATATCTTCATTAGTTTTCTGCCCTGATGATTCATATGACATTGTCAGTTGGGTGTGGAAGTTCCCAGTATTATTGTGTAGCTTCCTAAATCTCTTCATAGATCTCTAAAAACCTGTTTTATGAAACTGGGTGTTCTAATGTTGAGTATGTATTCATTTAAGATAGTTGAGTCTTCTTGTTTGTATTGTACTTTTTACCATTACATAATGTTCTTCTTTGTTTTTTTTTAAATTTTTGTTGGTTTAATGTCTGTTTTACATGATATAAGAAAAGGTACCCTGGCTGTTTTTTGTTTTCCATTTTCCTGGTAGATCTTTCTCCACGTCTTTACTTTTAGCCTGTGGGTGTTGTTACTTGTGAGATAGGTCTCTTGAAGTTAGCAGACAGTTGGGTCTTGCTTCGTTATTCAACTTGCCATTTTATGCCTTTTAAGTAGGGACGTTAACCCATTTACACTCAGGATCTAAATTGATAAATGAGAATTTGATCCTGTTGTTGTGCTGTTAGCTGCTAACCATTTTTAAAGGATCCAAGAACATTTCTTCATGAAGACCACCATGATTGCAGATATTAAAGTTATTTTCTTCTTTGAACTCTGTGTCATTTTCTCGATACCTCTCTCTGAAACGCTATATACCTTGTCTTTGAAATGTGGGAATACTTAAAGGGAGCAGATTTGAAACATCCATTTCCTAGGTCAGTCTTAAAACTACCTTTCTCTATTTAACATGCTAAACAGAGAATAGGTTACTCACTTGATTGATTCTATTTCCAGAAGATTGCATACTCAGTGGCAGTCTCTGAGGCCACACTTACCTGTTTTACCTTGACCCTAAGCCATGTTCTGTAACTCAGCCTCCCAACCGCTATCAGAATTCAGCAGTACATGTTTTTCTGGCTGTTAGAAAAGGTGTTAGTTTGAGTCTCATTCTTTTATTTTTTCTCTTATGAACAGGGTATGGAGATACAGGTTTGAATCCCTGTTCTGTGTCTTCCTGGCTCTATGACTTGGATAGGTTCCTTTAATTACTTAAAATTTAACTTAATCATCTACTAAATAATGACCCATATTTTACAAGAGTGATATGAGAATTAAATGTTATGGAAAAGCCCTAAGTACCTCACACAGAGCCTGGCACAAGATGCTTCGTAAGTAGTAACTCTATCAAAATGTAAATCGTAATAACCTTTAGTCACTATATATTTCTGGTCAAGACTTTAGAGTATAAAAGTAAGTGAAAGGCCTCACCTGAGGTGATGCCCATTAGACTCTCAGGAAGTAATTATTTTGCTTTTTTTCTGATTTTTCTTTGTGCCTTGTCCACAGTAGACAGCAACTGGGACAAAGGCAAATTTCACTCTTTTTAATTTGTAAATTAAATCACAGTGTTTAGGGCACTGTTGCTGTACTGTTTATTGAATTAAATGGGGACAGTATTGACAAATTGCATTTGCTTGGCACTTTTCAACATAATTTTACATGTATCAGTTTATGTGCCTCGACACTTCAAGATAGACATGCACAGCAGAAACTATCCACACTGTACATTTACAGAAACTGAGCTGTAGACAAGTGAAGTCAATTTTCCAATGTTAATCAGATAGTAAAGAACAAAAGCAGACAGGAACTTCTAATGTTATGACTAGTTTTTTTGTTATACTATATTGTTATTCTTTGGAAAGAAGAAATCCCTGTATCACCTTTTTAAAAATTATTCTAAATAAGGGATATACTTAGGGAAAACAAATGGTAACAAGATTGAATTTTTCCTGAACAGTTCCATGTGTCTGTTCTCTCAAATAATGCCTGCTAGTACTGTGTAGGACCTGGGCCCAGGTGTGTACAGAAGAAGCTGAGCAAAAGCAAGAGCTTAAAAAGTGAAGGGTGCATGTTTGTTCACAGTTTGTTAAATCGCTTGTTATTATTGAGCATCTGGAAACAACTGGCCTATTTGAGGAGCATTAGGGTCTTGCAGAAGTGCCTGGTGACTATTTTTCCTTATCACCCCAAGGCCTAAGTGATTGCAAATTCCTTTCCCCCAAAATAATAATTGGAAAACCAACAAAATATCATAAGAGAACAAATGGAAGTTTAACTTTTATAATTTCTTATTAACTCATTTTGATGCTTCTATATTTTACAGAAAGACATCAAAATTTGTTTTAGCATTCATGAGGCATCAGGGGTTCAAGTCATAGAAATTTAAGTTTAAATTCTGCCCGTGCCATTTCACCTACTTTCCAGTCTTCTTTCTCCACCAAAGAAAGAAGCACATGGCTGATCTTTCACCTTCTTCAGGTAGCTGAGAGAGCTCTGTTGAAATGTGTGCTAACGAAATCAGGACTTTGCAAAATGCTTTAATCTCATAAAACCCATTGAGCTAGGTGCTCGTTCCACTATAGATTAAGAAACTAAAATAATCAAGGTTACTGTAAATACCTGGCAATCTTAGCTTTTTTTTTTTTAATTGGGGCGAGCGGTGGTTGGTAATTCCGCTGGAGACATTTGCAAGAAACAATTATTAATATATTAGTCTCAGTATTATAGAAGTGGGGAAGATATTAGTAAATTAAGGAATTCTCTTGCCTTTTACTTCTCAAAGCTTAGGTCCCCATCTATCTCCACTCCCTCCATAATTCTAAAGGGGGTGAATCTGCAGGATGACATCACACTTTGTGGTAGAGAATGCCTCTCACCTATTAAGAGCAGCAGAGCATAGCATATAACAGCACAGATTCTGGAAGCAGACAGAAGGTTACAATCATAGCTCTGCCTTTCTCGCTGTTCATTGTTACTAGCAAGTTAGTTAACCTCTCTGAATGCAAAAATAGTTTTAAAAATATTATCTAACTAGCAGATTTAGATGATGCTTAATCAAGTTTATACTGACAAAGCATTTGATAAAATAAATTGGTTTATGTTACCTGGTCCTGGGCCCAAGTTTTGTTAATAATAATCTGATTTATTTCATCGCATTCAAAATATAAAGATCAGGGGAAAGTATGTTGCCAGAGGCATTAGCAAGTGCAAATATGTCAATGTCTAATGTATTCTTTGAGGAATAAATTAAATGCTGAAACTTAGGGGAAGAGAAGCAGGATATGAGGCAAGAGAAATGGAGGTTGGATAAGGTAGGGCTTTGGAGTGTTTTTACCAGAGAAACATTAGAATCTGATTTTCCTTTGAAAATTTTTACTTTGCTACATGTAAAATAGAATAAGAGTGGGAAAGGGGAAAACACAGGAAATACTGTGACAGAATGCTGAGAGATTATGGTAGCTTAGTCCAGGGTAGGATTCTGAGTATGTTTTGAAAGCACAGAGAATCGAATGTACTAATGGATAGGATGTGGAGTGTTAGGGAAAATAAAGAATAAAGGATGAGTCCAAGTATTCAGTTAAGTAAGCAGATAGAGTGCCATTACTTGAGAGGTGAGAAATCACTAATAAATAAGTTTCTGTTCTGTTTTTTAATAATACTGGTACTGATTTTTATCACATATTAAACATTTAATACACAAATTGCCTGTTTACATAACCTATCTCTAACCTGGATCTAAGGCTCAGTTTTGCTGTCTTGTAACATGGGCAGTGATCTGTCACTGATTTCCAGGACACTGTGGGCTCCCTAGAGACAAAGATTCTGTGTTATTCACAGATGTAGCCCTTGCACCTAGCACAGCACCTGACATACAATTGGCTGTATTAATATATGTGAAGTACATGAATGAGGCCAAATGGATGACAGGATGCCTCCAAGAGTGTGATCAAATAACAGGTCTCATTCTCCTACCGTCAAGTCAGTTTAACACACAGAAAACGTTCTTTGTAGAACAGCACTTGTTTAAAGAAAACTAAACATAGCAATGCCAATTTACAGAAGGAACTGTTAGCTGGATCAGACAATCCCATTAAGCAAGCTCATGTATTTTCACTATCTAACAAAACTACATGGGAAAAATTTTGGTTCAATCAAGATAGAGTAAGCACAGTCTACTCTGCTTCTCCCACTGAATGCAGCTAAAAACTCTGGACAGAACTAGGGCAGCTAGGTGAGAACTCTGAAAAATAAGTAGTAATAAGTGGATTGGGGGAAAAAGAATAGAACTCAAAACACCACTAAATCATGTATGAGTTTCTTGGATTTTTTTCTTCGGTATCTTCAGATTTGGACTCGAAAGCAGCCCAAATCATGGAACTGTGCACCAGATGCAAGCAGAAAAATCTCCAAGAGAAGTCCTTTATTTCGAGTCTGAGGAGTAGAAACAGCACCCTACAAACCAAAGAGAGTGGAGAAAGTTCTATTTCTGTGTTTTGTTTTCTTCTGTTCAAGCCCCCAGGTAACCCTGGCAAGGTGATGATAGCAAGTGGTAGTGGCAAAGGCAACAGTGGCTGGGTGGACGCTTATAACTCTAAGGATGGAAACCCTTCTCTGTGACCAAAGGGACTGTATCTCAAAAGTGTCAGGAGGAATTCTCTGTTGTTTTGTTCCTTTCTCTAGCCTTCCCCACTTGGTTCCCATGGCAGTGTGATCTCAGGGACAGAAAGTGAGAAACAGAGGTGAAAACTAAAGTCTCAGATGTCTAGCCAGAGGACCAGGAGGTGGCAGGGAAAGACTGGAACCCATAGTGGGACAGGGAGACAGTAGGGCAGGGAGTCAGGGATTGCTAAGGAAGTGGTCCTGTAACATTGAGTGTGAACTCCTAGCTCCCCCCCTGAGTTGTGTACGCATCGATTTGACTTTAGGCAGCATACCAACCTTTTGAGAACTAAATTATGTGATGGAACAATGTCCAGGGTTAAAGACTGACCACTAGATGAGGCATATGTGTGATAAACTTTGATAGCATTGCTTAGGCTTTGGAAATTGGCAGTTGGAGGTGTAGCCTAGGAGGGAAAGTAGGAACTTGCAGAGTAAAGCTAGCCAGGTTGTTTGCCAATACTAAAAAATAAAGAAAAAACGATATTCTCCATTAGATTTAAATAGCACCAAAAATTACATAACATTTTATTTGAAATGTCCATAATAAGGGAATTGTATACAGTGATTTGAGAGTAATGTAAAGAGCCCAGAAACTATTGCTGATCTTCTGGCTACATTTCTAAACTCAGACTGTTGATACCATCTTTCTTTAAATGATTTATTAGAACTAATTGAATTATATTCACTTCTTTTGTTCTTGCTGCTTTGGTCCTAAAGAGAAAACCTGGCTCATTAAATAGTTTATTAGTTGAATCATTCAGAGATTAAGTCATTGATTAAAAAGACATTTAGTGAGTACTTACTGCATGTTACACACTGTGCTGAATGCTGCTGACAGAAACATAAGTAAGATAGAATCTGTAATCTCAAAATAAAAAAAAATCCAACTCAACATATAAGGTATGGGCTCAGCAGTAGAAGCTTGTGGAAACCAAAGGAGTTTCATCTTATTAGGTGAACTTTAAAGTCTAAGTGCACATAATAAAATAGTTTCTTTTATCCAAACTTCTGTTTTTATTCAGTAAATGGTAAGTATGTTAATTACTTGGCATGATAATGCATCGAGAAGAGGACTTCATTCAGCCATATTTACTTCATTTGAGGATTATTTTTTACGGTCTGCACTGAGCCAGGATTAACCTAGCCATGAGGTTCTGTGCCAACCAGACTTGCCAGGTGCCCTCTGGCTGGATCTGCCTCATAGCAGAGTGTAGAGAGCAAATGGAAGCAGGAAAGGGCTGTTCTTCCTTCTTTTTTCTTTATTCAAAACTGGATCCTTGCCTTAGACCACTTAACATTCATTCCTGATTTTCATATTGTTTAAACAAATCAGAAACCTCTAAAAGGATTAGCGGAAACTACAACCTTCCAGTCTGTGATTACAATTTAATTTTACAGCCCCTCAAAACATGTTCTTCAATTGCATCTGGGAAATCAGAACTTTGAAGCTTAGTAGCTGTTAGAAAGGGAAAATCAGAATGTCTTAACAATGCAGAATCAAAGAATGTCTGAGAAGAGATTTCAGAGAGCATCTACTCTACAAGCTGAAGAAAGGAAGCCCTTGGGCTGGATTTGGCCTTTAGATAGGTTTTATTTGGCCTAAATGCCATTTTATGGAAATTTCATATTAATACCTAGCTTTGTGGATTCTCTTGAAAAATCAGATGTGACAACACTGGCTCCATGTTCTCACATGGCAAATGCTCTGGACCCTGTCTCATCCAAGATTGTGACCTTCTAATCTGGTCCAATAAACTAATTTTACAGATTAGGAAAATCAGACCAAGAGGATTCCCCTAAAGTCATACCTTTAGTTAGCAGCAGCTAGCCTCAGATGACTTGCCTCCTAATTTCCTGAGTAGTGCTATTTTCGTTATGAGAGACTAAGAAAGCATTATTTAAGAATAATTTTAGCAAATTAACTCGTGACCACAGAGTAATAAAACAAGCAGCAGTTTATTTAAAAAAATATTGAGTTAATTCTTGTGTTAGTTCTTATTCTAGGTACTAAAATATTTTCAGATTGTCCTCATTATGTATTCTTTACCCATTAGTAAGGGAAAGATAGTAAAAGGAAGGAAAATATAAGGGAAGAGATCCAAGTGTTTTCTTGGAAAGTGATTGTAAATCTGAAAATACCATAGAAATAACATAACATTGCAATGAAAAAAAAACTGCAGTGGAACAAATTCTCCCTACTCTCATTTATTTTATGAATCTACTCATTCTTTATACATATGGCAAATAGATTTCAGTTATGCACAGTGGATGACACTATAATATTTTTTCTGCTGTAACAGAAAGGCAGAACATCCCTCCCAGCCAGAATTAATCTTTTGCCATTATATACTCCCCACAGAAATGTGTTTATATTTCTATCACAACACAAAATACTTTCTGCCATGCATTAGAATTATCTATGTCTTGTATGTGCCCACCACAGAGTATGCACTCCCTGAAGGCTCACATTTGTCATGTTTATCTTGGATCTTCCACCGTTTCTAACACCATGACTTAGACTAGGCAATCCATTTCTTCATTTTGCGTTGCTAAATGCCTATTTTGTGCAAAAGCCTCTAAACATATCATGGAATTCAGAGATTACTTCAGAGTAGGAAATGAGCTCTATGTGGATCAGACACACATTGATCTTGTTTACTATTGTATCTCCAGCAACCAGAACACTGCTCAACATTGTCAGTAATATACCAGTGGATCATACTCATGATGGATGAAGGTGGAATAGACTAGCTGTATGGAATCTAACATAAAGTAGGCCCAACAGAGAAATGAATGTTACAATGAAGGTGCAGGTAGTTTTTTGGGAACATAGAACAAGTTTAATAAAACAAAGGACTAGCAATGATTTAGGGGTTGGACAGTGACTTAGTGTTGCAGGGAAGAGAAAAACAGAATAGTTTATGAAAGGGCTCGAGTAATGGATGATATCATGTAAATCATTCATCCTATGCCTAATACTATATGTGCCTATTCTTTGTCAGGCAGCATGACAATACTGGAAATGCAGAGCTGTATCCACATGCCTGTAGAGACACCAGTTCCTAATATTTGCAGTATCTCAGTTTATAATTGTGCCTGAAATACAGGCAGTTGACCTCTGAATGCTCATATTGAAATGCAAATAAACACAGCAGCTGTAAAAAGAAGAGGCTTCTTCAGGGAGCTTCAAAAATTCAACAGGATTGCACACTTCTACGTGCAGAACACCAAATTTTAAATTTAAATGATTCACCATGAACAGCCGGTTGGCAGCCCTTTGATGGATATGTTATTTCAGATACCATATCTCTCATTCATATTATAGTATCTTGTGGAACTTCCATATGGTGTGTCAATGAAAGAAGAATTCCACAGGGACATGAGGGCTAATGCTTATGATTTTATTTAAAAGAGCGTGTGGCAAAAACCATAGCATTAGAGTCTCCTCACTATATTAAGACCAAACTCCTAGACCAGACTTTTCCCACTTGGCCCTGTGTGTTCATCTTTATCGCCACAATTCTTTTCTGTGAGTTGCATTTTAACTGTGGTTTATGTTTCCTGAAGATGTGGCTTTCCCATTTTTGTCTTAAGAGCTTCTTATCATATGTTAAAACACAATCTAGTGGTCACTCTACGATGAATCCCTGATATAATTTCCTAGGTAGAATAAAAAATTATTCTTTTTTTTTAGGGCTCTCTCATTTTGAAAAGAAGGAAAATAATACTTTCTTTAGAGTTGTGAGAATGAGAGACAATACACACAGAAGTCATGACCCCACAATAAGTTTCAAATAATTAGAAACTTGCTGTTTTTATTGTACATCTACTACAATTTACATACACAAGATCACTGTTAGTGTATTTGTATAATTAACACTCTCCATCTTTGAAAATTTGAGAATTACTATACTTATTTATTCACATAATGTTCTAGAGTTTATGCTCCTGACAATAAGAGATGCAAAAAATGTAAGTTCCTTTAAGATTTTATTTCTAATTAAAAATATTGAACATGCTAAATGAGAATTCCATGTCTTATAATAAGCACTGTAATTGAAATGAAGTAGAAAATTGCAAAAACGAATTACATTGCAGTATGTAAACCTACAAAGAATTGAACCACAAAATGCAGAGTTCACAAATTGTACACATGGGAGATTAATCATCATCTCTAATACAAGAGATTTGATTAGGGTAGAAAGTAGATCTGTATAAAATGATTAATATTGGATCATTTTTATCAAAAACGTATTTATGAAACTCCCTCTTCTGAGTGTAGTGGCTACTGTACCAGTGGTACAAATTTTTTAGATTGTAGATATTCCTTTAAAATCACAACAGTGTTATTTTCAACCATGACAATAATTATTTTCTATAAGCCATTTTATTCTGAAATATTTCAAAGGTAGATCCTAAAGAAGAGATAGGAGAGGAAAGTGTCCCACAGGTGCTACACTCTAGGTGTTTTGCACTCATGACCTCTCGTAGCCCTCACAGCAAACACATAAGCTAAGCATCATTTTCTACCCTTGCTTAGATGAGAACATTTGGGCTCAGAGAGTTAGAGTAAAATGCTAAATGTCATAAAGCTAAAATGTAGTTAGTCAAGTCAAACCCAGTTTAATTTGACTCTTTTGACTGTCCTATCTGCAGTATACTTAAATTTCTGCAGTATATCTAAAAGAAAGATTTTCTAATTTTTTATCACGTTTAAAAAGAAGTAACAAACTGCTTAAATACACGATCCACCTTACCATTATGAATACACATATATTTCATATAACCCAGATTTCAATTTCTATTATTTATGGGATCACCCAGGTCAGCACATTGCTCTGAGCTGCATGCTGGGGGGAGCTATGAGGAGGGATGGATGGGGTGGGAGCAGCAGACACCTGCCTTCTGACATCTGGTCTTTTAATCAAATCATAATATATATTCATTTATTTATTCAACAAGTATGTATTGAGCACCAACTGTGTGCCAGAGTGTTCTAGTCAGTAGAGATCTCAGTATTATTTGTTAAGAATCTAGTGTGTCCTAAAATCTGTAAAATTGCAGTAGAGAAGTTAATCTCATGCATATGCATATGGTTTAGTTTATTTAGAGCCATATAACCTAGGTTTGAAACTGTTTTGCCACTTACTAGTTGTGTAATCTTAGGCAAGTCATTTACTCTCTCTAAACGTTATTTCTTGCATTTTTGTTAAAAGGACACTAATAGTAATTATGTCATAAAATTTGATGGGAGCATAAAATGAGATAGTATAAGGAGAGTGTGGGTGAGAACAGAGCCTAGCAAGCAACTGCTTATTAAGTGTTACTTATGATAATGATGATTTTAAGACTATATATATATACACATATATATATGTAGTTTTTGAGATAGAGTCATTCTTGTTGCCCAGGCTGGAGTGCAATGGTGTGATCTTGGCTCACTGAAACCTCCACCTCCCAGGTTCAAGTGATTCTCCTGCCTCAGCCTCCCGAGTAGCTGGGATTATAGGTGCCGGCCACCACGCTTGGCTAATTTTTTGTATTTTTAGTAGAGACAGGGTTTCACCATGTTGGCTAGACTGGTGTCAAACTTATGACGTCGGGTGATTTGCCTGCCTCAGCCTCCCAAAGTACTGGAATTACAGGCATGAACCACTGCGCCCAGCCAGAGACCACTTATATTGTCCTCAATTATCAAATTAAGCTATAGAAATCTTCATGATTGGGCTGCATAGAATACAAATTGCTTTCCTAATTTTGATGGACCTCTTATTTTACCTAGATAATGGAAAGCTGTATAATTCTTTCATTTGGGAAACTGAAGCAGATTTTATTTTCCTATGGTCTCTTTTCCCTGACTGTCAAGCAATGGGAATGTAACTCGGGCTTAGTAAATTGGCAGCTGTATTCCAGGAATCTGGAGAAAGCAAAGCAAAAGAATGGCCGGTATTTATTTGTGATTAAGTTTGTGATAGGATGCAAATGTAGACATACTCTGGCCAAATTGCTAAAAGCTGAGTTTCCTGTTTCCTGGACGCCTATGGACCTGGGCCAATTTTCCAAACTTGGTCTTCTAGCTACCAGTACATCTGGGTGGTGGGGGTGGGCAATATTCTTTAAACCAGTACTGTTTACTTTATTGGTTTATCTTAAAAAAGTCAAGCTAAAATTGGTTTTTAGTGATTGCAATCAAATCCCTGTCATGAGTCAAAAATGTTGTTTGGAAAAGCAACCTACAATCAATTGGATACATATTTACTAATTATTTAAGTTCTAATTCAATTATTGATTTTCATAATAACAAGTAGCTTGGCTCTGTTCAGTGTTTAATGGGCTTGTATGAAGGCCTACAGTCCAAGAGAGGTAAATTATTTAACTTTATATCAAAGTAGAACCATGGACCAAAAGTTTTCCTGAGCCAAATTATCTGAGAAAGAAAATGCAAACATCAAATTCAGTTCACTAGTGCTTCTCCTGATCTGGAATAGCAGATGTCTCGCACCCTGGAACCTGATTTCACAAGGCAGAATACCTTCCAATTATCTGTGACTATTTGAATCTGGTAATTCTGTTTAGAGAAAGAATCGCCAGATGAATTTTTGTCCCTCTCTTTTCTGCTGAATAAACTTAATTAAATATTGCCTGAGAGGATAATAGAAAACCCTGGGCCATGCCTACTGACGTACGTACGTACTCCAAAGAGAATGAGAAACATGGGAGGAAGGAACAATGACAACAGAGAAACTGAAAGAAGAAACTGAAAATTTCAGGCCAGAAAGGGTTGCTTATGCCTCTAATCCCAGTGCTTTGTGGGACCGAGACAGGAGGATCTCTTGAGCCCAGCAGTTTGAGGTTGCAGTGAGCTATGATGGTGCCACTGCACTCCAGCCTGGGTGACAGAGCAAGACCCTGTCTGTAAAATAATAAAATTAAAAAATGAAAGCATCAAGGGAACCCTTACTGCAGAAAATTTGCTATGTGCCTCTTAGACAATCACATAAAACATCAGTTTTGCTTTCCAAATTTTTTCATGTGATGTTCAATAATGGCTAGTTATCCAGGATTTTTAAAAAATCTCCCTTTTAAGTTATTTACTATGTTTGAGACTTAATTTTCCTCTATGCTAGAAACAAGTAAGATTTTGATACAACTAAGATGGTCTTATCGCTAGAGGATCTAGGAATACAGAATCCTATAAAACTATAGCCACTGTTCTGCATAAAGTTTACTTATAAGATACAGTCTTACCAAACAATGACTGTATCTCATATGTGAAATTAAAATGCCTTTTTATTATTCAAACTGTCGTCATTTGGATTAAAGTAAACCTAAATTTTATATCAAATGGACCTATTCTTCAGCCTCAGATGCAAATCTTATACGAGTAAGATTTGGCAGCTCTACAAGTAACAGGTTAAAGAACTCAAGGGTGCCAAAGATCCAGAGAGCCAGGATTTTACCTTACTCAAAGAACAGGGAACAAAATGGCCAAGCCTGCCTCCAGGTAAGAATGTGTCCCCCTTCAACTTATTTCCATAGCAAGAATGTATAAGGAAAGAGTAAAAGCTATACCTGCGTCCCTGCAGGTGGCCCAGTAAGTGTCCTGGAATCTAGCCAAATTATTGCACAAAAGAGTATTTTTTCTAAAGAAAAAATCCTTAGGAAGTATTGGGTGGATTCTTTTTCCAGGGGTCACAATTGGACATCCATATTTAAAAAATTATTAAGCACTAGCATTGTACCAGCATTATTCTATAGAATTGTGGGCATGAAAAGGCCATGCAATTTAATCTTAAGATGCTGTAACCTAAAGGGAATGTTTAATTGGAGGGAGAGGGACGGTGGGCAAGGACTGAAAAAGTACCTGTTAGGTACTTTGCTGACTACCTGGGTGATGGGTCCAACCATACCCCAGACCTCAACATCATGTAATATACCTTTGTAACAAATGTACACATGTACCCTCAATTCTAAAATAAGAGTTGAAAAAGAAATAAAAATAAAAAAGCAAACAAGCAAATAGCAACAACACAAACCCAAACTCTTCTTAGAAAAAAGAGAGAATTTGTAGCTTGAGTCAAAGGAGAAAGCTATAATGATTTCTTCTCTTTTGTCTTCCCAAAACACAAAAATTCCAGGTAGAATTCAGAGTCAACAGGCAGTGAGCACTAAGGAAGGTCACAAATAATAGAGCAGGTCTTGAGTGGCTAGCTTATTTTTTACCAGATTATCTCACACTAAACTTTCACAGACATACTTCTTGGCCAATACTTCCAAGAATTTTGTAAGTTGGAGAGCAGCTGTTACAAGTTATACCAAACATAGAGAGATTTAACAACTTGCTCAAGGTTACAGAGACAAAATGGCAGAGAAGCATTACTGTTAAACACAGCTTTGTATAATTCTGTGGATTACATAGCTGTGGTATCGATAAGGGGTTTTAGACTATAAAAGAATCTTAAATATTGCTTTTATATTTTGCTAGAATTTCACAGATGTAACACATGCCGATTAAAGCAGAATATATGGAACAGTCTAATCGGAAACTTTCTGGCAACATGAGTTTGTACTTAGTTTATAAATACACAAACCTCTTTGTTTCTCTCTACTGTGACTCAGAGATTTGTGACTTCCATTTATCTGAGTTTCATTTCTCCATACAATGTAATTTTTGGTTGAATTCTTTCTTAGATTTACATTATTTAATGTGTTCTGAAGTGCTAGCAATTATCAGCTCTGTGAAATTGCTAGAGAAAAATGTGCAGAATAAATATCCCTAATAATGTTGTAATTTATTGAGTTTTACTAAATGCCAGAGACTATGTGTTATGCACTAAATTACCTCCCCACTAAATGCCCCCAATATGTTGAAGAAACTCTAATTCCCAGTGTGATGGTGTTTAGAGATGAGGTTTTTGGGAAGTAATTAGGTTTAGGTGAGATAATGAGGGTAGCCTCTTCATGATACGGTTAATGTCCTTAAAAGAAGAGACACCAGAGACTTGATAAAGAAGTTACAAAATAAATTTAATTCATGCCTTGAATTTCTCTTCCTCTCTGCCAAGTGTGGACAGAGCAAACAGGAGGCTGTCTATAAGCTGCAAAACGAGCCTTCACCAGAACCCAACTATGTTCACATCCTCATCTCAGACTTCCAGCCTCCAGCACTGTGAGAAAAAGAAAAATGTTTAAGCCACTGAGTCTGTGTTATTTTCTTAGGGCAGTCCGAGCTAACTTAATACTATGTTAAGTGCTTCATAGGAACTATTCCGTTTTCTTCTCATAAGATCTATATCTGGTAGGCATTTAATAATGTCCCAAATTTACAACTGAAGAAAGTGAGGAAGAGAGTTTAAGCAATTTGTCCAGTGTCACGGAACTATTAAGTGACAGAGTCAGGATATGAATCTAGTCTGTCAAATGCCAAAACTTGTGCAAAACCACTTTACTACAATGTCTACAATGTGCATAACTTTTCATTTCCAGAAACCCATCACTCACAAATCAATCAGTTTAATCACATTATCGTATTTATTAATATATGAGATATGTGCGTTTACCTTATATTTCTTTGTGGAATATTTTTAGGTGTGATGGACCCAGTTATTCCTGCAGTTACTAACTGAAAGATGCACATTAGGGACAGTTTCTAGCCTTCTACTCACTCTTAGTAATTTTGCACCAGGGATTCTTCATTACCACTGCATGTCATTAAGAAGTCAGTCATACTCCTCCTAATTGCCTGTACAACAGCCACATGTGTACACTTCAAATTTGAAATATTTTAAACCGAACAACTCATCTTCTCTATCTCAATCTAGCCATTTTCCCTATTTCTCTATTTGCAAAATTGTCTCAGTCACCTAAAATTGAATCCTTAAGTCACCCGTGCCTTCTCCCTTTCCTTCAACCTTACAGAGGATCACCAAGTTTACCTCATTCTTCTCTCATCTAACAATAACTTCTATGACACCTTCAAATTCCTAGTAGTTTAATAAAATAAAGGTAATCTCTCCCTCACCCAGTAAACTCTGAATGATACTGTCAGATTGAAATTTTTAAAAGTGATTTTTGATTACATCATTTTCTTCAAAAATCTTCAACAATTAAGTTATAGAAGAAAATTGCCCACATCATGGTTTAGCATGCATGATTAAAAAATATTTTCAAACTTGCTTTGCCAGCCTTATTTGTTATGATATATGACACTGAGTAGAACATGTATTTTCTCAACTCCGTTATTCAGTTTGTCAAACTGTTTAAGCTTGTAATACTGTGTCTGTAACCCCCTTTCTCACAGCCCAACCAAACTTCAGGATTCATCTCAAAGGCTAGCTATTTCATTAAGCCAATTTCCCAGATGCATGCATTCTCTAGTTTTCTAATGCCTAGAGCCCTTAAGTCACATTTCAACTATTTTCTACTTATCATATATAAGTAGAAAGTATTTGTATTGAAAGTATTTCCAGATAAATTATAAGATACCTGATGGAAGAGATTAACCACTAACTAATCTTGGCATCCTCTCTTGTAACTCTTAAAACCATTCAGGATCTTGCTTAATGGATGTTAAAAAATGATAATTAGATATAGAAGATAGGAAAGAAATTTAATTCATGCCTTGAATTTGTATCAATACTTCATTCATTGAAAAGAAGTCATGTGCCATTTAGGTTTTATTTAATATCTGCTCTGATAGTGATGAACCCTCAAGCTACTCAGGAAAATATTTTGCAAGCAACAGTTCAAATATCCTGGATCTATTCCAAAATGAATTGAATTGGCAGGGTCAGTGGGAATCACCATGGTAACAGATGGAGCCTTTAATCCTTGCAATCACTTTGGTGTAGATTGGCATTTAGGTATCATGACAAAGGCCTGCTGCTGTCCATCAGGAGCAGTATGAAGGTATATCAAGTCAAGGTAATTCTCAATAGCTGCTATGACCACAGCTCAAATAAGCAGTAGCTGATACAATAAAAGTTTATTTCTTGCTTGTATCATAATCTAATATAGATTGTGAAGTCCTCCTGAGTCTTCTAAGTGACTCACGGAGTCAAGTTCTTTCTAACGCATGATTTTGCTATCTTTGGATTCCTTTTTCCCTACTCACATGAATGTAGGGGACAGATTGAGACCAGGATCTTTTGTGAATTTTTAGAACGCAGGCCTCTAGCATGCATCACTTCGGCTCATATTCTGTTGACTAATTCTAGTCAAGTACTGCAAAGTAGGTTTGCAAATGGTGCTTTCCTATGTGTCCAGGAACAGGAAATGGATTTGCTAAATATCTAGCCTATCTTTGCCATACCAAAGCTCCAGCACCTGAGGGAATTTGATACCTGGATCTGAAGGCTATTATTCAGGAAGAATTGACCTTAAAAAGGCATTTGCACTGGGTCTATTGGTAGTGACAAAATTCTTTTAACATAAAATTCCTTCACATGACCACATCTTCTTTAGTAGAATTCCATGGGAGGGCTATGCTCAGTAATACCCAACAACTTTGCATTGCTATTCATTCTCAAATATGTCAGTTACGCATCAAACATATCTATAGCCTGGGTGCACTTTACCTATCCCACCTTACCTCTACTTCTGTAAGGTGTCTTTTCTCCTTGCTTTAATCCTTCTAATCCATTTCTGTCTGTGAACATACCAGGCAAATTCTGAGACCCCCTCCATAGGTAGAGGGTTTTGTGAATTAGAATGCTTTCTTTACTGAGCGCAGACAAATTGAAAATGTCTTCATAATGGACTCTTCTACTCTAGCTCCACTTCCCTGTTTCCTCAGGCTACTCTCTCTGCTTCGCTGCTTACCCATACAATGCCCACTTTCCCACAGGACACCCGTGCTGTCTCCTCCAACTGTCCTTGGAGACTCTGACCTGAACTGATTTCTCCTGTCCACAGACTTCCATGACTTACTCTTTGAGTCACACATTCCAGGGATGCTTGATAACCTGACAATCTGTTGTACAGCTCCAGGGCAGTTGACGTGATCTGTTACAAAAAAGGCCATTTTGAGTCCTGTCTTTGTGTAAGTCCTCTAATGGCTTCATGTCTCACTTGAGTAAAAGCCAAAGTCAGCACAGTGGCCCACACAGCTTTCCAAGATCTCACCTTCTGTGACCTCTTTGACGTCAGCTTCTACTTGTCTTTCCAACTTACTCTGCTCCAGCCACACTGGTCTCTCATCTGCTTCCTTAACTCTGACAGTTCCCCCTCCAGGCTTTATTCCTGTGATTTCCTTCTCCTGAAAGCGTCTTCTCCCATACCCACTTGGGTGACTCCGTCCTCTCTTTCTGGGCTTTATACAAAGTTTCTTTCTTCTTTAAAGGGCACCCTCCCCAACACTCTAAATCCTATTTCCCTGCTTTATTTTTCTCCTAGCAATGATCACCATCTAATATAATATGTATTTCACCCATCTATTTTGTTATACTTTGTCTTCCCTAACAGGAATGTATGTTCCATGAAGTCAAGAATTTTTGTCTGTTGTGTTTAGTTCTGTAAATCCAGCATCTAAAGTGCGTATTGATACATAGTAGATATTCGGTAAGTATTTGCTGAAGGGATAAATGACTCTTCTAGTTTTAATCCTTTAGTGTATCTTTTATTCCTTAGCAGAATGTAGAGACACTGAAGTCAAGTACTAGATCATATATTTTCCTTGTATTCCACTCCAGGATTGCAAAGGACTTAATGATAATTTACTAATGTAAATTATTATGTTTTAAAAGTCAAGCTCTTTCACATCATTTCTCAGTGACCATATATTTGATAGAAGGTTCTCCTGTCTTCAGTACCACGTCAAAGCTGTGGGGACAGCAGCTTCTTTATTTAGTAGCCATCTGGACTGGGTGTCAGTTCTCTGTAATTTTTAAATGTTGTGACATTGGCAATTACTGAAATGTCAAAACACTAGGCCAACCATGAGGGCTGTGGCAAAAACCATCCCACACATTTGTCATGGTGATGTGGGTAAACTCATATATAGCATCTGACATGCAACCATAAAATTTAAATTAAAGTTAGCTTTTTATAATGGCTTAGAGAATGGCACCTGTTATAAGACAGGTATATTGCACTAAAACACCTACAGGCATATGAAGAATAAAGTTATGAAAAGGCAGAGGAAGCCTCTGTTTTTTTTAATATTAAATGTTATGTTCTGATAATATGCTACAAATTATTCCTAGCCTGGAAATTATTGGGAAATGTATTTACTAATACCATATGTTGTATTTCTTTTCCACAATGTTTTCTAAAGCACAATCTATTTTCTAAAGGCAAGTATGTTCTAAAGCACAATCTACTGTGGTAATTTTGTAAGTGTAAAGTTTTAATATAACATTTCTTGAGATCATTTTATAGGATCTTTACCTATATCATGCCATTTTATTCTCAGAATGACTCTAAAATATAATTATTATCTAAATTGTATAAAGGAAGAAGGCAAGGCTAAGTAACTGGCCCCCAGTTACAGAGTGAGTGAATGGTGGAGCTGAATTTAACACAGGTGCTCATACCAAAGCTCTCACTCCTGTTCATTTCACAGCATGGCTTACCTGAGCCATCTGAGAGACTGGGAGAGAATGATTCACTCAGCAGCTCAAAAGCAATAAGCGTAGGGATTAAAAGCAGGAGGAGAAAAATGTCCTTTTGTAAAGTAAATTCCTATTTGGTTATAGGCATAAAAATCACAAAAGGTATGACCGATAAGGGACTTGGTTATGTGCTAGAATTCTTTGAAGCCTGAGAAATAAGTCTGGCAGAGGATCATTTTATGTTTTGTAGATTTATATGTATAAAAGGACAAATAGATATTTGTCCTTTCAACATTTCTGAACAGATTTATTAAAGTACTATTGACATAAAATAAACTGCACATATTGACACTGAACACTTTGATAAGTTTACACATATGTATACTCTCATGAAACCACACAAAAATCAAGATAATTAACATATCCATCACCTCCATGAGGTTCCTCCTACACCTTTGTCATCCATCACTCCCCTTGTTCCCATCCCCAGGATACCATGGACTTGCTTTCTGTCACTGTAGATTACTTTGCATTTTCTAAAGTTTCATAAAGATTCAATCACACAGTATGCACTTTTAAAAAAATCATGCTGCTGCTTTTTAAATTTTATTTATTTATTTTTTTAGACAGGTTCTCACTCTTTCATGCTGGCTAGAGTGCAGTGGTGCAATCATAGCTCGCTGCACGCTTAAGCAATCCTCTTGTCTCCGACTCCCAAGCAGCTAGGACTACAGGTATGCGCCGTCACACCTGGACAATGTTTCTATTTTTTGTAGAGATGGGGTCTCACTATGTTACCCAGGTTGATCTCGAAATCCTGGCCTCAAGTGATCCTCCTGCCTTGGCTTTTCTGGCTACTTAGACTCAGAATTATTTTGATTTTTGCTGTGTTGTTGGGTGTATTAATTGGTCATTGCTATGTGTTGATGAGTGATATTCCATTATACGAATATACCACAGTTTGTTTATTCTTTCACCTGTTGGTGAATATTTAGGGTTTTTGGAGTTTGGGCTATTACAAATAACATTATTTTGTACATTATTTCTTAATTTAAGGTGAAAGAATAAACAAACTATGGTATATTCGTATAATAGAATATTACTCATTAACATAAAGCAATGACCAATTAATACGCCCAACAGCAAAGCAAAAATCAAAATAATTAAGAGTCTAAGTAGCCAGAGAAGCCAAGGCAGGAGGATCACTTGAGGCCAGGAGCTCGAGATCAAGCTGTTAACATAGTGAGACCCCGTCTCTACAAAAAATTAGTAACATTGGCCAGGTGTGACATGGTGGGTATATGTTTAACTTTTTAAGAAATGACCAAACTATTTTCCAAAATGGTTATAGTATTTCATATTCCCACCAGCAGCAGTACATGAGAACATTAGTTCCTCCATATTTTTTCCAACACTTGATATTACCAGGCTTTGTAATTTTCTCCATCCTAATAAGTACATAGTGGTATCTTACTGTGATTTAAATTTTTGTTTTCCTAATGATTAATGATATTAAGCATCTTCTCTTGTACTTATCTGCCACCCTTATAACTTCTTTGATGAAATGACTATTCATCAGTGTTTTGAACAAGCATGTTTTGAATAGTCATTTCATCAAAGAGGATGTATGGATGGCAGATAAGTATAGGAGATGCTCAATATTACTAATCATTAGGAAAATGAACATTCATACCACAAAAAGATAGCACTATACACTTACTGGGTCGTGTATCCTATAAACATATAAACCACAGAAAATAAAAATAAAGAAAATAAATGGCCTTTAATTTTGCTCATTTTAAGAACTGCATTGTTATTTTTTAAGAATTTCTCATATATCCTGAATACAGGTAAATTATATACAAATTCCTCCAGTCTGTGGCTTTTCTTTCCATTCTCTTTACAGAGTCTTTTAAAGAGAAAGTGTTTTTAATTTTGATGAAGTCCAACATAGTCATTTGTTCTTCTACTGATTGTGTTTTGGTGTCATATATAAGAAACCTTTTCTAACATAAGGTCATAAATGATTTTTCATGTTTTCTTATAGATATTTTATAGTTTTAGGTTTCACATTTACATCTATAATTTTCCTTTTTTGTGTGATAATTTCTTCCTCTGTTTCTCAGGGTGGAGTGCAGTGGTGCAATCATAGCTTACTACAGTCTCAAACTCCTGGGCTCAAGCAATCCTTCTGCCTTAGCCTCCCAGGTAGCTTGGACTATATAGGCAGGCAATACTGTGCCGGATTATCTGACTTATTTTTTTTTATTTTTTGTAAAGAGGCATGGAGAGGGGTGTGTGGTCTCACTTTGTTGATCAGACTGGTCTTGAACTCCTGGCCTATAATGGTCCTCCTGCCTTGGCTTTCCAAAGTGCTGAGATTACAAGTACAAGCCATCATAACTAGCTAAAATTGACTTTTAGTTAATTATTTATATACATTCATACATCACTTAATGACAAGGATATATTCTGAGAAAGGTATTAGACAATTTCATCATTGTGTGAACATCTTAGAGTGTGCTTATACATAGCCTACTACACAACTAGGCTACATGATACAGCTGGTTAGTCCTAAGCTACAAACCTATGCAGCATGTTACTGTACTAAATACTGTGGGCAATTATACAAAGGTAAGTATTTGTATATCTAAATATAGATAAAGTACAGTAGAAGTATGACATAAAATATTTTAAAATGGTATCCTTCTGTAGGATACTTACCATAAATAGCGCTTGCAGGACTGGAAGTTGTTCTGGGCAAGTCAGTGAGTGAGTGGTGAGGGAATGTGATGGCCTAGGACATTACCGTATGCCACTATGACTTTTTAAACAATATACCATTAGGCTACACTAAATTATAAAAGTTACGGTTTTTCTTTCTTCAAATTAACCACAGTTTACTATAACATTTACTTTATAAACTTTCAATTTATTTTTAACTTTTCAACTCTTTTCTAATAACACTTAGCTTAAAACACAAACACATTGTACAGCTGCACAAAAATATTTTCTTCTTTATATTCTTATTCCATAATCTTTTCCTATTTTTTACTTTTTAAATGTTCTTGTTAAAAACTAAGATACATACACACACATTAGCCTAGGCATGTACAGGGTCAGGATCATCAATATCACTGTCTCCCACCTCCACATCTCATCCTATGGGAAAGTCTTCAGGGGCAATAACACATGGAGCTGTTACCTCCTATGATAACAACACTTTCTGGAACACCTCCTGAAGGACTTGCCTGAGGATGTTTTACAGTTAACTTTTTATTTGTTATAAGTAGAAAGAGTACACTCCACAGTCATAAAAATACAGCATAGTAAATACACAAACATGTAATAGACATGTATTATTATTTTCAAAATTATGTTGTGTACATTATTGTATGTTCCATACTTTGATGCAACTGGCAGTGCACTGGGTTTATTTACAATAGCATCACCACAAACATGAGTAATGTGTTGCACCAAGATGTCACTAGGCAACGATAATTTTTCAGCGCCATTATAATGGTATGAGACCACTGTTGTCTGTGTGGACCATCATTTACTGAAATGTTATAAAGCACATGACTCTACATTGCAAGGTATAGACTGAATTTTGGTGGGGAAGAGGGGCATGTGGATACAGAAATTTTTCAGTGGCATTTGTTATAAAGATTATCCTTTGGCATTTAGATTATTTCCACATCTTGGCTATTGGGACTAATTCTGTGATGGTTATTGGGTACAAATACCTCTTTGATATACCGATTTCATTTTCTTTGGATATATATATCCAGAAATAGGATTGCTGTATCATAAGGTAGTTTTATTTTTAATGTTTCAGGAACCTCCATTCTGTTTTCCATAATAGTTGTACCAATTTACATTTCTACCAACAGAATAAAGGGTTCCATTTTCTCTACATCCATGGCAACACGTCCTTTCTTTTTGTCATTTCTTTACTTTCATCTTTTTGATAATAGCCATTCTAACAGGTGTGAGATGATATCTCATTGTGGTTTTGATTTACATTTCTCTCATGGTCACGGTGTTGAGCACTTTATATATCTGCTAGACATCTGTGTATCTTCTTTTGAGAAATACGTAATTATGCTATTTGTGTGTATGTGTGTATGTTTTAATTTTTGCTACTGAGTTGTTTGCATTTCTTTTATGTTTTAGATTTTTTCAGATATATGGTTGCAAATATTTTCTTCCATTTTTTTTAGGTTGTCTTTTCACTCTGTTGATTGTTTCCTTTGCTATGCAGAAGCTTGTTACTTTAATTAAATTTCACATCTATTTTTGTTTTTGTTGCTATGTATTATGGGTCATAACCCCAAAAAATAATTGTCCAGGCCACTATCAAGATTTTCCCATATGTTTTCTTCCAGTGGTTTTATGTTTCTAGATCTTATGTTTAAGTCTTTAACTCTTGTTGAGTTGATTTTTGTATATGGTGTGAAGTAAGGATACAATTTTATTTTTCCACATGTGGATATCCAGCAAAGGATACTAATGTATTAAAATTTTGATTTATAATTGTTTACTGCTATTATATAGAAATTCAATTCATTTTTGTATAATTCTTATCTTCTATTACAAAAATGTAATAAACTCACTAGAATTTATTTTGTAAACACTATTGCTTTTCTAGAAAGACAAATATGTCATCTATTAATAGAGTTTTACTCCATTATTTAAAATCTGTACATCATTTATTTTGTTCATGACATATTTGACTAGACCCTATAGTGTTGAAAGCCAACCTCCTTGCCTGATCATAGGGAAAAAAATGTTTTTAATAGATTGAAAAAGTTTCTGTCATAGACAGTAGCTCATGTCTGTAATTCCAGCACTTTGGGAGGCTGAGGTGGATGAATCACTTGAGGTCAGGAGTTCGAGACGTCTGACCAACATCGTGAAAGACTATCTCTACTAAAAATACAAAAATTAGCTGGGCATGGTGGTGTGCGCCTGTACTTCCAGCTACTCTGGGAGGCTGAGGCAGGATAATTTCTTGAACCCGGGAGGTGAGGTTGCAGTGAGCTGAGATTGTGCCACTGCACTCCAGCCTGGGAGACAGAGCGAGATTCTATCTCAAATGAGAAAAAAAAAAAAAAAAAAAGAGTTTCCAATTTTAGTGTGCTGATTATTTCATCAAAAATTATTATAATAGGTTTTTCTTATTAACATTATATGTTGTTAATACAATAAATTTCATGGATCAGTTTTTGAATATTAAGCCAATGTTACATTTCAAGATAAACACTGCTTAGTCATAATGTGTTATACTTTTTAGACATATTGAATTTGATTTTAAAAATTTACATCAATGTTCATGAAGTCTATATGACGTATATTAGTCTATAGTTTGTTTTTTTTTTTGCCTGTTTTGTTTTCCTTGGGATATCCTGGTCTGGTTTTGGTATCAGTAATTCTGTCTTCACTGATTGAATTAGGAAGTATTTCTACTTCTCTACTTTTCTGGTAGAGTTTACATAGAATTAATAGTGGTTCTTTTTTAAATGTTTGGCAGTAATTCACCAGTGAAACCAATCTGGGTCTGGAGTTTTCTTTGTGGGAAAATTTTTAGCTATCAATTCAATTTAACAAATAAAGGACCATTCATATTTTCTCTGTATCCTTCAGTGAATGTTGGTAGAATGTTAATTTCAAGGATTTTTTTCATTTTAGCTAAATTGACCAAGTCATGAAGTTGTTCATAGTATTTCTTTATTTTCCTTTTCCTATCTGTAAAATCTGTAGTGATGTTGTGTCTACCGTTCCTGATACTGGTAATTTGTATTCTTTCTCTTTTCTTTTTTTTCTGAACAATTTGGTTTTTCAATTTTATTGATCCTTTAAAAGAAACAAGGTTTAGTTTTATAGAATTTTCTCCATTGTATTTCTGTTTTGTTTCACTGATTTTCTATCTGATCTATTATTTCATTTTGTTTCTAGTTTGTGGTTAATTTGCTTTTTTTTTTTTAAGCAAATTTCTTGAGGTGGACTCTGGGGTCATTGGTTTGTGTCTTTTTTTCCCTAGTATTTAATGCTAGAATATGTCCTTAAAATATTGTTTGTGGTATCTGAGCTACCTGTTTTTTCCAGTCTGACTCCTTTCCCATATGATTGCTGGGAACAGTGTTCTGTTTAGGTGGTTCTTTCCCCGGGTCTGCAGCATCCTCACATGCATGTTTGATCAATACTCAGCTGAATACTCAGGAGGGAGCCCCTACACATCTCCAGCATTCTTTCTTCATGCAGTTCTCTCCTCTTGTTTCTATGCTGTGTAAATTCTATCTTTGTTGATCTCTCTGAACTCAGTTCCATTTTCACACCTCAGACGGGACGCATCTTTTATCTCTTGTCCCTTGAGAATAACTGTCTTCATTGTTTGAGGTCCATTGTCTTGAAAACTCGTTTTCTGTATTTTGTCTAGTTTTGTTGCTGTTGTTATTTCAAGCAGGAGAGTAAATTTCATCTTTATTACTTCATCTTCATAAGAAGCGGCCATTTCCCCCATACATCATCATTTTTAAGCCTCATGATAGTCTCGTAAGTTTCAGTATTTTTAATAAAAATCCTTATCTTGAAGAAACTGAAACTCAGAAAAGCCTCATAGTGGTTACAGTTTGAGTCTTTGTATCAGTCCTCTACATATAATGCCAGTGCTTTTTTTTTTTTTTTTTGAGATCTGTTGTTATATATATATATATATATATACACACACACACACACACATATATATATATATATATACACATTTTTTATTGCATTTTAGGTTTTGGGGTACATGTGAAGAACATGCAAGATTGTTGCATGCCAGTGCTTTTTACAGTGCACCTGTCTGCCTCAAGCAACTGATTCAACAAGCTTATCAGGTCTCAATTTGGTGTATTTTAAATATCTTTAATATATCTTGGTTTTCAAATTCTAGCGCCTTAGGAGTTTGTAGAAAATTGGTGTTTCTAAATCAAGTGATTTTTCTGGGATCTCGTTGAGTATTTTTTTGACAGTGTATATTCATCATTAAAAACTGCCTGCACTAAACACTTACTTGAATGGATAATTACTCTCATTTTTTAAATTCTGAATTCAAATAAGAAATGTGTAAAATTATTTCTCTCAAAACTTTCATGTTTGGGGCTTTGATATGGCTTTATGTTCTATTTCTTTAATGCTGACTCCAACATGGACAAGCTTTTTTTTTTTTTTTTTTTTGGCAATGAAACATATCAAAATATAAATAATCCAAAAATAGGTATTAGGCCAATACTATCACATGAAATTCTAATTAACTTTGTCTGATATGAAGACACAAATGGGTTTCTGATTGTGATATTTTACCACATGCATTAGTATGATGTTATCAGTATTTTTCTTCAATGTCTGGTATTATTTTTGTTCCAGTACAGTATTTCCTCAAGTATGGTGCTAATCAGTGTTAAATAATAATGTGAGTTCAGACTTCAGAGAGTTAAAAAACTCAAACTGTATTTTTTCTATTCTCTCACTCAACAACAATCATCACAGAAGACTTCTGTGACCACATGTGTAGGGTTTTCTCCATGAACAAGCAAGCAGTCAGTTCAGCAGGAAACACCAGCTGAGTGTCCTCCAAATCAATTCTAATACCATCTACCTGGAGATGGTGTCAGATCCCACAGGTTAATGGATTAGTCTTACAAGACCACCTTCCCCCTTCCCACCAGTAATAAGTCTGTGCCTCCAGAAATTGTGACCAACCAGCTTCAAGATAAAGTTCACATGACCTCTCTTTGGGTTCAACTGATTTTCTAGAGTGGCTCACAAAACTCAGAAACTTACACTTACCGGTTTATTATAAAAGATATTACAAATACACATATGAAGAGATGTCTACATAGGGGAAAGGGCATGGAGCTTCGATGCTCTCCCTGGGGTGCACCATCCTCCAGGAACCTCCATTAGTTCAGTTATTTGGAATCTATCTGAACTCTCTCTCTTTGTGGACTTTTTATAGACATGTCATTAATTAGACATGACTGACAATCATTAAAAATATAGACAAAAAGTATAGATTCTTCTTGGCTTCTGTGTTAGGGTATTCTTGCATTGCTATAAAGAAATACTTGAGACTGGGTACTTTGTAAGAAAAGAAGTTAAATTGGCTCACCGTTTTGCAGGCTGTACAGGAAGTATAGCACCAGCATATGCTTCTGGGGAGGACTCATGAGTTGTGGAAGGTGAAGCAGGATCAGGCACATCACATGGCCAGAGCAGGAGCAAGAGAGAGAATGAAGTGTGGGGCAAGTGCCACACTTTACAACAACTATATCTTGTGAGAACTCACTCACTGCCATGAGAACAGCACCAAGAGGATGATGCCAAACCATTCATTAGAAAACCTACATTATGATCCAATCACCTACCACCAAGCCCCATCTCCAACACTGGGGATTACACTTTGACATGAGATTCAGAGAGGAGACATATCCAAACTATATCATTCTGCCCTGGCCCCTCGAATCTCATATTCTCACATTGTAAGACACAATCACTTCTTCTCAACAGTCCCCCAAAGTGTTAACTCATTCTTGCATCAACTCAATCAACAGTCCCAAGTCCAATATCTCATCTGAGACAAGGCAAGTCACTTACACCTATAAATCTGTAAAATCAAATATGTTAATTACTCTCAAGATACAATGGTGGCATAGGCATTGGGTAACCATTCCAAGGGGGAGAAATTAGCCAAAAGAAAGGGGCTACAGGACCCAAGCAAATTTGAAACCCAGTAGGGAATTTATTAAATCTTAAAGCTCAAAAATAATCTCTCTTGCCTCCATGTTCCACTTCCAGGGCATGTGGGCACACGGGGTGGCCTCCCAAGGCCTTGGGCAGCTCTGCCCCTGTGGCTTTGCAAGGTTCAACCCTTATGACTACTCTCATGGGTTGGTGTTGAGTGCCTGCGGTTTTTCCAAATGCAGGGTGTAAGTTGCCAATGATCTACCATTCTGGGGTTTGAATGATGGCCCCATTCTCACAGCTGCACTAGGCAGTTCCCTCGTGGGACTCTGTGTCAGGGCTCCAAGGTCACATTTTCTCTCCACTCTGCCCTGGTAGTGGTTTTCTGCTGGGGTTCCAATCCTGCGCCAGGCTTTTGCTTGGGCACCCAGTCTGCCTCATACAGTTCTAAAATCTAGGCAGAGGCTGTTAGGCATTCTTCCCTCTTGAAGTCTGCATGCCCACAGGCTTAACACCATGTGGAAGCCACCAAGGCTTATGACTTACATTCTCCAAAGTGGCAGTCCAAGATGTACTTGTTCTTCTTTGAGCCACAACTAGAGCTTGAGTGGCCTGGATGTGGGTGACAGTGTTCTGAGGCTGCACAGGGCAGCAGGGCCCTGGACTAGGCCCACAGAACCATTCTTTCCTCCTAGGCCTGTGATGGGAGCAGCTGCCACAAAGGTCTCTGAAATGCCTAAGAAGCCTTTCCCTCATTATCTTGGAGAGCACTTGGTTCCCTTTTAGTTAGGCAAATATCTTTAGCAAATGGTTGCTCCACAGCCTGCTTCAATTTATCACCTGAAAAAGCTCTCTTTCTCTGCCATGTAGTCAGGCTGCAAATTTTTCTGACTTCTATGCTCTTTTTCTCTTTTAAATATAAGTTCCACTTTCAATTTCAGGTCATTTATTTGATCCCACATCTAAGCATAGACCATTAGAAGTGAGGCTACATCTTGAACACTTTGCTGCTTAGAAATTTCCTCAGCAAGGTACTGTAAATCATCACTCTTTGGTTCAAACTTCCACAGATCTGTAGTGCATGAACAAAATGAGCCAAGCTGTTGGTTAAGGCATAACAAGGTGACCTTTTCATGAGTGCCCAATAAGTTCCCCCATTTCCGTCTGGGACTTTATCAGCTTGAATTTCACTGTCTATATCACTATCATTATTTTGGTCACTAACATTGAACTGGTCTCTAAGTAGTCGTACACTTTCCCTTATCTTCCTGTCTTTTACTGAGCCGCTCAAATTCTTTTGACCTCTGCCTCTTACCCAGTTCCAAATGTGCTTCCACATTTTCAGTTTTCTTTATAGTAATGTCCTACTCCTTGGTACCAATTTCCTGTGTCAGATCATTCTTACATTGTTATACAAAAACACCTAAGACTGGGTACTTTATAAGAAAAAATGTTTAATTGGCTCATGGTTTTGCAGGCTGTGAAAGAAGCATATTGCTGGCATCTGCTTCTTGGGAGGTCTCATGAAGCTTCTACTAATGGCAGAAGGCAGAGTGGAAGCAGGCACATCACATGGCCAGAGCAGGAGCAAAACATAGAGTAGGGTAGAGGTAAGGTGCCACATTTAACAACTAGATCTAGAGAGAACTCAATCACCATTGCAAGAACAGTATCAAAGGGATGGTGCTAAACTGTTCATTAGAACATGCCCCCCATGATCTAATCACCTCCCACCATGCTACACATCCAAAACTGGGGATTACAATTCAACCTGAGGTTTGAACAGCAACAGATATCTAAGTTATATCAGCCTTTCTGTGTGGGATTCTTTCCTCCAGGAATATGGGAACAGGATCCCTTCTGAAAGGAAGATCTTATGATTTACAATACGATAAAGTAGGTCAGATAATTTCTTTATAGCTTGCCCAAAGCTAAAAAAAAAAAGGAAAGATTAGAATATATTTTTAGTTTTGAGGTCTACAGCTGAGGCCTGCTTCTAAGGCCTAAAAGACCCTAATATTATAACAAAACTCTATAAAAGGACACTGGGAGTTATGAGCCAGAAACTATGGACAAATACACAAGCATACACACACACACACGTGTCCACACACACACACATATATATATATTTAGGGGTGTGTGTGTATATATATATATATATATATATATATATACACACACACACACACACACATATACTCGTAATATTTTATGTATATGTATAACATAGATATATAATTTCTGCTGTGACAAACTGCATAATTTTATGATAATTTTATTATAATTTCTTCACAGCAGAATTTGTCATTTTCCAACCTGTTGATGTACACTGAATCTCTAAAATATGGATAGGGAATAATCCCCAATATACGTAACCATGGAATCCTTTTCTCACACTAGATTACTGTTCTCTCCAAATACAATCTTGAAAATGTTAATGTTGTGCAAGGATGAGGAATCTCTAATCTGGGTGTTAGCTGTAGCAGTTATTTAATTTAATTTTATTTGGCTCTTAAAGTACTATTCCTTTATTCTCTCCCAGGCAATTATTTTCTTTCAGTAGACTTTTTAAAGTCAGATTTTAAGTTTGAAAGATGCTCAATTGTTCTGAGCAATGGCTAAGCCATTAATGAACATTTCAAAGGGCATAGGCAGAAGACAACTTTCTGATGCACCAGGAAGTATCCTCTCACTAACCCACTTCAAATCCTGGTGAGACATATTCATCAGAGAGATTGTAGACAACACTAGATGGAAACTTACTATAAGAGAAAAGAAGTACTTCCAAGCTAGTGAGACCAGCCTTTTTGAATATAGAAAACCCTTCGAATGTCAAAAACTTGCACACATTCTACAAATATTATTTGTACTTTTAGTACCTTTAATTTAGAGAATATGGCAATAAACAACTATGATTTCATTCTTAATTTATAATTTTGTAACTGCAACAGCTTGCATATACACACAAGAATATGCAAGGCATACTTCAGTCCATAAACAATGGTCAGTTACATGAGGATTCTAGACCCACACTAAGTATCTACAGTGACCCACAGTGCCTGCAGCCCACAAATTGGGGACTGTGGTCCTAGGTCCTCTAGCTTTTTAACACTATGAGAAATAAAATAACATTGATCTAACAACATTTATAAAATGCTTGCTTTATAATATAAAGCATTGTGATAGAGATTTGGAAAACAGAGATGACAAACATAGCTCTTCTCTTTCAGATATTTATAATTTAATGGAGAAAGATGAGTATAAATGTTTACATGCTGGTCTAAGAATATGAAAAATTCTACTTATTTGTTAATGTAATACAGCAAGAAAAAATTCTATTGACTGTAGTTACTTCAGCCTCTGTAGATGGTATCATTTTCTCTCTGCAGTAAATTGCTTTCTGTGTGGCAAAGTAACTTTATCCCAAAGCAGTTTTGGGTTCAAAAGATGAGCGTCTCTGTCCAAGGGTAGAATTTTTGAAAGATACAAGGAAACAAAGAAACAGCTAAACAGCTCTACATATGAAGTGGAGAGAAACTTACCTTGTTGTATAGAAATGCTGAGAAGAGAGGAGGGAAAGATCACAGCAAAAGAAAGGGAGAGAAATAAGCATGATGGTGGCAAAAAGCTTGTAGGGTAGTGGGAGTGTGTATAGGAAAGTGCTGTGGAAGAATGTTACATGGAAAGAAATTTCTTTTGACTACAGTGACCAAGGGTCACTTTTATGGGGGAGTGGTCGTTAAGGTAACCTCTTACTAGAGTAAAGCATTAATGTAGAGAAGTTCAAAAATCACAACAGTACATGAATTTTTAAGATAAACACAACCTAGTAAACACCACTGGATCAATAAATGATGTCGCTACAACCCAGAGAAACCTCATTGCCAATGTACTTTTACATTGCTCTGAACACATTATTTAATCTTCATTTTATTAATAGTAGTTTGGTACACATACAGATGGTTGTATGAGTAGTTACTTGGCGGGAACAAAAAATGAGGAAATATATCTGTTCTCAGTGTCTGGGCTTCTTTGTAGCAAAAAGAAGACAAAAGATAAATGAAGTGAAAAGTGAGCAAATTAAAGTAAGAACAGAAAACTGGAGCGATTAGAAACCATGAGAATGTAAATTCAATGGTACTGACAAATGTTTTGAAGTAGACTTTTCACTGAGCAAGACTTAGCATGTACAGCAGCATAGGAACTTAACTGGGCATGCAATTTTAAAATGAAAGATCACAATTTGTGAAGTGGCTGGAACAGATTTCATGAGTTTAAGAAATAGAAGATGAGGCATAAAGAATATAAACGACCAGTTTGAGGAGTTTTGGCTGGAGCAGAGCTTGGTCGGCTTCTCTTTGCAAACATCGGACAAGCAAGAACCATCTTTAAGAATGGAAGTAGCATTAATGAGATCTGCTTTTTAGGTGAAGACCTCTGAAACTAATTTTTAGCATCAAGTGGAGAAGAAAAAAGCTGTTATCAAAAACATTAGCTAGGGAGATTTTAATATTTAAGGTGAGGGATAGTAAAAATTGTACTGAAAACAGAAGTACAGACATGTGAACAATGAAAAGGAGGGAACAGAAGTAGAAAATGCTGAAACAGTAGAATGAACACTGTTTTGTCACCAGTTGGCTGTGTGGATGAAAGAGGTGAGGGCTACTCACGCCTACACCTTGAGACACAGCATGGATGGATATATCATTTACTTAAACTGGGGGATATAAAAGGAGGAACCTAAAGTTTGAGGTGGTGGTTATAGCTATAGAAGTTACAATGAAGTTAATTTTAGATGTTTAAGTTTGAGATGCCGTTAGGAAATTGAGGTGAGATCTTAAGTGACACTTCTGGAAACTACTGTAGATGACAGGGAAAAATTAGAGAAAATTATAGAAAAATTTACAGAAAAGAGACAATAAATGAATGTCAGTGAGTGACAGTATGGTTGTAAAGGAAATCATCCTTAAAAAAGTAGAATAACGTCATTGTTAGGAAACAGTTTTAACTTAATTCTTTGTAGCTTACGGTATTACTGTTAATGTGCTAATGAACTAATATACAATTAGAGGAAATTTATATTCTTAATACTTTTAATATAGTATTATTAAATTTAATTTGTAATTTGAGTTTTCCATATTTGTGCAATTTAAATAAAACATACTGAAATCAAGGTCACTGTTAATAAAATATATTTCTGGACTCTAATAATACCATGTAGTTAAAACATTTAAGGACCATAGTAATATATTGATTTAAGTTTTTAAACGCTCAGAATGAAAACAAAAATTAACAAAGCTACAAACATTTTAGACATTATAAGTGACGGCTTTATTTATACAACAACATTAGAGTTTCAGGAGTAGCAGCAACTAAGACTAAAGAGTAGAGGAAGAACTGGTGTTAGGTAGGATGGAGAAGGAAGCAACCAAAAATTCCTTTACTGCATACTTGAAAAGGTGAAAGAAATGCAAAAGTCAAAATTTTTAAAGGCAGTGAAGATATCTAGAAGCAACAAAGACAAAATGAACTAACACAAAGGGAAGAGCATCAAGGAAGCAAGGTGTCATCGGCTTCTTTTATTGCCTAGAATACTTGCAGGTTCTGACTGCAGAACTCAGTTTGAGGATCTCTCTAGGTTTAAATTCAGGAATGTTAATTTTCTAAGGTTGCCATTGTAAAGAACCACAAATTGGGTGGCTTAACACAGTTGAAATTGATAGCCTCCCAGTTCTGGAGGCTAGAAGACTGAAATCAGGTGTCAGCAATGCCATACTCCCTCTGAGACTCTAGGTAGAATTCTTCCTAACTTCTGGTGATGACCATCAACCCTTGAAATTCCTTGGATTGCTCTTGCATCAATCCAGTCTCTGCCTGTGCCATCCCATGGTGTTCTCCTCGTGTCTCTCTCTGTGTCTACGTCTCTTCTCTTCTCCTCTTTATATAAAGACATCTATAATACTGAATTAAGGGCCTACCCTAGTACACTTCATCCTTATTAGTTATACTTGTAATGAGCCTATTTCTGAAGAAGATCATGCAGGTTCTGACAAAAGACATCAATTAAGGAAGGGTTAGCAAGTGGTAATTCAACCCAGTATAAGATACTTCTTAGAAAAGGAAGAACCAGTAATGCTTTTGGTTATTAAAATGACACTTTATAAATTCCAGGAGCCCTAGAAGCATGGGAACATTTTCTCTCATGATTCGCTTGCTGATTCTGGGGGCTATATGAGAGTCCCCCAGATTTTGAAGAGGGAGATTTAGATCTCATATTGTTTTGTAATATTTATAAGAAAAGCTCACTTGAAGAATGAAGATGTCTCACACTTTAGTTGGCCTTTTCCTCAAGATACAGGCCAAATTTTCTTTCTGAATCATAGACAGGAAAGAGAAAAGACTATCCAGAAAATAAGTCATATGTGTGACATGGTCAGATGGCTTAACAGAGGTGTAATTTGGTAGTAGAAGGAGAGGAGAGAGAAATGCAGCAGAAGGAATGTTTAAGGGAAAAATTTTTTAACTGATGCAAGTCTTTATTCTACAGCTTTAAGGAGCTTTGGAAACCCTAAGAAAGTAATGTATAAAGGAAATTACACCAAAGTTCATCATGGTCACTAAAACTTAAAAATATATATAATTTTAAAATTCTTTAAAAAAGACATATTGCCATATTGCCACCAGAGGAAACACATTAAGAATGATGGCTAACTTCTCAGTGAAATCACAAAATCTAGAAGAAAATGAAATGCCATTTTTTAAGAAAAAATAAGAACGAAGCAAGAAAACAAAACAAAACCTGCCAATATCCAATGTTATACTCAGTGAAAATATCTTTTAAAAATTAAAGGTGAAATAAAAACTTTCTCAGAAAAATTTTTAGTACAACTTCTTGACAGTAGATCTGCATACATAAGACATACTAAAGGAATTTCTTTGGACTGAAATAATGATAGATGAAAGCATGACAGTACAAGAAGGAATGAAGAACAATAGCCTCAATAACTACAAAATGATTGATCATCTGTGGCTACAATTATAACAGAGTCCTTTGGTACATAGAGTATATATAAAAGTAAACTATATGGAAACTACACAAAAAAAATTGTGAAGGGGTATATAGAGTTAAATACTTGCAAGCTTCTTGAATGTGAATAAGAACTTAAAATAGTCTATTTTAAACTAAGGACTCATTTGGTAATTTCTATTGAAAATTCCAAATAAATTATACAAAGAGATGAAACAAAAAATGTTAAGAGAGAATAGAATAATAAAAATTTTTGATTAATACAAAACAAAGCAGAAAAGACAGAAGAATAAAGAACTAAATAACAAATTGGACAAAAAGAAAACAAGTAGCAAATGCGAGATACAGTAAAATAATAAAAAAGCCACACTTCTGATTTTGCAATTTTACAATGCATATAGCTGACAAAGGACTCATATCCATACTATATGAGGAACTCTTATAATAGACATTAAAAAGATAATAAACTCAGAGGAATGTTCAAAAGTCTTGAACAGACACAATAGGATACCAGCTTTCCAAAAACATATGAAAAGGACCTTAACTTTGAAATACATCATGAAAAAGCCAAATGAAATCACAATATGATAGAACTACACACTCACAGACAGTCAAAAATACCAAAGAAAAAACACACATTAACAAAGGGGTGGAACAACTTAAACTCTCATACATGATAGGGATGAAATGCTCAGTGGACATTGGATTACATAAGGAACTAGAGTAAAAAGTAGAGAGTAGTGAATATTTAAGTATCTTTTTATTGTACTTTATAGTACGACATAAATAATTCTAAGAATTATTTTTCCTTGTATCTTTGACCTATATATTGACTATTATATAATGCAGATTTGATGGTGATTATTTAATTTGTTTAGTCTAGCAGATTGGCTAAACTCTAGATCAATCTGAGTTCAATTTTAAGTTTCAGTGCTTAGTTACATGGCTGGAGGAAGTTATTTTGTCTCTTTAAATCATGCTTTTGTTATCTTTAAAATGAGGATAATAATATACATCCCTCATTCAGAAGTATAACAGAGGTACTACATATAAAGTGTCCATGCTTATGTACCAAATGACATCTATTGTCAGATAAGATCCAAGTTGAGGGACTAAATGGTGCTTTCCATGACTGCAGTAAAGAACAAATTCTGAGCAGAGAGATCACACCAACGTGCTTACATGAGACACAGAGAGCTACAGCAGCAAGGTCAAGGGAGGATTTTACAGAATGGTTTCCATAGAAATGATATTTTCATGTAAATCAATTAAAGTTTTCAAGACTATATTTAAGCAGGACTTCCAGCAAATAGAGAAACAAAGAACTATTTTCAGGAGGAGACATTTCTGACAAAAAGCAGTGGGAAAAGAAGAAATTAGTAAAGAAAGAGGGTGCAGATCAACTGGAAAAATTCCCTTAAATACACTGTTTAGTGTTGTCACTAATTCCTCATAAAGAGGAACTGGAGATGAGATCAGAGCTACGGCTTACCTTTTACAAATCCTCCAATGAAGCTACACATACTAATAAGTACACAAACATAGAATAGACCACAGAAGGACATATGTTCCCCAAATTTCTAGAGTAAACAAGTTTTTTTCCTTCAGAAACTAGATAGAACTGTTAAAATACTAAATTAGATACAAATTTGAAATTATGAGCTATAAGTGACAATGCTATTTTTTTCTCACATATTTTGTCATAAAAAATCAAAACAAAGGAAATGAGTAAGCATTTGAAGATTTTGGACATAGCAGGATCTGAAGTGGGAAAGAAGCGAACATACTCTCACACTATGTTGCAATGATTTCTGGATTTCATTGACAGGTATATTATCCCACACTCTAGCATTCTTTCCTTCCCCTTCTACCCAAATAGGAAGTGTTATAGGATTGCTGGGTGCTTGTGTTACAAAGCAGTTACATTTAAAAACAATCACAAAGCAGCATTTACTATTTCTATTATTTCATAAAAGAACAAACCGATACCAGAAACAGAGGCTGAACATGACCTCAGAGGGAGAAAGCTTCGTGAATAGCTCACTACATTGTTTCTGTTGTTACCATTTTGTTGCTGGTATATGACAACCTCTCTGTGGACTAGAATTGGTCCATGGACCAGGATTTCAAGCCCACTGCTCTAATGAATTCTGATATTCCAGCACCATGGATAAAGGCACCTATATCACCAGCTAACAACAGATGAGAGCAAGTATTTACTCTAGTAAGATTTTAGATAATTTATTAATATTTATATCATTCAAAAATTTGAACATGTTCCATGTTCAATTTGCATTTTACTCATATGCAGATGCATATGGGTTTCTTATTACACAATGTAGGATAAGTCAGTCCCCCCCCCAAAAGATCCTTTGTCAATTTTAACAAACTTTAATGTTTGCAGGCACAGATATTAGACAGAGAGAGAATATAGATATAGATAGTATATGCTGGCTCTACCTGGTCATTAGAGTCAATATTCCTTTTGGACATGTTACAAATAATATTAACCCAATCTCTAATTTTAAACCCTCACTTATCATATCAATTATAATGTTCAGTTGCAATTTTTCTTGGCATTACTATGCCCCTTCCAAGAGAGTAAACTTTTGAAGGCAGGAACTATCTTTCTCCATCCTGGTATTCTTACAACTAAAGCAATATTTGGTACTTTCTTAGCCTCTTTTAAGTATTTGTTGAATGACTGAATGAATTACTCTACTTAAGTTACATTTCCTGAAACATCACAATTACATATAGCAAATCCCTGGTACTATTTTATGGTTTATTGATGGAAGTAGCAGTTGGATCTGTCCTTCAACACTCATTTATTCATTCTTTGTACATACATAAAATCATTACTATGTGCTTCCACTGTGGTAACTCCTCTGGATAATAGAAATGAGTAGAATGTAATCACTGCATTCAAGGATGTCAGAAATAGTCCCATTCTGGAGCTCACATGATCTTTTTAGCACAATGCCTTATGGAAACACATTCAATTTTTTTGATGATACAAATAGAAATGATCTAATCACATAAAATGCTACTAAATACTTGCTCTGAAAAGTATTTCCTAATGAAACTAAAACCTGTTTATCACCGTAAGTGGCAATATCTACTCTGCTTATGTAAGAGTCCTCCCCTCTAACAAGTTACAGCCACTATCCCCATGACATGGTTAACTTAAATTGGAGCCTTAGCCTTATGCACTTTAAATGAAACAATAAATCTGCTTACTATTGCAAGTCTTGTTGTATTTGCTGTTCTCCTGTGGAAACCCTTCCAGTCGGCACTGAAAACGATGCTGCCAAAATTCTTGAAACCATGGGTTTCGGTGGTTTGTTTCTGGCCGGAGCTTCAGATAATAATCATCAAACCACTTGACATCGGGAGATTGGAGCTTGATTGTGATGCCACCAACAGCTTCTCGCTGATATCCATCTGTCACATCATACCTGTCAGCCCAGCCATCACTGTGGGGAACAAAAAACCCCTCAGCTTAGAACAGATATCTCCTAAGCAAATGAGTCCATTTGCTTTCCTTTTGACAGGATTAGTCATTAAATAGACACTTCAGACCACATGATAGTCCTACATTACACTGAGGTGATTATTGATATAGCAGCTTGTTAAAATAAAAACTACAATAACACCATGGATACTTTGGGTTTAAGATTGCTAAAAGGCACTAGCCTCACTTACCTTAAACTGCAGAGAATAACCTAGAGCATCTGGCAGAATTTTACTGGTTGCAAAATATAGTATATATGTGAATGATGATATTATGTCCATATATATATATATACATGGAAGCTGCATAATATCATTCACATTTTTAATGGATATTTAATAGCCAGGTCGAGTTAACTTTAAATACTTTTCTAGCTTTATAATAATAATAATAATGGTCATAAATAAGAATCAAAAATATCCCCCCCAAACATGTCTAGTATTAATTTAATCATCCTGTGACACAACATTTTTGTTCGTATTTTACAAGTGAATAATAGAGAGGTTTAAAAAACTGTTTGCTGATTATGGTCACTCTATTAAATGTTGATTTGCCAAGCCTCAAACTGAAATCTTTGTAGTCCATAGACCATACACTCTTTCCTATCCCATGGAATTTGTAAAATATATTAAAAATGTACATCTGAAATCACATTTTATATTAGAGTGCCCAAAAGAACTTCTGAACAGTGTGCCATCAAAAATGGTGAAGGGATCATATTCCTCAACATAATCATCATTCTTGCACTGATCACTCAAAGTTATTTGGGAATTTTAAGATAAAAGGATTTGAAATCAGAGGGTTCATATTAGAATGCAATAGGAGAGTGTAACGAATAAGAAAAAATATTTTATAATGATTTTGAAAATATATGAAACATAATATTGGAAGTAAAAACAAAACTCATGAAAAGGTGCTTGTATAAAATTTGGGTACAACCTAGAGCATCTAAGAAAAAAGGAAACTGACTTGCCCCACTTCACTGGCCTTGCAATACACACAGCTTGTGCTGCCTGTCTGCGGGAACCCAGTGGTACTATGTATCCCCGGAAGAAATGTAAGTGCTCATTAAGGAAATATGAGGAAAGGGAGAATTTGACTAAATTACAAGTAACCTCAAAGAGAGAAGAGAAGGAATATGGACAGAATTAAGGGGAATAACAGACTAGAGCCTCCTAAGTGCAAGGCAGGAAAAAAGCGTTAGGAAGTGAGCTGTGGATAAGAGCAGTGAGTACTGGGGGAGAGGATGTAGGAAGAGATTTGCACTACCAATCACTGCTTATTTCAGTGATATTCAAATATTTCCATTGAACAGAATGTTAATTTATTTTTACTTTCCGTTCAATGCATTTTTGCCCTTAACATTTTTTTTTCTATGCAGAAAGCATGGTCCAATATTTTGCATAAAAAATCAGCACCAAGAAAGTATTATGTAAATAATTAAATTACACAGAAAGCACGTACTTTTTTCAGTATGCTCTGCTGTACCAACTCTGACATAAATATTGATAATTGGGAGTTATTCCAAAGGTCACAGATTACTCATTAAGATATCATAAAGGCTTGAGATGACTTGAGATATTAGCTAAGGCATCAGTGGGGTGGAGAGAAGGGAAAAAATAAACAAATGGAACACTTTTCTTCCTCTAAGTCCTCCTTGACAAAAAGATATTTCATTAAAAATTACGTATAGTGAAATTTCAAAAACTTTTCGTGGTAGATCAAGAAAAAAAATAGTAATATAGTATGTTTTGTCCCAATGTTGAATTTGGTTACTTCACACATTATCTTCCCTCAAGTTTCCCATTTTCAGCTCCAGAAGATTTTATTTAAAGCTGACAAGTTGAAATGAAGTGGGCTTGTTTGTCTCATTTTCTCCTCTGTTTTGGAGGGTTTATTATATCACTGAGATGAGAGTGTGGGTCTCATTGGCACTGGAGGAGCTGCGTGGGCGTGTTGCAAAGGGGACAGGAAGCTCTGTTTGTCAAGCAGAGCCCCATTCTCCAAGGAAGCGGAAATTTAAATTGCTCCTTTTGTTAACATTAACTCGCTCTTACGTAACACTGTGATTATGAATATTACATAAGAAATGTAAGATTGTAACGGCTCTGATTTACCCTTCACTGTTCATTCACTGAACTTAATGGGGATTGTAAAAAGTTTGTCTTGATAAACCTTTTTTGCAGGTGATATTTCCATAAAAGAAAGCTGTCAGGGTGAGAGTGATAATTTAGTCATCTCTCATCATGTACTTTCACTGGTTTTTTTTTTTTTTTAGGTATATAACTTTTCTGTAAGTTTAAAAATTTAGAAAACTCTGATGTTTTGTTATTAGTCTTATAAGTTTGAGTTGTGAGTTTAAAATAATTTTTGCTTCAGATGTTTCCAATTAATAGCAAAATATAAATCATAAAGAAGTGAGTGTGGAAACAGAAAATCCCAATATTTATGTGACAAAACAGGGTCATTCTATTCAAATTTTTGGATAATATCTGCTATGTTAATCCCAAAAAAGATAATTCAACACTGGCTAAATATTAACATTTTTACATAAACATACTTTTAAGATTTACATTAAGATGACAGGGCATCTCTAAGTATGATTTAGTAAATTCAGCAGTAAAATGAAATGCTAAGAAAAACCTTTCTACCACCTAATGCTTTCTATTACTTTGATAGAGTGGACCTTCAAGATTCTGGTACTATTTTAATTCTTTAGGTGACATGTATTTTACCAAAGCAAGAGAAAACAAAGGGATAAAGACAGGGGAAAGAAACCAACGTTTACTGAAAATTGACCACATTTAAGGCACTTTGCTAGATTTATTATTTATCCATCCAATTTCTCCCTCTTCTCACTAGCAGGCATTTTGCCCAACTTCTCATAATCCATTTTACTGTTTTCTTTCCAGTCATTTGGATATACAGTGGATCATCATTATTTACAGATTCTGTATTTACAAATTTAACTACTTGCTGAAGTTTATTTGCAATACCAGAATGCATATTGGTGGTATTTTTGCAGTCATTTATGGGCATGCACAGAGTGACACACATTTGAGACTTCTGAAGTGCATGTCCCCATGTGAGGTTGAAAACAGTGACTCTCTTTTCTTGTTTCAGTTCTCATATTACAAACAAGTGTCCTTTTCAGTATGTACTCAGTACCACCTTTTGCATATTTGCGTTTTCGTTGGTGATTTTACTGTTTAAATTGGCCTCCAAGAATAATTCTGATGTGTTATCTCGTGTTTCTAAGCACAAGATGGCTGTAATATACATAGAAAACACAGTCAGCCATTAATAACTGTAGGTTCCATATCCATTGATTTAATCAATCATTAATTGAAAATATTTGGGAAAAATAATAATAAAAATAATACAAATAAAGGCAGTATAATGACTATATAACATAGATGTTATATCAGGGATAATCATCTAGAGATGATTTAAAGTATAATAGAGGTATGTATAGGTTACATGCAAAAACTAAACTATCTGATTTAAGAGACCTGAGCATCTTTAGATTTTAGTGTTGGTGGAGTGAGGGGGAGGAAGTGTGCCGGAACCAATACTCTGCAAATGTCAAGGAACTAGGGATAACTGTACATAGACAATACATATGTTAAATGAGATATATGAATAAAGCCCTGTTGCTGCAAGTTCAATGTTAGTGAATCAACAATATATATTAAATAAGGTGTCTTTAAGAAGAACATGCATAAAGCAAGGTTATGTTTTGACTAGTTGATGAACACGTTGTGACCAAAGGCTCACAGCAATGTAAGCTTGTATTTCCTCTAGGAGTAATGGTCATTATTCACTGATTTAGTGTTTGCTGCATGTTTACAGAACGTTACTGTGAATAGTAAGAACTGGCTGTAATTACATATAACCTTAATCTGGATGTTGTTTTAGTCAGGTTTGTGGTCATTGTTTGGCTATAGAAGCAGAGCAACTTGGACATTTAAAATAGGAAAAGCATTCTTAACTTACTTAGCTTGGTTTAACTAAAGGATAAATCTTTATACATATGTACTGGATTCTCAAAACACCTCACTAGCAGATACTTAGATTCCTTTAAATATTCCCTGCAGACATCTTAAGGACATGCTAATCTAGCAAGAATTCACTTTTATTTCTTCCCAAGATTGCATTACCAAAAATATACGCTCCTTCTCTACAATCTACTCTTTCCCTTTCTCCTTTCAACCCCAATTCCCATGATTTCTCATAATTAGAAATTCATAAAAGCTTAATTTTTCCTTCTTTTCAACAGATAGTTCTTGTTTAAAACAAAATCGACTCTGGAATTATTTTTTTTTCCTAGGTCTCTATAACCTTCCTTTTTTTCTTCAACATTTATTAAATATCTACCCATCTTAGACTAAATTATTTTGTCACAATAAATCGTCCCATTATCTCTGCGGTATAGAACAGAGGTTTAATTCAGCCTTTATATTCATAGCAGATGGCCTATGGCTCTGTTCTATGTCATCTTCATTTTGAAGATGAAGTCTAAAAGAATAGTCTGTTTCTGGGACATATCAGTCTTGTAGACCAGAGGGTCCCCAAATCCCAGGTTTCGGACCATTACCTGTCCTCCTGTTATATCTAATGCAGTGGCGTTAGATTCTCATAAGATGGTGAATCCTGCTGTACATGTGGGGGAGCTAGGTTGTGTGCTGCTTATGAGATGGAACAGTTTCACCCATGAAACCAGTCCCTGGTGCCAAACACGTTGGGGACCACTGTTGTAGAAGGAAAAGCAGAGATGATAGGGGGAATCATACAATGGTTCTTAAGAGTCTGCTTAAAAGTGGCACATGTTATTTCTGCTCATGTTTCACTGACTTAACAAATCACATGGCTAAACCTGACCTGAATGAGTCAGGCATCCAAAGTTTGTCCCATGGAGAGGAACAGTGAATATTTTGAAGAAAAAGCAATTGACAGCATTTATTATGTGTTGAAATTGTGTTGAAACTGAGATAAAATGTAAGTTAAATAGATTTTAGAAACTATGCTCCAGCAGTTCACAAGTCTAGTGGAGGGATGAAAAGGAAGATAGACGTAAATAAATGACCACATGCAAATGATTATTATGGGTATGACCTAAATGCAGTGGGAGACCAGATTAATAAATAATTCACCAACACTTCTTAAGGTGATAATATTTGAACTAAGTTTGAAAAGTGTGGGTAATAGAATGAGACCAGCATTTTGAAATATTGTTTTCTATATATTGAAAAAAATATTTGTTAATCAAGGAATAGTGAATATAGAGCATTGCAGCTATGTAGGGTTCACAGGTCAGTGAAGTAATGAGAAGGTGAGCTGAAGAGAACCAGCTGTGAATGTTCTTTTGTGCCATCCTAAAGATTTCCAGCTTTGTCATATAGGTAATGGGGAGCCAGTGATGGCTTTTAAAGGGGGAAATGATACAAAGAGATGAAGAGAAGTAGATGAACTCTGCTAAAAGTTTGCATGACAGATCAAAGCTGTTGGAGAAGATTAGGGAATCAAGTTAGAAAATATGTTGCAATGGTCAAGGAAGCCAATGGAGAATAGAATTAAGGAAGTGGCATTAGAAATGAAGAGCCCTATTTATAAGGAATCCTAAGGTAGAACCTCTAAGCATGTGGGACATAGAAGGTAAAGGGGCATTTTAATGGTTTGTGGGAGAAGAATACAACATTGCATGTAGCTTCATGTCCTAGGTTGGACAGTACTGGAAGAGAGCAGGTTTTGTGTGAAAAAGGAAGAAAATGAATATGAGTTGGGATCTGTGATATTAAGATTTACCTTTATATAATCTCTCACATTTCTTTTTCTCCTGGATTTCTACATTTTCTGTCCAGATGCAACTGACTTGAATGTTCAAAATGCAAATTAATAGTGTTCTTACCTGTGGTTCCAGTACCATATTAACTGACTCTATTTTATTTATGTACATCTTTGTAAGCTGTGCAAGGCTGTTGGCACTCAAAAATATGAGAAATAATGGCAATTATACATCTGTAAACATTTATACCTTATACCTTTGTATGCTTTTTTACAAAGTATTTTAACTTTAGATTTAGTAAAAGTATTTTAACTTTAGAATTACTTTTATCATTCATTATATTAAATTTATGAAATATAAAGCAGACCAATGGTTATAGTTATAAAATAATTATGGTAGGATTTGCAACCAATAGGCTTAATATCACGATCTATTTTTGCTAGAATGTGAAAGCTCCTGAGTGCTATATGCTAACAGGAATATATAAAAATAAATCTTAGACAATTATGAAGAAGAAAGTCTAAGGATTGTGGAATGTTAGGGTAGAGATGCTAAATAATTTAAAAATCTATATCCTTTAATAAATTCTAAATCTATAAAATGCAGACAATATAATTTTTTCTTTCTCTCTTTCTTCATTTCCTATCAAAATATATTGTAAGTTGTTGCTATGGAAAACAGAAAAAGACATGTAGCACTGAAAATTGCATTAGGGTGATCCTTTAGTAATGGTCTCAGTATTTTATTCATTTCAGATTACTAATTCACTAAGCATTTGAATGCCTCCTCTGTGCCAGACACTGGTAGGTTCCAGGTCATGCCCTCAAGGAGTCAACAGTCCATTAGGCATGACCTGCCTGAATGGGCATTGCCAGCTTCCAGTCTATTGGGTTCTTCTCATTTATCCTTCAGTCTAAACATTCCCTTTATTTAACTCAATCTTTTCATAAATGGTAGAAATAATTAGATTTCTGGTCACTGAATTAACATTTACTGAAAATCATATTCTTGTCTTGCCTCCTTAAGATTACTCTCTGATCACTTCAATGAGTATTCTGGATATTTCTAAGTTATTAATTCTTACATTTATAATCTCTTGATTTATTTACATGGAAGACTAATTATCTACAACAGGTATGGATTTCACTAGTTGAACTCTCAAATGGCAACACGATTATTTATTAATACTACAACTCCATGGAGATTTAGGAAGACATTTCATGGTGCTACCTGCCATAGGCAAACGACATTAAGTACATTCTGTACCCAAAGGAACAATACCAGTCTAAAAATGTTGGAATCTGAATGACTGTTCCTAGAAGTTAGCGGTCATTGAACTTGTGTCAGGAAATGTGAGTATGTGTGGGGCATGCTAGGCCCACACAGTTATTCTTGTCCACCGAAATCATCAGTTCTGCTTATCATGATGAAACTGGTACTGCTGAGGTGAACTACACACATCCTGTTCATCAGAGACATAGCACATTGATTCTTCTTCTTTAGATATGTTACTTTCACACTCCTAAGTCTTTGATGTATGCTATTCCCTCTGCACGGAGTGCCATTCTCTTAACTCCTCTAATATTTTCTGATTTGATAAAATGTAATTCATCAAGCAGACAGATTTAGCTTGAATGCAGCTTATCAAAAAGCTCCTCTAGGCTTGATGATTCCTTCTGCTCTCCTTCTAAAATACTGTGACATTCACTGAACAAGTACTGTGTAACTAATATTCTAAATGTGGGGGATATAGTGGTGAACAAGGAAGGCAAGATTGCTGCTCTTATAGAGGTAACATGATACTTTTAATTTTACAATTGTCATTGTATTAAAGATAGCTACATTTATTTTTGTTTCCCCCCAAGTAGACTATAAATATTATACTTTGCACATATCTGTATCCTTAATACTTATTATAATGCTCGGTACATACCTAATACTGTTAAAGATTAGGTTTTAAAAGGAGAAGTTTGAATAACACAGATTTCCTTTTGAATAACTACATCTACTCATTTTTTAATTTAGAAAACAACACTGTCAAATGGCCTTATAAAATGACTCTGAGAGGCTGAGTTCATTCCCCCGCTCCAGAATGGCCCTCTGCCTTCCCTACCTGATGCTATTAAGGTTAATGAATATATTCATTAGGCTGCATCCCAGTATTTTTTTTTTTTATAATCTGTTTGCAACCCACATAATTATTATGGAAACTGCTGTTCTACCCACATGTAATCATCATCCTGCCAAATCTCTTACCAATAGCATTTTAACAGATATTTTGGGATTTTAAAAAATTCTAATAGTGGGAGTCTACTGACTACTTGACTGTTTTCATAGAATATTCCTCCCTGCATCCCAGAAGTATGAAGTTTCAAATCTCTATACACTAGTGAAAATCAAGGAAAACTATTAAGACTCTATTTATTTTATTTTATTAATTTTTTTAGAGACAGTCTCACTCTGTTTCCTGGGATGGATTCAAACTCCAGTCATCCCACCTCAGCCTGTGGAGTAGCTAGGACTACAGGCTTGTGCCACTGCGCTTGGCTTTGAAATTTTAAATTAAGGTTCTTATGAATATACCCCAACCAACACTAATGAATTAACTCCAAAAAGAATCAAAATTTAGAATTGTTGAGAAAAAGATAATGTTATCAACTGAAAATCAACTTATTTCTAAGGTGTATGAATCTCAATATTTCCCATTTCAAAGGATTCATAAAAACTAAGTAGAGGTACATTGGAAGGGTGATATCAGAACATTCAAAAGAAGGGGAAAAATGTCAAGAACTTCAAATTTTCCACCTGTATACTGTAAGATGATTTCCATTGTATGACTTTTTCTAAAGTTCTACAGGCCTTAGAGATAATCATTAGACCTAGTTTTTATATCTGAAGAAACTGGAGGATTAAATAGCCTTATAACTAAGGAAATCTCAGGGATTAAATAACCTACTCAAAACCCCACAGCAAATGTAGAGGAGATATAAACTCAGATCTTGCTAATTCTAAAACTCCAGCACATTTCATACTTTATAAAGCCTGCTAAGTAATGACAGTAATGACAGCAGAAAAATGTGTCTTGATGAATTTTATTTAAGAGACGTGTTGGAAAACTGGGATCAGAGTGTATGCTGAAAATGTGTTGGTAATATTCTAAGATGGCACCCAATATCTCTGATCTTTGGGGTATACACACCTTTAGTTATTCAATCAAACACTCATCTATATAGGTGCTTCCCTGGAGGGATTTTTAAAAAGATGTAATTTAGGTTCTAAACAGGCTGATTTTAAAATAGGGATACTAACCTCTATGAATCTGATCTAACTAAGTGAGTCCTGAAAGGGACTGGTTATTTCTTGATTGAAAAATAGATTCAAATGAGAGGGATTTGACATGAGAGAGCTGGAGGAGAATCTCCATTGTTGGCTTTCTTGATGGAAGGAGCTAAAGGAGGAGTGCAGGTGGTCTCCCAGAAATGAGTTTGGCCTCCAGCAAACAACCAGCACCAGAATGGAGACTCAAGCCTATTACTCACAGGCAATCAAATTCAGCCAAAAACCTGAATGTATCTGAAGGAAGAATCTTCCACAAAGTCTCCAAAAGAGATGCATTTCACTGTGCTATAGCTGGCCTAGAGTTAGAACTTGAACAACACCATTTTGTAAAAGACAAAGCTATGTTTTAAAATAAGTTGTAACGGCTGCCCCACTCTCCTCACAATGAACTGCTGGCCTTTGGCTTCAGTACATAAAACTGCTAGTTTGCTCTGCAAACTATGTAAAGCTGTTTACCTTTCTTACCAGTAACTGCCAGAATTGTCAGCCTTTGTGACTAGAATAGCAGCCCAAGCTAATTCCATCCTGGCCCCTGTGCCTTGTAATAAGTAACTAAGATCTGTTATTTCCACTACTGCCCAGAAGATGTGCAAACTAACGCTTATCTTGACTTCTGTAAGCCACTTAGGTAACAATCGAAGGGGCAAGATGTCCTCAAGCCCTTGGAATGTCCGGAGCCCCGCTCCCTCCTCTCTGTCTGGGAGATAATTTACGGAAACCCCTAAATGTCTGTGTCCCCTTCACCCCCACCCCCGCCTCTCACCCTGACTCCCAAAGTGATTTTTATGAGTATAAAAGGTCTTAACACCCTCCATTCGGGGCCACGGGTTGGAGAGACGCGAGTCCTCCGTGGTCGCCGGCTTTTTGGCATACTTTTGTCTTGGTGTTGGTCCCTTAATCTCGCCTCAAATATAGCACACCAATACCCTGACTGCAGCTTGTTTGACCCAGAACAGAGAACCCAGTTGCCATACCCAGAGACCTGACATCCAGAAAGTATGAAATATTAAATGCATTTTGCTTTAAGCTGCTAAGTTTGTTATAATCTGTTACACAGTAATAAAAAGTTATTACTCACTTCCCACCTCTATTCTGCATTTCTTCAGGTAGAAGGCCAATGCCTGTTAATATTTGAAGAGATAAAATCTTAGGTGGTCTGACCTAATTTTCTAGGCTTGGTCAGTATAGAGTAACTTACAAAGACCTTGAGATTATAGAAAATAACAGAGAGTAAGAGAAACCTATGAGAATAGTTGGAATATCTATCCTGTCTTGATTTTGGTTCTAGGATGACAGGCATTATCTCCTCTGGTTTAATGTCTTATGCCTCCAGTGATGCTTCCTCATGATATGCATCCTTTAAAGAGGAGAAGCTGATAAATACCTTTATAAATAGATCGATTATTTTGTGTGTTATCCAGTCTTTTGTTTCCTTCCTCACAGTATAGCTATTTGGAGAAATGCAAAAATTGAGGCTATTGTATAAAATGTGCAACAATTTAGTAAGCAGAATGATCCATTTCAACAGAGAAAACACTTTGAATGAGCTATTGTATCCACAGCTCATATAACCTTTTCTACTTTTTTCATGGAGTTTCCTTTCTTAGGATAATCTTCCAGTTTTTATGCTATAAAGCCTTCTTCCACTGAATTGGACTAATTCCTTCTGTTAAGCTTGTAAACTTTGATCAGTGGTACTAGCGCTTAGAGCTTTCTGTTACATGCCTGTGCTAGGATAACACTTACCTTTCCAAATATATTTATTCTCTTCTTAATTCCCTCTTTTATGAAGGCCAAACAGCCTCTGAGAGCACAGTCAAGGTGACTACACAGTGCTAAGTGCAATATTAAATCAGTAATTGTTTATTGAACACCTATTAAATTCTAAGCAGTAAGGCAGGCTTCAAGATGATATCAATGAATATAGACTTCACCTCCCAGTTTGTTTTATTTCTTTTTATCTCATAACAGGTCACTAAGGACTTCATAATTTCAAATCTATATTTTCCTCATACTTTCCTCAGACTTCCTGTATTATTTAACATTTCCGATTCACTTAGCAAAATCTAACAAGTAACACAGCACTTGCTAAGCCTCAGTTCTCTGTAGAGTGATACATATGAGAAATAAAAAGAAGAAAAATTATTCCCTTCCGCCAAAGACTCAGGCAAATGTATAAATTACCTGTATGCTAACTATGATTATGTATGTAGTGTTTGTTTTCCACCAAGCATTGTCCTAAGCAATGTACGCTTATGCATATATCCTGCTAAGTTTTATATATACAGTTGGCCCTACATATCCCTGAGTTCCACATGTGTGGATTCAACCAACCCAGATAAAAAAAAAAAATTGGAAAAAGATGGATGGTTGTGTCTGTACTGAACATGTACAGATTTTTTTCCCTTGTTATTATTCCCTAAACAATAGAGTATAGCAACTATTCACACAGCATTTTCTTTTTCTTTTTTTTTTTTTTTTTAAGACAGAATCTTACTGTTTTGCCCAGGCTGGAATTCAGTGGCACAATCTTGGCTCACTACAACCTCCGCCTCCTGGGTTTAAGCGATTCTTTTGCCTCAGCCTCCTCAGTAGCTACGACTACAGGCATGCACCACCAAACCCTGCTAATGTTTGTATTTTTAGTAGCAACGGGGTTTCACCATGTTAGCCAAGCTGGTTTCAAACTCCTGACCTCAGGTGATCCGTCTGTCTCAGCCTCCCAAAGTGCTGGGATTACAGGCGTGAGCCACAGTGTCCCGCCTCAGATAGCATTTTCATAGTATTAAGTATTATAAGTAATTTAGGCATTATTTAAAGTATACAAGTGTATGTATGTAGGCTAAATGCAAATACTATATGATAGTGACTTGATCTACTATAAAAGCAACTTGAGTATCCACGAATTTTGGAATCTACAGAGGATCTTGGAATCAATCCCCCACAGAGTCTAAGGAAAGACTATATGTATGAAACTGAAGTATACAGTTTTAAATATTCACATTTCACATGAGGAGACTGTAGCTTGAAAAGGAGCAAACTGCCCAGGGTCACACAAGATTTAAATCCACTCTACCTAAATCTATAAATTAAAACTGAACTAGAACAATTTATTAAATGGGATCTTTAACACAAATCTGTGTCCCAAGTTATGTACATGAAAATGTAGATAGAAGAGCTAATTTAATTTCTTTACACACACACACACACACACACACACACACCACTCTTGGAATTTTCTTTCTTTTTTCCTTCTACCTGAATCTGCAAAAGAGAACTGCCTTAAACCAATAAATTCATATTCTGATAAAATATCTATCTCTGTATTGTTCAGTACTCTCTCATTGTTAGTAAGAGTCTCTCTAATAACAAGGAAAAGAGCAATTAGAAGATGTTTAGGAGACCTTGATTTCTGTACGTAAACACAGAATGGACTCTTTGCAATTCATATTTCACTTTGAGGCAACATGTTTTTCCTTGACAAAATATCCCCACGACACTCAGGGAAACCAAGTCTATTGTGAACTTCTCATATTTACTTACTGTGGTTTCCAAATAAAACTTACAGCTATAAAATAAGAGTAAATAATCAAAAATTATACTGGGATCGACATTAAATTTTAGAAGTAATCACATTAAATTTTGTGTGATTTAAATTTCACATTAAATTTAATGACATTAAATTTTAGAAGTAATCAAGTACAAGAAATGAAAGAAAAGTTAGAAACTACATTCCTGAAAAATTTAGGTATCATAAGCCCAATAATTAATCCAAGTAGATTTAAATTTTAAGTTACATAATAGAAACTGAACAGCTACTTCCGTATTTGCTTATGATAGATTAGACAAGCCCTCCTCTGAAGACAACTAGAAAGGCTGAATAATTTTTTAAAATTTGTTTAAGTTGTCAGAAAGCTATCTAGTCAGCCAGTACTGAGGGGACCATGATCCTGGAGAGAGAAAAAAATAATGTACTGAGGAAAGACTTTCCCTTTGAAGTATGTGACAATTCATTAAAGTTGAATTAATTGCTAAGATGTTGGGACAATAGAAACACTAGGTGAGCTTTGAAAGTTTTTGAGTTCTGTGTTAATATTACATTTAAAATCTTATCAGTGAATATCTGGGAGGAAAGAGAAGCACAGATATTTGAAGCAGATATTGGTACTATTTTATCCCTTGAACGCTTTGCTAATTTGTAGGCATTTGCTGAAAAGCTCAGAAGTGGCTAACAAATTGGAAGGATGAGCAGAGCTTTAGGCACTCACACTGAATTCGAAGAACAAACAATTGTAATTGTTGATCCCTAAGAAGAAAAAGCCCCCGTGTCTCAGTCCATTTCCTATTGTTTATAACAGAATGCCCACAAATGGGAAATTTATAAAGAAAAGAGGCTTATTCAGCTTTTGATTTGTCAGGCTGAGAAGATCAAGGGCATGGCTCTGACTTCTGGTGAGGGCTTTTGTGCTGTATCACAGCACAAAAGGTGGAAAAGGAAGTAAATACATGCAAAGAGGGGGAAAACCTGCGAGATGTCCTGACTTTACAATCAATCACTCACTCCTCCAGGAACCTAGTCCATTCCCACGAGAATCAATCGAATCTCAAGAACTCACTCTTGAGAGAGAGAGTGAGAGAGAGAGGAGCAACAAGCCATTCATGAGAGGTCTCCCCCTCAAAACCCAGACATCTCCCACTAGGCCCCACCCAACACCACCACATTGGGAATCAAATTTCAGCCCAAGTTTTATTGAGAAACAGACAAACCACTGCACATCGTAATCACTTTGAGTTTTTATTTGGGATCCCCAAAGCTACATTTTAGTTGTAAAGACAAACTGGAAAGTGCCAGGCACCAACAAAAACGGAAACTGCTTCAAATCCTCTCACTATCAAGCTAGCTTAAAATGGTCTTCCTCTCTTCTAACTACTATAAACAAGCAACAGAAAATTCTCTCTGGATGAACATACCGTCAGAGGTAGCCTTAGATTACCTCTGCAATTTTTATACATGTTTTCTCATCATTCAATAGTAAATGGACATGCATATAAAGCATAAAAAGAAAAGAATAAAATGATTGAAAACCAGGAAAAACAGTCAATGAAATCAATCCCATCCCAATTATTAGAATCAAGAGTAAATTTAAAAATAACTATGATTAGTATATTCAAGAGAAGAGATGAAAAGCCAGATAATTTAGTTAAAAGCAGTAATTTATAAAAAAAAAGAGACATTTAAGAAACTAAACAATTAAAAATTTAAGAACTCAATAGATGTGTCAGCTTCAGCAGAATAAATACAACTAAAATGAGGTTTAGAAAACTTAGGGAAATAGAAAATATCCAGACTGAAACATGGAAAAACACAATTTTTGAATATAGAAAAGTATAAAACATGATGAAAACATCTAATTCAGATAGTTGGCTTTCCAGGGGGAAAAGTAAAAAGCGAATAGAGTAGAAATCATATTTGAAGAGATAATCATGGAGTATTTCTAAAACCAAATGGTGCAACCAGTATGAAACATACTAAGACACAGATTAATAAGTATGAATCCAAGCAGAATGAATATTAAGTAATTCATATCCAGGCTTATCATAGTAAAGCTGCTAAAAATTAAAGGCAAAGTTATTGAAAGTAAAATATATGAAGTGAGAAAAAGAAGCACATTAAACCCCCAAAATGTAGAGGTCATGGAAAAATAAAAATTTACAGAGAATTGCTTTAAAAAAGTATAGTAGAAAAAATAAAGTCAAAATTGGTTCTTTGAAAAGGCTAATAAAACTGATGAACATTTATGAACACTTGGCAAAAATAATGAAGGAAAAATGAGAAATGCACAAGTTATAAACATACATTAAAAAGTAATTGTAAAAGGGCAGCCAAAAATATTGTGAAAGATGTTATGGAAATAAATTTGAAAATTTAGGTAAAATAGAAAAATCCCTACATAAATATTATGAAACCAAAACAAACATAATATAAAAACAGAATAATTTTGTATCTCTTAAATCAATGGAAGTTTATTTAAAATCTCCCCAGAAACACACACACACACACACACACACACACACACACACACACACACACACACACAGAGTCTGGCCCAGCAATTTCACTAACAAATTATTCTATACCTTTAGAGGAAAAATATCACCAATACTCAACAATTTTTTTTCAAAGCAAAGCAAAGAGTAACATTTCATTTTGTAAGTCCAGAAAAACAGTAATACCTAAATATTAAAATGGTTTCAAAAGAAAGACAAAATGTACGCCTAACTCACATAAATATCAATGAAAAATCTCAAATAACACATTAGGAAACCATGTACAGCAATGCATAAAAATGCTAATACTATTATCCAACTTTGGTTACCCCAGAAATGAAAACCTATTGTGGTGAAAACAGATAACAAGAGGTCTGTGTTAACAAAGTTTTCACTGTACCGTACAATACTGTTAACTATAAGCACACGATTGCACAACAGACCATTAGAAATTATTCATCTTGCAGAACTGAAACTTTGTATTTCTTGATTGTAGCTTCCCATTTCACTCATCCCTCCCCCAGCCCCTGGCAATCACAATTCAATTTGTGATTCTATCAGTTTGACTACATTAGACATCTCTTACAAGTGGAATCATGAGATATTTGTCTTCCTGTCATTAGCAGACATTATACTATTTCACTTAGCATAATGTTCTCAGGGTTTATCCATAGCAAAATGGTGCAGCCACTATAGAAAACAGTATGTACCTTCCTCAAAATATTAAAAATTAACTTACCATATGATCCAACAATCCTATTTCTGGGTATATATCCAAAATAATGAAAATCAGAATTTTGAAGAGATACATACACCGTCATGTTCACTGTAGTATTATTCACAACAATCAAGATGTAGATATACCCTCAATGTGCATTAGTGGATGAATGGATAAAGAAAATGTGGCATATACATGTAAAGTTATTTTAATTTTCTAAAACTGGTCAGCTTAATGTATCACATTAATAACGTAATGCAGTCAATAAATTAAAGAAAACATGACAAATTCAACATCATTCTGATAAAATATCCTTAGCAACCGAGCTAAAAAGAGGACTTCCCTAATCTATGCCAGAGTCTTTAAGTAAAGATGACACAACAGCAAAATTTTGAAATATTTCTTCCTGATATCTAGCACAAGTAAAAGATCTCTTACTACTTTTTTCCACTATTTTATTGAATGCTCTAGCAAGTTCAGTAAGAGAAGAAAAGAAATAAAAAGGAGTAAACTGTCATTAGCCAAGAATAATGCAATTATATACCTAGAAGATCTGAAATAATCTATAGATATACTACAGATACATTATTACAAATAACAAAGGAATTTAGAACATTTGGTGAATAGTGATTTGACCTACATGAATATATTTAATTTCTATATATCCAAAACAAATACAAAACAAAAATTTAAATATACCACTTAAAAACCACTGAATACAAAGAAATAAATCTAAACAACATGTGAAAGATCTATTCAGGCATGTAAGATAAATTATGGGAGACTTTAATTGATGAAGAGTTACACTGTATTCATAAATTGGATGAAACAATAATGTACAGTTAATTGTCGATTATAGATAGATTGTAATCTCAGTCAATATTCCAGTGAGTTTTCTTTGGTGGGGTTGAGGTGGAGAGAATATTTACAAGTAGGTTTTAAAGTTTATAAGGAAATGTAAAAGTCTAAAAATAGCCACGATAACCCTAATAAAGAATATAGTTTATTTGAAAAATGTAGCATTATATATTAAGGTTTTGGAAAGTTATATATAATTTGTAGAAATAGATAAACAGACCAACAGAATACAGTTCCACATATATAGAGACACTTAATTTCTAACAAAGGCAACACTGCAAAGAAGTAGGAAAATATGTTCTAATACAAAAAGATTCTATGAATCATATGTCTTTATGAAAAAGAGTCTTGATATTTAATCCATATCGTTTACAAAACTCAATTCATGATAGATTGTGGACCTAAATAGGAATGGTAAAATAATAAATCTTCTAGATAATAACAAAAGCAGATATTTTCATCATAGGATAAGAAAGATTTCTCACAAAGGACATAGAAAGAACTGTTAAAGTCAAAATTGTTAAAGGTATCTGTAATATAACTAATAGCTTATTTTCATCAAAAGATAATACTAAATGAGTAAAAATGAGGAAGGAAAACAAATCTAGAATGACTCAGAATTTTCTGATTTGAGTGCTTAGTACCATTTACTAAAGAGAAATCGGTTTCTTGGGGAAGTTTAGTTTGAAATATGCTAACTTTGAAACATTTGTGAAACAATCTAGTGAATATGTCACAAACATAGTTACACATATAATGTGAAATGTATAGAAATCTGGCCTGAGATACTTAATTCAGATATTATCCATAAATCTGTATTTGGTAGAACTGGTAAAGGGAATGTGATCACCCAACGAGAATGCTACATGCTACATGTTACGAGCAATTGAGAAATTCATTTGTTACAGTTTTTTAGTTTGACAAAATTCCTTTTCTAGTTTGTATTGACCCCAAATAGTTTAAATGCACTGGCTGTTCATACTTGAATGTCCAGTTAGAGCGTAAGTCTTACCTCAGAGACAGAAAAAGAGAAAAATGTGTTGCTCTCAAACAATTCAGTTTACAATTCAGTGTTTTATTCTCCCAATTGAATGATTTTATAACCATGATTGATAGGAACCCCACTCTCAGCACTTCTGGAGAAAGTGAGTGAGTTGTAAAGTTCTTGAAAGGGCATTATTTATTCCGTTTTTCATGCATTATTTGTAAAGGTAACAAATATTTATCAGGCACCTATTATATGCCTATGCTATCGTTTGAGATACAATGACAAGCCATTCTTTATTCACCTCTACCTCTACCACCACCCCGTATACACTTGAAGTTCCATGGGGGCAGGGATCATATCTTTATTATATTTATATTCCAGTGCTTGGCAAATGATAAACACTGAGTAATTATTAAATTAATGACTGACAATTTAAACATTGTAAATCCAATGATTTAAATATGCACAAGCTGCTATAGAATTTATTAAAAGAATAATTACTTATTACCTAGCATCATGTATTTCAGAGAGATTTTCAATTGTGTTGATAAATTTTGGAATGAATAAGTGCATGAGACAGAATGGATCCCTCAATTCAAATACTCCATTATTTTCAAGATGCTATATAATGAAAATACTTTTAAAGTAAAAATTATAGTCTTGATAACTTAATGCATCTTCAAAACATGAAGTTAATTCATTCATTTAATTAACACCTATTTATGTAGCACTATGTGCAAGGCATTGCATTTAATGCTTATGGTCAAATGGGAACAAGAAATGGTCATTTTGTTGAAATAACTCAGTAATTCATCTGAAGTTGTAGGACAGCTAATTATATGAGAAATAAAAATATAATCTCTTCTGATTACCTAAGTGCTTGAAAAAATACTTGAAAGCTGTGAAAGTATAGTTAGAGTAACAGGATGAAAGGTTGTATGGTAAACTAATGAAGAACTCTACACTTTTTTGCTGGGCCACCTGTAATTTCATATTTGTATTTATGTAAATGTCAAGTAAATTTTACTATATGCATTTATGTGACTAGAAGGTATATATACAACATATCATAACTTTTATTCAGTAGTACATTTACAGCATTATCTAGAAGCGCTGATTTGCAATATAATGGGTAATGTTTTCCTCCCAATATTCACTCCTGTCTTCGCCTGTTGTAAATTCATGTTTTAACTCTAGGGGGTCCACACTGGTCTCTGTCAACCAGAGTAATTAGTCTGTCTGCTTTAGTTATTAGTTTAGGTAACCTTAGTCAATATAGTTAGCACTTAGGTTTCTCTTAGCCTAGTCAGAACCCTTGCTGGGAATTGTGGGACACAGATATTCTCTTTCTCTCACCGGACAATAGTACATGGGGTTGTAAGGCTGGTGACTGCTACAGCGATTCTTCTACAACAAGAGAAATCAGCCCAAGAATAAAGTTGAAATATGGAGAATTACAAAGAAATGGAGCCAGAATCCTGATCACCCTATACCTTAAACCTAACCACTTTGGACTTTTTAATTACATAAACTAATAAATCCTCTTTAATGCTGAAGCCAGTCTACAATGAATTTTCTATTATTTGCATCAACAACAAAAATATTAAATGTCATAAGCAGGTGTTAAATTGGCATGTGATTATTAATTTACCATTGATCATTAGGCTGCATCTTTGCATTTGATTTGCTACATTAAACATTTAATTATAAGAAAGAGACTCATTGAATATTGGAAATTGGCAAATTTTTAGCTTAATAATGCATATTATCACAGTACATGGAATGTTGTCGCTATAGTCAATAATCAGTTACCAACAGTTGTGCCGTACACATTTTAAAATGTTGAAATTAATAGACAGTGTTGAAAACTGACTTAACAAGTTAAAATCAGAATATATAAACGAATGTGGAACTAAGATTATAAAAATAATACATTGTTATTCATTCTTTCTTTCTGAAATTTTTTTTAGAGACAGGGTCTCACTCTGTTTCTCAGGCTGGAGTGCAGTAGCATAATCATAGCTCACTGCAGCCTCAAACTCCTGGCCTTACGTGATTCTCCAAATTTCAGTCTTCAGAGTAGTTAGACCTACAGGTGTGTCCATCTAATTGTTAATTTTTTGTAAAAATGGGGTCCTTTTATATTAGCCAGGCTGGTCTCAAACTGTCATCTGCTCACCATCAGTACTCAGGCTTTCAACACAGTTTAGCAATTAGCTCATTCTTTCTCCTCCATAATTTTCTCATTTATTCATTCACCTATTCAACTGGCATTTATTTAGCATATCGTGTATGCCAGTCATTGAACTTAGGTATAATACCCACTAAATATCTCTCTGATGCAATAAGAGTGAAGAAAAATACTAATGCCAAATTTAAATAATTTTTTTCATTACAAATTGATGACCACAATGGAAAGAAATATAATGAAGAAACTGATTTTATCTACTCTGGGGCCAGAAAGAATTCCATGAAGAGTGAACATTTAATCTCAGCTCCAAAGATGAGTGGTAGTTAACTAGGTGAAGAAATATGCCAGTAATAATTCGCCAGATAAGTCAATACCCCAGGAAGAAAAAGTATCCCATTTGAAGCTCTGTAGTAAAAAGAAGCTTGACTCATTTAAAAAAGTGAAAGAAGGCCAGTACAGAGAATGTGGAGGATAATGGTACAAGACAAACTCCATATCATATGAAAGTCCCAGGCCGCTTTAAAGATTTTAGTTTTTGTCCTAAGAACAATGATAATACACTGAAGTGTTGTAAACAGGCAATGAGAAGATCGGATTTATATTTTAGAAACAAGTCTCTATATACTATCTATCAGTCTATCTGGATTTTATTGCCTTGTATTACTGGGAAGTTGACTCCAAGTTAGCTTCACATACAATAATATCCTGGGGCTCAGATACGTTTATGAGTCCCTTTAATTTAGAAGCTGAGAGAAAGCTACGTTGAATTAGTTTGGCAACTCTGGAGGGTGAATAGTTGAACAGCATGTGTCATTATCTCAGTAATATCTCTGCTGCTGTCACTTAGCTTCACCATACTTGATTTATATTAATTAAATTCAGTAAGACAAAAGCTTGACCACATGGTCAACAAATCTATTTAAAATAAGGCACCATTCTATTTATGACTACACTGTCTCTTAAACCTTAGTTTCACTTTTCTCATTCTTCATCTTCTTAATCTGTTTAATAAAACAAACAAGACAAAAATGCCTGAGAGTTGATACAACTTCAATTTTTAAACCACTAATTATCTTACACTGAATGCAATCTATTCTTCTGATGTTGTGCTGGTAATCTGTGAGGGTTACTTCTCATAGTGACATTCTCAACATCAAACTAATATTTCACACCTTGATCTTTCACCATGTCTACATCCTACCTTCTGTTATGTCACCCTTATCATTTTCCTTCTAGGGCCTTTCTGATGGTCTGAAAAGCACGCTGAAAGAATTATATAAGGAATATGGTAAACGAGGAGTAACAATATGAGATCCACTCTGTATGGGGTACCCCGTGATGTATGCAAATATCCCACTTGACCTTAGGGGACTGTTAAAGGATTATTTTGTGTGTGTGTGTGTGTGTGTGTGTGTGTGTGTGTGTGTGTGTGTGTGTGTACATGTGTTTGTGTCTGTGTATTTTAGAGCTAGAAGACTGCAGGCTCTTTTAAATAAAAAGGCCTGTATCCCTTGCTTAAAGGAAAATTAGAAATTCATCACAGTGTCAAATACTATGTGAGAAAGGTAGCTGAGAACTATAGATGAGCGACAATTACAGCAGGAATTATGCAATGTTCTGTGGTTTTTGTAAGATACCGTCATGACTCATTCTGTGTCTGAGTCAATGTCTTCATTGTCTCTCTAGACCTCAGATTTTTCCATTCAAGACACATGTGTGGAATTGCTCTCAGAACTCTTATTAGCATTTCAGTTTTTCTCATTGAATTTCCACCTTTCCAGGATGTTCAGATTTATACAATTCTCAACATCTGTTTTAAAAAGAAGTTAATTTGCACTCATCCCCCTCCTGAGTTATGTTACATTTTTCTTCTGTTTACTTTCAAACTTGTATTAATGGAGCACATTTTATACTTCCATTTCTATATCAATTCCTTGCCTTCTAAAAGTCATCTTCTCTTTGAAACTTCCCACGAAATTGCTTTAAGTGCTGACATTTTTTATTGCAATTTACTTTTTTCTCTTTGACTTCTATTGAACCCTTTCTTGTTGAAATTCCTTCTTCTCTTAGCTTTTGTAAGTCAGTGCTATTTGGTTTGGAAGTACTCTTCTGAAGTTTTATTCTTCCCTTTCACTTCTGGATTATATTTCCCTGACTGTCCACAAACTCAAGAGGTTGAGTTCTTCTTCTTTTTTTTTTTTTTTTTTTTTGAGATGGAGTCTCGCTCTTTCACCCAGGTTAGAGTGCAGTGGTGCGATCTTGGCTCACTACAACCTCCCCTCCAGGGTTCAGGCAATTCTCCTGCCTCAGCCTCTTGAGTAGCTGGTATTATAGGTACCCACCACCTCATCAGGCTCATTTTTGTATTTTTGGTAGTGACGAGGTTTCACCATGTTGGCCAGGCTGGTTTCGATCTCCTGACCTTGTGATCTGCCCACCTCAGCCTCCCAAAGGAGGTGTCATGCCTGTAATTTCTTCCTTTAGGCTGAGATTACAGTTGTGAGCCACTGTACCCGACCTTCTTTTTGTTATTTATATTGTATGCTCTTTTGTTGAGAAAGTGGAAAACCATTTTGATGGTTATTCCTTGTCCTACTCATTAAATGATCCAAATTGTAACCACCAACTATACTACTACACATTTAGCTATGAAAAATACAGTGTTCACGTAAAACAGCAAGATTACCAATATTTGTAGTAGAATTTTAAAATTAGGATTACTGTTTGATTTAAATCCAATAAACTGATTTAAAGTTACTGAGATTCAGGACCTCCAATAGATAACCTACTTCCCTATGGATGTAGACAATCACCTCTATTGATACTGATTCTGAAATTTATTGTACCCAGACCAGACCTCTCTGCCTGAGCTCCAGACTCATCTACTTTCTATGTATCAGTATATGCCTATTAGGACACCAGGAAGGTGGCTGAACTAAGGAGGCAGGGCCTGTGAGATGTCAGACAGCATTATGCAACTTTCTTGTATATAGAATAGAAACATTCAGCAACAACCTAACCTTGGAAAATAATGATCTTAACTAAAGTGCTAAGCTTACAATTCAAACCAGAAAAAAGCAAACAGTGGCTATAATCAGGTATGTTGTTGAATATAACCATGTGTATCAGTAATACACAGGACAGTGAGATACCTGTCTACTTATCTATATGGCAAATACCACCAGAATATCAGTTACTCAACAACTGAAACAATTTTTTCTGTTTAAATCATACTTATCCTTGAAGGATACAGTCTGGCATTAATTACTTTTTGACAGTTATCCAATCCTCCCTTCTCTCAATAATGAATTTATTTTTCATATATCTGCTATGGTGCTTTGTTTATATTTCTGTTAACGTAGATCTCTCTAATCATAGTAAGACAGCTATATTCAGGTGTTGACCTGTGTATGCTACAGCTAATTTGTGATCTCTACAGCTAATTAAAAAAATGTGGATTTTTTTCCTCCTTTCTTCCTTCTTCCCTCTCTTTACCTTCATTCTTTTTTTTTCTTTGGATTTCTCACAATGCCTGGCTCATTATAGGTGCTCAATAACTTACTGGTGTTTAAATGGAATAGTTTTTTATTAATCAGCTGACATTTTAGGCAACCATTTCATATTAAACATTTTCAATAAAGTCGATTTCATTACAACTTTAAATAGTTAATTTCTTAACTCATAAAACAAGATTCTTCCCTCCCAGCTTATATCAGCATTATGTTATTAATAAAGTTTCTATCCTATTTTCAAGGCCCTTTTCCTTCTAATAATTGCTGACAATGAGTCATAGCTATAATACCACCACAGGCAGGTCTCAGGGGATCATTGTCCCCACAAGGCAGTGCATTAATTTCACACTGTGGTTCATTAATGGCATTGTCAATGCCCCCATGGGGTACGGGCCTTTGTGAATCCCTGATGTTTTCTGATTGCTTGGTTTGCACTCTATTCCTTCTCCAAAAAGTCATTCCCACTATGTTGTCACCAGCAAAAACACTGCCTAATGGTACCTCATATAAACTATGCACACAGTCATCTTCTATTACTTTAGCATTTTAAATTGCACCTGTTGATTTTATTTATGTATTTATTTTCCTTCTGCTTGGCTAAAGCATGTTAATGATTTGCTGTGCATGGAATTATCAGATGAATCTGTCAGTTCTCTTTGTCCTCAAAACTCACTAATATTCCCTCAGAATATTTTGAAAAGCTTTATTTATAAATTAATTTACTGTATAAATTAATTTCTAGTTGGTAGTTTAAAAGGAACTCTTTCTGCTCTTGTGTAAAATTCAACATCTGCTTTGGATAAATGTAAATTTATTGTATATGAAAAAATTTAACAGCTAAAAAAGTATTTAAGCACTATTATGTGTCAAGCACATGCCTAGGTCCTGGCAATATATGACGACAAGAGGCAAGATGGGCATTTAGTCTTATGGAGCTTTTGTTAGAGAATTTAGCAGAAAAAGCAAATATACACACATACACGTAGATATACAATACATTTAGATAGCAATATATGCTGAAATAAAACAGTAAATGCAATGAAGTGGATAATAATGGTGGAGGGGACTGTGGCACTGCAGCTAGACTGGTGAGAAAATTGTATTCTGAGATGGTGGCATTTGAACTAAGACCAAAAAAAATGAGAAGACTCACATAGAGGTCTATGAAAACAATGTTCTGGGCAGAAGATGATGAATGCAGAGGCTTTAATGCAGAAATAAGCATTGATATGTTATAAGAATAGAAGGGAGAAGAGTGGGGCTGGAGCATAATGTGCAAAAGGGATACTAGTAAGAGATTATTTTGAATAGGCAGAGAAGAACACAATAACATTTTGTTTGTAAATCATTTTATTCTAAATGTGACACGAAACCATTGGTATGTTTCAAGGAGGGATGTTATATGATTAATTTATGTTTAAAGATTATTCCAGTTGCTCTGTGGAAAAGGTACTAGAGAGGATCAAAAATGAAATTCAGGAAATTAATTAGGAATCTAATATAGTAATCCAGATAAGGGATGAAGATGGCTTGGAATTAAGAGGTGCAAATGTTAGTGATATATTTTGAAGGCAAACACAATATAATTTGCTGTTGGATTGGATGTGAGGAGTTATAAGTAGAGAGGAGCAAAGGGTGAGCTTAAGGTTTTTGGCTTGAAGAAGGCATGGTAGAAACATAACTGAGGTGGAGGTGCCTGGTGCTGAAGCAAGGTTTAGAGGCATAGACTCTGATATGGTTTGGCTCTGTGTCCCCATCTACATCTCATCTTGAATTGTATTCCCATAATTCCCACATCTTGTGAAAGAGACTTGGTGGGAGATAATTTGAGTCATGGGGCAGTTTCTCCTATACTGTTCTAGTATTAGTGAATAAGTCTCAGGAGATCTGATGGTTTTGTCAAGGGTTTCTGCTTTTGCATCTTCATTTTTTACTTGTGGCTGCCATAGAAGAAGTGCTTATCACCTCCCACCAGGATTCTGAAGCCTTCCCAGCCACGTAGAACTGTAAGTCCAATTAAACGTCTTTTTCTTCCCAGTCTTGGGTATGTCTTTAATTGGTACTGAGAGTGGGATGTTGCTGAAAAGGTAAGTGAAAACGTGAAAGTGACTTTGGAATTGGGTAACAGGCAGAAGTTGAAACAGTTTGGAGGGCTCAGAAGAAGACAGGAAAATGTGGGAACGTTTGGAACTTCCTAGAGATTTGGTGAATGGCCTTGACCAAAAGCCTGATAGCAATATGGACAATAAGGTCCAGGCTGAGGTGGGCTCAGATGGAGATGAGGAACTTGTTGGCAACTGAAGCAAAGGTGACCCTTATTATCTTTTAGCATAGAGACTGGTGGCATTTAGCCCCTGCCCTAGAGATTTGTGGAACGTTGAAATTGAGAGAGATGATTTAAGGTATCTGGCAGGAGAAATTTCTAAGCAGCAAAGCATTCAAAAGATGACGTGGGTGCTGTTAAAATCATTCAGTTTTATAAGGGAAGCAGAGCATAAAAGTTCAGAAAATTTGCAGCCTGACAATGGGATAGAAAAGAAAAACCCATTTTCTAAGGAGAAATTCAAGGCAGCTACAGAAATTTGCATAAGTAATGAGGAGCGAAATGTTAATCCCCAAGACAATGAGGAAAATGTCTCCAGGGTATGTCAGAGGTCTTCATGGCAGGCCCTCCCATCACAGGCCTGGAGGCCTAGGAAAAAATAGTTTTGTGGGGCAGGCCCAGGTTCCCTGTGCTATGTGCAGGTTAGCAATTTGGTGTCCTGTGTTCCAGTGGCTCCATCTGTGACTAAAGAAGCTAAGGTATAGCTTGGGCTGTGGCTTCAGAGGGAGCAAGCCCCAAGCCTTGGTAGCTTTCACGTGGTATTGAGCCTGTGGGTGCACAGAAGTCAAGAATTGGTGTTTGGGAATCTCTGCATGGATTTCAGAAGATGTATAGAAATGCCTGGTTGCCCAGGCAGAAGTTTGCTGCAGGAGTGGGGCCCTCATGGAAAATCTCATCTAGGGCAGTGCAGAAGAGAAATTTGGGGTTGGAGCCCCCCCCTACACAGAGTTGCGACTGGGACACTGCCTAGTGGAGATGTGAGAAGAGGTCTACCATCATCCAGACTTTAGAATGGTAGATTAGCTGACAGCTTGCACTCTTTGCCTGAAACAGCCGCAGACAATCAGTGCCAGCCACAGAGGCAGAGCTGTCCAAGACTATGGGAACTCTCTTCTTACATCTGCATGACCTAGATGTGAGACCTGGAGTCAAAGAAGATTATTTTGAACCTTTAAAATTTGACTGCCCTGCTGTATTTTGGACTTGTATCAGCCCTGTAACCACTTTGTTTTGGTCAATTTCTCCCATTTGGAATGGCTGTATTTACCCAATACCTGTACCCCCATTGTATCGAGGAAGTAACTAGCTTGGTTTTGATTTTACAGGCTCATAGGTGGAAGGGACATGCCTTATCTCAGATGAGACTTTGGACTGTAGACTTTTGGGTTAATGCTGAAATGAGTTAAGACTTAGGACTGTTGGGAAGACATGCTTGGTTTTGAAATGTGAAGACATAAGATTTGGAGTGGCCAGGGGCAGAATGATAGGGTTTGGCTCTGTGTCCCCACCCAAATCTCATCTTGACATTTACTCCCATAATCCCCATGTGTTATGGGAGGGACCTGGTGTCAGATAATTTGAATAATGGGGGCAGTTTCCCCAATACTGTTCTCATGGTAGTGAGTAAGTCTCATGAGATCTGATGGTTTTATCAGGGGTTTCTGCTTTTGCATCTTCCTAATTTTCTCCTGTGGCTGCCATATAAGAAGTGCCTTTTACCTCCTGCCGTGATTCTGAGGCCTCCCCAGGCATGTGGAGCCTCTTTTTCTTCCCAGTCTCAGGTATGTCTTTATCAGCAGTGTGAAAATGTACTAATACAGACTCTCATGGCATTGACAGTTTTTGCCTCCTGTTACAGTTTGGTTTTAAGATTTATCTCCTCTACTAAACCCACAGAGAACAGTCTCATCTGAGAGTTCCTGTACTTTCCATTCAGGCAGACTGTAAATGTCATTTCCTTTCCGAAGCCCTGCCTACTCCCAGCATTTCATCTGGCCCATATTCATTTGGCTATTTCCTCCCCCAAAGCCTTCCTTCACCCCACCCCATCATCTAAATTAGGTTCTGGTACCAGTCTAGATTCACGTTTTCTGACAGTAGAAAATCATTCAGAAGTTCATCGTTATATTCTCCCCATATGCCTACATGATGGAGGAAAATGAATTATACATGCTGTGCATCTAAACCTATTTCTATACGGCTGCACTAGGAAAAATGGTAATTTTTAATTCAATACTATATATACCTTTGTATGGTGCTTTATATTTACAAAAGCTCTGTCAACAACATTATTTAATTAACTCATCAGAGTTCTCCTGCTAGTTAACTATTAGCATTACTAAACTCTATATGAGAAAAGTAAGGGTCAAGAGCCTTCAAACATTTTAACTAAGATTATGAGATAGTGACAGTACTGAGAGTCAAATTTAGAACTTTGCTACAATTAGAATCTTCCTTCCACCCCAATATAGCTTTTCTGAAGTCTCAAATATTTAATTTTAGCCTTGATATAATTTTTAATCTTTTTCTTTCCTTCGCTACATGTATTCACATACACACATTCACAAGTTTCACATATAAATATCCATTCACATTAAGGGGTCAAAAAGCTTGGGCACTTTGGAAAGACTGTGGACAAAGTGTGAGGAGGGTGGTAAAGGTGATTATAGACCTGTAAAAGTGAAGCTCTATAAAGATCTTCCTTCAGTACTGGATGTGAATACTAAATGCTTAAACTCAGAATCAGGTTAAATAGATGTACTGAAGGCACTAAATAATGGATAAAATAAAGTTTACATTTTAACATCTAGTTACTACATAATCTCAATTTTCCTTAATTGTACTTAACATTTTATTAAGTAATTTTATTCCCACTATTGGGGTATCAGGATATTTACAACTATAATTAAAGTGCACATGGACAATAAAAAACCTAATTTTCTGATGCTTTGGCCCTGTGAAGCCCAGATAAGAACTCAGAAAAATATACTGTGGATTTCAGTGCAAAACTCAATAGCATCCATAAAATATTGCCTAAAAGTTGGATTTCTTAAATTATAATAAAGCTTATTTGCTTTCCTAATTAAATATAGCCTAGTGAAAATTAATTAAGGTACATAGAGAGATCTAGCTAAGTAAATTTTTCGCTAGTCCCGAGAATAGTTTTTGTTATATAGACAATTTCCAAATAAAACAAAATCATCCAAATATTTATTCACTAATGTCAAAGACATCAAAGAGGAACACAAGCTCTCTATTTTATTTGCTCACAAAATAAGAAAATTATATTAATTATAAATAAATATTCATAGTTGCATAGTAGGGAAATAATTGTCTTTGGATCAGAGAGACCTGGGTTTGATTCTAACTCCTTATCTTATTAGGATATTAGACCTGGAACAGTTAGTTAACCTCCATAAGACATATTTTCATTAGCTGCGAAATGTGAGACAAAAGAACCAAGTCTACCCTATTGTTATCATTAATGCTAAAATAATAAGCACCCATTTAAAACAGACACCAAATAAAAGAAGTCACTGTAAGGTGAGAAAAACTTTAATAATATAGTGCTTACAGAATCTAGTACAGTCCCTGGCACTTTATAGGAACTTGATACATATTTGTGGAATAAATAAATACTAGATATTGCTAACTGTGATACTGAATAGACTACTCAATGTTGTAATAGTTTACTTCCCATTTGTAAAAACAGAACATGCCTCCTTATTTCATTAACAAATATTTATCAAACGCCTCTCTGTATTAGGCACTGTGTTAGGCTCTGGGTACTGGGAATAAGTTCAACTTTCAGGCATAGTAGTAAAACACATGAATGAACTATTTCCAGACACTGTGATGGGTTTGGCAGCCCAAAGAACAGTATGACCTTACAGAAAGTGTTTCCAATGTAGTTTTGGTGTTTGAAGACCTCTTAGAGAATAACTGACATGCGTAAGTCATAAAGAAATGGCAGAAGAACTGAGGTGATAAAAGTATGTTACAGGTGAAAGGAATAGTATAAATACTAAGAAAGCATGGTTTATTCTGGGCTCCTGTGGTTTTGGTGTAAGGAACTTTTACACTGCAAATAAACTGTCTAATTTTTTGTCACCCATTAACCTCTCTAGGTGCTGATCTTAGACAGTCCCACAGACACTATTGTTCTCACTTTCATCCAGATTGCAGCTTTCACAGATCACTCTCTGATCCCCACCTCTATTTTTCTTCTACCTGCTCAGATTTGAGGTCATGCCCATGCCTTCAGGTGTCTGACGTCTATTCATGATCTTCACTGACTTCCTACCTATGCACTGTTCTTGGCAAGAAGTCAGAGGCTAGCCTGTGGAGGATAGTGATACAAATAACCAACAGATACTATCTAAGACTAAGCTGGAGGGTGTAGACAGGCTTGATCTCCTTATTCTAGAAAAACAGTTTTTTTAAATTTTGTTTTGTCCTTTATTGAAGTGATATGTTTAAAGTTCCTTCCTAATGCTAAACATTGTGATAGGTACTGGTGAATCAAAATAAACTGTCCTTTAGGAGCTTGTTCTCCAGCTGAGTAAATAACATAAAAACAAATACATAACACAGCAAGAGAGGCGCTGACAAAAATCTATAAACATGTCTAGTAACACAGAGATGTTTCTTATCTGGTGGTAAATTTTTTAACGCAGATATGTAAGAACACAACTGAGCATATGTAACAAAGGCATCACAGTATTATTATTTTCTGCTTTGTGATTAAATCAACTCTTTTTTATTACAGAAATGATTTTACAATATGAGAAACTTTCTTTATTCTGAATTTCAGATACATGACTTAGAATATTTGATTCTAACTTAATTGTCCACATTTTGTTGCTGAACAGAAATCCATTTGCTTTTTGGGAGGAAAGAAATTCTATCATTTCTGCAAGGCATATTACAAACCATGAACAAAGAAAGTAATGTCATAAAATATATTCATTCATTAAAATAGGACATTATGCATAACTCCCCAGTGATATTTTTATTCATGATGCTTTATCTTTTCTAAAATATGAATTCTGAAATGAATTATAATTAAAAAAACAGTTCCTAATAATCATCATAATTTGGCAGTTAGTAGATAACTAAATTCCAGAAACTGTTGAGGGTGCCTATTTTGGATTTGATGCCACACTAGGTGTGGAGGTGCTTCAAAAGAATGACAAGGTCCCTCCCATCAAGGATCTGTCACTTCAGTCACAGACAGAGATAAAACCTGTTCTGATGTGTTGTGGAAAGTTCTTTTATTATAAATCAGGTTGACGTTGAGGTTGGCAGTGAGAGAGGGCCATACAGGGTTTCTTGGCCAGAGGTATGACCTGTACTGAGAATGAAAAGGAAATTCTATAATTGTGGAATCCACATTCAATTTAAACTTCACATCTTTATTCATCTTTCTGCTAAGTGGTTTGGTTTAACTCTTTAGATGGAACCCAAATAGGTAGAGTTTGGACAAGAAGCAATTTTAGACCAGCCTATGGATCAGATTTTTAGTCTGATATGTGAAGTTTGTAGAGCACAAAGAGGCTCCCGCCCTTTAAGGTCTTCTCCAAATAAGTTGCCACTGACATGTGAAGAGAGGGTGGAAACTAACGTGCAGCCCTGCAAACTGCAGAGAATGACAGGCAGGGAAGGGACCTGGATGAGGAGAGCAGCACAAAAGGTGGTGCAGGAGAGGATAATGTATTTCTAATAAAGTTAAATAGGGGCTTGAGTCAAACACTTTTTCTGCTATAACCATATGTTTATTTTTTTCTTGATCACTGGAGAAAGGGTCACATTTTTAAAGAATTTAATGATTGTATTTAGCCACATAGTCTTTTTTCCATATTCCTGAGAATAATGCATAAAGGTGTCATAATTTTCATGTTTGGTATTTCAAAAAATACAGTTAATTTACTCAGCCATGTAGAACAAACAAAGTGACCTTCTTATTGAAAGTAAAAACCACTATCTATGCAGCCAAAGCAATTAAAAATATGGTTGCATGTAGCAAAGATTTCATCTACATTCAAAGTTTAAGCCAATATGTCTATATCATTGACTGTTTTATACCTTCTGATCATACTTCTCACCTTCTCTTTACTATGTCTGCTCTCTGTAATCTGAGTATTTCACAGACTTCAATCTCAATATCTGCTTTTATCTCGTATTTTTTAACACTGCTGTAAATACTACCATCCTCCCACATATTTAAGCTGGAATTTTAGGGTTTATCCTGAGATCCTACCCATGTCCTCTCTCTTTTCTATGACTTTACACTCCCCAAAACCAGGCATTTAATCAGGATTCTGTCCTGTCATTCTATCATAAAAATCCCTCAAACATGAGTCTTCTCCTATGAGACCTACGACAATCTAGTTCTACAATAAACTTTTTATAGCATAAATTTTATGATGTGATCCTACCCTTTGAAACAGCTCCCTAGGAGCAGCAGGAAAGTCCAAAATACTTACTTAGCATGGCCTATGGGGCAATTCAAAATCCGGCCTTAGCTGGTGCTCAGTCTCCTAATCTGGTATACCTCTCTCCAGAGAAGTATTCTGCCCCAGAAACACTGGAAGCTTCACACCATTTTCTTTTGTTTCTTGTTAACTCCTGCTAAGGTTTCAATGTTCAGCTCAAACCTCATCTCCTCTATGAGATTTTTCTAGACCCCTGGATGGTTAGAGCACCTCTCTTATCCTTTCTTAACTCCCTTGCCTTATAGTCTTCATCACTAGGTACCATACTCGTCATTTTCTGATCTGTTATTCATTGTGGGATCCTTAACTGCAGAAATGATGATTTGCCTGTCTCTGTGTTTAGCAATTCCTATTGGATTTTGCATAGAGTAAGTGCCCAATAAAAGCTGATTGAATAGGCATAGATGCGTGAATGGATAAATGAGTGAGTGAATGAATGAACTAGAATATGACTAACTACAGAATAGCTTCAAATAAAGAATAATGCTGAATGAACAGAATCCAGCCCCCCCGCCCCCCGCCACAGGCCCTTATGACATCCGAAAGTCCTATCACCGATGTTCTCTGTCACCTCTAATGAGTCACTTAGTCTCTCATCTGTAAAGATTAATTAGTGCTTCGGCAATAAGCACAAGCTCTTAAAATTCTAGGTGTTAAATTCATTGCTTTAGAAACACTGTCAGGCTCATATTCATTTGGAATAAAACTGTAAGCTGTGCAACAAGACTCCGTTTTCAATTAAAAATGCTAGGTTTCCTCATGCCTAAAATAGACTTAATGGCAGCTGGCTCCAAGCTACTCCTGAAGATGTCACAGCTTCAAACAGTGGGTATTGCCACTTTTGAGACTAGAAGTTCCTTCTTGTAATTCCAGGGCCACCCTCTATGCCTCCATCCTGGAGGCCTGCACAGGGTGAATAATCAGAGTGAACATGAGGAGAAACAAACAGGCAATTATGCTAATGGTTACAGTTAACTGGCTGACTGTCACTCAGAAGGCCGGCAATCTTACAGCTTCTCCACTGTGCCTGAATCACTGCACTGAGTGGTCTACTGCAGAGAGGAGAAAATGGAGTTTGTATCTCCTACGGCTTTTAACAGACTACAGAATTAAGGAAAGTATAAATGAAAAAAAAAAGTTTAAAGCTGCACAAAAAGATTGCATAGCATAGGCTCAATTCAATTAAATACACGTGTTTTTGAGGTCCTATTATCTACAAAATGCTATGTTAGGTCCTATGGGAGAAGCACTTATAAGTGGGTGAGAAAAACAGTTCCGAGCTTCTGTAGTATCATATAGGTAGTTGCAGAATTTTCTGCTGCTCTAAATGAGCACGTGTAAAGGCTAGTATGGAAATACAAAGTATTGAGGAGACAGGAAAGGGAAAGGTGATTTCTGACTAGGGGTCTGGAAAAAGCCTTTCAAGGAAGCAGAACCTGGGAGTCTGGACAGGCTCTCAAACTGCCCCCCGCCCCCCATTCCTGTCTGATTCTGAAAAAGTTGAGAAACAAAAGGTGGAGGAAAAAATATTCACCATAAATACTGATGGCACTAGGCTAGCAGCTTAGTCTAACGTCAAGTGGGCTTGCTGAAACTGACCCCCGCACATACTTACGTACCCATCACGGTACTGCGAGACTGGGCTCACGTCTCCATATGGATGGGCTGCCCTTGTAAGACTTAGAACCCCCGACAGCTCTTTCTCTGAAAGAATTATCACTCCCCAAGGAAATAAGGTAAAGATGAGCTGAGCCTAGTTACATTTTCAAAATATACCAAATAAGTCACTCTTCCTTCTCTGAGAAAAGGCTAGAGCCACACTAATTGATCTCTTTCTAAGGAATGAAATGTTAGGTGTGGGGAAAAACACATTCCTAATGCGTGATTGGATTTTGATGGTGAGAGGGAAGGAAGGACATCTTAGGCCAGGTAACAGATAAATGTGAACTTTCTAAGCAAGTCCTGAGGAGACGGAAAAATGTCATGATTAAGAACACTCTTTTTGGAGTAAAACAGACGTGGTTTAATCTTGACTCTTTTTTGATCTGAATAAGTCACCTAAATGCTCTGGCGTAGTTTTCTAATCTGCAAGTTGGAGATAATAGTACCCATTTCATAGAACTCAATAAATCTAACTACCAAAGTGATTGAACATGGGGATATATTGTATAATCAAACACTTTCTTTACAAATTAATTTTAGAATTTTAAGTTTTATTAAATGATCTATTTCCTTTTATCAGTCTGGTGAAATCAAATTCCTGTGTATTATGTTTTCTCCAAGTTAACTTTACCGTTTAAACATGGTTAAGTCTCTTATATTTCTGTAAGTGATCAGTATAGGAGGAGAGTGGTATAGATCGTGGGAACAGGAGACAGCAGCATAGACAGATACAATGAATAGCACACAATAAACTGCAGAGGTGAATGCAAGGATGTGATGAAGTGTAAGTGATGTGGTGTGAATTTAAATGAAGACCACCAAAGGGAATACAGGTGGAAAGAACAGCAGGCATAACTTCATTTCCAGTTCTGTCCTTCTTAGAGAACTAATTTTTTTTTCTTTTATGAGACCAGGCTAATGAGCTTGAACAAGCATTAAACTGAACCAAAAAAAAAAAAAAGACATCTCTAATTCTTCAGTTTAAAAAGCAGGGCCCCACATGCTTTTAAATGCATGATTGGACACTCATAAAACTATCATGACCTTACAGGTGAAGATGATTTAGGAATGTACTTTCTTGGTTATTTAGAGAGCAATGTTATGGGTGTTTTTCTTTTATTAGATAGATATGATTGCTTATGACTGAAGTACCATGTTAGGGTATTGATTACATATTACTACTATTGGGACAGATTAATTATTTCTCTTGTGTATGTATATGCTAGAATGCGAAAGGGCACCTACCACAAAGATAATTTTTGAAGGAGGTGACTGTATGAAAAACTAAGATCTTCAAGTGGAAGCATTTTTTTAACTCCTCAGTGAAGCACCTACTCTTACATGAGCTCTGAACTTAACCTTATAAAACGTGGACTTGTACCAATTTAATGACTGATTTCAGAGAGGTAAGCTATGTGTGTGGGTCAAAAGCTTTGGAATAATTGAGAGGGTTTATTCACAGCTCTCTAGGTATAACATCTGACAAGGAGAGAGAAACAAAATAGCAAAGAGCTTGTGTGTCTCTTCATTTCCATCAAATACATTTTCAGAGGAGACCAAAAGGAGTTGTCTGAAATTTAATAAGCTCTAGAAATAATTATATAACATGTAAAAATAAGTTGATGTTTTAAAATGTGCAGTTCTTAGATGCTGAAAAAGATTGCTTGATCATTTCCTAACCCAGCCATCTTCCAAGTATGTACTTCCATTATTTATATAGTGGAGCTGTCCTACTTGCTTTGTAAGGCAAAATACTGAAATTCACTAAAAAGGACTTTTCACACAAGGGTACATTTCTACTTTGTGTGATATTACTGCTTTGAATGGCCTCAGGTCAGTATTTTTAGGAAATAACTATGACCTTTTTGACAAAGTCTTCCAAATCCCAAGTAGTTTTATCTTTCCCGTTGCCAATGAAACATTCATATAAGTCTGACAAGATGACTTAGATTAAACTCACTTTTATATTTGAATATTTCCTGGGGCTTTTCTGTACCCTTCAAATACAATGGTCCTGAAAGAATATCTGTAATTGAGTTTTCAAGGAATCAACACTTATTTTTGGTAGTTGTGCTATTGAAACGGGAGTGTTGTTCCCTTATCCCCCTCACAGGGTGTGAGACAGGGGTGTGGTTCGCTTCTTCCGTGCTCTGCTGCTCAAAGCCCTAGGGGAAGCATGCACAGGGTAGGTGGTGTGGAGCGTTTCTGGGGTCAGACCGCATGTGCATCGCCTAGGGTTGAGTGTTTACAGCTCCCGAAGCCTCAGTGGGCGTGTGTTAGTTTGCTCTTTCAGCTTTGCCCTCTTCAGGTGATTTGTGGGAATCAGCTCAGTTAGACCCTCTGCCTTACCACGAAGACAGAAGGCTTTCTGTATCCTGGGTTCCTGCCCTGTTGTATCAGAAAATTTGGATCACATGTGGGCCTGGAGGATAGGTACAAAGTTTTATTGAGTAGCCTCAGTGAGATGGATGGGGGAGGCCAGAAGGGGAATGGAGTGGGAAGGCAGTCTTCCCCTGGAGTCCAGCCACCCAGTGGTGGGGCTCTCCTCCTACTGCTCCTGACTGAATTCTACTGTTGATGGCCTGCCGGCCTCTGCTGGCATCTGTGGGTGTGCTCTTCTGCTTTTCTGCTCCTCTCAATGTCCAGCTGCTTGTTTCTGTGCCCGCTAGGGTTTGGGGTATTTTATGGGCACAGAATGGGGGCATGGTGGGCAAGAGTGGTCATGGAAAATGTAACATTTAGGCATAAAAACAGGAATGCCTTTTGTCACTCGGGTCTGTGGGCACAGGCCCAGGGGTAGAGCCCTCGTAGGGTCCCCGCCCTCTCTACCCACACTTCCCTGCCTCCATTCCGTGATTAAGAATGACATGATTTGAACATTAAACAATCACTATGTCCACCTTGGTGGGATGTGTGGTTTAGGTGAAGTGGTCATCTGTAAGATAACAATTGGGATTTCCAAGTCACACAAGCCTGCTTTATGACATTTAAGATTTGATAAAGAAGCCCTGCTGGGAAAATTATGTAACATTTCTGACTCTAGTTTATTCTTCAGCAAAATGGGTTTTATAATACTACTTACTCATAAAATGATTATGAATGTTAAATGAGATAACATATGTAAAGTGCTAGCACGATAAGCTCTCAATATGCATTTGGTGTTATTATTACCTTTGAATAAGATAAATGGAAGAAATCTTTGAGAACTTATCACTAAACTCCAAAAAAAGACTAATTCAATTTTGCATCAAATGATTGTGTAATTTTAAAAGAATCTTTGGAGGAGGTGATGCTATATCCCCATGTATGTGATTTTCCCTTAAAATTTTTTTCTTTGTAAGCCTGCCAGCTGCAGTTTAAGCACAAATCATTTTTTCAATATTTCCGGATTGGCACAAGAGCTGATTTGGCATATAATTTATGTCTCATGTGTATATAGTATGTAGTGTATATAATTGCTATATATAGTATTTTTAATAAAATGTTCATCATGAAATCAGATTCTAAGTCAGCAATTCTCTTTCAAATGCAGCTGCATCCAAATAACTCTTCCCCTGGGGAAGGAAATTTTTTATTTTCCCCTAAGGTTCACACAAAGCCGTAAATGTGAAGAGCAGCTGAGAAAAGGCAGTTTTTCTATGAGGCACTTTTTCCTGACAGTAGTGCCACAGCGACCCTTGTGTGTCGTTCTGTCATTAGGATTCGTGTGCTTTTCTATGGATTCCTAGAGGATCATTTATGTTTTGTGATTCCCTCCAAAGATTAGGATAGTGTTTTGCGGGTGTTCCCTCAACACTCATTTGTTAACCAATGGTAAAATACTATAAATGGATAACTGTAGCAGCAATGCAAAGTCATGTTCTTTGTCTTCCAACTTTGTGTACTATGATGTACAAGTGCAGCCACAAGGTACATGTTACGGAATAAAGATTTAGTGGTTTCCTAGCCTCAGATCCATGGACTACATAAATGCCATATGATACGAAATTGACTTGGATGAAACAGACCCATAAAATACATGCAAAATTGTGAGTGACTGGGGAAGTGCTTTTGTCTAGACAGAGGTTTTATAACTTTTACTGATTTCTTAAAGGATACACAATTCAAAAATCAAGGATCATAACACTGACAAAAACTCTAACATAATAGATTTCTCTTTGTATGAAAGCAACCTCATTAAATATATAATCACATTTTGCCTGAGAATGCTTTTATGTTTATATCTTGGCACCACTTCCATTCAGTTGTGCTAACCAAAAACCTAGAAGGATATCCTGGACATCTTCTTTCTCATATGTAATCCAGTATCAAGTGCTGTCAGTTTTATTAAGTTCTGTTCAAACCCATCTGCTTTTCTCCAGCTCTGCTAACACAGTTAAACCATCCTATCACCATTTTTCATCAGGACAACTGCAATAGACTCGTAATTCCTTACTGTCATTCAGACTTGTCCTCCGCCAATCCATTCTCCACAGGGTAGCTAGGGAAACTTCTAAAAATGCAGATCTGATTATTAACGCCCCTGAATAAAAAGTGGTTTCCCATTTCTCTCAGGGTAAAGACAAAAGTCCTGAACATGACCCCATATGGTCTGATCCTGCTTGCCCTGCAGATTCTCTTTATGCCATGCTCCTGTTTGGTCTCTCCATTCCAGCTAGAATAATCTTTTTATTCTTTATATGTGTCATGTCCTCTTCTTCTAAAGCTTCTCGGCATATATTGTTTCCTCTGTCTGAAAATACTTAATAACGTTTTTCCCATAAATTCACTCCCTTAATGCTTCATATCTGCTGTGCACATTGCTTTAGCAAAATCTTCCATGACTTCCACTATTATGCAAATTCATGAAACCACATCCTCTATTTCAGAGCACTTGTTATATTGCTAGCACAATGGATCGGGAAGAAAGTAGTTATTGGCTATGTATGGATCCAAAAGCATGGGATCTTATTCTCCAGATTTGATCTAGTTACTGCCACCATCAAAGGGTCTGCCTAGAAGCAACAGAGACCACAGCTGAGTCCCTAGTATGGCAATATGTTTTTATTTCCTTTGTAATAATTTGATGACTGTGAATCTTTCCAGTTAGACTATAGATTCACTGAAAGCAGGTACTCTTAATAGTCAAATTTCCAGGTCGTGGCATTGTTCCTGGTACAGAGGAGACATCAATATATACAGGCTGAATGAATGAAATAATGGTCTTGTTCACTGAAGTATAATATTTGTGAAAGTCGAAATCATGAATGTATGGTAGCTTGAACAAAGTGGAGGATTTATAACCATTTTCCTTGAGATCAAATGCCCTTTCCACCCACTGTCTAGCTCTATAGTTTTGGATTTTACTCATGGTTACAACGTATGTGTAGGGACTACTGTGATTTCAGGTTTACAGATGCAGAAAACTGAGGCTTAGAAAACAAATAGATAATTCTTCTGTATTAATCTCCCATTCTGACAACGAAAGAGTTGTATTACTTATTCTCTAAGGGTCATTCTTATTTATGGCCTCTAAGAAATTTGTGGATGACTGTGTGTTCTATATTTACATTCCTTACTTAGGTCAGCTGTGAGAGTGACTTAGACTTGTAGGTAGAGACAGAGGCTTTGAACCTAACTTTTCACTACAGTATTTTTTAAAAAGTATATGAATGAAAACTCATCATCAAATCAGATCCCCATCAGGGTTTAGCTTTACTAAACTTCTCCCACTTCCTGGGCTTCGTCTCTTTCTTACATCCTTTAAAATGTGTGCAGTAGATGCTGTGAGATGCTACAAAGATTTCTCTTCAGGATCAAGGCAACCATTCCTTCAGCTTCCAGGAGTGTTGACTGCTGATCACTCATAGCTGAGTCTCTCTCTGGGAACTTCCATCATCTAAAAGCAGCTAGGAAGCTGCCTCATCCTATGCACTCCCACTCCATAGGGGCAGCCTGCTTCCAATGAAGGGTATATGTACAAGTACAAAAGCTGCCCTCTTACTTCCAATCGAGACAACTCTGGAGAGGGCAGCAGAATTTTATTATAAGTTGTAAACATGGTACATGTGGATCCAGCATGAGCAAGGCCAGTGAACACTTGTTTGGTGCATGAGCAGAGAGTCCAGATCTAAAGCCATTCACTTAAATACTGACTTAAATACTGTTAGGTCTGCATTTCTCCCAGAGCTAACACCTGTGGCTGCATGAGAAGTCTCCTATGACTCGAAAGGGTAACTTGATCCATGAATGAGCAAGTTTCTGCGTATGCTTACAGCAAAAGAGATTTGGGAACGACAATGTGCAGTTTGAGGCATATTATACCATAGACCTCAGGGGAGTCCTGAAAGATAATGTAACAGGAAATCCTCCAAATGATTAAAACTTTACTGAATATCCACTTCATGTGGGCAAAAAAGGGACTAAAGTGAATAAGTATGAATTATTGGACAGAGTTGAATGGCTTGGCTCATTGATTAGGGAGAGGCCTGAAAATAAAATAGATAAAAGGTAATCGAGAGCAATAAGAAAGGCTGGGGAAAAGGTATGTATATGAGCCGATGGGAGATGCCAGAGTATGAAGATCTATGTATTGCATGTTAAAGTTTATCAGTGAGCATCTACTACACGGGAGGCATCAACCAACCACTTAAAATTAGCCATCCTCTGTTACCAGGCATCACATTGCTAGCATGATGGACTCAAGAAGAGAGTAGCTATGGGTTGTGTATAGATCTGAAAGCATGGGATCTCATACCTGATACAGTTACTGCCACTTTCAGAAATACAATCTAGAAGCAATAGAGACAACAGCTGGGTCCCCACTATGGCACAATTGCTCAAGGAGACCAACCAGCTATTTGCTGGCCTGTCGTCTGCATTGTACTTCCACTTTGAAAGGGCAAATAACTTATTCTGACTGAAATCAACACATATTCCATGTAAAGATTTACCTTTCCTTTCCACAGGGCCTCAGCTAGAACGACTATAGCAGCTCATAGAGTAACCTCCCACCGTGGCATCCCTTATAATGTTGCAAGAGACAAAGGGACTCACGTAACAGACAAGGAAGTATGACAGTGGTCACATGTATGTGGGAATCGCTGATTCTACACATTTAGCACCTAGCAGAAGCTGCTAGACGTATACAGCAATGGGACAGGCTCTTGAAAGTACCACTGAGAAACTTGTTTAGGTACAGTGTCCTGCAAGGGTGGGGTGCCATTTTCTAAGATGAAGTAAAGAGCTTTAACCAGGGAAGCACTTCTGTGTCTCTAGTATGCAGAATATATTTGTGCAGGAACAAGACAATGGATGTATGAGTGGTCCCACTTACTGTCACTGCAAGTGTACCATTTGGGGCATTTGTGCTTTTCATCTTCACAAAATCTGGGTTCTGGGGCTCCAGAGGTCCTGATTCCCAAAGAGGAAATGCTTCCAGCAAGGGACACAGTGAGTTTCCCAATAACCTTTTAGATTTAGCTGCCACTCAGCCACTGCAGGCTTCTTGAATACAGAAGTTAACAAGCAAGGAAAGAAACCACCATGTTGACAGAGAGAGAGGTGGGCTGCAGATACACAGTTTTTACCATGACAGCGAAGAGTGTAATCACTGGGCTGTCTTTGGGTACCTCCTTGACATATCTTGACAGAAAATTGACAAAATACTGTGGTCGTGAAGAAGGATGTGGCGATCAGGAACTTAGACCCCTCAGGGATGACATTCTGGGTCACAACTAGGTAAGTGATCAAGACAAGCATAGTCAAAGTTCTTGTCAAGAGTGAGGAAACTTTAGAATGCACCGAAGAGGATAACAATAGCAACAGTTGAGGACTCAAGGTCAGCTTCAGAAGTGGAAAAGAAACCAACCCGAATCTTGAAGCAGCTATTTCTAGTAGAGACAGGCCATGATTCTGTTTTACACATTTTAGGGAAGTAGAAGTTACAGACAAGGTCATAAATTGATAGACGAAGGTTATACATTGGCTTGTCCCAAAAAGGTAGAATGCCTTAAAGCAGGGGGCACAGGTCACAGGTGCATTACTTAATTTGCAATTGGTTAAAGAGGTAAGACTTTTCTAAAAACTTGGAGTGAGCAGAAAGGAATGTTTAGGTTAAGACAAGGAAGGTTGTTAACCAATGCACTGGCTCGGCTGGGTTATGTGACTTAACTCCTGTCTGGCATAGACTTAGGTCATGTTTATAAATTGGAATCTTATTATCACAGAGTGTCTTTTAACATTAATGCTGCCAGTGGTTGTGTCTAAAGTCCAAAAAGGAAGGGATAAAATGAATTATATTTGACCGCCCTTCCTGTTATGGTAGGGAATTCAGCTTTTAAGGTTGTCTAGTATCCCATTAGCCAAGAGGGCATTCATTCACTCTGTTGGTTTGGGGTTAGTATAGTTTAGCCACTATCTAGTTAAAATGAAGTAACTAGATCTTAGCAGTATATAACCTATGGTAGATACAAGGAATCTGCCTTATTTCATGTATTCCCCATCCATGGAAGCAATCTTCCAATATAGAGGTACAAAAAGGAATAAATTACCTAAAATTGGGACTACTCTGAAAGGTTATCTAGCTCAAGAGTTTCAAATGATCAGTGAAAGATCTCCGTTGCAACTGCTTCACAGTGCAGCTTCTATTTCTGTCCCGTCCTGCTTTGCTCAGTCCTCACAGGTGTCACCAAAATTACTCTCCAGTAAAATTCCTACATTTGTTATGATCCCCAAAAGAAATTCAGCTACTCCTAAATGTTTGGTGTTTACTTGGCTTTGTGGGAAAGTATCATAGTTGACATTAATGTGAAAGATATTTTAGGACCATTTCATATGATCACAATCATATGATCCATTAAAGACTCACTGATAAGGTATTATGGGCTGAAATGTGTCTGTCCAAAATTCACATGTCGAAGCCCAACCTCTAGGACCTTATAGTGTAATCATGTATGGAGATAAGGTATTTAAAGAGGTGATTCAGGTAAAATGAGGCTGTTTGTGTGGGGCCACAATCCAGTATAACTGATGTCCTTATTAGAGGAGAAATTTACACCAGGGGCACCATGCAGAGAGGGATAGCCACAGGAGGAGGCAGCTTGAGGCCAACCATCTGTAGCTCAGTGGGAGAGGCCTCAGAGGAAACCAGCTGTGCTACCCAACTTGATCATAGACTTCCAGCCTTCAGAACTATGGAAAAATAAATTTCCGTTGTTTCAGCCATTCAATCTGTGATATTCTGTTAGGGCAGCCTAGCAAATGAGTACCTAAACATGATTTAAATTGGGGGATATTATAGCTTTTTTGATTTAATTAGAAAATATTTTCTCAACATGGCCAACCCAAAATGAAGAACTCAGTCTAAAATCTTGCTATATATAAACTCTAAAGCATTGGTAGATGTCTGTAACCTGGAGAAAGGACTGGGTCTTCTCCCTAGATAATCCCTTCCTGTCCCATGTTGTAAACCCTCTCCACTCCCATGGGATAATCAAGATCACTAAGACAAATATTTAAAGAAAGAAGACTTCTCATTTCAATCACAGTAGTTCCTATTTATTTTACTATACTCTAAAGAATAATAATTCCAATCTTTTGCAAAGAAACTTGTCACATTGGGATAGTACTGGACATCTGACAGATGGTATAGAGGCATCTCATGTTACCCTAAAACACTTAATTTCCAATCTGTGATCACAGTGGGACTATGTGCCAGACCAAACCAAGTTAAATTAGGAGTTTTTAGTTTGAAACAAAAGGCTGGGCAAAGAACAAGCGATATGGTCTGGCTCTGTGTCCTCACCTATATCTCACCTTGAATTGTAATTTCCATAATCCCCACCTGTTGTGGGAGGGACCCAGTGGTAGGTAATTGAATCATAGGGGTGGTTACCCTCATGCTGTTCTTGTGATAGTAAGTGAGTATTCTCATGAGATCTGATGGTTTTATAAGGGGCTTTTCCTTCTTTTACTTGGCACTTCCCCTTCCTGCCACCATGTGAAGAAGGATGTGTTTGTTTCCCCTTCTGCCATGATTGTAAGTTTCCTGAGGCCTCCCCAGCCTTGCAGAACTGTGAGTCAATTAAACCCCTTTCCTTTATAAATTACCCTGTCTCTGGCAGTTCTTTATAGCAGCATGAGAACAGACTAATACAACAAGTGAAATGGAATCTACCCCTACCAACTCCTAATTGTGTGGTTTCTCACATCCTGGTGTTTTCCTCTCACCAGTGTGCAATGGGATGGATCAAACTATAATCATTAAAATAATAATACAATAAATGCAGTACCACAATGCAATGTCTAACATTTGTAAGCACTGACAATATGCTAAGGTCCTAATAAATTCATGTTTGTCACCTCATAAACCCTTCCAATGCCTGAAATATACCTGTCTTAGTCAGTTTGGGCTGCTTTGCAAAAATATCAAGGAGTAGGTTTATTGAATAACAAACATTAATTTCTTATCGTTCTGTAGGCTAGAAAGTTCAGAATTAAGGCCCTAGTAGCTTCGGTGTTTGGTGAGGTCCTGCTTTCTCATTTATACAGGCCTCTGTATTCTCACTATATCCTCAGATGGCCCTTTTGTGGTGCATGCATATGGAGGAAAAGAGATGTCTTGTGTCTTTCTCTTTCTATAAGGGCATTAATCTCATTATGATGTTCCACTTCCATGACATAATCTAATCCCCTTTATCTCCCAAAAGCTCACCTCCAAATACTATCACATTAGGGCTAAGGATGTCAACATACAAATTTGAGGGAAACAGAAACAATAATGTATAGCAGTACCCATTTTAAGAAAACTAATGCTAAAAGTAATGAAGGATCTGGCCCCAGGTGAGGTGGTAAGGAACACGGTCTGATTTTAAAACAAGAACTTAACTCTCCATTGAGACCACACTGTTACACACAGAGCTTGGTAAAAGTTCTGTCTACATAAAACACCAAACCTAGGATGACAACCACTGATAACTCCTCTGGTCAAGGAAATTCAAAGCCATTTCTGCCAGAAAAAGAAGCCCAGTATATAAGAGGAACTGAACATTTTGACAATTATTTTCTCATCTCTGAGACTGTTCAGCCCAATTTAACGGACCAAGGAGAAAACATGGATAAGTAACTCTTTTGACCCTTTTGCCCTCTTTCCATGCCTTCCTTTCGTACATCTTAAATAAAACATGGGACTAGTCTATTTGCAAAGTGCTGTCCTTGGTGCTGAGGATGCAAAATGAACAAATCAGGCAGAGCCCCTTGCTTTCATGGAGGATTTTTTTTTCTTCCTCTTCTTCTCTATACTTTTTCTGTTCTCTCATAACTACCATTTTCCCCACCCAATCTGGAAGGAAGCTAGTTTTTCCTACAATAGTAAGCCTTGTCTTCCCTTGGTCTGTAAAATGAATAAATGGTCTCACTTCATATTGTTTTTGCATAAACTCTTTCCTTCTACCTCTTTTCCTTAATTTGTAATTTTCCTTTTGTCTCTTATTTTATCTCACCATCTCTAGCATCAGTATAAACATATGATTTTATATCAAATGTTCAAGAGGTTCTAATATTGTTATAAGAATCTAAGAAACTACATATGTTATAGGTAAGACAGTTAACACAATAACTACCCACATCATGAAAGAAGTAAAATAGCTGGGACTCACTTTCTACTCTGTCCAGTGTGGGGTTTGGATGAGACCAATGGGGGATCCTCAGCCTGAAGGCACATTAGAATTACCTGACAAGCTTGAAGACTTAGCAGTACTTGAGCTGCATTCCCAGGGACCCTTAGTTAATTGACAAAGTGTGGGTACTAAGGATTGGTAGTTTGTAAAATCTCCCCAAGATATTTTAATGGCGGCCAGGCTGGAGAACTATTAGACTAGACCATTCCTTTAGTTATTTTCTAGCTTTAACATTCAGTCACCTCTAAAGGTATCTTTTAAAAATAGATGCTAAAAGTATCACTGTTTTGAAGGCCCACAATTCATCCCCCACACCTTATTTTGGTTAACTAGCTTTTGTGGTTAGGAGGTACTGTAGCACAGTGAAGGTAAATGTTTTGACATAGAGTTAGGTAGTGCTGCCTAAAATGTTTCCTTAGTAGAGCATGTGACTTTTCCCTTCCTTGCTGCCATTAATCATAGACTACAACATCTTTTCTGTCTGCTTTCTGTTAATCCATCTCTATTCCATCCTCCTCACACTTGCCAAGAATGATTAATCTTTAAAAGATCCAATCTGATCTTATCACTCCTCTATGTGTCACTCCCCTTCAATAATTATTTCCCTTAGGATCAAGTGCAAACTCCTTGGGTATGTCACCCAAGATCTGTCTTCCTCTCTCAACTTATGACATTCACAATACATATTTCAAATTTATTAAACCAATCTATTAAAGCACTTACTATATATCACACATTTTTTAGAGTGCTTAAATATATTAATTTACTGAAGCCTCGCCACAACCCTGTGTGTTAGATTATCACAATTCTCCATCATAACATAAAGAAACTAAGACTCAGGGGAGATTCGCTAACTTCCCAAAGACACAGCCAGAATTTCATAATCTTGGGATTCAAATTCCCGAATCTTTCTTTCTTAATGAGCATGTGTTATTACCTGCCTAACATATCCAATCAAAGTTCATTTGTTGTCCTTCTATTTTGAATGTTTGTCTTCCATTAGATCTTCAAGTACTGATCAATATCTATGATCTTTGAAGGTCAAGTTGTGTTACCTCTTCTGGAAGCAGTCCCTAAGCCCTAACCCTTCCTTACTCAAGATTTAGTACCTCAGCTCTACTACCCAGGCGCATTGTCACAACATCCCTGTTCTGGCATTTATTGCACCATATTTTGATTTTCTTTTTAAGTACCTCCCTTACAGAAGAGTAAAATCCAGTCTGTGAAATTCTTGAGGGCAGCAAATATGTCTTTTATCTCTGTATTGCTATCCTCCACCACACTGGATAGTGAAGTCCCTAACGTGAAATGTTCTTCCAGTAGCACTGCAATATAATTTATCACCCAACCCAGGAAATTTTGGAAGGTACTCTTAATAATTATGCTTGGTGATAGGTATAAACCTGGATGGATGATCACTTTAAAACTGCTTTCTACAGTGATTTTTCTCATGTCTTATTAACCAAATCCTCTCAGAAAATACAACCTGACTCACAAAATAAAAAAATTTATACAATCTGACGTGCAAAATAAAAAAAAATATTTAAAGGCAGAAACGTTCTGCCTTTAAGTAGTTTTTTTAAATTTTGTGAGTCAGGGTGTACAAATTCTCTAAGACATGAATGCTTATAATTCCTCCATGTCTATTCTTTGGCTTGTAGCTTAGTGTAAGAATCAGTAATTGTGAATAGAATCAGTATCTTAATAAAAGAGATGGTACTTAGTTAAAATGACAGATCATTGATGTTGTTTAGAAAAAGTTCATAAAGTTGATAATCTTATAGTTAACTTTATTGCTGACCAACAGGTACACATACTGCAATGTTTGAGCATAAATGAAGTAGAACCTTCTCTCTCTCATTTTTACTGGAAGTCATCCAAGGAATGATTCTGCATCACTCTGAACAACTCATTTCTGAGTCTCTCCAAGGGAACCCTTACGGATAATCAGACTGATCCTGGCTTAGTGATTAAGAGTGTGGTCTTGTGCTTGAGTGTATGGAGTTCACTCCTCCCATTAGCTGTGTGATCTTGGATGAATTACTTAACTGTGCTTCAGTTTCTTTATCCATAAAATATTACAGTATCTATCAAATACAGCTATTATGTGGATTACGTTAATACTTAAAAATACTTAGGTCAGTGCCTAGGATTTGGTAGGTTCTATATAAGCATATCCTAGTTAAATAAATGGACGGTGTCACTGTAAACATAAAGGCATTCTTCTCTTTCCACCACATGAGGGGGAGATAGAGATGTCTACCTATCCATGACTACTCCACTCTCTCATATATAACACTTGTCCATATATTTTTCTCTGCATCTGACTGAGTGTGTTGGTCATCACTTCAAATTTCTATGCCATGGGACCTCCAGCAGATAATAGGATTTTGAGGTTTAAATCATTTAGATAGAATTTAAAGTAGACAGGAGGATGTGTGTAGGTTATATGCAAATGTTACACTATTTTATGTGAGGGGCTTGAGCATCTGTGAATTTCTGTATTTGTAGGAGTCCTGGAACCAATCCTCTGTAGATACCAAGGGATGACTGTGCCCAGCTAATGAAAATTGTTATTTTCCATCTTATATATAAGTTCTTTAGGATTATTTGGATAGAAAGGATATTGAGCTGTGCAAGACTTATAGATTCTTTGTGCCTTTAACTAACCTCATACTATATCATTAAAACTGTACTCCTCTATTGAGCAAAGAGCATCAAGTAGCGATAGATCAAAGAAAGAGGAGGTAGCCTCCACTTATAATTACTCTGTCACCATCACTGGAAGGCATTTCTGATTTTCCAGATGATAGTCTTTCCTTTATCACTTTCATGGCTTTTACCTTATTTGAGAAACCACTTGCACTATTATTTTCCTCAAAGTTTTCTTTATAGCCCATATTTTGAAAACTTATATATGTTTAAAGAAAACACTGTGTCACTATTATAAATATAAGAGCAAACTTGCTTTTAGCTTACCATAAATAGAAGATAGCCTAAAAATAAATATGATGACAAGAAAACAGTGATTCACGCTAAGCAGATACTCCTGCTTGCCAACATGTTGAATCCCAGGTTTGCTCCCCTTTTATTGTAAAAATACCTTAGCGCATTTTTGTAAGTAAATGTGTCCCAGCACCAAACGGAGACTGTCTTCTTGAGTTGATCTAAAAGGTTGAATAAAACAGGAAATAATCTTGTCAGCATGAGTTGCCATGGTATTTAGTAATTTTTATTTTTACAAATCTCTTGTAGACATCTCACATTTTGGGAAATATTGAGAGGATCAGGGGAAGAAGCAAAGCAACATAGTATAAAGACTAAAGACCTTGAGGTGTGACAATTGTATTTGAACGATGTCTCCGTCACTTAACATGTAGCGTGACCTTAGAAACCATTTTCCTTTTCTGAGCTTGTTTCCATCTCTAAACATTTAAGGCCACATCTACACAAGGGATTTAGTGACGATCACATTAGACAATGTATGTAAAAGTTCCTCACACACTAAGCCTCAAACATACAGGGTTTAGTAAACAATTTACTTTTTCTAAATTGATTTAAAATTTGTATAGGAAAATTAGCTTTTTCTCTGTCTAGCTCCCAGATTTTAGGAGTAGTAAAGACTGGCTTTCCTAATTCGATTGTGGATCATATCTGAACACTCTAGAGACACCACCTGGTTCATCACCCATAATATCTCCTTTGCTTATTGGAAAAAATTTTGCTAAGGACCTAATATGAACCAGATACTCTGGTAGCAACTAAGCTACAGAAGTAAATGATTAAACGCTTGTCTGCAAAAGGTCTAATGGCAGAAGCAAGTAAACAGAAAATAATAATATCATATTTAATCAGTTCTGGTTTGCCCAATATCTTTATATTTTCACATTTATATGAAATGTGTCCTATATTTGATGCCATCTTGTAAAGTTGAAAATGGTAAGTATTATTTTCAAGAGAAGTCCCTTGACTTCTGGTACTCTGGGCAGGGCAGGAGAAAGTACACCTCAGAGAAAGCATTCCAAAGGAGAAGGTGCTTAGTGATCTGGAAGGACCAGAGAATGGACCAAGGGAGGAGGAAATTAACAAGAAAAGGAGTGGCATGTGCAAAGATATAGTCACATAAGAGATCATGTTCAGGGCCTCTGAAACATTCTGTGCAGCAGCAGCAGGAGGGGAGAATAAGGGGATGGACCATGAAGCTAAAGGATGAGTTAGAGGTCAGATCATGGAGAGTCAGGGTAAGCGGTCTGTACTGTTTTCTAAAGAATAGGAAATCTTTTAAGTAAGGATATGGCATGATTTGATTTACAGTATCCATCAATTTCACTGGGTCACTGGCATGGAAGAAACTAGGCAATGACATTGAGGAGAAAAAATGAGGAAAAGGCTTATCAGTAATTGAATCCCAACCCACCTCTCTAAAGTGAACTAACCAAGGAAATGCTCTGGAGAGGAGGTCACCTCAGTGCCATCCTCAGGGGGTCAGAGCAGGAGCCAGCATGCTCTGGACATGAATCTGTGGCAATAGGTGGCTGAGCTGTTTGCCTGGACTCACCCTAAGTCAACAGAGGCTGTATTTCCATCACCATTTCCGGGCAAGCTTGTGCTCTGGCATCATCTCCATGTGCCCTGGGGGGTAAATTTAGCTGAGTTTTGAATGTGTGAATGCCGCATTATATCTGAGTGTCTGAAAATCTCCCTCTTCACAAACATGCACTGAACAAGCAGAATCTGTTCTCAATAGGAAACAACTGTGCCGCTGGAGTTGGCAGGAGGAAGCTGGAAAGAAAGCAAGTCGCAGCTCTGCTTCCTACCAAGCTGCCTCTTCCAGCTTCCTGTTGAAGGCCCCTTTGGTTCCCTCTCCACAAACCAGAGGGAAAATCCTGGGTATTCGCATTCACAACTTCAATTGTTTCAAATTAAACTACCCCAGGAGCTGAATTACCTGAGCTAATGTTTCTCACTATTGTGCCTCACTGCAATCTAAGAGGTTTCAAGTAAGATTCCCTGAAGACAGCCATTATTCCTTCATCTGTTCAAAAATAAGGCACTTGCAAAATTGCAAGCGTGTTCACCACAGAAAGTGTTGCTTTGTTTGGTTTCATAAAAGCAGTGTGTGGAAAGAACATATTGACAACAAAATAAAGGTCTAGAAAAAAATAGTCTCCAGCACATCCTTTAGGAAGTTTTATTGAAGCCCTTTGTATTTTTAGGCCCTAACAGAAAAACCTTTGCTGAGCAGCATGCAGAACAGTGTTGCCTGTGCCTGCCTCGCTAGGGCGAGTCCAAGAGGCATGAATTCAAGCAGACCTAGGATTAAATCATAGTGCTGTCACTAAAGTTTTTTAAACAAGTCACTTAAGTTACTCAGAACTGTTTTCCACAATCACAGAATATGTGTTAGGAAAATATGATACGCTTCTGTAAATTGCTCCATAATAGTAGGACTCTAAAGGATCAGAATTGTTCAAGAAGAATTTGAAGGCAGTCTCTGACTTTTAATTCTATGAATTAACTTGAAAAATATTGAGATCTGTTATATGTGGCAGGTAGGTTTGTTGAGTGTGTGTGTGCATGTGTGTTTGTTGGGGTGAGGGGAAGCACTGATACTGAGAAGGTGCATTCCAGGCAGAAGAAACAGGATTTGAAAAATTTCTACAAAAAGAAGGTGTATCCAAGTTTGAGGATTTGAAAAGGCCCATGTGACAGTAAATGCTGAAAAATTAGACTATTAAGGGTGAGTTGGGACCAGGAATGATGATCATTTAGTGCTTTATAAAACCGGAATTTATCTCATTCCCTGGAGGGAATGAATAGGATACTCAGATTAAAATAATTTGTGGAAATTTGAGGAAGATGAATAAAGAGACTGTTTATAAAAGTGTCAGCAAGGTGCAATGAAATCATTAGTGATAGTGCACTTTTGGGGCCTATTTGCCAACCCTAAAACAAAGGGATAAGGGGGAGGGAGCAATGGCTTTAAAGAGACCCAGGGATAGAAAGATTTGAATGAAGAAGTGCTCTGACAGCAGAGTTTGTGAAAGGAACACAGACAGCCCCACAGTAAGGAAACCCAACAAAGCCATAAATAATCTGACTTCACTCGCCTTCGTCCCCCTGTCCTCTTGCTGGTACCTTCCACTGACTGAGTCTTACTGTAGCCAAAGGCAATGAAGCCTACTGATGCCATCATCCATTTCTGTCAGCTCCCAGGGCACTGGCCTGGGCAAGGAAAAAGGGAGAGTGGGTCTGGAGGAACAAATGAAAGGAACATTCTTCTAAAGGAATACGTCTAATCTAATGGCAAAGGGAAGCTTCTAGCCTAGAAATCCTTTGCTTCTCGCACCCATGGTTCTTATGTTGATGTAATTCTCCACTCTGATTGCTTGAGTTGACAGCCTGTACCAAGGACTTGTTAGCTAAATACTCATGAACAAGTCATATTATTTCTCAATTTCTCAATTACCTCATCTATAAAATAGGAATAATAAATAACTGCTGATTAGGATTACTGCAAGAATAAATGCAATAATACATTGAAAGCATGTACAACAGTATCTGACAAATAATAGGCACTACAAAAATACTTCCTCTCCTGACTCAGATTATTGACATTTCAAAGAACAAGGAAGCAAAGTTTAGAGGCTTTTCCAAAAAAAATCATATAACTAGTCAATGTGAGAACTAGAGAGAGAGATTCCACTTCAAAACAGCAAGTCTAATAATGGTAATCTACACTTTCACTGACCACTCTCCTACACTGAATTCCTTTAAGGCACGCATTATGTCTCACTCATTTTGCATCTGAAGAACCCATTATAGCATACGAGGTTTTTCTTCTCAGTAAGTGTTTGATGAATGAGTATATAAAGCACAGTGACAGAAGGCATGGAAGTAATTACTGGAGGACAGAGGAGAGCTTCTCTTGCAAGCCTAAAATCCTTCTGTCTTGTCCTGTATAAATAATTCTATAAATGACAAGATATGACTTGGCTTTTTCAACAAGGTGCTTAGATTCAGTAATATATGGTAAACAGTTAACATATTGTATGACTGCTCTGAGGTCCATTATTTTAGTTCAGTATTTGAATCACCCTTTCTGAAGTGCCCCCACCTCCAGGACATCCCATGTATATACTACAAACAGAGATAATCTATATCTTACTTTTTTATTACTGTTATTATTTTTTGAGATGGAGTTTCACTACTGGCCCAGGCCGGAGTGCAATGGTGCGATCTCGGCTCACCACAAGCTCTGCCTTCCGGGTTCAAGAGATTCTCCTGCCTCAGCCTCCCAAGTAGCTGGGATTACACGCGTGTACCACCACGCCTGGCTAATTTTGAATTTTCAGTAGAGATGGGGTTTCTCCATATGGGTCAGGCTGGCCTCGAACCCCTGCCTGCCTACCTCATCCTCCCAAAGTGCTGGGATTACAGGTGTGAGTCACTGTGCCTGGCCCTATGATCTGTATCTTGTAGAAGCTTGTTAGAGCCAGCATTCTCTGCAGTCTAGGGTGTTTGTTATTGTTTGGCAGAGAAATGATGTCTTATTTAATGTTTTTTGTGGTCTCATTGGAGTTTTATTTATTTCATCTTGCACTGAAAGTATGAGGAAAGCCTGGGGCTTCTCTGTGAAATTGAGTCTGAAAGTGTATAACCAAAGTGGTTATCTTAACATCTTACTTGCATGGAAGGAAGGTAGAATTTTTAAATTACAGCAGAGGCAACATGGTCATCTTAGAATGAATATTGTTCATAGTTCGATGTCCATAAATCCACACAGAAAATAGACTAGGAGTCAGGAGTCGTGGACGGTGTCATTGATAGTTGGACAGTTGTTTCCTAAACATTGAATAGTGGTCAATTCGGTCGGCCACTTGTGAATTCAGAGTAATAACTTGCCTTGCCACCATCTCAGCAGTGGCATTAGAATCAGATGCAATTTTATCTGTGAACATGCTGTGAATAATATAAGGAATAATGTAAAACCCAAAGTTATTATTTTTCCATTTACCGTATTTGACAAATATACATTCTTTTTCCTATGTGGTATTTTTGGTATTCATTGAGGTTTGTTTCTTCCGTTTGGTCAAGTTCTGTGGCTGTGCCAAGTGTAGGTAGGCTCCAGTTTAGAAAAAGGAATAACTGCATCTATTCCCTTCTAGATTTGGATAGCTGTTAGCAGATTTATGGCAAAATTCTGGAATATTCACAGCTTGCAATTGCACACCAGAAAGCTATACTGTGCCTCTAGTCACAGTGAACATTTAGTTTAAAAAACCGAATATGTATTAATCATGTATTAAAAACCAGGTGCTAAGTAGCTAAGTGGTCTCTAAATAAATATTAATAAAATTTGCTCCTTCCCAGGGATGTTCATAGTTTATTACAGTGCATTGCAAATACTAAGAACTTTGGGTAGATAACTTGGTGTCTCTGCACACCTCCATTTTTGTTACGTGTAAAATATGGAGAGTAATTATATCTGCCACTTAATGTTTCTATGAAGATGAAACAAGTTTGATGATTATAAAGCTTTTACACAGCGTATGTCACAAATAAGTGCTGAACTAATGCTGACTAGTGTTTTGGGATTAAGAAGGACACATACAGAAAAAGATCTGTCTATACCTGCTGCATAGTGACAGGCAGAAATGATGCTACTATATGAAGAGTCTTTACCTATCTTCTTTTACTCTCCAAGGAGCAGAGGTATGTTTTGTTGTATATTCAAAGATTAGAGTGTCACAGACATGAATATGATGTTGCAGATATTCCAAACAAGAAAGAAGAAGAATCTTTTTTCTCCAATGGGAAGTATGTGTGTTTTTCTATTGGTCCCTGCCAGCATACACAGCTACTCTCCAATGAAGGGACATTTTAGGAGACTTAAAGTCATTTGGGGTCTTAATAATTAAAATGCTACAAAAGAAAAAATTATTATTTCAATTATCTCTAGAAATTTCCCAAATTTTTGATTGTTCGTCATGAAATTTAAAAAAATCGTATATTTTGCTTTCAATTGAGAGCAAAATGTTTTTCAGACTATGCAGAAACAAGATTGACATTTGTAAAATTTTAAGATTTATGAATCTTATGGGCTATAATTAACTTATCAAGAATTTTTTTTTTAGATGTCATATACGTGGATGTTTTTCTGCACAGAGAACATAGATTTTAGCTTTCGTATCTTTCAATTCTGATTTGACATATATTTTCGGGTTTTGTTTTGTTGTTTCAGTTAATTAGTGACAGAGTGGCTTAGAGAATAACTTTTGGAGAAACTTAGAAGGTGGGAAAGTCACAATGGGCTAAGAGGCTGTGATTGTCTTTCTAAAGGATGTAGACCATGTCCTGGGTTTTCAGGGACTATTAGGACAGCGATAGATGAAAGGGGAGGGGTAGGAAGGCTTCTCATTGAGTAGGAAAGGCATCCCTAATATTACGCATGCATGAAGGTGGTGGGTAGAGAGGTCAGCAGACAGGTCACCTGCAAAATACAATACCTACATCTGTCTTTGGGAAGGCGTTGTGTTCATTCATGGGAAAAATGGAGGAAAATTATTGTGGTGGAGACATTCTTTAAAAGGTGGTGGAAATCTAGGGCATATATTATAGTTTACAGGTATAACCATACATTATTACAAATCTGGACAGTTATGCAAATCCCTATGATCTCTTCTTTGAGACGTAGTTGCAGATTATTTCCTAGATGATAATGAATTTGCCTCTGCTGCTTGAAAGTGCATTTACAGTCACTTCATAAAGCCCTTAAACTCACGTGTGAAAGGAGCTTTGTACTCATCAGAATTAGTCTGGACTCATGTTTCCTGTGATGTGTATTGAGTTCATCTGTAGTACAGCTGCAGCCAGAACTCTGAAGATGGAAACTGCTAGTTCCTCTTGAGGACAAGTCAATGTTAAAAATCCCAAATGAGACTAAGTTCCGCTAGCACTGCATGAAAAATGAGAGTGTAGATACAGGTAAAAGACCTATTTTGGACCCTAACCTCTGACTGAGTTTCTTCAGAATTAGAATATATTTTCAAAAGGGACATATAAGAGAATTATTTTCACAAAGATATTTTGAGGGTCTTTATATCACTTGATGAGAATGAAAAGTGGGGAAGGGGATTAACATTTATTGAATGACGGTAAATATACAAGGCTTTTGTGTACATTTCATCTTTATAAAAATCCTCTGAAATAGACATCATTATGCCTTGTAAATAAAAGCATTGCTAGGGCAGTGGTTGTTGTCAGTGTTTAAAATAGTGCCTGTTACATATCATAATAGATGCTCAGTTACTATTTGTGAAAAAAAGAGTAATTGAATTGAATCTTGTAGTTGAAGAAATAGTTGTAGAGAACAGTTGAGTACATTTTTCAGGAATGACCAGCAAAGAGACCATGGGCTAGGCATAGTGTATGTGGGAAGTGAGAGAACTCAGATTGGAATGTAAGTCTATCAAGTATATTTTAATACTCCTCCCTGATGACATTTTTTTCATGACATAAAAAATAAGCTATATAATTCTCAGTAAGGTGGTTGCTACGGATTTGTAAGTTATCTATGAAGCAGGCAGAGCTGCTGACACCCCTGGATTGTTCTACAATGGAATCCTCCTCTCCTGATCAGTAGACTAGAGAGAGATTTTACATGAATTTTACATGAATCTTTGTCAGCTGCCTTAAATCCTTTTTTTCTGGAATCAGGTTGAGAAAACATAATCACACAAATAAGTAAGGCTGAGGGTGTACTGTGATTTTATTTTCATTTCAACAGGTATTTACTGTGTGCCAACTATGTTTTCCTGCTTCAGGTATGCAGTATTAGAAAATAAAGATATAGCAGAGAAAAGATACAATTCCTGCCTGAATTTGCTCAGTTTTATTTTCGGTGAAAGAAGAATCTAATCAGTGCTTTTAAAACCTGGTTGTATATAAGAATAACCCATGGTGTTTGCTGAAAGAACAGAATTAGACTATCTGGGTTTGGGTCTGAGGATTTCTATTTTTATCAAGAGCCCCAGATCATTCTGATGCACAGCCACATTTAGGAAACACTGAATTAGATTCATGCTAGAATCCCTTCCAGCTTTTGAATTCTATGACTTTCTATCATTACAGAACTTTCTCACAAAAATAGGGAGAAAAAGAAGTATACGTTTCTGCCAATAGAGCATTACTCTGAAAGGAAACTCGATGGCAAAAAAAGGATGAGACTTTGTAAGGATGAGAGTTTGATCTGGAAGGTCATGGGCAGCTTTGGCCAGCACCAGCCCAAATTCAGAATGGTTTAGGCCAGATGTAGATTCCCTAGGGTGGGTGCTTGATAGCAAACAGCATGAATTGGGTTGGAGGGCTAGTGAAGACTACAAAAGAGTAGGCCAGGAGGGTTTAAATGAGGGCATTTAGCATAGTGTATTGCACATGGTGAACTGTCAGTGAATTTCTGCTTGAAGGGTGATTATTATTAGGGTGGTGGGTGGGTAATTAGGATGGGAACTGAGATAGGAAAGCACCCACATTTGATCAGCATATAGAAAGGAGATTTAATTGGCCCCAGTGAGGACCACTCAACGGAGGTTTCAAATAAGACAAATGAAGCTGCATTCCCTAGGCATTCTCTGTAGTGTGTGGGTGATTTGTATTGACTGCTTACTGCTTTCAGAGTGCTAGTCAACAACTTTAAGATACCACTATAATAAAAGAGATCATGAGGGGACTAGTATCTCTTGAGCACCCACACTGTACCAAATACTGTAAAGTGGCTTGCATGTTAAACCATTTAATTCTTAGATTTACCCACTGCAGTAGGTGACATTGGTGACATCAGTCCCATTTCCCAGTAGGGGAACTGAGACTCAGTTATATTTACCCATTGTTATGTAAAAATCATGGTCTAAACCTTGGCCTGAGTTGAGAAGTACTTACCATGCTCTTTTAACAGTCACTTGGAAAAATCACCATGATGGTTGTTATTCTTGTATGTGCCTTAGTGATCATAAATTCACTCATTTTTCTAAGGCCTTTAGAATGTCCCAGTGTTATATTTGGTTTGTTTTGCACTTTGGTTCAGGTGTGGCGAACTCAAGGGACTTAAACTAATTACGAAAAATAAGCCAGCCCAGTTGCTTGTATTTCCAATGTCCTTTCTCTTTAGTAAGGTAGTAAATTATCATGTATGTCTATACCTTATTAGCAAAGCTAAAGAATGCAACTGTTTGCCTTCTTTAGAAAAAGAACTTCAGTAAAAAATGGCCTTCTTTATACAAAGCCTCTTAATAAATAGGGATCAGTTCTCTTCATTACAGAGAATCAAAATAATGGCCATTGAGAGGTATATGCTTAAAAAACGCCATTTGTTAGTCTTAGTGTAGGCCAGGGTTGTTTTACAAACACTGAAACATAGGTAAACAGTTGTTAATATTGTATTAAAGATAAATGACATTTGTTAACATTGTTAATGACCATAGCAGCTAACATTATTTATTGAATGGTTAATGTCTCCCAGCACTAGGCTCTTGAAATGCTTTCCATACTTTATTTGATTTTCATAAGGACCCTACATACTGGATCTCTTTTTGATCTCCATTTTACTATGAAGAAATTAAATTTTACAGAGATCGAATTCCTTTAAACATCCTGCTAGTAAATTTAATGCAAAGATTATGCTGGTTTAACTCTCAGCCCATCTCTTGAAACATATCATTAAATTAGCTCTAAGTAAATAAATCTTTTCATATAGCAGAATATTTTTTTAAAGCTATTAATTATGTTTAAAGGCAGAGGAAAATGTCCATGGCACAAAAGTAAGTCTGTATGACACATACCAAGGAAAGGTATATATACATTTTGGAAAATATTTGAAGGAAATACGTCAAAACATTCACATTTTTCACTAAATGGTTGAATTATATATGTACTCTTGTGTTCTGCTCAAAACATCTAGGTTTTCATATTTTCTGTAATAACTATTTATAGATATAAAGACAAGTATGTACTATTAATTAAAATAGAATCTATTAAGGTAGCAGAAGGATTATAAGAAAATACATCAAAATATTGAGAAGGCTTTTATGTAGGCAACAGAGCTATGAACATGCAATAATATAATTCTTTGGCTTATAATTTTGATAGGCTCATCATAGAAAATATTTTAAAAATCCAAATGCCTTAGTTAGCATTCAAGATCCTTTATCATCTAGCCCCTGTTTACCTTTCCGGAATTAATTCTTAAAACTCTCTGTCAAATATATTCTATTTTCTGATTTTACCAAATCACTTGGAGGTGCTATATTCTATCACGAGTCGGTGTTTGTATATGTGATTCCATTTGTCTGGAATCACAAAACTATAACGGTTTCGAGGGCAAAATCATTATAGTTTTGTGATTCCAGGCAAAAGAATTGTATCATTTTAACTCTGGTGTCCAATTTTCCTAACACACTACTTACAATATAGTAAGCCTTTTAAAATATGTATTTACAGAGCAAATAAATGATTTTCTTTCACATACTCCTCCATTTTCAGTATAACAAAGTGACAGATGATCTGGGCTTTAGAGACAGTGGAATTAAAGAGTGCTGCATAACATTCACAGTGACTCTATGCTTTCTGTTTCAAAGTTTTACAGTGCAAATATATTCATATACTACTTATATAATTTGAAATAAAAAGAAGAGGAAACGTGTTTTATTATAATGTTCTTCGACAGAAAAGTAAAGTTGAGATATTATTATTAGCCATTATCATCTTTTAATCCTTTGTTTAAAGACTGCCTCTTTTCTAAAGCCTTCTTGAGTTCCTCTTAGACTCAGTTCACTTCTCTATCTTCTTAGCTTTCATTTTGATTTTGATGTCTCTATATCTACATATTCTGCATCAAATTATTCTATAATTTACCACTATAATGTGAATGAAAGCACAATGTCTAAATCACCTTTATACACTGAAGGCTTAACTCACAGTGTACATTTGGCTAACAACTGAACATGTATGTGGAATCCTTTCTCAAATAAGTCACAGATTCTGTAAAAGACCTCACCGAGAAAGTGAGATTTGATTAAATTTTTCATCATCTTCTCTGTTATTCTTAGTGAAGCATGTTTGGCCACGCTGTCTAAAATTGTCTCATTCTATCCCTTGTCAAACACTAGTCCCCTTCCCTCTTATATTTTCTCCTTAGTATTTGTTAACATCTGACATACTTTATTATTTTAACTTATATTTTTTTTCACCCTTAAGTTCAGGGTGCAAGTGCAGGTTTTTAACATAGACAAACTTGTGTCATGGGGATTTGTTATATGGATTATTTCATCACCCAGGTATTAAGCCTGGTAATCATTAGTTATTTTTCCTCACCCTCTACCTCCTTTTCCCCTCCACCCTCTGAAAGGCCCCAGTGTATGTTGTTCCCCGCCATGTGTCTATGTGTTCTCATCATTTAGCTCCCACATATAAGTGAGAACATGGAGTATTTGGTTTTGTGTTCCTGTGAGAGTTTGCTAAGGATAGTGGCGTCTAGCTCCTCCATGTCCCTGCAAAGGACATGGGCTCATTCTTTTTATGGCTGGATAGAATTTCATGGTGTCTATGTACAACATTTTGTTCACACAGTCTATCATTGATGGACATTTAGATTGATTCCATGTCTTTTCTATTGTGAATAGTGCTACAATGAGCACACATGTGCATGTGTCTTTATAACAGAATGATTTACATATTCTGGGGTTACATACCCAGTAATAGGATTGCTGCAATGAGTGGTTTTTCTGTCTTTAGGTCTTTGAGGAATTGCCACAATGTGTTCTACAATGGCTGAACTAATTTACACCCCCACCAAAGTGTATAAGGGTTCCCTTTTCTCCCCAACCTCACCAGCATCTGTTATTAACCATTCTGACTGGCATGAGATGGTATCTCATTGTGGTTTTGATTTGCATTTCTCTAATGATCAGTGATGTTGGGCATTTTATCATATGTTTGTTGGCTGCCTTCCTATCTTCTTTTGAAAAGTGTCTGTTCATGTCCTTTGCCCACTTTTTAATGAGGTTATTGCTCTTTTCCTTGTATGTTTAAGTTCCCTATAGATGCTGGATATTAGACCTTTGTCCGATGCATAGTTTGCAAAAATTTTCTCCCATTGTGTAGGTTGTCTGTTTACTCTGTTGATATTTTCTTTTGATTTTCTTTGATGTATACAAACATTTTATGGCTCGACTCTCTTCCCTAAAATGTGAGTTCCATATACATATAAATATGTATGTGTATGTGTGTGTGTATATATATATGTATGTATATATATGTATACGGAACATATATAAACACACATACATATGAAACATACATACATATATCTGTATGTATATATGTTTCTATTTTGTTCACTGCTATATCCCTATAACCTAAAACAGAACCTGGCATTTAGGAGGTATCCAATTGATAGTTGTTGAATAAAGCTATGTCATGTACAAAAATTACAGATATGCATGGAAGACAGGAAAAATAGAGGATCTCTACTATATACCATCTAAATCCTTTATTTGACTATTGTTTTGACAATCAGTGGTGGCTCTGAACTTTTAAGACTCTGGAAAAATTTTTGAGTGAAAAGCATTTATATTTATAGCTTAGTATGGATAGGTTTTCCCTAGCAGACAGTTAAGTGAAGGTATGAGTGAGCAGCATTTTATTACATGTAAATAATCTGTTAAGAGGCCACTCTCAGCCTCTGGTACAAGGTAACCTGAGAAAGGAACTGCCTTTTACCTTAAAAACTTGTTCACAATCCTGTGCCTCACACCAACTGGGTAAAGAAGGCTATAAAGCTTTACCCCACAAATTATAGTCAAGATAGTTTTAAATGAAAACATCCTTAACGCAGAAAAATCAGCTACTGGCCATTTTTTTTTCTCTGTAATAGGGAGGCATGTCCAGCTTACCCAAAATGAACTCAACACATGTTAGAAAAAGTTAAAAATAATATTGGAGGGTGTCTTTCTGTCTAATCTCCATGAAAATTGTTGTTATGTGCCCTATGCAGAGACCATTTCTATGGACAAATTCACACAAGTTTGTAGGAAAATGATTACTCTGTGTGTGTGTGTGTGTATACTGAGTTTATATTGCTTGGCACAAAACCAGTCCCTATAGAGGGCAACAAAATCCTGTAAGGTTCACAGTATCTCAGATGGGTTTTTCCATAATTTAAAAATAAATACACAGTGGTTAATGTGGGATAGCCATCATGTAGCATTTCTGTATGTTGCTTCAAATCCTGGCTCCACCTACTTGTGTGATTTTAAGTACACTCTTGAACCTTTCTGAAATTTATTCTCCCTAGGTGCAAATTTGGGAATAATAGAACCTTAAAATAGGATTCTTAGGGAGATTAAATAAAAGAATACATGTAAAGATTTAGCTCCATGACAGTGACACAAAAGCAAACTCAGTAATGGTTGGCCATAACAGTGAATATTTTCATCATGAAAAGAGCAACTAATTTGTCTCCTGTCTAGAAATTCAATATTTTTTGGTGGGAGCACAAGGTTGAGAGAGGTCCCTGGAAGAGGTGGCATCCTGTCATTGAAGCCACCTCAGCATCATCATTAGAAAATTCAAACTAAGAATGAACTATTTCATATTTTATTGATTCTGTTAACTAAAGAATACAGCACTGGGAACTGTACAAAAGCGGGGAATACTCATTTTCTCATGCTTACCAAGTATCTGGTGGTTACAAAAACACAGTTTAATATTACTGTTTATAGCATTATCTTTCATCATAAGTGCCATTAATCATGCATGCTTATACTGTTAATGTAAATTTTAGTAATTATTCCAAACAAGAATAGACCTCTCCAGATTCATACTATTACAAATGCACATCCATAACCTGATTTTGTGCCATTTGGATCAGTCTCCATCTAGTCACTGACAGGATGTTTTTCACTCATTTCCAACCAACTATCTATGAACTCACTTTCAGTAATGAAGTTTTTATGCCTTCAAGGTGAATATAGATGAGAATATCTTCTTTTACCAAGATCATCAAATATGTGAAAAGAAATTGACAAAGGAAAAGACAGCTTTTGTTCTCCACAGTACTGGATGCAAATTTGAAAGACCGTTCACTTTTATGAAGACACACCTCATTACTTCTTAATTTCTTTCCACAAAAACAGAGTGGGGGATGTAAGGTGTGACTAAATGACTAGTGATACCTAATTTTCACAAACTGAACACATGGCCTGTCACTGGGTATTTGGACAATTCACATTTCTAAATTAATTAGCAAAGCAGTGAGAAGGAAACATCAAATAATAGAATATTCTCTTGGTTCACATTTAGTCAAGATTTCATTGCCTGGCTGAGAATTACTAACAATTAACACCTGTGCCTTTAGCCTGCAACCATATTTGGTATTACGTTTTTACCTTTCTCTGCTGTCGGCCTTTATTGGAGTGTGGAATAGCAGATTATGTTGTTAACCACTCCTCTAAAATTGTGGAAAAATCTCCTTAAGCTGATAAGCCACTTCAGCAAAGTCTCAGGAATCAAAATCAATGTGCAAAAATCACAAGCAACCTATATACCAATAACAGACAAACAGAGTGCCAAATCATGAGTGAACTCCCATGCACAATTGCTACAAAGAGAAAAAAATATCTAGGAACACAACTTACAAGAGATGTGCAGGACCTCTTCAAGGAGAACTACAAAGCACTGCTCAAGGAAATAAGAGAGGACACAAACAAATGGTAAAACTTTCCATGCTCATGGATAGGAAGAATCAATATCATGAAAATGGCCATACTGCCCAAAGTAATTTACAGACTCAATGCTATCCCCATAAAGCTACCAATGACTTTCTTCACAGAATTAGAAAAAAACTGTATTTCATATGGAACCAAAAAAGAGCCTGTATAGCTAAGACAATCCTAAGCAAAAAGAACAAAGCTGGAGGCATCATGTGACCTGACCTCAAACTATACTACAAGGTGACAGTAAGCAAAACAGCATGGTACTAGCACCAAAACAGATATATAGACCAGTGGAACAAACAGAGGCCTCAGAAATAACACCATATATCTATTAGCATCTGATCTTTGACAAACTGACAAAAACAAACAATAGGAAAAGGATTCCCATATAATAAATGATATTGGGAAAACTGGCTAGCCATACACAGAAAACTGACACTTCCTTACACCTTATACAAAAATTAACTCAAGATGGATTAAAAACTTAAATTTAAGACCTAAAACCATAAAAACCCTAGAAGAAAACCTACGCAATACCATTCAGGACCTAGGCATGGGCAAGGACTTCATGACTAAAACACCAAAAGCCATGGCAACAAAAGCCAAAATTAACAAATGGGATCTAATTAAACTGAAGAGCTGCTGTATAGCAAAATAACCTCATCAGAGTGAACAGGCAATCTACAGAATGGAGAGAAAACTTTTGCAATCTGTCTGTCTGACAAATGGCTAATATCCACAATCTACATGGAACTTAAACAAATTTACCAAAAAAAGAAAAAAAAAACATCAAAAAGTGGGCGAAGGATATGAAAAGACACTTCTCAAAAGAAAACATTTATGCGGCCAACAAACATATGAAAAAAAGCTCATCATCACTTGTCATTAGAGAAACACAAATCAAAACCACAATGAGATACCATCTCATGCCAGTTAGAATGGCAATCATTAAAAAGACAGGAAACAACAGATGTTTCAGAGGCTGTGGAGAAATGGAAACATTTTTGCACTGTTGGTAGGAGTGTAAATTAGTTCAATGATTGTGGAAGACAGTGTGGTGATTCCTCAAGGATCTTGAACCAGAAATGCCGTTTGACCCAGCAATCCCATTACTGGGTATAAACCCATTGAGTATAAATTATTCTACTATAAAGACACATGCACACTTAGGTTTATTGCAGCACTATTCACAATAGTACAGACTTGAAACCAACCCAAATGCCCATAATGATAGACTGAACAAAGGAAATAATGCAAATATACACCATGGAGTATTATGCAGCCACAAAAAAAGGATGAGTTCACATCCTTTGCAGATACATGGATGAAGCTGGGAACCATAATTTTCAGCAAACTAACACAGGAACAGAAAACAAAACACCACATGTTCTCACTCATAAGTGATAGTTGAACAATGAGAACACATGGACACAAGGAGGGGAATATTACACAGCGGGACCTTTAAGGGCAGGGGTGAGGGGGGGTCGAGGGGGAGGAATAGCATTTGGGTAAATATCTAATGTAGAAGACATGTTGATGGGTGCAGCAAACCACTATGGCACATGCATACCTATGTAACAACCCTGCACATTCTGCACATGTATCTCACAACTTAAAGTATAATTAAAAAAACAGACATAAACATCATCATTCTGGATAGTAATTACTATTAATTAAGATCAATTTATTGATGCATTACTAAAACAAAAACTTCTCTCATTCATAAAAATTGCCATTTCTTTTAATGACTCCAGAAAGCTGATAAACTCCTTTGTGATACACACTTATCATATGAGCAATGTTTTCCTGACTTCATTCCTGCCCACCCTCCAGCTTCATTGTCCGCCACTTCACCCTTATACGTGAGGCTCTAGTAATATTGAACTGCTTCCCACTACCCGCATGCATCATGCTATTTCGTAGCCCTGTGACTTTGCTCAGTATTATTCTGCTGCTTGAAGGATGCAATCGTATGGCCTGACACAAATCACCTTTGATTCTTCTAATATACCTTAGATGTCACCTCCTCCAAGAAGCCTTCTTTGAACATATAAGTGCAGGCCAATTATATGTCTATGCTGTCACCTCACTCTGTGTAGTTCTACATAATGGTGCAAATGTCCAACAAATATTTAATGAAAGAAACTGAATATCACTTGCCAAGTTACACCAACATCATTGGAATATATCGGTTTATCTTCCTGTCACTCTTGAGACTAGGACAGACATTATTGGTGGGACTATTTTTTGTTGTTGTTAACTGCAATATCCCCCAGTGCCTTACAATGTTCCTGGCATGGAGTAGCCACATGACCTATGTTTACAGAAAGTAACTGAAAGATCAGTGCCAAACAGTATTAAGCTGAGTCAGATTTGCTCAAGAGTAGTTGACCGAAACAATCACAGCATCCATTTTGTTCATCCTAGATAACCTAACAGCGTGTTTAAAAATGAGTTTTCTGACTTTCTGAACAGCTATCAGAATTCATTTCTTCTATGCTATAAAAAGGGTGTGTGTTCCAGCTGCAGTGTAAGTTGACCTAGGACCACTGAATCAATGCTCTCAGCGTAAGAGATGCCATGCAAAAATGACCACAAAAGTAAGATTTCTCCGGAGTCTCTTGGATTACATTCTAGTGCCCTTTTCACTAATTGACACAATAATTATTCGTCCAATTCCCCTTTGAAACATCCCTACCTATCACCAAATTTGACCACTCCTTTCTCTGAGCCCCACTACACACTGTACGTTTCTCTATCACAGAACTTAGCAAACTAACCCAAAACCAGTTGTTGAAATGCAGTCTTTTCTGTTTCACTGAAAATTCCCCAAAGGCAAAATTATTTTATTAATTTCTACCCTTAAAGAATCTGATCTCATGGCTAGCCCATGGAAATATCAATTAATGTTTTTCGAATGAATGAACCTATGTCCAAAGGAATAAGTTGAGCTATAGTGTTATTAATAAATGTTATAAATATATAAAATAAAAATTGCAATATTTGAAAACAAGATATAATTAACCTTGGTTCTGGGGAAAGAAGTGACATTTGCTGAACTGTGATGTGTCACACACTGTGCTGGGGGTACGAGACAGTTTGTCAGTGTTATCTTGTCACACCTTAACAACTCGTAAAAATAAATACAATCGCCTTATTTTTCAGATGAGGACACTTGAATTTAGAGAAGAGGATCATAAATTTAAGATATTTCTGATATCAAAGTTTCTTTTTTTACTGTTCACATATTTTTTTGCTGTTCAGAGAATTAAAGTGAAAAATACTCAGGATGAGTGTGACTGCATGAAGAAAGAAGACGAAGAGATTTCTGAGTAAGGGCCAGTGGGGTGACAAATACTCTTTACCATGCAAAATTTTATTGGCTCAGATTACAAGGTCTCCTTCCATCCACTTGATTGTCCACTGCCCACCTCTCTAATTAGACAGAACTCATTCTGCCGTAGAGACTTAGGATGTCGTGTCCTGAGTATAGTTTTCCAGGACTGGGCAGCACCGACGGATGCCTTAAATTAAGATTCTTGCCAAAGAAGACTTTCAAAGCAGTGATTGCTTCAGTGCATTTTCTGTTTATGAATTTCCTTAGTACTTTTATTATAGCCCATTCTATTGATCTTGCTAAATGAATTTTATAGACATGACCCAATAAATCTATTTATCAGTAATTAACTATAACAGCAAATGGAAATTCATTTTCTATAGGATCGAGCTCTACCTTGTACTATAATGTGTAGTTTCTCAGAGTATTGATGCCTGCATTATTCTCTTCACTAGATTAGAAGCTTTTTGAAAGTAGAAACAAATTCAGCTTAGCAGCTTATGCCCAGCATCTAAGATAATACCTTGAGTATAACAGCTGCCAATTAAAAAGAGTCAGTCATTGAATAACTTAAAATATATATAATTATCTTACCTGTTTGGGAAGGTTCTAGAAATCCTGACAAAAATATACATGTTGATATAAATATTTTTTCCCCATCTTATGTATATGAAATATGAAACTCAGTGAAATCAAATACTCCTCAGACTATGCATTGTGAGGGATGGGAACCACATTCTTGACTCTGAATTCTCTCCTTTTGTAATTTAAGCATCTTGGAGGCTAGGAGTTGTCTTAATACAGCATATCTTGAGAATCCAGCAAATTTTCTATGAGGTTCTCTGTTTTCAGAAATTGCAAGCTATTATCTAAGCTATGGTGGTTTTAGACATATTAACAAGTGAAAATTAAGAAGCTGAAACTAGGAGTTTTTGCAGTTGCACATTAAAATTTCTGAGAGTTGCCCCACAGGTCTACAGACGTTTTCTCTGCTTCTCTCTCTTATATAATAGCAGATAAACTTCTCAAGAACATGTATAAATTTTATTCTTGTTCATTGTTCTAGGCGAGTGCAAGGACGTTAGTAAACTTTAGAGAAAGGCATTTGGCATCCATGAAAACAAAAATGCAGTAGTGAGAGAAATGTAGGAAAAAGAGGGCCTATGACCAACCCCACCTGTACCTGAGAGGTTTCTTGCTGCTTCTAGATCACTAGTTTCCTGCTGTCTGCTTGTTTGGCATTTCTAAGACCATGAACAGTATTTACCGAAGTATGGCATTGTTGATAAAAACATTCATCAATAATGACCTAAAGTAATCTTGTGTATTTCCAGTAGGGCTTCTGGGAACATACAAGCTTATTTTAGGTCATTATTGATGAATATTTTTATTTCACTAGTCATGTGTTTTTATGATTAACTTATATTTATAAAATCACTCTGTTTTTCCACTTAGAGGAGAATTACTACAATTCAGTAGCAAAATATCAAATAAATAAAAGATGAGCAAATAAACATTTCTTCAAAGAAGGCACACAAATGGCCAATAGGTCTATGAAAGGACTCTCCGTATCACAAATTACAGAGCAACGCAAATAAAAACTACAAGATATCATCTAACATCTGTTAAGATGATGATGATTTTTTAAAAAGATATGTGTTGGCAAGAATGTGGAGAAACTAGATCCCTTGTACTCTTTTGGGAGGAATGCAAAATGGCATAGTAGCTATGAAAAACAGCAGAAATGTTCCTCAGAAAATGAAAAACCGAAATACCGTATGATCCAAGAACCCTACTTCTGGAGACCCACTCTCCCATGTTTTTTGCAACATTATTCACTAAAGCAAATTATTTCCAATAAATGAATGACTGAAGTTCAGGAAAGAGTTACAATATAAGTTGATCCAAATATCTGTTTTAAAATTTTTCTCGCAAAATAATAAGCTCTCTCAGTTACACTTACTTAATATGCTATAACTTTGTAACTTTTTAAATTATGGAATATTTTTATCATTTTCTGTCTGTCACAGATGCTAGTAGCAAAGTTCTGTGTAACATTTTTCTTCAAAACAAATACTTGGTACAGTAAATTCTAAACAACCAATTACGCATTTATTACGTGCTTGTTATTGTCAATGAATATGGAAAACTGGAAATGGATTCTAGAAATAGAGTCAACAATATTTGGTAACTAGATGGCTGTGCTAGCTGACCAGCAAGAGACATCATAGATGGATTCTGAATTTGCTAAATTAGTATTGAATTAGATAAGAGCATGTTAAAATAAATAAATTCTCTAATCTACTCATAAACTAGTCTCATTTTATTGAGATTCCACATTTGATTTTTTCAATTCAAAATAAACCTCTCAAGCTATTCCTGCTTTTATAACACTCAAGTTATTCATTTTTAATGAAATCATCTTATGTAATTCTAAGAAACACATTAAGTTTAGTTGCAATTTTTAAAATGATGATATTCACCACCTTCTCACTCCTGTCGCATGGGCTTTTCCTTCACTTGCCCAAAGATAGCTATTACTTTAAGAGTGAAATGATATCTCTCAGCTTCCCTGGCACTCTGTGGTCAGTAAATTTTGTCTAAAAATGTAGCTTTGCCAGCATTCATTTTGCTGAAATTGAAATACAACGAGTTCTCAGGATAAACATTTTCTGTGCCCATTACCTTGTTGTATGGTTTCACGCTGGTAAAACTTTGTTTGTTCCTGTTGCTATCATCTTTGCCAACTTTCTCTCCACACAGCAATCTGTAATAATAACTTGCCCAGGAGTGAGCTTAGTCCTCAGTCTCTGAGCCAAGGAAATCCTGGAAGTAGGTTGGGGCTTCCTTCCCACTGACTGGTATACAGGATCTGAAATAGGTCTGCTGCCTTCATGCCTGATATCCTGGGCAGGTAGGCAGTCCCAGGGTGTACCTAAGACAGGGTATCCCTAAGAACAATGCCACACACTTGCATTGATATCTGTTTGTGCATTCTGTCTTTCCATTAGTTTATAACTGAAAAATAGTTCATCATCCTTTCATTTTATTCTCAAACCTGCAAAGACATAATGTCAAAATGTCAGACTGTTCAGGGGACACTGACTGGGTTAACACTGTCCTTCACTCTACTGATACTACATACTACATGCACAGCCAGCCACAGGCCCCTTCCCAGGATCATGAGGTGGTGTAGTAGTGAAATTGATAACAAAATTCAAAAGACACAAACATTAATTATTTCTATGCTGGAGCAACCATATGGCCTGGTTTTCTTGTAACACTTCCTTTTATAATTGTTCTCCCAGAGTTACAACCCTCCTAAGCACTCTCAAAGTTGTACTCATTTAGACAATCATTTGTGGTCACCCTATTTATGTCCTTAGAAAAACCTGTTCACCTTTGGGAGGCTAAGGTGGGTGGATCATGAAGTCAGGAGATTGAGACCACCTTGTCAACGTGGTAAAACCTCATCTCTACTAAAATACAAAAAATTAGCCAGGTGTGGTGGTGCACGCCTATAGTCCCAGCTACTCCAGAGGCTGAGGCAGGGGGAATCGCTTGAACATGGGAGGCAGAGGTTGCAGTGAGCCGAGATTGCGCCACTGCACTCCAGTCTGGCAACAGAGCAAGAATCCGTCTCAAAAATAAAAAATAAAAAAGAAAACCGGCAGGGATTGAACCCTATGATTTCTAATGACCATTCAAGTTTTAACATTTTACAGCATAAGATCAACCTCAAGTACACAGAAATGCAATAAACCTAAAAAAAATACTTTCCTGAGAGTAACATATCCCTAACGTTAGCATGAAATTAACTTTATTTTTGGATACAGAGACTGACTTTTGCGGGATCTTTGTGTTTTAATGCGCAAGTTGATTTTATGCTTATCCAACCATTACACAGGTAAAGAAGGGTAAGTTCGGAATGTCCAATAAGCTTATTTTCTCCCAAATTTCTGTATCTCTTTGCAAGTGGCTAGATGTGTAGGTCTTAGTCAACTCAAAAACAGGACAGGTTGATAACAGCAGCTGAATTTTGGAGCCCCCGCCTTTTCTAAAAAGGCTAGTCAACCAAGAAATGTCTCTTATTACACAGTAGAGTTAATGTTCCCTGACTTCCTTTACAAAATATGTGAATGTGAGGGGCATGGGGTCCTGCTTTGCTGGCATTTTTCACAGTGCCTCCGGCTGGTCTATGCAGGCACATTTCCCTGCTGGATGGGAATTGAAGAGGAGACTGCATAATTCACTGATTCTCTGCCATTAAATCCTTGCATGGTAATACTATAATACACCATGAGAAGATTAGAGTGCCCCTTTCATGGTATCAGTAGCTATTATACTAGGGACACTGAACTTGTTATCAATACATTGAAAATGAGGCAGCTCAGTTTGACAAGAAGACTGTAGGAAAAGGTCTGACCCCTATGCGAAGGTCCCCATGCCATGCCTCTGCAGCCTTGTCACACAGCTTCCAAGTCTGTCCCTTCATCTAGGAAATACGTGCAGTGGATAGATCAGATTAAATGCCAGACCAGTAAACTAACTAAATAAACTGATTATGGAATCTAGGATTAGGAAAATCAAGGTCACTAGAAAAAGAAAGGAAAATTGAATCACATATACCTGTTGAGACCTAGATGTACCTGCAACTTAAAGCTCACACTGTGAAAGGATTTCCTGTCTTCAATGAAGATGATATATTCTCATAAGATACTACTTCTTATGCTCAGACACAGATTTCATTGTGGATGGCTCCTTTAGCGGTGTAATGCTATCTGGGCACACATCTAGATCTCAACCTTTCCACAGGTAGAGGTAAAAGTTGAATTGACCCTAGATGTCTAGCCTCCACAGCTATGTTGAGGTCAAGATAGTTTTTTTCCTCTGGGAAGCCTGGTGCCTTAATCTAGTAGGTATTCAATAAACACTTAAATGTTGATTAAAAGTGATAAAATTCAGGATCATATAATATGTATGAAATATCTTTTATGGGCTAAGTTTTCTTTCAGATCTTTCTTGCTTCAAAAATAAGAAAATTGAACCTCAGAGAGTCCATAATGCTTGTAAATGGAACAAGAATTATTGATTTTTTGAAGCCCAAGTTTAGTGATCTGTCCTCCATACTGACATGCCAGTACTGAGAGGGCCTACAAAAAAATTGTTACGTAAGACCCTTGTACAGAACATTTTGTATTATTTTTCCCCTTATATTTGGAAAATAAAAAGGGAGGGGAAGGAGCTTGTCATGATTTTAAGCAGGCTCATCCTGGCCAGAGATTTTTATCATGTCTCTTCTTTCACATCTATCTCAACTACAAGATACAGGATCCTTTTAAACAGATTTAAAAGACAAACTGAAATTCAACTTTAAAATGACTTTTTAAATGTCATCAAGTTATATTTGGAAACTTCATGAATGAGAGCAATTATGCAATACCATAATTATCAGGTCCATGAACCTTTCCAACAAATATACAATTCATAGTTACAATATTGCAAAAGACATATGTGAAAATGAATAAACAAAAATAAAGGCAATTGTGAAATTTCATCTAGTGAAAATAGATTTTTAAAAGTATGTTACTAAGAGAGTATTTTTGAAGCAAGACAGCATGAGTCTTCCTAAAGGACTGAAATCATAGGAAGTTTTGAAATGTTTCTGTATTTTATATTGTTTGTACTTTAGCATTTAGCATAATTATAAAATCTATTTTATTATAATATGTGGTATAACAGAGTATAAAAAAGATTGGTTATACAATGCAAAACCGGTAACCTAAGAATCATGTTTCAACATTTCTGCAATAAATTAAAATTTATAAATGTTGTGGAAAAATCAATGGGCAGAACCACAGAAAAATGATGTCTTCAGATTACACAATTGCACTTGAAATGCTGCATTTCCTAAATTTTGTTATAATTAAATATGTATGCACATCCAAGCCTTTATTTAAAACTGCCCATCTATTGTTGGAACAGCTGGGTAGAAAATGTATTAGAAGAACTCTTTAACTCCACCATCTGCTTCTGCAAATGTGAAGATCTCTGACTTCATGATTCTTAATCAGTCCATTTAAACATGAACAACTGTTTCACAGTTAAGAAAGCGATGCACATACCTGTGGACTACATTTTCTTCTCTTAATGTTGAATGTTTAAGTAACATAAAGTGGTCAACGGATTACGCCCTGATCCTTCCTTCCATCTCATCTAACACAGTCACCCTTACACCTCTCTACTTACTAATCTTGACATTATCCTGCCCAAAAATCTTTATGACTTCTTATGGACTGCTGAATGAAATTATGACATTTTGTCATTGCTTTCAAGACTCTCCTTAATGAAATCTCATACTCATGCCCAGCTAACCTTCTACAAATACCCAAAGCTCTAGTCTTGAACCTTTCATCGAAATTAACTGCTCTTGGTCACGCATTTCTTACCCTCTCTTCTTCCCCTATCTTTACATGCTCCAGTTTCACATGCCATTCAATGTGCGGCTAAAATGCTGCCTTGTTCATGCAGAATATTTTTCACTTTCCAGTAGAAGAAATTTTTCTATTTCCAAAATTTCCATAAAATTAAAAATACATATTTCATAGTGCATAGCATTTTTTACATTGCCATTTTATATCCTTTACTAGACTGTAACCACTTGGACTTCTAAGCCTTATGTTTGCTTTCTGTAAACTTCATAGAATTAAAAGTACAATTCTCCTTGGCATATGGTAAATAGTTTAAGACTTACAAAAATCTCACTTATAGTACAAATAATTCTTATGCATTCTTCACTCAAATTCACCAAATGTTGACATATTACATAAACAAGTACAATTTTTCAACACCAGGGAACACCATTTCTAAACTATTAACTAATCCATTGACCTTTTTCAAAGTTTATCAATTGCCCCACTAAAGTTTTCTATAGGCAGGAATCTTATTCAGCATCATATACTGCATTTACTTCTTATATCATCTTATATGTATTTTAATTTAGGACAGATTTTCAGCCTTTGTTTTTGATGACATCATGACTTTTGAAGAATACTGGCTGATATTGGTAGGCTTTGTTCCCCACCAAAATCTCATCTTCAGTTGTAATCCCTATGTGTGGAGGGTGGAAAGTGATTGGATTATGGGGGCGGTTTCCCTCATGTTTTTCTCGTGATCGTGAGTGAATTCTCACGAGACTGGATGGTTTTATAAGTGTTTGGCAAGTTCCTCCTTGGCTCACACCTCTCTTTTGCCACCTTGTGAAAAGAAGGTACTTGCTTCTACTTACACCATGATTGTCAGTTTCCTGAGGCCTCCACAGCCATGTGGAACCGTGAGTCAATCAAACCTCTTTCCTTTATAAATTACTCAGTCTCAGGCAGTTGTTTATAGCAGTGTGAGAAGAGACTAATACATTGGCTAATTGTTTTACAACATATAGCACAATTTGGTTTGGTCCATGCAACTCCTGATTATATTTAATGTGTAGATTAGGCCTTTAGAGTAAGAACAAAACAGAAGTTATTTTCAGCCCTCTCGGGACATAATATAAAGAAGTTCATGATATTGATTTGTCTCATTATGTTAGTGTTCAATTTGATCACTTGGCTAACGTCATTTTTATCAGGTTTCTTCACTATAAGCTTACTATTTTTACTATGCAATGGTTAAGTACATTGTAGAATGATACTTTTAGAATATGAAAATATCCTATTTCTCATTACTTTCACACACTAATTTGAGCATTTACTGATGACTGAAACTATTATTATTTTGGTGTTTACCAAAGGATAATTTTTTTCCATTTTTTTTCACTCTTTCTATACAAATTCAAATTCTGCCATGGGGAATAATAGCTTTCTATTGCCTCCCTTACTTCTTTATATTTAGTTATTTTTCTTATTATTGACTCATGGATGTTTGTTCAACTAATATTTTAATAAGATTTAAATATATCTTAGAGCAATATATACATTTTTAGAGAATATATGTTTAAGATTCAGCTGGGTACTGTGCTCAGTGTTCCACTTGTTTCAACTATTAATTGTCACAGTAACCATAAGAGGTTGGTAGTATTACCATACTCATTTCAAAGATGAGGAAGCTGAAACACAGGGGGAATTCTGCCCAAGTTACTCCACCGTGAGTGAGAGTTGAGATTAGGACCTCAGCAATCTGGCTGTAGATTCCACGCTCTTAACAAGAATAATACATTTAATCTAATAAGGCTTCCTGAGAATCAGAAGTAGTTTTTCTCTCTCTTATCATTAGTACATCTTCAACCAAAACCAGTATGTGCACAAGGCATGCTCAGATCTCAGCGTCAGGGACCAGTAGGTGGTGAAAGAAGCCAGAATCCGGCAGAATTTGCTCCCAAGGGTAAAGGACTTGGCAGGTTGGAGGAAGATAATCTAGCCACAGAGTTAAGCCTTAGCGAGGATGGTGGAGCAATCTGAGATATAACAGAATATGGTTCCATCATAGGCCAAACAGGGTCTATTGGTGGTACCCTCCTGCTGTACTGTCTTAAGAAAGTTCATTGCTGTAATACATTAGGATTGTATACTGTGGGTCCAAGAGAGAAGAATCAGTATACCTGTAGCAATTAATTAGTGAAAGATAGAAGGCAGACCAAGAGTTAGGAAACTAGGCAGCAACCACAGCTGAGGAAGAGTTCAGTGGTAGATAATTAAATGATATTTATGATGAAAATAATCAATATTGGCCGGGCGCAGTGGCTCACGCCTGTAATCCTAGCACTTTGGGAGGCCAAGGTGGGTGGATCACGAGGTCAGGAGATTGAGACCATCCTGGCCAACGTGGTTAAACCCCATCTCCATAAAAAAAAAAAAAAAACAAAAAAAAAACAAGAAAATAATCATTATCATGTGGCTATTCAGGACAAGCTTACATCACTGGTCTGGAATACCATGAAGATAATCAAACTACAGAGTAGAGAACTGAAGCAAAAATTCAGTTTTCCAATTATAGTTCAGAGAATGTAATATTGCAACTTGGAAACTGCACAACTTGAAGGCACTGGCTTCTGGTAGGTGTAGCAATACAGTAACCTCACTGCCAGGGTTAGACCTAGAATGATTAGACTTTTTGCTAAACTTCATTTGGTCGGGATGAGACTTCTGACATTTTTACTGCTCCTGCCAGGAAAGTCTTTACAGTTCCAATTCAAAAACTGTAAATATTTGAAACTATACGTGGGGTTCTTTTGTTCATTTATCCTTACATTCATGCATTCACTCCTTATCAAACACATACAATGTGCCATGCAAATATGCAGGGTATAGACCATGACCACCACGTACTCTATACTATCAAGTGATTTATTTTCTAGTGAGATAATTCTCTAATAGTAAGCACAGAATACACATAGAAAGGAGTAGTGACTCAAATTTCTGATGGTGTATGTGGGTGGGAGGGTTAAGAGAGGGTTTCCTGGAGGAAGTACATCCACCTGTGAGGATAATGGAGTCAGTGAAATGTAGACCAGCACCAACAGGAACATACACCTGTTATAAAAGCAAACACATTTAAAACAATATGAAAGTGGCCCAGCAAGATAACTGCCCCAGTCAAAGAACTTCATGAAAACCACCCCCACTGCCATCTGATTAGCACGTTCAACTGTTGTGAAGTGGAAGGAAGGTTAGGCTGTGCCACAGATATTTATAGACTTTGAAATAGCTGTAAAAGCATGGTATTGAATGACATTTGTGTTACCCCTTCCCTAATAATAGGGATTAGAGCTGCAGAAGAGCTAGGCAGTCATGGAGTTCAATCTCAGATCATTTCTAATTCTAGAAAGGTGTAATAATAATTTTGTACATTTGCATAATACTTTATAAAGCACTTTCATAGCCATTATCTTGTTTGATCCTCAAAACGATTTTATGAAATAAGCAGGAATAATATGATCAAAATTATTATTTCCCAGAGGAAACATAAGAAGGTAGGAAATTTAAGTTAATGGCTAGAGACAATAACACTAAGGTGTGCAGTCAAATCTGGAATCCAAATTTGTAACTTCTCATCCAATGTTCTTTCCATCCAATGTTACTACCTCCTCTAACTTGATAAACAAGGGACAGCTTATACTTAGCAACTGAGAGTCTAATATCCTCTCGTGGTGACTCTTCAGGTATTTATTGTTTCTTTCTATGAAGAAGCGACAAGGAGAGGGAGAAATCATGTTACATAGAGAAAGTACTTCAAAGTATGACCTCTCTGAAACACCTATCTTAGTTTCTCTTTGGGAGTTTGCAGAAAAGGCATATTTTTGTCCTTACCTCAGGCTTTCTATTTGAGAATCTGTGGGTGTGAGGAATGCATTTTTAACAAGCCCATTTGGGACTATGGATGCAATCTGGGAACTGGACAAGTAATTACAGAACTCCTTCTACAGTTTTGATAGGCTCTGCCATCTAAGTCCCCTCATCCCAGTCAGAATAGATGAAGCAGAAAATAGGCGAGGAGGAAGCTCCAGTCAGCTCCTCCTCATGCAGAAGTAGCACCGAGGATTGGTATTAGAGAGGATATGGCCCCCGATAAATACTACCAATTTCTGAAAAGATGCATATAACAACAGCGAGCTTACTGTGAAAATATATATTCGAGGAAACTCTCCTAGGCTCTCCTTCGAACAGAACTGCCATTCGTTTAGCTCTGCTTTATAGAAACCCCATATCTGTCCTTGCATGGGCTATGACAGTAGGACCCACAGTTTTAAGCAAAAAGGGTGATGGACCATCTCATTTCTTCTGTAAGAATCAAGTAGGCAAGTAAATGTGTAAAGCCCTGAGGACAATATCAAGAGAAAATATCCACTCAAGCTGTCACTACTTGGCACCAAACTGGGTACACAATAGATCTCATGTTATGTTCAGGTTTTACTAGTACAAGATTCTTGCGGGGCAGGGGAAAGTAGAGGGCAGATGATCTTTTCATAACCTGAGTATAAGGGAACTTTACCTCAATCTCAGTTTTCAAACATCTAGGATATCCACATTTTACTTCCCATGCCAAATAATTTGCCTCACTGATGGGTAAGTTCAGGATGATTGGAAATGACAGAGCCAGGCTCTTCCCCAAATGATCCTCGAAGGCGACCTCCTCATACAAGGCATTGTATCTTTTCTTCTGTGGGCTCTCACAGGCTGAACAGGCTTGCAGGATTCAGTGCCAGTGAAACAGATATGATTACAAAGCCTCAGGATAAGCCTTAGGCCATTTTACCAGGATCCAAATTATCAGTGAACCAAACAGCCTGGCTGGAGGAGATTTGAGACAAATAAAATCACATTGCATTATATCAGGAACCTAACAACAAATTTCCACAAGAAATCACTAACCAAAAATGTCAGATTGTAGCCCCAGAAACAGCAGATACTTCTAATTAGCTTTAGATGATTGACCATACACACAGATTTGGCTATACATGCTAGAAGGAATTGCAGTTAATTGCCAATGGTAATGAAGCTTGTATTGACTAGTCAGGCAAACATCAAAAGCAAAATTCAAAGGTGTTTCAAGAAAATACTGAAATGATACTAAGGTTCCTGAACAAGGCAGCTGTCCACAGATTTGTGAAGTTAATAGAAGAAGCATATTAGTAAAATTCCACCCTATATGGTAATTTAAAAGGCAGATTAATCACATACCTCCCATTTCCTAAGGTCTAAATTTAAAAATCTAAGACCATAGTTAGATAAATAACTTTACATCTTCCTGTGGTGGAAAGCCAAATGAGAGCAACTTGATTTACATTAAGTATTTTCAAGTGAATAATATTAATGAAAAGCCAGAGGGAAAAATGACAGGAAAAAAAATGATACCGAGGTCCTAATAGCAATACATTACAAACAGATAGGGAGACATTAACATCAAGACATTCTGTGCAGCAAACCATTATTTATGACAAGGTCACCTTTGCTTTAAGTAGATATTCAGTAGCCATTGCAAAACAGTCTAGTGGGGACTTCAGAAATCATAAAACCTCGCCCCTTTATTTTACAGCATTTGCAACTGAAGCCCAGGAGTGAGGAATAGAAGAGAAGAAAAGGAACAAATATTGAGCACCTATGGTATAAAAATGCACATTTCTATGCCTTTCACACACCCCACTTTTTGATCCCTGAATGAACCTTGAAAGGCAGGTGTCCCTGGTCTCAGGTCAGACTTCAGGAAATTAAGGCTTCACAGCAAAAATGGTAGAGTGCGCCCTACTGCAACATGCTGACTTTATAAAAACGAAATAAAGGTGGCTCATTTTGTGAACTAGCACAGCTCTGGTACTAGAATCCAAACTCAGGATTGTTTTGGGTTGTTCCTGACTCAGGAATACACCCATAACAATTCCATTAGGGGCATTTTGAGACTTTCAAAAATAATATCCGGGAACCATTTAAAAAGTGAAAACGTTTGGCAGACATAGAGTTTAAGGCTGAAGTAAGTCTTACGTACTCCAGAATATGTATCTATTTGCTTACTCAGAAATAAGAAAGTCTATTAGAGTACATTGATTAATAAGGATGACTGACATTGATTGAAGAGAAAGTATATGCCTGTCTCTATTAGACTATTTTCATTAATACTCAATTATAATTATGATATTTTACAGATAACAAATAAATATACCATAGAATTGTTAAGCCACTTCACAGGTTAGTTAAGAAATGGAAAAGCCAGATTTTAAACACAGGATTATGGTCACCCAAAGCTTTTCCTTTTGCTCTACCACTCACCTCTCCTGATTTTTCTTTTTCTCTCTCTCTCTCTCTCTTTATAATAACTAAGACAGGGTCTTGTTCTGTTCTGTCACCTAGGCTGGAGTATAGTGGTACAATCACAACTCACTACAGCCTCACCCCCCCCGGGCTCAATCCATCCACCCATCTCAGCCTCCTAAGTAGATGGGAATACAGGCACACGCTACCCCACCTAGTGAATTATGTATTTTTCATAGAGACGGGGTTTCACCATTGTGCCCAGCCTGGTCTCAAACTCCTGGACTCAAGCCATCCACCTGCCTCAGCATCCCCCACTTGCTAGGATTACAGGCATGAGCCACCATGCCCAGCCTGATATTCTTTACTCTTCACTGGATTTCTATAACATTCTTAGTCTGAGCAGTTCATTTGGACCTTTGCCTTATTGTGGATCTTGTAACTTCTATCTTTTATTTTCTTCATATTTTCTAACTCCTATGATTCTTTTCTGTACCGGTCTTGTGTTTCCAAGAAGATGGAAAACTTAAGTACCTCTATTTCATTCCGACACTCAGTATGGCACCTCACAGATTGTTGGCAGAGCAAATGTCATCTGTGAGAGGAGCTGCTCTTGGTAGGCTCTAGTGATAAAGCCTCTAGCATCCAAACCCACCTCAGCTTTTTTATTCACTTTCTGCTCATGCTGAGAAATTCCTGAGGCATTCAAGAAGCAGGCATTTCTAAAAAGCCCCATTTACTACTTAAGTGACCTTGGGCACATTATTTAGTCTCTCTGTGTCTCAGTTTCCTCATCTTTAAAATGAACCTGAGACCACATATCTCAGAAGCTTGAGTAAAAACTAGAAGAAATAATTCTTTGTTGAGTGTCTGGCATGTAATAAGCTCACAATAAATGTTGATCATTATGTGCCCTTTGGTTCCAACCTTTTCTTTTTTTTTTATTGCATTTTAGGTTTGGGGGTACATGTGAAGAACATGGAAGATTGTTGCATAGGTACACACATGGCAGTGATTTGCTGCCTTCCTCCCCATCACCTATATCTGGCATTTCTCCCCATGCTATCCCTCCCCAACTCCCCACCCCCCACTATCCCTCCCCTTTTTCCCCCGACAGACCCCAGTGTGTGATATTCCCCTCCCTGTGTCCATGTGTTCCCATTGTTCAACACCCGCCTATGAGTGAGAACATGCGGTGTTTGATTAGACATACATGAAGCCAACAAACATATGAAAAAATGCTCATCATCACTGGTCATTAGAGAAATGCAAATCAAAACTACATTGAGATACCATCTCACGCCAGTTAGAATGGGGATCATTAAAAAATCTGGAGACAACCTTTTCTAATCATCCTTAAATCATCCTTGGATTGATAATCCTTGGAATCCTTGAAATCATCCTTGGATTGATAATCCTTGGAATCCTTGAAATCATCCTTGGATTGATAATCCTTGGAATCCTTGAAATCATCCTTGGATTGATAATCCTTGGAATCCTTGAAATCATCCTTGGATTGATAATCCTTGGAATCCTTGAAATCATCCTTGGATTGATAATCCTTGGAATCCCTGTGCTCCCCCTTGACCTTTTTGACATGTCTGAAGAAACACCTTAGCTCAGGCATTGTCTCTCTAGGAATAGCATCATCATCGTTCTTTCTCACACAGCTCTGACTGGGTTAATAATACATTTTTTGTGTGTTTCCTCTGAAATATATATAGACCTCCACGATAACTTCTACAACACTGTAAGATAGTTTTTTCCCCTTCAATTTGCCTTTTTCCTTATTACTGGGCAAAATGTGCTTGACAACAGTTATAGTACCTAAGGTATCTTTGTTTAGTGTGATTTTAGTATAGTAGCGTTACATTTGTACCGAATTAATCCCAGATATCATATACAAATTATTCTTATACTATAGTGGACAATTTATTTTCTTGAGGCAGAAATGGGATTCAATTTGTACTCAGTGATTTTGGAGACAAAAATACCCATGAGCTTAAGCCAACAATTTTTCCCAATATATGAGGTGATTTATGTTCACCTGTATTCATCATATACCAACTGGTTATCAAATGAAAATAAATTATCAGAGTTTATGATTTCTTGTTATAGTCAAAGACAGAGACTATTATGCTAGAATAGCTATTTTCTATATATTCACACATCAAAAATGGTTGTAAGCAGAAAAAAATGTAGCACATAAGAAGTAGAGAATAGGCCAGGCGTGGTGGCTCATGCCTGTAATCCTAGCACTTTGGGAGGCCAAGATGGGCAGATCACCTGAGGATGGGAGTTCGAGACCAGCCTGACCAAACATGGAGAAACCCCATCTCTACTAAAAATATGAAATTAGCTGGGCATGGTGGCACATGCCTGTAATCCCAGTTACTAAAATCGCTTGAACCTGGGAGGTGGAGGTAGCAGTGAGCCAAGATCGTGCCATTGCACTCCAGCCTGGGCAACAAGAGCAAAACTCTGCTCCAATAAATAAATAAATAAATAAAGAAGTAGAGAATAAAGAAATTATGGCTGCTGCTGCCAATATCAAAATTTAAAAATTTAATGAAGTCAAGAAACCTACTCATAAAAATCTAAAAATCAATGAAGCATACCATTTAGACCTTATGTTTCTTACTGAGATGTTCAGGTACAGAGACTATCCAATTCAAACAGAATTTTAAAAAATATTATATATTATTATTTACTTTGAAGTGAACAAGATTCACAAAGTAAGTATACTGTTAGTATAATATTGTCATTCCATAAGCAAGACACCCTGTTCTCTAATTATTTTAATGAGAAAATTTCATTTTTAATCACCTTCTGTTTCTCATTAACACCACAGGCTGCCAACCTGGTTTCCCATTTCCTGGTGGTGAGGAGTTAAGGCTTCAAAATATTTTCAAAAACACAGCTCATGTTAGAGTACGATTTCAAAATGTTTTCCACAAGGTTCTAATGATTTATTCATATACATGTGGTTTTCACCATGTCAATGTGAACACAGCATAACAAGCTGGGTAACACACTCCTTAGACTTAAACATCAGATAAACAGAATATAACTGAAACTGACCTAAGACGTGGAGTACTTGTAGAACCAAGATAAATGCCTGAATTTTGATAAACATGAAGCTTCTTACTTACGTTCCCATCAAACTACCAGATTACTAGACCCCACTAGAATATTTCTGAACTCTACGCTGGACATGTACCTCTAAATTTTAAAAAGGCTGTCTAGATGATAGACATACACAGTAAAGTGTAAGGACTACAGAGTGGTTTCCTAAACACGGAAAGGTGTCAAGTAGTTCTTCCATATCTAACGTGGAAACAGATAAGAAAAAATCACTAGAATATACACATTTTATTTCTCAGAATTTGTGGTAAGAAAAAAAATGAGTGCAGTTTTTCTAACTGGTTATTGAGGGAAAATAAAAGATCACATAACAGGAGTAACACAGAATACTGGACTAAAAACATACAGAAATAAAATTTTAATCATCGTTTCACCATCTTCTGCTTAGAAACTGATTTTTGTTTTTTATTAAAATTAATTATTCATTTACCCAAGATAGCCAATTAGAAGCAGCTGTGGTCTTCAGCACTCATGGGGAAGAATGTAAAAGGGCAAGTGAATTCAGCATCTTCAACTGAAATATCCAGTTCTCCCACTGGGACTGACTAAGCAAACAACCTAACCCACAAAGAATGAAGAAAAGCCAGAGGTGAAGCATGTTTCACCCTGGGTTGGCAGGAAGTCAAAGGAACCCCCATCCCAAGGCAAGGGAAGCAGTGAGTGATTGTACAACCCTACCCAGGAAACCACACCTCTCCCATGGATCTTTGAAACCCATGGATCAAAAGATCCCCTAGTGAGCCCATGCCACCAGGGCATGGATCTGATACACAGCTGTGTGGAGTCTCAGCAGATCAGCCACTCAGGCACAGACAGAGACTGGGAGTTTTACATAATCCAGTTCTGGGATTCCTGGCAAGGCATGAAAGGCATCCATACATATCCCTAGGAAGGGAGCTTAATCCAGGGAGCCAAGCAGTACTGTCCTGCAGGTCCTACTTACATGGCATCTCACAAGTTAAGAACCACTAGCTTGGAATCCGAGGCAGCCAACAGCAGTGGGTTGGGGTCTGCCTGAGATAGGTCTGAGTCGCCAGGGGGAGGGGTAGCCATAATCTCTGTGGTTCAGCTGAGTCAGCTGCTCCAGCCTGCAGGCTGTGGAGAACACAAGTGGTCTTGATGAGAAAGGGTTGATCCCAATGCAGTATACCTGCTCTACCAAAAATCATCCAGACTGCTTCTCTGGTCAGGTCCCTGATCCCGTTCCTCCTGACTGAGTGAGACCTTCCAATGGGGATCTCCAGCCACCTCCTACAGGTGAATGCAGGCTGGCAACAGGTCAGTACCCCCAGGACCAAGCTTCCAGAAAAGACACTGGCTGCCATCTTTGCTGTTTCACAACCTTCACTGGTGATACCTTCAGGTATTGGAAAAACTGAGGCAACTGGGGTCTGGAGTGGACCCCCCAGCAAACCATAGCAGCCCTACAGAAGAGTGGCTTGACTTAAAAGGACAACAACAAAAAACCCACAAAAACCCCATTTGAAGATCAGCAACCTCGAAGATCAAAGGTAGATTAGCCCACAAAGATAAAAAAAAAAAAAAAACACAAAAATGCTGAAAACATAAAAAGCCAGAGTACCTCTTCTCATCTTTATAACACCTCTCCAGCAAGGGCCCAGAACTGGACTGAGGCGGAGATGGCTGAATGGAGAGAAGTAGGCTTCAGAAGGTGGGTAATAACAAACTTCACTGAGCTAAAGGAGCATGTTGTAACCCAATGCTAAGAAAAAACAAATCATGATAAAACAATACAGGAGCCAATAGCCACAATAGCCAGTTTAGATAGAAACATGACTGATGTGATGCAGATGAAAAACACAAGAGAACTTCAAAATGCACTCACAAGTATCAATAGCAGAATAGACCAAGTGGAAAAAAGAGTCTCAGACCTTGAAAACTCTTTCTGAAATAAGACAGACCAGATTAGATTAAAAAGAATTAAAATAAGTTAACAAAGCCTCTGAGAAGTATGGGATCATGTAAAGAGACTGAACCTATGACAGACTGGGGTACAAAAAAGAGACAAGGAAATTGGAACCAAGTGGAAAAAAATACTTCAGGATATCATTTGTGAGAACTTCCCCTAACCTAGCGAGACAGGCCAACATTCAAATTCAGAAAATACAGAGAACCCCAGTAAGATACGCCACCAAAAGATCAAGCCAAAGACACATAATCATCAGATTTTCTAAGGTTGAAGTGGAAGAAAAAATGTTAAGGACAGCCAGAGAGTAAGGCCAGTTCACCTACAAAGGAAAATCTATTAGACTAACAGTGGGCCTGTCAGCAGAAACCCTACATCCCAGAAGAGATTAGGGACAAATATTCAACATTCTTAAAGAAAGGAAATTCCAAACCAGAATGTCATATCCATACAACTAAACTTTATAAATCAGGAAACATGCTCTTTTTTTTTTGAGACAAGCAAATGCTGAGGGAATTCATCACCATCAGGCTTCCCTTGTAAGAGCTCCTGAAGGAAGCACTAAATATGGAAAGCAAAAACCATTACCAGCCTCTACAGAAACACACTGAAGTACTCACACCAGTGAAACTATGAAGGAACTACACAAACAAGTCGGAAAAATAACCAGTTAGCATCATGATGATAGTATCAAATTCACATATAACACTACTAACCTTAAATGTAAATAGGCTAAATGACCCAGTTAAAAGGTGCAGAATGACAAACTGGATAAAGAGCCAAGACCCATTGTAAGTGCTGTTTTCAAGAGACCCATCTCACATACAAAGATACACATAGTCAAAATAAAAGGATGGAGGAAAAGGAACGCCAAGAAAATGGAAAACAGAAAAAAGCAGTGGTTGCAATCCTACTTTCTGACAAAACAGATTTTAACCAACAAAGATCAAAAAAGACAAATAAGGGCATTACATAATGGTAAAGTGTTCAATTCCACAAGAAGAACTAACTATCCTAAATATATATGCACCCAATGCAAGAGCACCCTGTATTCATAAAGCATGTTCTTAGTGACCTGAAAAGAGACTTAGACTTCCACACGATAAATTGGGAAACTGTAACAGCCTACTGACAATATTAGATCATTGATATAGAAAATCAACAAAAATATGCAGGGTCTAAAACTTGGCACTGGATCAAGTGGCCCTGATAGATATCTACAGAACTCCCCCACCCAAATTCAACAGAATATACATTCTTATCACCATATATCACTTACTCTAAAACTGATCTCATAATTGGGAGTAAAACACTCCTCAGCAAATGCAAAATAACTTAAATAATAAACAGTCTCTCAGACCACAGCACAATCAAATTAGAACTCAGTATTAAGAAATTCACTCAAAATAACATACCTACATGAAAACTGAACAACCTGCTCCAGAATGACTGTTGGATAAACAATAAAATTAAGGCAGAAATCAAAAAGTTATTTGAAATGAATGAGAATAAAGAGGCATTTCTGAGATGCTGCTAAGGCATGGTAAAGAGGGAAATTTATATCACTAAATGCCCACATCAAAAAGCTAGAAAGATCACAAGTTAGAAACTTCACATCTCAACTAAAAGAACTAGAGAAACAAGAGGAAACAAACCCCGAAGGTAGCAAAAGACAAGAAAAAATCAAGATCAGAATGGAAATGAAGGAAATACAGGTAAAACCCTTGTTTGTTTTTTTTTTAACTTAATAAAATAGACCACTAGTTCAAAAAGAAGAAAAAAGAAAATAATCAAATAAACATAATCAGAAATGATTAGGGGGATACTACCACTGACCTCATAGGAATTTAAACAACCATCAGAAAATACTATTAACACCTCTATGCAGATAAACTAGAAAATCTAGAAGAAACTGATACATTCCTGGACACATACACCCTCTCAAGACTGAACCAGGAAGAAACTGAATCCCTGAATAGACTAATAATGAGCCCTGAAAATGAGGTAGTAATAAATAAGCTACCAACCAACAAAAGCCCAGGACCAGAGAGATTCACAGCTGAATTCTACCAGAGGTAAAAAGAAGAGCTGGTATCATTTCTACTGAAACTATTTCAAACAATTGAAAAGGACTGACTCTGCCTTAAGTCATTTTATGAGGCCAGCATCATCCTCATATCAAAACCTGGCAGAGATACAACAAAAAAGGACACTTCAGGCCAATATCCTTGTTGAGCATGAATGCAAAATCCTCGATAAAATACTGGCAGGTTGAATCCAGCAGCACATCAAAAAGCCTATCCACCATGATCAACTTGGCTTTATTCTCAGGATACAAGGCTGTTTCAACATATGCAAATTAATAAATGTAATTCATCACATAAAACTAAAGACAAAAGCCACATGATTATCTGAATAGGTGCAGAAGAGGCCTTTGATAAAATCCAACATTCCTTCATATTAAAAACTCTCAATAAACTAGATATTGAAGGAATACACCTCAAAATAATAAGAGCCATATATGACAAACTGACACAAGAACAGAAAATCAAACACTGCATGTTCTCACTCATAGGCGGGTGTTGAACAATGGGAACACATGGACACAGGGAGGGGGAGTATCACACACTGGGGTCTGTCGGGGGGGAAAAAGGGGAGGGATAGTGGGGGGGGTGGGGGAGTTGGGGGAGGGATAGCATGGGGAGAAATGCCAGATATAGGTGATGGGGAGGAAGGCAGCAAATCACACTGCCATGTGTGTACCTATGCAACAATATTCCATATTCTTCACATGTACCCCCAAACCTAAAATGCAATAAAAAAAAAGAGCCATATATGACAAATCTACAGTCAATATCATACTGAATGGGCAAAAGCTGGAAGCATTCCCCTTGAAAACTGGCACAAGGCAATGACACCCTCTCTCACACCTTCTATTAAACATAGTATTGGAAATTCTGGCCATGACAATCAAGCAAGAGAAAGAAATAAACCGTATTTAAATAGGAGGAGAGAAAGTCAAATTATCTTTGTTTGCAGATGACATGATCATATATATAGAAAACCCCGTAGGCTCAGCACAAAAGCTTATTAAGCTGATAAGCAACTTCATCAAAGTCTCAGGATATAAAAACAAAGTGCAAAAATTGCTAGCATTCATATGTGTCGACAACAGGCAAGCCACAAACCAAATCATGAATGAACTCCCATTCAAAGTTGCTACAAAAAGAATAAAATACCTAGGAATACAGTTAACATGGGAAGTAAAGGACCTCTTCAAGGAGAACTACAAACCACTGCTCGAATAAATCAGAGAGGGTGCAAATGAATGGAGAAACATTCCATGCTCATGGATAGGAATAAATAATATTTTGAAAATGGACATACTGTCCCAAGTAATTTATGGATTCAATGATATTCCCATTATACTACCTTTGCCATTCTTCACAGAATTACAAAAAAAAAATTTAAATTTATATGGAAGCAGAAAAGAGCACAAATAGGCAAGACAATGTTAAGCAAAAATAACAAAGCTGAAGGCATCATGCTACCTGACTTCAAAGTATACTACAAAGTTACAGTAACCAAGACAGCATGCTACTGGTCCAAGAACAGACACACAGACCAATGGAACACAAGAGAGAACTCAGAAATAAACCTGTACATCAACAACTACCTGATCTTTGACAAACCTGACAAAAACCAGTAATGGTGAAAAGATCTCTTATTTAATAAATCGTGGTGGGAGAACTGGTTAACCATATCCAGAAAATTGAAACTGGACCCTTTCCTTCACCATATACAAAAATTAAGATGGATTAAAGAATTAAGTGCAAAACCCAAAACTATAAAAACCCTAGAAGAAAATCTAGGCAATACCATTCAGGTCAGAGGCATGGGCAAACATTTCAGGATGAACTCACCAAAAGCAATTGCAGCAAAAGCAAAAATTGACTAATGGTATCTAATTAAACTAAAGAGTTTCTTCAGAGCAAAATAAACTATCATCAGAGTGAACAGACATCTTACAGAATGGGTGAAAATTTCTGCAAACTATCCATCTGGCAAAAATCTCATATCCAGAGTCTACAAGGAACTTAAACAAATTTACAAGAAAAACAACCCCATCAAAAACTGGGCAAAGTACATGAACAGACACTTCTCAAAAGAATACATACATGTGGCCAAAAAACATATGAAAAAAACCTCAACATCATTGATCATTAGATAAATGCAAATCAAAACCGCAATGAGATACCATATCACACCAGTCACTATGATGATCATTAAAAAGTCAAAAAACGACAGATGATGGTGAGATTGTGAAGAAAAAGGAATGCTGTTACACTGTTGGTGGAAATGCAAATTAGTTCAACCATTGTGGAAGACAGAGTGGTGATTCCTTAAAGTCCTAAAGGTAGAAATATCATTTGACCCAGCAATCTCATTACTGGGTACAAACTCAAAGGAATATAAATAATTATAAAGATACATGCACACATATGTTCACTGAAGCACTATCCACAGCAGCAAAGACATGGAATTTACTTAAATGCTCATCAATTATAGGCTGCATAAAGAAAATGTGTTACATATATACCATATTAGTCAATTTTCATGCTTATGATAAAGACATTCTTGGGACTGAACAATTTACAAAAGAAAAAAGATTTTCTGGACTCACAGTTCCACGTGGCTGAGGAAGACTCACAATTATGGCAGAAGTTGAAAGGCACATCTCACATGGTGGGAGACAAGAGAAAAGAGCTTCTGCAGGGAAACTCCCATTTGTAAAACCATCAGATCTCATGAGAATTATTTACTATCACAAGAACAGCATGGGAAAAGACCCATACCCATGATTCAATTATCTCCCACTGGGTCCCTCCCACAACACGTGGGAATTATGAGAGCTACAAGATGAGATTTGGGTGGGGACACAAACCAAACCATATCATACACTGTGGAATACTATACAGGCACAAAAAGGAACAAGATCATGTTCTTTGTAGGGACATGATGGATTTGGAAACCATTATCCTCAGCAAACTAATGTAATAACAGAAAACCAAACATCGAGTGTTCTTACTTATAAATGGGAGCTGAATGATGAGAACACTGGACGTAGGGAGGGGAATAACACATCGTGTCAAGATGGGGGCAGGTGTTGGTGGAGGGAGAGCATCAGGAATGATTGCTAAAGGATGCTAGGCTTATTACCTAGGTGATGGGATAATCTATACAGCAAACCACCATGCACATGCTTACCTATATAACAAACCTGTGAATCTTGCACCTGTACTCCTGAACTTAAAAGTTGAAGAAAATCATTAATTATTCATTATAATGTAGGCATATGGACTCTGCCAGGTGTGGTAGGAAAACAATGTTGGATATTCTATCAGAATGGAAGGGAACCAGTACTCTCAGGTAGGCACTTTAATATATATCTGAGATTCTCAATGGTGGTCATTAAACTCCTAGGTATAGCCTTATCAATTCCTACATTTTCTATAGAAAACTCTACAATTATTGAGTGTTAAAGTTTTTGAAAATTGTAAGTGCATATGTGAGGGTCTGTATATATGTATGTTCATACATACTATCGTCATATTCTTTTACTTTTTTATCCCCTACTAAATTCAAAGATGGGGAAACTCCAAATATACAACTTGTCAAAATCTGATATCAAATTCTGCAGTTATACTACAGTTGGGGTTGGTCTGTTCTCCAAATTAGTTGTCTCTGTGCTCTGGCTAGGTGCTCCTAAAGACTTCAGCTTATTTTGGGGTCATCACTCATAGGCTATGCAGCTCTAAACAATTTTAGAACACCTCTGTAGGCCTTGCTCTCTTCATATGCAGAACAGAGATCTCTAATCCCCACTTTCTCTAGAACTACTGAGATTCAAATGAAATATTATATTGAAAAACATTCTATAGTCCTGCTAAACACTAGAGAAATATAATGGATTAACAATTCTTATAAGAAACTGAAGCAGATGTGTATTTAGATGTTTCAATAAGGCATTTGGAAACAGAAGATATCTCATCAAAGACGAGCTTCGGGATTCTCAAGAATTCAAATTGTAACTAGCTTCTCCCAATAATTTCAGAAGACAGAGTCTCAGAGAAGTTGGTACAAGATACCATAAATTAATATATCTGAAACAGAAAAAAATATGAAGTAGAACAACAACATGGTCAATATTAACATGAACTTGACCAAATTAATCCTTTCATATAAAGTTATGGTTTAAAGATGAGACCTACCATAACTGTGTAAGTTAGGAAGAGCTTTTAATCATATGTTAGGGAAAAAAATGAGTTTCTTTATGTGAAAAGTGTCCTATCACAATGGAAATATAAGTATCCAGAAAATCAGTATTTTCATTTTATAGTTATGTAACAATAACAGATGTTAGTATGATTTTTGTGCAAACTCTATATCTACCGTTACTAAGAGAAATATAATTAAAATAATTTATGTAATTATAGTATGGCTAGACAGTTCACAAGTTAGAGATACAGCAGATTTTTTCTATGCCCAAATATGGCCTCTATGATCTTTAAGTAGTTCTGACATTTACCAGGACCCATTTGCCTCCAAAGGGAGAATTAAATAATTTTGAAAGTAGAAGCTGCCTTGAGAATATTGAATCTGGCACTTTCATTGTCAAGGTGAGAATTCTGTACCTTAAAAAAATGTGAGGATTTACACAGAATCACACAGCAAATGAATGCCAAAAGTAGGATACTGTGCCAGGTTTTCTAACGACAGGCCCAGTGACGTTTTCCCTAAATTTCTTACTAAAACAAAAGCCATAAAAAATATGACTCTACACAACAGAGGTTGGCACTGATTGTCCTTATCATGAGCAAGGCTTATATTCACTTCTTTGTTTCTGCTCCTAGCAGCCGTTTTCTATCCCTACATTCTACCCATCTAGGGATTGGTGATTTATGAAAACTCACAGATTTAGAAATGTTTGCTTCCAACAGACATGGAAACAGCCTTATTATTTAGCATTCTAACAGTCTGATGCTGTTTCTTATTATTCCAGTTCCAGTTTCATCTTCAATAAAATTGCCATTTAGAATAAAGAAATACTAGTCAGGAATGGTTGCAAATGGAAGAGATCTTATAAATCATGTATTCCAATACTCAAATTTATGGATGACAAACTAGAACCCAGAGATTTTCTGTCTCATCCAAAGACAGAAAATCAGTAAAAGGGTCTACATTGTAATTCAAGGCTTTTGGATCTCAGATCTTTTCATTTTCTATGTCTGTGCTGTCATATTTACTCAGCAAGCGTTCACTAGGCAGTTATTTATATGGTGTTTGTGGTTATGAAATCAGAGCTAAAACCTCAGCATGACAAGATTTTATAAAAAATATAAAGTAGAATTAATATGTCTCACATAATACTATATGATTTTTTCTTTGTGAGTTTGTATAAAGTATAAATAAATATGAAGTTATATAGTAACTTTGTTATATGTAATATATACATATATACATGTATACATATATGCATACTATATACACAATATGTATATATTACATATATAACATGCATATATGTATATAATATAAAACTATAAATTATACATTATATATTATACATTAAAATCAGTAAAACTGAAAATAGCACAATAGAAATGATTGAGTCTAAGGAACGAAATGAAAAAAGGTAAAAGAATAAAAAGAGACTAAGGTACCTGTAGGACAATATCAAGTTAGACAGCTTATGTACTGTGGCAGTACCAGAAGAATAAGAGAAAGAATGAGAGAGAATATTTAAAGAAAAAAATGGCTGAAAACTTCACACATTTGATTAAAGATGTGAATATAAACATCTAAGAAGCTCAATGAACTTCAAGTAAAAGGAACTCAAAGAAACTGACACCAAGATACATTAAAATCAAACTTTTTCATGAAAAAGACAAAGAGAAAACAATCAGAAATAAGAGTCTCATCATATCCAAGGGGGCCTTGAAAATAATATGAGCAGATTTTCATCCAGAAATACTCGAGACCAGGAGCTGGGGAAAATATATATTTAAAGCACTAAAAGAAAGAAACAATCTGTCAAACAAGAATTCCACACCTGGCAAAAATATCCTTTGAAAGTTCGGGAGATACCCTGCAGCTTCTCTTGGGACTGCAGCCACCCTCTGCATCATTTTGCCGGTGCACGTGTATGCAGGTAGATTTTTGAATTCTCAGCCCTGCTAGTACGTGTGTGCATGTGCACCCTGCCATGCTTCTGCTGCTTGTGGAGTGCATTCCACCTCACTTCCCCCATCCTTCTGCCATTGCAGTTGGAGACTTTGTGAACACAGAGCCTGACAGCTTCACCCCCACCAGTGTTGTGCTCCGGCAACAACACCGCCATGAGAGTGCAATTATTATGGTGAACGGTGGAGACTACCCCCTGAGCAGCCACAGGGGGTGCACATAGATCTGCGTCCACCAGTGTCCCACCCCCTTGCTAACACCACCACCAGCGGAGTCACACACACAGTCACCAATAAGGGGTGCCTTTTCCCAGTCATGCTGCCTCCACCACTGCTATAAATGCCATAAAGAGGCAGGAACCTCATCACCCACTAGCACCCTGCTGCAGCCAATGAGTGTGCACCCACCATAATGTAATTGCAAGTATTAACCTCTGCCACTGACACATGTGAACAAGAATGGAGCCTGCTCCCAATAGCCCTACAAAATGCTTTGGCTGGCACCTCCCACTGGCGTTTAGGGACCAGTGATCCAAAAGCACCATGGCTCCCCCCATCCCCTACCCAGTATAGTTGGTTTCTAACCTCGAGGATCCAGAGAGGAAAGTCACACTTACAAGTTCCCTACAGTTAGAGCACACAGTCCAGGAGTTGGAAGCTGAGCCTTGGTCCCCTAAAATCTTCGAGAAATGAAGTCAATCAGCTGAACCCACCTTATACCTACAATCAAATCCTCAAAGTTAACAGATAGGATAAAAGAAACAAAAAACCCATCCAAAGGATGGCAACTTCAAAGATTGAAGGAACAGCAGTCTACAAAGATGAGAAAGAACAAGCACAAGAACTCTAACTCAGAAAGGCAGAGTGCCTTCTTTCCTACAAATGACTGCACTACCTCTCCAGCAAACGGTTCTCAATCAGACTAAGATGTCTGAAATTAAAGTAGTATTTGGAATTGTGTAGGAATGATCATTGAGATGCAGTAGTACATAAGCCCAATCCAAGGAATCTAAAAATCACAATAAAATGATACATACGCTGACAGGCAAAATAGCCAGTATAGGAAAGTATGTAAACAACCCGATAGAGCTGGAAAACGAACTATAAGAATCTCATAATGCAACTGCAAGTATTAACAAGTAATAAGCAAAATAGACCAAGCTGAAGGAAGAATCTCAGAACTTGAAGACTGGCTTTCTGAAATAAGACAGACAAGAATAGAGGAAAAAAAATGAAAAGGAGGAAATAAAATTTTAGAGAAATAAGAGATTATGTAAAGAGACAAAGTCTAAGACTCATTGGTGTCCTTGAAAGTGATGGGGAGAATGGAATCAACTTGAAAAACATATTTCCGGATATCATGCATGAGAACTTTTACAACCTAGCAGAGAGGCAAATATTTATATTCAGGAAATGCAGAGAACTCCATAAGATTCTTCACAAGAAGACCATCTCAAGACACATAAGAATCATCAGATTCTCCAAGGTCAAAATGCAATAATAAATATTACTGGCAGCTAGAGAGAAAGCTCAGATCACTTACAAAGGGAAACACATCATGCTAACAGTAGACTTCTCTGCATAAACCCTACAAGCCAGGAGAGATTAGAGCCAATATTCAACATGCTTACAGAAAAGAAATTCGAACCCAGAATTTCCTATCTGACCAAACTAAGCTTCATATGTGAAGGAGAAATAAGATTCTTTTAAGACAAGCAAATACTGAGGAAACTTGTTACCACCAAATCTGCCTTACAACAACTTCCAAAGGAAGAACTAAATATGGAAAGATCATTATCAGCCACTACAAAAACACACTGAAGTACACAGACCAGTGACACTAAGAAGCAACCACACAAACAAGTCTACATAATAACCAGCTAACATCATGATGACAAGATCATATCCACACATATCAATACTCATCTTGGATGTAAATGGGCTAAATGCCCCAAATGAAGACATAGAGTGGCAAGCTGGATAAAGAAGCAAGACTCAATGTATGGGTGCTTCAAGAGACCTATCTCACATGCAATGACACAAAAAGTCTCAAAATTAAGGGATTAAAAAAAAAAAAAATCTACCAAGCAAACAGAAAACAGAAGAAAAGCAGGAATTGCAATCCTAATTTCACACAAAACACAATTTAAACAAACAGAGATCAAAAAGAACAAAGATAATGGTAAAGGGTTCAATTCAACAAAAAGAGCTAACTATCCTAAAAATATAGGCACCAAATACAAGAGCACCTTGATTCATAAAGCAAGTTCTTTGGGACCTACAAAGGGACTTAGGCTCCCACACAATAATGGTGGGAGATTTTAACACCTCACTGACAGCATTAGACAGATCATTAAGGCAGAAAATTAACAAATATCCAGAATCTAAAATCAGCACTGAATCAAATAGACCTGGCAGACATCTACAGAACTTTCCACCCCCAAAACAATGGAATATATATTCTTCTGATTGCCACATGGTACATACTCTAAAACTGACCACATAATAATACATAAAACACCCCTCAGCAAATACAAAAGAACTGAAATCATCACAACTGTTCTCTCAGACCTCAATATAAATTAGAAATCAAGACTAGGAAATTCACTCAAAACCATACAATTACATAAAATTGAATAACCTGCTTCTGAATGACTTTTGGGAAAATAATGAAATTAAGGCAGAAATCAAAAAGTTATTTGAAACTAATGGAAACAAAGATGCAACATACCAGAATTTCTGAGACATAACTAAGGCAATGTTAACAGGGAAATTTATGGCACTAAATGCCCACATCAAAAAGCTAGAAAGATTTCAATGTAACAACCTAACATCACAACTAAAATAACTAGAAAACCAACTGCAAACCAACCCCAAAGCTAGCAGAAGAAAAGAAATAACTAAAATCAGAGCTGAACTGAAGGAGATTAAGAAACAAACATTCAAAAGATCAATGAATCCAGGAGTTGTTTATTTCAAAATATATATATATAATAGATTGCTAGCTAGATTAATAAAGAGAGAAGATTTAAATAAATAAAATTAGAAATGACAAAGGTGATTTTACCTTTGACCCCACAGAAATACAAATAACCATCAGAAAATATTGTGAATGCCTCTATGCACACATAGTAGAAAATCTAGAAGAAATAGATAAAGTCTTGGATACATGCATTCTGCTAAGACCGAACCAGGAATAAATCAAATCCCTGAACAGACCAATAACAAGCTTTGAAATTGAATCAGTAACAGCCCACCAACCAAAAAAAAAAACAACAACAAAAAAGCTTAGGATCAGATTGGATTCACAGCCAAATTCTACCAGATGTATATAAAAGAGCTGGCATTATTTCTACTGAAACGATCTCAAAATATTGAGGAGAGAATCCTGCCTAACTCATTCTATGAAGCAAGCATCATCTTGATACAAAAACCTCACAGAGATACAATGAAAAAAAAATCTTCAGGGCAATACCCTTTATGAACATTGATGATGCCAAAATCCTCAACAAAATACTAGCAAACCAAATCCAGCAGCTCATCAAAAAGCTTATCTATCATGATCAAGTAGGCTTTATCCCTGGGATGCAAGATTGGTTCAAGGGATTCAAATCAATAAATATGATGAATCACATAAACAGAACTCATGACAAAAAACACATGATTATTTCAATAGCTGTAGAAAAGGCTTTCAAAAAATTCAATATTGCTTCATGTTAAAAATTCTTAGTAAACTAGTTATTGAAGGAACATAACTCAAAATAATAAGAGTCATCTAGGACAAACCCACAGCCAACATCATACTAACTGGGTAAAAGCTGGAAGAATTTGCTTTAAAAATCGTCCCAAGATGAGGATGCCCTCTCTCACCATCCTTAATCATTGTAATATTGGAAGTCCTGGCCAGAGAAATCAGGAAAGAGAAAGAAGTAAAGGATATCAAGTAGGAAGAGAGGAATAAATTATCTCTGTGTGCAGATGACATGATTCTATAGCTAGAAAACCCCATAGTCTTGGCCCAACAGCTCCTTAAGCTGATAAATAACTTCATCAAAATTGTTGGCTACAAAACCAGCATTAAAATGTCACTAGCATTCCTATACACTAACAACCATCAAACCAAGAGCCAAATCAGAAACACATTCCCATTCACAACTTCTCCCTAAGAATAAAATATCTAGGAATGCAGCTAACCAAGGATGTGAATGCTCTCTACAAGAAGAATTACAAAACACTGCTCAAAGAAATCAGAGATGACACAAACAAATAAAAAATTATTCCATGTCGATGAACGGGAAGAATCAACATCATTAAAATGGCCAGACTGCCCCAAAGTAATTTATAGATTTAATGGTATTCCTATCAAACTATTAATGATATTCTTCACAGAACTAGAAAAAAACTATTTTAAAATGTATATGAAACCAAAAAAGAGCCTGAATAGCCAAGGCAATTCTAAGCCAAAAGAACAAAGCCAGAGACAACACACTACCAGACTTCAAACTACTACGGGAGTACAGTAACGAAAAGAGCACGGTGCTGATACACAAACAGACATATAGACCAACAGAACATAATAGAGAGTCCAGAAATAATGCCATGCCTACAGCCTTCTGATCTTTGATAAAGCTGACAAAAAAGCAATGGAGAAAGGACCCTCTGTTCAATTAATGGTACTGGGATAGCTGGCTAGCCATACGCAGAAGATTCCAACTGTTCCCCTTTTTAGACCACATACAAAAATCAACTCTAGATGGATTAAATAGTGAAATGTAAAACCCCAAAAGCCCTGGAATACAACCTAGGCAATACCATTCTAGATATAGGAATGGGCAAAGATTTTATGACAAAGACACCAAAAGCAACTGCAATAAAAGCAAAAACTGACAAATGAGATCTAATTAAACCTAAGAGCTTCTGCACAGCAAAATAAACTATCAACAGGGTAAACCAATAACCAACAGAATGAGTGAAAATTTTTGCAAACTGTGCATCTGACAAAGGTCTAATATCCAGCATCTATAAGGAATTTAAACAAATCTACTAGTAAAAAGGAAACAACCCAATTAACATACGGACAAAGTACATGAACACTATTCACAACAATACATATTTGCAGCCAATGAGCATAAGAAAAAAATACATATTTACAGTCAACAAGCATAACAAAAAAATTCAATGTCACTGATCATTAGAAAAATGCAAATCAAAACCATAATGAGATATCATCTCACACCAGTCAGAATGACTATTATTAAAAAGCCAAAAAATAAAAGATGATAAGGTTCCTTAGAAAAAAGGAAAACATACACTATTGGTGAGTATGTTAATTAGTTCAACTATTATGGAAAGCAGTGTGGTACTTCCTCAAAGAGCTAAAAGCAGAAGTATCATTTGACCAATTAATTTTATTACTGGGTAAATATGCAAAGGAATATAAGTTGTTCTGTCATAAAGACACATGCACATATAAGTTCAATGCAGCATTAGTCATAATAGTAAAGACATGCAGTCAACCTAAATGCCTATCAATGGTAGGTAGACTGTATAAAAAAAATGTGGTACATATGCACCATGGAATATTACGTAGTCATAAAAAAGAATGAGGTCACGTCCTTTGCAGGAACATGGATTTGACTAGAGGGCAATCTCCTTAGCAAACAAACATGGGAACAGAAAACAAAATACTGCATGTTCTCAATTACAAGTGAGAGTTAACTGATGAGAACACATGAACACATAGAGTAGAATAACAGACATGGGAGAATACCAGGGACAGGAGTGGAGAAGGAGGGAGAGGATCAGAAAAAATAACTGATGAGTACTAGGCTTAATACCTGGGTGACAAAATAATCTGTAGAACCCCCATGATATGAGTTTACCTAAACAGCAAACCTGCACATGTACCCCTGAACCTAAGATAAAAGTTTAGAAATTGAAGGAGATATTAAGGCATTCTAATACAAATAAAAGCTGAAGGAATTAATTAGTACCAAATCTTTTCTACATGAAATAGGCCTTGAGGGGGTCCTGTAGGGTTAAATTAAGGGACACTAGATAATAATTTCATAGAAGATATAACAATGTCACTAAAGGTAAATATATCCATAATTATAAAAATAAGTACATTGCAACAATGGTTTACAATGCCACTTCTTGTTTTCTACATGACTTAATTACATAATCAAACACTTTAAAATTATTAGTTTAAAGCTAGGATTAACTTTAGTAAATCTACATTTTATTTTCCTCATAATTTATAAGACAAATATGTTTAAAGTGTTATTGGTATATATGTTTGGGCTCACAATGTGTAAAATTGTAACTGTAACACCAACAGCTCAAAGGGGTGAGGACAAAGTTGTTAAAAGAACAGAATTTCTATATGTTATCAAAGTTAAACAGGTATAAATTCAAATTACAATGATAAAATGTAAGACGTTAAATGTAATCCCCATAGTAACCACAAATAAAATAGCTATAGAGTATCTACAAAATTAAAAAATAAAATTTGTCACAATAAAAGACAAATACAAAGGAAGATATTAATACAGAAAATGAGGGATTTATTAAGTTACAAGGCATTTAGGAAACAAAAAAATGGCAGGAATGAGTCCCTCCTTATCATTCATTGCCATAAATGTAAATAGACTAATTTCTCAAATCAAAGGACAGAGATTGGCAGAATGAACAAAACAACTGATCCAAATCTGTATTGTCTACCAGAGACCCACTGAGATTCAAAGGCACAAATAGACTTAAAGTGAAAGAATGAAAAAACATGCCATGCAAATACAAATGAAAAGACAAAAAAAATTACTATATTACTGTTAGAAAAAACAGACTCTAAATATAAAAGTGTTAATGAGACAAGAAAGGCATTACATATTGAGAAATATGTTCAATACAACAAGAAGATATAAACATCTACATACTCAAAAACAGATGATCAAAATATATGAAGCAAAAACTCACAGATTCAAAGAGAGAAATAGTTTTACTGTAATGGTTGTAGACTTCAACACCTCATTCTCAATAACGGATAGAACAACAAGACAAAAGATAAGGATGAAAATAAAGACAACAAAATAAACCAACAGATGTCACTATATAGAAGAACACTCTACCAAACAACATATATATTCTTTTTATGTAGACATGGAACATTTTCCAGAACAAAACATACATATTTTAGCAGAAATTAAATCTCTATAGAGTTTTTACAGAAGTCATACAAAGTTATTTTCTCTGACTTCAAAAGTATGAAATTAGAAATCAGTAAACAGACTAGTTCCGCGAAGATGGCCGAATAGGAACAGCTCCAGGCTGCAGTTCCCAGCAAGACCGCACCAGAAGATGAGTGATCTCTGCATTTCCAACTGAGATACCAGGTTCGTCTCATTGAGAATGGTGAGACAGTGGGAACAGCTCAAGGTAGGCAAGCTAAAGCAGGATGAGGCATAGCCTCACCTAGGAGGCACAAGGGGCCAGAGAACTCTCGCTCCCAGCCAAGGGAAGCTATTAGGGACTTTTCTGGACACTTTGGCACTCTGGCTCAGATACTGCGTTTTTCCTATGGTCTACACAACCCACAGATCAGGAGACACCCTCTGGCTCCTACAACACCAGCACCCCAGGTTTCCAGCACAAAACTGGGTGGCCATTTTAGTTGAGTGGCACCTGGAACACCAGTGAGACAGAACCACACATTCCCCCTGAAAAAGGGGGCTGAAGCCAGGGAGCCAAGCAAGCTGGGTCAGCAGGTCCCACACCCATGAAGACTGGCAAGCTAAGATCCACTGGCTGAAAGTTCTTGTAGCCAGCACAGCAGTCTGAGCTCAAACTGGGATGTTCAAGCTGGGTGGGGATTATGTGAAAAGACCAAATCTACATTTGGTTGGTGTAGCTGAAAGTGATGGGGAGAATGAAACCAAGTTGGAAAACACTCTTTAGGATATTATCAAGGAGAACTTCCCCAGCCTAGCAAGGCAAGCCAACATTCAAATACAGGAAATACAGGGAACACCACAAAGGTATTCCTCAAAGAGAGCAACCCCAAGGCACATAATTGTCAGATTCACCAGGGTTGATGTAGGAAATAATGCTAAGGGCAGCCAGAGAGAAAGGTGGGGTTACCCACTAAGGGAAGTCCATCAGACTCACAGCGGATCTCTCAGCAGAAACCCTACAAGCTGGAAGAAAGTGGGGGACCAATATTCAATATGCTAAAAGAAAATAATTTTCAACCCAGAATTTCATATCCAGCCAAACTAAACTTCATAAGTGAAGGAGAACTAAAATCCCTTTACAGACAAGCAACTGCTAAGAGATTTCATCACCACCAGGCCTGCCTTACAAGAATTCCTAAAGAAAGCACTAAACCAGCCACTGCAAATCATACCAAACTGTAATAACCATCAACACCCTGAAGAAACTACATCAACTAACGGGCAAAACAACCAGCTAGCGTCAAAATGGCAGGATCAAATCCACACATAACAATATTAACCTTAAATGTAAATGGGCTAAATGCCCCAATCAAAAGACACAGACTGGCAAATTAGATAAAAAGTAGACCCATCGGTGTGCTGTTTTCAGGAAACCCATCTTACGTGCAAGGACATACACAGGCTCAAAATAAAGGGATGGAGGAAGATTTACCAAGCAAGTGGAAAACAAGAAGACAAAAAAAAAAAAAAAAAAACAGGGGTTGCAATCTGACTCTATGATACATACTTCAAACCAACAAAAATCAAAAGAGACAAAGAAGGGCATTACATAATTGTAAAGAGATTAATGCAACATGAAGAGCTAACTATCCTAAATCTATATCCACCCATTACAGGAGCACCCAGATACATAAAGCAAGTTCTTAATGACCTACAAAGGGACTTAGTCTCCCACACAATAATAGTGGGAGACTTTAACACCCCACTGTCAATACTAGACAGATTACTGAGACAGAAAATTAACAATGATATTCAGGACTTGAACTCAGATCTGGACCAAGTGCACCTAATAGACATCTACAGAACTCTCCACCCCAAAACCACAGAACATGCATTCTTCTCGGCTCCACATCACACTTATTTTAAAATTGACCACATAATTGGAAGTAAAACACTCTTCAGCAAATGCAAAAGAATGGGAATCATAACAAACAGCCTCTCAGACCACAGCACAATCAAATTAGAACTCAGGATTAAAAAACTCACTTAAAATTACACAACTTCATGGAAACTGAACAACCTGCTCCTGAATGACTACTGGATAAATAATGAAATGAAGGCAGAAATAAAGACATTTTTAGAAACCAATAAAAATGAAGACACAATGTACCAGAATCTCTGGGACATTTAAAGCAGTGTCTAGAGGGAAATTTATAGCACTAAATGCCCACATGAGAAATGAGGAAAGATATAAAATCAACACCCTAATGTCATGATTAAAAGACCTACAGGAGCAAGATCAAACAAATTCAAAAGCTAGCAGAAGACAAGAAATAGGATCAGAGCAGAACTGAAGGAGATAGAGACACAAAAAACTCTTCAAAAAATCAGTAAATCCAGGAGCTGTTTTTTGAAAAGATCAACAAAATAGATAGACTGCTAGCGAGACTAACAGGAAAGAGAAAAGATTCAAATAGATGCAATAAAAAATGATAAAGGGGATATCACCACCAATCCCACAGAAATACAAATGACCAACAGAGATTACTACAAACACCTCTGTGAACATAAACCAGTAAATCTAGGAGAAATGGATAAATTTCTGGACATTTACAACCTCCCAAGACTAAACCAGAAAGAAGTTGAATTCCTGTATAGACCAATAACAAGGTCTGAAATTGAGGCAGCAATTAATAGCCTATCAACCAAAATATGTCCAAGACCAGATGGTTTCACAGCCAAATTCTACCACAGGTACAAAGACGAGCTGGAACCATTCCTTCTCAAACTACTCCAAACAATACAAAACCCTAACTCATTTTATGAGACCAACATCATCCTGATACCATAACCCTGGCAGAGACACAACTAAAAAAGAAAATTTCAGGCCAATATCCATGATGAACATTGATACAAAAATCTTCAATAAAATACTGCAAACCAAATCCAACAGCACATCAAAAAGCTATCCATCACGATAAAGTTGGCTTCATCTCAGGGATGCAAGGCTGGTTCAACATCCACAAATCTAGAAACATAATCCACCACATAAACAGAACCGAGGACAAAAACCACATGATTATCTCAATGGACGCAGAGAAGGCCTTTGACAAAATTCAACACCCTCTTGTACTAAAATCCCTCAATAAACTAGGTATTGATGGATCATATCTCTAAAGTAATAAGAGCTATTTATGACAAACCCACAGCCAATATCATACTGAATTGGCAAAACTAAAAGCATTCCCTTTGAAAACTGGCAGAAGACAAGGATGCCCTCTCTCACTACTCCTATTCAACATAGTATTGGAAGTTCTGGCTAGTGTCATCAGGCAAGAGAAAGAAATAAATGGTATTCGAATAGGAAGAGAGGACATCAAATTTTCCCTGTTTGCAGATGACATGACTGTATATTCAGAAATTCCATTGTCTCAGCCCAAAATTTCCTTAAGCTGATAAGCAACTTCAGCAAAGTCTTGGGATACAAAATCAATGTGCAAAAATCACAAGCATTCCTATATACCAATAATAGACAGAGAGCCAAATCATGAGTGAACTCTCATTCACAATTGCTACAAAGACAATAAAATATCTAGGAATACAACTAACAAGGAATGTGGAGCACCTCTTCAAGGAAAACCACAAACCACTGCTCAAGGAAGTAAGAGAGGACACAAACAGATGGAATTACATTCCGTGCTCATGGTTAGAAAGAATCAATATCGTGAAAATGGCCATATTGTCCAAAGTAAATTATAGATTCAATGCTATCCCCATAAAGCTACAAATAACTTTCTTCACAGAATTGGAAATAAACCACCTTCAACTTCATGTGAAACCAAAAAAGAGCCTGCATAGCCAAGACAATCCTAAGCAAAATAAATAAATAAATAAATAAATAAACAAAGCTGGAGGCATCAGAAAACAAAGCTACCTGATTTCAAACTATATTACAAGGCTACTGTAATCAAAACAGCATGGTACTGGTACCAAAACAGAGATATAAACCAATGGAACAAAACAGAGGCATCAGAAACAATACTACACAACTACAACCATCTGATCTTTGACAAATCTGACAAAAATAAGCAATGGGAAAGAGATTCCCTATTTAATAAATGGTGCTGGGAAAACTGGCTAGCCATACGAAGAAAGCTGAAACTGGATCCCTTCCTTACACCTTATACAAAAATTAACTCTAGATGGATTAAAGCTTTAAACATGAGGCTTAACACCATAAAAACTCTAGAAAAAAACCTAGGCAATAGTATTCAGGACATAAATATGGGCAAGGACTTCATTACTAAAACACCAAAAGCAATGGCAACAAAAGCCAAAATAGAAAAATGGGATCTGATTAAACTTAAGAGCTTCTGCACAGCAAAAAAATAAATAAACTATTGATAGAGCGAACTAGCAAACAACAGAATGAAAAAAATTTTTTGCAATCTACCCTTATGACAAAGGGCTAATATCCAGAATCTATGGAGAACTTAAACAAATTTACAAGAAAAAAACAAAGCACTCCATCAAAAAGTAGGCAAAGGATATGAACAGACACTTTTCAAAAGAAGATATTTATGCAGCCAACAAACATATCAAAAAATGCTCATCATCACTGGTCATTAGAGAAATGCAAATCAAAACCACATTGAGATACCACCTCATGCCAGTTAGAATGGCAATCAATAAAAAATCAGGAGACAACAGATACTGGAGAGGATGTGGAGAAATAGGAATGCTTTTACAGTGTTGGTGGGATTGTAAATCAATTCAACTATTGTAAAAGACACTGGTGATTCCTCAAGGATCTAGAACTAGAAATTCCATTTGACCCAGCAATCCCATTACTGGGTCTATACCCAAAGGATTATAAATCATTCTGTTATAAAGACACATGCACACATATGTTTATTTTGGCACTGTTTACAATAGCAAAGACTTGGAACCAACCCAAATGCCCATCAATGACAGACTGGATGAAGAAAATGTGGCACATACACACCATGGAATACTACGCAGCCATAAAAAACATAAGTTCATGTCCTTTGCTGGGACATGGATGAATCTGGAAACCATCGTTCTCAGCAAACTGACACAAGAACAGAAAAACACCGCATGTTTTCACTCATAAGTGGGTGTTGAACAATGAGAACACATGGACACAGGGAGGGGAACATCACACACTAGGGCCTGGGGCTTAGGAGGCTAGGGGAGGAACAGCAGTAGGTGGGGGAGGTAGGGGAGGGAAAGCATTAGGAGACATACCTAATGTAGATGATGGGGCGATGGATGCAGCAAGCCACCACCATGGCATGTGTAACCTATGTAACAAACCTGCACCATCTGCACATGTACCCCAGAACTTAAAGTTTAATAAATACATTTTTTAAAAAAATTGAAAAAAAAAAAGAAATCAGTAATAGGTGTAAAAATGTAAAACTTGCAGAATTGTGGGAATTAGATAACACATTCTTAACAAATGAATCAAAAAAGAGATCACAAAGGAAATTAGAAAATACTCAGAGATGAATGAAAATGAAAACACAATATACCAAAACTTGTGGGATGCAGAGCAAGCAGTGCTAAGGAGGAAATTTATAGTTATAAACACTTACATTAAAAAGTTAGAAAAGTTCAAATCAGCAACCTAAATTTATAACTAAGATACTAGAATAAAAACAAACTAAATCCAAAGCTAGGAGAAGGAAGGAAATAATAAAGATTGAAGGACATATAACTTAAACAGAAAAGTAATAGAGACTAGAAAAATTATAGAGAAAATAAATAAAACCAAACTTGGTTCTTTCAAAAGATCAACAAAATTGATAAACTTTTAGGTATATGGACAAACAAAAGGAGAAGACTCAATTTCTGACATCAGAAATAAAAGTGGAGACATGATTAACGATTTTAGGGAACTAAAACTGATTATAAAAGAGTATTATGAATAATCGTATACTAACAATTTAGATAACCTAGATGAAATGAACAAATTCTTACAAATACAAACCTGACTGAGACTAAATCACAAAGAAGTAGAATATCTTAATAGACCTGTAAGTAGTCAGGAGATTGAGTCAGTAAGCAAAACATCTCCCAAGAAAGAAAAGCCCGAGGAATCCCAAAATCTCCCCCACAAAGAAAAGCCCTGGGTCTGATAGCTTCATGAGTGAATTCTACCAACTGTTTAAGGAATCCCTAACACCAATACTTCTCAAACTTTTCCTAAAATTAATGTGGATTTTCAAGTGAGCTCAAATAGCTAAGACATTTTGGGGAAAACAAAAGTGGAAGGACTCACACTTTTCAATTTAAAACTTACTAGAAAGCTATAGTAATCATAACAGTGTGGTTTTAGCATCTGGATTAATGTAATAGAATACAGCCCAGAAACAATCCTTCACAAATGTAGTTGAATGGTTTTTGAGAAGGGTGTCAAGACCATTCAGAAGGAAAAATGTCAGTCTTCAACAAATGATGCTGGGGTAATTGGAGATCCACACACAAAAGAATAAGGTTGAACCCTTAACTAACACCATATGTAAAAATTGACTTGAGTGGATGAAAGACCCAAATATCATTCTTAAATTATACAACTCAGAGGAAAAAAAAAAACTTAGTGAAAATGCTTCATGGCGTTGGATTTGGTAATGATTTGTTGGATATGACATCAAATGCAGAGGCAGCAACAAAAAATAGACAAATTGGACTTAAGGAACATGTTTTCAAATTGCGTATACAAAGACATTATCAACAGAATAAAAAAGAAACCCCCAGAATGGGAGAAAATGTTTGCAAATTATATATATGATAAGGGGTTTATATCCAAAACACATAGAGAACTCCTAAAACTCAACAACAAAATCAATCTGATTCAAAAAAAAAGCAAAAGAAAAAAAAATGCATAGATATTCACACAAAGAAGGTATAGAAATAGCCAATACACATATGAAAAGATTCGCATGGATAGGATGAATCAATATTATTAAAGTGGCCATACTGCCCAAAGCAATTAGTAGATTAAATGTTATTCCTATCGAACTACCAATGACATTCTTCACGTAACTAGAATTATAAAACTATTTTATAGTTCATATGAAGCCACAAAAGAACCCAAACAGCTAAGGCAATCCTCAGCAAAAAGTACAGAGCTAGAGGCGTCACATTACCTGATTTCAAACTATACTACAGGGCTGCAGGAACCAAAACAGCATAGTACTGGTACAAAAACAGACACATAGACAAATGGAATGGAATAGAAAGACCAGAAATAATGTCAGACACCTACAAACATCTGATCATTGACAAACCTAGCAAAAAGAAGCAATGGGGAAACAACTCTATCCAATTAATGGCCTGGGATAGCTGGCTAGCCATATGCAGAAGATTGAAACTGGACCCCTTCTTTACACCACACACAAAAATCAACTCAAAATGAATCAACGAATTAAATGTAAAACCACAAACTATAAAAACCCTGGAAGATAACCTAGACAATATCATTCTGGACGTAGGACCAGGCAAAGATTTCATGACCAACTATGCCAAAAGCAACTGAACAAAAACAAAAATGGACAACTCTAATTAAACTAAATATCTTCTACAGAGCAAAAGAAACTATCAACAGAGTAAACAGACAACCTACAGAAGGGAAGAAAATATTTGCAAACTATGCATCTTACAAAGGTCTAATATCCAGTATCTATAAGGATGTTAAATTCACAAGCAAAAACCAAACAACCCCATTAAAAAATAGACAAAGGACATAAACAGATACTTTTGAAACTAAGACATACATGTGACCAACTAGTATATGAGAATATGCTCAACATACTAATTGTTAGAGAAATGCAAATAAAACTCACTGATACCATCTCACCCCAGTCACAATAGCTATTTAATTTTTTCTTTTCTTTTTTTTTTTGAGACAGCTGGAGTACAGCGTTATAATCACACTTCAGTGCAACCCAGTCTTCAGCCTCCCAGTATGCTGGGATTACAGGCCTGAGTCACTGTTCCTGGTCCAGAATGGCTATTATAAAAAAAAGTCAAAACATAAAAGATGCGGGTAAAGTTTCAGAGAAAAGGGAACACTTATACACTACTGGTGGGAGTGTAATCCAGCCATTGTGAAAAGCAGTGTGTCAGTTCCTCAAAGAACTAAAACAGAATTGCCATTCTACACAGAAAGCACATTATTAGGTATATTCTCAAAAGAAAGTAAATTGTTCTAAGATAAAAACACATGCATGTGTATATTCATTGCAGCACTATTCACAACAGCAAAGACGTGAAATCAACCTTAATGCCCATCAATGGTCAACTGGATAAAGAAAATGTGGTACATGTACACCATGGAATACTACACAGTCTAAAAAAGACTGAGATAGTGTCCTTTGCATCAACATGGATGGAACTGGAGGCCATTATCTTAAGCAAACTAATACAGGAACAGAAAACCAAATACTGCATGTTCTCACAAGTGTAAGCTAAACAATGAGAACAGATGGATACTAGAAGCAGAACAACAGACAATGGGACCTACTTGAGGGTGGATGGTAGGAGGAGGGAGAGGATTAGAATAAATACCTATTGGATACTATGCCTATTACCTGGGTAGCGAAATAATCTGTGCACCGAATCTCCATGAGACCTAGTTTACCTATATTAACAAACATGCACATGTACCCCAGAACCTAAATAAAAGTTAAAACAAAGATGTTTAGCATAATTAATCATTGGGGACATGCAAATCAATACTATGAGATACCACCTTACACCCAATAGGATGGCAACACTATGTGAAGAAAAAAAAACAGAAAATAGCAAGTGTTGTAAGGATGTAGAGAAATTAGAACCCCTGTATGGTGTTTATAAAGGTATACAACGGTATAGCTGCTGTGGCAAACAGTATGATGGATTCTTAAAAAATTAGAAATATAATTTCCATATGATCCAACAATTTCACTTCTGGGTATATACCCAAAAAGTATATACCCAAAAAGCACGGTCTCAAAAAGATAATTTTTATACCCATGTTTAAAGTGTATACCATAGGTAAAATGTGAAAGCAACCCTAGTGCCCATTGAGAAAACATAATATATACAATGAAATATTATTCAATAAGAAAGAAAATATTATTTTATATATACATACAGTGAAATATTAAGAAATATTCATAAGAAAACATAATATATACATACAATGAAATATTATTCAATCTTAAAAAGGAAGGAATTTCTTTCATATCCTATAACATGGATAACTTTGAAAAGATAATGTTAAATGAAGTAATCCAATCACAGAAAAGACAAATACTATATAATTCCACTTATATTAGGTACTTTGAGTTGTCAAAATCATAGTGACAGAAACTAGAATGTTGGTTGCCAGAGGCTGGTGGGAGGAGAGAATGGATAGTTACTGTTTAACAGGTATGGAGTTTCAGTTTTACAAGACAAAAAGATTTATGGGGATAAATGGTGGTAATGTTTGCATAACATTATGAATTCAGTACCATTGAATCTTGCACTTAACGATGGTGAAGTTAACATATTTTTGTTATATGTATTTACCATATATAATTTTTTTTTTAAAAAAAGGTAACTTTAAAATAGCAACACCTTAAAAGTCATCACACTGGTCCTTATAAGATAGAGGCAAGAGAGTGACTGGGGGAGAGAAATGGGATAACAGAAGTTGGCATCATGTGAAGTAAAGGTCATGTGAAGGGATGATGAGAAGGAGTGACTGAAGATGGACCAAAGGATACAGACAGCCTCTGGCAGCTGAAAAAGGCAAAAAAAACCCGATTTACCCCTTAAGGCTCCAGAAGGTATGTAGCCCAGACAATACCTTCACACTTCATACTTTGGACCTTCAGAAATGTAGTAGAATAAATTTTTGTTTTATGTTTCCCTTCTTTTTACTTTTTTTTTTTTTTACCTTTTTTAAATCTAGTCAAGTTTTATGTTTCCTTTCAAACCTCTATGGATAAAATAGCCTTACCAAGGAGTTGCTGGCCTAAGTTAACTTTAGAAATGAATGAAATATTTAAGACTAGGCTAAAGAAAGTGCATATAAGTACTCTGCTCTAGCCAATAAATTTGTTTCCCATAGGGATATGGGGGTGTCAATTCTGATTCTGATATACAAATACTCCTTAATCAAACAAGGAAGTAAATGAATATAGCTCATGGGGGGGAGACAAGTTTTCCACTTCTGGAGTAGGAATTTGTGGATTGGCAAGGTGAGGAGGTGAGATTGATCCATATGCTAATTGTTTAGACTTGGAGACAACAATAAGAACTCGTGTTCAACTTAACACAGATATAAATGGTTACATACAGAGATATTATGATATGTGTATATACACAGGTCATTATACACACATTTGTTTCTCTGTTTTGCCAACTGTAAGGGTCTAAAAGAAATGACACTGGAGTAGTAATAAATATATGTAACACCCCAGTCCAGATCTTGATTTCTATTATCATTCTCCAGTGAAAGGAACCAGTGCTGCTTGGAGAAATGGCCCATTCAGGTGCATGAACTATAAAGATGAGCCTGGAGCATGTAGTAGTACCATTAGGTAGGGAAGCCCTCACAAAGCAACAGTAATAGCAACAGCAAGGACAAAATACATTGATGGCAGTATGTCAAAAAGGCACAAGAATCAACTGAAAGAATTCCTAGTGGACAAAGATGGACATTTTGAGCAACAAAATAAAATGTTGGATTTTAAGTCGAAGTATAAAATTAACATCTGCAAGTTCAGACTGATTTGAATAAAAAATTGAATAAATTAATAAATGGAGGACAATAATCAACCATGCATAAGAATTCCAAATTATGTAAATGCTCCACTTTATAGGAGGTATAGCAAACGTCTCCACAGTCAAGTATGGGCTGTGCAGAGTGATGTCCTTATAAAGAGTATGAGCCCAGGCACAGTGGCTCACACCTAGAATCCCAGCACTCTCAGAGGCCAACACGGGCAGATCACGCAGTCAGGAGATCAAGACCATCCTGGCCAACATGGTGAAACTCTGTCTCTACTAAAAATACAAAAATTAGCCAGGTGTGGTGGCTTACATCTGTAGTCCCAGCTACTCAGGAAGCTGAGGCTGGAGAATTGCATTCTAGCCTGGGAGACAGAGCAAGACTTCAATCTCAAAAAAAAAAAAAGTCAAGTCATTCTATTATAAGGACACATGCACACGTATCTTCATAGTGGCATTGTTTACAATAGCAAAGACCTAGAACCAACCCACATGCCTATCAATGATAGACTGGACAGGGAAAATGTGGCACATATACACCATGGAATACTATGCAGCCATAAGAAACAATGAGTTCGTGTCCTTTGTAGGGACATGGATGAATCTGGAAACCATCATTCTCAGCAAACTGACACAAGAACAGAAAATCAAACACCACATTTTCTCACTCATAGGCGGTTGTTGAACAATGAGAACACATGGACACAGGGAGGGCAGCATCACACACTGGGGTCTGTTGGGGAGGGCCAAGGGAGGGACAGTGGGGGGGGTGTGGGGAAGTTGGGGGAGGGAAAACATGGGGAGAAATGCCAGATGTAGGTGACAGGGGGATGGAGGCAGCAAACCACATTGCCATGTCTGTACCTATGCAGCAATCCTGCATGATCTGCACATGCACCCCAGAACCTAAAGTATAATTAAAATCAAGTATGGATTGGGGGGGGAAGATAGCAAATTTACAATGGAGAACCCTGGCGAACACTACTTCAGTTAGGTGATCAAGGTCAATACTAACAGTGTTAAATCTTGTTGATAGAATACACTCTGGATATGATATGATTAAAACAGTAGTTTACCTCTGTGATCTACGTCTCTAGAACACATAACCTCAATTTATGCATGAGACAAATCTCAATTTGGAGACATTCTAAAAAATACATGACCTATACTCATTAAAACCTTCAAAGTAATCAAAAGTAAGTAAAGTCTGAAAAACTATTACAAGCAAGAGGAGGCTAAGGAGTCCTAATGACTAAATGTAATATGGTACACTGGATGTGATCCCAGAACAGAAAAAGGGCATTAGATAAAAATAAAGGAAATCTCAATAAACCATGGACTTCCTAATATACAATCATTCTCTTAATAAATTATTATTGATATTGTTTCATTAATTTTAACAAATATACTACACTAATGTAAGGTGTTAATAATAGAGAAAACTCTGTGTGTGTCAGAGGAAAGAGAGGTAATATGGGAATTCTTTGTACTATATGATCAATTTTTTAGTGAATCTAAAACTGTTCTTAAAAATGAAGTTGATTCATAGAAAATCAATTGAAAAAATGTTGCTTTTAGTTAATTGATGATATAACCAAATAGTTCCTGTTTTAACCTTGTGGAAAGCAGAAATTGTTGGCTTGGTTATATATTTGTTGTATTACTATGTGATTGATGGTATGTGTCACCAAAACTGAACAGAATTTTCTCACATGAAAGGAGTAACAGGAATTTGCTTCCAGAAAAGAATGTATTCTTGACAGAAATTGATATGGGTTACAATATAGGGGCATCTAATGATTTAAATATTTTATGACACATGTATTAGTAGAATTCATCAGAATGTTAATTTAAATATAATCATGTGATAATGTATTCAGTTTGAAATAGAATAACAAAGGAACATTTGTCACTTAGCCTCGGAATGGATTCCAGGACAGATATGACCATATTGCCACTCAGCAGTAGCCAAGCAATTTAAATTCATTTTTCTCATTTTTTAGTCAGTTAAATCAGACATGTATCTCTTACTATATGGCAAACCCAGGTGCTTATGAAAAATATTATTTGATAAAACCAGAAAACAAATGGATTAATATATAATTAACACCATAGACAGAAATGAAATGTTTTTTAGAGATCACCTAGCCCGAGCCTGTCCAGTATGGTAGCTTCTAGCTCCTTGAATGTGGCCAGTAGGAATTAAGACATGCTTGTATTCATCAGGGTTCTCCAGAGGGACAGAACTAATAGGATATGGATATATCCACATCCTATTATATATATATCCTATGACATTTTATATATATACATACATATATATAGATACATGTATATATATATATACACATGTATATATATATATACATGTGTATATATATACATGTATCTATATATATACATATGAAAGAGAGTTTATTAAGGAGAATTGGCTCACACAATCACAAGGTGAAGTCCCAAGATAGACCATATGCAAGCTGAGGAAAAAAGAAGCCCGTAGTGGCTCAGTTTAAGTCCAACAGCCTAAAAGTAGGGAAGCTGACAGTGGAGCCTAGTCCAGGGCTGAAGGCCTGAGCGCCCCCCAGGAACCCGCTGGTGTAAGTGTAAAAGTACAAAAGCACAAAAGCTGAAAAACCTGGAGTGTGATGTTCAAGGGCAGGAGGAACAGATGGAAGCATCTAGCATGGGAGAAAGATGAAAGCCAGAAGACTCAGCAAGCCAGCTTCTCCCACTTCCTTCTGACTTTCTTTGTTCTAATGGCGCTGGATGGTGCCCATCCACATTGAGGGTGGGTCTTCCTCTCCCAGTCCACTGACTTGAATGTTAATCTACTCTGGCAACACCCTCACAGACATACCCAAAGACAATACTTACCAGCTATCTAGGCATCCTTCAATACAATCAAGTTAACATCTAATATTAATAATCATAATGCTGTGCAAAATACACTCATGGTTTTAAAGATATAGTACCAAAAGAGAAAGCAACATAGCTCAGTAATTTTTATATTGGTTTATATGTTAAAATGGTAATATTTTAAATAGATAAAACAAAAGAAATTTCACCTGCTCCATTTTTATGTTGTTATTAAAAATATTAAAACTATTAATGAGACTTATATTTGATTTTTCTCACACTGTATTTTTATCAGACAACATTGGTCTAGTCTAAGTTGCTTTTTAGTATCAAGAAAGTATGGCCCAAAGAACCTACGATCAATGCAGTTCCTGTTTTTAAACGATCTGGATATTTTTAAACAAAGATGTTTCTCTAATTGGGGAGAGGAGTTGTTTCAAGTTATTTATCACTAAGAAAATTTTCACTTAGGCTTCATGATGTTCAAATACATTTTACATAACAGTTTCAGTGTTTTCTACTGAAGGAAGATCTTGGCCCACTGCCCTTCTGGGTTAAATAAAATGAGCTACCATTTATTGAGTGCTTACTCTGTGTAGACTAGTGCTGAAATTTGTATGATAAATAGCTTACATGATTTATTATTGAGTTTAATTCTCACAAAAATCTTTTACAGATGAAGAACCTGATGCTCAGAGAGCAGTTTGCTTAAGCAACCACATTAATCAGAAAGTAGTAAACGTGGGATTTAAATTGGGTTCTTGATCTCAAGCCTGTGTTCTCTGCACTGTTCGCAACTGCTTCTGAACACATGAAGCGTTTGTCTAACTTGCTACAGCTGTCAATAGGAACACTGTAAGGATTATTTAGCCTTTCACAGCTGTTTGGGATTAGCAAGAAGTTGATATTCCTTCAATTCGTCATCTGGCAGAACCTAGCATGTTAATATTTGCTCTAAACAAAATAAGCATCTGCCATATTTTTTTCTTTGGTGCCTGGAATACATCAGGCTCTGCTGGGTATAGAGATCATATTGCAACAGACTAAGGAGGAAGGAGCACTGTTCTGAGTTTGGAGAAGTGCTCAGTTTTCCTGCTATTTAGCAACCCCCCAATTATCTGAACATTTCAATAACAGGATTTTGTTCTGTGCTCTTTCAGAAGCAAGAGGAAATGACATCAAAGTTTTCTAATTTCAGAATTAAAGAAATTAATATACTCACACACACACCCTCACACCCACCCACGCACAGAGCTATACAGGAGATTCATCACCCTTGGAACTGCTGCTCCTCCTCCTAAGTTCTACATTGCAGCTAAAATTTTTCCTTATTTGGGTTCTTAGTCACCAAAAAGCAAACACCACAAATCATCTGATTCAAACGATCCATTTTCACCTCGTACATCAACACTGTTGCTAAGGTCTGTGAATTCCAACTCCATGATGTCTCTTGCATCCTTCCCCTGTTCTTTGTCATGGTAACTGCCCTAGTCTCTCGTCCCATTCCTTTTCCTGGATTAGTGCCCCATCTCCCTCTTGTTCACTACATTCCAGTCATTTTGGTTTTTCTTTAATCTCCTGAGAATCAAGAGCTATGCCCTGTGCCTGGAATGATCTCCCCCATGCCCCTTTTCTTTAGCTAAGTCTCACTAATTTTTCAGATCTCCACTCTTCTACAGAAACCTTTCTTGACCTCCCCAATAAAAGAAGATGGAGGTCTTCTTTTAATAAGTTCTTATGGTATCCTGTTTTCCTTGTGGCACTTATAATGATAACAATTAATTGTACAATCATATCCTTAATAGCTGTCTTCCCTGCTGGAATGCCCTTAAATATTATGCTGGGCTGCTTTATACTACACTGTGATGCCTTTTCTAATAAACAATTTCCTGTATTACTTCCATTGGGGCATGTTTGCAAATTTGCAAAATATTTATAAATGCAACAAGTGCTTATTCATTTATTTCTAACTTCCATTATAGATGGTTGAGAGCATGAGTTTATAGTCATGACTTTACACTCCTCTTCTTAGCCTCCCTTCATAAGGTTGACTAAGCTGCCTTTAAGTTTTATGACATTGGGAGAGTACCTTCACTTGTGGATAAGTCAGTCTCCTCATCTGAAAAAATGGGGATAAGAATACCACTGAACCTTTCAGAGTTTTACAGATAAAAGTTAATTCAAGTAATATATTTGAGGGTACATAATGTCTATGAAAGTTGGAAAATATTAATTTGCATTTTAGGGGTATCTATATATTCATTATTTTTTATTAAAAAATTTGTAAAGGTGGGGGTCTCACTATGTTGCCCAGGCTGGTCTCAAACTCTTAGCCCCCTACATCAGCCTCCCAAGGTGCTGGAATTACAGGAATGGGCCACCATGCCAGACTGTGTATATTTTTCCTACAGAAAAAAGTGCTCAACATAATTTCTCAGAAGAAAATTCCCATTATCAAGGGGAGCAGATCTCAAGTGTGAGACAAATTTGCATCCTCCTTTGATCTATTCACACATTTCATTTCTGTAGTCATTAAACATGGCTTTTTTTTCCACTAAGAAATCTTTAAATTATTGAAAATAACCTCAGGCTGATCCTAGTCTTTCTTAGTAGCTGTACATATGGCATACAGAGCTGGAAAACACATAAATTAGACAGTAGAGAAGCAACCAAGCTTCTGTGTTTTATATATATATTTGGCGTATCCTTTTGTGCAGAGGCTTATTTTGAAGAGCATGTGGGAGCGGAGGTGGTTAAGAAAATAAGAATGAAGGGGAAGAGAAAATTCAACATCTGTAAGATGCATGTCTGTGATTATCATCATTGGGCATGTCTGACTCTAAAGAGTATTAAAATATGCTCTGAGAATCAGTAGCAAAAAACTGGAAACACTTCATAAATGGAAATGGACCTCACTAGATACATTCAAGAATTCTTATTTTACAGGTACACATCTTTCATTTGTTTATAGTTATATTCAGAACCTAAACTAGTCTATTCAAACCTCTATTCCCATGTTTATGTCTGTATGTAAGTTAAAGGATGCAAAGGCATGGTGCAGTCCTTTGCTCAGAATTTCCAAGCAGGCTGGTTTTCCTGGCTATGATTCCAGCAATCTTAAATACATTTGATACTCACAAATGGTTCCCTGGTTGCATCCAACCAGGTTCATTTGTAAAGCAAGTAGTTAGCTTGTTCTGCTCTGTAACTTTTTGAAGGGTTCCTGAATTCCTGCTAAGCATGAACAAAGGGGGAAGACATTAAGGTGCTGACCACAGAACTCCTCTGGCCACCACAGGGGAACTAGAATCATGGATTAAATCACATCTTTGCTAAATGACACCTGTTGAAACTGACAAGCCAACAAAGCAGAGATCCCATGCTGAGCAGAGGAATCACAAGCAATGGGGCTGTCCACAGCGTTGCTGCATAACAGCAGGAGACTGAGAATCATATTAACACAGTATTGGATTCACACACTTGATTTCCAAGCCTTCCTCACATGCTATCCTTCTTGGGTATAAATTTTGCATTTATTCATTGAAAAGTATTGTGATTCATAAAATTATAATTTTTATTATTTTGATTCTTTACAGATTTTGTTACTGTATCATGTATTTATTAATATATATATTATTAAGTCTAATTTTTTTACAAAAGCTTTTAAAAACATGAATTTCTAGTAAGAAAATGACAGTTCTTCTAGAATTAGCAGTGATAATAACAACAATAACAATTGCTGTATTTACTGTATTAATCTGTTTTCACGCTGCTGATACAGATGTACTTGAGACTGGGCAATTTACAAAAGAAAGAGGTTTAATGGACTTACAGTTCCATGTGGCTAGGGAAGTCTCACAATAATGGCAGAAGGCAAGGAGGAACACGTCATGTCTTACATGGATGACAGCAGGCAAAGAGAGAACTTGTGCAGGGAACCTCCCATTTTTAAAACCATCAGATCTCATGAGACTTACTCACTGTCATGGGAACAGCACAGCAAAGACCTGCCCCTATGATTCAATCACCTATCACGGGGGTTCCTCCCACATACATGGGAATTCATAATGAGATTTGGGTGGGATCACAGTCAAACCATATCAATAGCTAACTTTTACTAACTGCATTTTTTTTTGCCGTACACTTCTATGTCACTTTATATGCACTGGCTTATTTAAGATGGTCCCAGTTATAAATGCAGCATTAAGTTTCTGTGCTCTGAATATTGGAAAGCTTTAGGTTTCACCATGTTATGGAAGAAAAATGGTCTTCATGAATATATTGCCCACATAATTAAAATGTGAATTAAAATTCACATGGTCCAGAGCTGACTGGCTGTGGTTCTGGCAGGTTTCAGAGGAAACATCAATAAAGATAATGGCTGAACTCATTCACAGACCACTCACTATGTATGCCTGGTAACAAATGTATTAGTCAAAAATATTGTTTCCTTCTGACAGAGGACAACTGAAGTTTAGAGATTAAGCTATTTGCTCAGGATCACCATGCTAGATTCTGGCAAAGCTAGATACAGAACTAGTGTCTGCCTGACTCAAAGGCTGGACTCTAAATTACCATGCTAACCAGTGATAATTAAGTCAATCATTTTCTAAATATTTTGTTTGTGTCCACACTTTTAAGAAGGAGTGAAAACATTTCCCATAATGTTAGGGGTTTAACTATCCCCCTCTTATAGTAACTTTGGGACGTCTTCAAATCAAACTCAACATAAAGAACTTGTGTTCAGTGATGTATTAATTAGAGTCAGACCTGAATCTTTAGAATCCCATCAACAACTGAACAACAATTAAATTTTGGGTATCTTCCTCATTGTCTATATACATTGTGATTGAACTGCTGTGAAATAATATTTTATCACTCTAGATGTTATCTATTTATCACATACAAGGTGTTTATTTAAAATTTTACAGGCACTAGCACACTACTTTAATAAGAAAAAAATAATGCAGATATGCAGTTGTGTCAGAGCTATAATTGGAACAAATGCAAAGACAACAGAAACTAAAAAGCAAATGTTATAGTCTGAGTAGCAAATATATGTGTAGTTAGGTCTATTAAATACTAACCATTACTTTCCAAGAGTTGGACTTCTAATTTGAATGTTTTGTTTTTTCCTTGTCTCTCTCTAGAAAATGAAGGCAACTGTACCCATACTCATCTTGGATGCTAGGACATCCATGTGACTAAGGCTGCAGATGATAGATGAAGACTCAAAAGGGCACTTCTGTGTCTTACTTTTTGTATGCACTTAGAAAACATCTTAGCATTAGTTCTCTTATCAATAAAATGAATGCAAATACGCACTTTTCAAGGTTTTAGGAGGATTACATAGGTTAGTACTTGCAAAGCATCTTATGCACTGGCACATAGGAAACACATTCCATCTTTTGATCCCATAAATCTGCTAGCAGTGAGTCCTTCTATACACAGAAGAAAAAATAATTCCCCATTATCAGTGGAGTACTGATGACAGCCTCACATCAGCTTACAGAAGCTGCTTACATGAATTTCTTCCCAGCTTCTCATAATGCTGAAAATCAAGCTCAATTTTTATACATTTACCACTATACCACTGTGGCCATAATTTACCTTCCATATTCTTCCCTCTAGGAAACCTTTTAGTAGCAGGTAGGGTAGAAAATAACTACTGGAAATAAAATAAGTATGTATCTTGTTTGTGTTAGACAGCACCTCATATTCTGCTCAGGTGTCAAAGACAATGCAATGTGACTTAATTATATACTGACCTATTAGATGAGATGTCCAGTCTCTTAGAGTGAAAATCTGCAAGTTCATAAATACCAGTTGGAAGCACACTTTGTCTCTTCTCCACTTACATGTCCACTGTAAGACTAACTGATCAATACACTCTTCTCACTCAGTTTACACATACTGGCGTGCCACATATTACACTAAGTGCTTCTAATACAAATCATATTTAATCATGGAAGTAATTTTGTGTGATATGTATCACCCAGCACATAATATAAAGGAATAAGATGAAGCTCGAATGACTAAGTAAAGAATCTAATATTACAGAGCTGTGTTAGAGATTGACTGGTTAGGACACAGTCAGACTGTATACAATCTGTGTTCTTGATCAGTGTATTCTATCCCTTCCCATTCTATCGAATAAGCACTGTGTTGTGATGGGTAGAAACTATTCATTTTATAAATGAAGGTAACTGAGGGATTAGCAAATGAAGGCTTTTAAACATGATTCCATAAATGTAGGATTTCATTTCTCCCTGTAGAATTACAAAATACAAGGCAAGTCCATAAACCCGATTAGCAGATACAGGGCTGTCCGTCTTTGGGAATGTAAACCTCTGGGCACATGTTGCAAATATTTAACTGTTCTATCCATCACATAATCTCTTCTTGTAAATTTATCTTGAAATATATTTACAGTTCTCTGTATGACACATAAATCATAGAGAAAGATCTGAATTCAGCCAACATTTTGAAACCATTCTCAAGAGATGTTATGGTATAAAATTTTATATTCAGTTTAGCACACTATGTTAACTAACACACTAAAAACTCAGACCATTTCAATTACTAGAATTAAACAGATCTCTTAAAATATTCCAAATGTATTCTGCAGAGGATTGTCAGTGGAGGTGGAGTGTATGGGATTATCTTTCTGTCTCAACTGAAATGATCCCACAATAAGCTTTTGGTTAATTAGTAACATTAAAATTGCAATTAAGTTTCCTTATAATTAACGACCTTCAAATAAATAGTTTTGAGAACAAATTACATACTTTGGCAGAATTTCATTCTTTCTGTTTGGGTAGTTCTTCCAGTAAATTTCTAAATGTAGAGGGCATGATCTTTCTCTCCAAATGCTTTTTTACATTTTAAACAAGAAAGGTTAGTTTGTACCGAAACTTGATTTGGAGATGAATACAGTGAGAAGAAATGGACTTAAGTCATTAAAATATAAATCAAAAAATATGAAATAAAGATTGTTGTCCTATTTCTTTTGACCTCAAACCATCTATAGTTAAAATAATTAGGCAGATGAACAATCATATCTAAGAGTATTTGTGTACTTACAATGTTTAAAACACTGTGGAAAATGATGTATTATCCTGATAGACACAACATTATGCCATCAAAACATTCACTTTTTTGACCCAATTAGTTATTCCTACTATAGGTATTTGCAAATAACAAGTGTTTAGGAAAAGCCTGTTATGACAGATGAAGTAAAGCCTCAAATTTTTATTGAAAATTCTATAAAGAAGTTAAGAAAGAAAGAGTATCCATGTTTTGCCATTTTTGACATGGTTAGCAACAATGGTAGTGACTATACACCATTTATCTGCAGGCAGGGTGAAAAGTAAACTACCAGAAAGAAAACAAGCTGGTATCTTGCTGTTTAAGAGCACTTTCCTGCTTTGCTCAAGTTCCAAAGATAATAAATGTTACCTATTCACATATTAACACATTAGACAGGATGCCCATTCACTTAGTGTGAAAATCTGCTAGTTCAGAACTACCAAGGGGAAGCATACATTTTCTGTTCTCTGCTTTTATACTCATGTGTCCAAGAGACATGAAATTCTTGCCATACACTGTGCCAGGTACATGAATATGACATGGCTTTTAGGACCAAGAGCATTGTAGCCTAAGAAACAGATGATAAACATACAGCAAATGAAATGGAACTGTCCTTAAAATGTAGCAGCAGGTGATGGAGGTAACACTGCACATGTGTTCTGAATGTGAATAGGAGTTTGATAGATAAGAGTCGTTTTATCTCAGCTATCATTTTCTCCAAGAAGTCATTGTTGACATTGCTCCCTCGCACCACCCAGAATGAATTTAAGGTGGTACCTTTGAGCTCACAGAATGCTTAATGCATTGCTTTGCCATGACTTGATATAATTAGCTAACATTGCAAATCCTCTAAAAGCTTCCAAAAGCCAAAGTGCTTAGAGTTCTTACATTAACCAATCTACTCTCTTTAGCTTTTTGAACTCATCTTCTTCAACTCATGTCAGCCAACTAGACTCTTTGCTATTTCTGCAATGTGTGGAACATGTTCTACTTCTGAGCCTTTGTTCTTACTGTGACCTCAGTCTGGAGAGCTCTTTCTATGGTTCCCTCCCATACCAATACGGCTCCCTCTGCCTCATCTTTAAGTCTTCTTATGTATCATCTTCTCAGCAAGACTATTCCTGACTACTTTAAAACATCATTCTCACAGACACTCTTCTAATGTCCCTTTCCTGCTTTATTTATTTATTTATTTATTTATTTTACATTACATACCTTCTGTGTCTATTATATGTTCCTTTTCCACTCTCCACTTAAATGTGAGCATCATGAAGGCAGGGTACTGTGTTTGTTTTGCTCATTGCTGGACTCTGGGACAAGAAGAGCTTCTGGCACAAAAGAGGCACTCTATAAATGTTTATAGAATGAATTAAAACTGAAATAATGTGTGTATTATTCAAAATACAGAGTAAGTCTTTTTAATATTTCAGATCCCCTTTGGAGATGGCTTTTAGGTGGAAAAGACTGACAATACACAAGTAAATAAGTAAATAAAATATACTAATTATAGATTGTAGTTAATAGAATGAAGGAAATAAGCAGATCTCTTTATTTAAAAATATTGTGGGGTGTGTGTGTGTGTGTGTGTGTGTGTGTGTGTGTGTGTGTGTTTGTATGTGTGTCTTTTAAACCAGGACAATCAGAAAATGCCTTTCTGAAGAGATGAGTTGAGATCTGATGTCCAAGAAGCACTCATTTATAGAGTTGGTGAGCAGAGGTCAGTACCGTTCAGAGCAGAGGATGGAGTAAGTATTAAAAAATATCCAGGGCAGAAAAGAAATGGAATGTTTTATACCACAAAAATTAAAAAGGAGAGGATGTGAAAGATTGTGGAATGATAGGGTTATTGGTAGAGGCCACACCATGCAAGGCTATAGGAGACATGATAAGGATTTGGATTTATTTGAAGAGTTGTTGGAAGGTATCAAATGATTTTAATTAGGAAAATGGCATGATTTTCTACAGATTTTAAAGAGTTTTCTCTTTTAAAAATCCTGTGTGGTACATGAATAGGACTGTGACCAGATGGAACTGGAATAATAAAAGGCTTTTACAGCCACCCAGGTGAGATCTCATGACTTGGATTATGATAATACAAATGATGGTGATACGTGGATATGTTTAAGATTGACTTTAAGGATAGATCATTAGGTGCTGGATTACATTTGGGAGGTAAAGAAAAGAAGAGAGCAAAGACAACTATTTATTTTCTGGCTTTGATAATAAAATAATATCATTTATTGAGATAGAGAATGTAGGGAAATAAATTGAATGGGAGAAAAGGGATAGAAATGTGATTTCTTTCTGGATGTGTTAAGTTTGAAACGCCTATGTGATATCCAAGTAGAGAAGTCATGTAGGCAGGTCAATACATAGGTGGGATCTATAACTGTCTTCATCATTACACAATGAATTTCCCAAGGGAAGATATTTTACTGAATTCATCCCTATGTCAGCAGTTGGCAAAATGGTTGTTTTATAAATGTTGCTGTAAAAGACCACTCTCTTTATATCCTGCTGGCTTACCAGCTAGACCCACTGAGTACTCTAACTTTGGAAGGAACATCTCCTTATTCTTCTTTGCTCCTTAGATCGAAACAGTCCATGATATATAAATGGTTAGCTCCAGAATAACTTTTTAAAAATATTTTACTTTGTTTTGAAAATAAAACTGACGAGGCCTTTGGATATAACGCAATAAACTAGGTGGTGTATTTTTAGAAGAAACAAAGCAGATCAATCATAACAGTAACATTATAAGAGGAAATATGAAAATTTTCAGACTCAGGGATCCTGAGAGGGATTGAAAGACAGTGAGAATAGAGTCAGAGGAAGCCAGGGGCCATGTGAGGTGTTAAAGCACATGGAAAATAATGGGCTGGTGAGAAGAATTTTTATACACAAGCAAATCATATTGTTATCTAATAATTCCATTTACCAAAAGTATTGAAATGATCATTTCATATTTTATTCCACAAGGTAGATGTTTTATATGACATCCCTTCTAATTGAGAAGAGAAACACAGCCCAACTTGGCAGCAAAAGTAGTAAGGATAAATTACTAAAAATATGTTACAATATTTGAGATCTTTAGAGATGTGACTATGTGATGGAAGTAGATTAAAATATAAATGCTTCTTAATTTCCAATTCTGTTCAAAGCAACTATGCTATTTTCAAAATTCTGTCAGTTGCTAGGGAAACTAAAAAAGGGGGCTATTAAATTGTATATGGAAAGCTATTTTGCAAAATACATTAAGAAGATGTGAGTAGTTAGCTATAACTTTCATAGGCAAGAAAACCTGTGAAATCCTAAGTGAAGGATGAAAGCCTCCACAACTGATATTTTGATAGAGACGCTGTACCTCCTTTCCCATGATCCACTGTTATTTTTGTGGGCAGCAATGTTCTCACTGGCCTCTTGGGGAATGTATTGTTAAGGAGAGTGAGTAATCCTGGAAAGAAAATCCAAGATCTTTTCTGAACAATAACATTAACATAGTTACAGGAAAGATCACTAGGCTAAAAATTGGGAGAATCATGTTCTAAACCAGCCCAGGTATGGACTTAGGAAAGTTCTTCTTTCTGGTCTCCAGTTCCAGCATCTGGATAATGGGGGAAATAATTCTTAGAGTTCTTTTTACCTATAATCATTTAATCTGTGAGTGACAGGTGAATGGCAATCCACAAAGTAGAGACTAATATGTTTAACAAGAAGGAAATTGTGGGTGATGAGGTAAATTGTCAAGGTCTGAAGGCCAAGTTCAATTTAAATAACATAAAAGTAAAAGAAAAGAAAACTTTATGAGAAAATTTAAGAATGAATTATTTGGTAAGGCTTATCTGTAAGTTAACGTACCTGCCAATATATAATGATTTTCATCTTTGTCATAAATTGAAACATTTTTTGTTCAACTACACTATAATAAGCAGTTTTGATGTTTTAATACTCAGAATATATAAACATTTCTAAAACCTTTTATGAACCTTATCTTTTAGAATGATTGAAGTCTCTTGATTACTTCTTTGTGATACCATATTAAAAATGGAAGGCAAATTGTCTAACTCTTCAAACCACACACGAGTGGCATTCCAAAGCCTACAGGATAGCTTAGTGAATATGAAGTTAACCAGTTCAAATGACCCTTTCTTCCACTTACTCTTATGGTAAAGTATACGCTGTAACAATATTAAGGTACTTGCAGCTTCCCAAAATTCAACAAACATTTATTGACCATCTACAATGCACAAGGCATCTTCTTCTTCTTTTTTTTTTTTTTTTTTTTTGAGACTCTCACTGTCACCCACACTGGAGGGGAGTGGCATGATCTCGGCTCACTGTAACCTTTGCCTCCCAGGTTCAAGCAATTCTCCTGCCTCAATCTCCCAAGTAGCTGGGAGCTGGGAGATTACAAGTGTGTACTACCATGCCTGTTGATTTTTTGTATTTTTAGTAGAGACAGAGTTTCGCCTTGCTGGCCAAGCTGGTCTCCAATTCCTGACCTCAGGTGATCCACCTGCCTCAGCCTCCCAAGTGCTGGGATTACAGGCTTGAGCCACTGCACCTGGCCTGTACAAGACAACTTGTAAGTAAGTATTCTCACATATCTGGTATGCTGTTTTTCCTCTAAATTCATATTTTCTCCTATCTATCAATTAATTCATTCATAATGTATGATTCATATTATTTATAAACACAGAATATCACACTGCACTGTGTTTATCAATTTTTATGTTTGTTTGTCCCATCAAACTTTGAATTATTTGAATAACATAATTATCTTACTTATATTTGCTGAATACATAAACTTTTTTTAAAAAAACCATGCATTAATTAATTTTAAAGATACTCTGTAACAGCCTTGGCTGGAAATATTTGTTCTACGAAAAAATATTTACAAGTTTAGATGAAGCATGAAACTTTTCTTTTTAACATATAGCATAATACTAGGAGAGAATGTATAAGAACTAATTGTAAAAATATATATATGAGGCTTGCTGTATGTGACATATAAATCAACTCTCAGGATAGAATGAGAGGACAGGATGCCTAGAATAGAAGAAGCAGAAAAAGCATGAAGTGCAAATGAGGAATAAAGACAAGGGGTAGGGTATCTTAGGCAACAGAGGTAATGGTTCGAAGGTAGGAAATACCATGATATATACTGTATTTTGGAAAGGTAAATCTGGAGCATTTAGGAGAAAAAAGGAACACAACAGAAGACAGATTTGGAGAGGAAGGCAATGGCTAGCTTATGATGGGCTTTAAATGCAATGACAAATAATTTGAACTTTATCTTGTAGGCAATGGGGAGCCTCTGGAAATTTATAACAGTTAGAATCAAATTTTAGAAAGATCACTGGCAGCAATGTGGAAGATGAATTGCAAGCATAGGAGAGGAAATGCAAGCAGAAAATACTAGGCAATTGGAATGGCAAGAGATTATGCAAGTCTGCTCACAGTGGCAGTGTGAACGCAGAGGAATGAACACACAGAAAAGTTAAACCAGGAGAATGAACAGGATTTATTCCTCAATTAAAATTTAGGAATAAAGATGTAAGAGAAGATTGTATCTACTCTCATTTTTTCAAGACTTAAACCAAGAGGAAGACAGGAGGAAGTATCAATGGTAAGATAATGCGCTGGCTGAGTTTCAGATGCCCATGAAAAAATCACTGGAAATGTCATATAAGAAGCTGAATATGCAGGTGCACACTTTAGGGGAAAAGTGTGAGTTGAAAACACAGATTTAGGAAAACATAATAAGATGTTTTAGAAGAGCAGCTTCGTCTTGTTTACTCTTATTCTCAACTTCACACATGAAGACAAAGCTTCAGCAAATGCTGAGCTGCTACTGCTAATGTTGAACTGATACCATCGCCCACTTCCAAGTTCCTCTGATTAGAAAACCAATAAATGCAAGTCTCCTGACACATAATAAGGACTCAATAAATGGAAATTTTATTGATAACTTGGACCAGGACAGCCCCTTTTGTTTCTATTATATGTTCTAGAATATAAAATATGAATACATAAAAAATGACCAACATTATAATATATAGTGAAGTGCATGGGGTAAGTACTATTAAACAAAGGTCATTTAAATTATTTTAAGACACTATATCAATATTTTAAAAGCTTACAAGTTTGTGGCATAATTAGAATTGAAACGAAATCAATTCTAATTCATGTTTGACTTCTAGTTAGAGGTTTATATTCTTTCATTTAACCGGTGTTTACCTTGTACTCTGTAAATTCATTTGGTTTTCTCTGGGCTTTTATGTCACTAATTTCTTACTCAATAATTTGTAACATCCCATTTTAATTTAGCTAAAAACAAAGAGTAAAAATGGATTTTATGGCATTGATTGGAAATCAAAGAAAGTTGGGAGGACGTGTTGGATAGAATATGGAATCCCAGGAATAAGACTTACCCTTAAGGTTGTTTCATCTCAGCACCCACCCAATTTTATTACAAACAGCCTATCTAAAAAAAAAAATTTATCATAGTGGCATTAGAAAGTTGAGCCTTATACAAAATCAATAGCACTGTTTTCTTAGTGGGAGCCTGAAAATATCTCACAGATACTATTCTAGAAAGAGTCCATTTCATGCATTGATGAGTCTGCATGTATGAATCTTACATGGGCAATACCAGTCACGAGGAACTTAAGACATTTGTTGTATTTTTAAAATTTTGGCTATTTATGGGCCAGAATTGGCATATTTGGTGTTCAATCTCTAAACAGAAAAAAAAAAGCCTAACATGTATGGTAATGTGGTGACCAAGAAAACCACTCTTTTTATGAGTTTCCATTAACATTCTGTGTTACAAAAGCAAAACATGTTTATGACAGGACTCCTATTATTTCTGGTATCAAAGAAATGACAGTAACGTTACAACTAGGGGATATTTCTAGAGATTGGTCTGATAAAGCTCCAGCTTACTTCTCCATTGTAAAAAGGGTATCTTAAAGATGGAAATTTTTCAATACAACTCAATCAATATTTAGTCTGCACATATTGTGTGTCCCACCCAACATATTGTGGTATTTGGTAAGGGGTATGAAAAGTATAAGACATGTTTTTGATGGGAGTGTAAATTAGTTCAACCATTGTGGAAGACAATGTGGCGATTTCTCAAGGACCTAGAAATAGAAATTCCATTTGACTCAGCAATCCCATTCTGGGTATATACCCAAAGGATTATAAATCATTCTATTATAAAGACACGTGCACATGTATGTTCACTGCGGCACTGTTTACAATAGCAAAGACCTGGAACCAATCCAAATGCCCATCGATAATAGACTGGACAAGGAAAATGTGGCACATATACACCATAGAATACTATGCAGCCATAAAAAACGATGAGTTTGTGTCCTTTGTAGGGACATGGATGAATCTGGAAACCATCATTCTCAGCAAACTGACACAAGAACAGAAAATCAAACACCGCATGTTCTCACTCACAGGCGAGTGTTGAACAATGAGAACTCATGGACACAGGGAGGGGAGCATCACACACTGAGTCTGCTGGGGGAGGGGTCTAGGGGAGGGACAGCAGGGGATGGGGTGGCTGGGGAGGGATAACACGGTGAAAAATGCCAGATATAGGTGATGGGGGGGATGGAGGCAGCAAACCACATTGCCGTGTATGTACCTATGCAACAATCCTGCAAGATCTGCACATGTACCCCAGAACCTAAACCACAATATAAAAAAAGTTCATGGTTTTGATGATGAAATATTGCTATGTAAATTGTCTTTTCTTAAAGCAATTATTAGTGGTCTTTTATGAAATCATATCATAACCATCTGTGTTTTTATAGACTTAGAGTATGTGCATGTATTTTTAAAAAATATTTAAAAATTACAAAGTGTCAATCATGTAAGATGGGCCTTGTAATATACATCATCATGATCTATTTCTGATATTATTTAGAGTATAGCACTAGCCTTATGTTTATGATCACCATTCATTTTCATAGTCACAGATTATACGCTTCTGTTTAGACTCTTATCTCCAAAGTAATGATACATATTACAGAGCAGTTGACACCTGACAGAATAAGTCATATCAATCCTAACTGAAAACACAACAGCACTTAAAAGTGAGTATCACTCAAGTATATAATCTAGCCCAAACTTAAACCTAAAGTGGGGATTTCTATAGCACCAAGAAAGCATAAATATGAACTGTTTCTTTTTTTCATTGTCTTAATTAGTTTTAACCTGTGATGTAAGCTATGGGCTTTCCAGATTTATACATACATAAAATTTTGACATATAATTAGCAGGAATTAATGGGTTTTATAATGAACATCTACGGACCTCTACATATTTCTGGACCTCAGGTTAAAAAGTATGAGGCTAACTCATTGATGGTAGACCTGTGGTGTCCATCTGGCATTTAAAGTACAGTATATTTTTACATATTCCAAGGAAGGCTCTTCTTTTTATAAGACACAGGAATAGAAATAATAGTATTGGGAAGAATTTTAATTAGGTCTAAGAATAACATTTCTAATGTGGCTATAAAAATTAGGATGTGTTTCTGGGATTCTCCATAAAGCTTGTATTTTATGATATAGTCATTATGTAATTTTTCAGAACAAACTATTATGTAATAGTTTCAGAACAATCCTACTGGGAGGGTCAACACTGGAGTTGGGAAGCACTCAAGTAAGAATTAAGAAAGGAGGAACTGAAAGAAGCAGGGATAGGTTAGGAAAGAAAAGAACAGAGAAGTTTTTTTTTTCTTCTTCTTTTTTTGCAGAGACAGAGTCTTGCTCTGTCACACTGGCTAAAGTATGGTGGTGTGACCATAGCTCACTGCAGCCTCAGCCTGGCTCATGTGATCCTCCTGTCTCAGCCTCCTGAGAAGCTGGGACTACGGGCACACACCACCATGCCTGGCTAATTTTATATATAGACAAGGATCTCTTTATGTTCCCTAGGCTTGTCTTGAAGTCCCGGCCTAATGTGACCACCTGCCTCAGCCTTCAGCCTCCCAAAATGCTAGGATTGAAGGTGAGAGATAATTAACATAATGGTTTAGAATTCTCAATATGTCAGGAACATGCCTGCTCTTAAGCATTCCCCGTTTCCACTACTCTGCTTTAGGGCACCAGCATCTCTCACCTGGACTAGAGCAATAACTTCCTAAATAGTCTACCTGCCTCTAATCTTACCCCATATTGAAGCCATTATTTGCATTAAAATTAAAATGTTTCTAATAATATGAGTTATTCCACTTTCCTGTGTAACAACATTCTGTGGGCATTTTTTGTCTTATTAATCTGAATTATTTATCATAGCTTAAAATTCCTTGGCAGATCTGGGAGGGTATAGTCAGCCTGGAAAATTGCGTTACAGTCAGATCACAGACTTTTGAATGAATTCTACTTAAAAAAATATTCTGTTAGACATTTAGAGGATGAATCAAGGTGGAAGCGCTAGAGGCAAGATGATCATATAGATATCTATTCCATTTGACATGTTAAGAATGTAAAGTAAGGTGAGTCAATGGACATGGATGTGAGGAGCATCATGGAGGTAAGTTAAATGGAACTTGAAAATAAAGTATATGCATTTGATATTCAATAGTTTCAAGCCTGGGCAATAAAGAAGATGACGATGGATAAGCATTAAGGTGAAGCATCATATCCTGGTACTGGAGGGTCATTATGCCTACTTTGTCTGCTTGGTTAAATAATTAGGCCAAATGGTATCTTTATTTCATAATAAGTCTTCCTCCTAGATGGGCTATGCATAGCATCCAATGTTAATTCAAGAGCCTGGAGCCCAGTTGGTGCAAAAAAATAGCTAAGATAGCTATGTATGTAAAGCCTAGAGATCTCTGGTGTGGTGTGATTATCATCCTTCACGATCTATTACATAAGTAAGAATTTCCAATGTGTGCCTCCAATGAAAGAAAAAAGTGCAATAAGTAGAACTCACAGAAATTTCAGATAAGAACACATAAGAGTATTTTAACAATCATAGCTAGTACATGTGGAAAGATGGTAGAATTCCCATTATATAAACATGAGACTATATTGAGATAGATTGGGATCTCCATCTGTAGATATTCTACAAGAGATTAGGGCATATGGAACTGAAAGGGTTTTATTTCACAAGAGAGCAAGCAGTATCCCAGAGAGGGTCAGGCAACTTGGCCAAAGTTACACAGCTTGTTCCAGATTCTGATCTGATTTCAGATTCACAGCCCAATTACTTCCATGCTACATAATGGTGGCTACCCAAGGCTAAGCAGCAGTGTTGTGACTATTTCAAGGACATCATAAAGAAAAGGCTTGAAGTAGACTGTGTAGTTGTAAGAAAGGGAAAATAAGTTGACCATGAACAGAGAACTAGTATGGATCACATATAAGGGAAGAGCAAATATAATAGTGAAAGGATTGCTTTCCATTTGAAGATATCTGTGAAGCCATTAGAAATAACTAATTACTGTTAATAATAATACATAAAATATTGAACAGATTTCTTAATGTAAGCTTCTGTGATGGATGTTCAACCTATCATGACAACCCTATCAATGAGATATTAGTGCTCTCCACTTTACATATGCATAAATAAAGTCTTAAAGAGGCTATGTCATTTGCCAGAAATCACGTCTCTAGTAAGCAGCTGAATTGAGTTCTGGAATTCAGCCTATGTTTTTAACCATTTTGCTATATTGCCAATGTGGTTATCATAGTGGGTCCCTTAGCCTGAGAAAACAAACGTTTTAATAATTGGATATGTCCTTGTTGTGTAGGAAAGCCCTGGAGAGACATTTTAGAAGCTTTCTTGATAAAAAAGAAAAACAATTAGTGAATCCTCTGGATTGTTACTTATTTAATGAAACATATTAGTAATTTGAAATGGGCTACAAAGAATTACTCAGTGAAAATGGGTTCAACTAATTGGTCCAGAAAAGTCTTCTGAAGGATATAATTAAATTGCCTAGTGTACTGTTACTGCTAGTATAAACACTATTACTGATGTTCAGGAGCACTTGCATTTCTAATGTAATTAAAAATAAGTCGTCAAAGAGACAACTTACTTGTTCATTCCATGAACACAATGTGTTTCAAGGAATCAGTCATGTGGTTAGCTAATGAAAGTAAAGCAAGGTCAGTATCTGAATTGTTTCCAGCATTTTGGTTTCTGTTTTATTTTTGTTCCTAGGAATCATCCATTTCAAATAATCGTTAAACACCTTTTTAATAGAAAATTACTATCTTATTTAATGTCATACTTGTGGCTCCTAGTATGCTATTTGGAATAATAGATGCTTAATAATGTAGGCTGAATAAGTGAATTAAATTTTTATAAAAAGTAGCCTTTTCTTTTAAATTTTACAGAAGACATAATTTAAAATATACACATAACATTCCCCACATTACTTAGTGAAGATTAGATCAAAACATAACATTTGACTTCAATTCAATATGGTTACTTCTTTGAAAATTTATGATGATCAAAAAGCCAGGAACAAATAGTAAGGAATGTAATTATTTTTTAAGTACCATGATATTTTCGTGACTAATTTTCATTGAGCATGAGAAGTCATATCTGCCATTGTTCCTACATTATATATGTCTTATAAATAGTCTAAAACAATTTTAACTTGGTAAACTGATAAAAAATGCTCTTGAAATCTTTCTTAGGATCTTTAAATAATTGTCCTTTGTCATAAGCTGACTTCTCTGAAGATCATGAGGTAATATTGCTCTCTAGACAAGATGTGGAAAGAAACAGGTGCCTGTATTTCTTTTTGTAATGACATAGATGGAAGATAGATGGAAATTATACACACATATATATACACATACACCATATATACACACACACATATATATATACGCATACAACACACACACACACATATATACACATACACCATATACACCCACACATATATATACACATACACACACACACACACACACACACACACACACACACACACACACACACACACACGCAAGCATAATTTTATTACATTCTTAGAACCTGGATAATTTCTTACCATGCAGTAGACAACGACAAACCCAGGAATGTTTACTGTTGAATTAGTGTATACCAAATTACTTTCAGAGACTGTACAAACATGAGTATCATCTCTGCAGAATTTAGGAGTTTATCATGAGAAAATTGGGTTTTTAATTATCAACTCAGTTAAAAAAATCCTGTGGAAATGTCAGATATAATAAGCATATCTTGAGCAATAGTACAAATAACCTTACCCTTAAATTATTCTAAGGTTTGTTTGTAAGACAAACTGTAAGCAGCAGAAACTGGAATTTAGTACGTTCAGCAACATTAATTTTACAATACTAATAATGACTTCTTCTTTTGCTTTTTAAAATGGATTCTAAATTTGTTGGATTCTCTTACATGTCACAATATAGGATCCTATTTTGGTATAAGATAATTAAGGTGGGTTTCTGATAATTTCTATCTAGATTTTGAAAATATTATTTACTGTATTCCTTCAAACCGTTTCATGAATTGCTGTTGTTAAAAGCAAGCATTAAGGAACTTGATCTCTTCCTCTCTCAAACTCACTCTCTCTTTCATTCTCTCTCTCTGTCTCTCTCTCACCTCACTTCCCTTTATATTTAGTTGGGGAGCTAAGAATAAACATAGAAAATAATAACTCTTAATATGTCATGACTATCATGACACATGACAAAATACCATGCTGATTTTTCCTTCTTTGGATATTTTAAGGTTTGCTTCATCTCATGCTTCTTTCTCATTGACTGGAATCCCATGCTCTCCTGTCTGCTCTTTCTCTTTTCTCTTAGCAAATAGCAAACTCCTGTTTGTTCTTTATGTCCCAAGTCAAGTATCAATTTCTGATGGAAATTATTTTTCTGAGACTACTTGTTTCCCTTCTACCTAAATCAGTGCCGAGTGATACTCAGGTCTGATTTTAATCAATCTTATCTTTGGATATGACAGTATCATTCAGTTTTTTTTCGTATCTCTCCATTTGTCTGAAAAATACCACGAGGGCCGGCACTATGTCCAATTAATCTTTCATCCTAGTCACAAAACTTGTTTTAAATACTTTGTGTAAAGCACTCTATTTGGTGCTAGAAATTCTTGACCCTAAGTTCAGTATTATACACAGAAAATGCTTTTGTAGAATGAATAAATTGGACCTTACAACACATCAAGGAAATTCTACAAGGCTTATTGTAAGGAAATGTCTTAAATGAAAAGCTGGTGAATGTGGGGTGGTGATCAAGGCAGAACAAAGAACAACCATCTTCATCTCACATCATTTAGTTTAAAAGTTATGTCTCTTCCACAGGTTTAACAACATTGGTGTGAAAAATAAAGAGAAAATATTTTAAAAGAACATATTTGAAAAGCCTATGGTGTTGCAAAAAGTTATTTATCATGGTCATAACTGCTGTTTTGCAGATAGTAATGATTGAGAGAAACTTGGGATTGAAATTCCTGAAATGAGTGAAAATCATGAGTGTTTCTGTACTCTTCATTACCTAATGAAAACATCAAAGTAAGTGTGCAACAGTGGAACCTTTTTTATATGACAAACCAGGAAAGACTCTAAAGGAATGAAACATGTAATGTTGGCACCCGTTCTAAGATAGCTCTAGATGTGTATTATGTGAAAAAGGTATAATGTAAAGAAAAAAAAATGCTTTTGTTTTCATAAAATAAATCTCTGTTTAGTATCCAATGTTAGTAAAGATAAGAAAATAAAGACTCTTGTGACCTTTTTAAGGGAAATTTTATAATATACACCAGGAGTTCTCAAAACTACATGGACTTTAACTTAAAAAGTATATGGCACTTTTAGAAATTGTTCTTCAAAGCTACTAAGAAAGTGTTCACATATTTTTATATGAGAATTTTCACTGAATTGCTGCTTATAATTATAAAAGTTAGATTTGCATTATTTTTAAAATAATGTATAGCAGAACCTTGAAAATGATTAAACACATTAAAAATGAAGATTTAAAGCTAAGCATTTAACATAGCAATTTATCAACAATAGTTACGTTAGGGACCACAAAACAGTATATGTACTATTATATCATTTTTGTAGCTATCTATATATGTACACTTCAAGTGAATTATGCATATTATTATACAGATGATACATTTTGATACAGGTATGTGAGTGCATGGAAAGTTTTGAAGCACATGCACGAAATGTTTTTTATTTTGAGTTCAGTAAGATATGGATAATATGGATAGACAATGAAATGAATAATACAAAGAAGTAGAAATTCATATAGTAAATATATCTCAAACTTTAAATAACACACTTGGCATTTTTAATGGAAACTAGATATGCTTTCAGCCTAAGTTTCCACATGGATATATATGGCCCCCATCTTGAGTTTCCTTGGAACAACATTGGCTATTTTGGTATCCATGGTCACAGTAGTTCTACGATAACAAAAGTCTAAAGATTTCTCCTTTTTCTTATCCTTCACCTACAGAAATGAAAATGGCATTCATAGTTTAGAAAGTTTTCAGCTCAAACTAAATACTGGATAATGCAGGAAAGCACATATCAATAATCCCAATTGAAACAGTCTGGGCTTTGATCCCAGTCTTCCTGGCAAACAGACTCTGTGGGCCAATAGGCAGTGGAAATGAGAACCAACCTTCCAGTGAAACAAGAAACCCACATCATGAATGAGGTCCTAACATGAAAGAAAATCTAAGAAGCAATTTCTGAAACAGCCCTACAGGGAGTTTATGCACATCTGTGAGAAAAGTAAAAAAATAAATTAACAAAACTTTAGGGCTGGCAAGGAATTTACCTTTCAATTAGCTTGATTCTTTCATTTCACAGATGAAGAAATTGAGGCTTAAAAGGGAGACAAGTTGCCAAAGTTGCTCTAAAAATTAGTTCTTTAAAGTCTAATCTCCTAATTCCTAACCTGGTGCAGTTCTTATCTAGGACTCTCAAGCCAAAACACTACTGCTTTTGTGGGCTATGTAATTTTCTGAACAAAAGGAGATTGTCATAGCAATTCTTTTTCTGACAATCACAGGCAGAGTTATGTAAATCTTTCATGGTTCTACAGTACTTTAAAAAAAAATCTATTAGGTTACTTGCAAAACAATATCAAAATTTTTGCTTATCTATCTCCCGCAGTAAATTTTGTGTCCCTAAGGGATAAGAATCATGTTGGATTTACCTTAATCTTTAATGCCTATTACATTGCACAAAATATAGCAGGTTTTCAGCAAATATTTCATAAATGAATGAATGATTGTTTTATTCTGTTCATTAGGTTCACTAGTGAGGAGAGGCATTCTTAATGGATTGGCCAGGGGACATTATGATGTGATGGAAAGAGCAAGTTTTGATAGTTGAGACCTGGATTTCAGTCCCTCCTCTATTAATTCCTAATGGCAATGACAACCCCTTCAATAGCCCTAAGCAACACATTCCTTATTCATAAACTGGGAGAAGTCATGCCTTCTAGGCTACTTTCCAGTGTAGCCATGAGAATCAAGTGAGATATATGTGAAAGTAATTGCAATTTTATTAGTAGCAAATTATTACATGAATAGAAGGAATACATGTGTGGGGGAGTTTTTAAATGGGGTCTAGCTTTTTCAGGGCATACCATTCAAATTAAATGCCCACTATAGTAAAATAAAATATGTAGGATTGTTTCTATTGATATTTGCTATATTCTTGAGGTATGTTTTTTAGAAATCCAAAGTCACTAGCTATACTGCACTGAGGTAATGACAGCTCAGAGGTATGCCATTAAATCTATGACTTTTGAGTGATACTTCCACAGATTTGGGGATTCTGTAAACTTGCAGAGATTTCAAATTCTAAAATTTTCTCCTAAAATGTATAAATAATTTCTGGTGGGGGAATAAGAAAACTATATTGCCATGTAGATACTGAGAAACTGGCCAAAGGATTTGTTCCTATATGTCTCCAGATGTGAGATTCTTATTTGTGTCTCACTGAAGCATAAATTACTTTGAAGTTGGTGCGAAAGTAATTGCTGTTTTGTCATTAAAATTAATGTAATTACTTTTTGAGAGGCACTCTCAAAAGTAATTTGCACCAGCCTAATAAGATTCATGCATCTAGGTTCTTTCTAGTATAGGAGACATTGTAAATGTTAAATTCCAGATTGCCAGCAATCTGCTAGAATTGAACAGAACAATTTAGTTATTTGAGACAAAGATATCTACTTGTAAATAATCATCCATTCAAGAGTTATTGGCATCAAACTAGGAAACAACTGAATCTTAACTATACCCACAAACCCAAATTGTATGAGTTAAAAAAGTGTATTAAGAGGACAATGGGGGAGGCACAGGTGAGAGTGAGGCATAGGTGAGAAACCCACATGATGGAATGATTTGATTTCTTTCACAGAGATAGTAAGTATGGTGAAATGGAAGGCACATTGGTACAGAGGAACACCTTTCTCCATTTAAGTTTGAATTTAAATTCTAGTCCTGCTATTTACTAGTTATACATTATCAAATTTTGTAACATCTATGAGGAGAAAAGCTTATAGAGGCCATGGTGCCAGGGGCCAGAGAATTTAGTATGCTGAGCAGAGGTTAACCCTTTTCTGGTTATACGCATGTGGATGATGTAATAAGGGTCAAGAATATTCCCAAGTTGCAGGAAATCCCTTCTCTGGGCCAAGCAGAAACAAGCGTGGGGAAGGGAGATGTGGAGGGATGTTTTAGGATCTTTATTTTCAGTTTCAGGGAGATAGATTCTATTTTTTTCCTGGGTTTCTTTGATTTTATCCTTGCTTTCATTTCCTGCAGTGACAGTGATAGAGCTCATGGATCAACATTTAAGAGTGTGGACATAAAGAGAAAGAACTAAGAAAAACATTTCTTCTGGTGTAGGCTTTAAGACTTTATGAAGTCCAGCTCAGCTCACAAAAGTCAGAAGTTCTATACAGTAAAGACAAAGAATCAACCTAAGTATTCATCAACAGATAACTGGATAAAGAAAATGTATATATACTATTTATAGTGTATACATAGTATTCCACCATAACAAAATAAAATCATGTCTTTTGCAGAAACATGAATGAAACTGGAGGTCATTATCATAAGTGAAACAACTCAGAAACAGAAAGTTAAATACAACAGGGAGCTAAATGGGAGCTAAATGACGTATACACATGGACATACTGTGTGGAATAATAGACACTGGAGATTCAGAAGCATGGTGGGGGTGGGAGGAGGTAAGGGATGAGAAATTACTTAATGGGTCCAATGTACATTACTCAGGTGATAATTACATTAAAAACCCAGACTTCACTACACAATATATCCATGTAGAAAAACTGCACTTGTACTCCTTAAACGTATACAGATTAAAAAACTAAAAAAGAGAATTCTTATGCCAAAAGCGTGATTGTAATAAATTCAGTGATTTTTGTACAGACTATTTACTGTAAATGCATGTGTTAGAGGGATTGTTGCAACCCTAGCAGGCAGTTTGTTAAAAAGCTGGAGTCAGAGTTTTTGCTGTATCTCTCAACTCTCACATGCCTCAACACCTGAGTGCTCATATTTCATCATATAATTATGAAAAAAAAATACTGATTCTTAATACATTAAATGTTTTAAATGTTGGTTTCCTCCCCCCCAAAAATAGAGCAGTTTAACCATCTTCATTTTTTTGCTAATACAAAGCAAAAAACAAAAACAAAACCGAACTTCAAGGCAAATGGAACAGTATTGATTTGACTATGAATCTTCACTTTCTAATCAAGCATTCTTTAAAAAATTCTAAAGACTTATTAAGTCTTATGGTTCATGTTTTGTCTTCTCCCTCCTCTTGTTCTCAGTGAGTAGCACATAATACGTACTTAATAATGATTTCTGCAGTGAGGGAACCCATCAATCTCTTGAATAAATTTATCTCTCTGACCTTTTTCCCCTAATTGACAGTTATCTGAACTTTTGGGTGTAGAATCTTCCCTCTATTTTCTTCCTTTATTGACGTTGATATATTCAATTTCTGATCAGGGCTTCTACTTCTGTAACTAGCTTTGACTTGCTACTCTGCCCCAGATCTCCAGGGCCAGACTCTTCCAGAGACAGCTGTCATGTACTGCCAACAGCACTGGAAAGGACGTAACAATTCAAATCCCAGTTCTGCATCTACTAGTTCCATGGCACTGAACAATGTACTTCAACCCTTTGGACCTCAGTTTTCTCACCTGTACAATGTAAAGAAAGAACTTTGTGGTTCTTAACTGGAAGTGCTCACAAAAATTATCTGTGGACCTCTGCTAAACATACACAAGCTGAGATTCATCCACAGAGGTTCTGATTCAGTAGGTCCACAGGGAGGAGTGCAGCATATACATGTCTGTTTTTCTAAGATGATCCTTAAATTTCGCAGTCTGAAGTTTCAGAAATTCCAGGAATTCTCAATCATTTATTTAGTAAGAATTCATTAAATATATGGTGTGTTCTCTTTATTTTAAATCCTCTGGAAGAAATACACTAGATGTTTCAACATTGACTTAACAAATTCATTTTAATTATTCCATTAATTATCAATTTTAATGGTCAATTTAATTATCAACAAATGGGTTCTAATTCCTTTGGTTTCTCCCTGTACTCAATCAAGTTCTAGAGTCAAGGAAATACTATGGAAAATGTCCTCTATATTTCAGGCAGTTGATCTCAACTGTGAAAGTAGCTTTCAGGAACTGACTGATGCTGGAGAGGTTACGGCTCTGTGGCTGACAATACTGAGGTTACCTTAAATGGGGCTGGATATATACCTAATTATCTCATCCCTGGTGATTTTTATTCCTTTCAACACCCTCATTCTGAGAATCATGCGAGCATACAGTATTTTAGAATATCTTTTTGTCTTTTGTCTTTCTCCATCTTTTTATTCTTCTATTCTTTTGATGGGTTAAGGTTCTAATACACTAGTTGGTCCCCCAGATAATACTGTTACCTCTCCACATCTTCATTTCTTTACCCCTAAACTGTAAAATATTGCTTAAATTTTAAAAGAGAACTTCAAGACACTGATTCTAGTTTTAAAAGACTTGATTCAAATGTTACTTTGTAAAGTCTTTCCTAACTTGCCCAGGCAAAACAAGGTTTTACTTTCCCTAAGGTGTATTTACATTTTATAGTATGTTGTATAAATTAAAGTTTGACATGGATTTCTCACTGGACTCTATATCTCTTGATGGTAAAGGCACTGCCTTTTACCTCTGTATCTTCATTGCCTACCATAATCCCTGACATAAACAGTATTAAAAAATGCTTATTGAACTAATAAATGAATGGATAATATCAGAATTTCAGAAAATGTTTAAAAGCTATCTTAAACCTCCAGGCATCCTTAAAAAGGGGATCTTTGAAACCCTCTCAAAAAGAAGCATATTACTGAATTTGTACTCTGCTACAAACCTATTCTAGACTCGACAATGTCCCTAGTCTATAATTTCCATTCAATAAAATCTTGTCACTTTATTTTATTTTAGAAACCTTATCCTGTCTACAACAGGAATGTTATTTTGAAATCTGCAGAGACAAGAAAAAGAGAAACCAGTTAGGAGACTTTTGCTCAAATGGGAAACAATTAAGATTGAACTTAGGCTGGTACCAGTGGGAGAATAAGAAAAGGACCCACTTGGTAAGCACTCACTGCTGAGCCCTGTGAGTCAGGAACAATTGATGATAAGCCATCTTTTGGAGAAACATTCAAACTACCACTTATCATTGGTCATCCGTCTGTTAAACAAGTCTGTCACCAAAAGAGAGATCTGATATTCAAACTGCACTTAGTGTTTCAGAAAACAGAGTGCAGGCATGAGATTTTCCTCATATAAACTACTATTTTTAGGCATCTAAAATTAATGAATTGCAACATTTAAATAAGATGTTTTATACAATTTGAATAAAAATGTGCTAAGAGAAGCTGAGTTGTACCTACTATCCAATTAACAAGCTGCTTCTCACTTGTCATGCAGTTTTATAACACCTTAGAATATTTGTTTCTATTATTATCATTTATATAATGATAATTTTAATCCCCAAATAAGCGTATTGAACATTTCATAGCATGTGTTTTCGTAGCATATTCATTTATAAATTTCTACATACTAGTTAATCTATAATAGAATGTTTACTGGTTACACTGTATAATATCTACTATTTAGTAATTGTATATATGATGGTACATATATTACATACTGGCAATTATTTATAGCAGAGACATTTTATATAGTATATACATGGAATGCATAGACATGTGTATTAAACCTTGTTACTTAACATGTCATATTTGAATTTTCTACTAGAATATAAGTTTTGAAATGACATTATTTTCTAATTTCTAACTATAATAGCAAGATATAAGAAAATCTGGCTGTCCCTAGATACCATATATGTGCACATTATAGTCATAGAATTTTAGTTGCAACATGCAGGGTATGTATTTACCATGTAAACTGTATATTTAATATAATTTACAGATGCTCGATGAAATAAACAGAAAGAATACTAAAACTATGTCTTTGCATTTGGATTATTATTTCTAATGTTTCCACTATACAGGAACAGATAAACAGAGAATGGCATGGATCTTTACATTCAAATAGCATGGATTGTGAAAAACAGCTTTAGTGAAGTGAAAAAGTAAATTTCTATAGACTTTATCAAGAGGTGACAATTTCTCAAAGGCACATTTAACATAGTGACCATAACAGATGACACTACTTGGTGTCAACATGTTATACTGGAATCTAAAATATCACTGCAAGAAAGAAGATAATAAAAATAACATCAAAATTAGCTACCTTAACAGCTTCTCTTTTTCAATCTCTAAGTCTTCCTAGATGAACTCCTGACTTGGCAGAAATCACTGAATTCTGCTCATTCCATGTTCATGAATACTAATCATGTACCTCAAACTATGATCCCTGAATAAGAATTCATTCTGCTTCCCAGGATATATTTTTATTTTTCATATTTCACAAAGATTTATGAGAGATAGTTTGGCATTTATTGGCATCTATGTTTCACTAATTAACATTCTTGTGTATCCATGGAGAAGAAGGAACATAGTCTAACAATCCACTTCCTTTATCTTTGAGTAATGTGTTTGTCTCTGTGTGGAGACTGTTAATTAGTTTAACTTTAGATTCCTTAAAAACATTTCCTTTCTTTTTTAATTCACAAGTCTCTGAGAAAAAACAAAGAGCTACTGATTCAAATTAAAAACAAAGCATTATCTCATATAGTTCTTGCAATAGATAAATTAATTGAAAAATAGTCTCATTGTGGAGATAGGGGAATATCCAACTGGAGGAAAGGAGGTGATAAGTCGCCGTATTTTCTTATGTTTCATCAGACCTCCTTCCTCTCTAAGGGGCAAGTTAGAGGCTTATTCTAATAAGCTCTTAACTGTAGCTTTGACACTGTTAGTGGGAGTGTAAATTAGTTCAACCATTGTGGAAGACAGTGTGGCGATTCCTCAAAGATCTAGAAATAGAAATACCATTTGACCCAGCACTCTCATTATTGGGTATATACCCAAAGGATTATAAAAAATTCAATTATAAAGACACATGCACATGTATGCTCACTGTGGCACTGTTCAAAATAGCAGAGACTTGGAACCAACCCAAATGCCCATCAATGATAGACTGGATAAAGAAAATGGCACATATACACTATGGAATACTATGCAGACATAAAAAAAGATGAGTTCATATCTTTGCAGGGACACAGATGAAGCTGGAAACCATCATTCTCAGCCAACTGACATAAGAACAGAAAACCAAACACTGCATGTTATCACTCATAAGTGGGTGTTGAACAATGAGAACACATGGACACAGGGAGGGCAACATCACACACTGGGGCCTGTCAGGGGGTGGGGGGGATTGGGGACGAATAGTAGGGGGTGGGGGGGGATTGGGGAGGGCTAACATTAGGAGAAATACCTAATGTAGATGATGGGGTGAAGGATGCAGCAAACCACCATGGCACGTGTAACCTTTGTAACAAACCTGCATGCTCTGCACATGTACCCCCAAAACTTAAAGTATAATAATAATAATAAAGTTTAAGCTCTCAGCTTCGTCATGTATTGGCTTTTCAATCTTAAGTAAGTCAATTAGGATGGTGGAAGAGGAGTGTAGAGGTTATGCAGGTGCATTTGGTCATTTATTTCCTTTGGTGAGCCAGGCACTTTGCTTTATGTAGTTCATCTCATTTAATCTTTGTAAAGATTATTATTTTTACCTTTCACCAAAGTAGGTAGGATTAACTCTGTTATATCCTAGAGTATGAAAATCCAGTGATATTAAACGACCAAGTTATTAACTGGTAAAGATAATAAACGTACACTTGGGCAATTTGGGGGAAGAAACAAAATACTACATGTACTTTGTAAACAAGGCAACTTACAGACATGTAAGATATGATATCATATAAGGACACTCAATCAAGATAAACTGAGGCCAAGTATAATGCAGTTAATATGTCAAAAAAATAGTTGAAGAGATTCCTCAGGAATAGGGTTGCCAGATTTAGCAAATAAAAATATCAAATATCTCTTAAATTTGAATTTTAGAAAACTAGTTAACTTAGCATGTATATCCCATGCAATCTTAGGGACGGCTGATACTAAACAAATGTGTTTCTTAAACCTGGTATTTGAATTTAACTGGGTATCTTGTATTTTATCAGACTGCCCTACTCAGGGGACTTTCCCTTAAGAGAAATAAAGGCTAGAGAGGCCTCTACTACTGAGGATAAAAACTGTGAAAGCTGTTACAGTAGGACTTCTGTGCTTTGATTAGCACCTAACATGATGACTTTCATTCTTGGAGATTAGGCCCGAAGTATGAGAAAGATTTAAGAGTAAAATGGTTTGGAAAAACTGCAGCCTAGACTAGCAAATTTGAGTTAATGGAAGGGTGCTATGTATGGCAGTCACACTGATATCCATAAAAGCCAGTAATAATTAGGTTTGAATAGCTCAGTAAAGCTTTGATGAAAAAACTTGGGCTGGTTCTTGAAAGATGAGTGAGTATATGAAGAGGAGTAAAAGAGAATTAGTCTCTGGTGACATTAGCAAAACTAAAGACATGGAAATGAATCATTTTCAAACATCAATTCTGTACAAACATCTGTAGCTACATAAATATTACATGAAGAAACAGCTGGGAAAAAAGTAAATGCTCATAAATAAGATTAGCAAGGTATGGTGGGGCCCAGCAAGGGAGAGATTAAATTAGAAAGAGAGTAGATATGGAAGATCAGCCAGGGATCTGTTAGAGTAAGCATACCGGCATTAACAGGTAGAATGAATCCTGCTCGTTGATCCAACAAACACACAGCATGGAAGGAAGGGAAAATACTTTTATTGAGAAGTTGTATTTATGTCAGTCATTGAGATTTTATCATATTAAATATTCAAAGTTAAATTAATTGTGAAGTATAAATATATATGTCAGTATGAAGATGACAAATGCCAACCAGGATCATTGAACATGAGTTTTGTTTCATCTATTTATCGCCATCTGTGTCCAAAGAGGAAACCAATATTGGCAAATAGTCTCCCGTGCTCAAAGAGTTCAAAAAATTATGTCACTATTTAAGAGAAACAGAACTGGCAGTGTGGAGGATCCAAGATGGTGGATTAGACACAACTCCAGTGCACAACACCCAGCGAGAGACGCAGAAACCCAGAAATCTCCTAGTTCCAACCGAGGTACCAGGTGCATTTCAACGGGTCTGGTCCGAGAGTGAGCAAAGCCCACTCAGGGCAGACCAAGGCGGGGAGGGGTGCTGCTTCACCCAGAACGTGCATCTGACCTGTGAGTCGGAGGCTCCACCTCTGGCGCTCTAGTCCAAATACAGCGCTTCCCCCAAAGCCTTAGCAGTACACAGAACAGGGGATCTTTGCCAGTCAAGCACTGGGAATTACAAGTGCGGAGTCGAGTAACAGTCTGCAGACTGAGCTATCGCCCCCTCCCCCCGCCCGGAGAGAGAGGGAGCTGTAAGCTGGAGCAGCTGGGTGGCCACTACCCCATGACCGGAGAGAGAGAAAGCTGAAAGGGGGAGACTGTAGGGTGCAGCTGGGCAGGTCCCTAACCTCCCCCACAAACCCCCAGAGAGCTGAAGCTCTGACTCTAGTGGGTTGCATAGCCACTGCCACAGTCTGAGAGGAACCCTGAATGATCCCAGCCCAGTGGAGGAAGGGCACAACCCACCACTAGAGGGGTGGGACTGGGCTACACGTTTTAACAAAAAACACAGGAAGCCTACCTAGCAACGGGACGGCATTCTCGACAACCCAGTGCACCTACAGGTCAGTGGAAGAGGCAGGCCTAATCTCCCGGCATAAACAGAAAAAACACAGGAAGCTTCCCTAGTAACCTGAAGGAGTCCCTAGAAACCCAGTAGCGTGACCACAGGCAGACAAGTGACCTCATCAAGCAGCTCTCTGACACCACAGCCAGGTAAATCCACAAAGATGGGAAAAAAAACAGCACAAAAAAGGTGAAACCACCAAAGACCAGAACACCTCTTCTCCTTCAAGCGATCACAACTCCTCAACAACACAGGATCACAACTTGACTGAGAAGGAGGGTGAAGAATTGTTGGAAACAGAATTCAGAAGGTGGATAATAACAAACTTCTCTGAGCTAAAGTAACACGTTCTAACTCAATGCAAAAAAGCCAAAAACCTTGAGAAAAGGTTAGACAAAATGCTAACTAGAATAACCAGCTTAGAGAAGAACATAAATAATTTGATGGAGTTGAAGAACACAGCACGAGAACTATGTGAAGCAAACACAGGTTTTAATAGCCAAATCAATCAAGCAGAAGAAAGGATATCAGAGATTGAAGATCAACTCAATGAAATAAAAAGAGAAAGCAATACAAGAGAAAAAAGAGTGAAAAGAAATGAACAAAGCCTCCAAGAAATATGGGATTACGTGAAAAAACCTAATCTATGCTTGATCAGTGTACCTGAGTATGACAGGGAGAATGAATCCAAGCTGGAAAACACACTCCAGGATATTATCCAAGAGAACTTCCCAAGCCTAGCAAGGCAGTCCAAATTTCAAATTCAAGAAATACAGAGAATGTCACAAAGATATTCCTCAAGAAGAACAACCCCAAGGCACATAATTGTCAGATTCACCAGGGACAAAATGAAGGAAAAAATGCTAAGGGCAGCCAGAGAGAAAGGTGAGGTCACCCACAGAGGGAAGCCAATCAGACTCACAGCAGATATCTCAGCAGAAACACTACAAGCCAGAAGAGAGTGGGGACCAATATTCAACATCCTTAAAGAAAAGAACTTTCAACCCAGAATCTCATATCCAGCCAAACTAAGCTTCATAAGTGAAGGAGAAATAGAATCCTTTATGGACAAGCAATTATTGAGCGATTTTGTCACCGCCAGACCTACCCTACAAGAGCTCCTGAAAGAAACACTAAGCATGGAAAGGAACAAGTACCAGTCACTGCAAAAGCAAATCAGTTGGCAAAGACCAAAACTGCAATGAAGAAAATGAGTCACCTAATGAGAAAGAAAACCAGCCAGTAACAAAATGGCAGGTTCAAATTCACACATAACAATATTAACATTGAATATAAATGGCCTAAACACCCCAATCAAAAGACACAGACTGGCAAACTGGATAAAAAGTCAGAACCCATTGGTGTGCTGTATCCAGGAAACCCACCTCACATACAAAGACACACATAGACTCAAAATAAAGGGATGGAAGATTTACCAAGCAAATGGGGGAACAAAAAAAAAGCAGGGGTTGCAATCCTAGTCTCTGATAAAATGGACTTCAAACCAACAAAGATCAAAAGAGACAAAGAAGGACATTACATAATGGTAAAAGGATCAATCCAACAGGAAGAGCTAACTATCCTAAATATATACACGCCAAACACAGGAGCACCCAGATACATAAAGCAAGTTCTTAACGACCTAAAACGAGATTTAGACTCCCACACAATAATAGTGGGAGACTTCAATACTCCACTGTCAATATTAGACAGATCAGCGAGACAGAAAATTAACAAGGATATCCAGGACTTGAATGCAGAGCTGGACCAAGCAGATCTAATAGACTTATCAAATCCACAAAATATACATTTTTCTCAGCACCACATTGCACTTACTCTAAAATTGACCACATCATTCGAAGCAAATCACTCCTCAGCAAATGCAAAAGAACAGAAATCATAACAAACAGTTTATTAGACCACAGCGCAATCACACTGGAACTCAGGATCAAGAAACACACTCAAACCCACACAACCACTTGGAAACTAAACAACTTGCTTCTGAATGTTGAATGGATAAACAATGAAATGAAGGCAGAAATAAAGATGTTCTTTGATACCAATCAGAATGAAGACACAACTTACCAGAATATCTGGGACACCTTTAAAGCAGTATCGAGAGGGAAATTTATAGCAATAAATGCCCACCAGAGAAGAGAGTAAACACCTAAAATCAACACCCTATCATCAAAATTGAAAGAACTAGAGGAGCAAGATAAAAAAAAGTCAAAATATAGCAGAAGACAAGAGATAACCAAGATCAGAGCAGAACTGAAGGAGACAGAGACACAAAAAACCCTTCAATAAATCAATAAATCCAGGAGCTGGTTTTTTGAAAAGATCAACAAAATAGACAGATCGCTAGCCAGATTAATAAAAAAGAAAAGTGAGAAGAATCAAATAGATGCAATACAAAACGACAAAGGGGATATCACCACTCATCCCACAGAAATACAAACTACCATCAGAGATTACTAAAAACAGCTCTACTCACATAAACTAGTAAACCAGGAAGAAATGGATAAATTCCTAGACATTTGTACTCTACCAAAACTATACCAGGAGGAAGTTGAAACCCTGAATAGACTGATAACAAGGGCTGAAGTAGAGGCAGCAATCAATAGCCTACGAACCAAAAAAAGTCCAGGTCCAGACGGGTTCACAGCCGAATTCTACCAGATGTACAAAGAGGAGCTGGTTCCATTCCTTCTGAAACTGTATCAAACAATACAAAAGGAGGGAATCCTCTCTAACTCATTTTATGAGACTAAAATCATCCTGATACCAAAACCCAGCAGAAACTCAAGGAAAAAAACAACTTCAAGCCAATATCCATGATGAATATTGACACAAAAATCTTCAATAAAATACTGGCAAACAGATTGCAACAGCACATCAAGAAGCTTATCCATCACTATCAAGTAGACTTCATCCCAGGGATGCAATGCTGGTTCAACATACGCAAATCCATAAATGTAATCCATCACATAAATGGAACCAAAGACAAAAACCACATGATTATCTCAATCGATGCAGAGAAGGCCTTCTATAAAATTCAACAGCCCTTCATGCTAAAAACTCTCAGTAAACTAGGTATTGATGGAACGTATCATAAAATGATAAAAGCTATATATGACAAACCTACAGCCAATATCATACTGAACTGGCAAAAGCTGGAAGAATTCCCTTTGAAATCAGGCACCAGACAAGGATGCCCTCTCTCAGCACTCCTATTCAACATAGTATTGGAAGTTCTAGCCAGAGCAATCAGGCAAGACAAAGAAATAAAGGGTATTTGATTAGGAAAAAAGGAAGTCAAACTGTCTCTATTTGCAGGTGACATGATTGTATATCTCGAAGACCCCATCGTCTCAGCCCAGAATCTCCTGAAACTGATAAGCAACTTCATCAAAGTCTCTAGTATACAAAATCAATGTGCAAAAATCACAAGCATTCCTATACACCAATAACAGACTTAAAGAGAGCCAAATCAAGAGCTAACACCCATTCACAATTGCTACAAAGACAATAAAATACCTGGGAATACAACTAACAAAGGATGTAAAGGACCTCTTCAAGGAGAACTACAAACCACTGCTCAACGAAATAAGAGAGGACACAAACAGATGGAGAAACATTCCATGCTCATGGTTAGGAAGAATCAATATCGTGAAAATGGCCATACTGCCCAAAGTAATCTATAGATTCAATGCTATCCCCATCAAGCTACCAATGACCTTCTTCACAGAACTGGAAAAAACCACTTTAAACTTCATATGGAATCACAAGAGACCCCCCATAGCCAAGACAATCCTAAGCAAAAAGAACAAAGCTGGAGGCATCACACTGCCAGACTTCAAACTATACTACAAGGCTACAGTAATCAAAACAGCATGGTACTGGTTCCAAAACAGAGACATAGATCAATGGGACACAACAGAGACCCCAGAAGAAACACCACACATCTACAACCATCTGATCTTTGACAAACCAGCAAAAACAAGCAACGGGGAAAGGAGTCCATGTTTAATAAATAGTGTTGGGAAAACTGGCTAGCAATGTGCAGAAAGCAGAAACTGGACCCCTACCTGTCACCTTACACTAAAATTAACTCCAGATGGATCAAAGATTTAAACATAAAACCTAACACCATAAAAACACTAGAAGAAAATGTAGGCAAAACCATCCAGGACATAGGCATAGGCAAGGACTTCATGACTAAAACACCAAAAGCAATGGCAATAAAAGCCAGGATAGACAAATGGGATCTAATTAAACTCCAGAGCTTCTGTACAGCAAAGGAAACCATCATTAGAGTGAATCGGCAACCAACAGAATGGGAAAAATTTTTGCAATCTACCCATCTGACAAAGGGCTGATATCCAGAATCTACAAAGAACTAAAACAGATATACAAGAAAAAAAACAAACAACCTCATTCAAAAGTGGGCGAAGGATATAAACAGACAATTCTCAAAAGAGGACATATATGAGGCCAACAAACATATGAAAAATGCTCATCATCACTGGTCATTAGAGAAATGCAAATCAAAACTACATTGAGATACCATATCACGCCAGCTAGAATGGCGATCATTAAAAAATCAGGAGACAACAGATGCTTGAGAGGATGTGGAGAAATAGGAACACTCTTACACAGTTGGTGGGAGTGTAAATTAGTTCAACCATTGTGGAAGACAGTGTGGCAATTTCTCAGGGATCTAGAAATAGAAATTCCATTTGACCCAGCAATCCCACTATTGGGTATATACCCAAAGAACTATAAATCATTCTCCTATAAAGACACATGCACACATATGTTCATTGCAGCCCTGTGTACAATAGCAAAGACCTGGAACCAACCCAAATGACCATCAATGATAGACTGGACAAAGAAAATGTGGTACATATACACCATGGAATACTATGCAGCCATAAAAAACGATGAGTTGGTGTCCTTTGTTGGGACTTGGATGAATCTGGAAACCATCATTCTCAGTAAACTGACCCAAGAACAGAAAGCCAAGCACCGTATGTTCTCACTCATAGGTGGGTGTTGAACAACGAGAACACGTGGACTCAGGGAGAGGAGCATCACACACAGGGGACAGTTGGTGGGGGTAGGGTAGAGACCGTGCGGGGTGGGGAGGGAGGGGAGGGTGGGGGAGGAATAACATGGGGAGAAATGCCAGATATAGTATGCACCTAAAGTAAAATAAATAAAAAAAGATTAAATTTTTAAAGAGAAAAAAGAGAGAGAAACAGAACTGAAATTAGGAAATCTGGCTGTGACACTAAGTTAACAGGGTTTATTCATTTGTAAAAGAGAAACAAGACCATCGCAGGGAAAAATTATAGATTCTATTAGATAAGGTTTGGGCAAAAATTATCTTAGCTCTAATATTCTAGGTTCCTCCTATGGAAAATCCATTATTCTAGAAACACCCGTTTTGTTCTTTCCTCAAGATGCTATGCCTTTACAACATTGGGGCTGGATCACTTAGAAGGACAAGAATTCAAATATTCAAATATGTGTTTCCAGCAGGACTGAGACTAAGCTGGTGTTTTTGAGGACAAATAACAGAATAGTTTTTTGAAAAACACTCTGAATACACTTTAATAGACTTTATGGCAGAGTGCAGAAAGGGGATATAGATAATTAAAGGCATAATATGAAATCTAAAATATAAGGAAACAAGGACTTTGGGAAGCTGAATCATTAAACAGAAACTAAGTTTGACTATTTTACAACAAAGACCTTTTACGGAATCCACAGTATTCTCTACTATTCTGTGCTGCAGAGAAATTATGACCCTGGGTTCTTCTATACACAAGAGAGGAAGAGATTCCAGCAGCCCTGTTAGAAGTAGAGAAGAACATTTTTTTTGTCTGGTATCAGCCTTACAGCATTTTTACAGATTGGACCTACTCTGTAGAATGAAAGTAGAATGAATTCTCAAAATTAGAACTGTCTCTGTAACTTCTTATCTACAGGACAAGAAGGGAAGTAACTTCTTATCTGTATGACAAGATGGGAAGTAATGATACTAAATTATGTACTGTTTTATGTATTAAGTGAGAGACCTTATATAAAGCATATCACAGGCACACAATAAATGAAAATTTCCTTCCTTCTCCAATCATACTCTATCCTTCCAGGTCCAATGCCTGCCTCTTTCCAGAGGTTCCATGAGCCAAATTACCCAGAGCTCAGTGGTACAAATTTACAGCACATATCAGAGATAACAGCCAGAGATGACATACTTTCCCCAAAAAAGTCTTTTCTTTAGAGTGTAGAGGGTAGAATTAGGACAGTTATGTAAGACTCACATTAAACAAGTACACTGTGGGCCACTTTAGTGATATTGTTAATGTTACTGCCTTCAAGTGGTAACAAGAGAAAGGTGAAGTTAATTTCCCTTGCTTCAGAAGTTCTGTTTTATAAGTCTGAAGGGTACAATACTGAAATGATAACCTACATACAATATTAACCATTTTCTGCCAAAGTAAATATATATTTCAATAGCAATTTCATAAATATCCAAGAGAAATTATCCAAATATTCATATATATTGAAGTTAGCTCAGCAGGAAAAGCCATTTTAGTGATAAGGCTCTGAAGAGGCCCCACAAACTTGAGATAATTATATGTGATACATCAACGACGAAAACCTTATTCATGAGAGCTGCTCAGTTATGTCTTAATAACAATCTTATAATTATAAAATGTTCCAGCTGCAGAGAATCTTGTCTAACACATTTGTCAGAGAGATAAAGCAACTAATACCTGGAGATGTTAAATTATTTGCTTAGGATTGTCTAAGAAATGGAAAAGATGGTTCTGAACTAGGTCTTTTGACTTAATTATTTTCTAATGCATTTGTTATAGAGATAAGGCAAGTAGGACTAGGAGATGTTATTTGTTCTGCATTGTTCAGTAAGTGGAAGAGATCAAACTATTTTTCAATCAACAAACTCTTACTGTTGATGTAAATATGGCTGACACTGTCTCTGCCTTAAAGTTCTTTATAGTAAAATGCAAAGAAACCTATTAAAACCTTTCATTATGAAAGATAAAATTACATTTTTTCCCAAAACGCAGATTTTAACACAGAAAACTTTGAGCTCCGGGAATTAAAATACTCTTTTTGAAGCCAGAATGAAATATTAAACACCCAATTTTGCATGTGGGGGAAACTGAAACACATATTTTAAATTTTTTGAATATAGTTTTCACAGCTAGAAAATTACTTAAATAACAGCCTCTCAATCTCTGTCTATGCTTGTTTCATTCATATTTTATAAGCTTTTTTTAACCTACTTTCTAGTAAAGCCTGATCTTTCTGTCTTACCTTTCATTCACTCTCCCTCAATTTCATATTTATATTTGATTTCTGCTTTAACTCCAGTGGAAGATTTGTGTTTATCTCATTTAAATATTTTCTCTTTCTTTGTTCATTTCAGTACATTGCTTTAGCATTCTAATGTCCTCCAAAATTCTGAATTTCTTCCACAAGAAATTGGTGATTCTTACCAGGTTTGTGTCACAAATAAATCTTTTAAACATCATCTTTAGTCTTACAACAAGTTGCTGACATTTTATTCATGTTTGTATCCCTGTGACTTGCAGGTAGGGGGTACTAAATGCTCTCTGCTAAGTGCATGAATGATTAATGGAATAGCACAAAGGGGAACACCCCAGGCTGGGCGTTTTTAGTTCTCTCACCAGGTTTGCCAAGATGTTTCAATCAGTACCCTTTGAGTACCACTATATAGTCTGCCTGAATCTGACTTCCTTTATTCTACCACCATCTACTTTACTTCCATTTTCTATAATTCATTAAAAAAAGAATACCAATGACAATTCTGCCATATGCTTGAAATATTTTGAGGCTTATATTAATGGAATGACTTCTAGTTTTCCCAGCTTCTTCCAGTGCAGTTTTTTCTAAACATATCTCAAAAAGCCATAGTTTTATATCACAAGTTTCATGATAAATTGCAACAGACTATGAATCTTTTGTATTGATCCATATCTCTAGAAATTAAGCAAAGTAGATACACAGATGTGTATACATATTTTTTTTACATATAACATATAAAGATTCAAATAAAATGTTGAATCACCTAGACAATTTCAGGCTTGGGTGGGAATTTACAATGGTGAATAAAGTGGCTCATAACCTTTTAGAAAAGAAATATGCTCTATTTCATCTCGATTGACTCCACCTCTGTATCCTAAAAACAATTTTACAATAATATTTTTCCTATTTAATCATTAATTCAAAAGATAAAGAAAAATAAGACTTGGGTTTCTAAATTCCAATTGCTTATTGGATATAATAGTACTTTTATTTACTAAATGATTCCAAAATTAATACTATTAGACTCTGACTTCTGACTACAGTGTTGTAGCAGAAATCAGATATACCATCCTTTCTGAAACAATTAAAAAACTAGACAAGATACATAAAATATAGTTTTCAAGAAATTCAATATTGAACAATGTAGGAGAGTAATCCCTGAGAAATGAGAAACAAACAAGATGAATTGCCCTAGCCCATAGCCATAAAGGAATTTCCAGGCCATTGCAACAGGAGTCTGGGGACGTAAAGGCTTCTCACATCTACAAGATAGAGGCCTGGAGAAGAGGACTCTGACAATCCACAGAGGGTCTTTTTTTGAATATTTATCAGATAATTTATCAGTACCTGAATGTGAGTTAACCATTAGAGCCTGTAAAACATATAGTCTGAAAGTATTGGATTGAAGAGTACTCAGTATATTCACAGAACCTGGATTAGTGCCTATACTCATAAACCTAAGTAGGAAGTCTTATAATTCACAGACACAGTAGTGTACACAAAAGGCTCTTGCCTCTGTAGTGGAGAGTATTTTGATATATATATTAAACACAGTTGTAGTCCTACCTAGCCAATTTTAAAATAGTAACAGTAAAAATTAAGCTGCTTCCAACTAACTGAACTACATCCCAGAACAAAGTTTAAGAGATTTATAAGGAAAAAAAAGAATACAACAATCACAAAAGTAAAATTTACAGGATCTGAATTCCAATTTAAATAAATTACCAGGCATACAGAATAGTAGGAAAAAAACAACCCATAATGGAAAAAAATAACAATTAATTGAAACATTCCCAGAATTGAAATAAACATTACCATGGATCAAAGTGTCAGTTCATTAAGCGGTAGAATAATCCTAATCATGTAAGCACCTAATAATAGGTCTGTAAAATATATAAAGCAAAAATGAATGAACCTGTAAAAATAAAAAGAATTCACAACCACAGTCAAAATTTAAATGTCCCCTCTCTCAATAACTTGACAGAACAAGTTAACTGAAAATCAGAATATAGTACACTTGAACAACCCATCACTCAACATAAGCTGACTGAAATTTATAGAATATTACACCAAACAATGGCAGCATATGCATTCTTTTCAATGACATGTAAAACACTTACCAAGATGAACTATATTCTAAGCCAAAAAGCAAACTTTAAGAAATTTAAAACAATTCAAGTCATACAAAGTATACTTTTGACCACAAGATAATTAAATTATAAATCAGTATCAGAAGAATATCTGAAAAATCTTCAATATTTGGAAACTAAATAAAACATTTACAATAACTCGCGTGTCGAGATAAAAATCAAAATGAGAATCAGAAGATATTTTGAAGTAAATACAAACAAAAACACAACATATCAAAATCTGTGAGGAATCCATTAAGGGTACTCTATGCTATATTAGAAAAGAAAGAAGGTTCTTAATTGATTTTGTGGAGCTATAACAGAATATCAGACACTGGGTAGTTTATAAAGCAAAAAACTTTATTTGGTCCATAATTTTGATGTCTGGAAGGTTCAAGATTGGTCAGCTACATCTGGTCTGGACCTCAGGCTGATATGACTTACAGTGGAAAATAACAGAAGGGAAGCTTGCCTGTGCAGAGATCACATGGTGTTAGAAGAAATAAGAGAAAGAGGGAGGGGAGGTGCTAGGCTCTTTTTAACCACCACCTCTTGTGGGAACTAACAGAGTGAGAACTCATTAACAGAGGGCATTAATCTATTCATGAGGAATCTGTCTGTATGACCCACATACCTGTCAGTAGGCCCTACCTCCAACATTGAAATTCAAATTTCAACAGTGAATGTTTGAGGGACAGACATTCAAACCAGCAGAGAAAAAGGTCACAAATCAGAGACCTCAGTCCCTACCTTAAGAAATCAGAAACAGAACAAATCAAGTTAAAAATAAGCAGAAAATAGAAAATAAAAATCAAAGCAAAAATCAATGGAAGAGGACACAGACGAACAATTTTAAAAACCAGTGAAACAAAAAAGCTATTTATTTGAGAAAAATCAATAAAACTGAGAAATCACTATCCAGATTGGTCCCCCCAAAAAGAAAGAAAAGACACAAATGATCAATATGAGATTTTAGAGAAGTTACATCGCTATAAATTATATAGATATTAAATGGATCATTTAAAAAAAAAGTATTGTAAACAATTTTATGTCCCAAATTTTGACAATTTAAATAAAATAGAAAAGTTTCTTCACAGTTCATTCTAGAAGAAATAGATAACTCAAACAGATGTATTTATTTGAAAAATCAATGTGTACTCAAATACCTTTTTACCAAACAAATAAACAAGCAAAAACTTTACATTTTACTGTTGAGTTTATTTTAATAGATTGAGATTGGTTTATTAAATACATAATTAAACTAAAAAACCAAAATATCACTCTATGAAGAGAACAAAATTTGGCTCATATAGTTGATTAGCAGTAATATGTCTTCAAATTTGCTCAGAAGTTTTTAGTAGAAACACATATGGACATTTTACACAAATAATTTTGGGTATGTTTGCTTATTTTGCCACTGTTTGCTACATGTAAACAGTGCATAAAATGCCCTTTTTATTTAGGAAATTCTACTATTAGATACTAAAGAACTTAAATTTTTTTTTCCTATTGATAATTTTTCCATTAGACTGCTTTATTTGATGACCTTGAACTTGTGGACCTATCCAATTTTCAGCTGTACTTGAGACAATTCCCAAACCCTAAAAAATTATTTTCCAGTTTAATGTCATCATGTGATATCAACTCAAAAAGTGTAAATCTTTTTAACCATATTTAAATTTTTGCATTGATTTCTAATTTGTTTGACTAACATTTATAAAAATAGCATCAACTACTATAAGGTATTTTTATCAACTACCAGCCAATCAACATAGAAAAATTCAAAATCACTCTGAATGTGTTAGAAAACAAACTGTAATCTCCTTGAGGGAGATATGATAATACTGAGCTATTTATTAAATTATTGGGTGCTAACATTATAATAGGCATGTACTAAGTCCATTATATATTTTCTGTTTCCTACAAAAATGTAAGATTAATTTATAATCATCACTGTGCATGAGGAAAATGAAGTGTAAATAAATTAAGTAACCTGGCTGAGAGCTCATGCTGATAATCCACAATGTTAAGAACTTAACTGAGCTCTGTTAAACTTCGAAGTCTATTATTTTTAGCCAGCATGTTACACTGCTTCCCTAAGTCTGTTTCTTTCATTTTCATAGTCATTGTAACTTAGAAGTAGTAAGTACTCACTGAATGCTTACTAAATGCTGCAAAAATTGCTAACATTTTCATTACTTAATCTAAATTTCTGTTCCTTTTTGGTATGAAAAGATAATTTATAAAATATAAACATAACAAACTACAAACCTACCTCTATTATAAAAAAGAAATAAAAAGAAAATAAGTGAACTGGCTGAAGAATTTGTTGCAGCCTAAGTTTTATAATGCCTTGAAGGACAGATGAAATTCTTTATGTCTTAGTTGGGATATCACATTTGGTTTACCTGCCACCATTACTGCTGGTTTTATTCAGCAACAGGTTGTATCGTGATTATGACAGAAAAATAATGAGCCTGTGACATTTCTCAAATGCCTCCATTCTGTGCAAAAGTACTACCCAATTTATATTTTAAAACTATATAAATGATGATATACTGGCTTTGACACTATAAAAAAAGAAAAATTATATTTAGGAAACTTGGAGAAATGGAATGATGAATATATCTTTAATATGTGCATAAGTCATGTCCTTTTTAGTAGCAGGATTAGATTTATAAATGTAGGACTGCTTTGATATTTGTATAATTTTCTTCTTATTATTAAACATTTATATGGGAATTATTGCTTTGCAAGTGATACTAGACCAATATATTTATTATATATGCAGCAGGCATTATTCATTCCTGTCACTGAAATTATTATTCTGAAAGTAGTTCTAATAAATTGGTTCATTTGCAGAACAAAGCTGACTAATAAACATATGTCTCTAAATCACCATTTATATAAATATTCAGTGAAATCAGCAGAAGATATTAAAAGTAACTGTGGATTTCAATTTTATGCAAAGGGAAAGAAAATAAAAAGACAGCATTTATTATTTTGTAGACTCAAAAAGTTGTTATGATGGGACAGGACCCCCCAAAGTCATTGAATCCATTAATTGAATCTATTACTAGAGTTTATATTTGTCCTTATTAAATTTCAACTTTCTAGAATATGTCTAACTTTTCCATAAAAAAAAAGGATCTTTTTCTGTCCAGTTCTTATTCCATAATTAGTCACATTAGTTTAAACTTCCAGCTCTATGTGAAGGACAAATTTCAAAAGCAACATTTTCATGACCTCATACAAATCACTAATAAGAATGTTTCCAAAGAGAGAAAGGCAGTCCTAATAGAGTGGAAAGAGCATAGGCCTTGGAATGAAAATAAATAGATTTGAGCCTTGATGCCATCATTTCTGAGCTTGTGACCTTAGCTAAATCACGTAACACTGTACATTCCAGCTTTCTCCCCTGGAGCAGAGGAAATGTATCAAAATATGAAAATACTTTATCAACTGAAAAATGACTATATAAATTTACATATTTGTCTAGATCATGCAGTAGATATGCTACTGAAGAATATTTTCCAGTTGCTATTAATACATAACTTTATTTAAATAATGAATTAGTCTAAATTAACATGAAGATATCAATTCATCTAAACTCACACATTTATATAACCTTAATAACTGCACAGATTTTTTGAAAATATCTTGATAAATTTATCTCAGTGGTCATTTTGTGAAATAAAGAATGAAAGAATTCATGTTAATTGCAATACCATGATTTACTATTAATTCTTGTTAAAAATGAAAATAAATATACTTTTTCTTAAATCACCCTTAGCAAACGTATGTGGGTTTCTGTGGATCACTTAATTCCTTTTTAAGGACTTAGTCTTGATTTTGTGTTGGTATACCAGATTATCTGAAAATGGACAGTTTAATAAGAACACAGATTTGTTTGTTACAGTTCTGGAGGTTGGGTAGCCCAAGGTTGAAGGGCCCGTATCTGGCAAGTGCCTTCTTGCTGCTTTAAACCATGTTGGAAGACAAAAAGGCAGCCAAGTATGTGTTCGAGAGAAAGAGAAAGGGCCTGAACTCATCCTTTTATCAGGAACCCACTCCTGCAATAAGTAACCCACTCCCATCATAATGTAATTAATCTATTCATGAGCTCAAAGCCCTCATGACCTAATCACATCTTAAAGTCCCCCATCTCAACACTGTTGTACTGGGGATTAAGTTTTCCACACATGAACTTTGAAGGACATATTCAAATCATAGCAGACTAATTTTTTTTTCTTTTGGCTTAGATTTTTTTTTCTTAATGTATTGTACTCTAAGTTCTGGGGTACATGTGCAGATCTTGCAGGATTGTTGCATAGGTACACACATGTCATGGTAGTTTGCTGTCTCCATCCCCCCCCATCACCTACATCAAGCATTTCTCCCAGTGTTATCCCTTCCCAACCTCCCAGCCCCCCCACTGTTCCTCCCCTAGCACTCTACCCCCAACAGACCCCAGTGTGTGATGTTCCCCTCCCTGTGCCCATGTGTTCTCATTGTTCAACACCCAAATGAGTGAGAACATGTGGTGTTTGTTTTTCTGTTCTTGTGTCATTGTGCTGAAAATAATGGTTTCCAGATTCATCCATAATAAGCCATTGCAAATATAATCGGTAACATTATTTTCTTGTTATTTCTATTCTTCTTTCTTGACCTTGGTACCTTTTGAAAATAAGGGGTTCACTGGTTCACTGGTCTTTGTAGAGAGGTATTAGAAAAAAACTACTTTGTAATTTGAAAAATTATGATTTGAACCTGGCGTTTACAGTTAGTAACCCTGCAATCTTGGACAAATAGCTTTGCCTCTTGGAGCATTGACTTGCTAACCCACAGAAATGCAGAAAACATTTTTTAATTTGCCAATTTGTAATGAAAATTAAAGGAAATAACATATACAAAATATTTAGTAAATGTGTGACTTCAAATGTTATCCTCCTATGACCTGCTTTGTTACCATCCCACTTTCCTCTGTGAAACAGAATGAAATATTTCTAAGTGTGTCCTTTGGAGGCATGCATTCTTAAACGTATGAGTAGAAAATACAGTGAGCACTAAAAAAAGCTTTTCTAAAATTTGCATAAGCTACAAAAGCACAAAAATTATTCCTGTTGAAAGTCATTTTCTTTGGGGGCACTAGAAAATATAGCCTCATACAAAGAAAGCAAAATTATTTTCATTCAGATGTATAAGATATCATTTTAGAAATATATACAAATGGAGGATGCTACCTACAGATACACATCACTGAAGCCAGGAAGTTTGTCAGCCAAGGTAATAGTCAACGACCTCAGTTGAATTCCCAAAAGGTCTCTACATCAGTATTAAAATGGCCATAAATAACAAGATAATTAACTATCTGTCCTAGAATCTACTTGAAAAGAGCTGTTCTAAGTTTCTGAAAGGAAGTCATCAAAAGAGAGAAGTGAAGCAAAGAATGTAGGCTTACTCAATTTACTGGCCTCCTGTTTTCTATTAAAAGGGTTGTTTGTAACTCCCTTATTTTTTGTTCTCTGCATCTTTGGACATTTTCTTGAGGGGCAAAAAAAAAAAAAAAAAAAAAAAAAGGAAAAATTAAAAGAGAAGAAAAAGGGATAAGGTAGGAGGAGAAAGGGTCATAGTTCTAAAATGTTTCCAGACCAGCCCCAAAGAAAGATAGGCTCAGCTTTCAATGTCATTTTCCTTCATGATGTGTAAGCCATATCCTTAGTACCTCTGTTCTTTCTCCAATACTACTTTCCTGAGTAGCTCTTCTCTGGACAGGTCAGCTGATATTCCCAAGCTCTAGTCTGATTTTCCTTTTGATTCACTTCCACATTACTCCTGGAATGATACTTTAGATACAAGACTTGCTCCTGAATTTCCCCTCCTTGAAATCTTCTATAATTCTACTGCTTTCAGGATCTAGTCTGGAAAATAAATCACTTCAAATTTTGAGCCTATGTTTCCAGAGTCTCTTCAATCCACAGATAATTACTTGAAAAACACCCTTAAAACACAGGTATGAATTATAGAGTGGAGTGAAGGTATTACAATTCCTAGTGAAAACAGTAATGGAAGCAAGAATGAGCAATGGTCTTCAAGAGATACAGTGGGTGTGGTACACAAAGACTTAGATCCTTAGAATGGCTTTACAGGTTAGAAGGGGCTAGATCAATGAGGATGGCTGGTGAGAAAATTCCAGGTTAGGAGAAAGATTCAGATATGATCCTGTGAAAACTGTAGAGAAAGAGTTGTGGTCTACATGAGATAACCACTGCATTTGCCAACATGCCCTTTTATCCCTTTTGGATAAGAGACAGGAGTTAGGCCCTCGATACATTCTTGGTGATGAATGAATTATTGAATACTGGAGTTCCCAATTTCCTGCTTAAATTTTATTATGAAACAGCTATGCTTAATCCTTTTTAATGATTCTTTCATGGAAAATCATTTCAGTGGAAGTTTTTACACACTATTTTTGAATTGAGAAGAGATGATTACTCTGCCAGATTATTGTTTAGATCAAATCATTTAAGTGGCTTCATATGCCATGTATTTTGTGAACAACTGGTAAGTGCCAGACACTGAGAATACAATGGTGAAGAAATAGATACAATATGTGCTCCCTGGAATTTATATCTTAGTTGGAAAGAGAATTAATTAAATGAATAATTTCAGCACAGGATGATGCATACTTTCATAGGTAACCTATTGGGTTGTAGCCACTGTACTATACATAGTAGTGTTTACAATCTTGCGAATAAGATAGATGTTATATAGATAAAAATGCCAAATAATATTTAATTGCAAATTACACAAAGGCAATGATTTTAAGAGGCAGGATAATATGCAATCATGCAAAACAGGTGAAGTTATTTTAGGTAACAAGGGAAGACTTCACTGAGGAAGTGACATCTACACTGATATTTGATGGATGAGTAGGAATTAGCTGAGCTAAAAACTGTAAGAAGATCATTCCAATTAAAAGAATAGCATGTGCAAATACTGAGGTAGAGAAAAGCTTGGCATATTTTAAGAACTCAAACAAATTCAGTTCAGCTGGTAAAAGTTGTGAAAGCGTGGCAGCAGACAGAACTGGAATATTATTACCTTCTTAAGAATATTGACTCTTCCAATTCCTGAATATGAATTGGAAGAGTCAATATTCTTAAGAAGGTAATTGTATTCCAGCACATCTTTCCCTTTAAGTCTTTATTTTTCTCAGCGTTATTGACTGCCAATCCTTTCAACCCTTCAATCCATATTCTCTCTCTCTCTTTCCCTCCTTTCTTCTCTCCCTCCCCTTTGTTCCCCCATTTCTCTCTGAAAACTTGAGATATCTTTCCTTTCTTACCAGTTTTCTGAAGTGTGACTAAAATGTACCTCAACAGTTTTCAACCATTGAGGAATTAAAAGGGTAATTTCAATCTTGAAATTCACGTTCTTCAGTTCTGAAAATTTTTCTTAAAACATCATTTTAATAATTTATTCAATTCATTTTCTCTGTTCTTTCTCAAGTTTTTCTTATTTAAATGCTGGGAAATCCCAGATCAGTTCTCTCATTTTCTTGTGTTTTCTCACCTCTATACTATTCCTTTGCCCTTTTTTTTTTTTTTTACATTTTTAGATATTTCCTCAATTTGTTTCTTCATACTTTTCTATTTGATGTTTTATTATGTGTGCTTTCATTTTAAGATCATTTCTTATATTCCTTTGTACAATATTTTCTTCCACTTTTAAGGGTGCAGTATCTTTTGTTTTGTGTTTGAGGATATTAATATTAGTTCTTTAACTTTCCATCTCCCTGAAGAGTCTCTATATCCTTCAGTCTTTTAAGTTTATTGCTCTGTTTTCAGTGTTAGAAGTTTTCCTCAGATGTCCTAGTGATGTACAATGTTCTCTTCATATTAAATGTTAGGTGTTTTAAAAAAGACTAGAGACTGTATCTTTGAATGGGGGCTGTCTAGTGTAGATTTGACATCAGGAAGTACTACTGACTAGAATGCACACTGATGCTGGGTCATCACTTATATTGAGCTGGTTTCATGGGTCTCAGGGAAGAAGGTATTCCCACTCTCCTGCTTAGAAAGATCTGGCTACCTACATTCTAGGATCCCAACTGGAGAAGAGAACTTGGACTGTCAACATTCAGTTTGTGAAAGTTTTCTTATTTCTTCATTTTAGTATAGTGCCCTGCCTCTCACCTGGTGTTGGGTCCTTCAATCCAGAGATCCTCCTTTTTTACCCTGTACTCTGGATAAATTTCAACTCTTCGGCCAATTAGATGGGATTCTGGGGATGCTTATTGCTTAAAGAGACCTTTAATTATTCTTGCTTCTTGCGGTTCTACCACCATTCCAGCTTCCAGTAATAACTGCTATCACAGATTTCTGAGCTTTTGGAGGGTTTTATACTCCATACTGGATTGCCCCTTGGCTGAGAATTTGGCTTTCTTTGTAAATTAGTTAACACTTGTCCATTTTAAAATTTGTATTGCTACCATCTCTTCCTCCATTCTTTTGGTCTTTGTAAGATGTAAGAGCAATATTTCTTTATTGTATTTGGAAGCATTAAGAAAAAAACATGAAATTAAATGTCAGTGTTCAATCTGCTGTCATTATTGGAAGTGGTTCTGATTGCATTTTGTGGGCTTAACAGAATTTTCTGGTGGCAGAGGAGAAGGACTGAGGATATTAGCAATCTTTGATGAACATATAAGGAACCACAGAGTACATTACATGGAAAGATTCTTTCATCCCTTTGAATTTCTAGATGAATTGCTCTCCTCCCCACCAACCCATACACAAGCACTGTGGCTTATTTAGAAAGCTCTGAATCAGTAGCGTCCAACCTTTTTGGCACGAGGAACAAGTTTCATCCAAGACAATTCTTCCACAGGACAGTGGGGCGGGGCGGGGGTGTGGTCTCAGGATGAAACTGTTCCTCCTCAGATTATCAGACGTTACATTCTCATAAGTAGTATGCAACCTAGATTTCTTGCATGTGCAGTTAGTAATAGGTTTTGTGCTCCTATGAGAATCTAATGCTGCCACTGATCTGACAGGAGAGACAGATTAGATGGTAATGCTCACTTGACCACTGCTCACTTCCTGCTGTGTGGCCTGGTTCCTAACAGGCCACACACCAGCACTGGCCCATGGCCTGGGGACTGGGGACGAACCCTGCTCTAAATCATTTACTAGTACCTACATATGGGTATGTGTGTGTGTAGACGGGTATGCATACGTATATGGCAAACTGGCAAACTGTGGTTTCTGAAATCTCATCATCTTTTATGAGTCATATTTTGTATTGCATGTTCATTTTCAGAGTTACACATACAGCATGCATAGTCGTATTTGTAAATCTAAACATGTGTTTTAATCTTAGATATATAACACAGATGAATTAATATTTATGAGCTCGTGTGAAAACTTTGCTAAGCATACAGTCCGCAACTAAGTATCCTGTACATTTCCTAGTGCCGTGGTCTGCCCTGTTTTCTTTTTTTCCTTACTCTCTCACGTGCAAGTCAGTATTTTTATTACCTACATATTCAATTTATGCTAAGGATCATCACAGTTATTTCAGTTAACAGGGTAAAATCAGCTACACTGGATTCTGAATGCTTTTTTTGAGTTAAGGTTCGCTGTTTTCTTAAGTACTGCTTAGTGTTTTTCTTGGTTGATTTGTATTGTTTTTGTGAACATCGCTCAAATAAGATTGAAACAATTTTGCTATTTCATCCATGTTATCAGTTGCCTTCAGTTTTTCCCTCTAAGGGCACTATATTTGCATTAGCCCAATCTGCTCAGAAATACCAGAGGCAGTCTTACTTGCCCTGTTTGCCACTCTACCATCTTAATTATCTTGAGAAATGAGTTATGTCTTAAATCAGCAAAGCAACATTTTCTATGACTTTTATTAAGAAGAGGGAATAGATATTCCACATACAGTGTGGATCTCCTTTGTAAGAGATTGACAACACAAATCATAAATGGGGTAAAACTAATGCTAGAAAGCTGCTTGTGTTGTAAATATGAATAAATCTCTAAAAATATGAAAGTGGAAAGAAAAGCTGTACTCAAATGATTACAGCTTTTAGAATTAAAATAAATTGGGGCAAATACTGGCTCTAACCACAAGAGAGATTATCATTGTTTGCCTATTTCTGAAGGAACACTCAAAGAAATTAAGGTGGCTTGGGTTTTAGTGCAAATAATACTACATGTTTTCTTTAATATTTTCAGTTATACTTATTTTATTTCACTTGTTAACCTACAGTATGCTCAAAATTACTATAAACATGAACCAAACTTATGTTCTGAGGTTCTGAGTTAGAAACAAAATGCATTATATTTTTTGGACACTCACTGGGTCATGTAGGAAGAAGTAATTATTTTCATATAAAAGAAAATGATTAATCTCACTCTAGGTGTTAAGCTGAATGTTTAAATTCATCACTTTGCCTGTAGAATAATATCCTTAAAGGCATATGCACAACTGGGGAAGGCCCTGAATAGTAGCTTACAGAGACCATTGTGATTTCAAAATAATGTAGGGCCAACAGAGTATTGACAGTTCAATTTTTAGTGTTAGCAATTTTTAAGCAAAACAAATTACCATAAATTACCGTCATCGAATTCAAGAAAGAGTATTTTACTTACCAAATAAAAAAGACAGTTTCTTCATAGAACTTATTAAAATTTAGAATTAAATATTTAGTACATATGTGCTATTTTTCTTAGGCCTTAAGTTCTATAGGAATAAGTGATGAAAAGTCATTTTTAAAATAAAGGCAGCCATCAACTACAAATACACAGACACACATGTATATACAAATAATTATATAAATAATTATTTGTTTATTTTTCTTTGGACTTTTGAAATTTTCATGAAAGCCTTCAGAGGCCCTACAGACCTGCATTTGGTAGTCACTAGTCTAATGTGTATTTGGGTAACTGATGTCCATTTTCCACCATCTGGACATATTGTCACTGGTGACTGTCATATATTTACTGGACAAGAAGGATTAAATGCCATAATGCCCATAAAAAGCATTTTGTAGCCTTCAAAGCACTAAATAAATACAAGGAATTAGTACTGTTATGTTTACGATATTGCCTCAGAATGCATGGAAACAAATTCTAAGCTCAAAAAAAATTTCCTTTATCTACTTAAAAATCACAAGATTGTGTAGACTTTAGAAATAAAATTTTCGGCACAGGAATGTTAATCGCCAACTTTTTCAGTTGTTTTGCTACATAATCCAGCCTGCTGTACAAACTGCAGAAATGTAACAATGGAAGTCTCAAGCTATAACAATCTCTTGAGATGCTGTATTAAATATAAATATGTCTTAAATGCTTTTTGTCATATCATTAGAGCAAGAATCTATTGTAGGAAGCAAGAGGTTTATTTGTAATGTAGTATTGTTTTTTAAAAAAAATAGCACTGTCTTCTCAGGCTGAATAAGCAATTTCTACAAAGGACAAATGGCTTTATTTTGCTTGAGAAACAAGGACATCTGAACACCAGTTATTTACAAACCTCTATGTAAATAACTTCAAATGCAAGACCTATATAAATAATTTAATCAATGTGCTAAGGGCAGTGCCGTTCACCTCTCCTGTAATTCGGTCACCCTCTCCTAGGATCACCTACTGGACTTCATTTGACACTACTCCACATCGGCAATGTTACATTTTCCTCCCTTAATCTTTCAGCATGCTTCATCTTTCTGGATGTCAAGTCACACATCCTTACATGCACACTCATATTTCACAGAGATTTCTATACCTCATATTTCATGGAGATTTCTAGATCTTTTAGCTTTTAATTTTCTACAAATATATTATGGTTTTCTTGCTATGTAAGGCTTTGTTTTAGGACAAAAGTCAGCCAGTTCCCCCCTGCTTACACCATTTTCATTTCATCCTAACACACTTTGAACAGCTGACTGTGCTTATTTTGTACCAGAGCATAAAACTACTCACTCGGCTGGTGGTTTGAAATCTGCTTCCTCTCTCAGCTCTGCTATCTTTGATCTCAGATGATTCCAGGATTCTAAATGAGAAACTAAAAAAAAATCCTATCTGCTAAAATATGGATTAAGGTTTCTTCATCTTATTTAAGGTTATTTCATTAGCTGCTTACTTTGTACCAGGTGTTTCTTATAGTGACATAGGATAGAACAGTAAAAAGTCAAATCAAATCCCTTTCCTCATGGAGCTTACCTTCTAGCATAGACTAGAGAGACAATGAACCAAATAAATAAGAAATTATGTAGCAAATATGCTACATGTTAGAAGGTAACACATGTTGTTGACAAAAATAAAGTCGGTAGGGTGTAAAGACTATCAGTGGTAGGGTATGTTTCATATTTACATATGATGGTCAGAGAAGTTTCAATGAGAAGGTGACAACTGAATGAAGATTTTATATGACAAATCTAGTGATGTAGATATCTGGAGGAGATTCTTTCAGACAAAGAGAACAGTAAGTGCAAAGGCCCTGAGGTGGAAATAAGACTGGGAACAGCAAGGCGACCTTTGTGGCTGCAGTGAAGTGAGACAGGAGAGGAACAACAGGATGTGAATGGGAAAGGAGGAGGAGGTGTGTGTTAATCTGATAAAACAGTGTAAGACTGTGGTTTTTACTGTAAATAAATGGCAAGTAGTTAGATGGATTTCTTAGAGGAGAAAAAAGATAAGACTGTATGCTTTAGTTACCAACTGAATCAGAATCCAAATATAATTGTTTAAAGTGCTCCTTGAGATATAGCTAATTGTACATTTACCACTTAGGATCCTAATTCTCATCCAGTATTATTTGTTCTAGTCATCCAATCTTATTTGTTCTAATTTGGGCATGTACGTATTTTTCTTTAAAGTCTCACACTGGATGTGAGACTAACATAGAGAGCTACCTGGAGACGGCTCTGACACCATGGCTCCAGAAAGGGAGGTCACACTGTGTATTAGTCTGTTTTCATGCTGCTGATAAAGGCATACCCAAGACTGAGCAATTTACCAAAGTGTTTGTTTGGATCCAGAAATATGAGAACCCAGAATCATGACAGGACATTCTAAGAAGAAGAAAAAAAGTAAACTGATAAAAACAAAAATGCAAAATTTTACTTCTCAGTAGTAAAATAACAAACTAATCCCATAAAAAGGATACTTGTTATCACAATTATTATACAACACTGATTTAAAAATTTCAGTGAATGTACTAAGTCAAGAAAATAATATCATCAGTGTAAGGATTGAAGAGAAATTGACTCAGGTATTTTGTGTTAATAAAATAATGTGCATCTATAATATCCAAAACTTCTGGAGAAAACTACAAATATTAAATAAGAATTTTGAATACTACAAACATCAAGCAGATTTTCTCATTATGAACAAATAAAGATAAAAAATATACCAACAAAATTATAAAATATTTATAAAGCAATCTGTCTTTATGGCAGAATGAAAAGTTGAATAAAATGTATTCTCTTTTTTATTAGAATATTTAATATCATTAAAATTTTAGCTCTTTAAATATTAACATTTAAACCTTAATCTTATAAATAGAAAAATAAACATTATTAAAGACCAACAAATATTTAAGAGAAAAACAAAATTAGTATATGAAAAATAAAAATAATTAGGGTGGCATAACTTACAAGTATTAACTATAATACTAAAATAATGCTGAACCTGTTACTGCATAGATTTTAACATAAAAAATTCTAGTTGGATTAAATGAATAAAAGCATAAAACAAGAAAACAAACCTTTGCCGGTTTACAGAGAAATGTTTTGGATCATAAAAGGGAATGCAAAAGATATAAAATAATTTCTAAAAATGTATTTGATTATGTACAGGCAAAAAATGGCAAATTTAGCATAATCAGAATCCATGAACAAAAGTACACAGTGAGGGGAAATCTGTGTGTTATTAATCATGAAGGTAAAGAGAAATGTGAGGAAGAGACTGTCCACGTTCACACTGGTAACCTGAGGAGAAAGTAAGAAGAGAAGGGAGGAAGGGAGAGGAGAAGGAAGAAAAAGGAAAAACAAAACAAACAAACAAAGAAACGAAAAAAACCCACAAAAAGCAAAAGAGATAATGGAAAGAAAAATACAAAACAAATAATGGAAAAATTAAAAAAATATATGCACTAGCATAATGTCTACTTATATTAATGCTACATGTTAAAAAAGAATGAATGGACACATTGCAAAGCATCGAAGAGGAAAAGGCAAATGAAAACAAAGATTTGTTTTGGGGATTGAATTTTGGAAAATATTCTTCTGGCATTCCCTTACAGCAATATGGTATCTGTAAAAATATATTTTTTAAAAAAGTAAGAGAGACAGGCTTCAAAAATGGCTGACTGGAGGCATCTGGTACTTGCCTCCTCCATAAAACAAAAACACAACTAAAAAAAAACTCCAAACAAATAGATAATCACAGTTTGAATGTATTGCCTTAGGAAGAATGCTGGAATGCAACAGAGAAGTAACAGAAAACACCTAAGGCAAGAAAGGAGAGGGAAGTGAGGCAGCCTTCTCTCCCAGGAGCCTGGAGAGGCTTCCCAGTGTGGAGGAGTGAGTGACCCCTAATGGTCCACACCACGGATTCCTGCAATCCTTGCCAGAGCCATTCTGTCCACACTGGATGTGAGACGAACATAGACAGCTACCTGGAGACGGCTCTGACACCATGGCTCCAGAAAGGGAGGTCACACTGTGTATTAGCCTGTTTTTATGCTGCTGATAAAGACATACCCAAGACTGGGCAATTTAGAAAAGGAAGAGGTTTAATTGGATTTTACAGTTCCATGTGGCTGGGGAGACCTCACCATCATTATGGTAGGCAAGAAAGAGCAAGACACATCTTACATGGATAGCAGCAAGCAAAGAGAGAGCTTGTGCAGGAAAATTCCCCATTATAACAGTCATCAGATCTCATGAGACTACTATCATGAGAACAGCACAGGAAAGATCTGCCCCCATGGATTCAATTACCTCCCACAACACGTGGGAATTCAAGATGAGATTAGGGTGGAGACACAGCCAAACCATATCACGCTGGATCCCACACACACCTCAAGCCCTAAACAGCTACAGTGAGGCATCATTTTGAGAGTCTAGTCATCACCAGTCTGTATCCTGCATCTCCTTATTCCTGGAGTAAAACTGACATTCCCTGCCCACAGATGGACACTGCTGTAAGATGCTGTGGCCAATGCGGAAGTAAAAGCCATTGGCAGCAATCCTACTGCCACAAGTAGCAGGGCAGCCATCACGCATTTGCAAGTACTGTGCAAATAAGGCTATTCCACTTATAGCTGCCACTTGGGGCTAAAGATTGAGCTCCCCAGCCTCCTGCCTATTGCTTCTGTCACTGAAAGCAACTCCACCGTTCCCAGAAGCAGAGCCACAGTGCAGCCACTGCCTCCCTAACCAAGCATTCTGTCAAGAGTCTAGGCATCACTCAGCCCCTACCTATCACAGCCAGCATCAGCATGCACCTCTGTGGGGCCTGAGGATAGTCACACCCCATTCAAGTATCCTTCCCTCAGTGCCTGAGCATGCCCTTGGCATTTGGGGGTTTGGGGGATTGCCCTGCCCCATTCACCACCTTTCATGGTACTGAGAATGAGTCCACCCAAATTGTCACTACCACCATAGCTGGCATCTATCCATACGTACCACCTGCAGGCCAAAGATAGCAGCCACTGACAACACCAGCTTGGACTGCTTGGGAGCCAGATGATTGTTCTGCCCCTGCTACTTCCATCACCCACATAACACCCAGTGCTCAGGGACCTGAGGACCAACCCACAGCTGCCACTACCAGCACCTGAGCAAGCCGCCTGGAGGCCAAAGAATCAGCTAGCCTGGGCCCATTAACATTGGTGCCAGTGAATGCTGTGCTTGGTGAGGCCCAGGCACATTTAGCCTGCCATTGCCACCACTGGGGACTGAGGACTGTCTTAGCCGATGTTCCTATCTCCAGCAGAACATCACCACATCCTTCACTACCACTTGCATCCTAAGCCACTAAGGAAATCACAGACAATACTGACACTGCCTACACCCAAATAAATCATACTACACTACTGCACACACTGAGAGCCAAAGTGCCCTACCCAATCAATACCACAGATACTAAATAGACGACATGATCTTACATATCTAGAAGAATTTAAAGACTATACCAAAACCCTCGCAGACCTGATAAATTCAGTAAAGTTGCAGGATAAAATTAAAATATCAGTAGCATTTCTATATACCAATAATGAACTGGCTGAGAAGAAAATTAAGAAGGTAATTCCAATTACAAGGGCTATAAAAACTAAAATATCTAGAAGTATATTTAGCTAAGGAAGTGAAAGACCTTTACAAAAAAAAAGACAAAATTCTGATGAAAGAAATTTAAGAGAACTTAATTGAATATGGAGACATCCCAAACTCATAAATTGAAAGAATTAACATTGTTAAGATGATGATACTACTCCAAGCAATCTACAGATTTCATGTAATTCCTGTGAAAATACCAATAATATTCTTCACAGTAAAAGAAAAAAAAGTCTTAAAATTTGTATGGAATCAAAAAAGAGCCTGAAAAACCAAAGCAATCCTAAGTAATAACAACAAAGCTGGAGACATCACACTACCTGATTTTAAAATATATTATAAGAATATAGTGACCAAAACAATATGGCATGATACAAAGAACAGTGCATAGACCAACAGAATAGAATAGAGAATGCAGAAATAAATTCATGTGTTTTATAGCCAAATATTTTTGGGAAAGGTGCCAAGAATATACACTGAAAAAAGAATATCCTTTTCAATAAATAGTGCTGGGAATACTAGATATCCATACGCAGAAGAAAGAAACAGAACCCCTATCTCTCATACTATATAAAAATCATCTTAAAATGGATTAAAGACTCATAGTAGGCACCCAAACTGTAAAAATACTAAAAGAAAACATAGGGACAACATTTAAGGACATTGGTCTAGGCAAAGATTTTATGGCTAAGACCCTAAAAGCACAAGCAACAAAAACAAAAATAATCAAATGGGACTATTTTAAACTAAAAACCTTCTGCACAGTAAAGAAAACAATCAACAGAGTGAAGAGACATACTGCTGAATGGAAGAAAATATTTGCACAATGCTTAATCTGAAAAGAGAGTAATATCCAATATATACAAGGAACTCAAACAACAGCTTAAAAAAAACTAACACCCTCCTCCCAAAATAAAACCAAATAACTCGGGGCTGGGCGCGGTGGCTCACGCCTGTAATCCCAGCACTTTGGGAGGCCGAGGCGGGGGGATCACGAGGTCAAGAGATCGAGACCGTCCTGGTCAACATGGTGAAACCCCGTCTCTACTAAAAATACAAAAAAATTAGCTGGGCGTGGTGGCGCGCGCCTGTAGTCCCAGCTACTCGGGAGGCTGAGGCAGGAGAATGCTTGAACCCGGGCAGCGGAGGTTGCAGTGAGCCAAGGTCGCGCCACTGCACTCCAGCCTGGCGCCTGGTGACTGAGTGAGACTCTGTCTCAAAAAAAAAAAAAAAAAAAAAAAAACCAAATAACTACATGAAAAAGTGAGCAAAGAAAATCAATAGTCTTTTCTCAAAGGCTTATAAATGGCAGACAGGTACATGAAGGAATGTTCCACATCAGTAAGCACCAGGAAAATGTAAGTCAAAACCACAAGAGGTATCATCATCCCAGTTAGAATGGCCATTGTTAAAAAAATGGCCATTGTTAAAAAGACAAAAAATGACAGATGCAAGCCAGAATGCAAAGAAAAGGGAACTCTTATACGATGTTGATAAAAATGTAAATTCATATAGACACTATGAAAAATAGTATAAACTTTTCTCAAAAAAAGAAAAAAATAAAACTATCAAATGATACAGCAATTCCAGTACTAGGTATGTATCTAAGAAGAGAAAATCAGTAGATCAAAGAGATATCTGTGCTTCCAGGTTTATTACAGCACTATTCACAAAAGCAAGATATGAAATAAATCTAAGTATCATCAATGAATTAATTGATAAAAAATGTAGTATATATAAACACAATGAAATACTATGTGGGCATAACAAAGAATAAAATCATTTCATTTGTAGCAAGATGGATGAAACTGGAGTTCATTATGTTAAGTTAAATAAGCCAAACACAGAAACACAAATATTACATGTTCTCACATATATGGGACCCCAAAAAAAAACAGTTGATTGCATGGATGTAGATACCAGAGGCTGAGAAGGGTGTGTACATGGGTAGGGCATAAATAAGAGAGGTTGGTTAACAGGTGCAAACATACAATTAAATAGAAGAAAAAAATTCTAATGTTTGATAGCAAAGTAGAGTAACTATTATTAACAAAAATATATTATTTGTTCTAACATAGTTGTAAGAGAGAGCTTGAAATGTTCCCAACACATAGAAATGATAAGTACTTGAGGTGATGGATACTGTAAATGCCCGAACCCTAACATGAACGTTACACATTCTATGCCTGTAAATAAAATCATGTGGACCCCACAAATATGTACAAATATGTATCCATGACAAAAACAATTTAAAAAATCACTTTTTGTACAAAAAAAAGTCTAATTTTTAAAAGTAAAATTAAGAAAATAGATTTTGCCTTGTACAAAAATGTAAATGGAGAGTCTCTTTAAATCACCTTGAAGAATAAAGACTTGTATTCATGACTTAATAAGCTATTAAAAGACAATAAAGCTTTAAAGTATTCTGAACTAATGACTGATGATATCTAATCAACATTCACTTTATTAGTTGGCAAGTCTAATAATATGAAGTCAGAGTACTGAAGAAACTAAATCTATTTTCCTTCCCTTTGTGAGGAAATAAAACCTATGAAGGTTTCCTTTTAAGCACCATAGACATGTGTCCAAGTATGTTTCTGGTCTTCCTTGTCTCATCTCTTTACTAATAATTTCACTTTTCCTATTGCAAATGATTGATTAGTTAAATACATGTTTCAGCCTCTTAGAAAGTGCTCATTTTTTCATATGTGTTTTGCCAAGTCCAGAAGATCACCATTCTGTAAAAAATGCTGTAAAACACATCTGTCATAAACTCATGGGAAGAGTGTCCTAGACAGTCACTTCTTTCTCCACCAGGAGACTTTTAGCTGGCTTACTTGCAGAGAAACATGCATTTAGTCTGCTTTCTCTTTGTAGAAAAAGAAAAAGGTTTTTCTTTTCCTTTTAGGGTTTGAGAATCCTGCCTTTTACTTAGGCTGACTGTAGTTAAGAGAATCCTTTTTCTGCCTCTATATAACTGCCAATTTTGTTTTTTTCTCCACAGTTTCAGCCATTCTAAAATATCTATAATATGTTAGCTATGAAAGGTCTGAAGATTAATAAACCATTACCCATACTTTCAAGAAGCTTCTATTCTAGTGTAAGAGGAAAAAGAAGAAAACAAAATTAATGAAAAGTCACAGGAATTTTTTAAGGGGTCTAGGAAAGTCCCACTGGAGTTCAGGATGTCTTCCAAACTGCTGGGAAATGCCTTATATGATAAACCTGAGTATATAGGTAAAAGACAGGGAAGTAATTCCAGAGGGAGAACAATGTAGGTTACAGTGTAGCTAGATATGATCAGGGAATTATAAGCATTTTGAGATAGAATAAGTGAAGATATAGCAGTGGGAAGATACAGAAGTGTTATCAGTTCTGATACTGGGCTGGTATGCATCAGCATGAATTAACCTATTGGTGATGATTTGCATCTGTTTTGATTGGCTCTGCATCTTACTAGTTGATAAATATTTTAAACCTCGTCTCTGAGCATAATGGGAAGTGACTGGCAGATTTTAGGCCAACTAGTGTATTCCAAATTATGGAGCTGAATATGACGGCAAAGGGGGAGTCAACTAAGATCATTATGCAGAAGGACGACACAATTGAATTTGTCTTTTAGAAAAAACAACTCAGCAAAGTGGGGACAACGGGACGAAGGGAAAAGAGAAGAAGCATTTTTAATTCATGTCACTGGTACAATTTAGCAAATGAGAGGTATAAAAATAACTATTAAAAACACTAATATCTATACACAAAGAGTACATTTCGTATTAAACTTAGCACATTCTTTTATTTTAGATAAAATTAAATCACTCAGGATTGAATAAGGAAGTAGTTCAAATGCAGTGCTTACTGCAATTGCTTTGAACGTTATGTTCCAGGATGCTGAAGTCAAAAAAGCTCTTTTGTTCTGGGTCTTCTCTCCACTGAGAATCATGGCATTCAAGCCTGTACCCTCAACTCCAACCAACACTCCAAAGACTCTGCTCTTATAACCCATCAGAAGTCCTTAAGCCTCAAGAAGAATTGAAAAAGTGAGTATGTGCAAGCCATGACTACTTTTGAATAATATTGAAAGTTTAATCTTAATACTGCTATGTAAATAGGCATATTTTTCTTCACAGATTAAAACAACTCTGGATCAGGTAACAGACTTCTCCTGTAAAGTGTCATATAGTAAATATTTAAGGCTTCATGGGGCATACAATTTCTATTATAACTGCTCAATTCTGCCATTATAGCCCAAAAGCAGTCATAGACATTATGTCAATGACTGTGACTGTGTTCCAATGAAACTATCTTATAAAAATAGAATTCAGCTGATGCACCTCAGTTTATCAGTCACTGTTGTAGTATGATTTATCACAATGCCCTCCAACTAATAGAAATATACATACATATATATGTGTGTGTATAAATGTGTGTGTGTGTGTTTGTGTATGAGAGTTCACATCTTCTGTTAGTTCTAAAATCATATCTATCTTCTAGAAAACAGGCTGGGTGCAGTGGCTCGCACCTGTAATCCCAGCACCTTGGGAGGCTGAAGTGGGTGGATCGCTTCAAGTCAGGAGTTCGAGACCAGTCTGGCTAACATGGCAAAACCCTGTCTCTACTAAAAAAAAAAAAAAAAAAAAAAAAACTTAGCTGAGCATGGTGGTGCATGCCTGTAATCCTGGCTACTTGGGAGGCTGAGGTGGAAGACTCCCTTGAACCCGGGAGACAGAGGCTGCACTGACTCGTTATTTCACCACTGCACTCCAGTCTGTCTGATCGAGTGAGATTCCATTTAAAAAAAAGAAAAATCTAGAGGACAATAAAGAGCAAATGTCTTTCACCTGGATTCAGCACAGAATAGTATTCAGTTTGCCTTTGTTTCTCCACAGATGTTTACACACACTTATAAAACAACTTCAAACTTTTCTGTTTAGTAAAAACTAAAGTTTCATTAAAAACTTTAGTTGCTTGGGAAAACAGTATGCAGTTTAAACAGTCCATCTAATTATTGAATTTTCCTGTTTACAGAAAGCGTAATTGCTCCTGGTTTTATTAATCTTATCTTTTTTTAAAAAGAAAACTTTTCAGAATCATCTTTAATTCTATATTTTCCTTTGGTAAAATTAATCTATCTTGATAATAGAGAAAAATATATTATCTTATATTGTAAGGATCAAATGTATTACTGAAATTGAGGATTATCAAAGATCCAGAGATGGTTTTCCAGAATGGTTTAGGATACAGGTTACCTTCTAATATCCTCACTGCCATTTACTGCCTCTGGGATCTTGAGCAAATTATTTGTCTCTGTGTGTCTCAGTTTCTTCAGCTATACAATGAAGTTAATAATAATAGCTTACAAATAGAACTGCTATAAAAAGTCAATAAATTAATACATGAAGATCAATCACTTACAACAATGCTTGCTAAATAAATATCACTCTATAAAAAGCTATTATCATCATCAAAAATTTTTAAATATTTATCTAAACAAATGTTAGCAATTAATGTCAAAGCCATCAGGACACTTTGAGATGAAGATTACTTTAAAGCACAAGCTCTAGTATTAAAAGAGGGCTTCAAAGTCCTGGGTTGGTTTCATTCTGCACATAGGAATACTTCTCCAACCAATTACATCAAAGGTCCCCTGTCCTTTTCCAGTTGTCAGACCTATAGCACCTCTGAAGGCAACTGCTATTATTTAAATTTCAGCAGTATGTCTAGCAAGCCAAGTTGCGTTTAAAGAGAGAAGTAATGTCTCTGAGTTTCAAATTCTTCATCTATAAAGTTAATATTATTTACTTCAGAAGGGACTTGTGAGAAATAAAAAAAATATCTCATTCTTTACATTTTAATAGGGCTGTTTGAGAGGGATTTTTATGCTCCAAGAGGGAGAAGCATGGAAGGAAAACACACAGCTTCATTCCACCATCTCATTACTATCTCTTCTGGGGATAGCGACTTACCTGTCTGGTGAAACTGGAGAAGAGGTTGAGTGTGTATGACTCTATCTCTTCTTTTTATGGAGCAGTCTGTTCTCTGAACCTAAGAGTTTTTCTGTTGTCCTTCTGAAAGCCATCTATTAAAGCAGGAAAGTCCTGTGATTGTCCAGCCCTGCCTGTGATTCTGGGGTTAGGGAAGAATATTTGGTCACAGAACAAAGACTTGATTTTCATTTAGCTAATATATACTAACTCCATGACTTCTTGCTGGTATTTAATTTGAGAAAAGGGCTACCGTTTAATGAATCTTTAAATCCCTAACAGTGAGAATTTATTACAATCCTTTATGTGATGCTACAGTTACAAATGTTAAATTTGCTGTTATTTTAAGAATATCTTGCATTGGCCGGGTGCAGTGGCTCACATCTTTAATCCCAGCACTTTGGGAGGCTGAGGCAGGTGGATCACGAGGTCAGGAGATCGAGACCATCCTGGCCAACATGGTGAAACCCCATTTCTACTAATATACAAAAAATTAGCCAGGCATGATGGTGTGCGCCTGTAGTCCCAGCTTCTTGGGAGGCTGAGGCAGGGGAATTGCTTGAACCTGGGAGGCAGAGATTGCAGTGAGCCAAGATGACGCCACTGTACTCCAGCCTGGTGACAGGACGAGACTCGGGTGGGGTGATGGGGGAGGTGGAGAATGACTTGCATTATAGTTAAACCAAATCTTTCTCTCCTCATTGTTAATAACAGATGGAGTAATATCTTTAAAACATAATGAATGAAATCACTTATTAGCAGTATAGTTTTCTTGATTTTCCAACCTCTACTGTTTCTCAACCTACTGCCACATCCCTTACACTACACACATATACACACACACACACACACACATCCTTCTCCACTTGCCTCCAAATTTAGGAAGAAAGGCCATCAAGTGATTTTTCTATTTCTAAACCTTTAAGCTATATCTGCCCAACATATTTTTTAAATTTTTATTCTAGTTCTGTAGTACATCTTCTCAGTTGGTTTCCTCCACCTGGGCTTAAAATGCCACTCATTCCCACATTTTTATGGATTTTGTACTATTCATTACCACTTTTCATTAATTGTATTATCTATCCTACGTGGATCCCCAAATTAACCAATTAAATAAACAACTGATCTTTGCGTGGAATATACAGATACTATAAATCATAAAATTAAAAAAAATCTAAACATTATAATGATCGGTATTGTCTGAAGATCATAAAGTCCAAATTAAATGACAAGAGTAAAAATATTTTTAACATATGCCAATGGGCTACCTTCCTTAATTTATGTAGTTTTTAGAAATCAATAAGCAGAAATAAATAGAAAAAAATGGTTTCAGTACAGGGATAGGTAGCTTTAAGGAATTAGAGATATATGTCACTTATTGACATATGAAAATATTTACTATCTTACTCATAATTTTAAAACTACAAATTAAAATATTATGATACTGTTTTTATTCATATTATCAAATAGCAAATGATTTAATAATACCATGAGTCTATATAGAAATACAAGTGCTTTTCAGTATATATTTTGTTCACCATTTTAATTATTAATCATGACCATAAATTGCATTTTTGGAAATAAAAATATTAATGTTAAAAAATCTCTGTTGATCTAATTTTCCCTCAAAATATACAGTTGACCCTTGAACAGTGCAAGAGTTAAAGGCAACATCCTATTACTCAGCCAAGTATCTATATATAACTTCTGAATCCCCCCAAATCTTAACTACTAATGACCTACTGTTGACCTAAAACCTTACAAATAACATAAACAGTTGATTAACACAAATTTTGTATGTTGTATGTATTATATACTGTATTCTTATAATAAAGTAAGCAAGAGGAAGAAATGTTATCAAGAAAATCATAGGGAAGAAAAAATACATTTACAATTCATTAAGTAGATGTGGGTCACCATAAAGGTTTTCATCCTAATTGTCTTCACACTGTAGGCTGATGGGGAAGAGGAGAAGAAAGGGTTCTGGTCCTCCTGTCTCAGGGGTGGCAGGGGCAGAAGAGGCGGATGAGGTGGAAGGCAGGCAGGAGAGGCAGGCACACTTAGTTTAACTTTAAGAAAATACATTGTAACTTCTGTCTGAATTTTTTGCTTTTCCATTTCTCTAAAAATGTTTCTATACAGTACCAACCCTTCTTCCACTGTTGGCTTTAATTTCAGTGCCTGTATCATAGAAAGGACCATGTCATAAAGAAGTCAAAAGCCGTCTTGAATAACGGAAACACTTCTGTGAGATTATCTAATGTCAATTTGCTTTCTGACGCTATTTCTTCAACATCATCTTCCATCTTCCTCCTCATCTAGCACTGGTCCAAAAGCACTCATTTCCATCAAAGTCATCTTCCGTTGATCCTTGTAGTGTGATGTCTGTTAGCTCTTGAATTTCTTCAAGATCCATATTCTAAAACCCTTCTACCCCCACCTTTTTTTTTCCCCCATACCCATGATGTCATGATTTCCTTCACTGGTTGGACACACTTTTCTTCAGCAGGAATTTATTGTATCAGGCTTGATGGCTTTCAGGGCTTTTCCCAAATCAACGATTATATCTTCAGTGGTATAATTTTTCCAGACTTTCATGATGTTCTCTCTATTCAGACAGTCTTCAAAGTGTTGACAATCTCTTCCATAGAGTACTGTGTGTAATGAGACTTTAAGGTCCTTATGACCCCTAATCTAAAGGCTGAATTAGAGACTTTGTGTCTGGGGGCAAGCAGATACCTTTCATGTTGAACTCATGGGGTTCTAGGGGTAAGAGGTATTGTTTAATATCAAAGGAACTTTGTAAGGCAGTCCTTACTAGCCAGGTACTTCATGACTTCAGGGACAAAGTACAGATAGAACCAATAAAGGAAAAGAGTTCTCATTGTTCAGGTTTTCTTCTTGTACAACCAAAAGACTGGTAGCTGGTGTTTTTATCTTTTCCCTTCAATGCTAGGAGATTACCAACTTTGTAGATAAGAGAAGTCATGATCAGAATAAACCTGACCATACTATCACAAAACAGGAAGGTTAGCTTATTGCTTCCTGCCTTAAATCTTAGTGCTCACGTCCTTCTTTACTAATAAATGTTCTTTGTGGTATTTTTCTGTACAGAATAGAGCACTTTGACCCACATTAAAAACCTGTTCAGGCAAATCTCTCTTCTTCTCAGTGGTTTTCTTAACGGTGTCTTGGAACTTGTCTGCTGCTTCTTGGGCAACAGAAGTTGTTTTTCTCATTACCTTGACAATTTTTAAGCCAAATATCTTGCTAAAATTATCCAACCATCCTTTGCCAGCATTAAATTCTCTAGCTTTGGATCCTTCACCTTCCTTTTGATTAAGTTGTCCTTTAATGACTTTGCTTTTTCTTGAACCATATTGGACTCTATATGTATGCCTTTCTTATACCCAATCCTGAACCTACATAAAATCTGCATTTTCAAAATGACATAAAAAGGTATTTCCCTAAAACAGCAAGGTTTTCACATCTGCTGGTATAGCTGTAGGGATGACTTCATACATTTCCTTTTCTTTCATTACATTGGTCTTTCCTTATGCTGGATTTGTTTATCTTGAAATGAAGGGCATCTGTAGCTGCAGACCTCAATATACAGTACATATTAAGCAACTCAACTTTTTCTTGTGATGTCATGATCTTTCTCTTCTTCTTGGGAGCACTTCCAGTATCCCTGCTGAAACTCTGGGTCCCATGGTGTTATTTAAGGTTCACAGTATTGCCCCAGACACAATGAAAAATATGCAATAACCAGGAGCAATCACTTTTTACTGTGATGTGTGATTTACTGATGAAATGAACTGCTCACAGAGAGATGATTAGCCTCAAACTGTGTTTTAAGCAGAACTCACAATACTTGAGATCATTGCAATATCAAGAGGTGGATTTGAAATTATTACAGTAGTACAACATGTACTACAATTAATTTTATGTAGGATGATTTAATAGTACATCTTTGTTTACATTTCTCTTAATCAGGAATGTCTCATAAGTGTACACATAAGTTTTGATAAATTTTAACTTTTTATAATAGACTGATGTAGACTTTTGGTAGTAAATGATAAAATTGTATCTGTAAATATTAAATTCATTTATGACACATTTTTTTCTTTTTAAAAAATATTCCTAGGCAACATGGTTTTCCTGTGAGTTTGTCCAAATTATTGTGAATCTCAAAAATAAGTTTCATTATCAAGTGAAAAATTCTGTGTATACGGGGACCTACACTGTTCAAAGCCATGTTGTTCAAAGGTGAACTGTAGTTTTCATTCTTCATTCCTTATTAGTTTAACTTCCCAAAATGCAGGCTTCTATGTCATGGGTTCATTTTTTTCGTCTTCTACTCACTTCTTAGCCACTTAATTGTTAATCTGCTTTTATTACTACATTCAGCCATGTCTTGTTAAATTGCCAATTCTCTCCACCTCTATAAATCCAAAAGGCCATTTCATTATTATTCTCACTTATCTCCTGAATTCAGTTGACACTGGCAGTCTTGTCTTTAAATACTCTCTTCCATTGGCTTGGATGACACAACACTCTTGTTTTCCCATCTATGTCTCTGGATTTGCCTGTTCCTGTCTCCATTTTACAGTTCATTGTTTTTTTAACCTAAATGTTGAGGTCCCTCAAAGATAATTTCTTAGAATTCCTCACTTAATTTTAACAAACATGTCCTTAATTTGATACTATTCTGATGATTGTCTCAGTTCTGTTTACAGCGTATATATCTCTTCTGAGCTCCCAACTTACATATTCTACCTGGTAGACTACTTTTATCTGTGAAAGGTACCTGAACTCCACTTATCCAAAACTGAACTCATGTCTACACTCTACTTCATATCTGACATTTCCCAATGACCTCAGCAAAGTTACTATCATTCATATTGTTAAATTTTATGCCATACTACAAATTAATGACATTGAATGGCCCAGTAGAAGACAATTAGGAACATGCGTTTTTTATTACACTTTATTTTATTGTACTCCTCAGATGTTGCATTTTTTACAAATTGAGGGTTTGTGGCAACTCTGTGTCCTACATATCCGTTGACACTATTTTTCCAATGGGATGGTCTCATTTTGTGTAATTTTGGTAATTCTCACAATATTGCAAACTTTTTAATTATTATTATTTCTGTTATGGTGGTCTGTTATCAGTGATCTTTTTTCCTTGTATTATTATTTCAATTTACATAATTGTACACATTTACGGCATACATTGTGATATTTCCATAAATGTATACAATGTATAAGGATCAAATCAGGGTAATAAACATATCCAACACCTCAGACATTTATTATTTACTTGTGTTAGAAACATGCTACTATTGTAACTGGTTTGGGGCATCACAAACTGTGCTCATATAAGACAGTAATAAGGGTGCTATGTTCTGACTGTCCCACCCACTGGCTGTACTCTTGTCTCTCTCCCTCTCCTCTGGCCTCCCTATCCCTAGAGACACAACAATATTGAAATTAAGCTAATTAATAGTCCTACAATGACTAAATCCTCAAGTGAAAGGAAGAATTGTAAGTCTTTCACATTAAATCAAAAGCTAGAAATCATTATGCTTTATAAGGAAGGTATAGTATAAGAAAATATCGGCCAAAAATTAGGCCTGTTGGAAAAAACAGCCAAGTTGTGAATATACAACAATGAAAATAAAGAGAAACAGCCTTATTGCTGATATGGAGAAAGTTTTCATCGTCTTGACAGAAGATCAAGTCAGTCACAACATTCTTGTAAACCAAAATCTAGTCAACAGCAAGACCTTAACTCTGTTTAATCCTATGAAGGCTGAGAGAGGGGAGGAAGCTGCAGAAGATGTGTAAAGCTAGCAGAGGTTATTTCATGAGGTTGAAGGGAGGAAACGGTCTCTATAACATAAAAGTGCTGGGTGAAGAAGCAAGTACAGACTGATACAGAAGCTTCAACAACATATTTTCTATGTAAACAACACAGCCTTTCTTGGGAAGAAGATGCCATCTAACACTTTCTTAGCTATAGCGGAAAAGTCAAGGCCTTGCTTCAGATTGTCAAAGGACAGGCTAACCCTTCTATGAGGAGATAACAAAACTGGTGACTTGAAGTGGAAGCCAATAATGGTTTACCATTCTGAAAAGCCTTGGAATCTTATGAATTATGCTAAATGTATGACTGTTCTAAAAATGAAAAAAGAAAACCTGGGTGTTGACAGCCAGCATGGTTTACTGACTATTTTAAGTCTACTATTGGGAATTACTAGTCATGCATATGTACACAACAAAAATCCTTTCAAAATATTTCTGCTAATTGACAATGTGCCTGGCCAGCCAAGAGGTCTGATGGAGACATATATGGAATTTAATGTGTTTTCATGTCTGCTAACACAATATCCATTCTGTAGCCTACGAGTCAACAAGTAATTTTGACTTTCATGTCTTATTATTTCTAAAACACATTTAATAAGGCCATAACTGCCATAGATGGAAATCCCTTAGATGGATATAGGCAAAGTAAGTTGGAGACTGTGTGGAAAGGATTCACTATTCTAGGAATCATTAAGAGCATTCATGATTTATAGGAGAAGGTCAAAATATCAACAACAGGAGTTTGGAAGAAGTGATTCCAACCCTCATGGATGACTTGGAAGCGTTCCAATACTTCCAGTCGTGGAAGTAACTGAATATAGGGTGGAAAGAGCAGGAGAACTAGAATTAGAAAGTGAGTCTGAAGTGACTGAACTCCTACAGTCTCATGATAAATCTTGAATTGATGAGGAGTTGCTTCTTATAGATCAGCAAAGAAACTGGTTTCTTGAGGTTGAATATACTCTGGTGAAGTTGCTATCAGCATTGTTAATGACAACAAAGAATTTAGAATATTATCTAAACTTAGTAGATAAAGCAGTGACAGAATACGAAAGGACTGACTCCAATTTTGAGAGCAGTTCTAATGCGAGTAAAATGCCATTGAACAACATTTCATGCTACAGACAAATACCACTTCCTTTTGTGAAAGGAAGACTCATTTGATGTGGCAAACTTCATTGTTGTCTTATTTTAAGAAATTGCCTGCTGGACGCGGTGGCTCACGTCTGTAATACCAGCACTTTGGGAGGCTGAGGCAAGCGGATCACGTGGTCAAGAAATCGAGACCATCCTGGCCAACATGGTGAAACCATGTCTCTATTAAAAACATAAAAACTAGCTGGGCATGGTGGCAGGTGCCTGTAGTCCCAGCTGCTTAGGAGGCTGAGACAGGAGAATTGCTTGAACCCAGGAGGCAGAAGTTGCAGTGAGCTGAGATCGCACCACTGCACTACAGCCTGGCAACAGTGCGAGACTCCGTCTCAAAAAATAAAAAAATATATATTTACCTCTGGGGAATAGCCACTATCATAGTTTTACTAGAAAAACTGTAATTTCATTGGCAAAGATATTTATTACAGTAAGGTCTGATCATTTCCATTTTGAAAAAAATATTGATGTAGATTGACCTCTCACTAAGAAATGCTACTTATAATTCCTAAGTACTTTTGAAATTTAAGTACATTTCCTTTCTGTGGCCCTGTAGTCATCATGTTAAAGAACAGAGATTCTCAAATTATTCAAATAAAGTTAATTATAGATCAAATAAAACTATATTTCAGTAATTTGCTAATAACTAGTTTCTTGTTTCCAAGTCTTATTTAAATTTCTAAATTTTAAGTCATTTATTTCAAGTAATTCTTTCCCAGATCTAGAACTAAGACCGTGTATTCATTCTAGAAAAATAAGTCTCCTTAGAAATGCCATTACTGTTCAGATTATTGATCTCAACCTGCTCTCAGGGCCAAAGTGTTTAGCAAGGCTATTTCAGGGACCTGAACAGGATATTTTTATTGACAATGAGACAGCAGAGTACCCAGAGCTCAAATGGAAATACCTCATGGCTAGGTTTATATCATTCTAACATTCTATTGATGTGCAGCACAGATGGTGAGATGTGTTGATGGATGAGGTTGTCTCAGCAGCAGAGTTGTCTTAGTCCTGCCAAGCACTTAAGTTGAATAACCTATTAAACATGGCTGACCCATGGCAGATGGAGATATTTATAAGTAACTATAGCTATTAAATGTGGACCCTCCAGTAGGCTCTAAATATAGTCTTTTTTTTTTTCTCATAGTTCTGATTTCTAGTTCCTAAGGCCATTTATTCAAGTTTGTTTTGGGGAAGAGAAGGAGCAAAAAGAGATTTGGAGAATATATGTAAACAAAGTAAGAGTAGAATACTAAAAGGAATTATAGGGTGAACTAAATTAATATTTTTAGTAGGTAACATTGATATAAAATACTAATTAAAATGAAAGTTTGAATTGTCTAGTATTTAAAAAATAAACCCAGGTTCTATATAGAACTGAGGGTTTGCTATCAAATAATAACTTTCCCTCTGTTTCTACTGTACAGAAGACAAGTTAGAAGAAAACAGCACTGGTTTAGAAGTTATGGTAGTTGGGTAATTGTGTGACCTTACGCATGTCATGCAAACTTTGGAGGTTTCAGTTTTCTCATTTGTAAAATTACAGTTAGTAAATGTCGTAAACATTTTCTTACAACTACTAACTTTGGCTTTTTTGTTCCATTTCACACATCAATATTTATTGAGTCTTACTTAGACCCCATGTGTATAAAATAGAATAGTACTCAATATTTAGGTTGTTCTTAGATGTGATTGTTTTTCATAACACTTATATGACCTTCTATCTAACTTATCTGTAACTTTCATACAGGCAATAATTATTGTTTGTTTTGTTCACTGATTTATTTCAAGTACCTTAATACTGTAAACATTCAACATTTGTCAAATGAATAACTAAATGAAAAAATACATGTAAAGTGCTTAGCATAGTAACTGGCATGAAGCATTGATAAATTGTCCTATAAGTGGTTATGATAAATGATTTTATTAATACCCACAGTGCCATCTCACTAAGATAGTTGCAAGAAATTGTGGTATTTCAAAGAGAAGTTGGAGGGTACTGAGGACCACACTGTTGTTCTCAAATATTTGAAAGAGTATCACATGTTACTTTTAAAGAAAAGAATATGGGCCAAGAGGCAGAAACAACAGGGAGATAGTTTTAAAATCTGGAGTATGGAAGAGCTTTCTAACAAAACTGATCAAAACGAAATGAACTGGTGTTCAAGTAAATGTCAAATTATTACATAGCCAGTTAATGGGGGGATAAAAACAATCTAACTGAAGACTATAAATTTAGTATTCCATGAACTAAATGATATGAACACAGTGTTTATTACATATAAAATACATTTTAAAATATACAAAATATAAAATTTGGTGATGCTTCTGGAAATAAAATTATAGATGGAAAATGGCAAATATCGTAATAACCAATCTATTTACTTTGTGTACATGAGATCAAAGAACATTTACTTTCTGACAGATACACCATATGACTGAAAACAAATGCTGCTGATGTGTCTTATTAATGCTGGCAAATGCAGCAGATAGGAGTCGTAGAATTCTTGATTCCCTATCAGAAAAACAGAACTACTTAAAGCCAGATTTTTTTCTTTTCTGTTCTTTTTACCCTAGTTGTAACACTGCACTTCAGAACACAGTATAAGAATATTGGCAGTTGGCATATTTGTGGGTTGTATAAAACTAACTGGTGCATCATTCCTGCCAGCTAGGGATGATTTTGACAAAATGCATGACATTGATAAAAAGGAATCTCACTCAGTATCGTTTTTATTGAAGGATGTGTGGCCTCATACAAAAATAGCCCCATCAATCTATTGCCATCAGATTGGACAGAAACGAATTAGGTACATGAAATGGCTGTCATAAAATGTATCCCAGCTGGAGCTAAGTCTGATCACAGAAGGTCAGTTAAGCATTTGGAGAATGAAGAAAGTATGTTTCCTTTAATGAGCCATCAAAAGTTAACAACAAGTGAGTTGGCTCTCTATTTTGGGCAGAAGCCCTGAGAAAGATGCGAAAGTTTCTAAGGTTTTCCTGTTCTTTAAATTGAATACATGTTAATTAAAAGATATGTGATATATAATAATGTTTTAAAGATATGGAATGAAGAAGCTTCTTTCCTACCACTGATAACTTCCAGTGTTACCATCTGAGAAGCGCATTTCATTCACACATTCAAATCTATGGTGTTGTCTTACTAGTTACAACAGTTAATTTTATGTGTCTAGTGCCTGGACTACAGGTGCCCAGACATTTTACCAGACATTATTCTGCCGGTGTCTGTGAGAGTGTTTTGGACGAGATTAACATTTCAATCAGTAGACTGAATAAAGCAGACTGCCCTCTCTAATATGGGTGGACTTCAAACAATCAATTGAAGATCTGAATAGAATTAAAAGGCTAAGAGGTAATTTTGTGCCTGACAGCATGAGATAGGGCATCGGTCTTTCCTAGCCTTCAGACTTGGACTGAGACATTGGCTCATCTTGAGTTGCAAGGCTACCAGCTTTCAGACTGGAACTTAATGTTATCATCTCTCATGGTTTTAACACCTTTAGACTTGAATTGGAACTACACACACTGGCGCTTCTGGGTCTTTAGCTGGCCAGCTGCAGCTTGTGACTTCTCAGCTTCTTTAATGACATGAACCAATTCCTTATAGTAAATCTTATATATATATACACACACACACACACACACACACAAATATATACATATACTTATACATGTGTGTAGGACACACATATATGCACATTTTGTATTATATATGTATATACTTTTGGTTTTGTTTATCTGGAGAATTTGACTAATACATTGATTCAGCAACAACAACAGGGAATGGTATGAGTTGTGCCAATCACGTGAATTATCCAGATAAAGTCAATCTCTGTAGAAGCTCATGTTTCAGTACCTTGTCTAGAAACAATGTAGATGATCAGGCAAGATAATGACACTATTGTGATATAGAATAAAAAGTCAAATTTCTAATGCTTTAAAAATGAGCTCTGAAAGCAACTCCTCACTTCCAAACCTCAATTTCTATGATTCTACATTATAAACCAAGCTCATATAATCATTCTCAAAATCAGTTTTAAAAGCAACTATGAGTTTGAGACATGTTTACTTTCCAAGTGAATTACTCAAGCATATGAAAATCCCTTTCATTTCCTTACAGTCATTTTTTTAGGACTTAAAGATGCATCATCTTCATTTGTTGATTCCTGTTATTATTAATCAGCACATGGTGGTCTACTTATTTTCCATGATTTTCTCCAGGCACAGGTGCTATATGAAATGTAAGCTCTATTTCCACTGCACAGATTAAGCTTTGAAAGAATTTTTTATTGTATACTAAATGCTACCCTTCGTTGCTGCCAAATTCTTGGTATTAACTCCATGTGAATTTTCTCATCATCGCTTACCTGCCCAGAAGCAGAAATTCTCCGGCTAGACCCAGGCGTCTCATGGCCATCAGGAGACCTCTCACCGTCATGCCCTCACAGAAGCAGGCCACCACCCGGGCCTTGGGCAAGTGGCTTGTGAGCTTCTTCAGCAGCTTATCAAAGCTCTGCTCCCCTGCATTGCTGTAGATTTTGTAAGAATGAGCGATGCAAATCCCTTCCTTTGCTGACATATCTTTGAAGGCTTCCATCCCACTTTCTCCATAGTTGCCTGTGTGAAAACATAGATGAGCAGAGGGATAGTAAGATGAGAGTGTTGTATTAATTGGGTATAATCGGAATAAAGGTGTTAGGTGTATGAAAGTCATTGATATGGTACTTGGAACCCAAAGACCTGAATTAGTTTTTGCTCTTTTGCTGAATTGCTTATTTTGGGTAAATTACAATTGAACTACATTATACATGCATTGGTCTTTTATATTTTCACTTAGGTGAGAGAATAATACAAAAAGTGTAAGGAAGTCATCATCCTTTTATGACTCAAAAAGAGCTCCTAGTCTATATGTGAGTTGATGGAAGATATTTATCTGCTGTTTTTTATTCTGCATTCTATATCACTTTCCTTTGCTTCTCATTGATGATAATTTCATCCCACTGATTCAGATTTTTGTCTTTAAAGTTACAGTACATATATGTAATAAATGTAGTTTATATAGTGTAGACATTGCCATATAAATATTTTATAGAGTATTATATACAATATTCAGTATATTATATACTTACCATGAGAATTTATGGTTTGGTCTCAATTAAAAAAAGTGAGATCCTTGATTAAGATTTAGTATACAACCATGGGAAGTTATTGATAAGGATGAAAAATCCGAAGTCCTTTGCAAAATTTAGGGACTAAGGACTAATGGTAGTCTTTTAAAATTAATGAAAAGGGGGATTGATATTGATAGCTATATGCCAGGACACCAGGACCTTTATATACGTGATTTGATTTAGCACTAACTATAAAATACTGATGTAGATATTATGAGCTCCATTCCATACATTCCTAAGAAAACAGATAAAGCAGTTAGGTCCACATTTGCCTGGAGTTACACTAGCAGTAAGTAGAGGGCTGGACTCCATTCATAGATCTAGTAGCAAAGGTTCTGCTGCCTCTCCTTGTCTCAGGCTGACTCTTAAGAGTCTCAGAATTCTAATTACACTTGCATTTCTCTTTTCCATTTCAAAGTGACAATTCTCCAATTTTAGATTTTTTTGGAACATTTTAAGGCTCTGTATTTCATACAAGGCTCATATACTGAATTTTCAAAATAGATAAATGAGGGGGGTTGCTTTGAAGAAAGCAAGAGGCTATTACAAGATAACCAAGCTGTAGAACATACAAAAATGCAGCTGACCTAAAAATCAACTAGACTTAGGAACTGGAATCTCATCAGGAAGAGTAGATATCAAACTAATAAGGAGCACTGAACATTCAATTGCATAGGGTTCACTATATGTCTATAACTGCAATAAAAAACCACATTGCCATGTATATACCTATGCAACAATGTTGCACATTCTTCACATGTACCCCTAAACCTAAAATGCAATAAAATATATATTAAAAAAATAACTCCATAACAATTTGATTTTGGCAAGTCAGTTTATATATATCAGCTCACTGCTCCTTACAACAACTCTGTGATGGAAGGTTAACGTTATCTCCCCTTGGCTCATAAAACTGAAGTTCAAATACAGATAGTAAGTGTCAGGTCTTGGTTTGAACATACATCTTTTGATTCCTGCCCTGATGTGTGTACTATCACACCACAGGTACCTTGCTGCAAATGAAATCCATAATCTTTGAGGGTAGATTCTGGTGAAGTTTTATCTCTATGAACAAACTACAAAGGGCAGAGCAGAGCAGATCAGCTTGAGTTCCAGCCAAAAATATTGGTGGGCCAGCTGCATCTTTTCCCTTCTTCTCCAGAATTAAAAGCAACAAGAAGCCTCTGTCATGATGGCAGGTGGGCAATCTAGTTATTTTGCAATTAACAAAGTTTAAAGGGCACTTTCTGAAAAATGTGCCAATGGGCCTAAATTACTACCAGTTTTACACTAATCTGAGAAATCTATTATTCTTTGATTTATTTTTAGCTACTCTGTTCTTCAACAGAATGCCTTGCATTTCATGTTTGGATTTAATGCAGAGGCATTTGCATAAATAATTTGAAATTAGGTATAGTGATTGTGAAGTGAATTTATTGAGAATTTCCTATTCTTTATTTACTTTTATTCTCAATACATTCGCTGTTAAACAAGAAAAGATACCTAACAAATTCAAATTCTTTAGCACTTTGTTCCTAACAGCTTTGTTTTAACACTGTTTTTGTTTATACAATATGTAATATAGAAGCAGCTTGAAATAGTGGAGAGAACTTTATTATTAGAGAAACCTGAGTTCAGTTTATATAGTCTTTTTAATTTCAGCTTTCTGAGTTAAAACTGCTTAACATTCAGATATTTTTGATATTGTATATTATGTATTTAAACTATCTGGTAGGTCACCTGGACCCAATTAATTGTACCTACTGAAATTATAAAGAATATTCAAATCTATCAAAAAGTGGGCAAAGAATATGAACAGACACTTCTCAAAAGAAGACATTTATATGGCCAAGAAACATATGAAAAAGAAGTTCATCATCACTGGTCATTAGAGAAATGCAAATCAAAACCACAACGAGATACCATCTCACACCATTTAGAATGGTGATCATTAAAACGTTAGGAAACAACAGATGCTGGCAAGGCTGTGGAGAAACAGGAATGCTTTTAAACTGCTGGTGAGAGTGTAAATTAGTTCAACCATGTGGAAGACAGTGGCGATTCCTCAAGGATCTAGAACCAGAAATGCCAATTGACCCAGCAATCCCATTACTGGGTAATATAGTCAAAGGATTATAAATCATTCTCCTATAAAGACACATGCACACATACATTTATTGCAGCACTGTTCACAATAGCAAAGACTTAGAAACAGCCTGAATGCCCATCAATAACAGACTGAATAAAGAAAATGTAGCACATATACACCATGGAATACTATGCAGCCATAAAAAAGGATGAATTCATGTTCTTTGCAGGGACATGTCTGTGCCTGGAAACCATCATTCTCAGTAAACTAACACAGAAACAGAAAACCAAACACTGCATGTTTTCACTCATAAGTGGGAGCTGAACAATGAGAACACATGGACACAGGGAGGGGAACATCACACACAGGGGCCTATTGGGGTTTGGGGAATTGGGGGAGGAATAGCATTAGGAGAAATACCTAAGGTAGATGACGAGTTGATGGGTGCAGCAAACCACCATGGCACGTGTATACCTATGTGACAACCTGCATGTTCTGCACATGTATCCCAGAACGTAAAGTATAATTTTTAAAAAATTAAAAGAATATTGTACACAGTGTTTAGCTACTTTTTTCTAGAGCATCTAACACAAACAGTGGAGCAAATGGCACTATTGCTGAACACTAGACTAAAAAAATAAGCTTATACTAGCAGAAGAAAATATTATTTTTCCCAGAGCAAATCCCAAGCAGTACCCTTTAAAATTAAAAAAGGCAGGGGTTTATATGAAAAATTTCCATTCAATTTTGCAGTGAATCAAAAGCTTCTCTAAAAAAGAAACTCTATTTTAAACATTTAAATAAGAAACAGTTTTAATACATGTGTGACATAAAAATTTTATGGAATATAATTTTGATTTACAAAAAGAAATCCTTTGTAAGCTGGGAGACAAAATGAGAATATGTCTTCCAAGAAAATGGAAAAGACTGAAGTGTTGACATTTTCTGGTAGCTGATAGAAATACTACATTCTAGAATTGCACATTTTAAAATAATGAAAAAAGTGTAGCAAAAGAAACGTCTACAGGCGTCTCAAAGAAGAATGGAACACATTTCAAGTGGTATGTAGGATGAGGAAAAAGCCAAGGAAGCAACTATTTATTTTTCCAATAGAGGGAAACAAGTCACTGAGAAAGAAAGCTGTGGTGTAAAATATAAAACAAACACGTGACTTTATTTTAAGCAACGAATAGAAGTAAGAAGGAATCCATAGAATGTTCATCATTAAGTAGCAGAAGATTTATAACTTGGAATTACGTGGAGAAAACATAATCATAGCCCAATATTTTCACTTGTAGCTCACACTATTTACAGGCATAATGATGCAAATGTCAATCATTGATTTTCAAATTTAAGAATCTACCTATACACAAATGGAAAACTCAATATGCAATGAAATACATTTGTTATCAACATTTATGATGCCAATTAAAGAGAAAGATGATGAAGGCTGAGAGGTAGATACAGGGAAAGAGGAAGACCATTAAAATCATCCACTCCCAATTTGGAAGTCAAGATATACAGAAAATAAAATATATGTGATTAAGGGAATTATTTGAAGTTAAATGATCAGGAGGTAGCTAATATAATGGGAAAATTATAATAAAAGAAGGAATAAGAAGATGTACAAGGTAAGAGGTAATGTCTATAGTCATTTGTAAGTAGTTTTTTTAAAAAGACATGTTCATATTAGAGCTGTGAAGGTGAAAATAAAAGGATAAAAAACGAAAACTTTTTTTTCACTTTAAGTCCTTCTGCATTATTTGACTTTTAAGAATATGAAAATATACATTTAATGAAAAATATAAATTAGCATACTTAAAAGTCATCGAAAGGAGAGAGTTGATGCAGATAATTTTAAAAGTAATTGTCTTCTCTCTGCTTTATTGTTTTATCCTGTTTTAGGGATAAAACTCATAGAAGTTCTTTATATGCTACTCTTGGTGGTGGAAATGTAAATTAGTACACCCATTAATAGAAAACTGCACAGAACATCTCAACAAAACTAAAAACAGGATGACCATATGATGTAGCACCGCTCCTTCTGGGTGTATTTCCAGTGAATTTTAACTGTACTCCCATGTTCATGGCAGCATTATTTATAAAAGCCAAGTTATATCCATCAATAGATAAATGAATTTTAAAATGTGGTGTATATATACACAATGAATTACGAGTCAGCCTAGAAACCCCAAAAAATGGGTTTGAGAAGAAAAAAAATTCTGCCATTTGAAACAACAGAATATTACTCACTTTTGTACTGCTAAGGGGATCTATTAGAGAACAGACACATGTTGAATAAAGGAATAAATGACTGAACGAGACGTACAAAATAATCAACATCTATTTCCAGATTAAAATAATTGCCCAACTAACTATGTGACCAGCAACTGGGATGCCACATTGTGTCCAGGGTGTGACACTCTAGTAAGCTATTATAAAATATTTCACTCAAAACATGAACAGAGTTGTACAACAATCAAAATATTTGTTTTTTTTCCCCGCCTGAGGACCACAGTGTTTCCCTGAGTACATAACAAATTTTAATAATTCAACCTCAAATACTGTTTAAAGCTAGTGCTTTCACTAATACTATTGGAACTGAATTGCATCAGCTGGGATCTGGAAGTATCTGCCTACATCTGCCCTACAAGGCACACTCTGGAAACAGGATTTGTTAAAGAGTAACTTTAAAACTTTCTTCTGTAATAGACACTGGGGACTCTAAAAGGGAGGGGGTAGGAAGGGAGTAAGAGTTGAAAAATTATTTATTGAGTACAATGTTCATATTTGGGTGATGGGTACACTAGAAGCCCCAAATCCACCATAAGACAATATACCCATGTAATAAACCTGTACATGAACCCCCGGATCTAAACTAAACTAAACTAAAAAATTTTCTGCTAACTTAAGAAAAATGTTTATTTGAACTGCATGTTAAAAGGCACTAAATCATATTTTAGTGTGTAACTTATAACCACAGTTAAATGCTATTTTAGATGGTACAAATTCAGTATCATTAACAACTTTGTTACAATGGCTACTTTAAGATAAAGATAATAAAGCATAACAGCATAGACAAGGTATACACAGTGAGGCATTCTGCCTTTCTGGCAAAATAGCCATTAAAGGTATTGTTTAAACTCATCAATCTCTTTTGTGTTATAGACAACTATCAAATCAAAATCAAACTAACAGAACAATAGTAAAAAAATGCAAATAATTTTCTTTTCTCTGATACTTTTTCTTTTTTCATAGTATTCTTACTTCCTTCTCCATAAATCAGATACCCATTTACTGTATACAAGCTTGTATATTATTTCCTCTATAATCTCTTATTTTTCATTTTCCCAAACACTACCAACCACAATTTTTTGTTTCTCACTTTTTATTATTCTCTTTCATATGTATCTTAGACACCCCCCCATATTTTCATGTATTTATTTTTATTAATGCTGTTCTTTCTACATGGAAAATCTTTTTTCATGTTGAACAGATTCAATTCCCTACTCTCCTTTAGGATGGAGACCACATCTTCTCCATAGTGCCATATTTAATTACAGTGATTAAATAACCTCTGTAATTCATAGTTGCTAAAAAAGTTTGTAAGTGTGGATACTTCACCTTTATAACAAGGCTGATTACACTCATGATTTGTTTGATGATGAGAACTTTGTTAAAAATATAAACCACGATATTAAAATTTTTTCTTTGGAAACATAACCAACTCTATTTTTTTTTTTTTTTTAATGAAATCTTGGCCTGTTGCCAGGCTGGAGTGCACTGGAGTGACCTCAGCTCACTGCAACACCCGCCTCCCAGGTTCAAGTGATTCTTCTGCCTCAGCCTCCTGAATAGCTGGGACAAAATGTTCGTGCTTCCATGCCCAGCTAATTTTTGTGTTTTTAGCGGAGAAAGGGTTTCAACTTGTTGGCCAGGATGGTCTCGATCTCTTGACCTCGTGGTCTGCCTGCCTCTGCCTCCCAAAGTGCTGGGATTACAGGCGTGAGTCACCGTGCTCAGCCAATAATGTGTTTTATCATGGGACTTCTAAAACATCTCAGAATTAGGCTTAAATTAAAATATATATTCTATATTATGTATGTTGCCTATGTCATATATTCATTTTATTTTGGATGTATTTACATATCCTACTTTCCAAAAGTGTCAGCCCATAGAGGGTAGTTAATGCAATTATTTAACTATATATCATCACATGATAGATACTTATGTATTCCTTGTACAGAAAAGTGGTACAGAAAATTAGGCAAAAAAAAAAAAAAAATGGAAGAGTAAATAAATTTTTCTACGCAGATCCCCAAATGGATGCTAAAAGAATGTGGAAAATACTTTTTCAGAAATTATTCAATTCAGGAAATATGAAATCTTTGCAAAGTAAAGGAATAAGTTTAACCTTCTACATTAGAACTTTATTTTCCATCTCAGTTGATCCAAATTATCTTTTCCTGGAAAGGAAATTAAGATTCCCAATATACTCAATTATTTTAAAGTATATTCCAAATGGCTTTAACTATGAATATCCTGTTGCTACTGTAAACACAGTTCATTTTACTGACAACTGCTAGTGAAGTAAAACTCAACTATTTCTCCTGTGAGTTGTGACATTAGTCTGGCATGATATCATACCATAAGAATATGTATAAGCAGTGCCCGTCTCTACCTAGTGTCCTTTAATGTGAATCAGAAGTGTTCATCAAGAGATTACTGCCCGTATTGAGGGGATCGTGGCTTAAACTAGTAGGTAACCAAACCACTAGTTTAACCAAACCACTGGTTTAAATTAGTGGTTAACCAAAATGCCCAAGAATGAGAAAAGCCTGACAGTGAAACACATCTTCTTATTTTATTACTATTTTTATAAAGATGTTCTTTTGTTTGATGATCTTTTTTCCATTACAGCCATATGTGTAATGAACATAACATTCTAAACTCTGTATTACACTCATGTTTTTATATTAATCTCCTGTTACTAGACAATGTTCTTTAAGACAGATATTTCTATCTTGACAACAAACACTTTGTATAAGTGTATTTTTATGGACGAAAGAAGAAAGTTAAATGATGCAAGACATGTGTATATATATTTTTCTGGAAAGAAAGAAGACAGTTCCTATATAATTGAGATTTAGGTGTTTAGGAACCTGAACATATAATTAATGTGAAAGTTTTAAAGCCAAAGGACTGGAATACAAAGTTATAATTATCTATCATGCACCTTCATCAAAGTACCTTGAATTGTAAATGTCATGGAGATGAAAACTTAGCTAACAAACAGATTTCCACATTTTGGCTAATGGCCCAGTTATTTCTAATCCTACCCTGGCGTCTTTCTATAACACAACCCATGTAGCACAGCATTAAGCATAAAGCCTGGCATTATTGAATCTCATCCAAGGTGTTTATTATTGGAAGTACTAGAAGGATCTCATTTAGAAAATTTACTTTAGTTATTACTCTAGGAATTGATTATGTAAGTAACATCTGATGAGCTCTTTAACAGTAAATTAAGCAGAAAACAAATTGCTATTATAATTATGTAATAAATGTAGACAAGTTATAAGTTTATGTTGTAACTATGCCTAGCCCCACTCATGTATTTTGAACTATATTTATAAAACATTATTTAAAAGAATACTAACCGATACTACTGACTATTGTCATGAAAGTACATGCCAAGTGGTTTGCTGAGTGATATGCTAAGTTGGTGAACTTTTCTTCCGGCTATCAAGTATGGAGCTAGAGAAAGAAGTTTGATTTTAAGAACAAATGTATATGTTGACCAAATAAACTTAGATATGGTAGAAAACACAGGAAATCAGACAGATTAATTAAAGTAGAATACATGACAGTTTTAACTGCCATATATGTTGAGGACAAAAAGTTTGAGTGTCACATTTGGATTGGTAGATTCCTTAGCCCCGGAATCAAAAGTTGATTCTTAAAATGTATCTATTCCCTCTGGTAACTCTAGTTCATATAATTGGGTTGAATGAACCGATACAGACAAAACTGAAAGAGAACCAAATTTGGAAAGAAATTTTGAAATTTCTGTGAAATAGCAAAGTAGAAATGCCAAGTAGGAAATTAAATAAGAACATTCTGGTTCAGAGAATATGTCTGACTTGGAACTATTTGGGAGTCCTCAGAATATGGATAGCAACAATAATAGATAAAAGTGTGGGATGTGAAGGAAAGAGAGCTCTGAGTTATACCCTAAAAAATTCAAACATGTGTGCATTAATTGAGAAGAAATAGCTCACAAAGACAATGAAGAAGAAGAAAAAAAAACCAAGACGATGTATGTTTATGGAAATCAGGAAAAGAAAGTGTTTTTACATTCTTTTTTTTTTACATTAACTCTGTTGAAAACTAAAGTAATATGTCTAGTGAAAAAAAATCCACTAATTTTGGCAACATAGTAGAAGACATACAGGAGTAGGCTTGTGTGAATGGGAGTAAAAAAAGTGAAGACAATATATTTATACAACTTTTTTGAGACACTTGGCAGTGAACAAGAGCCAAAAGTATGGTGGTGATTAGAAGAGAATGTGGAAATTTGAGAAGTTTTGTTTGCTCATTTTTAGAAGGGGGTATTTTAGATAAAGGACTTAGTCCAGAGCATGGCACAGAGTATGCACTGAATACAGGATATTTTTATAGTCATCATCATCATCACCATCTTCAACATTTATCTAGATCTTGTAAAATTATTTGGCAAAAGGTTAACAATATGAATAAATTATTGCACTATTTACTTCAAATGTGTTATTATTAAAACAACCAACTTAATAATAAAATGAATAAATTATTGCACTATTTACTTCAAATGTGTTATTATTAAAACCAACCAACCTAAGTAGCTATTTTTTCCCATATTTCTAAATAAGGTGTTGATGCTGAGAGCATTTGCCAAATAAGTGATAGCTAGTAAACAGAAGGGCTGAAATTTCAACCCTCATTCTGTCAAATTGCAAAGCCCATGCTCTTTGCCTTCCATATATTGCTATTAAGACATTGAGTAAAAAATGCTCAATTTAGTCCTGTGGTTCTTCCAAAGGCACTTCTACTAAATGCTTCATTTGAAACTAATTCCAAATGCTACTAAACTGAATGTGTCTCAGCAAACATATTATTTAATAGATAAGTATTTTGCTGAGTTTCCAAAAGATTATAGATGTATGTGATTTAGCACTAAATGATTCAATCCTCATGTTGCTGATAGATGGTGTTTAAATCTCAGAGCCTATCAACAAAATACACAATGCTTAATTACTGCTTTTCTATAGACAAAGTCCTGTGAAATACAAAGGGTCTCTTAAAAATAGACAAACAGGCCAGGCGCGGTGGCTCACGCCTGTAATCCCAGCGCTTTGGGAGGCCGAGGCGGGTGGATCATGAGGTCAAGAGATGGAGACCATCCTGGCCAACATGGTGAAATCCCGTCTCTACTAAAAAATACAAAAAATAGCCGGGCATGGTGGCACACGACTGTAGTCCGAGCTACTCGGGAAGAATCGCTTGAACCCACTAGGCGGAGGCTGCAGTGAGCCGAGATTGCACCACTGCTCTCTAGCCTGGCGATACAGCAAGACTCTGTCTCAAAAAAAAAAAAAAAAAAAAAAAAAAAAAAGACAAAGATATTATCTTGTATTAATTACATAACTATATCATTGCTGAAGAGGGAGGACTTCAGAAGGACCATAGAAAATGACAAAACCGGTGATTTTGGTGTTGAAAAGTTTGCAATATTTAAAGTTGTTATTTTTTAAAATGGCTTGAGATTCGCAAACTGAAAAAATCATTTTAACCTTCTTAAAAATATTAGAGTCTTCCTCAATTTTTTCCTCTGGCTATTCATCCCAGAGGAAAATAAAAAGTTGAGACAGAAGCTATGACCCAGATTCCCACTCTAAGCTTGCAGAATTCAACTTCCTTCTGCTTTGTTTGTATGCTGTCAAATTCACAGCTGAAGCCTTCAGTGCTTGTCTCATTAAAAGTAATTCCATTTTCACGGAAAGGACACAACTCTATATGGAACTGTGTGTCAATGGGTCGGGTGGGTTGGTGTGTTATTTATTTTGCCTATTTTAGCTCACTAGTCACCAATGATCCTCGCTTCTAACTGGATCTAATGACAATGCAGAAATTCTCCCATCACCAGCTGAAGGCAGGAAATCCCCTACAGCACAGCCAAAACTCTTCAAGCATGACAGCTTTTGCTGAAAATAAGTTGCTTCTTTGACAGCAGCTCCCTGGCCTGCCACCACCTTCTCCAGTTTAGATCTGTGCTGTCTGGATTCTGTTGTAGCCAGATTCCCTTTGGAAGGACTCGGTGTCTCAACACAGTACTAAGAGGAGGAACTCACTTTGGATTCAGAAATGAGAAAAAAAAATTAAAATGTAGTGCAATGGCTGTGCTGTCATTGTTGCCAAATTTTGAGTCTCATTTAAGAGTGGGCAGCTATGCTGTGCTCAGGCATTACAGGATTGGCGACTTTCCTCTATAGTTTAGACTTGTGCTTTCCAGTATGATAGCCAATTGCCACATTGGACATGTGGTTAGTCCAAATTAAGATGTTCAGTCAGTGTAAAACACAAAATAGATTTCAAGGACTTGATATAAAAGAAAGAATGTAAAATATACCATTAATATGTGGATTACATGTTGAAATAATAGTTTGGATATGTTTCATTAAATAAAATGTATTATTAAAATTAATTTCACTTATTTTTACTTTTTCCTAAAATTACACACATAGCTACCATCACATTTCTACTGTAAATCTATCTCCTCAGTTACAAAATTATGTGTATTCTAAGAAACCTTAAACAGTGAATTTTTAGACCTACTTCCTACATTGTTTTGTTATATAATTATTATCATTATTTTGTGACTATTTCACTTAGTAAACTGTTTTGTTTTTTGGGGAAATACAATCATTTTCATAAAATGTTATTTATGTTAACATGCAGTGGATTTATTATTTAATTAAATAATAAACACTTAAAATTCTGTTTTAAATTCAAATAGATAAATGTCAATAGATATAACCACTATGCATATCTCTATTGTGCTAGTAGTTGCATTACTCTAATTATAAATTTTAATGTTGGTCTTTTTACTATATGGTGACTAGTATGTCAAGGACTGTGTAGTATTGATTTTGTACATATAGGGACAATTAAAAAAATTTTTTTTCTTTTAGCTTCTGGGGCACATGTGCAGGATGTGCAGGTTTGTTACAGAGATAAACCTATGCCATGGTTGTTTGCTGCACCTGTCAACTCATCACCTAGATATTAAGCCCAGTATGCATTAGCTGTTTTTCCTGATGCTCTTCCTAATTATCATCAGAGCAAGCAGATAACCTACAGAATGGGAGAAAATGTTTACAATCTATCCAACTAACAAAGGTCTAATATCCAGAGTCTACATGTAACTTAAACAAATTTACAAGAAAAAAAACAACCCTATTATAAAGTGGGCAAAGGACATGAACAGACACTGCTCTAAAGAAGATATTTATGTGGCCAACAAACATATGAAAAAAAGCTCAATATCACTGATCATTAGAGAAATGCAAATTAAAACCACAATGAAACAACAATTCACACCAGTCAAAGTGGTATTATTAAAAAGTAAAGAAATAACAGATGCTGTCAAGGTTGTGGAGAAATAGGAAACTTTTTTTTCTTTTAAGAAAGAGAAGAAAAAGGAGAGAAAGAGAGAAAGAAGGAAGAAAAAGGGGAGAAACAGGAAACTTTTACACTGTTGGTGAGAATGTAAATTAGTTCAGCCTTTGTGGAAGATGGTGTGGTGATTCCCCCAAAGATCTACAGCCAGAAATACCATTTGTCCCAGCAATCCCATTACTGGGTATATACCCAAAGAAATATAAATCATTCTATTATAAAGATACATGCACACGTATGTTCACTGCAGCACTATTCACAATAGCAAAGACATGGAATCAACCCAAAGGTCCATCAATGATAGACTGGATTTTAAAAATGTGGTACATATACAACATGGAATATGATACAGCTATAAAAAGGAATCAGATCATGTTCTTTGAATAGATATGGATGGAGCTGGAATCCATTATCCTTAGTAAACTAATGCAGGAAGAGAAAACAAAACACTGCATGTTCTCACTTATAAGTGGGAGCTGAATGATGAGAACACATGAATACAGGGAAGGGAACAACACACCAATATACATTATATTGACCCCATAGATACTAGATCTGAAAATAGCCTAAAGAGCATAGAAAACTGTAAAATACATTAAAACAAATTATTTTAATTAGAATTGTCTGATATTTAACTTTCATTTTATTATAGTTTATTTAATTATTGCTTATATAATTTAATTTTCAATAATGGCTGTGTTTAACAACAGAGTCTTAAAAATTTAACATTTCTCTTACAATTGCCTAGATGAGCTGGTTCCAGCACAACTGGACTCTGTGAATAAAATATCCTAAAATTCTTCTTGCCAATGATCTGTTATATTTTCAGTTACTCCATGATTTTGAAGGGACCATCGAATTAACTGGCTATAATAGAGATTCCTTTTTTGTAAAGATCCAGTAAAATAAAGGTGAAAGTTTAATGATGGAGACTGGAAAATATTATTACTTCTGTTCTGCTGTACTAGGAAAAGCTCTGTTCATAAAGTGTAATTTAAATGGACCCTGCAGAAGGGGGGGACTTTGGCATTCTAGATGGAGTAAAGAGAGCATAAGGAGGTTAAGGTGGGTAGTATGTGGTTAATATCCAGTCTGCCTACAGTGGAGGCCATATGATGGGAGGACGAGTAGGCTAAGATTACAATGGGGTGGCCCTAACATGAACATAAAGAGGTTCAATAGAAGGGCTTTCAGAAGGCAACTAACATGAACTAAACTGCAAGTAAGACTACACCGGCAGTAACAGCATAAGAGAGTAGAGTGGCACTCCAGAGAAACACAATAGAGTATTGCAATGACAGTTTACAATGAACAAAGGCCTGATTTCAGATGCTCAACGTGGAACGAAGAACTGACAATATGCAGGACCACTTTTTAATGTAATTTGGTAGAGTTTGGCATTCCCCTGGAATACAAAGTAAATGATGATCTTTGGAATTATGGTATATAATCTTTTAAGAGAAAAACACTGGCAAATTAATACTTTATGTGGGGTTGAAAATGAAGTTTGGAGGTTAATGTAGTCAGTAGCCCAGGTGACAGGTGACAGTAACTTGAAAGAAAGTGACAGAAGTGAAGACTATATCCTACATGGGCTGTTTACTTAGTCATTTTGTTTTGCTTTTTTCCATAAGAAGTTTCTATTAACTTCTTAGTGTCATATCAGAGCACTGTTGGCTTTTGTTATAGGCCAAACTGTGTCTCACAGAAGCTTCATATGTTTCAGTCCTAACCCCAAGTACCTCAGAATGTGACTGTATTTGTATGCAGGGTCTTTGAAAAGGAAACTAAGGCAAAAAAAAAAAAAAAAAAGTATGGGTGGTCCCTAATCTAGCATATAGCATGAATGGGGTCCTTATAAGAAGACATTAGGAAACAGACTTGCACAGAGGGAAGATCATGTGAAGACACAGGGAGATGATGACCATCTACAAGTCAAGGAGACAGATCCTCAGAAGGAACACAGCCTACTGACACCTTGATCTTGGACTTCTGCTTTTTAGAACTGTAAGGAAATACATTTCTGCTATTTAAGAACCACCGAGTCTGTGGGTTCTTTGTTATAGCAGCTCAAGTTAACTAATATAGTCCTCTACACCTGACCAAAACTTGCAGTCACAAAAAGTATCTAAATCCTTAGGCAAGATTAAATTAATTTTATTGTCACAGAGATCATAATACTTGGAAAGGGCATTGGCCTTTGCCACATACGGACTGAGTTTGATTCCTGTATCTGCAATTTCCTAGATACATGATCTTAGACAAGCTATTTAAACGTCTCTGAGCTTCAATTTCCTGAATCATATCAGATACAGTAGGCCAATCACCAGTCCAATGTCTGGCACAGAACAAACACTCAACAAAGTTTAGTTTCTGTCTCAGCTCCCTCATAATTTCTTCTTCTCTGTAGGCAATCAAAAAGAGGTCTTAGGAGAATGGCTCTGAAATTAGGTGAAATTTGGACTTCACTTGAATTAATCAAAGCTGATTTCAAATCCTGGCTATGCCATCTACTAGTTTGGATGTTTGGATGAGTTACCTAATCTCTCTAGGCCTTTTTTTCTCATCTATAAATTGTTCATAGGTGGTTATGAGGATTAACTGTGGTTTTTTGTGGAAAATGCTTATAGCAGAGCCTGACATATAAATAAGGCTAAAGTAGTATTTTTTATTACTAGTCAGACACATTTTTATGAGTTTTTATTTTGCTACTAACTTCTTAGTTGTTGTCATTTGCCACAACTATGACACACTCCTCGATAAAAACCATCTATTCTCCATGTTTCCCTAACACCTATGGTTCCTAACTTATATTCTCAGTTAGACACCTGACAAATGTTAATTCAACTATTGCCAAGCATTCTTCCTAGAAATTTAAAACTAAAACTGCTCATTAGATATGGTGCTGCCCTGAGTATTCAGTAGTTTTTCCAAAGTAATACCATCTTAGTACTTCTTAAAAACATGGTCCTTATCTCTACTGCCTATGTAGGCATTTCACGAAGCAAATTAGAACAGACATAACCCCTGTAATCAGGGAACTTAATAGCTAAAGCATCGTGATTGGATTCCCCAGTGTTTTAATGAAATTACTTATGGTCTAATTCTCCTATCCTCATTTTGCTGCTGATGAAATCCCAGGATAGTACCAAAGTATTGGCTTTTTTCAACTCTGTTGCACTAATGTCTGCTGTTTTTCCTGCACACTAATCCTTTAATCATACCTTTGAGATACTAGAATGTAAAAACCATTTACGATTACCTAACACACAGGAATAGCAAATTTTGCTGTGAAGCAGATGGAGGTAGCCAAGGTGGCCCCTTTTTCCCTTTAATCCCAAGATGTCTTTAATTCTGCCCAAGACTCCAGGGGACACTTCTGGCTGAGGAGAATCCTGGAAATGTAAGTCCTATCTATTCCTATTTCACTGAAAGGGTGAATCAGTTTTAGAAACATTTCAAGGATTCCAGATTACACTGGGTTATGAGCTCATGGAATTGTGTAGGGAGCTATGGAAAAAGGAAATAAACACGGATGTAGTTTAAGTTTAATAAAAACTCATTATTACCAATACAAAGATGGTACCTGTCCAGTTTCCAAGAACTCCAGCAGTGCAATGCCTGTTCATAATCCCCTTTCCTGGAAATAGATCTCTGCTTCTCTGTTTATTTGATGTGCATACATGATCCACTCTACTTCATAAATTGTAAGGCATAAATTTTTAAAAAGTGTAACATACAATAATTTATGTTTAACAAAGTATAGTTTTACTTCAGATTTATAATTCTTCAACCTCCTAACTTCAGTTACTGGCTTAAGGGAGTCAGATGCTATCTAAACTGCTCATCAGTCCTTTTGTATACATTTTTTAAATCCAAGTTAACAGAGAATCACTTTATTCCTCGAAAAATATTTTTTATTTTCTGCAAAAGTGTGAGCCCAGTGTAGTCATTAGTCATGGTTCTAGCCTCATGAAGAAAGAAAAGAGAGAACAACGCCTACCCCCAAAAGAGGGGGAATTAACAGGTGCAGGGGAGTGGATTTGCCAGTATAAGGTCCCTGGTTACATTCGTGAGTTGCCCCTACTATATCCCTGTTTTTCACAATTACATAAACAAGTAGATTCTCCTTTTTGCCTGATTTCAATTTTGCATTCTGTCTTTCTAATAGAAGTAAGAAAAAAGATAAAGGAAGAAATAATTTTAGGGAGAGGTTAGAACATTAGTTAGGTCACAAATAAAGGGTAGAAAAGAAGAAATACTTCACTAGACGAGAGTCTATTCTAGATACAGGACAAAGCTTTATAGGGAATGGAGTGACAGCTATGGATATAAATTATTTTTTGGTTTTCATTAGATTTTTCTGAATCATAGGGCCCATGTGAGTGAGCAAATGGAGAAAGCACTAAAATACAGAGAAGTCCCAGAGCTGCAAACTAATAATACACTAGACAATGAAGCCAGTTTCGTCTCAAGCATTAAAGTTACAGAATGAAAACAGTATTTAAAAAATATTTTTCTGGCAATGTTTCATAAGGGTGACTGGACGCAAGAATGGTGTGTGAGAGAGATCCACTGAGAAGCTACTGAAAAAATCCAATTGTGAAATGACAAATACTTTAAATAGGACACAGACAACAAGCAAACAAAGAGTTAATCATAAAGCCATTTCTACAAAGAAAACATGGTGTTTGGCACCATATTTTATCTAGGGCTAAGTGATGCATAAAAGAAAGAGTTAAGGATGATTTCATAGTTTGTACTCTGATAAACCAACTGAAAGTTGGGATAGTAAGGCAGTAGAAGCTGATGTTTGACAAGGAATGTTATGTGTTCCATTGTGAACACATGGATTACCGCAAAGAGTCCACAAAATGACATTCTGGACTCAAAAATTAACCTAATAAAGTAGCTCTTATGAGAGGTCTGAGCTGGGAGGGATGAGCTGTACTCGTAAACATGGGAGGTAAAGCTATCAGACTGAGTAAAAAGAAGGAACAGAGAGCTTACGCCAGAGCTTTTGCTCAGAATGAAATGAATGATTAACGGGAAGAAAGGTTGTTTGAAAATAATAATAATAAGAGATTGAATACTCCCACTCAATACAAAAAAATGCTAAACCTTTGGATGATGGATGTGCTAAATTAGTGTGATATGACCATTACATATTATATGTATTGAAAACACGACTATGTACTCAATGAATATGTACAATTATTATTGTCAATTAAAAATAATATGTAATGTATCAATGACATCTAACATTATTGAGAGTTAAACTTGGGTAAGCTTTTAGGCACGTAATCTCAATGAATGTACAAAACAACAAAGTGAGACTGGAATGAAATATTATCCTCATTTCTCAGATGAAGAAACTACAGCAAAGAGATTAAATAACTTGCTCAAAGTCATATAACTGTTAAAGGGACACAGAATAAGAACTGAAAATCAGTTCTAATATCAAAGTTTAGGCATTTAAACATAAGCCTCTGCGACCTACTGAAGGAAAGAAAAGTGGTCACTGGAAATAGAGGAGACCTACATTCATCTAAGAAAGATGACAATTCCAGAATGGAAAGGTACCCTATAGTGTTAAATGCCATAGTGCAAATAAAGATAACTAGGACTGAAGGAAGGCAGCAAGACATGGTGGTTAGTGACCTGCAGCAGCAGAATCTTAGTGAAGCAGGAGAACATAAATCAGACTTGAGTGCAGAGTTAGGATGAAGAATAGGAAGTGAAAAGATTATTTATGGAAGGCAAATTCTAGTATATGGAAATGAAAGAAAGGAGAGAATCCATCTAAATCAGGTAAATCCACATTAGCGTGGAAGACATTAGCATATTAAGGAAACTTTTATTCATGTGATATTTTCATTCTTCATAGTTATATAAAATACTTTGTATAGTGAAAAGGAATGTATAAGTGTTGAATAAACTGCTATAATTTCAAACTAGATAACTTACTGAAGTTATTTGCTAGATTCTTAAATACTTTGTAACCCCATAACAAAAAGAAGAGAATATGTTAGAAATAATTATACCCTGTAAACAGATGAAAAAAAAAGTTCAACAGAATTCAGTAACATGCTGAAGATCACAAAACTAATAATGTTAGGGAAAAAAACTAGCACTGTTTCCATTATATCACACAGAAACTTATAAATCCGATTATCATTGAGCTAATAGATAAACCTACATTTTCAGTTAGAAAAAAAATGAGAAGGACAGAAAAGAACAAATTAACATTATTTAGCATTGTTAAGGTATTCCTGGAAATTTTTGTGAGACTAATGAGTACTACATATTTCAGAAGATACATGATCATAAATGCACAGAGTAATGAAAAATAAAACTAATCACCAAGGAAGAAGCACTTCAAGATACAGGAAACAAGATACTAACACAATATAATAAGATAAATTCAACAATCTAAAAATTGTAATACAGAGAAATGATGCAAATTAGTAATAATTTAAATTTTACATTTTATTCAAGTGAGCCTTCTGAAAGATAAATTCATAATAATTTAAGCTGAGACTGCAATTATTTCCCCTTCAAGTCCTTTATATTTTTATATATTAGCTATTATTATTAAGATATAGGGAATATTTAAAATTATATAAACTGTGAGGGAGACAGAAGATGATGGCAAATAGAAAACTACAAAAGATCGTCCCCTCTCCCACCGCAAGGAAGTAAGGGATGAAAAAGATATTTTGCACAAATGGAAACTAGAATAAGCCATTTTAACAAACAGTCCTGAATCTCTGACACCACCCCTTCCCCACTGTGGCTGTGAGAGGAAAAACACAGCAATTGTGAGGTATTGAATAAAAAGTAAGGAATCAAAGCATATTACTAGAAAAAAATCACCTAATCACAAAGAAAAAATGTAAAAGAAGAAAGGAAAAAAGGATCAACAAATCAACTGGAAAACAAGTAAAAAAATGACAGTAGTAACCCCTTAACTATCAGTTATTACCTTAAATGTAAATGAATTAAATACTTCAATCCAAATAAAACAGAGTGGCTGAATGGATTAATAAAAAAGACCCAACTATATGCTGCATACAAAAAACTCATTTCCTCTATAAAGACACATGTACAATGAAAGTGAAGTAAGGGATGAAAAAATATTCCACACAAATGAAAACTAAAATAAAGCAAAAGCAGGTGAATTAGAGCTTAAACCAAAAACCATAAAAAGACAAAGACATTCATTATAAAATGATTGAAGGGTCAATAGAGCAACAGGATATAACAAGTATAAATATATATGCACTTAAAATAGGAGTGCCTAAATATATAAAGAAAGCATTAACAGACTTAAAGAAAAAGATTTTACTGCAGTACTATAATAGTATTGGATTTCAACATCCCACCTTTGGCAATGGACAGATCATCCAGATATAGTGAAATATCAGTTTCTTTACAGAGTCAAGCCATACTGTAGAGCAAATGGACCTAATAAACATTTACAGAAAAATTCATGTAACAACCTTAGAATATATATTTTTCGCAACAGCATATGGAAAATTCTCCAGGACCGACCATATGTGAAGTAAAAAATAAAATAAAATAGCCTTATCACATTTAAAAATGTTAAAATTATATCAAATATCTTTCCTAACCAAAATATAATAAACCCAGGAATCAATAACATGAGGAACCTTGGAAAATGTACAAATACATGAAAATTAAACAACATGCTTCTGAGCAACTAGGGGGTCAATGAAGAAATTACAAAGAAAAATTTTTGAAAAATATTGATACAAATGAAAACGGAAACTCAACATACCAAATCCTATGGAATACTGAAAAAGAAGTTATAATAGGGAAGTTTACAGCAAAAACACTTAAATCAAAAATGTAGAAAGATTTCAAAGAAATAAGCAAAAGTTGTATTTCTGAAAGCTAGAAAAATTAGAACAAAATAAACCCCAAACTAGTAACAGAATGAAGAAATAATAAAGATCAGAGCAGAGCATAGAATTTAGACTAAAAATAAATATACCACAGAAATACAAAGGATCATTACAGATTATTATAAATAAACTATATCCCTAACAAAGAAAATCTAGAAGAAATGGATATATTTATGGATATGTACAACCTACCAAGTTGAATAATAAAGAAATAAAAAACTTGAACAGCTGAACAGACCAATAATGAGTAATGATATTGATTCAGTAATAAAAAGTCTCCCATGAAAGGAAAGTTCAGCAGTGGATATATTCACTGCCAAATAATTATATCAAGCTTTTAAAGAAGAAATAATATCAATTTTTCTGAGATGACTCAAAAAAAAGGAAGTGCAGGGAATACTTGCAAATTCATGCTTGCAAGGTATTTGCATAAAGAACAGACATATAGATCAATGGAATAGAAAAGAGAACCCAGAAATAAATCCATGCATTTTCTGCCAACTGCTTTTGACAAAGGTATCAGAACACACATTGGGGAAAGGACAATCTCCTTAATAAAGGGAGATGAGAAAACTAGATACCCACATGTGGAAGAATGAAAGTATAATCCTATCTCAAACCACTTACAAAAATCAACTCAAATTGGATTAAAGACTTAAATGTAAGACCTGAAACTATGAGATACTAGAAGAAAACACAGGAAAAAAATGCTTTATGACATGGATCTGAACAAAGGTTTTTACAATAAGACCTGAAAAGCACAGACAACAAAACAAGAAGTGGGCAAATAATAAAATTATATCAAACTAAAAAGCTTCTACACAGCAAAGGAAAAAGGCAATAGAGTGAAGAGACAACCTGCAGAATGGAAGAATGTATTCACAAACGATTCATCTGAAAAGAGGTTAATATTAAGGATATACAGGCATGCATGGGAGATACTGCTGTTTTGGTTTCAGTCCATCACAATAAAGCAAATATCACAGTAAAGTGAGTCACACAATTTTTTGCTTTCTCAGTGGATATAGAAGTTATAATACCACACTGTAGTTTAAAAAGAATGCAATAACATTAGGTATAAAAATTGATGTACTTTAATTTTAAAATACATTATTGCTAAGACATGCTAATAAATATTCTGTGATCAGGATGGTGGCTGCTGAATGTTTGGGTGGCTGTGGCAATTTCTTAAAATTACAGTGAAGTTTACCATGTGAATTGATTGTTTTTCTCATGAAAAATTTCTTGGCAACGTATAATGTTGTTTGATAACATTGTACTCACAGTAGAACGGCTTTCATAATTGGAGTCAACACTCTAAAACCCTGCTGCTGCTTTATCAGCTAGATTTAGGCAATAGTCTAAATACTGTCATTTCGTTAAGGCTTATAGCATCTTTGCTGTAGCAGATTTCATCTCAAGAAAGAACTTTCTTTCCTTATCTATTAGAAACAACTTCTCATCTACTCATTTTATAATGAGATTGCATAAATTCACATTGTCAGGCTCACCTTCTAATTCTGGTTCTCTTACTTTTGCTACATCTGTAGTTACTTTCTCTACCAAAGTCTTGAACCCCTCAAAGTTGTCCATGAGGGTTGGAATCAACTTTTTCCAAATTCCTGTTAATACCGATATTCTGATCCACTCCCATGAATCACTAATGTTCTTAATGGCAATCAGAATGTTGAATCCTTTCCACGAGATTTTCAATTTACTTTGAATAGATTCATCAGATGAATTACTATCTATGGCAGCTATAGCCTTATAAAACATATTTCTGAAGTAATAAGAATTGAAATTCAAAATTTCTCCCTGATCTATGGGCTTCAGGATGGATGTTATCTTAGCAGCCATGAAAAAAACATTCATCTCCTTACAACTTTTGTTACACCTCTTGGGTGCATTGTCATAAAGCAATAATATTTTGAAAGCAATCTTTTCTTCTTAAGAGTAGTTCTGAACAGTAGGCTTAAAGTGTTCAGTAAAGCATGCTGTAAACATATATGTTGTCATCCAGGCTTTGCTCTTCCATTTTTAGAGCATAGGCAGAGTAGATTTAGCATTACTCTTAAGGGCCTTGGGGTTTTTGCAACAATAAAAGAACATTGGCTTCAACCAGCTACATTATCTCTAACAAGGGAATCAGCCTGTCCTTTGAAGCCTTGAAGCAGGTATTTACCTCTCCTCTCTAGTATGAAAGTCTTAGATGTCATATTCTTCCAATATAAATCTTCTTTGTCTACACTGAAATTGTATTGTTTAGTGTAACTACCTTTATCAATTATCTTAGATCTGGATGACTTGCTACAGCCTCTACAATCATACTTGTTAGTTTACCTTGCACTTTTAGGTTATAGACCTGGCTACTTTCCTTACACTTTATTAACCAAACTCTGCTAGCACCAGTCTTTCCTTCTGAAGCTTCCTCACCATTCTCAGCCTTAGGGAGTTGAAAAGATTCAATGCCTTGCTATTAAGCAGACTTTGGCTTAAGTGAATGTTGTGGCATATTTGGTCCAGACCTCTAAAATTTTCTCTGCATCTGCAATAAGGCTGTAACAGATTCTTATCATTTGTGTGTTCACTGGAGTAGCATTTTTAAAATTTTCTTCAAGAATTTTTATTTTTTTGTTTTACATTCCCAACTTGACTGACTGGCACAAGAAGCCTAGGTTTTGGTCTGTCTAGGCTTTTGACACACCTTCCTCACTAAGTTTAATCATTTCTAGCTTTTCATTTAAAGTTAGGGGTGTGTGACTCTTTCTTCTATTTGAAAATTTAGAAGAAATTATAGATGATTAATTGGCCTAAATTCAATATTGTTCTCTCTGACAACAGGGAAGCCCAAGGAGCAGGACAGAAAAGGAAGAGTGGCCCGTCGGTACTCAGAACACAAACATTAAGTTCACCAATATGTATATGCACAATTTGTGATTCCCTAAACATGGATAAAAAATGTGGTATTTAACACAATGGAATACTATTCAGTCATAAAAAAGGAATGAAATTGTATTACTTGTAACAGCATGGATGAAACTGGAGGACATTATGTTAACCTAAAGAAGCCAAGCAGGTAAGGCCTAATAATGCAGGATACCAATCATATTTGGAATCTTAATAAGTTGAGCTCATAGAAGTAGAGATTGGAATACTGGTTAACAAATGCTGGAAAGAGTAGTGGGGGAAGAAGAGGGGGAGAAGTCAGTCAACTGAACAAAGTTACATTTAAATAGGAGGAATGGGTTCTCGGTGTTTTATTGCACAATAGTGTCGCTATAGCCAACAATAAGGTATTACATACTTTAAAGTAACAAGAAGAAAGGATTTTGACAATTGTTTGAGGTGAAGAATATGCCAATTACCCTGGTAAATTAACACACAAAAATATTTACGTCATTAGACATTAGATGAATGCAAATTAAAAACAATTAGATAATTTCACACAAATATTAGAAAGACTAAATTTAAAAAAAGAAACGAAATGCTGGCAAAGATGTGAAGCAAGGACAACTCTCATACATTACTGGTGAGAATACCAAATGGTATAGATATTTGGCAAAGAGAAATATTTATCCGTTTCATTAAGCAGTTTATTATAAAGAAATATATCAGCCTGGCCTGGTGGCTTATGACTGTAATCCCATTACTTTGAGATGCCAAAGCAGATGGATAGCTTGAGCCTAGGAATTTGAGACCAGCCTGGGCAATGTGTCAAAATTCTGTTTCTACAAATAATACGAACATTAGTTGGGCGTGATGGCACATGCCTGTAGTCCCAGCTACTTGGGACTTGGGAGGCTGAGGTGGAAGGATCACTTGAGCCATGGAGGCAGAGGTTGCAGGAGCCAATATAATGCCACCACACTCAAGACTAGGCAACAAAGAGAGACTCTGTGAAAAAAAAAAAAAGAATGAAAGAAAGGGAAGAAAGGTAAAATATATCATATGACTCAGCAATCTTACTGTAATCATCCAAGAAAAATAGCAATTTATGTTTACAGAAAATCTACACAGCATTTATTTATTTACGCCAGGTATATAAAATTGCCAAACTAGGAAAAGCAAAAAAGTGCACATGTTCTTCAATAGGTGAATTAGTAAGCAGAACATCAGGCACTAGTCAGCAGCCCCTGGAGAGGATTCTGGGATATTTCTGCCCATTGCATTTTGGTAATGGAGTTATCATGGGAATCACGAGACAGTCGAGCACTGGATGGAACAACTCTTTACTCACTCACATAGAGAGGTAACAGAGCAAAATTCACTCAGAGAGTATTTTTCTATACCTCATGACCAGGGGGGTCTTTCCCAGCAATGAATGCAGGGTAATTGCCCATGCATGTTCCTCTAGTGCTGTAGAAAGTCCCCATACCCTCCCTACAGAGGTGCCAGCCAAGTGCCAAGTGACTTCCTTAAACAGAACAAAGTGGCTTATACTGGCCTAGCAATAGAGAAAGATATTCTCACACCAGGTGATAGCCCTGAACAGGGGACATGCACTCTTTTTATCTTTAAGTTAGATATGGATAGTAAGAAAGTATTCCAGACCCAAAGTCCATTAGGTGGCTAAATAGGAGAATGACTGGGCTCATTAGACTACCTTTTCCAACATGAATGAATTAACAAACTGCAGTTCATCCACACAATGGAATACTCATCATCAATAAAGAGGAACAAACTAGTAATTCATGCAACGACTTGGATAAATTCTAAATGTACTCTGCTAACTGAAAGAAATTAGACTCAGAAGGCTTCGTACTATGTGATTCCATTTAGGACTTTCTGAAAAAAATAAAATTATAGGAAAAAAATCAGATCAGCAATTGCAGAGGATAGAAGAAATTGGCACAAATTATATTTAGGCAATTTTGTGGGGGGGGGGGCAGGGGTGATGAAACTTTTCTGTACCTAGTTTTGGTGATGAAAATTTGTACATTTGTCAAAAGCAATAAAGAGAGAATATATTTCAAAAACTGAATTTTGTTATATACAAATTTAGGTATCTGTTATAGCATAAGAAATACAATGGAAATTATAAGTAAAATATAAATGTGAAGAAAATTTATATATTTAACTGGGAAGGACCCTCTAAATATAAATGTAGTAAAAGGGGTCATGAGTGCAAGGTGAATAGATTAAATAGATTAAAATGTAAAGTTTTTCTCTGTAAAAAATAACACAGAGTGGGAGGAAGTATCTAGTATTCACAAATCTGACCTGTATCCAAAATATAGAAAGTAATCTCAGTACTCAACGATAAGAAAATAAACAACTCAATTTTTTAAATTGGGAAAATTTTAAATAGACAAACCATTAAAGAGTTTAAGTCTTTAAGTTAGATATGGATAGTATAATAATAATTAATAAGAAAAAGCATGGCAATGCTAGTAGAAAAATGAACAACAAAAAATAGCAAATTGTAAAAGAGAAATTGAGAGTAATAAATAAATGTAAGAAAAACACACACATTAAAAAAAAGGGGGAGGGATAGTGGGGGGGTGGGGGGGAGTTGGGGAGGGATAGCATGGGGAGAAATGCCAGATATAGGTGATGGGGGAGGGAAGGCAGCAAATCACACTGCCATGTGTGTACCTATGCAACAATCTTCCATGTTCTTCACATGTACCCCCAAACCTAAAATGCAATAAAAAAAAAAAAAAAAAAAAAGCTGGTGAGAAATCTAGCTGTAACCAGTCTCCCTCCCTTTCCTTTATAATGTCAGCCATATGTTTCCAACATTTTCATCACCTTTCTTTATTTATATGAGCATAGTTTTCCTGGATTAATATAAAATAATTCCTAAGTAAAGATTATTACTGGTTTATTTTATCTTCCTTTCATCTACTTTGGTAAATGAAATGATCAGTATGGCAAGCATTATTGGATACTCTGCTTCTAGTATGATGCAGCTCTCAGCAGATTGTCTATAGAGCTGAAATCACAGTTCTTTCTTTGCATCAAATTTTCAGTCTTTATTAAATATTACTCAATATTTTCATGAGAATGGAAAGTGGAGATGGAAGAAAAAACTAAACACTAATCCTTATTATGGAGAAATAGACACATGTATTCAACGCAAAAAATATGGATAAATCTTTAATGAAGTGGTTTGGGAACACAGGGAATTTCGGGAGGAATACTGAGATTTCAATCTGAAAGACCGGAGAGGAGATGATATGAGAAATTTTACATGAGCCAGTCAAGTCTCAGACAAGAATAGAAGCATCTTGTGCTAGGCATGAAATAGACAGCATACAATTGTTGATTGGTTGATTGCCAACAAGGAACTCTATGAGGCAGGGAAGAGAGAGAAAAGAAGCATGATATAAAGAAAAAAAAGTCTCAACAGAAGCAAAAATGTTAAGAGCAAGCAATGCATAAATATTAGGCAGAGCACACGAATAAATAAAATGGAATTGCAAATATGCATTGAAGAGACAATGCCAATAGGAAAGAAAAAAGTGAGTAAAAAATGTACATTTTGCATATTGCTCTCACTTCATATTATTTATTCATTCTAATAACATGTACTGGTCAGCTCTTTTGTGAATAGGACCAAAAATTGGTGTATTTCTATATATGAATAACATATACTGAATTAACTTTATAAAAAACATTAATTACACTTACATTCAAACAACAATCCTGGAATACAATTCTTTCCTCATTTTAAATTTAAAGTTTCTGAATTATTTTAAAGTTAATACTGAGCAAGAACTTGGTAGGAGGTCTTCTGACTCTAATCTATTGTGCTTCCCATAAAACCATTTGACTTGTATCATGACAAGACAAGTGGCTTCAAAAATTTGTTATCCTATCGGGAAATCATAAGTAAATAAAATGTTTTAGAGACAACATGATTTACTGACAAAGGAGAGGTACAAACAATTAAGTGTGATGGGAAATGTCCAGACTTTAAAGTCTTATTGGATTGGGTTCAAATTATTTTTGTGCACATACTATTTGTGTAACTTCAAACAAATTACTTTAAGACTCAGTGTACTGTCTGGGAAAAAAAAAGAAACTGCAATACCTATCTTATAGAATTGTTGGGAAATTAAATAGTTAATATAGGTCAAGAAGAACACAACACTGACACTCAATAAATGACAGGAATTATGGCAAAAGGTAATAACACTACATATTAGGGAAGTCCAGGAAGGCATAAATGCAGGTGGCATTTTTCTTGGTCCCTCAGTGGGATTTATGTAGTCAGGGGAAGGACATTAAGTGACATGTATTTTTTAGTGTGAGCTTCAAAGAAAAAAAAATTATTGAAAGCAAGATTGTATTAACTCTACTCATTTTCCTTCGAAAGAAATACTCTTAAAAAGTTAAATTCTTAATGTGGATTTGAGACTTTAAAAGTTCGAGACTATCTTAATGATTTCAAACAAATTAAGTAAAAATGTTACCAATGCTCAACTATACTAGTCCTCAAAAAATCTGTCACCTTGATTTCTTCAAGTATGATGATCAACAAGAGATGAATTTGATGGATTTAATAACTGTAGAATGTAGAGTGGCAGATGGCAAAAGATAAACATCTTCTGTGATAAGATAATGATATTAAAAAATCTAATACATCAAAAAAATCTGAAAACTTAAAACCAAGTTAGTTTGGTTTCAAGTCACAGGGAACAGGAAGTAATCAAATACATTTCTGTTCTCTTCACTAGAATAAAGCAGTAACTCCTCAAGAGATGAAAACTGAGTTGCCAGTTCAAGTATAAATGGAGAATGTAGTAACAAAAAATGAAAATCACATGAACTCAGTTCTCTTAGACTTTTCTAATTCTCATTGAAATACTGGCCATTTGTTTTGCTTTCGCTAACTTTGGCTTCAATACACCAATTTCCTATGGGAGACATTCAGGATTTGTGAAATATAAAACAGAAAAACAAAATCCTTATTGTGCTGTGAAAATTATAAACTAATTATTTTAAAAATTTGAATACAAATCATATCCTACTTAAGAATGAATTCAATGGCATAATGAATATTTACATAAAACTTTGCATACAGAGTTCTGGAAATTTGTCATATCCAATACAAAATACAAATCAGACCTGGGCATGGTGGTTCATACCTGTCATCCTAGCACTTTTGGATGACAACACGGGTGAGTCACATGAGCTCAAGATTTTGAGCCCAGCCTGGCCAACACAGGGCAACCACTTCTCTACTAAAAATACAAAATTAGCCAGGTGTGGTGGTGCCTGTAATCTCAGCTGCTTGGGAGGATGAGAAAAGAATCGCTTGAACCTAAAATGTGGAGGATGCTGTGAGCTATGATTGTGCCACTGCACTCCAGCCTGAACAACAGAGAGTGAGACTCTATCAAAATAAATAAATAAATTAATTAATTAAAAATAAAGAATTGATAGAATGAACTCCACCTCTCATTCATCCCCTTACAGAATTGTATGGTGACTAAAATTCATTTATTATATTCATAAATACTGAACCTGTGCATATCTAATAATTTTAATAATGCAGTTCCACTGAATTCAAAATCAAACAGCTGGTGTCATGTTTATTATTATTAATTATTTTGTATTTCCATATGACATGGTTTGGCTGTGTCCCCACCCAAATCCTGAATTGTAGCTCTCATAATTCTCACGTGTAATGGGAAGAACCCAGCAGAAGGTGGAATCATGAGAACCATGCTATTCTCATGACAGTGAATAAGTCTCATGAGATTTGATGGTTATATAAAGGGGAGTTTCCTTGTGCATGCTCTCTCTACTCCCTGCTGCCATGTAAGACATGACTTTGCTCTTCTTTTGCCTTCTGCAATGATTATGAGACCTCCACAGCCACATGCAACTGTAAATCCATTAAACCTCCTTCCTGGCCAGGCTAAGTGGCTCATGCCTTGTAATCCCAGCACTTTGGGAGGCTGAGGTGGGCAGATCACAAGGTCAGGACTTTGGCTGGGATTACCAGCCTGGCCAATATGGTGAAACCCCATCTGTAGTAAAGATACAACAATTAGCTGGGCATGGTGGTGGGCACCTGTACTCAGGAGGCTGAGGCAGGAGAATTGCTTAAACCTGGGAGGCGGAGTTGCAGTGAGCCAAGATTGCACCACTGCACTCCAGCACTCCAGCCTGGATGACAGAGCAAGACTCTGGCTCAAAACAAAAAACAAAACAAAAAAAACCTCTTTCCTTTATAAACTACCCAGTCTTGAGTATGTCTTTATTAGCAGTGTAAGAACAGACCGATACAGTAAATTGGTACTGGTAGAATGAGGTGCTGCTGCAAAGATACCCAAAAAAGTAGAAGCAAATTTGGAACTGAGTAACAGAGATTGGAACAGTTTGGATGGCTCAGAAGAGGAAAGGAAAATGTGGGAAAGTTTGGAACTTCCTAAAGACTTGCTGAATGGCTTTGACAAAAATGCTCATAGTGATATGGACAACGAAGTCCTGTTGAGGTGGTCTCAGAGGGAGATGAAGAACTTGTAGGGAACTGGAGTAAAGGTCACTGTTGCTATGCAAAGAGATGCAGCATTTTACCACTGCTTTAGAGATCTCTGAAACTTTCAACTTGAAAGAGATAATCTGGAGTACCTAGTGGAAGAAATTTCTAAGTGGCAAAGTATTCAAGAGGTGACAGCATAAAAGTTTGGAAAATTTGCAGCCTGATGATGCAGTAGAAAAGAAAACCAATTTTCTGGAGAGAAATTCAAGGTAGCTGAAGAAGTTTACATAAGTAACAAGGAGCCAAATACTAAGCACCAAGACAGTGAGGAAAATGTCTTTAGGGCATGTCAGACACAATCATGGCAGTTCCTCCCATCACAGGCCTGGAGGCTTAGGAGGAAAAATGGTTTCATGGCCAGGGCCCAGGGTCTGCCTGCTGTATGGATCCTTAAGACATGGTGCCTTGCATCCCAGCTGTTTCAGTTTCAGACCTAAGCCTTGGCAACTTGCACATGGTATTGGGCCTGTGGGTGCACAGTAGTCAAGAATTGAGGTTTGGAAACTTCCATATACATTTTAAAGGATGTATGAAAATGCCTGGATGTCGTGGTAGGAGGTAGAAGTTTGCTGCAGGGTCAGGGTCCTCATGGAGAACCTCTCCTAGGTCACTGTGGAAAGGATATGTGGGATTGGAGCCCCCACACAGAGTCTCCACTGAGGCACTGTCTAGTGGAACTGTGAGAAGAGCGCCACTGTCCTCCAGACCCGAGAACAGTAGCCACTCCTATGGCTTGCACCGTGCACCTGGAAAAGACAGAGACATTCAATACAAGCCATGATAGCAGCCAAGAGGGGGAGCTCTACCCTGCAAAGACACAGGGGCAGGGTTGCCCAAAGCCATGGGAGCTGACCTCTTGCATCAAAATGACTTGAATGTGAGACAAGTCAAAAGAGATCATTTTGGAACTTTAAAGTTTAATGTCTGTTCTATTGGATTTTGGATTTGCATGGGCCTGTAGCACCTTTGTTTTGGTCGATTTCTCCCATTTTGCATGGATATATATAGCCAAAGCCGGTACCTCCATTGTATATAGGAAATAATTAACTTGCTTTGATTTTACTGGCTCATAGGAGCTTTCCATGTCTCAGATGAGACTTTGGACCCTGGACTTTTGAGTTAATGCTGAAAGGAGTTAAAACTGTGGGGGACTATTGGGAAGGCATGATTGTATTTTGAAATGTAAAAGGGACATGAGATTTTGGAGGGGGTGAGGGGTATGATGTCATAGTTTGGCTGTGTTCCCACCCAAAACTTAAATTATAGCTACCATAATTTCCACGTTTCATGGGAGGGACCCAGTGCGAGGTAACTGAATAATAAATGTGGGTCTTTCTCATGCAATTTTCATGGTAGTGAATAAGTCTTATGACATCTGATGGTTTTATTTATTTATTTATTTATTTATTGAGTTGGAGTTTCACTCTTGTTGCCCAGGCTGGAATGCAATGGTGTGATGTCAGCTTATTGCAAGCTCTGCCTCCTGGGTTCAAATGATTCTCCTGCCTCAGCTTCCCGAGTAGCTGGGATTACAGGTGCCCACCACCAGGTCTGGCTAATTTTTTGTATTTTTAGTAGAGATGGGGTTTCACCATACTGGTCAGGGTGGTCTTGAACCCCTGACCTCAGGTGATCCACCCACCTTGGCCTTCCATAGTGCTGGGATTACAGGCATGAGCCACTGTGGCCAGTGACCTGATGGTTTTATAAAGTGGAGTTCCCCCTGTACATGCTCTCTCTCGTCTGTTCCCATGTAAGACATGATTTTGCTCCTCCTTTGCTTTCCACCATGATTATGAGGTCTCCTCAGCCATGTGGACCTGTAAGTCCATTAAACCTCATTTTCCCTATAAATTATCCAGCCTTGGATATGCCTTTATTAGCAGCATGAGATCAGACTAATACACTATATTTGTCCTTAAAAGTCAACAATATATCCACAATTCAAAATTTCCACATTACCTCCTTAAATGAATTAATCTTTCTTAAGGTCTACAAAGAAGTCATTGTTAAAATAATATTTTATTTATGTGCTTATAAATGTTTCTGGAATTTATATATACACTATAAAATGAGGTATATCCCATTCTTATTTTATCCTGTTTTTAGGCTCTAGTTTTATCCTATTTTTAGATGCTAGTTTTATCCCATTTTTTAGGCTTCAGTTTAAATGCCTAATTTAATTGTTATGCTTTTGATCTTCCATCTACTGAACCACAACTCAATATGCAGAAAGGAAAAGATACAAATCAATATTAAATCCTCTGAAGCATATTTTTTTATAAAGACACATCAAATGACAACTCAGGAAAACTATTATGATTATTTCACTTAAATTTCATTATAATTAGAAATCCTTCTATAGAAAAATCCATTGAGAACTTTGGTTTTTAAATTACAGTCATCATGAGGAATATTTCTGAATTCTACAACAGTTGCTATTTTTTTCAGTGAACCAGGTGTGTCACACCCTGGCTCTGCAAAGATAGTTATAAAGGCAAAATATTTTACATAACAAAAGATCCTGTATGGTAAATACTTGTCCTAAAGAGAATAGTTGGTTGCTTAAAAGAGGAATGTTTAGGATAAGTTAGAAGGTCTGAGGATGTTGTAGATGGCTTGTGGAGTCATTAAAAGATTATAAGGATGGTAAATACTTGAATAGTTGTTCATTGGGGAGGGATAGCACGGGGAGAAATGCCAGATATAGGTGATGGGGAGGAAGGCAGCAAATCACACAGCCATGTGTACCTATGCAACAATCTTCCATGTTCTTCACATGTACCCCCAAACCCAAAATGCAATAAAAAAAAATAATAATAATTAAAAAAAAAAAAAAAAAAAAAAAAAAGAAGGATCTTAGGACAAGTTTAAGCATGCCTTAAATGGTCTGTGGAAGTAATGAGTGAATTAACAATTGCAGGAAAGATTTAGCCAAGGTTAACACTAAAGCTACTCTAGCTACCCAAATCCAACGCCACTTATTGAAAAAAGTATATTTATGTTTCAGCACCATCTGGTAGAGGAAAACCAATATCACAACCCATCAGAATGACTGGCTGCAATTAAACTCCAAATGGTGCTTCAGACTAAACCATGCATGGAAGCACCTTTCTTGCAGGAACCCTTAGATAGACCCCCCAAAAAAGCACTAGCTGCTCTTCCTACCTGATGTCCCATTTCAGCAGGAAGTAGACAGAAAGAGTCATCATCCAACACCCCTTAACAGTAGTTAGGGTTACGACTCCAGAACGGAGAATAGCAGAGGAGTTAATAAAAAATCACTTAGGTAGATAGCAATGGTATGAGACTCCTCAGTGTCGCTTTTATTTCTAATGAAAAGCACCCCCCAAATCATTTACTAACAAACAGCAGCCTGTAAAGTAGAGCAGCAGACATAGATGAGCAAGCTGGGAGCTTGCATGGATGAATGCTAGCAGGAACTAAGGACTAGACATTTTCAAGTTGGCTGCTTCATCTTTCCTTCTCTGCTAGCTATGTGTACTGTAAGGAGCAGACAAGATGGCTCTGATCAACTGAACAGTCCATTTGCATAATAAGATTAGGATGGGGTGACCAGCCTTCCCTGTGCATTACGTAAATGTCATACCTGATTGAATCAATCTATAAACCCTGTATAAATCACACACTGCCACCTCAAACTGGACTACAAAATTTAGTGCATTTCCTGCCAGCCAGTTATTTCTGCTTGGAGACCCCTTTCCCTATAAATAAAGCTGTTTATCTTTCTCCTCTCTTTTGCCTATTAAAGCTTGGCTCCTGTACTCCCCTTGTTTTCCCTTGCTCCTAAATTTTCCTGACGGGTGACAATGAACCCCATGTTTATACCCCAGACACTGCAGTGACTTCATTTTGAGGTCTGTCCATGGCACTAAGGTACTTTCTCTTTGGTCCTATGACTGCAATTTTCTGACCTGTGTTCTAGCGCCTCTCAGGCACTAAACTTCAGAATTTTTGAACGTTTTTCAGGACAGCTCTGGCTGGCATCTTGCAGGTGCCCTTGTGGGACAAAGCTTCCAGAGGAATGAACAGGCAGCAATTTTTTCTGTTCTGCAGCCTCTGCTGGTGATACCCAGGCAAACAGGATCTGGAATGGACCTCCAGGAAACTCCAGCAGCTCTGCAGAAGAAATACTCCTTGAGAGGAGCAACCCAAAGACACGTAATTGTCAGATTCACCAAGGGTGAAATGTAGGAAAAAATGTTAAGGGCAGCCAAAGAGAAATGTCAGGTTACTCACAAAGGGAGCCCATCAGAAGGAGAGGGGGATCTCTCTGCAGAAACCCTGCAAGCCAGAAGAGGGTGGGGGCCAGTATTCAACATTCTTAAAGAAAATAATTTTCAACCCTCAATTTCATATCCAGCCAAACTAAGCTTCATAAGTGAGAAGAAATAAAACCCTTTACAAACAAGAAAATGCTGAGAAGATTTTGTCACCACCAGGAATGCCTTACAAGAGCTCCTGAAGGAAGCACTAAATATGGAAAGGAAAAACTGGTAGCAGCCACTGCAAAAACATACCAAATTGTAAAAGCCATCAACACAATGAAGAAATTGCATCAACTACTGGGCAAAATGACCAGCTAGCATCATAAGGACAGGATAAGATTCACAAATAACAATATTAACCTTAAATGTAAATGGGCTAAATGCTCCAATTAAAAGACACAGATTGGCAACTTGGGAAAAGAGCCAAGACCCTTTCATGTGCTACATTCAGGAGACTCATCTCATCTGCAAAGACACACATAGGCTCAAAATAAAGGGATGGAGGAAGATTTACCAAGCAAATGAAAAGCAAAAAAAATTACGGGTTACAATCATGATCTCTGATAAAACAGACTTTAAATCAATGAAGATCAAAAAAGGCAAAGAAGGGCATTTCAGAATGGTACAGAGATCAATGCAACAAGAAGAGATAACTATTGTAAATATCTATGCACCCAATGCAAGAGCACCCAGATTCATAAAGCAAGTTCTTAGGGACCTACAAAGAGACTTAGACTCCCACATAATAATAGTGGGGGACATTAACAGCCCACTGTCAATATGAGACAGATCAATGAGACAGAAAATTAGCAAGGATATTCAGGACTTGAACATAGCTCCGGACCAGGTGGACCTAACAGCCATCTGCAGAACTCTCCACACCAAATCAACAGATCATACATTCTTCTCAGCACCACACTGCACCTATTCTAAAGTTGACCACATAATTGGAAGTAAAACACCCCTCAGCAAATGCAAAAGAACAGAAATCACAACAAACAATCTCTCAGAATACAATGCAAATTAGAACTCAGAATTAAGAAACTCACACAAAATCGCACATCTACATGGAAACTGAACAACATGCTCCTGAATGACTACTGGATAAATAACCAAATTAAGGAAGAAATAAATAAGTTCTTTGAAACCAATGAGAACAAAGACATAACATACCAGAATGTGTGGGACACAGATAAAGCAGTGTTTAGAGGGAAATTTATAGCAGCAAAAGCCCATAGAAGAAAGCAGGAAAGACTTAAAATTGACACCCTAACATCACAATTAAAACAACTAGAGAAACAAGAGAAAACAAATTCAAAAGAAAACAGAAGACAAAATATAACTAAGATCAGAGCAGAGCTAAAAGAGATAGAGATACGAAAAACATTTCAAAAAAAAAAATCACTGAATCCAGGAACTGTTTTTCTTGTAAAGATTAACAAAATAGACCACTAGCCAGACAAAGAATAGAGTAGAATCAAATAGACACAATAAAAAATAATAAATGGGATATCACCACTGATCCCACAGGAAAAAAATGATCATCAGAAAATACTATAAACACCTGTATGCAAACCAACTAGAAAATCTAGAAGAAATAAATAAATTCCTGGACACAACACCCTTCCAAGACTAAACCAGAAAGAAGTCAAATCCCTGAATAGATCAATAAGAAGTTCTGAAATTGAAGCAGTAATTGATAGCCAACCAAACAGAAAGCCCAGGATCAGACAGATTCACAGCTGAATTCTACCAGAGTTATAAAAAGGAGCTGTTACCATTACTTCTGAAACAATTCCAAAAAATACAAAAAAAGGGACTACTCCCCAACTCATTTTATGAGGCTAGCATCATTCTGATACAAAACCTGGCAGGAACACAACAAAAAAAGAACATTTCAAGCCAATATCCCTGATGGAAATTGATGTGAGAATTCTCAATAAAATATTTGCAAACTTAATCCTGCAGCACATCAAAAACTTATCTACCACAATCAAGACAGCTTCATCCCTGGGATGCAAGGCTGGTTCAATATACACAAATCAAAAAACATAATCCATCACATAAACAGAACCAATAACAAAAACCACATGATTATCACAATAGATGCAGAAAAGGCCTCTGATAAAATTCAACACTGCTTCATGCTAAAAACTCTCAATAAACCAGGTATCGATGGAAAATCTCAAAATAATTAGAGCTATTTATTACAAACCCACAGCCAATATCATACTGAATGAGCAAAAGCTGGAAGCATTCCCTTTGAAATCCAGCACAAGACAATGACACCCTCCCCTACCATTCCTATTCAACATAGTATTGGAAATCTGGCCAGGGCAATCAGGTAAGAGAAAGATATAAAGAGTATTCAAATAGGAAGAGAGGAAGTCAAATTGTCTCTGTCTGCAGATGATATGACTGTATATTTAGAAAACCCCAACATCTCAGCCCAAAATCTCCTTAAGGTGATAAGCAACTTCAGCAAAGTCTCAGGATACAAAATCAATGTGCAAAAATCACAAGCATTGCTATACACCAATAATAGACAAATATAGAGCCAAATTATGAATGAACTCCCATTCACAATTGCTACAAAGATAATAAAATACCTAGAAATACAACAAATAAGGATGTGTAGGACCTCTTCAAGGTGAACTACAAACAACCACCCAAGGAAATAAGAGAGGACACAAACAAATGGAAAAACATTCTATTCTCATAGATAGAAAGAATCAATATAGTGAAAATGGTCATGGTGTCCAAAGTAAATTACAGATTCAATGTTAGCCCCATCAAGCTACCACTGACTTTCTTCACAGAATTTGAAAAAACTACTTTAAATTTTTTATAGAACCAAAACAAGTCTGTATAGCCAAGACAATCCTAAGCAAAAGGAACAAAGCTGGAGGCATCATGCTACCTGACTTCAAACTACATTACAAGCCTACAGTAAGCAAAACAGCATGGTACTGGTGCCAAAACAGATATAGAGACCAATGGGAAAAAAAAAGAGGCCTCGGAAATAGCACCACACATATACAACCATCTGATCTTTGACAAACCTGACAAAAATAAGCAATGGGGAAAGGATTCCCTGTTTAATAAATGGTGTGGAGAAAACTGGCTAGCCATAGGCAGAAAACTGAACCTGGACCCCTTCCTTACAGCTTACAGAAAAATTAACTTGAGATCGATGAAAGACTTAAATGCAAGACCTAAAACCATAAAAACCCAAGAAGAAAATCTAGGAAATACCATTCAGGGCATAGGTATGGGCAAAGACTTCATGACTAAAACACCAAAAGTAATGGCAACAAAAACCAAAATTGACAAATGGAATATAATTAAACTAAAGAGCTTCTGCACAGCAAAATAAACTATTATCAGAGTGAAGAGGCAACCTACAGAATGGGCAAAAATATTTTGCAATCTATCCATCTGACAAAGAGCTAAAATCCAGAATCTACAAAGAAGTTAAACAAATTTACAGGAAAAAAAACAACCCTATCAAAAAGTGGGTAAAGGATATGAACAGACACTTCTCAAAAGATGACATTTAGGTGGTTAGCAAACTTGTGAAAAAAAGCGCATCATCACTGATCATTAGAGAAATGTAAATCAAAAGCACAGAGATATCATCTCATGCCAGTTAGAATGATGATCATGAAAAAGTCAGGAAACCACAGATGCTGGAGAGGATGTGGAGAAACAGGAATGCTTTTACACTGTTGGTGGGAAAGTAAATTTGTTCAACCATTGTGGAAGACAGTGTAGCAATTCCTCAAGGATCTAGAACCAGAAATATCATTTGACCCAGCAATCCCATTACTGGGTATATTCCCAAAGGATTATAAATCATTCTACTATAAAGACAAATGCACACGTATGTTTATTAAAGCCCTGTTCACAATAGCAAAGACTTGGAACCAACCCAAATGTCCATCATTGATAGACTGAATAAAGAAAATGTAGCACATATACACCAAGGAATAGTATGCAGCTATAAGAAATGATGAGTTCATGTCCTTTGCAGGGATATGGATGAAGCTAGAAATCACCATTCTCAGCAAACTAACACAGGAATAGAAAACCAAACACTGCATGTTCTCACTCAGAAGTGGGAGTTGAACAATGAGAACACATGGATACAGGGAGGAGAACATCACACACCAGGGCCTGTTGGGAGATGGGAGGGGATAGCATTAGGAGAATTACCTAATGTAGGTGATGGACTGATGGATGCAGCAAACCACCATGGCACATGGCACATGTATACCTATGTAACAAACTCACATGTTCTGCACATGTATCCCATAACTTAAATTATAATTTTTAAAAAGTAAAAAAAAAAAAAAAAACAAAAAGAGGGGGATGGATCCAAGATGGCCAATTAGGAGCAGCTGAGGACTGCAGCTCCCAGTGAAAGCACAGAGGGTGAGGGGATGCTACATTTCCAGACGGATTTTTACTGCCCACAGACCAGGAGATTCCCAGGCAGAAGAGCCCCACAGGTTGCCAGTGCGGCTGTTTTGGCCAGCGCAGCTGTTTTGGCTGACGCGGCCGTTTTGGCTGGCACCCTGGTGCAGCAGTTCTCCGTACAAAATACATGGGTCTGGGCACCGTTTCAGCTGGCGATTAGAGCTCCAGGCAGAGTCACCCATTCAACTGATAGAAAAGGGGACTGAAACAGGGAGCCAAGCCAGGAGATTCCTGGGCAAAAATGTGCCACGAATCTCAGTGCCACTGTTTCAGCCGGCGCAGTGGGTCGCCGCATGGGAAATCACACAGATCCCGGCACCTTTTCAACAGGCGACTGGAACGCCTGGGAGACAGTCGACTGTTCAAATAAAAAAAAAAAAAAAACAGCTCTGAGGCAGGGAGCCAGGTGATCAGGCTCAGCTGGTCCCACCCCCCACAAAAAAACAGCAATCTAAAACACTCTGGATTGAGAGTTTCACAGCAAGCACAGCTGAACCTGGGATGGTCCAGCTGTGTCGGGGGAGGGGCGTCTGAAATTACCGAGGCACTCCACCACTACAGAGGTAGTCCACCATTGCTGAGGCAGCCCGCTGTTGCTGAGGCAGCCTGTCATTACAGAGAGAGTCTGCCATTACAGAGGTGGGCTGCCATTGCTGAGGCATTTCTAACCATACCCGTATAAACAGGACTGCAGGGGAAGTTCACATGGCAGCTGGGCAGAGCCCACAGCAGCTCAGCAAAGCCTCTTTGGCAGACAGTGACTAGGCTGCCTCCTTGCTCGGCAGGGCAGCCCTGAAAAAAGGCAGCAGCACAACAGAAACTCATAAATAAAGCCCTAACTCCCCAGGACAGAGCACCTCGGAAAATTAAAATAAAATAAAAGGGGTTTATGAGTTCTGCTGCAGCAGACTTAAAGGTGCCTGCCCAGCAGCTCTGAATGAACAACGGAGCTGACAGCTCAGTACTTGAGCTCCTATAAAGGACAGACTGTCTCCTCAAGCAGCTCCCTGACCCCCATATATCCAAAGAATCACCTCATAAAGGAAGGCTCAGACTGATATCAGGCGGGTATCCTTCACGGACAAAGATAGCAGAAGAACAAGCTGGCAGCAACCCTTACTATTCTGCAGCTGCTGCAGGTGACCCCCAGGCAAGCAGGGCCTGGAGTGGACCTCAGCAGTCCTACAGTAGAGGGGCCTGACTGTTAGAAAGAAAACTAAGAAACAGAAAGAAATAACTTCATCATCAACAAACTGGATGCCCACTCGGAGACCCAATCTGAAAGTCAACAACTACAAAGACGACAGGTGGATAAATCCACAAAGATGGGAAGAAACCAGCACAAAAAGTATGAAAACACCCGAAACCAGAATGCCTCTCTTCCTACAAGGGATCACAACTCCTCACCAGCAAGGGAACAAGGCTGGATGGAGAATGAGTGTGATGAATTGACAGAATCAGGCTTCAGAAGGTGGGTAATAAGAAACTTCTGTGAGCTAAAAGAACATGTTCTAACCCAAAGCAAAGAAACTAAGAACCTTGAAAAAAGATTTGACGAAATGCTAACGAGAATAAACAACTTAGAGAGGAATATCAGTGAACTGATGGAGCTGAAAAACACAACAGAAGAACTTCACGAAGCATACACAAGTTTCAACAGCCGAATTGACCAAGCAGAAGAAAGGATATCGGAGGTCAAAGATCAACTCCATGAAATAAAACGAGAAGGCAAGATTAGAGAAAAAAAGAATAAAAAGGAATGAACAAACTCTCCAAGAAATATGGGAGTATGTGAAAAGACCTAATCTACATTTGATAGGTGTACCTGAATGTGACGGAGAGAATGAATCCAAGCTGAAAATATTCTTTAAGATATCATCCAGGAAAACTTCCCCCAACCTAGCAAGGCAGGCCAATATTCAAGTCCAGGAAATACAGAGAACACCACAGAGATATTCCTCAAGAAGAGCAACCGCAAGGTACATAACCATCAGATTCACCAGGGTTAAAATGAAGGAGAAAATGCTAAGGGCAGCCAGAAAGAAAGGTCGGGTTACCCACAAAGGGAATCCCATCAGACTCACAGCAGATCTCTCAGCAGAAACCCTACAGGCCAGAAGAGACTGGGGGTCAACATTCAACATCCTTAAAGAAAAGAACTTTCAACCCAGATTTTCATATCCAGCCAAACTAAGCTTCATAAGTGAAGGAAAAATAAAATCCTTTATGAACAAGCAAGTACTCAGAGATTTCATCACCACCAGGCCTGCTTTACAAGAGCTCCTGAAGGAGGCACTAAACATAGAAAGGAACAACCAGTACCAGCCACTCCAAAAACATACCAAATGGTAAAGAGTATCAACACAATGAAGAAACTGCATCAACTAACAGGCAAAACAGTCAGCTAGCATCAAAATGGCAGGATCAAGTTCACAAATAACAATATTAACCCTAAATGTAAATGGGCTAAATGCCCCAATCAAAAGACACAGACTGGCAAATTGGATAAAAAGCCAAAACCCATTGGTGTGCTGTATCCAGGAAACCCATCTCACATACACAAAGGCTCAAAATAAAGGGATGGAGGAAGATTTACCAAGCAAATGGAGAGCAAAAAAAAAGCAGAAGTTGCAATTCTCATCTCAGATAAAAAAACACTTCAAACCAACAAAGATCAAAAGAGACAAAGAAGGACATTACATAATGGTAAAAGGATCAATGCAACAAGAAGAGCTAACGATCCTAAATATATACACACCCAATACAGGAGCACCCAGAAACATAAAGCAAGTTCTTAATGACTTACAAAGAGACTTAGACTTCCACACAATAATAGTGGGAGACTTTAACACCCCATTGTCAATATTAGACATATCAACGAGACAGAAAATTAACAAGGATATCCAGGACTTGAACTCAGACCTGGACCAAGCAAGCCTAATAGACATTTACAGAACTCTCCACACCAAATTCACAGCATATACATTCTTCTCAGCATCACATCACACCTACTCTAAAATTGACCACATAATTGGAAGTAAATCACTCCTCAGCAAATGCAATAGAATGGAAACTATAACAAAGAGTCTCTCAGACCACAGTGCAATCAAGTTAGAACTCAGAATTCGGAAACTAACTCACAACTGCACAACTTCATGGAAACTGAATGACTGGCTCTTGAATGTTGACTGAATAAACAATGAAATGAAGGCAGAAATAAAGATGTTCTTTGAAACCAATGAGAATGAAGACACAACATACCAGAATCTCTTGGACACATTTAAAGCAGTGTCTAGAGGAAAATATGTAGCAATAAATGCCCACATGAGAAGGAAGGAGAGATCCAAAATTGACACCCTATCGTCAAAATTGAAAGAGCTAGTGAAGCAAGATAAAAAAAACTCAAAACCTAGCAGAAGACAAGAAATAACTAAGATCAGAGCAGAACTGAAGGAGACAGAGACACAAAAAACCCTTCAAAAAATCAATAAATCCAGGAGCTGGTTTTTCAAAAAGATCAACAAAAAAGACCACTAGCCAGATTAATAAAAAAGAAAAGAGAGAATAATCAAATAGATGCAATAAAAAACGATAAAGGGGATATCACCACAGATTCCACAGAAATTCAAACCATCGTCAGAGATTATTACAAACATCTCTATGCACATAAACTAGTTAACCTGGAAGAAATGGATAAATTCCTGGACACTTGCATCCTCCCAAGCCTAAACCAGGAAGAAGCCGAAACCCTGAAAAGACCAACAACAAGGTCTGAAGTTGAGGCAGCAATTAAAGCCTACCCAAAAAAGCCTACCAGCCAAAAAAAAAGACCCAGAGGAGCTGGTACTACTCCTTCTGAAACTATTCCAAACAATCCAAAAGAAGGGAATCCTTCCCAAATCATTTTATGAGACCAACATCATCCTGATACCAAAACCCAGCAGAGACTCAGCAAGAAAAGAAAACTTCAGGCCAATATCCATGACGAACATAGATGCAAAAATCTTCAATAAAATACTGGCAAACCGATTGCAACAGTACATCAAAAAGCTTATCCACCATGATCAAGTAGGCTTCATCCCGGGGATGCAAGGCTGGTTCAACATACGCAAGTCTATAAACATAATTCACCACATAAACAGAACCAAAGACAAAAACCACATGATTATCTCAATTGATGCAGAGAAGGCCTTTGACAAAATTTAGGAGCCCTTTATGCTAAAAACCCTCAATAAACTAGGTATTGACGGAACATATCTCAAAATAATAAAAGCTATTTATGAGAAACCAACAGCCAATATCATACTGAATGGGCAAAAACTGGAAGCATTTCCCTTGAAATCTGGCACTTGACAAGGATGCCCTCTCTCACCACTCCTATTCAATATAGTATTGGAAGTTCTAGCCAGAGTAATCAGGCAAGAAAAAGAAATAAAGGGTATTCAGATAGGAAAGGAGGAAGTCAAACTGTCTCTATTTGCAGATGACATGATTGTATATCTAGAAGACCCCATTGTCTCAGCCCGAAATCTCCTAAAACTGATAATCAACCTCAGCAAAGTCTCAGGATACAAAATCAATGTGCAAAAATCACAAGCATTCCTATACACCAATAACAGACTTAAGGAGAGCCACATCAAGAACAAACTGCCATTCACGATTGCTGCAAAGAGAATAAAATACCTAGGAATACAACAAGCAAGGAATGTAAAGGACCTCTTCAAGGAGAACTACAAACCATTGCTCAATGAAATAATAGAGAACACAAACAGATGGAAAAACATTCCATGCTCATGGTTAGGAAGAATCAATATCATGAAAATGGCCATACTGCCCAAAGTAATTTATAGATTCAACGCTATCCCCCATCAAGCTACCAATGACCTTCTTCACAGAACTGGAAAAAACCACCTTAAGCTTCATATGGAACCAAAAGTGAGCCTGTATAGCCAAGTCAATTCTAAGCAAAAAAAAAAAAAAAAAAACAAAAAACAAAGCTGGAGGCATCACACTACCAGACTTCAAACTATACTATAAGGCTACAGTAATCAAAACAGCATGGTACTGGTACCAAAACAGAGATATAGACCAATGGAACACAACAGAGTCCTCAGAGACAATACCACACATCTACAACCATCTGATCTTTGACAAACCTGACAAAAGCAAGCAATGGGGAAAGGAGTCCCTGTTTAATAAATGGTGTTGGGAAAACTGGCTAGCCATGTGCAGAAAGCAGAAACTGGACCCCTACCTGTCACCTTACACTAAAATTAACTCCAGATGGATTAAAGATTTAAACATAAGACCTAACACCATAAAAACCCTAGAAGAAAACCTAGGCAAAACCATTCAGGACATAGGCATAGGTAAGGACTTCATGACCAAAACACCAAAAGCATTGGCAACAAAAGCCAAAATAGACAAATGGGACCTAATCAAACTCCACAGCTTCTGCACAGCAAAAGAAACAGTCATTAGAGTGGATTTGCAACCAACAGAATGGGAAAAAATTTTTGTAATCTACCCATCTGACAAAGGGCTGATATCCAGAATCTACAAAGAACTAAAATAGATTTACAAGAAAAAGAACAAATAAGCCCATTCAAAAGTGGGCAAAGGACATGAACAGACACTTTAGAAAAGAAGACATACATGAGGCCAACAAACATATGAAAAAATGCTTATCATCACAGGTCATTAGAGAAATGCAAATCAAAACTACATTGAGATACCACCTCACTCCAGCTAGAATGGCAATCATTAAAAAATCTGGAGACAATAGATGCTGGAGAGGATGTGGAGAAATAGGAACACTTTTACACTGTTGGTGGGAGTGTAAATTAGTTCAACCATCATGGAAGACAGTGTGGCGATTCCTCAAGGACCTAGAAATAGAAATTCCATTTGACCCAACAATCCTATTACTGGGTATATATCCAAAAGATTATAAATCGTTCTACTATAAGGACACATGCACACGAATGTTCACTGCAGCACTGTTTACAATAGCAAAGACCTGGAAACAACCCAAATGCCCATCGACGACAGACTGGATAGGAAAAATGTGGCACATATACACCATGGAATACTATGCAGCCAGAAAAAATGATGAGTTCGTGTCCTTTGTAGGGACATGGATGAACCTGGAAACCATCATTCTCAGCAAACTGACACAAGAACAGAAAATCAAACACCACATGTTCTCACTCATAGGTGGGTGTTGAACAATGAGAACACATGGACACAGGGAGGGGAGCATCACACACTTGGGTCTGTCGGGGGGAAATAGGGAGGGACAGCAGGGGGTGGGGAGTTGGGGAGAGATAGCATGGGGAGAAATGCCAGATATAGGTGATGGGGGAGGAAGGCAGCACATCACACTGCCATGTGTGTACCTATGCAACAATCTTGCATGTTCTTCACATGTACCCCAAAACCTAAAATGCAATAAAAAAAATTATGTGAAAAAATAGGAGAGAGAAAGAGAGAAATGAAAGAACATGCTTTTTCTCTCTCTGCCCTTCCCTACATGAGAATACAATATGAAGATTGTCATCAACAAACCCGGAAGTGAAGCCTTTCCAGACAACAGATTTGTTGGCACTTTGATCTTGGACTTCCCAGCATCCAGCCTGTGAGAACAAATAATTTTGGTTTTTGAAGCCACCTGAGCTATTTTTGTTATAGTAGCCTAAACTAAGAAAGTAGACAACTGTGACAACTCTGGAGTAAAATATATATATGTATATGTATGTATATATTTATTACTGGAATTAAGTTAGTGTAAATTTGTCGTAGACTGATAAATTGAGATGCATATTGTAAGCACTATTGAAACCATTAACAAAATAACAAAAAAATTAAATTAATTAAAGAAAAACTGAGTTGATTTATTCATTGTAGAAGTCAATGGTTTTGGATTGGGGAAAGTGATTTGTAACACAGAATTAAATAATTACAATCTTTGTGAAATATTTTCCTCATCAGTAAGGAGGAGGTAACCCTACATCCTAGTTAGGCTATAAAGAATGATGAATATAAGCTTTGGCAGTAGACAGACTGGAATTGTCAACCTCAATGTGCAGCTTTGTGACCTCAAGTGCATCACTTAACCTTCGGCTATCTCTTTAACTCCAAAGAGGGAAGAATAATCATAATTATATCTTAGTTAAACCATTATAAATAAACTAATATAGTAAAAATTTTGCACAATCAACAATGAGTATTAACTATCATAATTGGATTTTGAAAATATGAACTCTAAAAAGTTTATTAATATTGGTAATCATTATTATTCTATCCCACAAGCTAATCTGATTATTTTAAAGGCAAAAATGGAAATAAACAAGTCCGAGGGACCACCATATAATTATTACTTGGTTTTTTGACATCTATGCCATTTTTAAACAGTAATGTCAACATTTGAACTATTTTAAATTGATTTTCCTATGAAAATATTTGCTGCTTATTGGCATACACTATGTAATGATATATCTCTCACATCTATTGTAGAATCCAAATCTGTGTGATCAAATGTAATTCAACAAATATTTATCGTATCTCTTAAGTGTTAGGCACTATGTTAGGTGCTTGGTATGTAGAAGTTAAAAAAGGTACATACTACTAGTAAAAAAGATTACTTTTTATAATATTTTAGAAGAAACAGCACTAGAACTGAGAAAAGTAACCTTTGGATAAAATTAGAATTTTGAAGGAGGTTCTCCAGGCAAAGAAATGTACAAGGCATTTCAAATTGTATTACTGGCTGCCTATTAGAGAGAAGGTACAATGTATTGAAAGTTTCGCAACAAATACATCACTTACACAACAACTACTCCATTTAATTTGGTGAAGTAACTACATCTAGCAGATGGTAGGCCAAGGTTCAAATCTAAGCTTGCCTGTTTCCAACATATGTGCATCTAACCACTGACATACATAAATAAGGCAATTCTCAGAGAAGTGTTTCAAACTTTCCTGAACATTTCAAAAGGGAAAGGCATTGTATCATAAACAGCAGGATAAGAACAAAGATTTCCAAAGGAAGATATGGAGAAAGGCTTAGGATAAAAGCAGGAAATAAAACAACAGCAAGTATCAAAAACAAGGTTGAGATGGGGCAGATGGGGAAGTAAGTGTACATTACAGTTCCACAGAGAATCAGAAGCAATAGGAGAATCTATCTACCTATCTATGTATCTATCTGTTTATTAATATAAAGAGGCTTATTTATTGCAAGGAATTGGTTTACACAATTATGTAGGCAAAAAGTCCCACAATCTGCAAGCTTGAGACAGGAAAACCAGTCAGTAGTGTAGTTCCCGGAACCAGAGGGCCAATGGTGTGAGTCCTATTCTGAGAACAGAAAAAGAATGATGTCCCAAATAAAAGAGAGAGAGTGAATGCTCCCTTTCTATCTTTTGTTCTATTTGGCCTCATAAAAGATTAGATGATACCCACATACATCGGGAAGGTCAGTCTGCTTTTCTTAGAATACTGATTCAAATACTAATCTCTAGGAACATCCTCAGAGATAATATCCAAAAATAATGTTCATCCAAATATCTGAGCACCTTGTAATCCAGTCAAGTTGACACATAAAATTAACCATCAGAAAGAGCAAAATTGGTTAAAAATATGCACTGGCAGATCCTTTTAAGAGTAAAACATCCAAGACCCTGAGCTCCAGAACAAAATACCCTAATCAAAAGAACTGCCCAACTAGTGTTCTGAAACATAGGATGAAATGTAAGTCCAATCATGGGTGGCTAAACCTAAAAAAAATCATTCCTTAATAATAACCTTTATGTCTGGAAGAAATCACCCTTCTAAAAAAGACAAAGTTGAGGAACTACAAAAGGAATTCAAACTCCTCTGAAACTCTTAACAGGCAAGAAAAAAATATCCAGTTGGATAAATTGACACTTACCAAACTTAAAATTTTGATACAAATATTCATAGGGCTCAGTCCTTTTCTCTCTAGCACTAATAGCTAAAAGTCAGTATTTATACAGGACAGCCCAATATTTACCTTCTGGGCCCACAGCGTACACAAAAAATTGATAATGAAATGTTTTCCCTTTAATCCGCAAAAAGTCTATCATTCCTTCTCAATATCATGTTTTGGGCAACTACTCTTAATCAGGTAAGACGGAGCATGAAATAAGTTTGCTTGCAGTACTGTTGCTGGGTGAACATCAGCAAGTTACTGATGATCGTGGTTCTCTGGAGGACCTTTTTGCCTCCCAAGAGACATTTGGTATAGGAGGCATTTTTGGTTATTTTAGCTGAAAGAGGTGCTGCTGACATCCAGTAGGTTGAGGTCAGAGATGCTCTTAAACATCCTACAATACACAAGACAGACCACCTGGAAAATACATATATTCAGTTCTGACTATCAATAGTGCTGAGGTTGAGAGCCTTTAGAGTTAGCCTGAACTCTCAAAGTTTTTCGATGAAAGGAGGCACTTTCCTTTCTTTTCCACTTTATAAGCTTTAACTCATCCTTAAGAGGTTTGAGTAAAAATAATCTTCTTTGTAAAGGAGAAAACAAGTAAGCTTTGGAACCAAGAAAGGATGATTCTGATTCACTCCTTACAAGCCCTATGTTTGACCAACTTTGTTTCCTTGGGCTGCCATAACAAAATCCGACAAAACAGGTGCCCCAGAACAACCGAAATACTGTCTCACAGTTCTGGAGGCTAGAAGAACAAACTGAAGGTCCTTGCTCCCTTCAAAACCTGTAGGGAAATGCTTCTTTGCCTATTTCCAGCTTCTGAGGGTTTGACAGCAATCTTTGGTGTTCCTTGGCCTATAGATGCATCACTCCAATCCTCTGTCTTCACATGGCCTTCTCTCTGTGCATGTCTGTCTCTATCCAAATTTCTCTCTTTTGTAAGGAAACCAGTCATATTGAATAAAGACCCAGACTAACTAATTACCTATGTTTAACTTGATTGACTCTGTAACGGCCCTATTAAAAATAAGGTCACATTCAGGGGTAGAGGGCATTGGGACTTTCACATATCTTTTTTGGGAGTGGAAACATAAATCAACCAAAACACCAGTTTGCTTAATTTCCCAAAACTTCAGTTTCTTTATCTGTAAAATGCAAATAATACTGACTGTCTGTAATCGAAAAATTTTAAAAAGTAGACTATGAAATAAACTATGGAAAACCAACTAATATAGCAGCTGCTAAATCACAGGCGCTCAAATATATATATATGGGTACCCTGTTACCCAGTCATATATGTCATATGGATACACAAACACACACACAAACACGCACATGTTTGTGTATGTGTATGTGTATAAAACTTTCCCTTTTCTCCTGGGTATTTATGTATCTTTAGTGTTCACACAAAACATAACACATTTTTCTTTCCATTTGTTACATTATATTTGAACTATATATCTATTTATCAATCTGGCTTGCTAACATTTTGATATTAGAAACTGTTGCAGTAATTTTTAGATTGATTCATAACTTAGTTTTCTCATTAATAATTAACTTATCAAATAAAGGGATGAACGGAATAATGGATGAATGAGCATGCCTAGAGCTTACCAAAAATCCTCTTTATACCTGAATTTATCTTAATGGGTCAGAGTTTAGGTTGTATTTGAAGCAATCAAAGAGATAAACATACTTTGCCTTTGTTACGTGTTTGTGTAAATTCTCATTATTGTTACTTGTCAGTTTCCTACTTATCTGATTGTGATCTTTAGATTTGTTTTCACTACTCTGCAAACTTAGATTTTTAAAATCCTAATGACATCTACAGCAGTTTCCCAGGAGCTTTCTTTCGGAATATCTGCCAAAATAATTTATTGTTCTCTTAGGTTATTTCGTCTTGAGCAACATCAGCATTCTGTCAGGGAGAGGGTATAGAGAGAAGTCTCATCAATAAATACGCTGGCTAAAATTCAGACATTCATCAATCTCAGTTAAATTTTGTCTCATATACCCTGAGATAGGATAGAAATATAACCATTTTACTTTAATTTAGCAATAAAATTTATTTCTTGCCCATTTACTATATTTGAAAGAAATATATTTGGAAGAAAAAATAGTGAATGATTAGGAAGTAGATAGTTTATTTATTAGAAATAAAATAATTAGTGGATTTAGTAACTATTTATGAGGAAATGAACAGAGAACAGTAATCTTGAAATACATCCATATTCTTGAATATTTCTACCGTTAAGTAACTACAGAGGAAATGGACTTAATAATAACATGTAGTTTGAAATTTAAGCTCCATTTAGGGGCCTGAACCCATTATTTATAATACTGAAATGGCCTGAAATAATCTTGTATTATCCTGAAAAAGAATCTGAAGTGGGAATAAGCCTACCTCTCACTTACGTGTATAAAATAATCTCAGCCTTACATTTTCCCAGAAAAATCTGAATAACTGCCTTAATTCCACATTTTTGCTTAAATAAAGCAATACAAAAGTCTTTTCAGCTGTTTAAATTTACATGCCGTTTTGGTAATACATTGCTTTCTAGTTCTACAGATATGTTTTTGTCCAGTCCACTGAAATTTGAGTTTGATCCACTCACAAAGCTGATCTTCCCAACTTCTATTTAATAAAATGAAAGATTTAAAAGATATATTAGGAATAACAAGTTAGATACAGAGACTGTCTCATGTTAATTATTTATTTTATGAGCATCTGCTAAATATATAAATGACTCTGCTGGTAATTATTTATGGGTACCAAGGTGCCATAAAGAATGAAGCAGAGACAGAAAATTAAATGTAGCTTCTACCTTAGATTGATAAAAACCGTAAATGCAGAACTACACAGATTAGAGTGGATAGTATTCAGATGTACTGGTAAACGTATAGGAAGAAAAAATCCTTGCTTTCTAACGTTAGTTGATTTCCACGGCATAAGCACTCCTACCATGACCAATTTCAAGCCACCAATGTGAAATCACTGAACGTGGATTTGGGAAGAGATGGACACAACTGGGTCTTTCAAGTCAGTGTGACAAACTGAAACACATCACTGCTTACATATAAATATGTAAAGTGGATGACTATTTTAGCAGATACAATAGCAAAGAATCTATGTGAATTTTTAACTGAAACTGAAAATATTATATACCCAAAAGCATGCTGGTTAAAATAATCATTTTGTGTATCTAAATCCGTACAGTCGTGATTATACTGATGCTATTAAAACATAACAATGACTATCTGTATGGAACTCATATTAATTAATTTTAATAAAATAAATATTCAATTCTATTGAATTTTAGAGATCTACTGTATATTAGACATAGTACTCTGAACAAGAGATACACAGATGGCTAAAACTTCATTTCTATTTTTACATTACAAAAGACACCACTAAATGGATAATTCCAGTAGATATGGAATAAATACTAAGATAGAGGTAAGCATCTGTGTAGCAGTACAGAGAAGAGCCATTTAGCCCAGTCCTGTTTGGGATGGTTTTCTGGGAAACTAATGCTGTCAAAACCATGTTATGAAACACAGGCTCTGTTACTTTAGAGTTATTCCTAGTACTGCCAACCACAACTTTGATCCCATATTTGAAGTGATCTCTGTAAATGTTGTTGAAGTTGAAGCAGTCCACTATTTCGTGGGGATGCTAAACAGAGGCTGCACATAAGATAGAATTTTTAGCCCAGGTATAAGATCTCTAATGGAACCTAAATATACTGTCTGGTGGTGATGGAGACAGTGAGAGCCGTAGAGATAGGCTGATGGACTGCACAACTTATGAGATCCATGTGTGAACTTAGTTAAGTCATTTTCTGGTATGTCAGTTTCCTTGTCAATAGAAAAAAATGGCTGGGGCTGGATAATAATAATAAAATCATAGCTACTATGTATTGATTGACTTTGATGTATCTCTTCACATACGTTAATTTACTTAGTTCTCACAACAATTCTATAAAGTGGATATCTTTCTTTCTATTCTTATATTAGAGAAATCTGAGATAATTGTAAGCTACATACAATTCCAAAGTTAGGAAGGACCAGAGGTAGAATTCCAACCTAGTTCTTTCTGACTCTAATCTCTTAGACATTTCCTGAGATCGTTTCCAGCCTTCATGTTCTTTGATCTCAGAAGCATCTTGGAATGTTCCTCTAATTGCTGTGATGAACACAACAGAGCCAGGGAAATTAAAAACCAAGGCTATGCCCCTTCATGTTTATGCATTTTTGTGAATGAGCTCCGAAAATGCCAGGGAATTTTGCCACCAAGTCTTCACATTAACTTTTCAGCAATATTCCTCAGTTTAGAAGGGAGGCCCGTCTACTCCTTGTCCTTTGAAAAGTGATCATTTGCTTGACAGCTCTCAACAGAAATCTTCTCATAGCCTCTGATATTTTCTTTTCATTTCTTCTGAGTTGTTTATTTTTAATTACTTAACATTTTTGAAGCTCCCTCCTCTGAATGCATCTCAAGCTTAGGGCTAAAAAGCCAAATGCTTCAATTTTGTTCTCCCACCTCCTAGCCAAACAGCCAAAATAAATTCAATAATTGAGTCAGGTTTTTTCCATAACTCTGGAATTATATAAGGAGTTCTCATTTCTCGGAGTGGTCCCCATCCTTTTCCACATTTCTTTGCATGGCTAAATTCTCCTTATCCTTCATTATTTAGATGATCCTCTGAGAGCGTTCCAAAATGCCCCTCATCTTAAATCATTCCACTGGTTATATGCTGCTGTTCTCTTTCTGGCTTAGGCTGCAGACTGCCTAAGGGCAGAAAAAGCGTTTTTTTTGTTTGTTTCATTTTTTTTTAACGAGTTTACCTCTTGAAACTTATACAATGCCAGTATAACTTAGGGTGGAAGAACTTGGGATCTGTTTAGGATGCTTAGGTTTAAATCTTATCTTTGATACTTAGTAGCCATGTGGCCTTGGGAAACATTTTTAAATTTTCCCCATACTCACATACTGTCTGTGAAGAGAAGATCAAACAACTCACTTCAAAAGGGTTTTGTGAGGATTAAGTGGAAGTGGTCCATGTAAAGCACTTGGCGTGGTATCCAGCACATACTGAGTATTCAAAAACCGTTATTGTTATTATTAGGTGCTCAAATGTTAAATGAAGAGGAAGTAAATGAATGTAATTATTCCTTCAGAAAATATTTATTGGTGCCAGACCCATTTCTAAGACCTGGGAGAGTAGCAGAGAGCACACCACAGTTGCTCCCTGGTGTTTCTAGAGGTTACATTCTCTTAAAGGGAGAAAGACACCAAACAAAAAATAAACAAATATACATGAAAATAAAGCAGAGTGGCCAGGCGAGGTGAGGCGGGCAGATCATGAAGTCTGGAGTTTGAGACCAGCTTGGCCAACATGGGGAAATCCTGTATCTACTAAAAATACACAAACTAGCCAGGCATGGTGGCAGGCACCTGTAATCCCAGATACTTGGAGGTCGAGGCAGGAGAATTACTTGAACCCAGGAGGCAGAGGTTGCAGTGAGCCGAGATTGCACCACTGCACTCCAGCCTGGGCAACAGAGAAATTAAAAAAAAAGAAAAAAGAAAAGAAAAGCAGAGTAAGAGGAAAAGCAGCAGCAAGGGAAGTGTTATTTTAGATAAGGTAGCCAGAGACAGACCTGTCTCTTTTATGGTAATATTTATTCATGCACCTGAGGGAAAAGAGGGATACATCTGTAACTCTCTGGGTTGTTCAGGGTGGCGTGGGGAAGCAAATGCAAAGGCCCTGAGGCAAGAGGGTTTCTGTTATCATCAAAGATAAACAAGAGACAGGGCTGATTTGGTAGAAGAGAAGAAACGGGAGGGAGTTTAGAGGGAGAATATTAGGAGAAGAGAGTGAGCATCAAAGTGTGACAAACTTGTAAACTAGTACAACCCCTAGGAAAAAAGTGTGGAGATTTCCAAAAGAACTAAAAATAGAATTACCAGTTGATTTAGCAATCCCACTACTGGCTATCTGCCCAAAGGAAAATAAATCATTATATCAGAAAGGAGCCTGCTTGTATATGTATACTGCAGCATTATTCACAATAGAAAGGATAGGGAATCAAGCTAAGTGTTCATCAAGAGATGGATGGATAAAGACAATTCGGCATATGTACACAATGGAAGACAATTCGGCCATTAAAAAGAACAAAATCATGTTTTTTTCAGCAATGAGGATGGAACAAGAGGCCATTATCTTAAGTAAAACAAATCAGACACAGAAATATAAATACAACATTTTCACTTATAAGTGGGAGCTAAAATAACATGTTAACATGGATGTAGAGTGTGTAATGATGGGCAATAGAGATTAGGAAGGTTGAGCAGGTGGAAGGAGCATGGATTATGAGCAATTACTTAATGGGTACAATGTACATTATTTGGGTGATAAATACCCTAAAAGCTTTGACATCACCACTGCGCAATTTAGGGATATAACAAAATCATACTTGCAATCCATATATTTATAAAAAAGAAGTGTGACAGTTTGTTAGGGATTGTTGGCCAAGTAAAGACTATAGATTTCATGCTGAGTGAGATGGAAGGAATTTCAGGGTTTGAAATTGTATTATGAATTGAATTGAAGATGCTTTCATTGAGAATGAAATAAATGATTAAAGCGGCTTGAGGTAGATTCAGATAATTAAGGGTATAGCAGCCAACTGATGAAGAGGATGCATTAAAAAGTTCAGGGAAGGGCAGAGAGTTGACAAATGAGGTGTTAACAAGTAAAACTAGACTGATCTCACAAAAGATAAAATGAAGACACAGGCATTGTGATTTATGCACAATTGTGTGTAGTATACACATATGGCTCCACTTGCCAAGCTTTCAGTGACTAGGGTTCCTTTGACTATTTATTTTATTTTCCTTCAGGAGCTCATACTTTAAAAGAATTTTCTTAACTAGAGATAATTTATTTATAATTAATTTTTGCCACCATATTTTTTCAAAGCCATAAGTAATCTCAATTTCAACTTCCAATTGGTGAGATCAAATCAATGCCATCTTCTCCTACAGTCACCATTCTACCCAAGAGCAAATGAACCTATGATTTTCAACAACCTGTACTATGTTATTGCAATTAATATATGCTATCCCTTGGTTTCTCTTAAATACTGTAAATAGCTTTAGCTTGTATACTCCCCTTTCTTCTTCAGTGTAATCCTAGGAGTCTGTGAACCATAGGTGTGGGATTCCACCATATATGTACATGCATATACACACAATGCATTTTATCTCTAGAATATATGTGCATATTGTGTGTGTGTATATATATATATATATATATATATATATATATATTGCTTTCAAATTGTATTTACAGGTTTACAGAGTTAGGATGTGGACTTATCATTGTAGGGGTTACCGTTCAATTCACTGCAGAGGTATTTATTAGATAAATGTGTATTGGAAAGGAGAACTATCAGGCTACATTATTTGTGAAACATCTAAGATTATTATGTTAATATAAAAGATCTCATAAACAGAAGCTCTTATTATCTGGTCAAAAACTGTGTTATTTCTTATTGGTATACAATTATGCTGCTGAATTGTGAATTTAATTTGAGGCATGAGTGTGTCATACATCTTCAACCAATCAGAAGATTCAGTCCAATCGTGCCTATATAATGCATGTGTTGATCTTTCAGAAACTTTGTGAATAAAGAATATTACCCTTGCAGATAAATCACTCTCACTGGAGAGATGATTATGAGGTAGGAAGGAATGTGGAAATTAACCATCTCTGAGCACATGTTCCCAACAATAGGGCCACATTGATGTAGGGTCTGAAAGCAGGAGGCTGCCAAAGAGCAAAAGATAGGCCCACATGGAAAAGAGGTTACATTATTTTATTTATTTATTTATTATGTATTAATTAATTCATTTATTCATTTATTGACTTTGAGCTCTGTCACCCAGTCTGGAGTGTAGTGGTGCTATCTCAGCTCACTGCAACCTTTGCCTCACGAGTTCCAGCAATTCTCCTGTCAGCCTCCCAAGCAGCTGGGATTACAGGCGCCCATGACCACAGCTGGCTAAGTTTTGTATTTTTAGTAGAGACGGGATTTTGCCAGGTTGGTCAGGCTGATCTGGAATTCCTAACCTCAAGTGATCTATCTGCTTCAGCCTGCCAAAGTGTTGGTGGCATTACAGGGGTGAGTCACCATGCCCAGCCAAGGTTATATTATTAAAAGGCGTGAGACCTCTTATTGAATAGGTTCACCTGGAGGATGATCTTGGTGACACCCGACTTTGAGTCTTTTCAGTCTCTCTACAAAGCTCATTTCAAAAGGCATTTTTGAGTCACCTACTAAATGTCAGACACTGAGATGAGCTAATGAACAAAATAGAATCTCTATTTCTAAAGAACGTTAATCCTGGAGTGTGACAAGGCAGGGGGCAGTGGTGGCGGCTAAGAAGGAGAAACATATTCTCTACATTCAAATCTTACTGTACTTTAATTGTTTCAGACAATGAAACAAGAGGGGAAAACAGAGCAAATAAAAGGCAAGATCTAAAAACTGTTAAGGACTTTTAAATTATATTCAAATTTATTTAAGTACCCTTAAATTTACTTAGTGTGTAACAGAAGAGAAAGTTGAGTTATATTGGTCCCTTTCTGTTTTGTAAACACAAATTAATTTTACAGTGTCTCTCTTAGGCAGATAAAACTACTGGTATGTATTGATAAGTAAATCAAAAGCATTTATGGTTACTGGCTTATTAATCTCAGCTACTCTTGTTTCTGTCATTGGGGAATTTTCAGCATTCATATTGGTCTATTTTGATGAAACACTCACAAGAGAGGGCAGGTAAAATAAGAACATTTCTCAAGTGATTTTTCTAGGATGTAAGACATACATTATTACTTTATTAGCTCTTTCAAAAATTTGAGGACATTTATACACAAATCTGAGAATTATTTTCAAGAGATTATCTTACTAGATGGTTTACTTAGATATTTGTAGCATTATACAAGTAATTACTTCATCTGGGTGGAAAAAAAAGTTCAAAATTCCTGCATTATTTTTGTCTGTTTTCATTTGTTTCATTTCTATTTTACTTTCTAGACAGGAGAAAACTTACATTTCTATGATAAACAGATGTTGGTAAGTTTTTGGAAAACACATATATGCCAAAATGTAGGGAATTTTCTGGGTCAGAAATAACCTCAATTATTGTATAATGAATATAACACTCAACTTAGAGTTGGAAGATATGACATAAATTTTGAGTTTTAGTAAATACGAGCTATGTGATCTTGTGCAAGTCACTTAATCTTACTAAAAGCCATATTCCTCTGCTAAAAATTGAGTAAATAATGGAGACTCCACAGATTAAGCCATTATATGGTTTAGAACATAATGCCACATTTGAAAGCAATAAGGAATCCATGCCAGAAAAGCCTAATTAGGGAGATAATCAGTTACTATTATTAATTTTTAAAATACTAAATAATTACTAGTTTGAACATCTAGTACTGCTAGTAACAGGTTACATTTTGCCTAGCTATTCTAAGCAGTTAAAAAGAGTTACTTTGAGGATTTGAGGCAGTGTGGCTAACAGGTGAGGACTGCCGGCATGGAGGCACATGCCCAAGTTCAGTTTCTAGGTATTCTACTTTTCTGCAGTAAGAACTTAAATAGGTTATTTGGCTTTTCTGGGCCACATGTCCTCATCTATATATGGGGATGGTTATGAAAATTAAATGACTACATGTAAAGTGCCTAGAGGCTTGTCTGGAATGTAATGTCAGCCCTGTGGATGTTAGCTAGAAGTGGTCATCACTGAGTTTGCCTGAAAGCCTGCCAACAGCTAGGAGGCCTCAGCTGGTCATGCTCTAGCACCCCACTAAGGGACCACAGGATCCTCCTCCTGTGGCCTTCCATGCCCCACTCTTTCCAAACCTGCTAGTGGTGTCATACGTGGACATAGAAATTGAGAGAATAAGACTAAGAGAGAGAGAATGGTGAAACTACAACAAAATGCTATTTTACCAAAACGGAAGACTTTAGAAGGCTTCTAAGTGTTCTATCTTCTAACTAAATATTTGTAGGACTTTAAAATGTCACAATTTCTCTGCAACTGTACTTACTCATGTGTATACTAGAAATTATTATAATTACATGGAACGTTTGTATAGGGTTTTATCATTTACAAGGTAGAAGTGCAGAATAACTTAATCGTGAAGACCAGAGCTTTGGAATCAAGCAGGATTAGATCCCAGGTTTGTCATTTACTAGCTGGTCAAGTCATTTAACTTCTCTGTCTCAGTGTTTTAATATGAAAACTAGTAATTCAGATAATTATTAAAGATTTAAATAAAACTGTTTATTCACATATACATATTCATAGAATCTCATAGCAGAAAATTTGGCAGTGGTGACGCTAACAAATGGAAGCTTTAAAAGCAATTTCTCTCTCTGTTGTATGTAATTTATATAATTTGCGTGTAATCCCACCATGATTAGAAAAAGTTCTATCTGAGGAGACTAAATGCAGAACAAGTCAATACTGGTGAAAGCGGTTATAAAAGAGTTCCACAGGAAACAGGGGGAATATGCCCTAAAATATTAACTATAGTTAAAATGACGGAAAATATGGTGCAGTATTTCTTATCTATACATGTCCAATTTTTAGCACTCATACAAACATGTTTTCCATATTTGAGAAAATTATATGTGCTATGAAAACATTTCTGAACACTGTCTATCTTGCAAACCTGCTCTTTCCTCTCTTCTACCTAGGAACTGTCATAGGAGGTACTACACCTGAAAAGTCTATGATTGCATGATAGATTTTGAAAATAATGGTCATGATTCATCATGTTTTCTTACATAACAAGAAAAAACTTGTTAGTCTCTTTCTAGTATTATGAACCAAAATTATGATCTTAGGTTTAGTAAGTAGTGACTGCATCGTTACTACCATCCCTGCTAGAAGTCTCTTTCCTCTGCACCCCGTCTTTCCCATGTAGCCCCCAGAATATATCTTCCTAAACTCAGATTAGGTAACTGTACTTCCAAAAACTTAAAAATGATGGCTCAAAGCATAAAAATAAGAGGCTAATTTCTTTTGCCTGTTTTTCAAAAGTAGTATGGCCTTAAGTTCTATTTTCAGCTTCTTATCCTATTATACCTTATTTTAACAAAGTACCTCATTTTCTAGGTATGATTGGAATACAGTCTTCAAATTTTTGGTTATATTCTCTCTCTGACTGGCATGCATATTATTCCCTTATTATTTATCTGTGAAAAATCCTCTTAATATCTCAGTTCAACCTTAAACTTCACCAAGAGCAGATATTAAACTGTTCAGATTTCAGAATGCCCAGCGAATAAGTCACATTTACAAAGTGTGAGTTTACCTATATGCATATGGCACCCCCTTCTCTCCATACTGCAAGGAAACCCAGTAATCTAGCATTCTTAGTTGCCTTATATTAGTACTTTGATGGTCAGAAACTCTAATCACTTTGAACTTGGCAGCCTGTTAGTGGTAAGACTTGGAATTTGAGGCTGAAGTCCTTTCTTAGAGACATTGAGTCCAAATTTATATACCGTACATCAATCCAGATTTTTCAGAAAGTTTCAATGGCAGTTATAGGCACTAGCCCAACTAAAATTAAAGTGGAACTTTCATTTCTCATTTGTCCTTGTTCCTTCAGTATATTATTTCCTTGGAAGCCTTATGGGAAATAGATGATTTATAAAGTAATCCTGGATATCTCTAGCCAAACAACATTTAATAGCAATCTAAAACTCACCTTACATGTAATACATTAGCAAAACTGGCATCCTGTCCTTGCTCATCTACTTCCTCCCTCAAAGTAGCTGGTGTGTGAGGTAAAAAGTATCTCCAGACTTGTTCATGTGATTCTTTCTTTGCTACTTTCTACTACCGGGTAAATGAGTGGCCAGAGTGCACTGCCATCCCTTATCTGAATTTTGGTCTACTCTGTTTTTTTAAATCTTTACTCTGAATCACAAGCTTCTTTTTCATAAAGCAGGATATTCCCAACCTCTTCATCCTCACAAGTACACATACACACACACACACACACACACACACACACACACACACACACTTACTTTATATTTTTATTTCTTGCTTGTTTCCATGATGGCACCTGCAACTTACATTTGCTTCTTTCTGTGTTTACTTGTTGTTTCTTGGCCATCCTGACTGGTATCTCCAAGATACATAGGGTGTGCCTTTCTTACTCACTTCTGTAACCCCCGTCACCACAGGAGTGTCTAGCACGAATGAACAGCACAATAACAACAAATTCATTCTCATCTAATATTTGCACCTAAAACTCTGGAGCATGAAGCCCACCTACTGCAATAATAGTCATTTTGAGGACAAATAAGTCTTTTCCTGCTATTTGAGTTTTTCCTCTAGATTATGAGTATATACATTTTTTTTAACTGTGGTAAAATATATGTAATCAAATTTTCCATCTTAATCAAATTTTCCATCTTCCATTTTAAGGGTAAAGTTCAGTAGCATTATATATATTCACAATGCTATGTAACTATCAGCACTGGCTATTTCCAAATCACTTCACTTCAGATAGAAACTCCATCCCCATTAAACAATCACTCTCCAGTTCTGCCTTCCCCAGACCCTGGCAGACTTTACTTTCTGTCTCTATCAATATATCTATTTCAGACATTTCACAGAATTGAAATCATATAGTATTTGTCTTCTTGTGTCTAGTTTACTTATTTCAGTCTAGTGTTTTCAAGGTTTATCCATGTTGTGGATATATCAGACTTCATTCCTTCTTAAGACTAAGTATGATATTGTATGAATATACAGGATGACATTTTGTTCATATATTTATCTATTAATGAACACTGAGTTTATCTGGCTATCACAGGCAATGTCATCCTGTTCTATGAACATTGATATACAAGTAGTTGTTTGAGTTTTGGTTGTCAATACTTTGGGGTATATACCCAAGAGTAGAATTTTTGTTTCATATGTTAATTCTCCATCTAATTTGTTATGGAACAATCAAACTGCTTCCACAGCAGTTACATCATTTTACATTGTGGTGGGTGTAGTTTTGATTGGCTTTTTTTCTTTAGCTGAGACTGTGAAGAGGGAGTGAATTAGACAAAAACCTGAACAATTCTCAAATATATATGTTTAGGTAATATATATGTCTAAAATTGTCGAACAGTTAGACAAAGTGATATATCCTATATGGTTTGAGTCAGCAGCAGTTTTAAGCAAGAACGTGATAAACCATCAAAGACATTTAAATATATTTCAGATTAGAATACAGTAATTGAAATATCAATTCACATCAATATATAACCATATAAATGGGTTCAATACTTAAAAAACAACATTTTTTTTTTGTTTGAGCTAAAGTCCTAAAATCTCGTGCAATCTGAAATTCAAGACATATTTTCAAATTACTGGTCTCTATCTCTTTCCTGTAGCTAGAGAATGGGAACAAAACATAAATTCAAAGTTCTCCTGAATTTTAAGATTTAAATCTTTTACCGAAATGCCCTAAAATAACGAGTGAATGCATCCAGTCATGTTTGGGAAAAATAAATGTTCCTTTATAAATCAGAACATATTTTTTCCTAGTCACTTCTTGATTTTCCATGCAACTCATGTGTTCCCAAAAGATGAAAGAGATTAAATATTTACCCATAGGGCCTCTAAAAACAATAAAAAGAGACTAGTCCCCACTATATGTAAAGCTCTGCTCCAGGCATAAGGATAACTGACTGGAATCTCTGGGCAGTCATAAGAGAACAGACTCATTTTTAACAAGTCTTTCGCCTACACAGAACTGTAATTGCGTGGCTTGTCTGGTGTGTGTATCTTTATCATTTTCTATTTATTCATCTATCTTGTGTTTCCTGTTCATTTCCTATGAAAAAATGAATAATTAAATAAGCTATGTGACATTAAAACAAACAAACGAGAAAGCATATAGATCTTTTGTACTCAAAAGTGACACTTTCCCTCATTGTTGGAGTACTCTAAACTGTTTTCTATCCACATGATGGGTAGTATGAGTATTTAATTCGTGTACCACCCAGGTAGCAGAGTGTATTCAGAACAGCATTGGGGGGTGGTCACAGATGTTGTTTTTATCCTGGCTCTACTTCTAAGAAGCTACTCGACTTTGAATAAGCCACTAAACCTCTATAGGCTCTGTTTCCTTATTGGTAAATTGAGGAAGTTGAACTAAATCACTGGTTTACACATTGTGTTGCTCAGAACATAAGATTGGAGGTGAGGGGGAAGTAAATTAGAAGGGCTGTGTGCTCACTGTGCTTAAATACAGTGGTTTTACTTTTATTTGCCTTATGCATTTGGCATCTGTGCACAATTTTATTTGGAAGAAGAAAAAGTCCCTCTATGGGAAACGGTGGGGGGGAACCTACAAATATGAACTAGGCAGTAACAATTTTTTGCTACCCAAGTATGACCTTACTTATTTCCTTTAATATACAACCAGTAAAAATAACAGCATCTAACCAGTTTCTGTGTTGATGAGCAGTCACAAATAAGTATTACACAAGATTGTAAGTATTGGTGAGGTTCAGAGAAACATGTATCTAAATAACTTCCCCAACAGGAGCAAGTGAAAGATAGTAGAGCATTCAAAGGTTGAGATTGTGAAGTATGAGTCACAATGTCATTAATCAATAGGTATTTTGCATCAAGATAATACATTTTAAAAATATACCTACTTTGGTATAACTAAAATAATGATAATGCAACATTTCTAAATGTATTCCCATCAAACAAATCCATGTTTGTTACTTTCTTAAAAGGGCTGACTTATCCTAAGGAACTTTATTCTCTCAGATTCTGTGGAAATAACGCTAGACTAGAAGACAAGGTTCTGATTTGGTCTTGATTTCCTAAAGTGTACAGGTAAAGGGTTGCATGTGTCCTCTATGCATTTTACTTCCTCTCTATCTCTGTGCATTGTCACATTTTTGCCATGGAGATCGTTATATACTATATATGTGTATGCATACATGTGTGTGTGTTGGGGTGGGTCAGGCTAATCTGTCTATAATGAAGAATAATATTTCAGTCCATCATTTTAAAAAATGATAGATTTATCAGTGTTTAGAGTTGAAAGCATCCATAATGGTCATTTTGTCCAATATTTTGCCTAACATTCAATCTTTCTATAGTATCTCTTACAGATTGTAGCTAACTTAGGCATGGGCAATTCCAGTTATAGAAAGTATATTCTATTATGAAACAGGTTAACTTATTTTAAAACAAACAAACAAAAGCACTTGACAAAATTATCTTCCTTGGATGTGAGTTTTACTGTCTTAAGACACAGACTAATTTTTACCTATTGATCTGTTGTCCTCATGCCAGTCCTTTAAATGCCTGATGGAAGCTGACATGTTCCCAAGTCTACATATGTGGACACGGAAATAGGGATTGCGACTTTGAGTAGCAATATGCTTGATTCAATTCTCCCCTATTGCTATCTTAATATACTTAATAACTTTTGAACAAATGCCCCTCCTCATTTTTATTTTGCAGTGGACCTTGCGAATTATGTAGCCAGTTATGCATAATCCTTAAATCATCTACTGTCAAGCTTAATAACCCTAGTTCCTGCAATATCTGTCCATAATCATTTGTATTAAATATGACTGTCAATAACCATGCTAGAAGGTAATGCCCAGATTGAGCACAGTGCTCTAGGTGTGGTTGAATCACTGAGAAAATCAGAGGCATGATTATATCCCATGGTGATATCTCCTGTACCTCTCTATTCTCACCCCCCTCAATATCCAGTCTCTCTACTTTCTCTGTCTTGCTCTGAGCTCAAGAAGGCCGACTCCTGAAGAGAGAAGCAGTTGAGATCCCTTCCTGCCTGGCTTCCAGCTGGGTTAATGGAAGGCAATAGGGGAGGGCAATGTAGAAGAGAGAATTCATGGTATTTCCTTCCCCTCCCCTGTCTCAGAGTTGCACCTGTGGTAGAAAGTGTATCCCTCTCTGAGGAGAATTCCTACTGGTTGGCCCCTCTTTTACAGTTTCATATCTCTCTTTTTTTCCTTCTTTCTTACTTTTTTTTTGAGACTGAGTCTTGCTTTGTCACCCAGGCTGGCATACAGTGGCATGATCTCGACTCACTGCAACCTCCATTTCCTGGGTTCAACCAATCCTCCTGCCTCAGCCTTCCAAGTAGCTGAAATTACCGGCATGTGCTATGCCTGGCTAATTTTTTTATTTTTAGTAGATACGGGATATCACCATATCAGCCAGGCTGGTCTCGAATTCCTGATTTCAAGTGTTTCACCCGCCTCAGACTCCCAAAGTGCTAGGATTACAGGCGTGAGCCACTGTACATGGCCTACAGTTCCATATCTCACTGGGCACACCATACTATTTTCTCTCTTTGTTCCTTCATCCCTAGTGGGTATTAATGTTTTCCTCCGGCTTCGGCTTCTTTAATTCTGATCATACACCACATGCAGTTCTTTCATAGAATCATCTTCATTTGAACCATATGGGGTAAATTCTGTGCCTTGCCAATGCTCTCACTGATAAACCACTCATCATGTAGATGTCATGTGTCTTAATGTCTCCAGTTGGCATACACTTTGGACATTTCTTTAGAAGGCTGAAGCTGGCTGGGTATGGTAGATCATGCCTGTAATCTCAGCACTTTGGGAGACTGAGACAGGTGGATCACGAGGTCAGAAGTTCAAGACGAACCTGGCCAAGAAGGTAAAACCCTGTCTCTAGTAAAAATACAATAAGCAGCCAGGCATAGTGGCAGGCACCTGTAATCCCAGTTACTCGGGAGGCTGAGGCAGCTAAGTGCTTGAACACTGGAAGTGTAGTTGCACTCCAGCCTGGGCAGCAGACTGAGACTCCGTCTCAAAAAAAAAAAAAACCTGGAGCTGAAACTGACTTGCTGTGCTTCACTGAGTGGCTGATCTGCCTCCTTCCACATTTCCAATTACCTTCTGAAGGCTGATAGAGGGTGCTCAAATTTCCATCTTTGAGACATCATGCTTCCGGAATATTATTAATTCAAAAAATATGAAGAAATAGTTCCTATACATCAAGAATTCTCTCTCCCAAGGACTGGAGATATAGTAGTGACCAATCACATCAAATTCTGTATCCTAATGGAGCTTATATTCTTGCAAGAGGTCAAAGATAATAAACCAGAGGCCTCTACACAGCTAAATAACATGACTGGCCTACTCTTGTTGCCTGTATTGAGAATACACTACCAGAATCCAGAAGAAGAAGCAAGAACAGTTAGAATAATACAAGTGAGGAGTCAGGGCAGCTTGGACTAAGGCATTGGCAGCAGGTGATAAGGTTATTCTGTGACTCAACACACAGCCTTGCTGTTCTGTTCCTCTGTTCCATTAAATCCCAAGATAGGATCCATATCTCATTTGTACTTTACCAGCTTACTACAAACAATGTGTAAGTAACTGCATGATGAATTAAATAATTAAATTAAATCAACAATATGCACTTTAGACTCAAGGAAAATAATTTTCCTTTTTCTTAGCAATCAATGCTCAGGTATGGGTAAGAAAGTACTCAGAAAATTCGGGTTTCCTTAATAAGATTTTTAGTGGTTTTGTTAGCGACTATTACAAAAAAAAAAAAAACCAAGGTCGCATTTTCCAGAAGATAGAAAAATCAATAATTATAATATTTTGAATACTAGGTTTGACTACTTCCACCCACTTTTTGTAGAATAAAAAAATCTAATCTTTAATTATACTGCGAGCAAGCGAAATTTACTGGAGGATGAGAAAGGAGGAGGAAAGGAAAAGAAAACATCAATAAATATACTATGACGGAGTTCCCCAGAAATAAAGCTGCCCTATAGAGCTTTCCTAAAGTAACATAAGGTTGGTGGTTTATAAAACAAAATGCAACCAACTTTTCTTGTTGAATTGTAAGACTTTTGTTTTCAGACCAGCCTGGCCAATATGGTGAAATCCTATCTCTGCTAAAAATACAAAAATTAGCCAGGCATAGTGGGTGACTGTAGTCCCAGCTACTCAGGAGGCTGAGGCAGGAGAGTCACTTGAACCTGGGAGGTGGAGATGGCAGTAAGCTGAGATTGTGCTGCTGCACTCCATCCTGGGTGACAGAGCAAGACTCCGTCTCAACATAAAAACTCAAAAAAAAAAAAAAAAAAAAAAAGACTTCAAAAAAAAATGTGCAGCATAGGTTTCATTCACAACCCAGTGATACCTAGGTAATAGTAGAATAAATTAGTGCAGAGCTGAAATGTAATTAATTGAAAATAAGGAGAAGGGGATCAGTCTTGCCCCCCTGCTCCATTATGGAGAGTATCGGTTTCTATTAGAGCTGTTGCAGCTATCATAAACTAAATTCAATTGTCTTGCAAAGTCATATATTCTCTTATTATCTAATCAAAGATATATTATCAATGTGTAATGCATTAATTAATTTAAAATTCCATTAATATAATACTTGCATGTCAGGCTTTTGGCCTGGAGCTTGAACAATTATTTGACAGTCCATTTCTTCAGTTCTTAGGAAATAATATGACAATACATATAGCCTACAGACAGGTTTCTTTGGAGGATCTTTCAAGCACCACTACCAACATCTTCTAAGTTTAAGGCACTGGGAAGGAGAATCTGTATGTTTAGGAGAGGGAGAGTGCATTGATTTTGAGACTTTGCATTGGAACTCAGTGCTGACTTGTCATAGGGGAAAGAAATGCAGGACAGAATTCATCCAGCCTCCAAGGAGGAAGGATTTAGACCAGCCCTAGCCAAAGGGAAATTGCACATTCGAGGAGTGGGAATCTGAGCCATGGCTAGCACCACCACTATGAGTTAAAATGCTCTGAGATCCTAAATACATTTGAAAGGCTGCCTAGGCCACAGGGACTGTAATTCCTGGGCAGTCTTGGTGCTTTGCAGGTCTTGGAGCCAGTGGACTTGGGGTGCATGTAACTCAGTAAGAAACCAGCTGGAGCAGCCAAGGGAGTGTCATCCCTTTCCAAACTCTGGCAACACAGCTCACAGTTCTGGGTGTGATTCCTCCTGCTTGAGGAAAGGAAAGAGAAAAGTAAAGAGAACTTTGTCTTGCAACTTGGGTAACAGCTCAACCATACTACAATAAAGCACAAAGCTAATTCATAAAGACCCCAGTACTAGGATGTAGCTCCAAGATGACATTTCTGGACTCACTTATTTCAGGGCTAGAAGGGAATCTGAAACCCTGAAATAAAAGACACAGGCCTGGCAGGATTCACTACCTTCTGACTAAAGAGCCCTCAAGCATTGAATATACACCAGCTGTAGCCAGACAGTAGTCACCACAGGCCTTGGGCAAGCCCCAGTACTGTGCTAGCTTCAGGTGTGACCCAGAAGAGTCCCAGCAATGGTAGTCACAGGAGGGCTTGTGACAACCCTTCTCCAACTTCAGGCAACTCAGTACGGAGAGAAATAGAGACCCTGTTTGCTTGGGAGAAAGTAAGTGAAGAGAACAAGACTTTACCTGATAATACAGGGAATTCTCTTATATCTTACTGAAGATCACAAAGGTGGCACCTCTATGAGTCAGCAAGACATAAAGTGTTACTGGTCTTGGGGTACCCCCTAAAGCACACAGCGACCAAAGACTTAGATCACAACATTCAATTCCCTTTAAATACTTACAAAGCCGTATCAAGAATTATGGGTACAAGTAAGCTCTGACTACAAAGATTAGAATAAATACCTAATTTTTCAATGCCCAGACATTGACAAACCTCCAAAAGCATTAAGACCATCTAGGAAAACACAACTTCACCAAACTAAATATGGCACCAATGAGCAATCCCACAGTGACAGAGATATGTGACCTTTCAGATGATTCAAAACAGATGTTTTGAAGAAGCTTCATGAAATTCAAGATATTATGGAGAAGAAATTCAGAATTCCAGCAGATAAATTTTAAAAAGTGATTAAAATAATATTAAATACTGAAGCAAAAATTCTGGAACATAATTGTTAGCTGACAAACAGAAGAATGCATCAGAGTCTCTCAAAAGCAGAATAAATGAAGGGGAAAAAAGAATTTGTGTGCTTGAAAAGGCTATTTGAAAATACAAAGACAGCGGAGACCAAAAACAAAAAAATAAAAGTAACAAGCATGACTACAAGATTTATAAAATGGCATGAAAACAGAAAATCTAAGAGTTACTGGCCTTAAGTAGGAGATAGTGAGATTGGGGTAGAAATTTCATTGAAAGAGATAATAAAAGAGAACGTTCCAAACCTACAGAAAAATGTAAATATTTAAGTACAACAAGGTTATAGAACAGCAAGCAGATTTAACCCAAATAAGACTAACTTAGGAGATTTAATAAGCAAACTCCCAAACATCACAAAAATAAAGAAAGGCTTCTAAAAGCAGCAAGAAAAAAGAAACAACATGCAAAGGAGCACCAAGTACATCTGTCAGCAGACTTTTAAGTTTTGATCTTACAGGCCAGGAGAGAGTGGCATGGCATATCTAAAGTGCCTGGGGTGTGGGGAGGGGAACAGACCAAAACCTTTTATCTGAGAATAGTATATCCAGCAAAAATATCCTTCAAATATTATTGAGAAATAAAGAATTCCCCAGCCAAACAAAACCTGAGGGGATTTCATTAATACCAGATCTGTCCTAAATGAAGTTTTTTAATCTGAAAGAAAAGGACATTAATGAGCAGTAAGAAATCATTTCAAAGTACAAGCTCACTGGAAATAAGTACACAGACAAATACAAAATATTATAACACTGTAATTATGGTGTGTAATCTTGAGTAGGAAGATTAAAAGACAAACCTATCATCTGAAATATAACTCTAACAACTTTTAAAGACATAGATAGTATAATAAGATATAAAGAGAAAAAACAAAAAGTTAAAGAGCAAGAAGAATGAAGTTAAAGTGTAGAGCTTTTATTAGTTTTTACCTTGTTAGTTTTTGCAATCAGAGTTAAGTTGTCATCAGTTTAAAGTAATGGGTTATGTTTTTCTGCAAGCCTCATGGTAACCTCAATCAAAAAACCTAAAATATATACACACACACACACAAAATAAAAAGCAAAACAATGAAAACATATCACCAGAGAAAAACACTTTAACAAAAAGTAAGACAGAAAGGACAGAAAGAAGACCCCAAGACAACTAGAAAACAAATAACAAAATGGTAATAGTAAGTCCTTCTTTATCAATAACAACATTAAATGCAATAGACTAAACACTCCCGTAAAAGAAATGTAGAGTGGCTAAATGCATTAAAACTAAACCCAACAATATACTGCCTTCAAGAAACACACTTCACCTATAAGGACGTACACTGAAAAAAAAGGGATGAAAAAAGATATTCCATGCCAACGGAGTTCAAAGAAGAGCAGGAGTAGCTATATTTATATCAGATAAAATAGATTTTAAGACAATAACTACAAAAAGAGGAAAAGAAAGTCATTATATAATGATAAAGGGGTCAATTTAGCAAGTGGATATAACTATTTTAAATATATATGCACCTAACACTGGAGAACATAGATAAATAAAACGAATGTTTTAAGAGCTAAAGAGAGAGATAGATCTCAATAAAATAATAGCTGGAGACTTCAACATCCAACTTTCAGCATTGGACAGATTATCCAGACAGGAAATCAATAAAGAAATATTAGACTTAATCTGCACTACAGACAAAATGCATCTAATAGATACTTACAGAATATTTTATTCAACGACTGCAGAATATACATTCTTTTCCTCAGCACATGGACCATTCTCAAGGATAGATATTAGGCCACAAAACAAAACTCACAAAATTAAAAGAAAATGAAAAAATACCAAGTATTTTCTCAGAGAACAGTAGAATAACACTAGATGGCAATAACAAGAGGAACCTTGGAAACTGTAAAACACAAACAAAATGTTAAAATTAAACAAAATGTTCCTGAATGACCAGTGGGCCAATGAAGAAACTAAAAATAAAATTTTAAAAGTTTATGAAGGCAATGGAAATGGAAATAAAACATCCCAAAACCTACGGGATACAGAGAAAGCAATGCTAAGAGGAAAGTTTATAGAAGTAAGTGTTTACATTTAAAAAGTATAGAAATTTTAAATAAACAATCTAATGACACATCTTAAATAACTAGAAAAACAAGGGCAAAGCAAATTCAAAATCAGTAGAATAAATAACAAAATAATACAGATCAGACCAGAAATAAATGACATTGAAATGAGAGGGAATACAAAAAAAAAATCAATGTAATGAAAAGATAGCTTTCTGAAAAGATTACAAAAAATCAACAGACCTTTAGCCAGACTAAGAAAAAATGAAAGAAGATCAAAATTTTAAAAATCAGATGAAAAAGGGGATATTACAACTGATACCACAGACATTCAAAGGATCATTATAGACTGCTATGAGCAACTACATGCCAAGAAATTGGAAAGGCTAGAGAAAACAAGTAAATTCCTAACACATACAACTTTCCATGATCAAATGATGAAAAATTCTAAAACCTGAATAGACTAATAACAAGTAAGAAGATCAAAGTCATAAGAAAGAGTCTCCCACTACTCCCCCTAAAAAAACAAAGGAAAAGAAAAAGAGAGACTCAGGCTCCACTGGTTTTATTGCTGAATTCTACCAAACATTTGAGAGGAACTAATACAAATACTACTCAAACTGTTTCAATACATAGAGGAGGAGGGAATATTTCCAAACTCATGGGAAGTACTACTCATTCTATAAGGCCAGTAATATCCTGATCCCAAAACAGGACAAAGACACATTGAAAAAAGAAAAAATATATGACAATATCTCTGATAAACATAGATGCAAAACTCCTCAACAAAATACTAGCAACTGAATTCAACAATGCATTAAAAATATCATTCATTTTACTTTACATTCTGGGATACATGTGCAGAACGTGTAGGTTTGTTTTGTTCTCTGAGAGGCCAGTGACAATATCTGCTGCACCTCACATTACCCAATGCAAAATAGGAACAAATCTACTTTGACAGGCAAAGTGCTCCATAAGTGTACAGCATTCTTATTTTTATTTTTAAAAAAAAAACATTTATTTGCAGGTTATAGCTGCTTTCAAAACTGGCCTCCTTATAAGTGAATGAGATATCAGCAAACTAGTAGAATCTGTTGTAACCTCAGTCCTGAAAATGTCTTAGTATTCTTACACTTGAAAGACCATTGTGTCGTTTTTTTTAAGTAAAATCTTGTTGTGTTAAAAATAGTGTGATTGAAAACAATTTTATTTAAAAAAATCATTCACTATGACCAAGTGGAGTTTATCCCAGGGATACAAGGATGATTCAACATACACAAATCAATCAATGTGATACATAGTATCAACAGAATGAAGGATAAAAACAATATGATCATCTTAATCAATGCTGAAAAGGCATTTGATAAAAACTCAGCATTATTTTACGGTAAAAAATCTTCAAAATACTGGGCTTGGAACACAGCTCAACATAATAAAAGTCAATAACAAACCCAAAGCTGTCATTTATCCTGTTGAATAGACAAAAACTGAAAGCCATGCATCTGAGATTTAGAACAAGATAAGGATGCTTACTATCCCTACGGTTATTCAACATAATGCTGGAAGTCCTAGTGAAAGCCATCAGACAATAGAAAGAAATAAATGCCATCTAAATTGTAAAGGAAAAAGTCAAATTATCTGTGTTTGTAGATGATAACTTATATTTAGAAACTCCTAATGAGGCCATCAAAAACCGTTTAGAATAAATTCAGTAAGGCTTTGGAATATCAAATTAAAATACAAAAAAATTGTATTTCTATATGCCAACCATGAAAAAGAAATAAAGTAATCCCATTTACATTAGCTACAAATAAAATAAAACCTCAATAAACTTAACCAAAATCACTGCAATAAAAACTATAAAACATTGTTGCAAGATATTTAAGATGATACAAAAATGTAAAAATATTTTATGTTCATAGATTGGAAGAATAAACATTGTTAAAATGCTCATAACACCCTAAGCAATCTACAGATTCAATGAAATTTCTATTAAAATACCAATGACTCTCTTCACATAAATAGAAAATAGTATCCTAAAATTTATGTGGAACCACAAAAGACTCAGAATAGCCAAATTTATCCTGAGCAAAAGGAACAAAGCTGGAAGAATGATATTACCTCCAGTTATACTATAGAGGTATAATAAACAAAACAGCATGGTGCTAGCATTAAAACAGACACAAAGACCAATGGAACAGAATAGAGAACCCAGAAGTAAATCCATATATCAATGGTGAACTCATTTTTGACAAAAGAGTCAAGAAAATATATTAGGGAATGGACAGTCTCTACAATTAATGGTGTTAGGAAAACTGAGTATCCATATGAAAAAGAATAAAATTAGACTCCTTTTTTGCCATATACAAAAATCAAATCAAAATGGATTAAAGACTGAAATCTGAGACTTTAAACTACAAAATTACTAAAAGAAAACATTGAGGAAAGGCTCTAAGGCATGAATCTGGGCAAAGATTCATTGAGCAGTACCCTACAACCACAGGAAACCAAAGCAAACATGGACAAAGGGGATCATATCAAGTTAAAAATCTCCTTCACAGCAAAGGAAACGATCAACAAAGTGAAGAGACAACACATATATCATAAAATGATTAACAAAGTGAAGAGACAACTCATGATCAACAAAGTGAAGAGACAACCCATAGGGAAAAATATTAGCAAATGATACATCTGAAAAAAGATTAATAACCGTAATATATAAGAAGCTCAAGCAACTCAACAGGAAAAAATCTAATAATCCAAATTAAAAATGAGCAAACAATCTGAATTCATATTCCTCAAAAGAGGACATACAAATGGCAAAGAAGTAAATGAAAAGGTGCTCAATATCATTGATCATCAGAGAAATGCAAACCAAAACTACAATGTGATATCATCTCATCCCAGTTAAAATGGCTTTTATCCAGAAGATAGGCAATAACAAATACTGGCAGGGATATAAAAGACTGGAAATATAAGGTAGTATCATGATTATGGAGAACAGTCTGGAGGTTCCTTGGAAAACTATAAGTAAAACCACCATATGATCCAGCAATCTCACTGGTAAGTATAAATGCAAAACAAAATAAAACGGTATATTAAAGAGATACCTACACTCCCATGTTTATTGTAGCATTATTGAAAATAACCAAGATTTGTAAGCAATCTAAGTGTTCATGAAGAGATGAATGGATAAAGAACATATAGTATATATACACAAGATAGTCTATTCAGCCATAAAAAAAGAAGGAAGTCTGTCATGTTCAACAACATGCATGGAACTGGAACACATTAAGTGAAATAAGCCAGGCACAGAAAGACAAACTTATGTTCTTACTCATTTGCTGGGGCTAAAAATTGAAATAATTGAACTTATGGAGTAGAGAGTAAAATGATGGTTACCAGAAATTGGGAAGAGTAGTGGGGAGTAGGGGGAAAGTGGTGATGGTTAATAGGTAAAAAAATATACATAGTTTGATAGAATGAATTATACCTAGTATTTTATAGCATAGAAGAGTGACTACACTCAACAATTTATTGTATATTTTTAAATAAAGTGTATAGTTGGAACGTCATAACTTCAAGAAAGGATAAATGCCTGAGGTGATAAATATCTCATTTATTCTGATGTGATTACTATACATTGTATGCCTGTATCAAAATATCTCAAGTACCCCATGAAAAAATTATATATATATATATATATATATATATGTGTGTGTGTGTGTGTGTGTGTGTGTGTGTGTGTGTGTGTATCCCATAAAAAATTTAAATTAAGAAAAGAGAAAAATAAATACTAAAAATGGGCAAAAAACCTGAGTAGACATTTTTGTAAGGAAGGCATACAAATTGCTAACAGACACATGACAAGATACTTAATGTGTCTTAAGTTACTTAATCATCAGGGAAATGATAATCATCAGGGAAATGCAAATCAAAGCGGCAGTTAGATATCACCTCACACCTGTTAGTATAGCTATTATCAAAAAAAAACAAGAAATAATCATTGTTAGCCAGAGTGAGAAGAAAAGGGAACTCTTGTACATTGTTTTTTGAGAATGTAAATTGATACAGCCATTATGCAAAATAGTATGGAGCTTCCTTGAAAAATTAAAAATGTAACTACTATAAAATCCAGCAATTCCTCTGCTAGGTATCTACTTAAAGGAAAGAAGTCAGCACCTTGTAGAAAGATCTTCATTCCCATGTTTATTGCAGCATCATTCACAATAACAAAGATATGAAAACAATTGAAGTGTCTCTCAATAGATAAACAAATTGTTATTTTATACATACATACAAATGAATATTATTCAGCCTTGAAAAAGAAGGCAATCCTGCCATTTGCAACAATATAATGAATCTGAAAGACGTTATGCTAACTTTAATAAGCCAGACACAGGAAAAGGTATACTGTGTGATCTCACTTACATGGGGATTCTAAGAAATGGTCAAATATATGGAAACAGAGAATAGAACAGTGGTTACCAGGGACACAGAAGAAGAGAAAATGGAGAGGAGTAAGTCAAAAATGTATGAATTTGCAGCTACGTAGGATGAATAAGTTTAGATATCTAATATTGTAATGCACAGCATTATAATATTATTAACTATAGTTAAAAACACTGTATTATATAATTAAATTTGCTAAGCAAGTAGATCTTAGGCACTCTTATCACACAGAAGTTACCTATGGAAAGTGATGGATATACTTATTTGCATGCTTGTAGTAATCATTTCACTATATATATGTTTATCAAAACATCATTTTGTACATATTAAATAGATACAATAAAAATAAATTTAATAAAATCATTTTGGGTGAGGGAGGCTGTGAATATCTCACAAATGTTATTATTTCATCTAGGAAAATGCCTGAAGACTTATAAGGATCATGTGTTTTCATTAAAATTATGTAGTTGTACATAACTACACATGTTGTTGAAAGATAGATAGATACTAAAGCAAAGAAGTGATCAAATGGCCTAATGATAGTCAGGAAGGATTTAATTACCTCAATAGCGTCATGATTAAAATAAAAATAATAGTGATAAAAATAACTGACACCGGCCGGGCATGGTGGCTCATGCCTGTAATCCCAGCACTTTGGGAGGCCAAGGTGGGCAGATCATGAGGTCAAGAGATCGAGACCAGCCTGGCCAGCATGGTGAAATCCCATCTCCACTATAAACACAAAAATTAGCTGGGTGTGATGGCGTGCACCTGTAGTTCCAGCTACTCAGGAGGCTGAGGCAGGATAATCGCTTGAACCCAGGAGGAGGATATGGGAGTCAGTGGAGATCACAGCACTGCACTCTAGCCTGGGCGACAGAGCAAGACTCTGTCTCATAGATAAATAAATAACTGACACCTATAAAATGGCCACTGTGTCCCAGTGTTGTTTTAGTTCCCAAGTAAAGAGTTATTACTCTTTCAGAGTTGAGGAGAGGATTAGAGATACTGAGTACTTTTCCCCTGCTTCATTTTATTTTTTCCTTTTCCTTAGAAAATAACTTCATCTCCCAAAGTCCCACCTCATCCTCCACCTTTACTTTGTACTATTCTTGGCCCCATTAACAACTAAATTGCTGACCTGTCCAGTCTTCTCTGATATTTGACAAATCACACCCCTACAGCATAATCCTATTCATCATCAGGGGTTCCTAATCCAAATTTCAAGGCATAGAGAATAGTTTACTGAGTTAATTGTAATGTATTACATGGGTTTAAACACTTATCTAAAAATCAGAAAACACCTCAAGAGTGTTCTAAGATGTAGGACTGGCCGGGCGCTGCAGTGGCTCATGCTCATAATCCCAGCAATTTGGATGGCCAAGGCAAGTAAATCACCTGAGGCCAAGAGTTCAATTAAGACCAGCCTGGCCAACATGACAAAACTCCAACTCTACTAAAAATACAAAGATTGCCTGGGTGTGGTACATGCCTGTAATCCTAGCTCCTCTGGAGGCTGAGGCATGAAAAGAACTGGAAACTGAAAGGTAGAGGTTGCAGTGAGCTGAGATTGCGCCACTGCACTCCAGCCTGGGTGACAGAGTGAGACTCTGTCTCACAAAAAGAAAAAAAAAAGGGGGCAGGTTTCCTCGTTTCCTGCCCATTAAAAATTTCCCCTTCACTATATTTACAGGCAAATAAGTGCACTAGGTGCACTCTCAAAGGAGCACAGGATTAAACCAAGCACATGAAATCCAAATTCTGGTCCTGGAAATACCAATGACCAGCCACTGATTGACCAGCTATTATATGCACAACGATATGTTAGGTGTCTCCTGCACCTTTTCCCATTTGATTCTCTAAACTCTCAATGTATGCATTACTTCTGTGTCTTACAGAGAAGGTCACAAGGAACAGTCTGCCGAGCCACTATTCAAAATCAAAGCCCTCTAAAGTCAAAAAACAGGCTAACTCCCCTGCATGCTATTCTAATGTCAAATTTCAAATTATACTTTCTTTTCCACAGTGTCAGCTGTGAAAAGTAGTACAAACCCACTGTGATTACCACTAGCATGTTAAAAGATAACATTGTATGGGTAAAATAAGTGCTTATTTCTTTAAAATGATAGCCACAGATATCATCCAGGCATTAAGTTTCTATCTACTGATGGTGTTCATATCATATAACTTGACCTTTCCATCCTTTCAGTCTTTATCTCTTTCCACATACATTTATATTTGCTTAAAGACTACTTTGTCTATTTACCAACTCAACTTTTGGTCAATGGAGCTAGAATTTTTACCTGTATCTCTACAAATCTATACTAATTTTATTTCAAGATGACTGTTTTTGATTTGTTTTCTCAGATCTTACAATATGTTCCATTGGAACTAGACTTCTAAATAACATAGCCATCTATTCCTTAAATGATATCAATCTAAGATCCACCAAAATGTAAACCCTGTGAGGGAAGTTCTATGTTCTATTGATTGTTTATACCAGGCCTAGAATGGCTCTTTACCTCTACAGAAGCTATTTAGCAAATATTTGTTTAATGAATGGGTGAATCTAGTCCCTCTATTTTGACTATATACATTAATTAAATATTTGATAATTATATTTCAACTATTTAATTAACAGTTAAACGTTTACATTTCAACTATTTTCATGTTTGAACTATTCACAGGAAAATGCTATGACCACTTTCTTTTCTTGTAGCCTTTCTTTTCAGAAGACTGAAACTTCAATGCATACAATGCTAATTTGTTGTCAGCCTCATGACATCTTAAATAAAAAAGAAACCCTCTTTCTCCCGGGGTGGTTGGGATGAACTTAAATGAATGCTCAGAAACTAAAGATGTACCCAAAAGAAGGAAGTCAACATAATAGTCCAGGAAGCTCCCTCCTCCTATTGGTCTTTTTAAAATTCTTCTAGGGATATTTACACATAGCCAAATACCCTAGAATGGAAAATTAAAGCCTTTGGACTGTCTGGCAGAAAGAATGTATCCTACAAGTAAAACCTGAGACTTAGGTTGTTCTGACTGTCTGGCATCATTATTTTGAATTTGCAATGTGAATGAGAAATGAAAAAGAGAAAAGAAAGGAAAAGTAAAAGAAAACCAAAACATTTTCTACCACAAAGGTAGCATTTTATCATACATTTGGCATTTTTTAGACCACTGAACTTAATTTAAATGGACCAGACTTTGTCTCTTGGCAACCAGAATCCACCAAATCAGTAGGCACTTTCTCTGGAGGAAGATCATGTTTCTCAATATTTATGAACTCCTAGCTAAAGGCTGGTTTTACTATTGAAAACATCACAAAGTTAAGCCACCGCTATAGACAGGAAGGATTTTTACTTTCTATATTCTCTTGTGTGTGTGTTCAACTAATTTTAAAGAAATAACAGTGAGATTCTGATTTCTTAAAAATATTTTCTAAGGACATTATTAATAGCTCAGATGAAGCCACTAATACACGCACATTATGATGATCAAGTGATCCTGGTTAAAATGAAAGGAAAAGTACACTTTAAAAAATATGATTTAAAAAACTCCCCCAATCACTTAACTTCGGGACCAGGCCCTGGTAGCCCACTCTGTCCCCCATTTCCCAGACTACTTGGTTTTTAACATAGAAATTAAGGTGGTAGCTTTGGCAGGTGTTATTACCAGGGGCTATGAGCAGATCCTAAAAGGTTTGTGAACCTTCAGGATTTTGTGCAGCATTTCACATGGATGGGCACATGTGCATTTCTCTGGGGTAACAGGCATCTGATTCTCAAAGGAGACATCAACAAAACTGATAAGAAATTTTGGTGTAGGGAAAAGTACGTGAGACCAAAATTTAGGAATTCTGGGTTTTAATTGTAAGAAATTGTAACAAGTTATATAATTGTGGACAAATCGTTTCTCTGGGCCACAGTTACTTCATCTACGGTTACTTTGAACCCTGGTTACTTCATACTGGTTCCCCACTTGTGGGCTGCAATTAACTGCAACTCCAAAAAGTAGCTGTGGGTCTATGAAACCATAAGTGTCTCAGGCTTCATCTATAGATTGACAATCTATATACTATTAATTAATAATATTAGTTATATATACTATTACTTTATAATAGTGATTTTACTGTGATTTACAAGAACACAAAAGCATTTAAAAATATCCTTAAATTTACTGTAGTTTTTGGTCACTACATGTTTCCTGAATCAATCACTGATAAAATGACAATTACGAGTTAAGGGCTAGTTCAAACAATTCTAAGGCTGTGTCCAGCTCAATAAGCGTATGTTTAGACATTTTATTAAATATTCCAAATGTGGGCCTATGATTTTATGTTTAAATTTATAAGTTTCTATGCAACATATACCAACATAGTTTAAAAATGTAGACTGGTATCAGTGAAGTAAAAGGATAGTAAGATAGATGGATGAAATTATTTTTCCTTTATTTTTTTCAGACAGTTCTGTACCTATGCCATATATGTGTGTGTGCATATGTGTGCAATTATATTTGATATACAAGTATATAAAAATGGTGGACATTCTTTTAATGAGTTTTTTTTAATGCTATTATATGTGCTACAGATAGAATACACGACTATTTTCAAATGAAAAGCTTAAAACTTCTCCTGAAAATAATTGTCATTTTTACTGATTCTCCAATGAGATTCAATCTCTCTCTCTCTCTCTCTCTTATACACACACACACACACACACACATACACACACACACATACACACATATTCAAGAGTTCATTTCTTTGATATTTTGGCAGCTGAATAAAAGATTTAGATATTTAGTTTTAGACAAATTTAAGTTTATACCATAGCTCTCTCACCAAAGAAATCCTCAATTAAGTAGACAGACCTAAGTTCAAATTCATCATATGAAACTGGGATAATAATAACCAAATCATGGCACTATTGTTGCTCAAAAATTAGACCCTACAATCTACCTCTGATAGGTCTTAGGTTCTGGCTTATTGGTCAGCCTGCCATCCCACAGACAGGTATACCCAACTAAGATTAAAGAACATTTTTCAATTATCATTTAAAGGAAATTATTTATTAAACTACTAAACTAGTTAAATACTAATAAACCCAATAATAAAAATATAAAAATATGCTTCATAAAGCAAGATTTAAACAATTAACCACATACAATTTAACTTGTCTTCTTTATTATTAAACATGAAATATGTAAATTAAAATAGATTTAATAAGTTTAACTACGAAATTTATTTTTTCAAATTTCAACTATCCTATGTATATCCAAAAGCAAGATAAAAGCTCTAAGGACATTCTAATTTATCACGAAAAGCTTTTGTTCAGTCTAATGACCTACTTAATACTAACAAAATGTCTGGCAACAGATTTTGAGTTTCTTAATGTTCCTTTTCATGACTTAGCATCTTGTATCATTATTCAAAGATATTTTATGACCTTGTAAACTTAAGTTTATGTTTGTCAATGAGGACAAAAAAGTCTTCATTTTAAAAATAAGTTACAAATAATATCAAATTAAATGCATGTATTACTTATTAGTGAAGCTCTGTAAGTGGCTTCTAATTAGATACAAATAGTTTGTTCAAGAGGGGCCTCAAAAAAAGAAGAACAAATTTTCTCAGTTTATCTGGACTGAATCACTATATGCATGAGTGATACATATTTTATTCTCAAACATTTGTGTTTTGTTTAAACACACCAAGGTTCCTAGTTTGGCTACTTCCCAAGTTTTCTTTAAAGTAAGGTTATTAGATTGGACTGGTGTTTCAAATAAATAAAACAAAATTACACAGTCAAACAAATTTGTTAGGCAGACAAAAACTGTCATCTCTCCAAATGGTTTTTGGTATCTATGTTTTTCAAGCTCAGAGAAAATAAGACATGCCAAAAAAGGAGCATCCGTGTTAATTTAAGCAAAGAAAATGATAGATTAAACAATAATCTGTGCTGGGTAGAGTGACCTATAATATCAATGACTTTGGAGAAAGGATTGCTTGAGGACAGGAGATAGAGACCAGCCTGAGCAGCATAGTGAGACCCCAGGTTTGCAAAAAATAAAAATAAAGAATATTCCAGCATGATGATGAACACCTGTAGTCCCAGCTTCTCAAGACACTGAGGCAGGATGACTGCTTGGGGAGCTGGAGGCTGCAGTGAGCTGTGTTTGTACCACTGGGCAACAGAATAAAATCCCACCTCTAATAAATATAAAAATAAGTAAATAAATAATCTGATGCATTATTCAAGGAAATAAAAAAGCAACTTTCATCATGTGGCCCTCAAATATAATTTTACCTCATATTGCCAACTTTTTTCTTTCTTTGAGATGGAGTTTCACTCTGTGGCCCAGACTGGAGTGCAGTGTCACAATCTCAGCTCACTGCATCTCCCCTCCCAGGTTCAAGCAATTCTCCTGCCTCAGCCCCCTCAAGTAGCAGGGATTACAGGCACCTGCCACCATGCCTGGCTACTTTTTGTATTTTTAGTAGAGAGGAAGTTTCACCATATTGGGCAGGCTGGTCTCAAACTCCTGACCTCAAGTAATCCACCCGCCTTGGCCTCCCAAAGAGCTGGGACTACAGGCATGAGCCACCACACCAGGCCTCATATTACCAACTCCTTAATGGTAGAGAACAAAACTAAATACATGTATGAACCATTTACATTCTAGATGACAGAAAGTGTAGTAGATTTTTCTTAAAAAAAAAAAAAATGGGAGATTGTAGTTGCTAATTTTATTATTTCTAAATGTGGAAAGTATATAAAGTATATTTTACACAATTATATTTTATATACAAGTATATAAAAATGGAGGACATTCTTTTAATGAGAGTTTTAAAAAATGTTATTATGTGTGCTACAGATAAATACACAACTATTTTCAAATGAAAAGCTTAAACTGTCTCCTGAAAATAATTGTGTCATTTTTAGTGATTCCCCAGTGAGTTTCAAATACTGTATGCTATCTGAAAAGCATTATAAATAAAACACTTTATCTTACTCATTCAACAAATAATTTATGCACTTTGCCACGCACTGTAATACTGAGTTCTGATTATGCTACATGGTTTAGTAAAATATATACCAATTTAAGGAATATGTATAAAAATGAGAGAAATGACTATTGACACTTAACCATGCAAAATTAAAATGAACACAAAGATAGAGAAAGAATATTGAAAGAACAAAAATTTAAAAAAATTAATCCTAATTAGAGAGATTAAGGAATCTGCAAACAGACACTAACATTAGATCTGGGTCACAGTGATAAATACAATGTAAACAGGCAAAGAAGAAACCAATAGCAGGGCTAGAAAACCAGGATGAGAAATTAGTATGAACAAAGACAGATACTTGAGAATCTCTAGCCTCACATAGTGCCCTAAGAAAGATAAAATGCAGTTATTATTTTTGTTGTTGTTTCCTCTGTCCCAACTCTACATCATAAACTGAAAATTATTTTATTGTGAATGATGTCACATCTCACCTTATTTATATTGTCATTTGTTATTTCTGTATATTAAGAAAGTGGGCTGAAATATTTTGAAGTTTTTTCATAGTTCACATTTGAACCAAAATAATAGTATTATTTATATCTTCCCTACTGTCGCTGATATATAACACATTATACATGCCATAAAAACACACTGTATGGTTCGTCAATTAAGTATCCTAATATTTGACTCCATCTATTAGGAGAAAGAATAGCAACTGAGTGCCTCCATAAATAAAATAAACCTTCTTGGCTTTAAGACTGACCAGCCTCATCAAAGACTGAAAACACATAAAACCAGAGTGAGCACAGACGTGTGGAAGGAAGTCTCACAAAGTGTGATGGGGTATATAGACCAGCATGGGTTTACTGAGTTTAGAATTCAACAATCCATTTCAAAAATCTCCCTGTTTTCTATTTTTTATCTTTTGGTACAACAGCTAAATAATGAAATTTCAAAGGAACTTGTAAATGTTTTGGTTTGGGTATTATGCTTTTTACAATTAATCCTACCAAATTAATTAGGATGCATAAAATACTTGATTACAAAACCACCTTATGTTAGTATATATAACACAAATACTTGGAAATAACATAAAACCTAACAATAGTTCATTGGCTAAATAAGTTATGGTATAATTTTACAATAACACACTATGCAGTTATAAAATCTGACAATGTATATACACATATTAGTTAGCTAGTGACATGGAAATTTTCATAATATGTATAAGTGATGCTTAGCATAGCTCCTTGCATATAGTGAGCACTTAATCCAGTTTAATTATTATATTTACTGTTGTCTGTTAGTAATAAGATGTTATGTTATATAAATACATAAATAATAAGCAGGTTTTATATATGTGTATACAGAATGGTCATAGAGAGATAAATAGCTATATATGTAACAACATATTAAGGGTTGTTATATTTAGGACATGATATTTTGGTAATTTAAAAACCATTCTTTTGAAATAAATTTTATAAATTTGCTATTGTAAACAGTGCCTCAATGAACATACGTGTACATGTGTCTTTATAATAGACTGATTTATAATCCTTTGGGTAACCAACCCAAATGCCCATTAATGATAGACTGGATAAAGAAAATGTGGCACATATACACCATGGAATACTATGAAACCATAAATAAGGAGGAGTTCGTGGCCTTTCATGGACATGGATGAAGTTGGAAACCACCATTCTCAGCAAACTGACGCAAGAATAGAAAACCAAACACCAAATGTTCTCAGCTATAAGTGGGTGTTGAACAATGAGAACATATGGACACAGGGAGGGAACATCACACACCAGGGCCTGTTTGGGGGGTGGGGGTGATAGGAGAGGGATAGCTGAGGATGGGGGGATTGGGGAAGGCTAATATTAGGAGTAATGCCTAATGTAGGTGACAGGGGAATGGATGCAGCAAACCACCATGGCACGTGTATACCGACGTAACAATCCTGCAGAATCTGCACATGGACCCCAGAACTTAGAGTATAATTTTAAAAAAAGAAAAAAAAGTTTAAATTTAAAAATTATTTTTTTATAAATGTCTCTAGACGTTTTCCAAGGTTACCAATATTTCCATATCACATTGACTCACTTCAAATTAAAATTCCTTCTAGACAAAACAGTGTTACATGGAAGCTTCACTTCCCTGTTGATTCATTAAATAAAGTCTTTAAGACCTGATGTTGCCAAAATGCCAGGTAAGATTTCATTAAAGACCACCTAAACTGTGAACATTTAATTTGCAATTATTTGTCTTCTTTCCTTGACCCACATTTCTCTAAATCATGTGTATGACCTCTTAATAAATCAATTTTATTTGGAAAACATACTCTCTGAGATTCTTTTAAATAATTTCAGAGACAAGTCTTCCAAACGGGCAATTCAGAAAGGTCACTCATAAGTAATTAACATTTAAACTTTATATTAATAAAGACTTCCTATCTTTTAATAAACTCAAAAAAATTAGGAGGTTTTCAGAAAATACCTCAGCTTTGCAATTCAAATATTTTGGGCACTTTTTTTTGCTAAGCATAGGTTTGATTTGCCAGTGGTAAAGAATTGTGCTATCCTTCTCCTCAAGTAATATCTAACTAAGTGCAGGCTCATAATTAAAAATAATAACAGCAATGAAGGTCTAAGTGAAAGTACATAAACTGGAGTTCCTCTACTGGTGAAATGTCCTTGCTGCATTAGCTGGGACTCTACGGACTCATTGTTCATTACAAAACTTCAAATCGACGTATTGAGACAAACTTAATAGCATTCCCAATTGTTCATATATTCTATCTTATCTCACAAAATCCATGAATATGCTACTCTTTGGACAGATTTCTTCACTTTTTAAAAATTTAAATACTTTCACTAGTGTTCTCATTAATCACTCCATGTCATATATTCAATTTAGTCTTACCTGTAAGAGCCATTTAGTTTGAGTTGTAAATCAATCTAACACCACACAATTGCGTAAGTCAACTTTTGCTAACTTAATTCTATCCATTACTGTTGCGCTAGATCCAAAGCAATGAATCCAAGAAATCACACGTTTGCAAATGTTATTTAATTCATTCATTTGCTTGTACACAGGCTACCTAAATCTCTCCAAGGGGTAAAAATAAAGTATCTTTTAAAATATTCTTCAGAGAATAAAATTACTCCTTCCTTCAGTAAAGGGCTTGGAACATCTCTTACATATGTTACACATTGAAGGAAATATAAGTCAACCAGCCCTGAGCCTATTAAAATCAAAACATATGCTAAGAAACTAGCAAGTAGAAAAGGACTTTAAGGACAGATAATAAGATCTGTCTTTATCTTGCTAATAATTTTCTTTCTTTTTAAAAGAGGTTCAACATCAAAAAAGTAAAAAAAAAAAAAAAAAAAGCAAATGAAAAAATCTTCATTTCACCCTGTCACACAACTCAGTTCTCTAATTTTTACTATTGTAATAATGTCACAGTCATCAAAACAATGACTAGAGGCTTCCTTCTAGATTCCTGCATTGGTCTTTTAATACAGAAAGATTTTTAAACTGTGATCTCTATCTTTCATAATAGAGTTCACAATGAGCTCTAAGAATTTGTCAAACTGTCAATCGATTTCAAAGATAACCTAACAAAGTTAATAGCTCTTATCTTCTGGATGATATCCTAATAACCAAGTATTGCACACTTTAGTGCCCAAAGCTGCTCTATTTGCCATGTTTTCTTCAGGAAAACACAAATGGCACATTCAATATGTAAATGATGCATTTGCAACAGGTGAAGGTTAAATCATACCAGGACCCAATGCTGAAATAAAGAATTTGAATAATTAAAGTGAAGTGAAAAGAGAGTCAAGTCATCACACAGCACAGTGAGGTACAAACATGATGAATGCAAAAGTATATCCAGTACTACATTGAGTTGCACATCGTAACTGAATTTCAGAAAAATAACATCCTTATTCACATTAACTTAATGATTTCATTTAAATTTTACTTGATTCTAATTTTATTTAAACTGCATTTGAAAATTTGTTCTGGTCTTATAATTGAATACACATTATAAACATTAGTGTCTAATTCATAATATAATGCTTTCATATTTGAAATATGATTATAATAAAAATGTGTAAGTAGTAGGATTTCAGGAAAACGTTTTTCTTTTAAAATAAGTTGAAAGCTAAGTCAGAAAAACACTGGACTACAGAAACAGGCCACCAATAGACAATAAGGTTTGCCAAATTCTAGGATCTAAAGCTTTGGTGAAGGAACAGGAAAGGGCAAATTAATACCTGTCAATTGCCTACTGTGGGCCTATTATGTCCCAAGCACTGTGCTAGGTACTGTTGTGATTAGCAATTTCATTTAATTCTCACATCAACACTGTAAGTCTGCTATCAAAGTGTTAATGTCCCCATACTGCGGAGGAAAACTAGGACATATAAAGATTAGGTGACTTCACCAAGCTCTCAACGTCATTAACAACAGCGCTGAGATTTTGGACCCTGATTTTATTTTTTCCACAACCCCATGTTCTCTTGCAAAGCAATTGCGTTGGCTGTCAATTTTCAGGTTAGAGAGTGCCCAAAATAAAAGGAATGTATAATGTGACAAGAATGTCTACAATAGTAAAGAAAAATCACATAGGTGAAGACAAAAATAATAGTGTGTGTATAATTTATATGTATATAAATTTTCACTCATAAAATTATCACTCTTCCAATTACTGACTTTTTGTTTTGTATATAAGTAAATGAGGCTGAGCAAGTTACATTGCTCAGAAGGAGCAGAGAGGGAATGATCAATCTTACTTGTTTAGGTCCAAAGGTAGTACTCCAGTTAATATGAGCAACCGTGACTCTCAATTAAGATTTCTTTAGGAAAATCAAGTGCAAGGTATGAACTTCCCCCATTAGGCAGAGGCTCGTCAAAAGTCCTTCACTCAGACAAAAGGCAGCTTGTCAATGGATGAATGAACAGGGAAATACTTATGAACACATTCAAAGAAATACACATTTTACAGGATGAATAGCCTTCATATATAAACCACACATTTTAGGTTGTTCATATATTGTTTACTGCTAATTATATTTTTTCTTAAAATTTTTTTAAAAGATACATTCTAAGATTTCTGAAAAAGAAGACTGACTGATTAGTATAATGTTTATTTGGGGTAAAACTAATTAAATTAAAACTAAATACAATCACAACTAATCCTAGTCCCTTTTGACAACATTTAGATGATATAAAGAATAAATCTATTTTAATGTTTTTGTCACATTCTACAAAGTAAATCTCACAGTTCATTTTTCTAATTATTAATAGACAGCCAAGAGGAAATGCTGATTATTAATGGAGTCAAGTACAAGACTACAGGCAGTTGTGAAAAGTGTGTCAGAAAGACTTGTGCTCAAATCGTATCTCAGTCACCAGTAGCTATGTGACTTGATCAAATTATTTACATTCCCTAAGCTTTAGGTTGCAGATCTGACTAGCACTTTCCTTGCAGGATGGTTATAAAAGATTTAAAATAAATACTTAACTAAAGGCCTAGATTGGCAAGAAGTCAATGTATGGTGAATATTATTATTAGTCAGATGATCATATTACTTTAAGCCTAAGACAAAACATAACAAATAAAAACTTTTGTTAAAGGAAAAAAGAGGCTTGACTATTAGGCCAATAGCAGTAAGATTTATCTGGGTCATCAAGCTCTTTCTCATTATAATCTCTCATACTTTCTTCTATTTACTACTATATCAAAGAAAGAAAAGCTGTGAAAACATGGAAAACAATGTGAAATAAAGTAGCTTTTAACATAAAGCAAGGAAAGCTGATGAAACAAAGACTATACAAAAGGATGGAAATATGAATTGTCAGCTTCGATGGATAAAAAGCTAAGTTTAAAATACCTACCTATAATATTTTTAAACTGATAACTTTAAATAATTATGAATGTTAATAGAAATATTATTAATCCATTTATTCATAAACTATTACCAAGATATAAGGGCACTGAAAAAGCCCAATCACTTTACCATGAGGCTTACTTTTGTTTGGACCAATTGAAATATTAAAATTGAGCAGCCCACCACTGGGAGAGGAGCAAAGCCTGGAAATAATTTATTAAACAGTAATTACTTTGAGCACTAATGGTGTACTTAGCTATTTCAGGTTTTGAATTATAGGGAGTGGAGGATGGAAAAATTTGGAGCTGGAAGATTCCTAAAGAAAGAGAAGTTTCAATATTGGCTATGGTATAATTTACAATTCATTATAGAACACATAAATGGCATTGGGAAAAGTGATTTTAAAAACTCATTAATACTCAAAATAATCTTAAAAATGTTCATTTGGGTGTGGAATCTTTAAGAAATATGAGTATTGACCTTACTTTGAGCTCATAGAGACAAACTGGCTTTGACCTTAATGTGTAGAAATGTTCTTATCATTTCTTGGATGAAACATGCTACCACATATACTTGCCTTCATGGTACTTAAAATCAAATAAATTGTAAATGACATTATTAATGATATTCTATGTGTAGAGTATAAAAACTCATAGAGAAGCGGATAAAGTAATTCAGTATTTATCTTTGCTTTCCTTAACAATTGCCTTCTTTCAACATTTATAATGACTTTGAAGTCTGGCAGATTTCTCAGTTTCTAAACAATGACAACATAGCCTTCTTTCTGGTGACAATTTGCATAGCTTCATTTATCAGTAGCATTATAACATATGAACCAAATGAGAACAATTATAGTAATGTTTCTGTTATCCAGCATTCACGTGGCTGGATATTTACACAAAATATAGTATTTTAACTAGAAGAAAAAAAAAATGTTTCCAAACAAATTCTGTAACACAAATGTGTTGGACTCTGCATGTCTCTTTCAAGAGAGCCCTCTGGGTTCTCAAATACAGTAGAGGACCTCTTATTGATAGACAAATTTTAAAGCAAATTCAGTCCTCCGGTTTCCAAGCTGACTGCAGAATTGAAGCAGAAAATTAAAAGAGATGTTTGTTATAATGACATACTAATATCCGTGAGCAAATCCAGTGGCTATGTGGGCAAACACATGAAGTAATGCTTGAAACTGTATCTCACATAATCACTGTCATTTTCCAAAGGGGCAAACAGTTGTAATGATTCAATAACTTTAGACAGCATAGTTGAATTAAAATAAAATGTGATTACAAATATTCAAAATGGGCATGGTGCCTAGAGTTGAGAATAATGTGTTATATACTTAAAAACTGCTACAAGAGTAGATCTTAAATGTTCTCAGCACCACCAAGGAAAATGATTAAATATGTGAGGTGATGGATGTGTCAACTAAGTTGATTTAATCATTTCACTATGCATACGTGTATCATACATATATCAAAACATCCTGTTATACACTAAATAATTTTATTTGTGAATTATATGTCAATAAAGCTGGGGGTAACCAATTATTTATAAAGAGGAGTGTGCTGGATAAGAAGCTCTTAGCCTTATCACATTTTATTCCTCTTAGAAAGAAAAGAAAGTATTTAGTGTAATTTTGATCTTTGTGTTTTAAAACATTGTTATTTTAAATAGCAAAGACTTTTTTAATATTTTTGGTATATGAATGACTGAATATTCATTATTTAGAAAATTTACTTAAGAGACAGAGCCTGATATTCAACAAGAAAAAGAAGAGGATAATTACTGGGTCTGTATTTAGTGTTAAACATTGTACTAATACTTTTTGTATACTTTCTAATTTAATTCACACAATATTCTTATGAGGTAAGTATTATTACTTTGTTTTGGAAAGAAGAAGTTACACCACAGAGAAGTCAAGTAATTTGTATAAAATTACATATTCAGCAAGTAGTAGAACCAAATCCAGTCTTTCTCATACACTGGGTCCTCTGTACAAATGTTCTTTATCTACTCATGGTCTTTTTATCCCACCTCCACATAACAGGGTTCAAGTAAAATAGGTCAATCATTCAAATGTTTTTTAACCAATATTAAAATTGGATTATGTTTTGACATCTGTATTTTATCACCACATATATACAAGTTTACATATGTTTTTGATTTCCTAAGTTATATTAGGTTTGCATCTTTCAAGATGGTATCAAACAAACTATCTCTATAAACTAATTCCAGAACGGAACTAGAATGGATTCTAGTTCATATTCTCTTTCTCTCCATAACTGTGAATTTGTACTGTTTTCTGCACTACTGATACTTGCCTAAAATGTTCTTGATTGCAGTATATTTTAAATTCACAATTGCTCTATTTTTTATCTTCTGCAATAATTTTCCTTTTTCCTTGCATATTCTATATTTTTAGTTTATGACTAATTCATCTGTGGATGACTCAAGAATTCTGTTTTATTCTGGCACATCTGAAATAATTTTTCTTCTTTTGAGATCACCATAATATATATTCAAATTTCATTCTCTAAATGTCACCACTGAAGGCCGAAATTATTTACTCAATTTTGTTTTGTTTTTAAATACCAGAATTTTGGTGCCAGTGTACTTAATTTAAAATATTTTTATAATGCAAAATAATTTTTAATCAAGTAATACAAGGGTGCCCACATTAATTGTATTTTCATAAAACCCAAACATACCACATGCACCAATATTATCCTAACATGGCTCCTGGAGATAACAGTAGAGAAAAATAGGTCAAAATGATACCAGAAATATTGAAGCAAATAACTTTTAAAAGTTATGTGTATTTTAGCTGCATACGTGGGCCACAAAGGAAGGAATCATGATCATTCTTCTTTAGTAATTCTCACTTGGCCTTTTAACAGATATTTACCAGATACCTTCATGTCCCAGCATTATCCTAAACCAAGTAGCTCACATTTTAAAACAGATGGGCAAACACAAAACTTAGAATAATTATTCTAATGTTATTAGAATAATATTCTAACATGTTTGTATGCGCATGTTTGGTGAAACAATATGAGCACACCTGACATTTAGTAAATAATGAATAAACAAATGTTGAGAAGTAGAAAAGAAGTACCTGATGTCTAAAAAATACTTCTATTAAGAAGTAATATCTTCCTAGTTGAAAAAATGAGTCAGAGGAGCATTGCAAACAATGGCTGAAGGTACAGAAGTGAGAAGTAGGAGGCCATGTGCAAATAACTGTACATAGGCTGAGGTAGCAGTAGTTGAAAGATCAAAGTATGTAACATGAAGAGTGAAGGATTCAATAATAAAAGGAGCCAGATTGTAAAATGTCTTTTATATTATGTGTTATCTTGCTCGAATATCATTCAATGAAGCTTACTGATTTCTCTCACACCTTAGTGCCCTACTTTTAAACTTCATGCTCTTAACACAAAATTAAATATGGCTACCCAAATGCATCAGATTCAGTCTTCTATTAGTGTCCAGGCATTAGGAGATGTACTCCATAACTCTGCAGAAGAAACCAATTTTAATTTTCTTTGTGCTGTAGTGTCTATTTGCAACATTATTTAAGTGGCCCATTTTTTCCTGATTTGTAATCAGCTCACATAGTGTGATCTCATCCCAGGTTCATGTTTTTTTTTTTTCAGCCTCCAGGAACAATCAATTTTTTTCATCATTTGCTTGGGGAAAAGAAGACTTTTGGATGGAAATAGTGATGGGAGAAAGAGCTCCCATTATACAGTTTTATCTTTTGAACGATAATGGCTTACTACTCACAATTAAAATAAAAAATAAAACTGAGCTGTAATAAAAATAGATACAGATAATCCTAATATGATGCACAATTGATAAAATATTCACACAGGGAAAAATTAATTCAAGTAACTTTGAAATACAACCTGTTGACTATAAAACCTATGAGAAGTATAGCTTAAAAATAAAAACTGAAAAACGATATTGAATTTTCATTAGTTGATTTCTTGGTAATGGTCTTGGTGATGCAATTCTGAAACTACTCTGGGTATATTTAAAAAATGACTAAACAAAGATATTTTGATAAATAAGAATATTCACTATAGAAAGAGAGAAATACAAATATCAAATGGAAGAAGATGAGAGACAACCTTGTAGTGCTGAATTTCATTTGAGGCAATCAATATGAACACATTTGCACGTGTACTCATATGTGACAATGTGTAAGGGCACACTAACATTTTTTTCCACAATTCTATCTTTGAAAGAGTCAGAACACAAACAAGCAAGAGGGAATAAAGACTCGGAACTTAGATCTAAAAGGCATTTTCTACTAATAAAAAACAAAGATTTTTTGAGAAAAGGATGATTTCTGTCTGGGGGACAAAAAAAAAGTACAAGGAGATCTTGGAGCACCTTAATGTGCCATTAAATAAGAAAATGCTCAAAGTCTAATGGGGACATGTGAAAAAGATACAGAGGCCAGTTTAAAGGCAACCCCATTAACAAAATTGAAACCCTTTAAATATCAAAAATAATAATGAAATTAATAGAACACATTTGAATTTAAAGAAATAAACTATATATACATAATAATGAGAGAGAGAAAGAGAAGGGAAGGGTCTGGTAAGATGTTAATGAATGGAGAATTTGGTAAGGGATATATAAGTATATATTGTACCATTCTTTCAATATTTTCTAGTGTGATTTGTGTTTTTCAAAACAAAAACAGACCAGAGGGAAATACTATTTGAATAGCCTCATTCATCCTAAATCCCAGATAAAGACATCCATTATCTAGTTCCTTCTTCTGGGCATGAAAATTGCAGTAATGACTGGCTCCCCGGTCGCTCCCAACACCAGTTTCTAGTCTTATGTCCCTCAAAGGTTCTCCTAAAATTATACATTCATAAATCAAATATGAGCCTCTCACCCAAGAATACTTTCAGTGGTTCTGTTGCCCTATGGAAAGACTTTTAAGCTTAGTAAAGCATTTAAGAGCTTTCATTGGATAATATGACCTAGATTTATCATTTTCCTGTAAAATGACAGTGTTAAAATTAAAAAAACATAATGGGACACAACTGAACTTTGAAATTACTTTGATGTTTTGAGTTGAATTGGTTTCGACAATATTTTATCTGCTTTTATAGAACCTCAACAACTACGTTTCCAGATCATTTATCTCACATCTATTATTTTTTTTGTTCTAATAAACTGCAGGAAACAAAGTAGAAGGCCAGGCCAAAAATTTTGGAGCAACGCATCCATCGAGCAAGCAACTCTAATTGTTCTGTTAATATGGCACCATTTCTTTAATCCTTACAATTGCCTAGGAAGCCAAGGGCAAGTGACCCCATATGGGTACATTATTGATATTGTTATTAATAACTGTTATTACTCTGAGGCTTAGAGATTAACTGATGCACTCTGCCTAACAGTGCTTCACATAGGTGTCATTAGTAAAGAATTACTGAACTCTAAGACCAATATTATCTCTTCTCTCATGTATTAGGCAATTCCTTTTGATGTCTATGCAGTTTTACAATTTATAGTAGTCATTTAATCAAACCTAACTCATTTTTGAAGATTATATTCCAGAACAGTTCTCCGGACATCTATAAATCACACAAAATTTATCCAAGTTTTCCTTCTTTTTTTTTTTAATTATATTTTAAGTTCTGGGGTACATGCGCAGATAGTGCAGGATTGTTACATATGTATACACATGCCATGGTGGTTTGCGGCATCCATCACCCCGTCATCTACATTAGGTATTTCTCCTAATATTAGCACTCCCCAATCCCCCCCACACCCTGCTATCCCTCCTCTAGCCTCCCTACCCCCAAAGAGGCCCTGGTGTGTGATGTTCCCCCTCGCTGTATCCATGTGTTCTCATTGTTCAACACCCATTTACAAGTGAGAATGTGTGGTGTTTGGTTTTCTGTTCTTGTGTCCATTTGCTGAGAATGATGGTTTCCAGCTTTATCCATGTCCCTGCAAAGGACATGATCTCATCCTTTTTTTTAATACATATATTTTATTGTGTTTTAGGTTTTTGGGTACATGTGAAGAATATGCAAGATTGTTGCATAGGTACATACATGGCAATATTGTTTGCTGCCTTCCTCCCCCATCACCTATATCTGGCATTTCTCCCCATGTTATCCCTCCCCAACTCCCCACCCCCTGCTGTCCCTCTCCTAGTTCCTTCTCACAGACTCCAGTGTGTGATGCTCCCCCTCCCTGTGTCCATGTGTTCTGGAATACTATGCAGCCATAAAAAGGATGAGATCTCATTGTGTCGATACCTCCCCTCCCCTGTGTTGAACAATGAGATCTCATCCTTTTTATGGCTGCATAGTATTCCATGGTGTATATGTGCCACATTTTCTTTATCTAGTCTATCATTGATGGGTATTTGGGTTGGTTCCAAGTCTTTGCTACCATAAACAGTGACACAATGAACATATGTGTGTATGTGTCTTTATAGCAGAACGATTTATAATCCTTTGGGAAATTTATCCAAGTCTCTCTCTATACATTAACTTCACAATTAGCGGCAATCTGATAATCTTATTCATTTTCAACATTTCTTCTACCATAGAAATGCTCCTAATTCTGAAATTTGAAAGTCTAGGTCTGACTGTAATGGCTAATTTTCTATTGTACATATCTATGGAAGCATATTGCTACTACTCACTCATAACTTTCCAAAACAAATACCAAGCTTATTGTCCTCTCCTGAAAATTTGCCTTCTTCTGTAATTTCCTTATCAGTTAATGATATACTATCAAGCTCCCAAGTGGGAACTCTTGTTGCCTTGTAGAACCTTTTCCTTCCCCACCATCAACACAAAGTAGCTTAGTGTAGGAGAAATAGCAAAAGAACAGGAGTTGATTTTAATAATATTGAATTTGCTTTTACCTCACATATAGGTTTCAATTATCATTTGTATATCCAGATCTCTCTTTTTGTTCTAACAAACTACAGTATGCAATGTAGTGGTCCAGAGATAGGGGACTTGGCATCCATAGCTACAAATTCACATTCTCCCTATGTGTTCAACCAACTGAGCACAGGTCCTGAATTGTTTTGGCCCTCAGTTTTGTTTCTCTTTTCTGAAATGAGTATGACAAACCTTACCTCAAGAAGTTGTGAATAATACACATGGATAATCAATGTCAAAGGCTTGGTACTTTAATAGTATTTGGCAGAAAATAGATGATCCTAAAGTTGTGTGGCCTAAAGCAGGACACATTTGAGCTGCATCTTGAAGGATAAGTTGGCTGTTGCTATGACCTCATGAAAGGACTTTATTAGGAGGGGGAAATGAGAAGTTTACTTTGGGAAAAGAACAAATGATGTAGAAGCAAACAGGCTAAACTTGAAGCCAGAAAGATAGAGAGAAGCCACATTATAAGGAATTTCCTATGGCAAACTAAGGATTTTGGTGCTAGACAATCAATAATTGTTTGTAAGACAGAAACATAATGGAGTTTCGTGTGTGTGCATGTGTGTGTTTGGGTCACAGTGGGAGAATTAAATAGTTGTTAAATGATTCCTTTATTAAATATACTTCAAGTATGCAACATGATGTTTTGATATACATTTACATAGCAAAATGATTACTAGAGCCAAGCTAATAAACATGTCCATCATCTCACATAGTTAGTTACCTTTTTTGTGTGTATGGTAAAATTATCTAAAATCTACGTACTTTTTTTTGTTGTAAATTTCCAGTTTATGACTCAATTTAATAATTATAGTTCTCATGCAATATACTCAAGCTCTATATGTCTTGTTTTTTTAAAGAAAGATAGTAGTATGTGGTTTATAAAAAATATGCTGGATTACAAAGCTCTTAAAACAAAGACCAAAATTCACTAGGATAATTAGAATTTGTCAATTAGCCATCTTTGACAAACCCACAGCCAACAACATACTGAATCAGCAAAACCTGATATCCTCCTTGAGAACTAGAACAAGACAAGGATTCCCAGTCTCACCAATCATATTCAATATAGAATGGAAGTTCTAGCCAGAGCAACAAGGCAAGAGAAAGAAATAAAAGGCATCCAAATAGGAAAACAAAAAGTCAAACTATCATTCTTTGTAGATGAGATGATCCTACGTCTAGAAAACCAAAAAGAATCCACCAAAAGGCTCCTGAGACTGAAAAATAACTTCAGTAAAGTTTCAGGATACAAAATCACTATACAAAAATCAGTAGCATTTTACACACTAATAACATTCAAGCTGAGATCCAAATTAAGAATGCAAACCCATTTACAATAGCCACACATCCACAAAATGCCCAGGAATACATATAACCAAAGAGATTAAAGATTTCTACACAGACGATTACTTCAAAACACTGTTAAAAGAAATCATAGATGACACAAAACAAATGTAAAAACATTCCATGCTCACTGATTGAAACAATCAATATTATTATAATGGCCATAACGCTCAAAGCATTCTATAGATTCAATGTTACTCTTATCAACTTTTTGCAGAACTATAAAAATGTATTCTAGCATTCATATGGAACCAAAAAAGAGCCTGAATACCCAAAGCAATTCTTTTTTATTTTTTTTATTGCATTTTAGGTTTGGGGGTACATGTGAAGAACATGGAAGATTGTTGCATAGGTACACACATGGCAGTGTGATTTGCTGCCTTCCTCCCCCATCACCTATATCTGGCATTTCTCCCCATGCTATCCCTCCCCAACTCCCCCACCCCCCCACTATCCCTCCCCTTTTTCCCCCCCCAACAGACCCCAGTGTGTGATACTCCCCCTCCCTGTGTCCATGTGTTCGCATTGTTCAACACCCGCCTATGAGTGAGAACATGCGGTGTTTGATTTTCTGTTCTTGTGTCAGTTTGCTGAGAATGATGGTTTCCAGGTACATCCATGTCCCTACAAAGGACACGAACTCATCGTTTTTGATGGCTGCATAATATTCCATGGTGTATATGTGCCACATTTTCCCTGTCCAGTCTATCATCGATGGGCATTTGGGTTGGTTCCAGGTCTTTGCTATTGTAAACTGTGCTGCAATGAACATTCGTGTGCATGTGTCCTTATAGTAGAATGATTTATAGTCTTTTGGATATATACCCAGTAATGGGATTGCTGGATCAAATGGAATTTCTATTTCTAGGTCCTTGAGGAATCGCCCCACCATCTTCCACAATGGTTGAACTAATTTACACTCCCACCAACAGTGTAAAAGCGTTCCTATTTCTCCACATCCTCTCCAGCATCTGTTGTCTCCAGATTTTTTAATGATCGCCATTCTAACTGGCGTGAGATGGTATCTCAATGTAGTTTTGATTTGCATTTCTCTAATGACCAGTGATGATGAGCATTTTTTCATATGTTTGTTGGCTTCATGTATGTCTTCTTTTGTAAAGTGTCTGTTCACCTTCTTTGAAGAACTGGAAAAAACCACCTTAAACTTCATATGGAACCAAAAGAGAGCCTGCATAGCCAAGTCAATTCTAAGCAAAAAGAAAAAAGCTGGAGGCATCACACTCCCGGACTTCAAACTATACTACAAAGCTACAGTAATCAAAACAGCATGGTACTGGTACCAAAACAGAGATATAGACCAATGGAACAAGACAGAGACCTCCGACGCAACACAACACATCTACAACCACCTGATCTTTGACAAACCTGACAAAAACAAACAATGTGGAAGCGAGTCCCTGTTTAATAAATGGTGTTGGGAAAACTGGCTAGTCATGTGCAGAAAGCAGAAGCTGGACCCCTTCCTGACACCTTACACTAAAATTAACTCCAGATGGATTAAAGACTTAAACATAAGACCTAACACCATCAAAACCCTAGAAGAAAATCTAGGCAAAACCATTCAGGACATAGGTGTAGGCAAGGACTTCATGACCAAAACACCAAAAGCAGTGGCAACAAAAGTCAAAATAGACAAATGGGACCTAATCAAACTCCACAGCTTCTGCACAGCAAAAGAAACAGTCATCAGAGAGAATCGGCAACCAACAGAATGGGAAAACATTTTTGCAGTCTACCCAAAGCAATTCTAAGCAAAAAGAACAATCTAGATGTATCACATCTTCTGACTTCAAACTGTACAATGCTACAGTAACCAACACATCAGGGTACTGGTACAAACACAGAAAGCAGACCAATGGAACAGAATAGAGAATTCAGAAATAAAGCTGCACACCTACAGCCATCAAATATTCAACAACATTGAAAAAAGTAAGCAATCAGGTAAGGACTCTCTATTCAATCAATGTTGCTGGAATAGCTGGCTAATCATATGCAGAAGAATTAAACTGGACTCATATCTTTACTGTATTCAAAAATTAACTCAAGATGGTTTAAATATTTAAATGTAAGACCTCAAAGTTTAAGGATCCCAGAAAAAAAGCCTAGGAAACACCATTCTGGCATCAAACTTGGGAAAGAATTTATGACTAAGTCCTTAAAAACAATTGCAACCAAAACAAAAATTGACAAGTCAGACCTAGTTAAACTAAAGAGCTTCTGCACACAAAAGAAATGATCGACCAAGTAAACAGCCTATCAGAATGGGAGAAAATATTCACAAACTATGCAGCTGACAAAGGTCTAGTATCCAGAATCTATAATGAACTTAAACAATTCAACAAGCCAAAAATGAATAATCCCATTAAAAAGTGCGTGAACGGCATTATCAGATACTTCTCAAAAGAAGGCATACTAGAAGCCAACAAATATGAAAAAATTGTTAACACAAATCATCAGAGAAATGCAAATCAATATCATAATGAGATGCCATCTCACACCGGTCAGAATTGCTATTACTAAAAAGTCAAAAAACAAAAGATGCTGGCAAGGCTGCGCAGAAAAGGGAATTCTAATACACTGTTGGTGAGAATGGAAATCAGTTCAGCCACTGTGGAAAGCAGTTTGGTGATTTCTCAAAAAACTTTAAGCAGAGCTATCACTCGACCTAACAATCCCATTACTAGGTATATATCTAAAACAAAACCAATTTTTCTACCAAAAAGACACATGCACTTGCATGTTTTTGCAGCACTATTTACAACAGCAGAGACACAGAATCAATCCAAGTGCCCATTAAAACTATGTTCTTTGCAGCATCGTGGATGCAGCTAGATGCTATTATCCTAAGTAAATTAATGGAAGAAGAGGAAACCAAATACTGCGTGTCTCACTTATAAGTGGGGGCTAAACATTAAATACCCATGGACATAAAGTTGGTGACGATAGAAACCCAGGACTATTAGAGTGAGGGTAAAGGGGGAGAAAGAGCTGAAAATCTTTCTAAGTCATCTCTTCTGGATCTGTCCATGTAAAGTAATCAATTATTTTAGAGACCAATTTATGTTTTGTGCTTTTGACGCTTTCAAAAAAAAATTTTAGGGGGTTACTTATTCAATCTGTCCTCCCTGCAGGATTCGGGGGAAACTGAAAGCAGAATGGCATTCACATTACTGACAGAATGCCAGTCAATGAAACATTATCTCCTGGAGCATTCTAAATCTAACCGCTTTATTATTTTTTGTGCTTTAATCAGAGTGAGAATGTTTACCTATGGGGAAAGTCTTTGCATGGGTAGACTCACTGAAGACTCTAACAAGTCTATCAGTAGAAAGCTTTTGGCTTTAAAAATGGATTGAACATATTGAATTTTTTAAACAAAGAACTAGAAAACACATGATAGGCTGAACTTTCAATAGTATGACTAAATGAGAGGTTGTAATGAGAACTGTGAAAAAAATGATTCCCTTTGACTGCGTCACTTATTAGACCTCACATGGCTTAAATAATTTCCCCATTTTATCTTACCTCCTGCATTAATATTTTGCTGTTCTTGCATGTTAATGTTTATAGAAATCTCTATTTTGGGTATGTTCATTTTTTCTGTTGGAATATTTGCTGAGTTAACTCTGGTTACTTTAAACATTTCCAAAAAGCATATTTACTTGCATGCCAATGCCTTTCACATAGAGATAAATGCAAAATCCTCTCTAGGACAATAAAGTCACGCAAAGCTTCACATGCCCACTCAAATGTTGTACTTACAAATATGCACCATGGAGGTTTAAGTATCTAAAATGTGTTCTTTTTACCACTGTGTCCTTGAATTATTTTTTTTTTCCTATTGTCCCTTTCATACTCTTTGCCTGGTGAACTCATTATTCAAACATCACCTCTAAGTATTATATTTGCTAACTAACAACTTATCTGTTGGTGTAGATTTAGTTGATTATTAAAATAACGTAATCCTTTATGACTAGAAGAAATAATCCACTTTCCTGGGTTGGCGAGAGGGCTCACCAGGGCTTCTGTCCACTTACTGTGCAACATTCGTCAGAGCTAAAGAAAAAGCAGTAAATAAATATTTACTATGTTTAAAGTTCAAGAAGTTTTAACTTCTTTCCTGAAACTACTATTATATAAATAATTTGCACAGTGTGAAGATGTCCCTTGGAAACAACTGTAATAAGAACAAACAACCTCTGGAGTCAGAAGTGGCAAATTGGATAGTACAGTCATTGGCTTTCAAATGTGGTAAGCAGAAACTGAAATTCCTTGGAAATGCCTCAGAGGTGATTGGGAGAGTGGAAGGAAAATGGAGGCCAAAAGGATAGGTGGAGGAGAAGAGAATGGAGCTTGGGACACCCTAACGTCATCTCAGCCAGAGAAGTCCCAAGTTTATCTGCTTTACATAATGGCTTTCTTTATGACAGTCATTTCTTAAAAAGAAAGAAAACAAGAAAGCTGGTTTTCTTTTTTTTTTTTTTTTTTTTTTTGTATGTTAACTTTGAAAACTACTGGTATAAACATTCTTACTGTCCAAATTAGTGTTTTAAAGTGTTAAGAACTTTATTCTGCAATTAATGGATATCAGATATTGGTATTCAAAGAAGTTTGAGACAGGTGCAGGTTTCTTTAATTAAGCTCTCAGTGTGGTTCAAAAAAGACAGGTGGCTGCAGTTTCAGTGCTTTGGTCAAGGATGGCATGTTGCTTTCAGTTTCCACTGTCATCCAATGACTAGAAATAAACTTTTAACAATGACACTGAAAAATGAAATGGTCATAATATGTCCTTCTTTTACACCTGTATGAAGTTCACCTAACAGAAGAAAGCATTGTTTCTTGGTTAACTTAGGTATAACCTGGCTAAATGCAAGGGTTCAATTTTGAGTCTTCATGAAGTTCCCAGAAGTTTTATGAGTCTTTAGTATGTAAAGACCATTCCTGATTTCCTGTATGCTGTCCAACTTACATTCACACATCCTTGTCTATTTTCACCATTAGCAATAGACTAATTTTCAAAAGAAAATATGAAATCAAGAAAGCTACTGCTCTCCTATTATGTCCAAATATTAGATTCCAAAGAAATAAAATTAATTATGAAAATAATCCAAAATGCGGACTAAAAGGATAAGATACGGACCTAAGAAAATAGTACAAAGAAGGAAGAAGAACAGTCAAAGGCAAGCGCAAATACATTAATACAGGAGCAAAATAGAAGAGCGATTGTGTTCAAAAGAGGCAACAGATGAGAAACAAAAAATGGTCACGTCCTAATTTTAAATCTGGAAGGATATTACTGTGTGACCTGACTAAACATGAAGCCCAGAATGTCTTGCTTTGCTTCCTCTTTACTGTCTGGATTTAAGGTTAATATACAGATACTTTATTTTCTGATTGTCCTCTGAAGTCACTCCCCTAGATGTACAAGCAGTTTCTGATGACTAAGTGTAGGATTGTATAATAAAAGCACAGTGGTTAAGGCATCAAACCCGGATTTTAGTCCCAGTGTTGTCCAGAGGGAACCAACCTTATTTCACCATGAGCTCACATTCTTTCACAACCTTTATTGCTGTGCTCGTCTACCTTTGTGCTCCCACAGCTCTGGATACCTTCCATCAACATAATCCTCACACTGTACTGCATTTGCCTGCTCAGTATGTCCCTTTCATTACTGTAAATTCTTATGAAGGCAATACTTTGTTCTACTTGATTCCTATTACATACCCAGTATGCTTCTCAGTTTTGAAATACAGTGGATACTAAATAAACATTTGTTAAATGAACGCATTTCACTGTAGCACATACAACCATGAAATATTATCCTAGTTGAAGAAATACTTCAAGTAATTGACCAGATTAATGGTTGAGACTGAGACAGTGTTTCATGGGCAATTTATGAAGCAATAGTTTTGTTGTTACAATATACAAAATGTAAAAATAATAAAGCATAGACTTTTAAAGCAAGTTAACGTAAAACTTAAGGAAACTTTTGAAATATATTATTTTTAACATTATTATAAATGCATGAAACGTGTTATCTACAAAGATACTCATTGCAATATTTTCTAAATAGCAAAAAATGTATTCAATACCCATACCATACAATAAGAATACAATCATTAGAAACAAATTTTAGGAGACTAAAATGATATATACATCATTATAATCAATATTTAATTTCTTTGTTATCTATTAGACACCATTAAGGACAACTACTCTTTCTCATTTATATTTTATATCTGTGTTTAGATATGTTCTATGCTGCACTGTTGATTTAAAAAAATAGGTAACTGAAAATATTTCTAAACAAAGCCCATTAAGAGATATTTGTGTGATGTGTGTGTGTGTGTGTTTGTGTAACATATGCACAGAATGGGAAATAAGTCAAAAAGTGTGAGATAATACTATTAGTATTTTCTAGGAAATTTTTAGCTTTTTTTTTCACTCAAAAATACCTTCTTAAACATTTGCACCAACATATTAATAAAAAACAGAACTAGAAAATAACATACAAACTACTGAAAATAATACAAGCTTTAATAAAGTGAGATCCTTTGACATGTGAAAGTTCATTGTTAGAATGGCAAATAGAAGTGCAAGACTAAGAAATTAGAAAAAAGCGTTTAAAAAGCTATCAGGTACTCCTCCCAGATAGTCCAAAATGTTATCCTCTCCTTACTACAAGAAAACTCTCTGCTTAGGTCATTATTTGCTGTTGGAGTACCCACCCAAAAAGTTATTTTGTAGCAAAACAAGTTTTATTGCTATCACTGACCAGAATTTTTGCCTCACATGTCTGACTCAAATTCAAGTGTGATTCCAATTCACAGTTTTGTTGTTAGGATCAAGGGAGATGCTACTCATGAGAGAAACTGTACATGTATAAATGCATAAATCAAATGCCATTATACTCCAGTTTTTTGAGACCACCAATGCTGGCAAAGAACAAAGACTAAAAACCAGAAAATAAATTTATCTAGCAGACAGAAATCAGTCTAGGAATTTTTACTTCACAATTTCTTTTTCTCAAATGGCAGGCATGCATGCATGTGCACTTCTGTGTGTGTGTGTGTGTGTGTGTGTGTGTGTGTGTGTGTGTGTGAGAAAGAGAGTATATGCATCAGTTTTTAAAGCAATGAATAGAGGTCTGTGTATTTCATTTCTGCTATGCAGGAAAAACTGTGCTGACTTCAAACCTGAAAGAGAGTGGTTAACATTTTCAGAATCAAGGCCCATTCCAGAGCAGCCTCTGCTTTTAAAATGTTTTATTGAAGAACTATGAGGTAAGAACTAATGTTGAAGTATAAGACAGTTATTTTGGAGTTAAATGGGGTATTGACAAATTAGCTGCTGGGAGGTATGATAAGTTAAAGGGGAAGAACTTTTGAATACCAGGAAACTCTGGGCCTCCTTGCAAGTGTGCAGGTTAGATGGCCTGTGTGCCATGGAGCCTGCTGAATTCTCTATTTTGCATTGGACAGTAAGAGCTGATGTGTCTTGCATTTGCTTTTCCCATTTATCAACCTCAACAATGGCTCATATTATTTCCTTGGGTTGATGGTTCAAAAGAGAAGGAACATAGTATAGTAGATACAGTGTGAGTTTTTGGTCAGAGAAACACTGTCTTATTTAACAGAGGAGAGACAATAGCAACCTGTTTATCCCAAGTCTCAGTTTTATTTCTATGAATTGTAAACAACAATGTCTATAGTGCAGGGATCTTGTAAGGCTAAAGATATTTCAAGTACAATTGTTGGAACATATTAAGTGCCCAGCAAATTTCATCATAGTTAACTAATTACTGATTCTGACCTGGGCATCTGTCTGCATGTGTATGTTTGTGTGCAGTGTATATTTATACATGATTAAACAAACTATACAATACTTTGCTTCTTAAGCATGGGTTTCATTCAGTCTGTTTGCTTTTGACTGCTCCATATTGACTGTTCTGGCTACTGTTTAGTTTATGAAACAAAGAAGACACTTCAGGCAGAATTATCTTTCTGAAATGCAATTCTGTTCCTGCCACTCTTCTCCATATATCTCATGTCCCAGCCAATTTCTCAAGTGTCAGCTCTCAGCAAAATCTCACTCTCTTTCACCACATGCACATACACACAAATGCACACACTCACACATCGCTATAATGCACCATGCTCTCTGCTTTTTCTTCCAGCTAACTCACACCCTGTCTCCATTTCCTAGGATGCCAATCTCTGCTACTTCTCTGAAAATCTCCTATATATCTTTCAGGTTTTCTCATTGAAACCTTTTTCTGACCTCCTGGACTCTCTACCATGCCCGTATAGCTCTCTGAACTTCCAACTGTCACTCAGTAGCACTGGATGGATTGTAATTCCTGTTCATTTGTATGTCTCATAAGCTGGCCTGGAGGCTGCACAAGATCAGAGCTTTTCTCCCCTCTCCCACCATCTCATTATTGGTGAGTTGTACAGTAAATGGTATTGTTATGCATTCAATGAATATTGGTTGAATGTTCTGATGCAAAATTCATATTCCAAAACATAAAGAAAAATTTCTGCCATTAACTTCTCAGTACCTCCTACTACCTCCTGTAAATTCCATTAGTAAGTTAAAAAGCTGAATGCAGAAAGAGAGCTTTTTTTAATCCCCAGCAATGCTAATGTAGAAAGTAACAGGGTTTTCGATAATGTCAGTATTTTTATTTTACTCTCAATATGTATGTATAGAAGAAATCAAATAATGGGTATCCATTTTAAAAATACATCAGAATAATTTATCTTCAGCCTTGAGAATCACTTCCATTTCTTAAATGAGGAAAAAAAGGGAAAAGAAAACAGGAACAGATGTCTATTTCCATCCATTATCCCATAATTGTTTTTATCTATAAAATATATTTTAAAAGGAATAGAGACAAGATGGTAAGAACAATAAAATGTAATAGTTATTCTACTTGAGTTTGGATGATGGAGGATGATTCTTCCCTCTGTTTTTCTAAACTTTCTATAATGTTAAACTATCTTTAAAGTAATGAATAAAATGAATAGAGAGTGAAGAAAGCAATAATCCTTCTGAATTACCTTCATTTATTATGCTGCAAAGATAGTGAAATAAAAACCCTGTTATTACAGATCAAATTCATTGCGGTCTATTACCATACCTTGAAGTTTGTAAGACTCGTGTTTATTGTTTACTGATTGAGATTTAAGAGAAAGGATCAAGAAACAAATATCAACGTTTCGCTTTTTTTAAATTCATGCATTAATTTTAATGTATAGACGTCTCCACACACTTGCACGCATACACACACTCTCTGCCAGTAGATTAAAACCCCGTAACATAGAATTGGGCAGATAATAGGATCTCATCTAAGACCTGGAAAATGACTAATTGGTTTCTTTAAATTGCAACAGCGTACTTTATCATATATTTTTCTTTCTTAAGACAGTATCTTCCAAGAAGCAAAAGAAGGTACATGAAGCAGAAATGTAAGCCAAATATATACACTCTGATGGCTCCTTAAAGTCACATATTCTTTTTTTTTTTATTTTTTTTTATTTTTTTATTTTTTTTTATTGCATTTTAGGTTTGGGGTACATGTGAAGAACATGGAAGATTGTTGCATAGGTACACACATGGCAGTGTGATTTGTTGCCTTCCTCCCCCATCACCTATATCTGGCATTTCTCCCCCATGCTATCCCTCCCCACTTCCCCACCCCCCACTATCCCTCCCCTCTTCTCCCCCCCACAGACCCCAGTGTGTGATACTCCCCTCCCTGTGTCCATGTGTTCCATTCTTCAACACCCGCCTATGAGTGAGAACATGCGGTGTTTGATTTTCTGTTCTTGTGTCAGTTTGCTGAGAATGATGGTTTCCAGGTTCATCCATGTCCCTACAAAGGACACGACTCATCGTTTTTGATGGCTGCATAATATTCCATGGTGTATATGTGCCACATTTTCCTGTCCAGTCTATCATCGATGGGCATTGGGGTTGGTTCCAGGTCTTTGCTATTGTAAACTGTGCTGCAATGAACATTCGTGTGCATGTGTCCTTATAGTAGAACGATTTATAGTCTTTTGGATATATACCCAGTAATGGGATTGCTGACCTCTTCTAAAACATAAAACCACATGAGCCTGCACCCTCATTTGTTTCCTCTGCCCTTGCCCTGGGCACTACAGCAGAGCTCCATGTGCACTCTGGCCACCCCTATCAGACAAGCACATCTCCTTCGTATCCACAGTATCAACATTGCCTATGATGGATACTTAATCCTAATATCTATGCTGCTGTATCACATAATTTATGAAGAAAAAATCCAAGGTATCATTTAATAAAGAAAGAAAAAATTACAAAAGAATGATACAATTGAATGCTCTGTACTGCTAAAGATATTTCAAGCAGTCATTTGCATAGGACTTTTATAATATAGCATCTTGTCTTACAAGGTTTTAAGAGAAGTATTTTACCCAAATTTGCATGTCTTCTGACCATAGCAAGGATAAGAAGCTTCTGTACACACCACTGGAATGAACATGTTATGTTTTATGTTAACACGTCATATTTTATGTCAGTCTTTTGGTTCATAAATAATGTAGATAAAATTACTGTTCAAAGAATGGTTATAACTTGCTGTTCTCTTTCATTAGAATTAGGTTCATATTCTGGTCATTTCTCAGCAGTTTTATTGAAGGTTAAGTTTAAGTCCATAGGTTAGCTAAAATGCTGTTTCTTCCCAATGGAAGAGTTGGGAAAGCACGATATCAGTCATGTGGTTCCTTCTACATCAACAGTACCAAAACTGTCCCATCTAAGGTGAAAATGCCACATATCTTAAAGAAAATTAGTTCAGAATCCAAAAGCTTGACATTAACCTCATAAGCCCTCCAAAATAATACAGTGATACCTGACATTTTGTAGTTTCCTTTAAGAGAATGCTAAAAAGTGTTTTCGTTTAGCATTCGTGTGCTCCCTAGGGTAAGTAAAGCGAGTGTTATTATTCTTATCACACGTTGTATAAAGAAAAACAAGACCAGAGAGACTAAATAATGGATGAATGTTTATTTAACGATTTAGTAATACAAACAGGTCTAACGTGTGAGCCCAGGACTGCTCAATAGAACTTTCTGCGGTGACAGAAATGGTCTATAAATCTGAGCTGCCTGATGCCAATAGCTATTGAGTACTTGAAACATGGCTAGTGCAAAAAGGAACTGAATTTTTATTTAATTTTGATTAAATTTAATTTCAGTGGCCACATGTGGCTAGTAGCTACTGTAGTGGACAGCACAGCTCTAGTCATTCCCCCTTTGTTCTGCCCTGTAATCACTTGGCTGATTTTGTCACCATTGTTGGAAAGCTCAGTCTGTTTGCTGTAATTGTTGTAACCTTAAAGCCTGGTGGTATGTATAGTACATGATGGAACAGGTGCTGGAATGGGTGAATTGAGAAAGGCTGCAATGGCAAGGGCTAAGAATTAAAATTTAAATGACAATCTAAAAGACTTTAAGATCTATTTTTCTTCCTAAAGTAATAAAATACATGGCAATACTTTCCCATTTACTAAGTTCCTGAAAAATGATGAGGACAATTTTTATAATGATTTATGGTCTCTCCAACACTTTCACATATGTTTTTCCATTGGGCATTAGCAATGGTAATACAAAGACAACAAGCAAGTCATTTCGTATTGTTAGTATGCAGACATAATCAAAAGCAAAGATAAGGTGAGTAACTCGTTCAGTTACACAACCAGGAGTTTACTATTATCATTCTTCAAGAATAAAAAGAACGGAGACAATTCTTTTCAATCTGCTACACAAAATATTTCGAACAGTGCAGCTTATGTTTTAGAATCATACATTCGTCACTAATGTATATAAACAATGACACTGATATAGCTTTCACTGATTACTCAGGTTCGATGATAACAGTTGATGATTATGTATGTCTTATTATAATCTCTTGAAAATTAGTAAATTTTGTAAACCATGTATGTTAACTCATATAATTATAAAATTTAAAAAAAATCTGCATTTCCACAAACACAGAAAATAGTTTGCCACATTTGTTTCTCCACTCTCAACTTCTTCATTAGCTTAAAATGCTTATTTTTTCTATCCAGTTTCTCCACATTTTATCTATACTCTGATCGCACCTTTTTCCTGTCCTCGTCCCAAATTTATCCTGAACTTTTTGCTTCTCTACGATTGTGTGTAAAGTTCTGTTAGTTTAGAGTGCTGTTCCCACCTGTCTACCTACCAAACCTTAACATTTTTCAGCACCTAGATCAACTGCTTCCCACTACAGAAAGCCTTTTCCCTCATGAGACTTAATCACTCCCTCTTCAGTATTTTCTTACCAATTCTGACCTTGATCTCATGATTTGCACAACAGATATTCATCTGAAAGCCTTGTTACTAGTTAGTAGTCTGAATGTACCATGAGTTGAGGACCACTTGAATGTCTTTAAAGTTCCTGCCTTATAAGATAGGTTCTTAAATAACGCTGGTTAAAAATTAACTTTTTCAAAAAAATCCAGTTGTGAAAGAGCATTTGTATTTCAATTGATTTTGTGTTGCTAACTTCAGATCATCAGTTTCACAAAACAGCATCAGAAACTCAAACCTCTATTCAGGCATTCCTGATACCACTCACAAGTGAGAATCTGAAAGTGCAAAAGCTTAGAGTAGCAGATTGGCACAGGATCCCCTCAGCTTGAAAATTTTGTCAGAATAAATAATCACCTAACACTTTGCCTTCACACTCCTTGCACGTAGAAGTAAAGTGTTCAGAATGCAAATCCCTTAACAAAATTTCTAAGTGGAGCAGGCAGAGAATAACATTAAAATCTTAGTGATAGATGATATTTATCATGGAACGCTGATTCTAATTAAGTGAATTATTTTGTCACAAGTATTCACTTATTCAAGAAATATTTATTAAGCATACGTCATATGCTAGGCACCCTGCTAGGCTAGAGATTGACTATAAATATTACATTGTTCCTGTTCTCAAGAATTCATAGTCTCCTAGGAGAGGCACAGAATGCAATACAAAAAAAAAAAAAAAAAAGCTTCTGGTACAATAACTTCTATTTTGTTCTCAGCTCGATCAACTGATCTGAGCCTAATTCTTCATTTGTAAAATGGAGACACTAAAATTATATACCTTATTGGGTTATTGTGAGAATTTAAAAAGCTAATATATGCACATACATAAAATATTTATTCCACTGTTTGGAATTTAAAATGTGCTCAGTAATTATCAGTAATAATAATTGCAGTTCAAGGTGAGAACTGCTATGAACAAGGAAAATAGAATATACTATGCAAATGTAAAAGGATGGGACCTCATTCTGTCAAAGTAAGTTGGAGAAGCCTGTCTCAGAGGAGGACTGTTGAAAGATGAGTAGGAATTTTCCAGGTGACATCACTAAGAAAAAAATGGGTGTTTCAGATTAAGAGCACATCCTCAGACTAATATATTCAAGAGAACTGTGAGCAGCACACTATGGCTAAATCAGAAGGCAGATGGAGAAGAGACTAAAGAACGTGACAAAGGGATCCCATAAAACTTCAGAAGAGGAGGACTGCGGTTGTGTTTCCATTTTACCAAAAGCAGTGTGGGATGAAATACACTTTAGAGAGCTGAAGCATTGAATGATAAAACAAGTTGTAAGGTTATCTCCACAGTTCCAGGACATAGATGACAAGGACCTTGAACTTAGTTCTAAACAAGAGGGATGAAGGTAAGAAAAAAATGAGCAAGTCTTAAAATGACGTAATGATTGATAATGGAGATTGAGACCTCACTCACTATAAAATCACAGTAGAAGAGTATGTTCCTGTTTCTTCACCCACTTGCTATAATAAAAATGGACATATAGATACTTGCATTGCCATTACAGTATTAAAAGTCAATATAATATTTCATTTATTGCTGGAAAACTAATTGGATCATATCAGAAAGAGTGAAGAGAATTTCTATCTATATTAGTGCTATCCTGACTACCATTGTGTGCATGTTGCTGCATGAGAATTTTCTAATATATTTTAAAAATAAGATCCATTCCTAGATGACCAAGATTTAAATATTAAAGTGAATGAAATATTAATGAAGATGATTCAAAGTAAAAATAAAAATTACTGTCTCCATAGGGGAAGATAATTTTAAAGCATGAACTAATCCTGTAATACTCTTCAATCTTCTGATAAGCACTCATTTAGGTACTGTTTACTAATTTGAGACAGTTTGATGGAACAAAAAAGAGCATGATTTCGAGACTTAAATATTTTAGCTGTTACACAATCTTTTACCTACCCTCTCAGTTTATTCACAGAGAAATTGAGGGTTATAACACTGACATGCTTGATTGGTTTCGAAGACAAAGTAAACCGCAGATTAAACGCAAGTGTATATCAGATGCTAAATAAATGTTAATTCTTTTATGCTATTATCGTTAAAATTTAGTGTAAGCACATAATCCAGTTTTCCCCAAATTGTTCTGGTTTACTCTTGTTGTCCTGGTGTCCTCAGTTAATATTTCTTTGGGATTTTTCATCTTTTAAAGAAACTATTATGTTTTTAATAATTTCATTAAACCCCAGAGAAACTATTTTAGGGGCTCTTGGGCATAATTTCACTTAAAATAAAATCTTTAATTGAATGTGGCTTTGAGACCTGGCTTCCGAGGATTTGCCTGCCTGCCTGCCTCCCCTCCCTCCCTCCTTTCTTTTTCTCTCTTTCCTTCCTTCTATCCTTCCTTCCTTCTTTCCTTCCTTCCCTCCTTCCTTCCCTCTTTCCTTCCTTCCTTCTTTCCTTTTCTTTTTTTTCTTTTCTTTTCTTTCATAATGCTGCTCGTATATTAGATGCAGTATTGGTTTTAAATGCTGAGTTTCTAGTTGTTTTCCTGCCTGTATTTCTTAACCTTACTTGCAGCTAAGTATGTAGAGGACTATGTGCTTGCAAATGGACTGTAAGTAGAAATGATATGTAGAGCTTCTGTAGACTTCCTTAAAAGGACATTGCTTATCCTATACTTTCTCTCATTTACCCTTTGCAGAGTGTAGTGTTCATCAGCCAGCTTCAACCAATCGCTATGGAGGCAACACTCTAAAGGAACTGCAACCAGATGTAACCTGTGTGCCCCAGTAATCTCAGAGTAGGACCAACTACGTGCCTTGGACTTTCTATCCACTTTTAAATATTTTTTTTCACCTAAGTGATAAGTAACAAAACTTCTTTCTAATTTGGGAAAAATAACTGCATTAAAGGAGTTTGGGATAGCTTTGGAAGATCTATACTTTGTATTTTCATCTTTGTCCATTATCTCATCTAACAGTGTAAAATAAATACACAGTTAACAGTGTGTTTACTTTAACAGGTGGTGAAATAGGAAAGACTATAGTCCTGTCTTTCGAGCTAACTTTTTAGATACAATATAACTAGGCATCCTTTTTTCAAGGGTAGCATGCAGACATTTGCTGAAAAAACAGCATATTCTGACATAAGTGGCTAAGGACAGGTAACTCCTAGTCTGAGGTGTTAAAAGAAGTGGCTGATGCTACCTGGTACTTGTTGCAGAAGCTAGCCTATTGCATAAAGGAAAAAAGTAGAAAATGAATATATTAGGCATATGTGAAATATGTTTAGGAAATAGAGGTCAAGAAGGTCTGTCAATAGATGTAAGAGGGTAATTTGAACTCCTTGACTGCAGTGTGTTCATTTGTGAGATAAACCTAAAACTATGGATTCATTTAATTATATCATAATACTTTTTTATTTCGTAAATCAATCTTTCAGTAGTAATGTCCTAAAAAAAACAGAGGTGCATGTTTAATGAAAAGTTAAATACTAACCTTTCACTTATTTATTTATTTCCATAGGTTTTTGGAGAACAGGTATTTGGTTACGTGAGTAAGTCCTTTAGTGGTGATTTGTGAGATTTTGGCACACCCATCACCTGAGCAGTATACACTGAAGCCAATTTAATCTTTTATCCCTCACTCCTCTTCCACGCTTTCCATGGAGTCCCAAAAGTCCACTGTATCCTTCTTATGTCTTTGCGTCCTCATAGTTAGCTCCCACTTATGAGTGAGAACATACAATTTTGGTTTTCCATTCCTGAGCTACTTCACTTAGAATAATAGGCCCCAGTTCCATCCAGGTTGCTGCAAAGGTCATTAATTCATTCCTTTTAATGGCTGTGTAGTACTTAAGCATATATGTATACCACAATTTCTTTATCCACTCATTGATTATTGGGCATTTTGGCTGGTTCCATATTTTTCACAGTGGTTGTATCAGATTACATGCCCACCAGCAATGTAGAAGCATTTCCCTTTCACCATCTCCATGCCAACATCTATTATTCTTTGATTTCTTGAATATGGCCATTCTTCCAGGAGTAAGATGGTATCGCATGTGGTTTAGATTTGTATTTTCCTGATCATTAGAGATGTTGCACATCTTTTCATATGTTTTTTGCCCATTTGTATATATTCTGAGATTGTCTATTCGTGTCCTTAGCCCACTTTATGATGAGATTTTTTTTTTTTCTTGTTTGAGTTCCTTGTAGATTCTGGATGTTAGTTCTTTGTCAGATGTATAAATTGTAAAAAATTTTCCCACTCTGTGGGTTTCCTGTTTACTCTGCTGATGGTTCCTTTTGCTGTGCAAAAGCTCTTTTGTTTAATTCTCACCTATTTATCTTTGTTTTTAATGAGAGCACACCCCATGCTCATGGATGGGTAGAACCAATATTGTAAAAGTGACCTACTGCCAAAATCAATCTACAAATTCAATGCAATTCCCATCAAAATACCACCATCATTTTTCACAGAACAAATTAAAACAATCCTAAAATTCATATGGAACAAAAAAGAGCCTGCATAGCCAAAGCAAGAGTAAGCAAATCTGGAGGCATCATCACATTACCTGACTTCAAACTATACCATAAGGCCATAGTTACCAAAACAGCATGGTACTGGTATGAAAATAGGAACAGAGGCCAATGGAACAGAATAGACAACCCAGATATAAATCCGACTGATTTATAATACATCCAACTGATCTTTGACAAAGCAAACAAAAATGTTAAATGGCGAAAGGACACTCTATTCAACAAATGGATAATTGACGAACCATATGTAAGAGAATGAAAATGGATCCTCATCTCTCACCTTAAACAAAATCAACTCAAGATGAATCAAGGACTTAAATCAAGACCTGAAACTATAAAAATTCCAGAAGATGACATCAGAAAAACCCTTCTAGACATTGGCCTAAGCAAAGACTTCCTGACCTTTCATTTATAAAGGAATTTGTGAATAATATAAACTTATACAAAGGTTTTTTTGACATTTACCATCTAGCATGGAGGTCTCGATAATATCCCTGACCATGTGAAAACCTAATGCAATAAATCTGGAGATGTCAGCATCTGTTTCAAACGTTAATCATTAGTTTAACTCTGTATCTAAGATGCAACGTAACACATGTTAAGGAGGAAAGTACATAAACATAATTTTTAATATCGATCGAATAACTATGTTCTATGTTAATTTGACTGATTTTCTCATATACTATTATCATTTTATTCTTACATACACTTTTGTGTAAAGAAAAATAACATAATAGTAAAATAGGTTATCCATAACAGTTTAATTATGTAGGTTAGAGCAGAATCACCAGGTGATACTTATTTTTTTAAATCTAGTTTTTGGAATAAATTTTCCACTGAAAACTTTTTTTTCACTGAAGATGAAATAGCTGACAATACTGTGAATGTTATCATAAATTCAGTTAAAAGATAAGCATTGAATATAATATTATTTTTGTGAGGCTAATAAAAGTACAAATTTGGGTGAAATACAGCACCATTGAAAAAGACTGTTCTTACTATGTAAAGAAGTTTGTAGCCAAGTCAATTCTAAGCAGAAAGAACAAAGCTGGAGGCATCATGCTACCTGACTTCAAAGTATATTACAAGGTTACAGTAATGAAAACAGTATGGTACTGGTACCAAAACAGAGATATGGACCAATGGAACAGAACAGAAGCCTTGGAAGCAATGCCACACATCTACAACCATCTGATCTTTTACAACCCTGACAAAAACAAGCAATGGGGAAAAGATTCCCTGTTTTATTAACGGTGTTGGGAAAACTGGCTAGTCATGTGCAGAAAGCAGAAACTGGACCCCTTCCTAACACTTTACACTAAAATTAACTCCAGATGGATTAAAGACTTAAACATAAGACCTAACACCATAAAAACTCTAGAAGAAAACCTAGGCAAAACCGTTTAGGACATAGGAATAGGCAAGGACTTCATGACTAAAACACCAAAAGCATTGGCAACAAAGGCCAAATACACAAGTGGGATCTAATTAAACTCCAGAGCTTCTGCACAGCAAAAGAAACAATCATTAGAGTGAACCGGTAACCAACAGAATGGGAAAAAGTCTTTTGCAATCTACCGATCTGACAAAGGGCTAATATCCAGAATCTACAAAGAACTAAAACAGATTTACAAGAAAAAAACAAACAAATCCATTCAAAAGTGGGTAAAGGATATGAATAGACACTTTTCAAAAGAAGAGATTTATGAGGCCAACAAACATATGAAGAAATGCTCATCATCACTGGTCATTAGAGAAATGCAAATCAAAATCACATTGAGATACCTTCTCACACCAGTTAGAATGATGATCATTAAAAAATCTGGAGACAACAGATGCTGGAGAGGATGTAGAGAAACAGGAACACTTTTATACTGTTGGCGGTAGTGTAAACTAGTTCAACCAAGACAGTGTGGTGCTTCCTCAAGGACCTAGAAATAGAAATTCCATTTGACCCAGCAATCCCATTACTGGGTATATATCCAAAGGAATACAAATCATTCTATTATAAAGACCCAAAGGATTACAAATCATTCTATTATAAAGATACATGCACACATAGGTTCATAGTGGCACTGTTTACAATAGCAAAGACCTGGAACCAACCCAAACGCCCACTGATGATAGACCGAACAAGGAAAATGTGGCACATATACACCATGGACTACTATGCAGCCATAAAAATGATGAATTTGTGTCCTTTGCAGGGACATAAATGAATCTGGAAACCATAATTCTCAGCAATAACAGAATATCTTACAGAAAATCTTACCAATAACAGAAAATCTTACACAGTATTTTCTCCTCATAGGTGAGTGATGAACTATGAGAACACATGGACACAGAAAGGGGAGCATCCCACACTGGGGTCTGTTGTGGGGGGCAAGGGACGGACAGCGAGGTGGGGTGGGGAGGTCGGGGAGGGATAACACGGGGAGAAATACCAGATGTAGGTGACAAGGGTATGAAGGCAGCAAACCACATTGCCATGTGTGTACCTATGCAACAATCCTGCATGATCTGCACATGCACCCAGAACCTAAAGTACAATAAATATATATATATAAACATATTATAATTTTATATACATTAATATATGTAATGTTTTAAAATAACTTTTATCTGCATTTTAGATATGAAAATGTAAAATTCTAAAGTAAACAGTTCTACAGGTATGAATTGATAAAAAAAAAAATATACTAATCATCTGGTCTTTTTAAAGCAGTTTTGAGATATTCTATTTTAAGAATAAATAAGAGACTTCTAACATCCTCCTCCCCTACCCCACATAATGGTTTTACTTGTTATTTGAGAGAATGTTCAGATATTGACCTTAGTTGAGTCAGTCAGAGAGGCAGAGCTCCGGATTAGAGCCACTGCCTAGCCAGGAAGAGGGAAATGTGATAAGAAGTCAGTGTATTGCTATAAATCACACTCCTTAATGCTATGTTTAGATGAGATGGAATAAATCATGAAGGCAAACAAAGTCTTCTTGTCAGCAAAAAATATATATACAGCTAGAATTTGGAAAGATTTTCTTCTCTTGTTTTCCATAGAACATTTTAAACTCAGTTTAACATATGGTGTTTAGCAAAGGCATGGGTGATAGATGACATTTGAGTAGACATCTGGATGAAGGGAGGAAGCAAGCCATGCAAACTCTGGGTAAGGCAGGTTCTCAGCGGAGGAAACTGCACTTGGAAAGGATCTGAGGCAGACTTGTGCTTAGAGTGTTTGAGAAAGATCAAGAAGACTATTTGCCCAGAGTAAGATGGTTGAATGGGGCAAGTGAAAGGCATGCAGTCAGAGAAGTAGTAGGGACCTGATTACGTAGGTCAATTTACATTTACAATGAATGCGTTTGGGAATGACTTGAAGACTGTAAAAAGAACAGAGACATTATCCAGTAATTAACACATATTAAAATTACTGTGTGTCAGGCACTTTTCTAAGTACTTGATACAAGCTTGTGTCATACACACACACACACACACACACACACACACACACACACACACACAGAAGCTATGAAGTAGGCACATAAAGGTTATTACTAAATATTAAAAGGGCTTTGTGAAATTCTTCAGATTTACTTCCTAAACCACCTTTAGGCAAAGACAAATGTTTCCTAGGAAGGAACATCCATTGCTAACTAAAGTTGAATGACTGCTGGTTAATGCTTAGTGCAACAGACCTGGTATCTAATTTAAAAGGATTGCATTAGATAGCTTAAGAATAGATAGTAGTAGGGCAAGTGTGGAAGCAGAAAAATGAGTTGGGAAGCTTACAATACACAGAAGTTTTAGGAAACTTGGGAAAATGTGTGACATGAACATGTTTGAGTTGATTTATCCTGGATTCCCCCATCGCTGCTGGTGACCTAGTAGAGTTAGTTGCTTTTCACAGCAGTTGACAGAAATGGAAGTAACGGAGTAGACTAAAATAACATCACGGATCTAAAATCAAATGACCTTAAGGTTTTATCCTTAGTATAAACAGTAAACCAAAAGTGAATTCAGGTGAAGTCAGTCATTATTTCTGATTCCATTACCATATGAAAAAGTATTCTGGATGAAGCAGTTTTTGACAGATATTATCATTCCCAAGATATCGATAAGAAAACAAGTTCAGGAAGAAGCACATATACTAAAGAACACATAGCAAACACCTGGTAGAGTCTGGATTGCAATCCCACAGCGTTAGACTTTGGGGCCTCAAATAACTGCTAGATTATATCACCGGCCCTTTGATTTATAATTGCTAGGGGTCCTGTGAATCTCTAGGTGAGAAATTCTTCAAGATTAGCCTAAATAAATCAAGGAGGCTTGACTGGAACCAGATGGGGTAAAAGGAGAACAACAAAAGTAGGCAGCATATATGAACTCACTGTTTTAGAATATTGTTCTTAGCATCTAGACAGGTGGGTAAACAAATGGGTCCAATGTACAAACAGCTCAGCTGTTCCTAGTGATTTGTGTTTTGTCAAAATAACTCAGCCAAGTTGTCCTCAGAAAAAATGTTACAGCATTTTTTTTTTTGCTTGTTTTAAAAACACTGGCAAATCCAAAGAGACACAGCAGCCAAGAATTGAAGCTGCCATTTGCAACTGTGCCAGGGTCAAAGTCACTGATTGTCCTTGGGCCATTCATTCAAATGTTTTGAGACCTCATTTGTCTCACAGATAAATGGAACTCTTGCAACTTACTCATTTTTCCTTTGAGACCCTTCAGATAATTTGCAATTTAATGAGAAGTATGGGCAAGATATTATCAACTTCTCTCTGCTAATTAAATTCTTCCTTTCTTTACTTCCCAAACTTCAACATAACATTCCAAGACTTACTTGACTATTCATGATTCTTTTCCTTTTTTATTTTATCATAAATTTGTCATCTGGCATTGAGCATTCCCTTCATTTTAAGGGTGATAATCGTTTTATGCATAGGGCCTGTCTACCCAGAGTTACTAGGAGATCCTAGAAGGCAGAACCAAAATTACATATATATTTCCATGTACACGCAGGGATCAGTGAAATGCTGTGCAGGAAATTAGAGTTGGCTGAGAATTTGATGATGGTAATGATGACTGTAATAGCAGTTACTGTTTATGGAGCACATACTTTGTGCCAGTCACATTATATAATGTCTTATTTTATCCCCACAAAAACTTGCAAGGCATTTATCATAATATGAATTTAGAATTGATGAAACTGAGATGCATAGATAAACTGAGATGCATAAGTAGTGCATGAAAATCAGAAAGTCAATGGCAGAGGTATGATAAAAATCCAGGCTTTTCTATCTCCCAAATCAGTGCCATATGGCAGAAGTGTCAATTCAAGTACATATGTATGTAGAATCCGTTTACAGCACTCATCCGTTCACCATCACTCACTTATGCATCCATTTAACCATCGATTTAATGATTTAGCCATCCACCTACTTTCCTCCAAATATCTACTCTTCAATCCACACACTCATTTGTTCTTACATTCATGTATCCATTCTTCAATACTTCCATTCACTCACCTTGTCATCCATTCCACCACTCTCTTCATGCATTCAGCTGACCATTCATTCATACAATTATTAATTCATTAATATATCTACTCATCCAACCAGTTATTTTGCAACTTATCCATTTATTCCTAACATATCTGTATATCGAAACACTTATCAATCTGTCAGTTTATTGATTTACTTATTCATTTATTAATTTAATAATTCCTAAGGCATCTATCCATTCATTCTGTCACCTATTTAACTATTTATTAAAAATATATTCATTACCACTACGAATGACTTCTTTGTAGCAAACCCTTGCTAAATACAAGACATACTAAAATGAATAAGATATATTCTAACCTATAGTATCTTACAGTCTGACTCAAATAATCTAGAAAAAATTAATGTGAGGCAAAGGAGAAAATATCTTTGTTGTACGAAGAGAAGTAGTTTAATAAAAACTTACCAGCTGGGCAGCGTGGCTTTCCCTGTAATCCCAGCACTTTGGGAGGCCAAGGTAGGCAGATCACAAGGTCAAGAGACAGAGACCATCCTGGCCAACATGGTGAAACCCTGTCTCTACTAAAAATGCAAAAATTAGCTGGGCGTGGTGGCACACACCTGTAGTCTCAGTTACTGCGGAGGCTGAGGCAGAACCAGGCTGAGGCTTAAACCAGGAGGCAGAGGTTGTAGTGAGCTAAGACAGTAATAAAATTACTAATTAAACGCCAGGCAAAATAATTTCCCAGAATCAAATTTACATTTTCAACCTCACTAACTAACCATGTAGTTAGCTATTGCCATTTATGTTAGTTTTGATCACTGAATGTAAACAGAAGTAGTATTTGCAACATCTGTGTTATGTTTCAAAAGAGAAATCATAAACTTGCTGTCCCTTTTATCTTCCTTTTGGGTGGAATACAGTTATGCTATTTAGCCATGTAGAACTATGCAGATAAAGCAGTCTGCTAGAGATGGCAAAATTATAGGATGGAAAAATTCTAGACCCTAGGACATTGTGCTATTCAACCTCTTCTACTCTGGCTTTTACTTTTTTTATCTTGTTTAGATCACTTGTAATTTAATTTGGATGTTTTATGGTATGTGAACCTTTGTTCTATACAATTTAAACTTCAGTGCCTTAAAATGGAATGTTTCACTAAAATAATATGAAATAGGTGGCACTGTCAAGATGGTAAGAGAGGCTGTGAAGATACAGATAGCACATCATGGAAAGCTGAAAACTCTCAGCACATTACGGTCGGTATTTGGTAAAACTTCTCCTAATACTTGGAAAGAAAATTCCTTCCTGTGAGAGTCTATGCTGAAGAGGAAATGTTTAGAAATATTCACATTTTATGTTTTAATAAAGGCTCAGAAGAGATGAAGAACACTGGGGTGGAGATTTAGTTTATACAGATTGGAGACTACACAGATGGGTGCAGGGACACATCCTATACATGCAATTTGTAATCTAAGTTGACTGAAAATTTCATAATGTGAAGCCTTATGGATTCAAAGAGTGAACTGATTTTGTATCTTAGATTGAAAAATTATATTAGGCAGCCCTGAAACTGTACTTTGCCTGGAGGAGGGAATATGGCACCAAGCATTTTTAATTAAAAATTGTTAGCCAGACATTGGAGTCACCACAGTAGCAAAAAGCAAATCAAGGGTGTTACCTTCCCATCCAAACATATTATTTTAGATGAATCCAATGATATCTTTCATTTTATTTTTCTGAGAGTAACAGTAGAATAGGCAGGGCATAGAGGGGATTAAAAGAAAAAGACTAGATTCTCCAGACTTAAAACTATTTTAAACGCTGTATTTTGCTCAGTAGTTTGGGGAACTAGAATATGAATATTTTTAAAAAGGCATTTTTAAACAAATAAAGATTATTTAGACTGAATAAAAATCTAAGGCATATAGTTATATCCTATCAAAAAAAACCTACTTCTTTTATTCAGTCCAGGCTGCTTTTACAAAGTGTCTTAGACTGGGTGGCTTATAAGCCTTAGAAATTTATTTTTCACAGTTCTGGAGGCTGGAAGCATTAGATGAGGTTGCCAGTGTTAATGGTTTCTTGTGAGAGCCCTCTTGCAAGGTTGCAGACATCCCATTCTATCCTCACATGGAGGAAAGAGGGCTAACTCACACTGTGGCCTGTTCTTCTAAGGGCACCAATTCCATTCACGAATTAAGTCATGGTCTTCATGCTGATGACCTAATTACCTTCTAAAACCCTACCTCCAAATATCATTACATTAAGATTAGGATTCCAACATATTTATTTGGGTGGACATAAACATTCAGTACATTAAATATACAGTCTTATGTATGACAAAGGTAAAAGGATAGATTTGACAAACACATCCCAACCAAAGGAAAGCTGGGGTAGCAACAGTAACATCAGACAAGGTAGAATTCAGAACCAGGGATATTATCAGGACTAAAAAGCTATAGAGTCAGGTCATTTCTCTGGAAAGATATTTTAAAAATCCTAATTTTGTATGTGGTGAACTACATACAAAAATACATAAAACTTGTTGATACACAAAAAACACATAAAGAAATACACAATTGTAATGGATTTAGTGACATTAATACTCCTCAGTAATTCATAGAACAAGGAGACTAAGAGTCAGGAAGCTTATAGAAGTCCTCAAAAATACTAACTACCACTTGATCTAAGTGACATTTTATGTAATAGTTTACGTTAAAACAGCAGAATATATGTTGTTCCCTCAAGCATACATGAAACTTCTACCACGACAGAACGTATAACGGGAAATTAAACAGACTTTAAATCTACAAAAGTAAAAATCATACAAAGTATATTAGACCATAAAATAATTTAATTAGAAATAAATAATAGAAATATATCTGGGAAATCTCCAAATACCAAGAAATTAAACAACGCATTTCAAAATAATCCAGAGGTCAAGAAGAAGTCTCAAGGTAAAAATATTTAACTGAATGAAAATGGAAATAAGACATTAAAATTTGTAAGATGCAGCTAAATAAATGTTTAGAGAGAAAGTACAGCATTAAATGCTTATGAAAAAATAAAGACCTTAAATCAATACTTCAAGTTCTAGCTTAACGAATTAGAAAAGGAAGAGACAAACTCAAAGCAAGCAAATGGAAAAAAATAGGAGCATAAATCAATGAAACTGAAAACAGAAAAGCAGTTAAAAAAGAAAGCTGTGTGTTTGAAAAAATAAATAAACTCTAGTCATACTGGCAACCAAAAAGAGAAAAGACATGAATACCAATATCAGGAATTGAATAAGGGACATCATTACATATCTTCACAGACACAAAAATAACAAGGGAAAATTGTGAGCAACTGTATATCCACAAATTTGAAAAGTCAGATGCACATTTTAGTGTGGTTATCCTGCTCCTACTCTACTGTTGCATTTTGGGGATGTTATAGGTCACTGGATCATGAAGAAACATAGATAGACCTAGTAAAGTTGAGTACTCATAACCTCAAATTCATGACTTCAATGGACTCTCATGGATGAGACTTTGAAGTTTCCCCCTGGATATGAGATGAATATGTTCTCTAAGTGGAAGGACGTGTACACAGATGATTTTGGCTGACCAAAGACCATACTATGGCAGATAATTCTGGTTTTCCTTTAATATCAAGTCTTTCCTTCTCTCAGGGAATACATGTGATCCATAATCTTCAGCTGTGTGTATGGCCCTCCAGAATAAAGATAGTATTTTCCACCATCTTTTAAAGCTAGCTGTGGCCATGCAGCTAGGCCAAGAGAAATGCAAAATATATCTGTGGAATTCAATGTCATACACTCCATAAGGCATAGTGCAGCTAATAAAATTCAGATCAATCTAAGTGTTTCAATGAGACAATATTTTATAGAATTTTTTACACAGTGACAGACAATCCAAGAAGCCAAGCATAATTAACTCCTTAATAGTCACAAATTATCAAAACTCACTAAAGAAGATGTGTGTATAAGACTACATATATATACATACATATATATATATATATATATATATATATATATACACACAAAAGACTATATATATATATAGTCTTCTGAAGAGTATTTTATCTATTAAAGAGTAAAACAAAATGATGCCACTACCACTCATAGCGATAGAGGGATGTCTTAGTTCATTTTATGTTGCTGTAACAGAAAAGCACAGACAGATAAATTATAATGAACAGAAATTTATTTCTTAAACTTTCAGCAGCTGGGAAGTCTGAAGTTAAGGACCCCACATCTAGCAAGTCCTTCTTACCATGTAATGCCACAGCTGAAAGGCAAGAGTGAATGCATGAGAAAGCAACCAATAAAGGGACTCAGCTAATGCTTTATAAGACACTACTCCTGTGATAATGGCATTAATCCATTCATGAAGGCAAAGCCCTAGTGTTCTAATCATCTTTTAAAGATTCTACCTATCAACACTCTTTGGGGGATTAAATTTCAACATGAGTTTCCGAGGACACATTCAAGTGATAGCAAGGGATAATATGATGGTCCAAATGCTGAAGCTCCTTGCTGATGGATACATGCTGAGAATTGAGTGATGAAGGTATGGGCCACTTGCCTGAGGCTAGAAGAACAGAGAAATGCAGCTTCTATGGAAGAGGTACCCAAGACAGACCAAGAGGAAGGAAATACCTAACCTACCAAGGTCATCCATTAGTTTACACAACAGAAAAGGGAAAAGTGAAGAATATAGCTATGAGCAAAAATAGAGTGACCATCAAATTTACATGTGAGTCATGTTTAGGCCTTCCGCTTCCTTTGAATTAGAATCTGGATGTGATGGGAAACCATCTATTGATGGTGGAGCAACAGAATAGAAAGATTTAGAGCTGCTGAAAATCTGATGAAGATTTTTACGTGAAAAAGCCCAGATTAGGCTTATACAGAAAGAAATATATGTCATACTGAAATCATTGTTAAGTTTGAATGTCCAATACAGTAGTCAATCTATATCCTAATTAAAATTAATACAGTATGCTACAATTAGATCTAGTTAGCTGGAAGAACATGAATGATGAAGTTACAAAGAGAGAGGGTTTAAAAAAACAGGCAGGAATATATTGTATAATTTCATTTATGTGAAATGTACAGAAGAGGCAAATCTAGAAAGACAGAAAATAGAATAGTGGTTTCCAGGAACTAGGGGTAGTTACTGCTAAAGGGTTCAAGGGCTAAGCATGGTGGTTCATGCCTATAATCCCAACAGTTTGGGAGGGTGAATCAAGAGGATTACTGAAAGCCAGAAGCTTGAGACCAGCTTAGGCAACAAAGAGAGACTCCATCTCTACCAAAAATAAAAATTAAAAAACTAGCCTGTAGTCCCAGCTACTCAGGTGGCCAGGCAGGAGGATTACTTGAGGCCAGGAGTTTGGGGCTGCAGTGAACCATAATTGTACTACTGTACCACAGCCTGGAGACAGAGTAAGACCCTGTTTCTAAAAAATAAAAATAAAATAAAGGGTTCAAGGTTTCTTTTAGGGTGATAAGAATGTTCTAATATAAGACAGTAAAAATAATTTCAAACTCTATAAATACCCTAAAAACCCACTAAATTGTATACTTAAAAAATAAAAACTAAACTAAAAAATAAGTATGTAAGAGTCAGACAATCAAAGGGCTTAGATGATATGACAAGAAATCTTTATTTCTCTTGGCTGTGGATAGCTAGGATATGGTATTTTTCAGATGTAGTAACAATAAAATTAGATTTTTTTTAAAGAAAACTTCAGCATCAGAGTGGAAGGTGTATTGCAGAAAGCAAAGGTGTACTGTAGAGAGCAAAAGGACAAAGGATCTCTCCTATCTATTTAGCACAGATAGGAGGAAACAAGGACCTGAACAGGAGTGATAGCAACGAATACAGAACGGAAGTAACAGACAATAGCTGAGGAGAAAACTAGGTGGCTAATACAGGAATGCTTTCAGTCACTTAACAGTCCCCATCAACTGTGCATTCTAGGAGATAACCTAAAACACCTATATTTTAAATTTCTTTTTACATTTTTTCTGTCACCAAGATAGAAAAAATCACAAAGCATGTGAGAGACACTACCCAGCGCTTGGAGACAGTATTTTCATACCCCAAACTAAACCTTCTGCAGATAGTTTTACGTACCAAATCAGATGCTTCTGTTTTACTCGGTTCATGAGGCCTGGACAACTTTTTCAATTATTCTCTAAATTAAGATCCAACTGCTTCTTGTGAAATACATGAAATCTAATTTCCCCATCAAAACAGTATCTTTATGTCAGTGATTTCTTTACTGAAACCAATCATCCATCTCCTGGAACTCCTATTAAGAAAATGCTCCTGGAGAGAGATCCAAGATGGCCGATTAACAGCAGCTCAGGAATGTAGCTCCCAGTGAAAGTGCAGAGAGTTAGTGGACGCCACACTTCCAGATGAATTTTTATTACCCACACACCAGGAGATTCCCTGCAGAGGAGCCCCACGGGTCGCCAGCATGACTCTTGGCTGGCGAGGCCGTTTTGCCGGAGCCCCGGTGCGGCGGTTCTCAGTGCGGAGTGTGCGGGACTGGGTGCCCTTTTGGTTGGCGTTGGAGCTCTGGGAAGGCTGAGTCACCCATTTAGCTGATTGAAGGGGAGACTGAAGTGGGGAACCAGACTGGGAGATTCCTGGGCAGAAAAGCACCACAGATCTCAATGCTGCTGTTTCAGCCAGTGCAGTGGGTCGTGGCAGGGGGAAATTACATAGATTCTGGTGCCTTTTTTAGTAGGCAAAAAAAAAAAAAAAAAAAGGAGGCTCTGACACAGGGAGCCAGATGACCGAGTTTGGCTGGTCCCACCCCCACAAAAAAACAGCAATTGGAAGCGCTGAGAATTGAGACTTTCACAGCAAGCACAGCTGAAACTGGGAAGGTCTAGCTCTGCAGGGGAGGGGCGTCCGCAGAAGGAAAACTAAGAAATAGAAAAAACTTCATTACCAACAAGCTGGACGTCCACTCAGAGACCTAATCTGAAAGTCAGCAATTACATAGACGACAGGTAGATAAATCCACAAAGATGGGAAGAAACCAGCACAAAAAGGCTGAAAACACCCGAAATCAGAATGCCTCTCCTCCTACAGAGGATGGTAGTCCCTCATCAGCAAGGGAACGAGGCCTGATGGAGAATGAGTCTGATGAATTGACAGAATCAGCCTTCTGAAGGTGGATAATAAGAAACTTCTGTGAGCTAAAAGAACATGTTCTAACCCAATGCAAAGAAACTAAGAACCTTGAAAAAAAGGTTTGATGAAATGCTAAGGCAAATAGACAATTTAGAGACGAATATAAGTGAATTAATGGAGCTGAAAAACACAATAGGAGAACTTCGCGAAGTATGCACAAGTTTTAATAGTCGAATTGATTAAGCAGAAGAAAGAATTTCAGAGGTTGAAGACCAACTTAATGAAATAAAATGAGAAGAAAAGATTAGAGAAAAAAGGATAAAAAGGAATGAGCAAAGTCTCCAAGAAATATGGGACTACATGAAAAGATCTAATCTACATTTAATAGGTGTACTTGAATGTGACGAAGAGAATGAATCCAAGCTGGAAAATATTCTTCAGGATATTATCCAGGAAAACTTTCCAAACCTAGCAAGGCAAGACAATACTCAACTCCAGGTAATACAGAGAACACCACAAAGATATTCCTCAAAAAGAGCAACCCCAAGGCACATAATTGTTGGATTTACCAGGGTTGAAATGAAGGAGAAAATATTAAGGGCAGCCAGAGAGAAAGGTCAGGTTACCCACAAAGGGAAGCCCATCAGACTCACAGCAGATCTCTCAGCAGAAACCCTCCAAGCCAGAAGAGAGTGGGGGCCAATATCAACATCCTTAAAGAAAAGAACTTTCAACCCAGAATTTCATATCCAGCCAAACTAAGCTTTATAAGTGAAGGAAAAATAAATTTTTTTACAAACAAGCAAGTACTCAGAGATTTCATTACCACCAGGCCTGCTTTACAAGAGCTTCTGAAAGAAGCACTATATATAGAAAGGAACAACCAGTATCAGCCATTCCAAAAATATACCAAAAGGTAAAGAGTATCACCATAATGAAGAATTTACATCAACTAATGGGCAAAACAGCCAGCTAGTATTAAATGGCAGTATTAAACTCACATATATTAATATTAATCCTAATTTAAATGGACTAAATGCCCCAATCAAAAGACCCAGACAGGCAAACTGAACAAAAAGCCAAAACCCATCGGTATGCTGCATCCAGACCCGTTTTACATGCAACGATACATAAAGACTCAAAACAAAAGTATGGAGGAAGATTTACCAACCAAATGGAGAGCAAAAAAAAAAAAGAAAAGAAAAGAAAAGAAAAAAGCAAGAGTTGTAATTCTCATATCTGATAAAATAGACTTTAAAGCAACAAAGACAAAAAGAGACAAAGAAGGACACTACATAACGGTAAAATGATCAATGTAACAAGAAGAGCTAACGATCCTAAATATATATGCACCCAATACAGGAGTACCCAGATACATAAGGCAAGTTCTGAATGACTTTCAAAGAGACTTAGACCCCCACACAATAATAGTGGGAGACTTTAATACTACATTGTCAATATTAAACAGATCAACAAGACAGAAAATTAACAAGGACACCCAGGACTTGAACTCAGACCTGGAACAAGTAAACTTAATAAACATGTACAGAACTCTCCACCCTAAATCCACAAAATACACATTTTTCTTAGTATCATATCACACCTATTCTGAAAGTGACCACATAATTGGAAGTAAATCATTCCTCAGCAATTGCACAGCATCTCACAGGCTTAAATGAAATATTGGTCGGCTGCTTGTTTGTCATTTTCCTCCCTTACTCCTTCCTGTCTCCATTGTTAAATACAATTATTGGCATAAAAGAGGTTTAATACCCAATTTTAGACTGTATTCTAGCCTGGGCAATAGAGCAAGATTTCCATTCTCTCTCCCTCTTTTTCTTTCTTTCATTCTCTTTTTTTCTTTCTTTCTCTCTTTTTCTCTTTTCTTTTTCCTTCTTTCTAAAAAAAAGAAAGAGAATGCTCCTGGGTACTAATAAAACAGAGTATAGCAAATGAGCTGATATTACTTTTAACTTTCATTTATTAAATATGTGATATAAAGATGTAAATGTTTATTAACACGGCTTTATGTTAATAGCTTCATCAAGGCTTACATGTTTATAGCAGTATGAATTCTGTACTATCATTTATTTTACATCTTTTTCTTTAGACATGAGACCATCATTAACTGGGAAGAAATAAAATGATATCAAAAAGAAAGTGTATGTATATACTTTGCATTTTTCTATTGAAATAAATTAATTCCGTGCACAGAAGAAACTCAGCATGACACATATAGCTTTCCATGACTGTCTTCACACATTTTGAGTTATGGTCATATCAAGAAACTTGACTTCCTTCAAACACAATATCCACTGCCTCATTCGCCTTACTTTTATACATGCTGTTAACTCTAATAGAAACATAATCTTATTTCCTGCTTCTTTAATTAATACTTATTTTTCCAATACTCAAGTAGATATTACCTCCTGTGGGAAACTTTTCTTGAGTTTCTTCTATGCCCAATGTGTATTAAGTGACCTTACTCAGTGTACACATAATACCCTATGCATTGCTATTCAACAAGTATAATATCATAAAGAAAATATTAGTTTAAGACGTCGTGTTAGTTTGTTTAACTTGAATAAGCTTCTGTAACAAACAAATCACAGGAAGTATAGTGGCTTCGACATAAACGGATGCTTTTTTCTGAGCTACATAATAGTTCAATGGATGGCTCTGCTTCACATAGCATAAGTCAGGAACCCCTGCTTCTTCCATCCTATGGCCCTTGCTTCCCCTAGTTTTTCACTGATCAAGCAAGAGTAAAGAGGTGGTGAAGGAGATATGGCTTCCTCTTAATTGTCTCTGTCCAGATATAGCACATAATTGGAAGTAAGTGGTTAAAATGTCTACTTGCATTCCAGTAGTTAAAATGTCATCATTTGGCCTCAAGTAACTAAAAAGGAAGCTGTGAAATGTAGCCTTACTCTGAACATAGGAAGAAGAGACGCCAATTTATCTTAGACAGCTAGCAGCAACATTAAGCAGAAAGTAATTAAACTACTATAGTTGTCAAGCTTTGGGCTAGCATGCCCAGTGCAGACAGGGAACAGTGTGTCAGGGCCCACTTTGGGCCAACACATTGGTATATTGAGTGTCACATGTCTGGAAACAACAGTTCTAACTGGTGGATTTTTCTTCTTTTCCCTTTCCCTTTTTGGAAGTTCAGCTTTCAGATGTTATATACAACACGTGGGCAGTGGGAAGTGGGTGGTGGGCAGTGGCATGTAGGGGCTCAGCTATGAGCCAGCACATTAATACAGGAAAATGAAATTCTGGGGCTGCGCTTTTGAAATGTCCTTTCTTCACCCTGCTTCCTGTCCTCTTTTACCTTCTTTCTTCCCCTACTCCTCCCCACTCCTTTGTGTGAGCTTTTAGCCAGTACACCCAGCATGGATGTGAGTCAAGGACACTGCTTTCTGCTATAATGGTGAGGAGTTTGATAACACTGGCAGGACTGAACAAATTAGGAAATTCATTTAGGGTAGTGATAAACATATTTCTCATTGTTGAAAATGGGACTTATGAATATGGAAAGGAGATAGTTTTAGAATGCAAGTAGAAGCACCAGTGTGCACAGTGATCATATATGATAGAGCTCCAGTTAAAATTAAAATAAAATATAGAAACATACAGATATATGCATATGTGCATAATATTTGTATATATAGATTTGCTTTTTAAAATTTAATTTTTTTAAACCTTTTAGGTTCATAGGTACACGAGTGGGTTTGTTATATAGGTAAATCGTGTGTCATTAGAGTTTCTTATACAGATTATTTCACTGCTCAGATGATAAGTATAGAATCTAATAGGTAGTTTTTTGATGTTTACCCTGTTACCACTCTCCACCCTCAAGTACGCCCCAGTGACTGCTGTCCCCTTCTTTGTATCAATATACACTCAACATTTAGTCCCCATTTATAAGTGAGAACATGTGGCATTTAGTTTTCTATTCCTGTGTTAGTTCACTTAGGATAATGGCATCCATCTCCATCCTTGTTGCTGCTAAGGACATGATGTTTTTATGTTTTATGGTTGTATAGTATTCCATGGTGTATATGCAGCCCTTTTTTTAACCCAGTTTATTGTTGATGGGCATTTAGGTTGATTCTGTATCAGTGCATAAATAGATTTTTTTAAACCTCTCTTTCTTTAGAGGACATACATGCAATTACACTGTAGTTACAAGGAGCACACATAACGTCCACTTATTTGTTTCTAAATACTAAGGAGTCAGAGCTTCCTGGGGAAGAGTACCTGACTCCAGGGCTGAGGCAGAGAAACTATAAGATGATCTGGGAACGTCCTGTTGTGCCAGAAGTACCCTAGGAGCATGTCCAAAAGACATAAGAACCAGTCGAAGGAGTTTCCACTAGCCAAGTCTGGGACAAATTGAAATAAGTGATAATTGACAGAGCAGGAGTATCGCCATCTTGGACAGCACCATCTTAAAGTTCCCCTTGATCAAAAAATGCCTAAATCCAAAGGGCATCAGCCTAATGGCTACAGTCAGCATGATCATAAACCATAAATGACATCTCTGACCAGAAACATTCTAACCATAAGATAAACCTCTCTCCGACCAGAGACGTGCCAGCCCCGAGATAACCTCCCCCTCCAGCCGGAGAGATGTCAGCCTGAAGATAACTTTCCCTGTGACCAGAGACATTTCAACCCTACCATAAAAACTTCTCTCCCCGCCTCACAGAAACATTTCAAGCCCGTAAAAAGCTCCATTACCCTAAAACCAATAAATACTCTTAGTCTATAAGAGGCAGCACTCCTAACTGAAATTGTCCAGAAGCCCCTCTCATGTTTACTCTCCAAAACAAACCTGTCTTTGACTGTTGAGCCATTTTTCATGTTTCTTTCCTCTTTCTTTAACTCTTACAATAATAATGGCCAGTTATAAACTTTTGAGTAAAATAAGAATTTTACTAATACGCTGGCTCGTATCTGGGCCCCTACATGCCATTTTACTAACATAAAACCTTAAATGGATACATATATAAATGGGGGGGGTGCCAGAATTAGAAGGGAATTCTTCCATGCTACTTAATCAATCTAAAAGGAATTATGGAATTAAGAGATTATCACTTGACAATCATCAGTGAAAACTGATTCAGGCAGAATTCATCAATGAATGCCAAATCTGATGTGTGAAAGACTGATGAAAAAGGAGTATTCAAATAGTCTCAAAGCAACTTTCCATAAATGCATATTGATCATTTATTAATAACATACTTATTAACTTCCTAGTGAAGAAATCTCACATACACCATCAATGAGACAATAAAAGTTACCAAAATCGATAATGAAACAAAATCAACATGCGTACCTTCTGATATACACACTATGAAGAGTGTACATATCACTTCTGTGGTATTCTTGCCAAAAATGTACCAATTCTTAAATATAACAAACATTACAAATGGAGTCACATTCTACACAGTAACTAGCCTAATTTTTAAAAATATTAGGACCCTTAATGACAAAGAAAAAATAAAGAACTGTTCCAGATTAGAAGGCATTAAAAAAATATGACAATGAATAGAACCACTGATCATGGATTTGCTAGTGGGCCTAAAAAGGGAATATCAGGGATAACTAGGAAAATTTGAGTGGGGTCTGTGGACTAGAAAATAGTATCACATCAGTGCTTATTCCTTATTTTGATGGATACATTGTGCCTACATGGCAAACTGTTCTTGTGTATAGGAAATATATATTGAAGAATTAAGAAGTGTGATAGGAAGAATAATAACTCCTATACACCTGTTTAAGTGTTGTCTTATAAAAAATAAGTTTCTTTGCAGATTAACTTAATGATTTTGAGACTGGGAGATTATCTTAGATTGTTCAGATGGGCCCTAAAATACCACCACAAATGCTTTTATCAGAGAGAGGCAAGGGGATACTTAATCCAGACAGAAGAGGAAAATGAAGTGTGAAGATGGAGGCAGAAGTTGGGTTAATATGGGGGCAAGCCAAGGACCGTTGGTAACCAACATTAGCTGAAAGAAGCCAGGAACAAAATCTCCCCTATACCCCCTGGAGGAGACCCCACCTTGCCAATACCCTGATTTCAATCCAATGAGGCTAATTTTGGATTTCTTGTCTCCAGAACTGTGAGAGAATAAATTTCTGTTGTTTAAAGCCACCAACTCTGTCGTAATTTGTTAATGCTGTCAAAGGAAACTAATACAAGGGGTAATGGGGTATCGTAACTGAAACTTAACTGTTTCCAAACAAGAGAAATGTTAACAAGGAAATCTGGGTGAAAGTCATACAAGAGCTCCCTATATTTTTTCAAATTTTATTGATATTTAAAATTATTGAAATATGCTTTTAAAAAATTAGAAATTAGAAGATTAATAAAGGTTAAAAGCTATTGCTTGGGTAACATGAAATGGGAGAAGATCAACAATTTCTTGTAGAGGGATTCAGATGCTTAATATTCTACTATTTTATCCTCCAGAAATGTTGTCCTTTATCCCAAAACTATTGATTTCCTAGTTGTAAAGTGGCTATAATATCTACAGATATCATATTTGTTTTCAAGATGCGAGGGTAGAGAAAGATAATAAAGGTTCATGCCAGTAGAACCTGTGTTTTTTTATCAAGAAAGTAGATGTTGTTGTAGGTATCTCCAGAAAATATTTGCTTAAATATCAGTAACCAGAACTATACCTAACTGTGAGGGAATCCCTGAAGGTGGGCATTTGCTTTCCCAGCTTCTTGAGTAGATGTGAACATGGAAGGAAAGATTGAAAAACATCTGTTTAGTTGGCTAATAAACAGTGTTAGCTCCCCGCCAGAGAGAGAAAGAGAGAGAGAGAGAGAGAGAATTAATGAGAATGGATCCATATTTAGAGATCCCAGCATAATGCTTTAAATATATATTCAATAAATGCTTATAAAATGAATTGGTGTATGTATGAATGAATGCATAAATGGATGAATTAATTAATCTTATATTCCAAGTTTATATTAGCCATATGAATAAATGTCATTATTATTAGAGCATAGTTCCAAGCATAGAATCATTTCAGAATACCTTAACACCCTAGGCCATCATTTGTCTTTCAGTTTGTAGGTGTTATATTCTATCATGATTTTTTTGTCTATAGATTTTCTTTTGTGTGCCCAATTTTATGGTATTACATTAAAACCATACCAACTTTCAGCATGAATTGTGACAATAATCTCTTGTTTGGCATTCTTCTGCAGGTAGGTTCTACTTAAAGCTTGTGAATAGATAAAATTTCTCAAATATATCATATAAAGTATAAAGAAAGAGGACTATGAATAAAATCTTGATGTTTCACAAACCCTGATGGTGGCCAATTGCAGCACTGGGAGAAACAATCTGGTATAGAAGAAGGGAGTGAGAAGACATCATTTCTTTTTATGATACAAATTCAATATGCAATTTACATTAACGCTTCTCAAACTGTAGTGTGAACAAAAATTATCTTAAAGTCGTGTTAAAACACAGATTTCCAGGTCCTATTTCCAGATATTCTAATTCAAGGAGTTTGAAAGGATGCAAGTGAGTTTGAATTTCTAACTCTCACATCATGCTTATGCTTCCCACCTAGGACCACCCTTCGTGATGTCTCAAGGCTCCAAATTAAACATTCTTACCCACAGAGTGGCCTATGGGCCAGAAACACTGGCATCAACTGGTAGCTTGATGGAAATGTAAAATCCTAGGCTCCAACCCAGATCTACTGAATCATAAACTGCCTTTTAACATTATCCCCAGTTGACTCATATGGGCATGAATGTTTGTGAGGCACTGCCATCTAAATGTATTACATAACATTTTGTTTCATTTTCACATCTGTTAAAATGACAATGTTGGTGTCATTTTGATTCCAACATACTATGAGGTAAAAAAATACCAGGATTTGAAGCCAAATGTTGAGAAGTAAATTGTGCCTCTACTAGTCTTAGTCTCCCCCATGTATAACATGGAGATCATAATTGTGTCCTCCCTTGGTTATAATAAGAATGAAATAATGTTATGAATATAATGTGCCTAGCTTCCACTTGAACAGAGGGCTGTGGTCTGGCATTGGTTTTACACTTTTACATGAATATTCAGGTTGCAGCTAGCACAGGGCTGCTTGTGAAATTGCTTATTTGTTATGTCGGTTCCACCTATTTGATTAGTTAATTTGGTAAATTTAATGATGCTTTAAGTGAAATGATTCCAGTTAATGATTATTGATTTGAACCTCAGGAAGAGGAAAATAAATTTGATTCCTTGGTAATTAAAATTTTAAACACATATATTGAGTGTGTGCAGACGCTGACTGATTAAATTTAAAGAATATTGAAAAACTGATATAAAATTGTGACCAAGTTGGAGAGAATCAGACTATGCCTGTGCGAGTAATTAAAACAAAATATAAGAGATGGCTGGAGTGTATTTCAGTCTCATGAATCTTGCGAATCTACCACTTCCTCTCCTTTCTTCAATGCTACCTTTTTTTTTTGTTTCTTTTTAAACGTATTTTAGGTTCTAGGGTACACATGCAGATCATGCAGGATTGTTGCATAGGTGCACACATGGCAATGTGGTTTCCTGTCTCCATCCCCCCCGTCACCTACATCTGGCATTTCTCCCCATGTTATCCCCTCCCAACCTCCCCCACTCCCCCACTGTCCCTCCCTTGGCAACCCCCAAAAGACTGCAGTGTGTGATGCTTCCCTCCCTGTGTCCATGTGTTCTCATTGTTCAACACCCGCCTATGAGTGAGAACATGTGGTGTTTGATTTTCCACTTCTTTTACTTCTCAAATAGAACTATGGTAGCCTGAATCCTATATTCCAAAGCCTTTCTTTATCTAATAAATAGAGATAATAATGTCTAATAAATGGGGTTGTTGTAAGAAATTGATTTAAAAATCCAAGTGCTGAACACAGGGCTTGGCAAAAAAATGAATCAATAATTGCTGTTATTATGTAAATTTTACCCATAATAGATTTCAGAAGGAGGCTGATGCTAAGATTATGAACACTGTATTCTTTAGGATTAGTAGAACTCTATTATATACAGAAGCAACACTCAATAATTGTTTGCTGAATCGAGCATCCAGAGTAAGTTTTTATATTATACCAGTTGCAATTAAGCAGTAAATCTGACAAATACACAAATTTTTTTCAGAGATAAAAATGGAAGTTATTTTACACTGCTAGTGAAGACTTACTTCCTCCAAAGTTTTTCTATAAATAAGAAAAAAATGCTTAGGTATGCTGATTTTTCCTGCATACTTAGCATATTTCCCTTAAATAGTACGGCTGGAAAGAGAATAAATGAATAATTTCATCCCTAGTAAACTAGTCAGTATTGAGAGAGAAACTCTTAGGTTACACTAATTTTCTAATAGTTTAAATAAAATTCTATTTTTCATGTGGGGAGAATTAGAGTGTAGCAGGATTTTATTCTCAAATAATAGATTCATTTGGAGATAAAAACAAGTCTTCATCAAAATGAAGGACCATCTGAAAATAAATTTGAGAAATTTATCCCAGGTGATTCAAGATAAAATATTTTTAAATATTTGAAAATTAGCAATAGCCAAAGTCTTTAAAAAAACTGAGATCATTAACAAAAATAAAGTTTCATTCAGAATGAAGAAATTTAAATTTCAAAAGTATTATCTACTTGCTATCAGCTATGAAGATCTTGAATATCTGAAGTGATGTCATATACAAGAATTTGAGACTAGCTCCAAGTAAATGACCACAGAAGGTAAGAAGCACATTTCTGCAAGTGAAACTTTTGCAAATGATGGATATATTTGTGGCACTGATTGTGGTGATGGTTTCATGGGTGTATATTTACCTAAAAACTCATCAAGTTGTATCCATTAATTATATACAGCACGGGTGTCTAATCTTTTGTCTTCCCTGGGCCACATTGGAAGAAGAATTGTCTTGGGCCAGACATCAAATTCACTAACATTAACAATATCTGATGAGCTAAAAAAGATTAAAGAAAAACTCATAGTGACTTAAGAAAGTTTACAAATTTGTGTTGGGTGGAATTTAAAGCCATCATGGACTGCAGTTGCACGTGGCCTCAAGGCCATGAGTTGGATGTACTGCATAAAATTTATGTCAAGAAATTAAATTTTAAAAATGTTAAAAAGATAAAATGTTGATGTTGGAGAGAAAACAAAAGAGCAGCTAATATTTTGAGCACCTTTTATGTGCCAGTAACTATAGAAAGAGCTTTCCTTTATGTCATAGAATCCTCCCATTCACTATTAGGTATGTATTATCTCCATTTTGCTAACAAGATAACTGAGGTGCACAGATGGTAATTTGTCAAAGACACAAGTCCAGTAAGTGGAAAAGCTGAGATTCAATGCAGGATGCCCAACTTGAATTTATATTTCTTTTTTTTTTTGTATGCAATTTTTATTTTGTATTTTTAAAAATTTATTTATTATACTTTAAGTTCTGGGGTAGATGTGCAGAATGTGCAGGGTTTTTTATTGCATTTTAGCTTTTGGGGTACATGTGAAGAACATGCAAGATTGTTGCATAGGTACACACATGGCAGTGTGATTTGCTGCCTTCCTCCCCCATCACCTACATCTGCCATTTCTGCCCATGCTATCTCTCCCCCAACTCCCCGCCCCCCGCTGTCCCTCCCCTATTTTCCCCGACAGATCCCAGTGTGTGATGCTCCCCCTCCCTGTGTCCATGTGTTCTCATTGTTCAACACCCACCTATGAGTGAGAACATGCGGTGTTTGATTTTCTGTTCTTGTGTCAGTTTGCTGAGAATGATGGTTTCCAGGTTCATCCACGTCCCTATAAAGGACACGAACTCATCATCTGTTACATAGATATACAGGTGCCATGGTGGTTTGCTGCATACATCACCTCATCATCTACCTTAGGTATTTCTCCTAATGCTATCCCTCCCCAATATCCCCACCCCCTACTATCCCTCCCCTAACACCCCACCCCCAGACAGGCTGAGGTATGTGATGTTCCCCACCCTGTGTCCATGTGTTCTAGATTGCAATCTCTACTGTGTGAAAGAAGACATAAATACTATAGGGTGTATCAAAATCCTTCATTTATTTCCTCCCATCTTTAAAGCAGACCTAGTTTTAATATAAATTCATTTCGCAAAGAGCTATAATTTTTCATCTTCTTGTTCAGCAATGCAGTTTTATTCCTGATGCAGCTATTAAATCTTAAATAATCTAAACCTAATGAATAATGCAAAAGTCATAGGCAGGTGAAAGGAGAATTAGGGCCTTGGAATTCTCCTGTGATGACTTATTAGTTTACTCTGAGAAAAATCAGTCTTTTAAAACAACAGAAGCCTCTCAAGTCATGGAGGGTCAAACTAGTTTCACTAACATGATTCATATTGCTGGGAGGGTTTATTGAACTTTTGATTCCAAAATGTAAACAAAATTATTTTTGAGACACTGGAACGAGATGTGTACTGGAATAAGAAATTGCACATTTATTCTCTAACTTAAATGTTAATACACATATCAAGTAACAATTGTTCTGTGAGTCTGACGTAAATTTCCAAATCACTACTTTACCAGTATTACAAAAATATTAATCCTTGCTAGGGGACTATTTTATTTGTGTCCAGACTCTTTAGAGATGTCTGATTATTGCTGATCTGTTTTGTGAATATCCTGTGCTATTTGATTTTTTTCAGGACCCTTCTTACTATTTGTAGAAAAGCCTTCAGCTTTGCCAAGAGTTGCCTTTTGCCTCATCTGCTTAATATTCTGGTTCTCACTTTCTCTGTGCTTAAGTCTGATGCTTCTGTGAATTCCTGCCTGTGGCTCTCCTGCACTGCAGTAGAGAGAGGAGCAGCTTAAACTCCTTTTTGTGGGAAAAAATCACTTCCTAACAGGGGTTTGAGCTGAAATCAGTGAGTAGCTGAACATACATGTGAGACAGGCATTAACACAGTGTTTAACACTGCTGCTATTGAGTCATGGTCCTTTCTAATTCCCAGATTCTTACTGAACACCCCACATTGGCCCAACCACGGCAAAAAGCTTGGAAATCTAATGCATTTTATTGCATGGCTATTTACTCAATAAAGAACAATACAACTTTAAATGCTGGAGATGAAGAAATGTGGGAGATTCTGAAGATATGACCACTGGTAGATAAACAGAGTCTTAGCGTGCAGAGGTTGGATTTTGCAGACTTCTAATCATGGAGAAATTCTTCAGTGCATATTTTTAGAATTGCCTCCTGGTTTTATAATTCAAAAAACACAGCTAAAAACATTGAAAATATTAATCACAAATACAATATGTCCATTACTACTCAATTCAAATGGCTAAAAATAAGGATTAAAATTTAGGTAAACATGTTCTGATTAGTAACAAAAAATAAATTATATCTAGGCAATGTTTGTTAATGAAATTAAGAGTCGTTAGTGAATTTGACTTCTGAGCATTTAGCAGGACAGACAACTATTGATATCCTCAAGCTAATGACTACCTCATATTGCTGAAATATTTAAAATCTACGAAAGATCTAAGAAATGTACTCACAAAAAGTTAATTAAATAAAACTGTTCTTATTTTTTTTCTAGTAGCTTTTCCGTTATAAAAATGATATGACCGGTAGTAGTATAGTTAATAGTGTCATACCAATTGTTTTGACAAATGGTGATGCAAGATAATATCATTAAGAAGAACTAAGGGAAAGATATACAGAAATTATCTGAACTATTTCTGCAACTTTTCTTAAACCTAAAATAGTCCCTAATCATAGAAAAAAATGAGTTTTTAAAAAAATCTATGGTTAGAAACTATTTTTTGCCTATATTCTGTTCTCAAAGATAAAGATTTTAATCTACACATACAAGGTACTTTGTGATCTCTGCCTTTTCAACCTCATTTTATCAATGCTGTCTTGCATTTGGCTTCACCAATATATACACATATTTGTTTTATGTCATGCACTTTGTTAATATTTTAGATATGCCATTGCATTAAAACATTCTATGAATCTTATTATTACCCAAATATTAAATATGAGGAAAGTGAAGCTGAGAGAGATTAGGTAATTTATCCAGTGTTACATACATTCAATGAAACATCAATATGTACAAGTATGTGACTTCAAAACCTAGACTCAAAACTGTCCAGCCTAAAATAATAATGAATCAGTATACTTTAAAGTTAAATTTTTAAATGGCAAAATTTTCACATGGAAGCTTAATCTAGTTATTTGTGATCTTTATACTATTTACAGACAAAACACTGGAGTGATTACCAAATGAATGCTATCCAAACTATGAGTCAAGGAGAGACAGTCATTTGTTCTGGCTGATTTGGACATTATTAGTCATAAATAGTACACATAAAAATTATTTCTCTTACCCCCTCTTGCCATAAACAACTGGCTTCTAACTTTCAGATAATAAAATTGAAATTCCTAATTGACAGCATGTTTAAGTGAAAAGATTATAGAACCAGGAATCACTGAACTGAAGTTCGTACCTCTGCCTTCAAATTGTGGTTACCTTCCATAGGCCTCATTTTCTTCATCTGAGGAGTTAGAGTAAGTTCTTCTATCACAGATAGATATAATAAATTGCCTAGGGAAGAAATTGGCATCTAGGAGGCTGAATTAAATTTGAACCTGAGCTTTTTTTTTTTAGAGGTCTCGTTTCGCCAGGCTGGAGTGCTTAAGTACCTGGTAAGTTGTCTGACACAGAAACCCAGTATTATCACTTTCAATTGATTATTATATATGTTTTTTACAATTGCTACAAAGTGTTCATATGACAATAATTTAGACATTGTGAATCCTCCGAGAGGATCTTGGAGACACCAGAGCTATCCATGGTCATTCTTTGAAAACCATGGTAATTCTTTGAATTAAAGCATTATAAAAAAAAAAAAAAACAGTAAAACACTTTGTTGATGTTCCTGAGATAATTAAGATTTAACTCAGATCAAGATTTTAAAATTTATTTTATATCAGAAAGCTTTTTTTTTTTCCAAATCATTGTCTCAAGTGTGTATGAGATTCCATAAGATCATGATCCAAGGACTGGAGGGGTGAGATTCTACTGATATCCACAGAGCTTTCCTGTTACTCTAAGTTATGGTGTTAGTTATCTTAATTGTTTTAGTGAATGCTTTACCTATAGCTTGTCTCTCAGTTTATCCTCAGAACATTTACCTATGCTTTCCTTCCTTCCCATAACCATGACTAAATGAAATTATTTAAAGAATGTTTATTATATACCTATACCTATAAATTGCCAAATCCTGGAGATAAAGAAATCAGCAAAATGATGGTCTAGCTATAGAGCTTCTAACCTTTGAAAGTTGTGAGCTTGAGGCTGGTTAGATAAATTCTGAGAAAAATGATGATATTGAAACTAAATTTTAAAAATCATAGAGTAACTTGAGGAGAGAATAGGAGACAGTTATTACATCACCCACATGTAACAGTATATGAAATAAGAGATCCACCAAGAATTGGTTGTACAGAGCAAAGGCGAACATATGAGTTAAAATACGGCCAGTGAGGTACACGGTATAAGGTACTGAACTGGTGTTTAGGCTACAGGTTATAAAACATTTTTAATGCACTGATTTTGTAGAACATATTCTTGAGTAAGGACAATTAAAGATTCTCTGGACTTGACAACTATGATGGCTGCTGCAATCTATAGGATGCAAATCATTTGACATTTTCTAAATACCAGTTCTTATTTCTAATAATATAATTTAAAAATTGCATAGGAGTAGTATCAAACATGTGAAGGGTACCCAGCAAGACTCAAATCTTGAAATTCCAAATGATAAAATATCTACAAATGCATAGCAAGAATGATTATATATTGGGGCTCTGGGCATGGAGGAAGAACCATATGGCTGCTTTCCTCACTTGAACCCTTCATCCAAAGACTTTCCAGAAATTGACATCTCCCTCAGAAATGGTCAAAACCATAATAAATGAAAGAAAGAAAGAAAGAAAGAAAAGAAAAGAAAAGAAAAGAAAAAAACCTCACAGAGCAGAGAAACAATAGTATAAAGTTGCTAGTCAAAGTAAATGGATGCTTGTATGAGATCTTATAGCTTCACATTTTTTAGGACAGTTTTAATTATCACTCAGTGCATTAGTTTCACAGTTCAACTCAGCATGATAAACCCTGTGGGAGAATTTTACTACAAAATGGCCTATTTTCTACACACACAATTTGATTACAGCTGTGTCTTTATCTCTGAAATCCATGAGAAATATGATTTTCCTTTGGAAAAGAACAATTCTGGTAAACTTCTGAAGGACAGCTCTGAGCACTTCTGAAGAAAAGAAATGGTATTTGGTGCATTTGGACTACAAAAACCATGCAACAAAAATCAAGTTATAACAATTCTAACACTATGTATGGCTGAAACTAATTACTTGCCAAATTTGAATGATGATAGATCAGAGCATTATACTATAGAATGATAAAAAGGACAACACAATCCTACAGTTGTATGCGACAAACAATAAATCTTCTGGTTATGTGAAGTAAAACCTGATAAAATTTAAAAGAAAAATGGACAAAACCACATTTTAGTGGGAAACCTTTGAATCAGTCTCTTAGAAGTTGATAGAACAACTAGACATAAAATCAGTAAGGATATTGACAAACACATCTAATAAAACGTCTAATTGGCACTGACAGAACACTGCATCCAACAGAAGAATACCAATTGTGTTTTTCAAGTGCCTTTGAAACATATGCCAAGATAGAAGAAAAAAACACAACAAACTTGAAAGACTTGAAATCATACAGAATGTGTTGTTTGACCACAATAGAATCAAAATAGAACCATAACAGAAAGATACCAAGAAAATGGCCATACTGCCCAAAGTAATTTATAGATTTAACACTATCCCCATCAAACTACCAATGACCTTCTTCACAGAACTGGAAAAAAAACACTTTAAACTTCATATGGAACCAAAAAAGAGCCCACATAGCCAAGGCAATCCTAAGCAAAAAGAACAAAGCTGGTGGCATTACACTGCCAGACTTCAAGCTACACTACAAGGCAACATTAATCAAAACAGCATGGTAGTGGTATCAAAACAGAGATATAGACCAATGGAACAGAACAGAGGTCGCCACAGCAACACCACACATCTACAAGCATCTGATCTTTGACAAACCTGACAAAAACAAGCAATGGGGAAAGGATTCCCTGTTTAATAAATGGTGTTGGGAAAATTGGTTAGCAATGTGCAGAAATCAGAAACTGGACCCCTTCCTGACACCTTACAGTAAAATTAACACCAGATGAATTAAAGACTTAAACATAAGACCTAACACCACAAAAACCCTAGAAGAAAACCTAGGCAAAACCATCCAGGACATAGCAACTTACACTAAAATTAACTCCAGATGTATTAAAGACTTAAACATAAGACCTAATACCATAAACACCCTAGAAGAAAACCTAGGCAAAACCATCCAGAACATAGGCATAGGCAAGGACTTCATGACTAAAACACCAATAGCAATGGCAACAAAAGCCAAAATAGACAAATGGGATCTAATTAAACTCCAGAGCTTCTGCACACCAAAAGAAACAATAATTACAGTGAACCAACAACCAGCAGAATGAGAAAAAATTTTTGCAATCTACCCATCTGACAAAGGGCTAACATCCAGAATCTACGAAGAACTAAAACAGAAATACAAGAAAAAAACAAACAAACCCATCAAAAAGTGGGTGAGTTATATGAACAGATACTTCTCAAAAGAAGACATGTATGAAGCCAAAAAACATGAAAAAATGCTCATCATCACTGGTCATTAGGGAAATGCAAATCAAAACCACATTGAGATACCATCTCACACCAGTTAGAATGGCGATCATTAAAAAATCTGGAGACAACAGATGCTGGAGAGGATGTGGAGAAATAGGAACACTTTTACACTGTTGGTAGGAGTGTAAATTAGTTCAACCATTGTGGAAGAAAGACAGTGTGGCGATTCCTCAAGGATCTAGAAATGGAAATTCCATTTGACCCAGCAAATCCATTACTGGGAATACACCCAAAGGACTATAAATCATTCTACTATAAAGAAACATGAACGTGCATGTTCATCACAGCACTGTTTACAATAGCAAAGACCTGGAACCAACCCAAATGCCCATCAATGATAGACTGGACAAAGAAAATGTGGCACATATACACCATGGAATACTACACAACCATAAAAATGATGAGTTCATGTCCTTTGCAGGGACATGGATAAATCTGGAAGCCATCATTCTCAGTAAACTGACACAAGAACAGAAAACCAAGCACCACATGCTCTCACTCATAGGCGGGTGTTGAACAATGAGAACACGGAGAGGGGGAGCATCACACACTGGGGTCCATTCGGGGGGGCTGGGGAGGGATAGTGAGAGGGAAGGAGGGGTGGGATAATGTGGGGGGGAGAAATGTCAGGTATAGGTGATGGGGGGGATGGTGGCAGCAAACCACCTTGCCATTAATGTACCTATGCAACAGTCTTGCATGATCTGCACATGTACCCCAAAATCTAAAGTACAATAAAAAAATAAAAATAAATTTAAAAAAGGAAAAAAAATCTCAAACACATAGATATTAAACAATACAGTGCTAAATAATCTATACACTAAGGAGGAAGTATCAAGATAAAATTTTTTGAAATTATTGAAGTTGAAAATATTACATATCAAAATTTGCGGGACACACCTAACAGAGTGCTGAGAAATTAATAAAATTAAATGATTTTATTATAAAAGAATAAAAATCTCAAATCAATATTACTTCCCACCTCAAAAAAACAACAAAAGAGCAAAATAAATGCAAAGCAAGCAGAAAGAAGAAAACCATAAATATAATTTAAAAATTAATAAACTTGAAAATAAAAAATAGAGAAAATAAAGCTACTTTTTTGTTAAAAAAAAATTAGTAAAATTGGCCACCCTCTAAGAAGACGGAAAAAAAGAGAGAGAGAGAGAGAGGACATGAACAACCACTATAATGAGTGAAATGTGGGACATCAATACAAAGCCTTCAAATATTAAAAGAATAATAAGGGGATATTACAAATAGCTCTACAAACACATACTTGACAACTTTGAGAAAATTAATCAATTCCATGAAATGCATAAACAATCATAATTTACTCAAATACTTAAATAGAAATAGGTAACTTCAACATCCTATAACTATTAGTAACACTGACTTTATAATGTAAACTCAAAAAAGACATCTCCAGGCCAGGATGGTTTCCCTGAAGAAGTTTACCAAGCATTTAAGGAAGAGTTCAAATATATTTTACACAGTCTCTTTCAGAAAAGAGAAGAGTAGGGAATACTTCCTAATATGCTTTATGAATATAGTATATTCATGATACCAAAACAAGAAAAAGTATTTCTGGGTATGAAACTAATCTCCCACCCCTTGCAAAAAAAAAAAAAGGAGAGAGAGAGAGAGAGAAAGGGGGTGGAAGAAGAAAGAAAAAGACAAGGGGAGAGAGGAGGGAAATGAGCAGCAGAAAAGTAAGGGAGGAAGGAAGGGAGGGAAGGAGAAAACTACCTCACAAATACAGCCACAAAAAATTTTAACAAAATATCATTATGTAGAATTCAGCAGTATATACACCATGACCAAGTGGTGTTTATTCCAGGGATTCAAGGTTGAAATGATATTTGAAAATCAATCAATGTAATATATAGCATATGACGTGATCATATCAATGAATGCACAGATACTATTTGACAAAATTCAACATAAATTCATTGATTTAAAAAAAACCATCAACTCTCAGGAATATAGGAGTAGAGGAAAATTAATCAGCTTGATAAAAAGCATCTCCAAAAAACCAGCAGTAAATGTCATACTTCATCTTGAAAGACCAAATGCTTTAGTCTAAAATTGGAAATAAGGCAAAGATGACCAATCTTCCACTTACTATTCAAAATAGCACTAGATGTTCTAGCCGGTGCAATAGGCAATAAGAGTAAATAAAAGATAAAACAAAGGTTAGAGATGAAGCAATAAAACTGTTTCTATTAGGAGATGGCATGATAGTCTAAATAGAAAATCCCAAGGAGTCTACAAAAATACTCCCAAAACTGATAATTGAGTTCAGCAAAGCTTCAGTATTCATGATAAACATAAAAATCAAATGTATTTTTATATACTAGCAATGAAAATGTGAACATTGAAAATAAAAAACTACCCATTTACAATTAGTAAAACAAATGTTTATAAATCTACAAAGCATACAGGCTTTTTCTAGATATAGACAAGATTATTCTAAAATGTAAATGGAAAGGTAAAGAAACTAGAATAATAAACAATTCTGAAAAGGAAAAATAAGTCAGTCTACCTGGTTTCAAGGTTTATTATATAATTACCATAGTCCACAATATGTTATAGCGTCATAAGAATAGACACAGATCAACAGAACAAAACAAAGAACTCAGAAATAAAACCACACAAATATGCCCAACTGATTTTTAACAAAGGTATTAAAACAACTCAATTCACAGTATTTTCAGCAAATGATGTTGAGTTGGAGTAAGTCATCATCAATAGGCAAAGAAAAAAGAAAAAAAATCTCAACCTAAGCCTCATATCTTACACAGAAAATAATTCAAGCTGGATCACGAACTTAAATGTACAACTTGAAAGTATTTTAAAATTTTAGGAAAAATATAGAAGAACGTTTTCATGACTTAGGACTAGGCAAAGAATTCTTAAACTTGACACCAAACACAAGATTAATAATTTTAAAAAATGATAAAGCTTCAAGAAAATTAAAAACTGCTCTGTAAAAGAATGAAAGAAAACCAACAAAAAATAAGCTACAGACTGGGAGAAAATGTTTGCAAGCCACATATCCAACAAAGGATTATTATCTAGAATATATAAAGACTTAAAACTCAACAGTTAAAAACAATTGCCATCAGTATATGGACAAAGACCTGGTCAGACATTTAACTGAAGGAACTATACTCATGACAAAAAAGCATATAAAAAATTCCAATATTATCAGCCACCAAGGAAATGCAAATTAAAACCACAGTGAGATAGCACTATAATCTTGGCAGAATGGCTAAAATGAAGAAAAAAATAAAACCACCACCAGTCATTTATACATTATTCATGAAAATGTAAGATAATCCAGCCACTCCAGGAAACAATGCTGAAGTTTCTTGGGGAAAAAAAAATTGCCAAACTACATTTTCCACTACTATACAATCCGGCAATCACTTTATTGGGCATTTATTCTAGAGAAATGAAAACTTTTGGTTGCACACAAAAAAGTACTGAATGTTTGCAGCAGAATTATTTGTCATAATCAAAAACCAGAATCAGATAAGGCATCCTTCAATTGGTCAGTGTTTAAACTTCAATGGATGGTATATCCTTATCAGGGAATAGAGATATTGATACAGCCAACAACCCATATAAATCACCAGACAATAATGCTAAGTGAAAAAGGCAAACCCAGAAGGTCACATTTGTATAATTCCATTTATATACTATTCCTGAAGTGACAAAATTCTAGAAATGTAGAACAGATTAGGTTGTCACGGGTCAGGGACATAGTGGGTAGGGGAGTGAATGCTACTATAAACGTGAGGGATCCTTGTGGTGGTAAAGTTGCACTGTTCTTGACTGTATTAATGTCACTACACTGGCTATAATTTGTACACAGTTTTGTAAAAGGTAACCATTGGAAGAAACACTGGTATCGAGTATATGAGACCTCTCTCTGTATTTCTCATAACTGCATGTGAGTCTCCAATTATCTCAAAATAAAGGGTTTACTTTAAAAACTTCCTAACATCAGCAACCTGTCATATTAAAAATGTCATCCAAAGACTTTAACTAATATCATATTAATCATAATTATGTCAATGAAAATAAAGTACCTATATTTTAAACAGACTGTCATTTTTAAAGCAAAAATACTAAATCTCATTTATTTTTAACACTGTAACTGAAGGGTAATTTTTACTTATGTTAAAACAAGAAGCACCTACATTTATTATATGTGAGCTATTTTCGCCCCCTAGAGAGCTGGAAATATGGTCGATAACAACATTTTAAAAGGCATGTGGAAGGACATAAAGTGAGTGCCTGGAGCTAATATTGTCTTCTAAGATTCTTGAATTAAACACATTTCTATTTCAAGTTTAACTATTTTTGGCATGTTTTCCTTACAGTATCTGGGTTAAAAAATATATAAGATCTCACAGTCAATGGCAATTAATAATTCCAGAGGATTATGCTTTACATAAAGTCATAACAAAGAGCTAATATGTTTTTATTGAAATGTGTAAAGTTATTTGGATAAGGGAAAGACCTGGCGGATATATTTAGTAAATTGGATATACACTGATCTTGTTATTCAAGAACATTAGGTAAAGTGCACAGAAAAATCCTGTTTGGAAGCCCTGGCTTCCTAAAAAAACACAAAAATTAGAAGCTGCTAATGCTAATAACTATATCTGTTGCCCCTGATTCACACATCAAGACAAGCATCTTTTGTAATGAGTTCTGATAGGTTATTCCCTTGGCAACCTGTCATTCAAGTTCATTAGTTCCTTTATTCATCTACTAAGTATGTTACCTGCAACAAGAGCAACGTTTGCTTTCCATGTGTCATGTATTACTAAAATGCACAGAAACAACAGAGATGAGTGTTTAATAAAATAATATATTGCACATTTTGGCACTGATATATTCTCCTATATTTACACTTATTTACATATTTTAACATATGTCAGAGAATCTCCCTCTTCTGTTCAAAACCCTCCAAAGGCTTCCATTTTTATCAAGGACTCCGCATTATTTCCACTGCTCAGAATGCTTTACCCCCAAGACAGCCACCTATTTCATTCCTTCACCTACTTCAGAACATTGTTCTAAAGTCCTCTTCCCCATAAGGCTCACCCTGAGAAGTTTATCTAACATTCGATCTAGGCTCTCTTGCTCTGACACATTTTAGGGCTCATTTATTATTCTTAGTGTCTTACTTTCCATTTCCTTTATAGAAATTTTTATGTCTTTTTGTTCACTGCACTATCCAAAAAATTTTCTCATGACAAGTATAGAATATATCCTCAGCATAAACATGTTAAATGGAAGAGCTTGAAGAACTTAGGTTTTTCTTGCTTTGCTATGCTTTATTTTTTATTGTACTTAAATTCTGGGGTACACGTGCAGAACATGCAGGTTTGTTACATAGGTATATGTGCCATGGTGGTTGGCCGCATCCATCACCTGATCATCTACATTAGGTATTTCTATGCTTCCTACAAACACTTGCTTACTATTTACAGTGTTCCAGGCATCATTCTAGCAGTGAAATCAACTACATGCTACACAACCCTTGCTCTCACAGGTCTCACTGTCGAGGACAAGATTGGAGTTGGGTGAGAGGAAGGTATTAAAAACAGACAGATGGCGTGGCTTGGTGGCTCACGCCTATAACCCCAGCACTTTGGGAGACTGAAGTGGGGGGATCATGAGGTCAGGAGTTTGAGACCAGCCTGGCCAACATAGTCAAACTCTGTCTCTTACTAAAATACAAGAAATTAGCCAGTTGTGGTGGCATGTGCCTGTAATCCCAGCTACTCGGGAGGCTGAGGCAGGAGAATCGCTTGAACTGAGGAGGTGGAGGTGGCAGTGAGCCGAGATCACACCATTGACTCCAACCCTGGGAGACAGCATGAGACTCTGTCTAAAAACAACAACCACAACAACAACAAAACAGATGGATAACTGCAGTACGATATGGGATATGGTGTGTCAGGTGTCTTGAAAAACCCTGAGATCAAAAACAAATAAAACAAAGCACAGTCCTGAAAACTCTTATCCTTAGAAATATAATTACCTAATGAAGAAATGTCATTTAAAAGAGAGAGCAGGGTGAAGCAGGAAGAGAAATAAACAGAAAAAATTTAAAAAGCAATACAATATAGCACACATTGAGATGAATACAAAAAATGGGGAATCTTAAAACACGGAGAAGGACTAGTTAGATGGTCTGGAGAACTGAGTAACACTGAACCAAGTCTTAAAAGATTAATGACAATTTTTAATAGTGCTTTTCAAATTATAAAGCTAGAATAAGTTTCAAAGGAAAGTGGCTGAGACATTGTCTTTGAACATTTAAACAACTTATTATTATCATTTTGGACAGTGGGAGAGTAAATTGACTAATACAGTGTAGTTGTGTTATCGGCTGGAAGTAAACTGAAGCCACGTAAGATTTGTGATAATAAATTTAAGTAAAGCTAGTCAGCAGTAGTTTTGTGTTTGCTTCAGCACTGTTGAGCGGTTCAGGCACAGGTGTAAATTAGAGAGACAGGTAGAATTAGCCAAAGCTGGAGTTGTTCCAGTCAATTATGGTGGCAGGTACAATGCATAAGGGAAAATAAAGATACCACAATAAGCAATTATAAAGTTGAACTGGAAATATAAGCTCCGTAAGGTAGGAGTAAAGACTTGAGAAGGACACTGAATGTTGAAGGGTAGGCAAGATCAATAATGAGTTGTAGGTCCTCTTGAGATCAAAGAATTAATGGAGTTCGGGGAAATGAAGAAAGATAATTCAAAATACATCAAATAGCAGAGGTCTTAGCAAATTAATAGGTGCTAAATGCTATGTTTTCCGAATGAATATGTAACAACTTTCTGTTAAATGCAGGAGGGTGGACCGCATGATCTCTTATCCTCCATGATAAACTCCAAGATAGATGTCTAAGGTGAGTTTTTCATTTTACTCAAGTTTGAAATTGTTTGCTGCATGATTTTATTGGGGGTAGATTATTAAATGCAAAGAATATTTTAAAAGTCTCAAACACTGGCATTCGTATGCTGCAATTTAAATGATATTGAACTTCTCACATTATTATAGATTTGATTATCTCTGTCAATCAATTTGAAAATCTCTTATACTTGGATTAAAGGATTTTCCTTGTTTACAACACTTTCTTACTAACCAGGATTCGGGACCACTGGTGAGTACAAAATATGAACACATTAAAAAAAAATGTGAAAGCTTATGTAATTTGAGGATGCTTAAACTGAAACAAAAAGGAAAAATTTAGCAGGCCTAAGATGTTGAAAGTGGACATGCACAAGGTAAGATCAGAAAAGTTCAGAGTTTAGACTCTGGAATGATTTAGATCTAGGTTTTAAATGCAGCTTTGTGACTTGGGTAAGTTACTTATCTTTTCAAAAATTATACTCCTCTTTCTGAAGCATTTGTGAGGAAGCCATTTGTAAGATTAGTGAGAAAGGGAATTTGATTACATGAACTAAAATCTATAATTCTTTAATCCCATATGCAAACGGATGAAATATTTATGTTTTGCAGACTAGAAGCCTCTCTTCAATTTAAAGACATTGTCCTTCAAACAGAGCTCTTCTTGGTTCCTCAGTCTAATCAAGAACTATGAAGCCAGGAGAAACAGCATATGGGTTACACGCAATTGAAAATTCAATGATTCCACCTCCAAAACTGGAATACATTCTGGCAGACCAGACTGCCTCTGGGCTTAGGACACTACTGACTTCTTCTCACTATGGGATTTCACAGCTGGGAGCGCAGGACCAACTTAGCAAAACTCTTACATAGATGAAATCTATCTTTGGATTTATGCTGACAAGTAAGATTCTGCAACTGGTTTTTAAAATATTTTACCAAGTTTTGTGTGTTTGAGTATAAAAGAAAGAAATTTGAAGTAGTTGCTGTCAGAGCTTGTTGAAAGACTCCTTATTTAAGCAGAAGTTGACAAATTCATTATATTGTGTACTAAAAACAGGCTATACGTTTCATATTGGGAAGGAATTGGAAAGAGCAGAAATAACAGGAGTCAGGAAGACCCACTTACTTGTGTTAGGTTTGCTTGTCTTGGAGAAATATAAAATTTGTGAGGCTAGGGTCAGGAAAGTCAAGGTGTAATTTTCCATCTAGCAATGGATAGTTATAAAGGGCCCAACAAAATAACAGTAATGGGCATGTATGTATTATAATCTATATCGACGATCTCTAGATTCAGAATGCCTTTAATGTTGAATTCTGGAGCTTGTTACCTTAGAGAAGTTACTCAGGTTTTCCTCATCTATAATATAGATACGACATACCTAATTTTAGAGATTGTGTGAGTAGTAAATATGGCAAATTAGTAAGAATTTATATCTGTGCCTGGGACTTAGGAGGTGATCATAATGTATTACCAAGGATAATGATGGATGCCTTCAGTGATCACTGGCCAGAAATGTTGTACAAACTATTTAGGGGATGTTTGAAGGCTTGCCTTAGCCGGCTATCACAAGCATTCATTTAATTTAAATTTTTTTGCTCACCTACCGTCTTCTTGTAATTTTGCTAGACATTGAGACTGTACAAATAAAAGCCCTATTCCTTGTATTTAAGAGTGTATTTAATAGTCTAGTAGAAAAAGAAATAACACAAAAAGAAACAAAATGTGCTATGAAAGCACAGAGGACAGATATTAGCAGAGACCACAAGTCGTTGAAGAAGGTTTCCAGGGATTTGATATAATGGAATGCATTGCAAGTTGAAAAAAAAAGCAAAAGAAAAGTTACCACATGTAAAAAGCACAGCATTGCAAAATATGGAAAGAGAAAAGCATTGTAGAAAGATGTTACTTAGAATGAAAGAACCTAGTTTCTGTGGCCTGGCTATGCTACATACTGTCATGAGACTAAGCAAACTGATATAAACTTAAGTTTCAATGTATTGATCTGCAAAGTGGGATTCATAAGATCTACCCTGGTGTAGTTTGAGGCTCACATGAGATAAGTTGTGCATTTACTTCAAATATATATTCCTTTTTTATACACACTATTTTCAAATGAGCTGCCAGTCTTCACTTCTTTTGGACTCTAATCATTAACTCTCTCTCCCCGCTTCCTCCGGGACCCCTGCTCCTAACCAATTCTCCACCATCCAGGCTGAAGAACCTAAATGCACACCAGATCAAGTCACATCTCTACTTAAAAGCCCCCAATGACTTCCCATTGCTCCTAAAACCAAATTATTAATGATGGGCTTTCATGATTTGTCCCCTGCCTGTCTCACTAAAGCCATTTTCATGCCTTGCTCTCCCCACTCTGTGCACCAGTCACTTGGGCCTTCTTTGAGTTTACACATATCTATGCCCCTTCCTGCTCTTTGCATTTTGCATATTACCTTTACCTTTACCTTGTCCTCCTCTCTCTCCTACTTTGCCTACATAATTTGAAATCATTTTAAAAATCTTCCATCAAGTATAACTATCCCACCCTTCTTTATTAGGCCACATGCCCCTATCATAGGATCTCCAGGACTTGCTTCCTTTACTTTTTAGCATACAGCAGAGATAAAATTTTGTGTTTGCTTAAGTGATGACTTGCATCCATCCAAACAGACCATGACTCCAGTAGAGTAGTCAATGTTTGCTTTTTCTTGACCTGTAACACCACGTGTCATTATATCTCTCTGCTAAGTTTAGTGCCAGGTATATGATATGTGTTCATGGGTATTTTTTGAGTGGAGGAATAGATGAAACTCCAAATCCAGTGTTTGGTCACATTGTTAATAATCAATCAACGAGAGTGGTTTTCATTACTGCCATTATCATTCTGCTCCTATTTTATGTTTAGGGTTTTTATAAACAAAGCACAGATGCAAGACAAGAAGGGAGGAAAATGATGCATGGGGGAAATAGAAAGAGACCAGATAGGTAATAAAGGTTTGTTTGTTTTATGCCTTGTTAGGTCATATGGGTTTTATCCAAGTGTATAAGAGGAAGAATTAAAGGGGTTTAAGCAGAAGAGCATGATGAATAGCTCAATGTTTAAAAACCTCTGGTGGCAGAACACAAAATTGCAACTATGAAGTGAAGACAGGGAAGTTAGAAGACTCTTAAGAAATCAAAGTGAGAAGTAAAAGAAGATACTGAATGAAGACTGTGAATTCTGAGTTTCTCTTCCTGTTTTTAATGCTGTGTCACAAATAACTTCACTTGAATGGTGAGAGTGGCAACTTTTCGTTCCTTACTTGTTGAATCACTCACAATATTAAAGCATCTATAATATAACTTCAAATAAAGAAACATAGTCCTGGATAATACTTAAAAATAGAATTCCAAACTTTAATACCATTGGTATGTACTCAGAAAGAAAGTATCTTTGTGGTAAGAGGAGAAATATGGAGTAAAATTACATTTTCTTTTTTTTTTTTTTTGAGTCTTTACTAAAAAGGAAATTGTGAAAAAAACAGTATTGCATAGAGAAGAAAGTCTCTTTGGACCAAAATTCCTCTTTGAGAACCTGTGCTGCAAAGAATTCGTATGCAGTGCTGACATGTAAACTCAAGGATATATAATGTTTACTTCTTAGACCATTGACTTTACTAACCAAAGTAAGAGTTATGGTTAGCTGGATAATCAAGCAAATATTTGAAATAAAATTAAAGTATGCTCAGATCTCTATCATAAATCATACATTTCCTCTGGTGTTATTTATCTCTATTATATGTAAACAGACAAGGACTATTCCTACAAAATTGTTTTACTACATAGTCTGTATTTATGCATCTAAAATATTATTCTTCACAGCTATGTTTGTATAGACATCAAGGTCATAGAAATTTGATTTTGATAACAGTATATATCCAAAACTATTATAAGTGATAATTCCCTAATTATTAGTCTTTTCATTATAATTGAACTCAAAGAACGCAATAGTATTGTTATTGGTTTCATTGTAAGGTTAAGTTCTCTAGTATAAAATTTCATAACTTCTTATGTGGGAGAAAATAGTTTGGTCTACTTTATTGTCTTGATATATTTTGCTCTTTCTAATTCAAACTCAGGAAAAAATGTTTCTTCACATTATACTACAAATTATCATAACAATCCATAAGTAATGATTTACAGTAAAAGGCAATCAAGAAAAATCATGTTTAGAAGATAGAAGGAACAATAAATATGCATAGGTTTTTAAATAATATTCTTGTATTTTGATTTGTCTCTGTTATTTCTTTAGTTTATTTCTTAATTAAGGGCACTTTAGCATAATTTTAAAAACATAACTTACAAGCGATACTTCTGTACTTACAACTAATTAGGAGCCTAAGTTACCTTTAGCCCTACTGTTTTACACACCTAATAAAAGATAATATAAATGTCTAATCCCCCCTTACGCATCTCTTCCTTCTTTGCCCCTCCACCCTAAAAATAAAAACGCTAAGATTTATAAGTACAGGTTTTATAAGTGAATTTTAACAGTATAAATGAATTAATTTGTTTACAAAGTTATATATTAGCATACCAAGATGTAATATTGCTAAATTGCAAATTAAGTAATTACAGAGACTTTATTCATACCTCATTCCTTTCTTTGGTATTCCTTAACCTTTTCAAGTTTAATGAACTAATTTCAATTCTGAAAAAAGTTAAGGAGTTGAGAATTAGATAATTATACTCAGCTTTGTTTTAATTCCGAATTGGCCTAAGTTTCTTTGAATGACAAATAGCAGCCCACTGAGAAAATTAAAGCTCAGAAAAATAGAGGAATTTACCCAAGATCATCAAGTTAATAGATAAGAAAACTAGGACTCAAACCATGGACATTATATTCATTAAGTAATATAATAAAGTACATATGAATTTGCACACAATACAAAAATGTTTAAGATCTAAGAGCAATGACCTCTAAGCCATAAAATAAAAACACAAAATCAAAATGTTTACAATTATAATAAATGTCTTCACATTGAAACATCAAGTAATTAACTATAACTCTATATGTGTATATACACACATATTATATATAATATAGGCATGTATATTATGTGAATACATGTATATGAACATACATGTAAATATGTACACATATATGGGCACATATATTACAAATAATTTTGGTAAGGTTTGAGTAAGTAATTATTAAATGTAAATTTTCAAAGTCTCAAGATCATGACCTATAATACGGGATTATATATAATAAAACCATGCTCACAGAATACTCTCCCTTAGAGTGTGAATATATGAAGTAACCAGGATTTGTATTGAGATCTTTTGGATTCCAAAGTCTAAGATTTTATCACTACACTACCCGATAAAGCTGGCCCACAGAAACTATGTAACTTGGTCAAATCTTACAGTAAATTCAGAGCCAGAGAATGTGTTAAATATTTATAATTCCTGTTTCCCAATAGACCCTATGAGTATAAGCTATTTGAGAAATAATTTAAATGTCCAAGGATCACAGAATTATGAAGGTATCATGGACAACAGTGGCCACCTAGATAAGAGTTCTTAAACTAAAATTCATGCAACAGTAAAGGCTTTAGGGTGGCATAGAATTGTTGAAACAATATGTAGATGTATTTTGTAAAAATTTCAGTTAAATTTTTAGATCACATGTTATTCTTAAAGGGAGTTATAATTGTTAAAAGTTTAAAAATTATTGATTTAAACAACTTTTTTTGTAGATGACAAAGTGGAAACACAGAGAGCCAAAGTGACTATGGAGAACCATACCACTGGATAACGGGAAAATAGTTATTAGAACATAAGCTTCTTCCTTCCTTTCCCTTCTCAACTGATCATGTCATGGTGCCATATGTATTACCCGACATAATATGCTTGCCAAAGCAAAGCTAATATCTGCAGAAGATGGCACATAAATACGAGAAAATGAGAAACCTTAGTGGTCTAAGGCATCCTCTCCTTTGGTTTCCAAAAGAGTAATAAGAAAATCTAGGTTTAATCTAATTAGATTAAAGCAACAGAACATTCATTTTCTCTCTCATTTGTAGAGAGAAACAGTATCTGCTACTTTATAACTTAGGGTGCAAGGATAACTGAGGCCATTTTCTAAGAAAACTCAGTGTCTTAGAACCCACTAATCTCAGTAAACAAAACCTCAGTTAACTGTGACTAATGTTCAAAGTGCATCTGCTTAATTTTCCTAAAACACTAGCCCTTTTTTCCTTTCCTTTCCTTTTCTTTTCCTTTTTACAACTTCTGTAATTTTTCATGAGCTTTACTTTCAGTAATTTACAGGTGGTGTCTTATTTTAACATGGTAGTGCAACATTAATTTGAAATTTGAGGATAAATGAATTTTAAAAAACAATTTTAAAACAAATAGATGTATTCATCAAGATGTTCAGGCTAACACAGTTGTGGATATTGTAGGAATAACTTACAAGAGAGATGACATCTTCATTATTAGTCCAGTGGTGTCTAGTTTGAAATGTCTATATTGCAGAGAAGTTGGCAGGAGCTGCTGAAGAATGCTTCAGCTTCACCACATGTAAGAATTAATCCTAACTGATCACTGAAAACCAGAGCTTTGCACAAAATTGCCTTTTCATTCATGGTGGCATCCTACCACGGATTATGTGACATCTGCAATGTACTTTCAAAGAAATTGGAATAATATATCAAATAAAGCATAATAATTGATCTCTACCACCACCACCAACCATGAAGCAGCCTACCGCATCTTGACCATTGACTAAATTTACTACTAGGGGCCAGGCAGTCTGCTAAATATATTGCATACATTATTTTATGTAATCTTCATGGGATTGCCATTATGTAGATGTTATTACTCTTATTATATCTACATTATAGCAATATTTTTCATAAATGTTTCATAGTTGAATAAATTTGCATTTATGGAAAATTAAAAATGTGACTGTTTCACAGGATGATTAAGGGAAAAAAGTCTGGATCTGACCTCAAATTACTTTGATTCCAAAGCTAGTTCCATTAACCATCAAGTTAAGTTGACTCCCATTCTGACAGCAGTAATGCGTAAGCTAACAGATGTATTTTTCAAAATGATCAAAAAATTACAAAGAAAGAAAAAATAAAGGGTAGAAAGAGAGAGAATGGAGGGAGGAGGTAAAGAAAGGAAGAGAGAAAGGAAGAAACAAATAACTTACAAGCAGAAAACCTACAAGAGGAGGAGACGAAATTAAAGATAAAAATGAACAGCAAAGAAAGAGTAGACTTTTTGTTGCAATGGAACTTTGGGCAAAAGAAGGCAAAATACATCTGCATATAATACTTGCAAATAAATATCTGTAGGGGTAGCAGGAATTCATCATGCCAATGAATTGGTGCCCAGCAGGAGGAAGCTCGTCCACACTCCTTAGGTCAGAGCATTCTGGCCCACTCCAGTGAATTCTGACGTCAAGCTCCCATGAGCAGAGTCTGAACCATTTAACCTATCATGGTGAGAGAGTCTATTTGGTAATCTTTCTTGTTGCAAATAGGTGTCTTTTTTGGGACAATGTATGGTAAGTAAAAAATACAATTACCTTATGATTCTGCATGGAGTGCATACATTATTCTCTCCCCAGGATCAAATTCACTAAGAGAATCAATAACTGCTAAACATAAGCTTTTGATAGCCAATGTCCTAATATGAAAAAGAAGGAAATGAACAGAAGAAGACAGACTCAAAGCACACCCAAAATTGAACAATATTTGAAAGACCTACATTGACCAAACATAGCTTTAAAAGAGCCTCAGCATGTCAGCATTCCAGCCAGCCCAAATCATCAAAGAGCAAGGAAGCAATGCTAAAGAACAACATGAAGAAATCATTACATACTGTTTGAATAGTTTCCTAAATTCACTCAGTGCTCTATCTATTATTAGCTATAGCACAGAGAACTCGTTTCCCATTACAGATGGTAGAGAATTTCTAGTCTGCATAAAATCAACATCCTATAAAGTCCTGAAAAAGCATATGTTTGCAGACGCCTATCCAAAGATAGCAACAGAACATTCATTATTCATTAGCTGCTTCATTTCAAATTTTATATGATCTATTTACCATATTTCACTGAATCTAAGTCCCTGTGGACAAAGTCGACAGGTACAGATTTATCTCCCTTTGTAATATAGTTTAGAACAGACTTTAAGACAACATGTTGAATGTAAGAATTCTGTAATTCTGCTAAGACAGATGACAAATATTGGAAACTAAGCATATGTATTATTTTTCCGTATTTGTCAATTACTATTTTAGAGGAAATATTTAGGCTTTCCTTGCTCATGTTCCTGACTTGGTCAACAGAGAACAAATGTCTACAAATACTCTTGTCTTTAGGGGAATATTAGAAATAAACTAATAACTTATTTTTCATTTTTTAGTTTTAAAAGCACCGGAAGAGGGAGGGTACTACTTCATTTTTCACATATGGCTGGAATCAAGCTGGTTTATGGGTCTCTGCATTGCACATTAAGAGCTTCATATATTGGTCAGAATCCTGTTGGTGAAGAAAGAGAATAATACAATATCAGGCCCCCCAAGCCTCACTCTCACACCTGACAATTCTGTGTATTTTGAAGCACTCCGAAATATTCACTCTATGAGGGCAGACGTGCCCATACTACTATCAGGCAAGAGTTATTTTGCTTCTGGCTGCAAAAATCACTGTGAACTGTCAAAGCTTCTTATCGTCTTATGTCAACACTCTACTCATTATTAGGGGTTCAGGGAAATGTCATTTCTACTGAGAAATGGTTTTTAAAACCCAAGTCCAAATCCAGTGTTCCTCCTTTTGTGACTCCTTAAAAAGTTTAACCTTATTATAACACTTATCACTGCCCGATGGTTATTAAAATTATTTGAGCATGTGCCTTGCTCAGTGACTAGAAGTGAATCCCTAGTGGTTAGAGATTGGGTAGCATTTATTCATGTCACCTCCCAGTTTTTATAAAGTACATTACATTTGAAAACTATGGAAACATTTGAATCTTTAAGGCTTATAATTTTTGTTCTAGTTCAGACAAGACACTGTGTCCAATATCAGTAAGTCAGATATTCTGGAGATATTTGCTACATAGTCACAAATACATCCTTTATTAAGTACACACATGCAGATATATATATGCATACACACAAAGACATATATATATATATATATACATATATGTATATGTTTGTGCATATATCAAATACACAGACACATAATCACACATACAGCACTCCAGGTATCTTCCCTTTTCTTTTCACAATTGTTGCTAGTAACTCAACCTCTATCTCTCAACAGAAATTTAGCCTACTCAAGGAAAGAAAACTGTAGAGATCACGGAGAGATACCGAGACTGTTAGTATCATAGCACATGGTACAGAAAACAGAATTTGTGTTACTGGTCAACAATGCTGGCTCATTATAAAAGCACAAAGACAATTTGCTGAGCTGACCTGAACTTGGTTTAAATTTTACTTCAATTTATTTTTCCCTAAAAATAGGGCTGTTTTTCTTTTGCCTCTTTGAATTGAACTCATATACATAACGAGTAGAAAAATGGTCACCAGAGGCTGGGAAGGGTGATGGGGGGCTGGGAGGCAGAGGCGCAGATGATTAATGGGTACAAAAACAAAATAGAAAGAATAAATAAGACCTACTGTTTGATAGCACAACAGGTGACTATAGTCAATAATAACTTTTAAAATAACTTAAAAATGAAATTGGATTGTTTGTAACTCAAAGGATAAATGTTTGAGGGGATGGATACCCCATTTTCCATGATGTGCTTATTTTACATTGCATGCTGTATTGAAACATCTCATGTATCCCATAATATGTGTATATATACCTACTGTGTACTCACAGAAAGCCTAAAAAATAATTTTTTAAAAAATGAAAAGTTTTGCTTCAATTACTCTTTAACGCTTGGTTCTGGGTCTTCCTACTTCTTTGGGAACAGTGCCCACTGCATGTGCTCAGGTGAGCTTCACTCATCCATCTTGCACCAGGACTGATTCATAGGGTGGCCAGAACCCTATTAAGAACCATAGCTTGCTGCTTATATCAATCAATGGCATCATATGGAAACACAATAAAACATGGTTTCATTGAAAGAGTGCAGGTGGCAAAAAGATGTGGGTTTACATAATATTACATGACTTAACATTTATTTGAACTTGGACTGGTCACTTAGCCTGGCTAAACTTCAAATCCTTCGTTGGTGAAATGAGCACCCACTCACAAAATTTTACAAACCTACTTCATAGGATTGCCACGTGACATAATTTTATAAACTGTGAATTCTCATACAAAAGTCAATGATATCACATCACACAATTTAAAATTTATAGGCAGAGACTTCATTATTTTCGCTTCCCTTCACTGTGAAGTAACTCATGATATCACGTTGGTGGCACTCGCAGGGTATTTGTTGGTTGCCTGTTTTATTGTGCTTCTTCCTGCCACTCAGTGCTCATGACTGAGAAGAAATCAATGGGCGTCTGTTGGCCGTGTTTTGAAAGACATATTCCTTAGGTAACAGAGGTAGTTCCTCACAACAAAACATTTTTTTCTGGGTATGAATCTGCCCTTGTGGATATCTCAGGGCCTCATTCTTCATCAGGCCATGGCCAGTTCATTTATTAACCCAAAGCCACACACAGACAAATACTTTCTTCTGTGTGTATTTTAAAAACCCAGGTAGCACTAAGTACCATTTCTCAGGAAGTGTGCCAAGTACTTTGGAAGATGTCCATTGAACTTTTCATTAGAAAAGTTTCCCAAATGGATAAAAGCTATTTGATAGAAAACAGCTTCATGATATCTCATTACACGTTTGAGTGTGATTACCCAAACCAGCTTGGAAGAATACCAGCCAGCACCTGGCTGTTCTCACCTTGACTCTACCATTAGCTAATAATGTAAGTTAGGGGGCAAGTCATTTAACCTCATTGCTTTTGTTTTCTCTCCTGATCTAGAAGGCATGGTATGTTTGCCAACGGAGTCCTCCCCTGTTTCTAAAAGTGATCAAATGTGGTTTTTAGTAGAGGAGATGACAGATATTGGAACAATCAAAATTTAGTTGAAAGGAAAGAGAATTAAATATATCAGTCATCTAGGGGGAAAAAGACACTATATTCTAAAATTTAATTTAGCACTGAGCTTTCTAGTGTTAAGGTAAAACCAACTAAATATGCCTAAATTATATCTATATATAAAAATATAAATATATGTTATAAAATATATAGAACCATTGCACATATATGTTATATATATTTATTTGTATATACCATAAAACATATTTGTGCTAACATATAACATATATCTAATATATATTTTATCTTGCATATTTATATCTTATACATATATGTACATATCATGTGCATAAAATGATGGCTTTTCATAGAGAGATATTTTCATAAAATTTGTTTCAAACATAATTTTTTTTTTTTTAGATGGAGTCTCGCTCTGTCTCCAGGCTGGAGTGCAGTGGCATGATCTGAGCTCACTGCAACCTCCGCCTCTCAGGCACAAGCAATTCTCCTGATGAGGCCTCCCAAATAGCTGGGACTACAGGCGCACACCACCTCGTCCAGCTACTTTTGTATTTTTTTAGTAGAGATGGGGTTTCACCATATTGGCCAGGATGGTCTCAATCTCTTGACCTTGTGATCTGCGCGCCTTGGCCTCCCAAAGTGCTGGGATTACAAGCATGAGTCACGGTGCCCAGCCTCAAACGCAACTTTTATGCTGATATTTCTTTATATAAGGACTTTGAATAACAATAATCTTATTGTCTTTAATATTAGCCTTATATAAAGAATATTACATTTTCAATATTTTGTACAGGTGGTATTTGCTAACCAGTGCATAATCCTTTATATATATTGCCTGTAGTTAAATATTCCTGAAAAGCAATTGTCATCTCCCATTTGAGAAAGAATGAAACTAGTATTTACAGAAATTAAGTGGCTTTCTCATTGTCAATTAGCAAATATCACAGTAAGCCATTATTATGTGGCTGTTTCTATACATCTGGGTGTACTTTAGTGGACATGCTTCTTTTGTGAGGCCAAGTCAATGAAGACCATATTGGCTCCTGAAATTTTGGTATAAGCATACCAAGGTCTACCCCTAGTGGGATAGGATAAAACAGTCACAAAGGTATTTTCCTAAAGTAAATACTGTTTCCACTCAGTTTTTCAGTGCAAATTGGATAATAGCCATCTACAGATAAACTTTTCGATGGTAGTATATGATGAGAGTACTTTAAATTTTGGGTAGAAAGAAAAGCTACATACTTTAACTACCAAATACAAGTACCAAGGCTAGCACTATGATTAAAACACCAAGAAGCTTTCTTTATATTCTTTCATTTGTAACTACATAGAAGCAGATATAAGAATAAATTGGATGACCTCTCAAGTCCCCTCAAACTTTAACATTGTGTCACTACCGAAGAGACCATATACACAAACTAAGCATGGGTTTGATGCCATTAAAAATAAGAAATTCATCAGCGCATCCTTGATCTGGTCTGACCCTCAGACCATCAAGGTTCAACTAATGGACTTCTGAGTATTACCATGTCACTAGTCTGTAGCAATCTTCAATGAATAAAACATAAGTAGACTCATCTGTTAACACTACTTTTAATCCTACAAAATAAACTTTATTGAGAATGGCATTCTTGAGACAGACTCGTTCAATAAAATTAATATTCAAACAAGGCAAAGTAAAATGTAGAGAAATTGAAAGCTGGCCTTCAACACACCTCCTCCTTCCACCAGCTACTGTGCTTTACTTAACTCCCCAGGTATAATGAAAACGCCTCTTATCATTTATCAAATAAATACCTTCTCTTCGCCCAGTACTTGATACCTATGACTTAATCTTTACAACAAGCTTTCAAGAGAAGAATGGTAATTTCCACTTACAAAAAGGAAGCAGAAGCTGACTGGCCAGGTAACAAAGCTACTAATGGCGGACCCAAGATTTCAGTCCAAGTGTATATGATGCCAGGCTTGAGCCCTTTAGCACAATATGATTTTTCTAACAATCAGTATATCAGATGTACAGTTGTTTCCTGGTATTTGTTGAGTACTCACCATAGAGTTTCTATTCCAGAAGAAAAATAAGAGATTAAGAATTAAATCTACAGAATGTTTGGTTTTTCAGTTCCTACAAAGGGTCATAAATGACCCAAGCATTTAGATAAAAATCTAGGTCAATATGCCCATCACTAGCACTCTGTTTTTACTTCTTACCACCTCATTCTCCAGTTCCTACCTCCTGTTCTTCCGGTTGCATATCCACTATTCGGCACATGATAGGCTCTTTAAATAAAATTACTTAAACTCTGCCTCAATTTCCTCATCTATAAATTAGAATGAATAATAATCTAAATTTCAGAGTTGTTTCATGGATGAAATCAGTCCACTATCTAACACAATATATTGCACATAGTAATTATTTAATAAAGGGGGAGTTATTATTGTCATTACACATTTGTTGAATGATTTAATGAATCAAGCTCACATGCAGGGCACATGCAGTGTCTACAGGCAAAATAGTTGTGCTTAACACCAAGAGGTATCTGTGTACCAAATCCAATCCCTAGAATAGAGCCTTGCCCCTCAGAAACAAGCCACTTGTCAGTAATTATGTTGTCAGTGATGCAATAATATGTTAAATGTACTGTGGCCGAGGTCCCTCAGTCATTGTTCATTTCACCATCATATCAGTATAAAGGCAGCTGATGTCATTTACTGAGCTTAGTATCTCTGCCCCTTCAGTTATCGATTCATTAAAAAATGCATTTATTTATTCTAACATTGATTTATTCAATTACTTTATTAAAATTTTTCCTCCTATGTCTTGCACATTTTTCTATCTACTTTCTACCCCAAATGCTGTGAGAGTCACTGGCATATGGAAATAAAAGACCTGTCCTTGAAGAACATTTAGTCCTGTGAAAAAAATGGTCATACAATGCAATAAGAACTAGACAGGAAAGGCTAATACAAACCATGGTGATGGGGAGGGTGGGAAGATATGGGATTATGGGATTATAAAAAGGTTAGGCTTCCTAAAAGAATGCCCAGAATTTTGAAGGATAAATGAGAATAATGAAATATTTTAAAATAAACTTTTCATTTCATAATGGTTGTAGATTTATAGAACCACTGTGAATAGTGCACAAAAAGTCCCTATATACTCCATACCCAATTTTTCCTATTGTTAACATCTTGCTTTACTATGATTCATTTGTCACAAAGAGTAAATTAATATTGATACACTATTATTAACTGAAGCCTATAGTTAATTCAGGCTTCCTTAGTGTTTACCTAGTATCCTTTTGCTTTTCTGAGATCACATCCAGGTTACTACACTACATTTAGTTGTTGTGACTCCTTAGGCTCCTCAAAACCGTGAGCGATTGCCACGTCATTCTTGTTTTTGATTACCTTGACAGTTTTGAGGAGCACTAATCAGGTATTTTGTAGAAGGTCCGTCCATTGGGATCTGTCTGATGTTTTTCTGTCAGATTACATTGCGGTTGTATGTTTTGGGAAGGAAGATCATAGAAGAAAGTGCCATTCTTATCAATATCACTGTTTATGTTACACTTGATCACTTGGTAATAGTGTTTGTCAGCTTTTTCTACTGTAAAGTTACTGTATTTCCCTATTCCATACTATCTAGGCTTGGTGCAGAAAAACATCATTTTAAGAACAGACTCTTTCAGTCAGGTGCAGTGGCTTATACCTGTAATCCCGCCCTTTGGGAGGCCAAGGCAGGTGGATCACCTGAGGTGAAGAGCTCAAAACCAGCCTGACCAACGTAGTGAAACCCCATCTCTACTAAAAATACAATAAATAAATAAATAAAATAGCCGGGCGTGATGGTGCGTGCCTGTAATTCCAGCTACTCGGGAGGCTGAGGCAGGAGAATCACTTGAGCCCTACGGGCAAAGGTTTCAATGAGCTGAGAACACCGAGCCACTGCACTCCCAGCCCGGGCAACAGAGCAACACTCGGCCAAACAACAACAAGGACAACAAACATATCCTTTCATCTTAAATACTTCCCCGAGTTTTGGAGTGGAAAGATTATTTCTGATGCCAGAATCTGTAAACAAAACTTTCTGCTATAAAACAGGGAGACAAATTAGATACCTTTGGTTTAATCATTCATATGATTTAATGAAAGAGGCTGTACTGCCTGAGAGATGTGACACGGCTCTGGATGCCCTTCTTAGTACGATTTTCTTCACACATACAAAGAGCTCTGTTTATGGACTGCAGCTACAGCAGCATGAGGAAGTATCTCATAATCTCATCTGGGCAAGAGAGAGGGTGAGTGCAGCCATGCATGGTTTATGGAAGGAGAGGGAGGAAGGACAGGGAGGTAAGCCAAAGCATTCCCAATTGTTAATTCTCACTATTCCAGGTGCTGAATATACCTTATCTAATTTAATTTAACCCACATAATGACCATGTGAGTCAAGCATTTCTGGTCCTATTTACAGTGCAGTAGTGAAAGTCTCAGATAATGCCAAATAGTAAGTGCAGAATTGGAATTTAAGTCCAGGTCTTTGGACTTCCAATCTCATGTTTATAGCACCAAAAGACATTTTAAGCAACAATCTAACATTAGTAATATGTCACATCCACTTTACCACCACAGAAGGTTCAGAGCATGCTCACTTATAGAAAACATTCTTAAGCTAAGTCATCGTCTTTCCTGTAATTGGAGGAATAGTAGACGTCCATACTAAGAATGTGGACCACAGTAGAATTTAGTGACAGATTCTTGGAATTACTAAAGATTAGTGGGTGCTGACAGTCAGAGAAGTGAAACTATAAAACTATTAGAGGAGTAAAACCAAGCCAAATTATGGCCATGAGGATCCTCATTCAATTAGACTAGTAGGTAGGTAGGTAGTCTCCTTAAAGACCTCCATATAATCTGGTCTGCATGGCCTACACACAGGACTAAAGGAACCATCAATTCCAGCTTCATGCCTATCCAGCTTTTGATGAATTAATGATCCATTACCCCTGTTGGATCATTCATTACATACTATTCTATGTTAAAATAAATTGACATACATTTATGCAATATCTACTATGTGCCAAGCATGATCCTAAGGGCTGTACCAATCATTATCTCACTTAATTCTCAAATATCCTTCCGTGTAATCACAACGAGTCTTATTTGGCAGGAAAAGAAAAAACTGACTTAGTGAGATTAGTGCTTTCTAATGGTGGCAGAATTAGGGCTCATATCCAGAATATTCTGTTTATCAAGCCTATTTCCTTTCCAATTCCCCGTGAGAGTCTCCATGAAAAAGGATAGATAATATATTTCACCACAATCACCTCATTTTACCATCTAAGTTCCAGGTCATACTTATCTTTATACGATTTCATAAGTTTAACTACATGGATTTGTTCTTACGACAGGCTGATACTCAATATTTTGAAGCTAATGAAAAAAAGAACAGAAGGGATTCAGTGGATATTTGGAGTCCTGGCAAAAACAAAAATGTTTAGGAAGTTCTACATGAGTCCTCTGCTTCCCTCAACATCATAAATGGAAAACAAAATGTGCAAGAAGAAGTAAAAAAGAAAATATCACTATCAAGGTCACTCTATCACCTGCATAGCCCTCTTAAAATCAGCCCATGGCCAAGGTTCCTGCTGTCAGTTCACTGGACTGGCAACTCATTGGGTAACTGCTTCCTTAATCCTATCTTTCTGCTACCTTGATTCTCAAGGATGCTTCCAAAAGCTGGGGCTGCAGATGCCAAAATTACTGGGAGAGCTGGTGGTAGGCAAGGTCGCGGCATTCCTTTCAAGAGAAGGATTAACTACACAGTTCACTACAGTTTTGAGAAGTTTTCAAATTCAGGCAGTCAGTACTAAAAACCTGCAGCTCAAACTCCTGTGATCCGTTGAAAAAACTGGAGACAGAGATGTTAAAAGGGGGAAAACCATGTGAAAATGGCTAGTAGAGGTAAGAAATGCAATTTTAGAACTAGAAAGAATTGAGTTTAAACTCTAGGCTCTACATAATTTGGGCATGTCACTAAAGTTGGCAGAGCCTCAGTTTCTTTGCCTATTATGAGGTTATAATATCTTCCTCACAATGTTACTCACTCTTTAAGTCATTCACTCATTAAAGAAGTATTTATTTCAGTGGATATTATGTACCAGGCTGCCCCTGTCATTTGGGTGACAGCTGTTAATATATTGGACAAAGTCTATCTCATGGATTAGGGAAAGGGGGCAGGCAATAAACAAGACAACAAATTAGACGTACATGAGAATTTGAGATGATGACAAATGTTCTTAAAAAAACAAAACAGAGTTTTGTGATAGATAGTGTCCTAGGAGGGACTGACAAATATTTTTCCCCAGCATATTGCATGGGGCCTGGTTTATAGGAGTTACTCCATTTATAGTTCAGGTAAACACATGCCTGGACTCTAGTAAGTGCTCATTTCATGCATTTTCTTTCTATACGTGTGAAAGCTGGTTTTTAAAGCCTTAAGAAGCCAATATTCACTCCATACACTAACCATAACTTCAAGTATTTTGATATTACAGAACCTTTACTCCTTATTAACCATTTAAATATGAATATTTAAACACTATTTAAATATGGATATGATCTACCACAAGGTAGGAGTTATGCAAGATTTAAATATAAAAGGTTAAGAGTATCTGACTCTTTTTTACCTTCCTTACTAGTCCGGCCTGGGGGGGGTAAAATGTGCTCAGATGGAACTGTAATACATGACAGGGCATTACAAGGTTCCTTAGTATAAAATGTTTTCTGTGTCAAGAAGCGGATCACTTATCATGGGGCTGCAGGAGGGTTCAGGCAAGAAGTAGGTTTTGAACTAGGTCTCATATTTAAAAATCTAAATGTAGGTACAAATGCTTTGCAGGAAATATGTTTAAAATGTCTAATCTCCAGAGTTTCTGATTCACAAAATCTGGGATGGGGCCCGAGAATGTGTATTTCTGACACCTCCCCAAGTAATTTTCATGCACGCTTCCAGCTATTTTTTTTTTCAAACAGTGATGTATTATAATTGGACAGTTACAGTATCACTGCACCCTCCTGCACTATTATGGGGCATGAGTGAAGTATATGCAAAGTGTGCGCACACGTGTTCATTGTGTGGGTAGATGCAGAATACTGGAATAATAATAATGTTTCATATACTATCAGGGGAAATAGTTATCCCTTTCATTTATCTCTGCTTTCCATCTTATACAAGGAGACGCCAAACACTCTTCTGCTCTCTTCCTCCTACTTCCCAGACTTATCCTACCTATTATAATGTTAAACCAATAGAGCACTGCTTATCAAGTTGAGCTTAAAAGCTGCTCGGGTCCTTAGAACCTCTGTGGTGATACAGAGTGGATCAGAACCCTAGTCCCAGACATACTAGGGTCTTTCTTTGTCCAGCCATGTGTGTTCATCATTTCCTTAATATTTTACCTTAGGGTGAGTCAAATAATAAATTTTAAGGCAGGGGGCGGGGTGGCTCATGCCTGTAATCCCAGCGCTTTGGGAAGCTGAGTCGAGTGGATTTGGGATTAGACTGAGGAGGGTGGAAATGCAGGAGTTCAAGACCAGCCTGGCCAACACAGTGCAACCCGTCTCTACTAAAAATTAAAAATTAAAAAAAAAAATTAACCAGGCATGGTGGCGCATGCCTGTACTCCCAGCTACTTGAGAGGCTGAGTCCAGAGAATTGCTTGAACCTGGGAAATGGAGGCTGCAGTGGGCTGAGATCACGCCACTGCACTCCAGCTTGGACATCAAAGTAAGACTTCATACCAAAAACAAAAAGTAAATAAATAAAAATAAAAAATAAATTTTAAAATAATGATCTTAATACTAAAGTTGTTTATCAGAGGCCAGGCACAGTGGCTCATGTCTGTAGTCCCAGCACTTTGGGAGGGCAAGGTAGGCGGATCACCTGAAGCCAGGTTCACGACTAGCCTGGCCAACATGGTAAAACCCCATTTGTACTAAAAATATAAAAATTAATTGAGCATGGTGGTGCACACCTATAATCCCAGCTACTCGGGAGGCTGAGGCAGGAGAATCATTTGAACCTGGGAGGTGGAGGTTGCAGTGAGTTGATATCGCCTCTGCACTCCAGCGTAAGGGACAGAGTGAGACTCTATCTTAATAAATAAATAAATAAGTTATTCATCAGATGCCAAGTATCTTTTTTAATCCCGAAGATGCTCACTGAAACATTACACAAATAAAGACTCAAACAGCTGGCCCTGCCGTGCCAGAGATACTGAGGAGAATATGCCTAGTGATCCCTCAACTGAGCCATCACTATCTTAAGGTATCTGCAGCCTCCTTTAATTTCACACTTTCATATCAGGATCTTCAGAGCAAAAATCATTATGATCATCTACCAAATTAATGAAGCAGCTTATTTCAGCATTAAATTAATTTTTAATTTTTTTCAAGTAATAGAATTTTTCAATTGAGATAGAGCTTATAAAACATATAATACCAGCAGGGATTATATGTGAACACACATCATATCACCTCTTTAGCTCAAAGATCTCAAGATCAAAATAAGTAACAGAAAATATTTGTATTCTATCACAATATATTATGGCTAAAATATTGGGAAAATAATATTTTTTAATTTGTTCAACTTTCAATGACACATTTTCAATTGCTGTGTGGATTACTAGAAAAAAAATCTAATTCCTTGGCCATTAAGCTTGAAATATGGATCAAGCCTTGCAATATAATACTGGACCATCACAGTCTGCTGACAAATTATCCATACCTTGGCCCAGCCTTGCTTCATAGTAGACTGCCTAAATAACCATAACTGACTGTTAAACAGGTGAATATCTCAAATGACAGGTCATCAAATGAGTTCTATGTCACTAATAGGAAAGTTTTCCACTAAAAAAGATTTATTTCTCTCTTAATATCTTCCTTGAGCCACAAATCTAGTCAATATTAGTTAGCAGGGGAAGCCAAAAATGAGATGTGGTGAGAATAAAATTGAGAAAGTCATCTTCAAGTTATGGTGGCTTCATTTTCCCTCCTATATCTTGTGATGTGAGGATGTGAGAGTAGTAGCATAAGGAAAAAATATTATGAGCCATCCTTTTCTGGTCTGAAGAGAAAACCTCCATTTGTATCTCTAATTACCGGGAAGAAACCTTAACTCTGTTCATGAGATGACACTTGACTGGATTTTTCCTGGTTGCTGACAATGAATTGTGAGCTCAATAGCTGAGATGGACAGCAAACTTACGTTTGGAAGTTGCTGACAATGGCAACAAGAGATAACAAGGAAACGGAAAGATAGGTCGGATTGCTGAAGACTTCAGTGAGAGTAAAAATATAAGAAAGGTTAATGCAAAAATAAAGAATGCAGAGTCAATATACTCTACACTCTTTAATTATAAAGACGCATGCAATAATAGGTATGACACAATGACCTGGAAGTGATATATGCTTACAAAATGCATCAGATAGAACTGAAAGTATGTTCATGATATATTATTATTATTTAAATTAAGTCACAAAGGAAGGTGCAATAATCAATCTTGATTTTTGTTCAAATATTTTAAAAGAAGATATAGAGATCGGGAGAGAAGAAGGAAAATAAATGAATCGTGAAAAGTTATACTGGCAAGGTTGCAGAGAATAAAGAACACTTATACACTACTGGTACACCGGTACAGATATAAATTTGTTTAGCCACTGTGAAAAATGGTTTGGTGATTTCTCAAAAAACTTAAAACAGCACTACTATTCAACCCAGCCATCCTATTACTGGGCATACAACCAAAGGAATACAAATTGTTTTACCGTAAAGATACATTCATGCATATGTTCATCAACAGCACTATTCACAATAGCAAAGTCACAGAATTGACCTAGACGCTCATCAACAGTGGCCTGGATTAAAAAAAAATAATACACATTGAAATACTACACAGTCACAAAAAGAACAAAATCATGCCCTTTCAGCAACACAGATGAAGCTAGACATCATTTTCCTAAGCAATTTAACTCCAGAATAGACAAACACCACATGTTCTCACTTGTAAGTGTGAGCTAAACACTGAAAGCCAATGGACACAAAGAAGAAAACAATAGACAGTGGGGGACTACTTGAGGGTGGAGGGTAGGGGGGAGGGTGAGAATCAGAAAACTACCCACTGGGTACTATGCACATTACATGGATCACAAAATAACCTGTACACCAAATACCCACAACATACAAGTTACTCATGTAACGAACCTGCACATGTACCCTCTGAACCTAAAGTAAAACTTAACAGGAAAAATATAGAGAAAAGTTAGAAAATTTAATGTGAAACTGCCAATAGTAGAAATGATGGCCAGAATTTCATATAGACACTTTACACTTTGGTAGCATCTGCATTTGAAACACTGAATATAGCATGTCATAGAAAGAGTCACTGGAGTCAGAAACATCTAAAACGAAATTTGTCTCAAGCTTACTGTGATTTTGTAATATTACTTATTTTCTCTGTACCTTAGTTTCCTTGGTTCCCATAAAAGACAATTATATCTGCATTTATAATATGAAAATAAAATGAGATTCCATATGTAAAAACACTAACACATGAGAGTCATCCAGTGTGTGCAATCTACTATGATTTCTTATATTCTAGGCTGCTGTTGAAAGGAAGGAAGAGGAATACATTAGACTAATCACTCTTTCTTTACCTTTGAATTGAATACTTTTTTAAAAAAAGAGAACTTCATAGAGCAACAGGGAAAGTCTTCCTGGAAAATTAGTTTATGATTAGTTTTTTCTGTCTTCTCACAGTATCTCACATCCTATTGAAGTCATATGCTTTAAGTAACCCATGTAACAAAGAGGAGGTATTGAAGTAAGGAATGGTCAAATGACTGTACATGGGACAGAGGAAAAGGGCTTCATCCCCACCTTCTCGAGAGATGGGGACAAGTTTTCCTCTCCAGGTGTTTGCCTTCTCTTTCATATTGGATGCTTGCTCACTGGCCACCCCCCACAAGGCCACACCACATCTTCTTACTCACCAAACATTTTTCAAAGCTTGAAGGAATTAGTAACTAAGTTACAGTGCCAAACAGGCTACTGTAACAAGGAAGATTAGGAAGTTGGGTTTATTAGATAAAATTAGTTTAAGACAAAGTTTCTGATTTTCACACTTCTGCATTAAGTAAGAAACCCTGGGGTTGCAGTACTGAGGACGCTCTCATAAATTAGTCACTCTGATCTAGTCTACAAAATAAGATCATCACATCTAAATCCTGAAAGGAAACACTTCTGTATTATTTCGCATTTTTCTTTTCATTATGATATATTTAAATTCAACATTGACTAAATATAATTCAGTATGTATTTACTTGACATCCATGTACTCAAACTATGGCAACTGCTATGAACAATGCCAAAGAAATTTTATATCACTGCTATGGTCTGAATATCCTCTCCAAAACACATGTTGAAATTTGATTACCCTTGTGATTGTGTTAACAGGTGGGACTTTGGAAGGGAAGAGAGCCATGGCCATCAGGGCTCTCCCCTCATTTGTAGAATTAGTATCATTATAAAAGAATGAATTAGGCCCCCATTTGCCCTCTTTTCCTTGCATCTTCTGCCATGCGAGATGAAGTATTTCTTTTCCCAGGATGACAACACAGCATTCAAGGTACTATCTTAGAATCAGAATCATCAAATCCCCCAATGTCTTGATACTGGACTTCCCAGCCAACAGAACTGTGAGCCAATACATTTCTGTTTATAAATAATCCAGTCTGTGGTAGTCTGGTATGACAGCACAAAACAAACCAAGACAAACCCTTACTACAAGATGCCTACATTCACATTAATTATAACTAACATCTGTGCAGTGCCTTATCCCAACAAAATTTTTATTATCTTTTTTTTTTTAACAGTTTGAGCACCAAATTTTGGCAGGCATGGTGGCTCATGGCTGTAATACCAGCACTCTGGGAGGCCGAAGTATGAGGATTGCTTGTGTCCAAAAATTTGAGACCAGCCTGAGCAATAAAGGGGGTTTCATCTCTACAGAAAATAAAAATAAAAAATTAGCCAGGAGGATGGTGTGCACCTGTAGTTCCAGCTCAGGGACCGAGAAGAGACTGAGACAGGAGGATCACTTGAGCCTGAGAGTTCAAGGCTGCAGTGAGCCATGATCACGCCACCACACTCAGCCTGGGCGACAGAACAAGACCTTGTCTCAAAAACAAAAAGACAAACATTAAAAAAACCAAAAAACATATTAAAAGTACTATAATTTTTAGCCATATATCACATGACCAAAGTGTTTGGTAACAATAAACACACAATGTAATGTTAGATGTAAAACGGAAAGATGTCTTAGTACATCTCTAAAAGAGATGGTTGATTTTTTTTCTAATCAAAACATTACAGAATTTGTAATAAAAATAAGCTTAAGATGTTAATGAGAAAAGAAAAACTACAAGTTATCTGGTAGAAACACTGTTAAAAAACTTTTAGGATTATTCTATCAGTATAGTTTTTAGAGGAATCATTCAATACAATAGGAAATAAGCTGTGATAATTAGAGACAAAGTCAGATAAATTAACTCAACCATACTGAGTGAGAAGGTTAATAGAAAACTTAAGTCTCCTTAATACTACTGCCTTGTTCTTCAGACTCTGGTATAATTTGATAGCAGGCCACATACATATGTATGACATATGTTTCAAGAAATCTATAGAATACTTTTCCAGTTTTCTATCAAGCACTCTGGACGTTAACATTTCACATGTTAAAATTAAAGCACTGAGTTTATTGAAGCTTTCTTCAGGTTTTCTTAACACCAGAATGCTGTATACTTGATTATTCCAGATGCATCCTTAATGGGATTGTATAGAAGTCACTGTGGTTGTGCATGGTAAGGATGAGGCATGCTGAAACTTTTTCTTATTTCCTAATTGCCTTATATTAAAAAGTCCTTACATTCCTTATTCAATATTTCCTACTAAATTGTTTACAAAGCTTCTTTACTGAATAATCACGGTAGGGTGGTTAGCTGGGTAGTAGATACTAAGGAATGCTGGGTTTACGGGGAGACAGTGCCTGGAAAAGCAACGAGACAAGCAAAGCTGTATATGTTACATTACACAATAATTTTTTACTCCTATTATATTGTTATACTTTGCTATTCTAGCTTAGGTTTTTTCTTCTTTCTTAAACAGAGACATTGTCTTCTTTAAAAACTATAAAACTGGCACTAATGATAACACAGAAAGCATGACATTAGTATAAAATCTATCGACCAGAATTCATCTTTTTTCCAAATAATACAATGACAATGGGTGCAATTATGAAACTTATTTTTTGATCAGCTGACCCTAATGTATTTCCTAAATGATAAAATTTGGATATTTGACTTCTTCCCTAATTCTTCCAGTAAATTTCTTTTTCAGTAAAAACATCTTCAGAATGTTTGGCCTTTACAAGAGAGCCCTAGTGGTTTTTTTTCTTATAAAATTTATTGTCTTTTTGGCCTTATCAGTGGTTACAGAGCTTTGCGGTAATCTCAAAATATCAGCATCCATCCATCCTGGGGAAGTATTGTCTCCAGCAAAAGGAGAAGAAGCAAGACAGAAGCAAGGTTAAGGCCGTGTGGGGTTGACTTTCTCAGTCATTTATCAGTGATAAATATGTTATTTTATTTACTGTCTTTGTGCCTTCATTTCCTCATCTGGTAAATGATAATTAAAAGTACTTATCTCATAGCATTATTATAAGGACTAAATAAAATAGAACCACAATGCCTGGAACATATTAAGCAGTTAGTATTACCTATGATAATAAAATAACAATAAAAGCAATCATATATTTAAAGAATAACTCTTTCAAATATATATAAACTAAGTCCTTAAAATGGGTTGTATGATGTTCCCAAGTTATTATAAAATTAAGACTCTTAGGAACAAATGATCTGATTCAAAATTCTATGATCTTATGCTCTATTACATTTAAGAACACAGAATTACAGGTAACATATTCTAATACTATGGACAAACACCCTCCAGTTTACATGAGTATTTGACTAATTAGTCCATGGTGAAAGTAAAACTAAACATGATTTTAAATATAAATAAAATGTGTCAATTAGATTATTTAAAAAATCATCGCAAGAGTTGAAATAAAAATTACCTGTAGAGTTAAGAGTAGAATGTATGAAGAAAGATTAAAGGATGACTTACTCTAGTGATGAGGTCTGATGAAAGCTTCGTAACAATCTTATTCTGGATATATGGACACATTATATACTTCAAACTTCAAAATTATCTTGTAGCACAAAAACTCTATTTCAAAAGCAACTTAAAGTGGGTTATCCATGGGAAGGGACAGGCATAGTGTTTTGTTTCTAAGCCAGTAGTAAGATGAGCATTTGTATACTACCTAAGCTTTTTATGCCAGCAATTATTTACTTATAACATTTATAATATTGCTGTTATAAGTAATAAATCTTAAAAATTGTTAATATATTTTCAAGTGGTACAATAATTTAATCTTTTTGATTACTTATTTTGTTTTTGTTATTAATTTAGCTAAAAGTATTTTTTAAAATACAAAGATAAACATCACATATTTATGTTCCTTTATGTGCTTTTCGGAATTGTGAAAAATAAAAAAGAATCTAAGGGCCCCAAATTGGCAATACTGTGGAAAAAAGATAGGATATTATAATGCCATGAATAACAATGTTTACAATAAGTATGACTAACACAAAAAAATGTGCTCCCTACAATGCTCAGTAAAAGAAAAAAATGCAAAGACATTCAATATTATGTGTATAACTACTTTCCAAAATTGTGATATAATTAGAAATAATGTTAAAAAGTTTTATTTCTGCTGCAATATTAGTGATTTTAAAAATTTTCTTCTCTTGTTTCTTTTCTAAATGTTAAATAATATCTAGCTGTTAAATCACTTTTATATTTGGAAATCATGTATGTTTTAAACTATATTATTTGCATCCTAGTTATTTTAACTTAATACATATAGTTTAAGTTGTTCTCAGACACCAGAATATTAGGAGAATAATTCAAAGATGCAAATAAAGAACTCCAGCAGTTACACTGGAAATAATGGGCAAGCCAAAATTAATAATAATAAGGAAATTAGAATTAATAGATAGCACTATTGACTGCCTATTATATACTACAAATCATATTGTTTACATATTTTTAAGTACTTATTAATTTACATAAATATTTGATGTTTGTCTACCATTATTCTCATTTTCTGTGACTCAGTTTAAATAAATTAATGAATGCAATGTTCTCTTAAAAGTGCCTGCACACCTGGTATATGCCACATAATTGTTGTCTAGTAGCAGCAGTGTCAGTCATTTTACAATTGATGAAGCTGAGATTTACAAAGTTAAATAACTTGTTCAAATTCTGGTCTGTTTAACCATAGAGTATAGTATAAGTATGTACACATATAATATTAATATGTCTACATATATTTCAATTAGAATAAACATATATTTGTTGTGAGAATGAGTGCCTTAAAATAAAAATTATCTGAATATTAAGCTTACTATCCCGACAGCACCTGGCACCAGGAGCCTTGTTCTGTGCTTGCACTCCTACTCACCAGCTCTGTGACCTTAGACAAGTTGCTTAAATTTCCTAGGCCTGAGTTTCTTTTCTAAAAATGAAGAGGTTGAAAAAGAACACACACTAGCAGGAACTAACATTTTTGAACGCTTTTTGTGTGCCAACTATTACACTAAATTAATGATCACAACTGTCCTATGAGCCAACAATATTGATAATCATCCCTTTTTGGAAATGTGGTAATTCAGACTTAGAGAACTTTCTTCATTTCCATAGCAAATAGTTACGGACCAGCAAACAAGATACACCGGAGGAATTAAACCCAAGTGTATCTGAATTCAATATTCAGTGCTCCTACTGTGAGAACTCTCAGATCTGACACTCTATTAATATTGTTAATTACTGATGCAGCATAAATATAATGTGAAAAGGAATTTAACCTCTCCTGGCCAATCGAAATCTCACTGCTTTTGTTGTGATGGAGACATCATTAATGAAGTCTTAATTAGCACCCCATTTTCAAAGTACTGTACCCAATATTTTGGAAGAAAAGTTAAAAGCATAGTCCAAGTACGTATATCTTGGCACATAGTGAGTGTTCACTTAATTATTAATTTATCAGGCAACCTTAGACTTACAAAGTGCATTAACTGATTATTCAACTGACCATCATAACAACGCATTAGTACAGAAAGTGCAGGTGCAGCCATCTATCATCTTGCAAATGAGGATCTGTGTATTCATAAAGGTTAAGTGAGCTGCCCAAGGTCACCCCAAAGTAGAAAATAAAATATGGTCTCCAGAGCAATTCCAAGATGAATACTCTTTCCACTGACCTCGAAACCAAATTATTTCTATTTTATAAATGGATGGGGAAACAAAGCTTTACGTATTTAAGTCGAATTACTTTACCATGAATTTCTGCTCTTTCTTGGTAATGGTTAAAATTTATTTCAGTAGCTGATGGTTAGAAATTGTTTACAATTTACAAAACTCCACTCTTGGCCACTTTAGTATTTCATACATTTTTCTTTTATGAGTTTTACATTTTTCTTTTATGTGTTTCTAAAAGACATTTTTTAAATCCTGTTATTGGCACAAGCGTTATACTCTCTTTAGCCTCTTCAAATTTTTTAATTGCATGCATTAATTTTTCATCTATTGACAGACTGAAGGTAAAAGCAAAAGTACGTAACAGGTTTTGAAGCTAGGAGTAAAAATTCCATCCAAACATACCCAAATTGCTAATCCCTAAAGTCACAAATAATGCAGTCTCCTATAAAGAAGGTACATTCCAAATAAGTGAAACCAATTCAATCCAACCATCAATTCTATTGATTACTCTAAAGAACTGAAAAAGTTAGAGGTTAAAACTCAAAAATAAGATTGAGAATTTCAAAAGAGAGGCAGATACCAAGAAACATCTGAGATTATGAATAAATTCAAAGAATGTTAAATTTACACCAAGAAAAATGAGTATGGTTAAAATATAAAAAGTGTTTAAGTCTTTCCATTGATCCACACAGATCATTAGATAATTGTTAGCAGAGGTCTTATAGTCCTAAATATAAATTATTTCATTTTTGTTAAATAAGCCAGAGGATATCTTAATTATCTCTTAAGGATCTTATAGGTTATTATTTAAAGTTGTTTGCTGTATCTGCTAGTGAGAAAGATTTAAAATCTCACTCTTATATAAAAAAAAAAGGTACTAATGATGTGCAACTCAGACTCCTTGTCTCAAATGGAACACTACTGATGATATTCATTCATATTAGATCAGAGCCTTTCAATAGCATAAAAAGGTAATTACTAGACCATCTACAGGGCTCTAAATGATATAAAATAACATTGTATTAAACAAAAAGACAACACAATGATTTTTTTATTTCAATCAAAGCTCTCTATACATGTTTTATTCATCTCTTGCCATATAGCTAACTTTGTGAGTTTCTGCTTATATATGAACATATTCTTTTTTATGAGGGGAAATTTTCTATTATTATGAAGCCGTGGCTTGGTATATATCTGAGAAAACTCAGGTGCTAGCAAATGTTTCCATTTCACTGTTTTCACAGTGTCTACCACAGACCTGAGTACAGAGTATCTACTCAGTAAATATTTGTAGATTAATGAATAAAATAATTTGTTTGTGGTAGCATCACATGGACCTCAAGCTCTATTTGGTATGCTTTCATGTACTATATATTTACATTGAAATGTAAATATTTGCATTCCATTGAAAATTATATTTTGTGCAAAAATTTATCTCAAAGCACCAAATGTTGCTGCAAGTTTTTGGTTATTTTTATAAGTTCGAAATCTTGGCAAATTAAAGTACCACCAAGCCCCCAAATCCTTTTTTCTTTCTTTATTTTTTTTTGGCAATGTATTATGCATAAGAGACTGTGCTTTTATCAATTTTATATAAATACAAAGTCCTATAATATTGTGAGCTTGATTTTTAGCATATATATTTTAATAAAACCTATAGTTTTAACATAATATATCATAGAAATTTATGGTTATTTACACGCATTTATATCCTCTGAGCAAAAAATTAATATCAATTATTCTCAATCATCCAAATTATAAGAAATGAGTGTGCTGATCTGAGAATTATAAACAATCAAATTCAATTTGGTTACAAATAATACAGCCAGAGTATATAATATTTCTGTCTTCACATATTTACTGTTTTTTCTCAGATCACTTCCATGAAAACATATTGTCAACATCATTTGAAACTATTTTCTAATTCCATAAAACTAAACTGACATGTACTTCAGTATGTCTTACTTAACTTTTACATTTTTCAACTTCTCTGAAGGATAAAATGCTATCATATGATAATTGAGTAATATATTTTTCATTAATAAAAATGGGTCTCTAACTTTATTAGAAGTCAAGCCTTGAAATACTAATCCAAATCTAGCAAAAGTCAAATATGTGACAGTTGAAAAGAGGTTATATAACCAAAGCAATGTGAAGGCTGTTTCTGAAAAAATTGTTAAAAGTACAAATAATTATCTTTTTTATTGTTCTTGAGGAAAGGAATGCAGAAATATCCTTTTTATTTTATTTTTATTCTATCTACTTTTCATTGCAGCTGTGAGACTAATGACTTTCAGGTAGTGTTAATAATATACTAATAACACCACAAAAAATCTACCTTGATATCCCTTTATAGAATAAAATAATTTTTACGATGTCTGTAAAAGTTATATATTTATTGTTATATATTTATTATTATTGGAACTACAACAATCTGGCACAGCATTAGTTTTCAAACTAACATAGCAATTAAATGTAATTTGCCTGTTTTATTTACTAGGGTCGACGTTATTTCTTCTGGTTTTAACCTCTGGCACATGGCATACCTCAATGTGCTACAACTTGTTTCTATTAACAAAGCTTCTAGTTGGACTAGTAAAGGTCCATGAGCATGTCCAGTTTGAAATTTACAAAGAAGTCATGTATCTACTGCTTCCACTTATTTTTTTTCACTATAAAAGTTGCTTATGCTTGTTGAAAATGTTAAAAAGTTCAAAAGTACTTAAACTATAGCATTACCTTTTCATCTTTAATCCCCTCTAGTTTCATCCCCTACACCCACACACATCAAAGATAACCATGTTCACAGCTCTGGAACTGTTCGGATCTCGCTCAACTTACCACAGCATAATGTCTCTCAACATACATCAGCAATTGGAGGAGGAAAGCGTGGGGATGTATTTGTACTTAACGCCAAAGCAATAAGCACCCTACCTTTTATTGTGCAATTGCAAACTTACCTTGTAAAAGGAAAATAAGTAAGAATCTAAAGCTCACTACATATATTGGTTACTTTCCTGACCAATTCTCCACTCCATTAGGTTGTCAGTTCTAACTGGGCAAAGCTGAATTAAAACATCATTTACAGTTTTTTTCTTCATAGCCAAGATAAGGCAAGACAGGTTCTTGGCAGGAAAATTTAGAAGATTTTCTATGTGCCAAGCTTGATACTAAGTGCTTTATATTTAGTTTTCACAACAATCTTACAGGCAGGTATTTTTATCTCAATTTGATAATGAGGAAATTAAATTTACTTGTCCAAAGTCCTTAACTAGCAAGACTATTAATCAATATTTGTACTCAAATTTGCCTGGGTTCATTGTGCTACTTAAATAAAAAGTATTTCAAAGAGTCAAAAAACAGATTCCAAAGATATATTTGCAACAAACTGTGAATTTAAGTTATTTTATTGCTCCACTGTAGGTTACTCATTTTATTAACTACTTTTACAATACTTTTAAAAGCACACCCTCATACATTACTGCACTATATTTTACCAATGGTATTTTGCCCAAGCATTGCATTCTCAAAAGAAGTCTAAATTTTAGACTTGACTATATATCAAATGAAATTATTCATATAATTGTTGGGACACTCAGAGAAAACTGGAAGATTGCCACTTTATATATTTAAACTTGTGGCTTATTACACAATGCACCACATGTGGTGCACTATGACTTGTTTATATAGCCAAAAAGTTATCTTGTAAATGGCACAAATGCCTTACATTATATTTTATGTGCCTGTACCTGTGTGTCTCTGTATGTGTATGGGGGGGGGTTAGAAATGTTAATTTGTTAAATGTAAATGTTTAATGTTGAAACAATAATATTTTTGGCATATATTTCTTAGTGTACCATATTGGGATACTAAAAATTAAAATGTTCCCAGACTGTCTTTACCACTGATAAAAACTCGGACGAGAAACTCCCCTCACCTCCTTGGCTAGTGTCCACTCTATTGTCCTATCCTGATATGTATCCCATTTACCAGCATTATATCCATGATTTACATGTTGTCCAATGCTTTTACCATTTCCTACCATGGGTGCTTGAAATTTTTGCTTGTTTTAAATAATACCTAAAGCACATTGCTCCAGAAAATATAAATCAAACAACATTGTCAAAGAAGAATAAATCTGCGTGAATGGGTAACATTTCTTTAGCAAAGTATTTATGAATAATGTGAAAAAAAAAGTAGAGTAAGTCACTTTTAAACTTTTATTTTCCAGCTGCAAGGCATAAAATAAATATATTTTAAATGGTTACCCACAGGCTATATATGGCTATGTGTAACTAAAGTGAAAATTTACAAAATATCTAACCTTACTATGATGTAATACAGATTGATATTTATACTGTATTGTAGTCTATTTTAATGTATTCTACATTAAATTCTGATTTCAACCTATAAATTGGTTTTACAAATAACTTACGAGTTATGATCCACTATTTGAAAAAAACCCATGGGCTAGATCATCTCTTTCTTTAGAATCTCAGAGTGTGTGTGTGTGTGTGTGTGTGTGTGTGTGTGCGTGTGTGTGTGTGTGTGCACATGCGCACGTGTGTGTGTGAAAATCAATGTGTAAATGGAACACTGGGCTGAAATCTCTTTACAATGTCCCTTAAAATAAATGTATTTGACTGTTACACCTCTTGCCAAAGCATCTTCTCAATTCAACATTTTAATGTTTGATAAATCTTCCTGGAGTATTTGCAAATGTGCCAAAATGAGATTTCATAACTCACAGCTCTGATGAATTCCAAAGAATTGTCTTTCATATATAAGGCTACATCATTTACAATATGTCCTCCTGCTCTTAAAAAATTCTGTACCATATTGCTTTCTGCTATTATTGGCATCTTAAGGACAGAGTGTGGAGCCTGTGACGGAGATGTAAATAGAAACAACCAGGCACAGTCTGTGCTTGTCATCAGACTCACGAAGAGGTCTTCTGTGAGGTCTACTTGTTGCCACAGGCCTCCTCCTTAATTTGTTTTCTTTTCACTATAATTAACCCATTCCATGGGAACAAGGGAAGGTGCTACTTTCAAAGGCACATAAAAAGACACAGAAACATGCTTGAAAGATACTCTCAATAGGGAAACAAATAGTGTTTTTGTTTGTTTGTTAGTTTCCCAGGGGAGGAAAAAGAACCAAGAGATGTCCATTCTACTTTTCCTTGGAGCCTCACCTACTTCAGTGCAAAGGAATGAGATTTCGATTTGTTTCCAAAAAGTTGGCCTTGGGTCCAAATCCTTGCTCTGCCACTAACTTTAGCTGAAGAAAAAAAATCACTCTTTCCTTGTCCATTCTACTGAAATGTCTATTTTATTAGAGTGTGTTATGAAATAAAAGAACAAACTAACAAATTTTGAAATATAGTATACATGATTATGTTTTAACTCACAGAGTAATAAAATCTCAGATGGCATTTGACTGTCAACATTGCGAATTATCAAAATAACAAATAATCCAACATCGTTCCACCGTCAACTGAGGTTTAAGTCCATTTTTCCAGAGTCCTCCAAGTGACTGTTCATTCCAGGCTTGGGCACAAGGAGTTACAAAGAACTCACTCACTGCCTCCTAAGAGAGGTAATTCCTTTATTGAGCAATTTTGCTAATAAACAACAACAAAAATTAATTAAACCATATTTTGTTACTCTGGTATTTCAGTAATTAGCTGTCTCTGGCAACTGCTGGCTATATAGAGTGAACCTAGCTCTTTTCCATCTAATTTACAAATACCTAAATAAACAAAATATGTAAATATATTAGATACCTAAAGTAGCAGCAGGGCCCTGCCATGTCTTGTCTTCTCTCTACGAAATTTATTCTCTGATGATCTGGTTTCGAATCGCATAACCATTTGGGCTACTCTCCTTTGAACAGCACCTGCTTGGCTGCATTTGATATGGGTCTTGCCCTGTCACCCAAGCTGAGTGCAGTTAATCAGTCTCAACCTCTTGGCCTCAAGTGATCCTCCTGCCACAGTCTCCCAAGTATCTGAGACTACAGGTACATGCCACCATGCCTGGCTAGTTTTTTTTTGTTTTTTTTTTTTCTTTTAACTTTTTGTAAAGATGGAGCCTTATTATGTTGCCCACCCTATGTCCAACATTTAATGTAGCCCAACTGTAGTCTGCAGAAGTTTGAGCATAGCAAGTCACAGACACACAGCCTTGGAAGAAATCTGTAAGAACGTTCTTTGTAGTGCCTTTCTGTATTAAAAACAAAAAGAAAATGATGCAAGGAGTTGAAGTGACTTTCCAGAGTCAGAGAGTAAAATCCTTAGTTCTCATGTCAGTTATCTTGCTTTTAGCACAGTTAGTCGTTTTAACTTATTTTTCCAACCCTAAAATAGTATTAATGTAATCCTCATATTTTATCTATCCACTCTCAAATTAATAGGATAATGACCAGACTTACACAAGAGCCTCCAAAAACAAAAACAAAGCAAAATGAAACAAAACAAAACAAAAACCCTTCCAGTCAAAAAGAGATGAGGAAAATGATAAGTAATAAAGAAAGACAATGTCAGCTGCGGTGGCTCACGTCTGTGTAATCCCAGCACTATGGGAGGCCAAGGTAGGAGGGTCATTGGAGCCTGGTAGTTTCAGACCAGCCTGGGAAATAAAGTAAGGCCTCATCTTTACAAAAAATTAAAAAATAAAAATTATTCACATGTGGTGATATGTGCTTGTAGTCTCAGCTACTTGGGAGGCTGAGCCAGGAGGTTCGCTTGAGAACAAGAGGTTGAGACTGCAGTGAGTTATAACCATGCCACTCTTCTTCAGCCTGGGGATGGAGAGAAACCCTGTCTCAAAGAATAAAAAAGAGAAAGGGGAGAGAGACAAAGAGAAGGGAAGGACGGTAGGAAGGTACGAAGGTATAAAGGAAGGAAGGAATTGAAAGAAAAGGAGGACAGAAGAAAAGGAGAAGGGAAGGAAGAAAAAAATTTTTCAAGCTACTTCCTCTAGAGTTTTGAGGATCTCTATTCTTGCTTTTTCTTATATGCTTGCTTGGTTTATGTCGAGTAGAATTTGCTGTGCATAATTTGCTTTTCATTCTGTGTTTTATGTGTTTCAAGCTGTACACTGGAACATAAACATCTCACAGCATGTCCTCTCATTCCCCAGCTTTCCTTATGCAGAAGCAACTTCAACAGAAGTGGCTGAACATTATAAACCTAGAAGCTAAAAGGTTATAATGATATCTGGAATAAGGGTGACCAAGGGAAAATATGCATGTGTGCAGCTGCCATCCGTAAGATGAATAAATACTGAATACCTGGCAGGCTACGTACTCAGAGATGTCCTTCACATTTAGGTAAGCATTTGATTATTTAGCGCTGTAGAAGTGTCCACATTTGCACATCACCAGAGATATATGTGCATTATGGGGGAGCAGTACAATGACATCTGCTGAAAACAAAATTCCTTTTAACTAAGCTTAGTCATCCTGGACATTGAGTATTTGTGGGAGATTTCTAGTATTTTCAACAATTGATGACAGCAATGTGCCTAAGAGAGAGGAAGGTGGCAAGTTATCCCAGGCATGAGTCTCTTATAGGAGAGCCAGAGTCCAAGTCAGAAATTGTATCATCAGAAATGAATCTGAATATACAGCAAATACTGCCCAAGCCACATGGGGATAGGTCAGTGGATTCTTTATTTTTCTGTGAAAGAGGCAATAATAATTCACTTAGAAATTATTGACTGAGTCCATAGGCTGTTACTTCTGGAAGGGAAGAGGAGGGCGTGCCCCTTTGAACACTCTTTCCAGGGTCATCTATATTTCTTTCACTGTCAGCAATGACGTTTCTGATAATGATATATGAATATGAAAAACTATTTCTTTACAATTAGAGTTACCCACTGTGTTTCCCAGATTATGGATTCATGATCCAACTTAATGAAGAATTCCCCTAAAAGTCTCTGCATCTTCTAAATTTATGTATTTTTAGGTCAATGATAACCAATACAGTTATACAATAAATCCATAATTTCAAAGATTTCTGGGGATCTCACGTTTTCAGAATTTTTGTGAACCAAAGGAAAATCTTTCAGAGTTTCTACAAACCTTCAATATAACCCAGGAAAAGGAGCACTTCATCTAATTTACAGATCAAGAGCAAAGGGATCATGCTGTTTCTCAAGGCTGATTTTTATTTCTGAGTTTCACTTTGTAACCCAGGCTGGAGTATAATGGTGCAATCTTGGCTCACTGCAACCTTTGCCTCCCAGGTTCAAGCGATTCTCCTGTCACAGCTAGTTTTCAGATGAACTACTTCATTCATTGCCCTTTCTACTATTTCAGATAGTTATTAAAATTTTCAGTCAATTGTTTAGAAATATTGTTGCCATTCACACAAAAGGAGAAGGAAAAATGCAATGGGGAGGTAGAAAAATGGCAAAAAGGAACTTGAGTAACAATCTCCAACAATGTTGTGGAAACCAAGTTCTGGACAGGAATCTTGAGTTCCAAGACTCAACTCTGCAACTCACTATCTGACAAGCAAGGTAGAGTTATGCGATCTTTCTATGTTTGTTTCCTTAACTGTCAAATACAGAAGATTAAATGTTGGCCTCAGACCTTCCAGTGTTAACATTCTATGAAATGAACAGTAGTTTATGTGTCTTTATTATTACCACGATCATCCCAAAATTTGTTTCAACTCTCAGCACTATTCCACTCATGGAGAAACAAAATAAATTCCTTTTAAAAAATTATTCAGTAGCTTCCACAGTGGCATTTACTATTTTTCCAAGCTAAATTGTTGTCTTGATATGATAATTAGTAGAAATGCTGAGATGGAAAAAGTATACTCCCACTTTCTAGAAGTCAAACAATCATATAGACTATGAATTACACTGAAGGTCCTTCACTCAAAGCTGGATTGTTATCACATTTTTAAGTAAGTAATTGATGGGAAGTCATATCATAACCTGAAATTGCAATCTCTAGGTTAACGTGAAGACAATGTTTTAAATGATGTATGCTACCAGTACAGTTTATTGGTACATTTTTCTCCCCAGAACATCACTGATATATGTTTGTTTGTTTGTTTGTTTGTTTTTGGCTATAACAAATTAACATTCCTATGTCATTAGACAGAAATCATAAATTCAAGAACCAGTGAAAACAAAAAATGGATTGTAGTATGAACAGGATTTTATAGTTAATCAAGGGAGTCATTTTGACACCTCATTTTTATAAAGAAGCAAAACTAAAAACTTACAAGTACCTGCTATTTATCCACATGCTAAATATTCATCAGTATTGAGCTAGGTACTATGCTAAAACAAATTCCTCTATTCAGCAAATAGTCTTTGAGCACCTATTATATGCTGGGTACTCTAATAGGCCCTGTGGATATACTGTATATTTTCAACTAAAGTCAGGAAAACTAGTGAAGTGTGACATCCTATCAATCACCGAAAAAGCACGATATACATGGATATTTTTATAAAAAACGCAATACAATAATTACTTTTCTCAATAAAATTGAACTAGATCAAGGTAAAGAATATAATAATAAAATATATGCAAGTGCTTAACTATTTAAAACATTCAGACTTTAAGGAAACTATCACATTTCTAGCCACAAAAGTTTGGGTAAAGCATTTTAAATATACCTTCTTACCGACAGCATTTATTGTTTTATTTCATATTCAGATTTCAAGAATATTAATGCATGTTAATTTACTTCATTTTGCTTTTGAAGTTTAAGAAGTAGTATCTTATTTGAGAGGAGGGGGGTTGGAGACTAAAGTGAGAGGGATGAATATGTTTATACTGGACTCCATCCTGAAGGCATTTTTTATTGCTCACAATAGTAGCCAGCTAGGTAATGTTGAGGGTTTCAGCTGGGCTTAATTATGTGATTGCAATTAGCTGTGGGTCAGGAAGGCAATTTTGTTGCCTTCAAAAGACACGTTTGAGGTCAAGTGGTCTAAGATGCACTCATTTGGAAAACCTGGGTGCTCTCATCCTTCACAGGGTGCTGACAGGGTTCCAACACAAAGTAGGAAGAAAGTTCTCACATCAACCAAGTCCTATTGGTCAATGTAGTCAGATGGCCAGTGCTACATAAAAGTGAAGGGGAATTATCAAGTCAAAAGCAAATGATGTGAATACAGAAGCACCATTAGTGGAAGTCATCAGTGCAATCTGCCACACTGATAACCAGGCAAGCACCATGAATCCTGTGTCATCCTGGGCACGTGTACCAAGGTTTGCAAAAGTACTAAGACAAAGGACCCCTTACATTTCCTTAGTGCAGATAGAGCTGTGACTCCCTTAAAAATAGTGATTTTATTTTTCTTCTGAGTCATTGCATATTCCTTTCCTCTGCCCAGTTGAAGAGCTAGTTTGAACTGCTCTTTGTTTTTTAATTTTTATTTTTTATTGCACTTTAGGTTTTGGGGTACATGTGAAGAACATGCAAGATTGTTGCATAGGTACACACATGGCAGTGTGATCTGCTGCCTTCCTCCCCCATCAACTATATCTGACATTTCTCCCCATGCTATCTCTCCCCAACTCCCCATCCCCCCGCTGTCCCTCCCCTATTTCCCCCCCAACAGATCCCAGTGTGTGATGCTCCCCCTCCCTGTGTCCATGTGTTCTCATTGTTCAACACCCACTTATGAGTGAGAACACGCGGTGTCTGATTTTCTGTTCTTGTGTCAGTTTGCTAAGAATGATGGTTTCCAGGTTCATCCAGATCTGCTCTTTAAAAATGCTTTTTATTCCTTCTTCTTCTGTTTTATACTATGAATCTTTTTGCCTAGAAGTTCTAGGCATAATTTCAGTGTAATAGAACAAGGCACAGTAAATACCCAGTCACACAACCTATTAGAACCATAAATCACAGGAAATAGCAAGTGTAAGAGATTAACACTGAAGCTGAAACCCAGTTTTCCTTGTACGCTCCTCTGGTATTCTGCAATAAAATACACTTTCTTGAAGGGACAATTTGTGGAACCGGTGACACAGTATGGTCACGTTTAAGCATAAAATACATAGGCAATTAGGATAAACGTTTTTTTAAAAATAGGACCACATCTTTTCATAGACCTTAATGGTTCATGTGAAAGCATTTGGAAATTTCCACACTCTTCAGGAAAGAGAATATTAACTGAATGAAGGAGAACAATTATAAGAACATGAGGATAAATTATCAGGTACTGGGATTAATTCTCCTAATGCTAGAGAAAATCACCTCAACCCAGCCAGAGAAAAAGACTGAATGATAGCCGACACTCATTTCGTGGGAGATCCCACCAAGAATCTCTGAAAAACCAAGCTGCAAAAACCAAGCATCACCTTGGAGAGTTTCCATGGTAGCCAACAGAGCTGTATCCTGTTTGACTCTCACTTTTCTGATCCCGGAGGTGAGTTTCACCTTGTGAAAATTCCTACCATGCCATTCTTATACGGATAAATCGTAAGACTTAACACAACATAACCTCATTATCCACATACTTGCTTGGGATCAATGCAAGATAAACATTTCTTGACACAACCACATGAACAGTAAGCCAAGGAGTATTTCTTCCAGCCTTTGAATGTTCAATTTCAAGGTTTGCCCTCTCCTGAATCCCGGCAGTACAACCTAAATGTTTCGCCTGAATTTGGTAATGCAATTTCTATTGTCTTTTGTTTGCCCACAGATAGAATGTTTTCATGTAATTGTTATATTTCAGGAGGTAAATTATATATTTAATATAGAGTTTGAAGTGTATGTATATAAAAAGTATGCATTAAAATAGTCCACCTTATTTCTTAACTTAGATTTCCTCTCAGAAGCAGCAACTCCTAGTTTTGCTCTTCTGTGAGAATAATTCTATGAATATCCAATCAAATTGTTTGTATAAAATCTCCTTTTAGAAAAAATAAAATGTCATACATACAGACCTGTGCCTTTTTTTCACCTAAAATGATCTTGGAGATTGTAATCATTACCTAATAGTGTGCCTCATTTATTTTAATAGCTACATGATAATGCATGTGTGAATGCATAATAACTTATTTTATTAGGTTATTAGATTGCTATTGGGATAAATTCAGGATAAAGCAACAGTTTAAACTAGTAAAAGCCAAGGGTCATGACTAAGAGTTTCCCTTGGAGCACAATCAATCAAATTTGCATTTGGCACATAGCGACCAAGCCCTGCTCTTCTGAAGCTAGAAGGAAGTCCCTAATAAAATGTATGATTTATTTGAGGCAAACCAAAACATACCCTTATAATTGACCTTTTTCAAACACATTTTTACTTTCTCACCTCATCATATTTTCTTATGCTTTTCACTGAAAGCCATCTCTGCTAATTTTTCACCAATTGTCAGTATTATTCTTGTTAAATTTCAATTGTTAAATTCCATTTTCTTCTGTAAGATTCCCACCATGACCCCCATAACCACAGAACAGAAGGTGATTTTTTTCTCCATCAATTTCCTTTAGAGTCAGATTTGTAACATTGTGTCATCTTGAATTGTGGTTATATATGTATTTGTGCATGCCTCCTCTCCTTTGCCAGATTGCAAGCCCACTGAAGTCTGTGATATAGAAAACAAAGGACTATCCTTCACAGGATTGTCAGAGAGCTTTGCAAATATATTTGCGCACAATAATACGTGTTGCATAAATACATTCCTAACCTCTGAAGTGGGGTAAGTAACTTAATTCCACATGGTACTGGACTGAAATATTTGGACTACATTGATATGTTATTGCAGACTTTTAAAATCTCAACAAATATAATAATTCAATAACTTATAAAAAGTATTTTGTATCTTCTTCAGTATTCTATAGTGTTTAATATACACATTTTGTTTTTTCTAGAAGTGTTGCATAACAAGTGAGTCTCCCCCTTTGGGTCACAACCTCTGTAGGCCAGAACAAAACTCTTCCAAACAGCCTTGGTCAAGAGCTAACAAATAATGTATACAAAGCATTTTTAAAACACCATAAAAAACAAAGGGCCACTTATTATTCACTGTTATAAATCATCAGTCAGTATTTTCTCTCCTCACTATTCTTGGAGCATAAAGAAGCAATAAATTTCAAAGCAAACATGTTGAATTATTTAAAATTATACTTCTCAAATATGTCCTATACAAGGATAAAATTAATTCTTATTTCCACTTTGGATTTGACCATACATTCTTCTGAAAACCTGATGTAAGAGTAAACATCTGGGTAATTCTCCATAACAACACACCTGGGCTGGAACTGGCTACTACCTTCAGTCCTATATGTATTTATGTATACCTTGCTTTAACTATTAGAAACAACAGGCACCTAGAACAATCTTGAAATGACAAAAATGTGAGGCATTCAATAAAGATATAGAGACTTAAAAACCTCTAGTAACGAATATAAAAGAAATTATTATAGCAGAAGTACAATATAGCATCAATATAGGAGAAGTAAATAATGAAATTCTTAATTTAAAACAAAATTTGATTTCACCAAATGTTGGCCACATACACCCTTCTATAGCTTAAGTCTATGCCTCTCTAGATATCTGCCATCCAGTCCCTTCCTATGGTACGGTATAACTGGGACAATTCAAAATATCTAAAATAATTAAGAATAGTTTAGTCTTCCAAACCTGAAAGTTTAACAGTTTAGTGCATAATATATATTCAATATATGCAAAGGAAACTTACCTTCTGTGTGCACGGCTGATACATAGGTCCAGTTGTACCTCTTCACTATGTCCACCATGGCTCTTGCCTGCTGAGCATCTGAAGGCACAACCCTCATGAAATACTTGAACAAAGTCTTGTCACTCAGATCCATGCTAGTTGCCGAGTAAGCAATCTGAGGTATGTTGAAAAGCTGGAGCAAGTTCTGGACCTGAATGGCTACAGAACTGGAGCCAGGCCCAATGACCCCTACTATGGGCTTCTTGGAGCGGAAGGAAGAGGAAGAGCCATCCACACAGCGTACCAAGCCCTCTTCCTCTTCTGAAGAAATGAGGGAATCTCTTATGAACTCAATGCTCTGCTCTAGGGCCACAGCCGAATGCCAGCAGGAATCCCTTATCTCACAACCCAGTGTGATGTTGGGCAAGAGTGTGGGGGTCTGAATTGATTCTTTCCAGGGTATGCAGCATGGCCTCCCACTCTCTGAATGCCATACTGTTCACGGACCGCCCCACACTTCCTTTCATGAACTTTGTCCACAGTAGGCTGGTGATGAACAGAAAAGAGAGCTCCAATAATGATGTCACCTGGCATGTGAGCCACCACCCTCCTCTCACTGGACTGTGCACTCCCACGGACATCTTCTTTCAAAAGTAAGACTGACAGGATCAACAGAAGGACCATTTTAGGAAAGGAGTTCAAGCTAATAAAGATAGCATGGTGGGGAAAATTCAGGAGTGTTCTGATAGACGTGAACAAGCAATGTCCTATGTTGAGCCGCAAATCAAGAAATTAGCCACCGATTCAGATGTATTCTCTAAAGGACCATTGTGTCACCATGTACCATTTAGTTAGATGATCCATATGATCATGATCTTCAACACCTGAAAAAAAAAAAGAAATTAGTCTTTAACAAACATTAAGTGTAACTATTCTGGAAAGTTCTATGATTCGTGTCAGCAGAGAAAGAACATTTTAATGATGCAGATAACAATAACAACAACAAAAATCCAAAAATTGTTACTGACTTTCCTTTGCCTGTTTCCTTTGTGATTTGATGAAGCAGCTGATGTAGCTTCTTGACCCTGCCTTGCTTAGATTAATATTCTTTATTTGTTCACCTGCAATACACAAAACCAAATTCTGTATGTGGCAGGCAGAACCGTACTCTCAGACAGAGGTGGGAGAGCATCCTAGAAGCAAAACTACGCCATGAACGGAAAACTTCAAGAAGTGTGCACCCCAGAGGATTAAACAGCATTGATCTCTCAGTAATGGAAGTGTGAATAACTGTTTTTAAATTTTCATTATGCTTTCTCTTCTTTTGAAATATTTAGCATTGATCGTGTAATTAATTGTGCAATTACAAAAATAAAATGATCTTTTCAAAAATACCCTACATATTCTCTCTCCCAATGCAATGTCAAGCAAGTTGAACAATCTTCCCTGGAATAAATGAGTACTGTGTTGAATTAATGTAGAAGATATAACAAAAACAAATGAAGAAAAGTGGGTGTTTCATGGTAAATGTACTTATAGAAGAGAAAGGAAAAGGTTGGGATATTAGAGAGTAAAATGTTCCCCAAATAGGCACAAGAAACGGTGAAATTAGCACCAACTTTTAGAAAAAAAGAATATTAACATTTTAATTCCTGTTCTTCTATTAAGTAGTAGTAAACTGTTTAATCCCTCAGTACCAGAATTTGCTCACCTGAAAAATGGGGATACTATGTGCTAGGCTGTCGCTTACGGGAATCAGTATAAGATATCGACTACATAAATGATTTATAAATTAAATTGGGCTATATATATATTCAAAACAACTTTTCTGTTATTAAATTTTCAAGGGCATTCTGTGGCTAGGTGGTGAGGACAGAAAATTCTCTGGCAACACACTTGGTCCTCCAGAGAGTCTTCAAAGTAATTACAGAGTCTTGTAATAAAATTCACAGTAATCAGTCCTCTAGCCCTGATCCAAAAAAATTCCACATCACTAAGGCTCAAAGGGCTAAAAGGATGTATGTTTGGAACTATTCTGCCAGGTAGAAGTTTAGGATAGCTATGAATGTCGTCATCTATTTCAATTTAAATTCCTGGGAAGAAGGAAAATTTGTCCCAAATTTTCTATGGCAAATTCTAGCATAATTTGTAAAAGGGAACTGGCAAATTAGTGATTTGATTACTTAAGGGAATTGTGTAAGAGGCTTATTTTGTTATCAACTCTGCCAGCCAAGGATCTCAAATTATTTTAAAGTGACTAAATTCCTAAGTACTGACTTTCAAAAACAAGTGATATTTCTTCAGGAATGTATGTAAATGTCACACTTTTACAAGAACACTCATGGTCTGAAAGTTCATCAAATCTACAAAAAGTCCAATCCAGACACAAAATGACTGTAACTTGAATCACATTTCTAATCACTCCTATCATCATTTTCACTATTTCCTTGTACTGTTTTCTATGGCAACAGAGAAAGTCTTCCTCTGCACAGCACCAAATACTTAAATTTTAAACATTTTATCAAATAACCCGATGTTACAGAATAACAAGACATTTGGAAACATATAGAAAAAAAAGTTTTAGCACAAAAGTTAGCATTGTGGACAAGGGGGAAGAAATAAAGACTAATGTTAGTTTTCTCCTAAATAGTACCAAATTTTCTTTCAATTTCCTTAGACCTAAAATAATTATTCTCATGTTAAGGTGAATTCTACCTCGGACAAAAAAAAAATCTGAAGTTAAAAAATAGCACAATTTCTTATTAAATCAGAATGCTAGTGAGCAAGCAAATAACAAAACAGGAGTGATTTTTATGTCAGAGCATCAAAGAGATATGAGAAAACAATCACTTTCATCCCATCAAGCTTATGTAGCTGAAATATCAATCCCATGCATTTTATTCATTTAAGTTGTTTTATGAAAGCCCGACATATAAGATACAATATACATAATAAAACACCAAAATATTGCCTTTTGAAGTTATGCTATATTTGTTACTTATTTCATTTAACAAAAAAATTTCACTATTGAGTGGAAGAGACTAATATAAGAAAGAAGTATAATAGTATGCATTGATAAGTATCATCATTATCTTTCATTGAGCACCTATCATGCCCCATCTATTTATTAACTCATTTAACAAATATTCATGGTATACATAAGCTATAATTCTGGTCTGAGAATTGAATATTCAAGAGTGAGCAAAGTGTACAAGCTCCCTATACTTGTGGGCCTTACATACTGGTATTCTAAAGGGTAACTTTTAGCTGAAAGCTGATGAATGCAAATAAAAATAAAGATCCAATGGGTGGTATTTCTGTCTTTGGGTCTTTGAAGAATCACTACACTATCTTCCATGATGGTTGAATTAATTTATATTCCTACTGCAGAAATACCATTAACCCTAGCAATCCTATTACTGGTTGTATGACCAAAGAAATATAAATCATTCTATTATAAAGAAACATGCACACATTTGTTCATTGCAACACTATTCACAATAGTAAAAACACAAAATCAACCTAAATGACCATCAGTGATAGCCTGGAAAAGAAAGTGTGGTAAATAAATACCATGGAATACTGTGCAGCCATAAAAAAATGAGAACATGTTTCTTGCAGGAACATGGGTGGAGCTGGAGGCCATTAACCTTAACAAATTAACATAGGGACAGAAAACCAAATACTGCATGTTCTCACTTATAAGTCAGAGATGAATGATGAGAACACATGGATACACAGAGGGGAACAACATTCACTGGGGCCTATTGGAGGGTAGGAGGAGAGAGAGGATAAGGAAAAATAACTAGTGGATACTTGGCTTCATACCTGGGTGACGAAATAATATGTACTACAAATCCCCATGGTGCAATTTTATCTATGTAACAAACCTACACATGTACCCCAAACTTAAAGTTTAACAAGAGGCAAGAAAAATAAAGAGAAGAATGAAAAAAAAAAGCCAGTCATGTAAAAAATGTGCCTAGAACATGAAGAACTTAGGAGGGATGGAGAAAAAAGATGAAAATGGAAAGACAATTACGGTCCAGGCCATGTAGGATGTTGTAGGCTCTTGTAAAGAATTTTAATGTTGGCTGGGTGCAGTGGCTCACACCTGTAATCCCAGAACTTTGGGAAGCCACAGCAGGTGGATCACTTGAGGCCAGGAGTTCAAGACCAGAATGACAAACATGGTGAAACCCCATCTCTACTAAAAATACAAAAATTAGCAAGATGTGGTGGTGCACACTTGTAATCCCAGCTATGTGGGACACTGAGGCAGGAGAATCACTTGAACCCAGGAGGCAGAGGTTGCAGTGAGCCAAGATTGTACCACTGCACTCCAGCATAGGGTGAGAGAGTGAGACTCTATCTCAAGAGAAGAAGAAGAAAAGAAAGAATTTTAATGTTAAGCACAACAGGAAGCCATTGAGGAGATTTAAGCAAATGACTGACACAAATTAATGTTAGAAAGGATTAACTGGCTGCCCATTTTTCTGGATAATCAATTGGAGAAATCTTATAAGGAAACTGGTAATAATCTAGCAAGAAGTGATGGTGGCTTCTCTATGATTGGTGACAATGGATATGGAGAGAAGTGGTCACAGTCGGATATATTTTCCAAATAGAATCAACTGTACTTGCTGATGGACTAAATGTGAGTAGCAAGGTAGAGAGAGGAATCAGAGTCTACTCCTAGGCTTCTAGTTTGAGAACCTAGTAAATTTGGACAGCATTAATAGTGATAGGATAGACTAGTACATAAACAGATGAGGGTAGAAGAAAATTAATGATTTTCTTTTGAAAATGCTAAATTTGAGATGCCTTTTGAGGTATTCAGGTACAGATCTCAAACAGGAAAGTGGATAGGTAAGGTTGGCCTCAGGAGAGAGTTTTGGTTTAGAGATGTAAATTGAGGGTCATCAATATATAAAATATTTAGAATGTATGAAATCGCCTGGAGAGGAAGTATAAATATTGCAAAGGTGGAGCTAAAAAGTAAGCTGTCCTGAGGGGCTAGTTTTGGGAAAAGCCAGCTACGAAAAGGATGCAACCCAAAAAGTAAGATAAAATAAGAGTACGTGATGTCATAGAAGCCAAAAGAGAATGTTTTAGGCACTTTATTTTCAAAGACATATACAGGGTGTATATATTTCAGAGAAAAACATATCTGATTCACATGGAAGATATTATATTCCATGTGCACTCTATACCTTGAAGATTTCTGACACAACAGCTATGTCTTTGAATGAGTCTGTGTGAGTGGCATATGTATATCACTAATCCTTATAACAGCCCTAAAATGTAGGTTGGGCAACCCCTACATAAAATGGTTGGGACCAGAATTCAGATTTCAGAATCTTTCAGATTTTGGAATAGTCACATTATACTTATTTATTGCTTGACCGTTCCAAATCTTAAAATCTGAAATTTGAAATGTTCCAATAAGAATTTCTTTTGAGCGTCATGTGGGTACTCAAAAATGCTGTAATTCTGAAGCATTTCAGACTCTGAGTTTTTTAATTTGGGATGTTTGAACTGTATTATTTTATTACCTTTATTTTACAAATGACATAATGGGTTTTTGATAGGTTAAAAACTAGCCAATCAAACACTTTTGTCCATGCCTGTTGACATTATAACATATTGTTTTAACTATTCCTTGCTGCCTCACAGCCCCTTCCTACCAAATTAAAGAAAAGGTATTACTAATGTCCATGAAAATGAGAAGGGCCACCCAGACACAATTTGAACATCCCAGAGATATAGAATCTTAAAGGAGTCACATTTCAAACTATATGGTAAAGAGCATCCCAAGGAAAAAGATGATTCAGCACATACAAACACAGAAGCTACAAGTGTGTAGATTATCTAGTACAAGGGTATTTACATTGCCCTTATATTGACCCACAAATTATGGCCCATCAGATTACGAAGCATTACTGCTTTAGAACCTGATGAGGCAGATATTAGCTATGAATTTAGATACTTGGAAAATACTTTTTAAAAAAATTATGACACAGAAATGTGACAGAACTGTGCTATAGCTCAGCTTATTATAAGACTAAATAGAAAACCATGTGCATTCAAAATACAAGAAATTCATAGAGTACAAACTCCAAATAGACATGAAAGGCATACATCAAATCTATTAGCATCACTCATGTGTTTCCTATAAATGTTTATTGAGTAACTATTCTGTACCAACACTCTACTATGCCCCAAGGATCCAGTTATGGACAAAATAGATATAAATTCACATCATTACGGAGCCTGTACTCTAAGGGGGTTTGCCAGACAATAAACAATATACATATGTAAAATATTGTGCGCTACACGGTAGTGTCTAAAAGCAAAAAAATGCAGAGATGTGGGAAATTTTGAGTAATGTGATCAAAGAAGCATGAACTGAAAAAAAAAAAGACATTTGAGTAAATAGCTAAAAGAATTAAAGAAATGAATCATGCAGATCTCTAGAAAAACAACATTTCAGGTAAAGGATAAAGCAAATACAAAGCCCCTAAGACAGATTCATGTTTAGTGTGCTGAGGAATAGCAGACAGGCTCCTATGGCTGTGGAAAAGTTAAAATGCAGAGAAAGGAAGGCACGGAGAACAAGAGATAATGTGTCGATGTTGAGCCTGTTTGGACTTTAAAAGACATTGGCTTTAACATTGCATGAGAACGTTTTTCTGGGAGGATTCCAACAGAGAAGGAACACATTCTACATAAGATTTTAACAAGAATAAGGGCTCAAAGGAGAAAACGAGGAGCAATTAGGAAATTTGCACTAACTTAGGTGAGAGAGATGACCAGTTGGATTGGAGATACGGTAAGTACAAGTAGTGAGATCTGCTGGGATTATGAATATATTTTGAAGGTAGAGTGAACAGACTGGCTATCAGAGCTGACTTCGGATGTGGGAGAAAGAGGAAAATCAATGAGGATGCCAAGATTTTCAGCCTGAGCACAGAAAAAGGATGGAGTCGCACTGGCTGTGGTGGAGAACGCTGTGGCGAAGATGTGAATAGAAACAACTTAAGTTCGGTTTTCATATATCAAATTGCAGACACTAGAAACTCAAGAAGAGATCCTTGAATAAGCAGGTGTCTGTAAGGGGCTGAATTCTGAAGAGAGGTCTGAATAGATAAAATGTTGAAGGTGTGAGTATATAGAAGTCCATTTTGTAAACCATGAAACTGGATTAAATCACCTAGAAAGTAGAAAGAGAAAGAGACTAGTGCCAGAGATTGTGCCCCAGGGAATTCCAAGGTTCCACAATAAGGAAAAAGCAGCAAAGGAGACTGAACAGTTTTTTGAACAGAAACTTCCTTTCGTGAAGTGAGGGGAGAGAGACAGTAAAATGTGAAGTATTCGTGTTATATTATGCAGAAATAAAGGGAAACTATACTTTTTCTCAAAAAAAAATTATCGGTGGCTGTATAAGCATACATGAAGACTGGAAACATATACATTGGAATTAACACAGTGTTCTCTGGGTAGTAAAAATATAGTACTTTTATTTTTTGTCTTCATCTGTGTTTTCTAAATTTATAAATAAAGTAATACAATATATTTCCTATTCATTATTATTTTTAACTTTGGAACTGAGGGATCTGCTTTCTAAATTTCTGCAGCTTTCTCCCTTTTGACCTTATCTCCCTCCATCCATTCATCCTTGGGAGCCTACTAGTCAATTTATGTTAGGCTCTTATCCGAGTATACACAGTTTCATTCCAATGGCTTTGTGCATGCTGGTTCTGATCCCTAATAAGCAGTTGCTCCAACGGCCTTCATGGTAGAGTTGTTAAGAGCATGGGCTTGGAGTCCAGTAGACCTGAGTTTGCATCCTGGCACTCCCATTTATTGGCAGTGTGTACTTACGCATTTAGCTTTTCTGAGTCTCATGCCTTTATTGGCAATTGGAGTGACAGTAGGACCTATCTCAAAGAGATTTAGTGAATATCAAATGAGCTAATATTTAAAAACAATCCATTCCTAAATTATTCCCATTTCCCTCACCTGGCAGTGTTTGCTCTATCCACCAAGCTCACATGGCAAATTTTATTTATACATGTATAAAATTTATTTATACAGTATTCATTACCAAGCTAATATTGCAGCACGTTTAGGGAAAATAGTATCATGAAATGAGAGAGGGCCCTGGAGATGATTCCATTTAACTGAAACCCATGAAAAGTAAATGATTCAAAGCCGACCTGGATCTTCAGTTCAACAAAATGTCACTCAAAATACAATTGTAATCACAGTTTACAACTTGGTATCACCTCTTACGTATAATTTTCTAATCTCATAATCTTTTATATATTTTTACTTAAATAAAATTTTAATATAAAATCTCATAATATATTTTTATTTTCTCTGTATAACATAAATATCTTTCATATCAGTTCATTTGGATGATGGGGACAATTATAACGATTAAAATATACAGAGCACATACCAGGTGTTGTTCACTTTGCTAAATGTCTCACATGAAATGACATGTAATTGCATTAAATAAATACAAACTGTAAAATAAGCAATTTATGCACATTTCACAGAGGATGGAACTGAAGCTCAGAGAGATACAGAGGCTTGGCCAACATTCCCAAGCAAGTGGCAAAGCCAAGAGTCTCATTTAGAGCATTTATTTCTTTTTATCAGTTGCATAGTATTCAATCAGATGTGTGCACCAATATTTAATAATTCCTTGTCAGATATTAATGTTATTTATAGATTTGTGTTAATATCATAAACAATGTTGCACCTTGCTTGGTTTTGAAAGTATCTTTGTGACACAATTATCTAAAGATGATATTTCTGGCACAAATGTTTTTTATAGTTTACAATTGATGAATGCAGAGTTTAAAAGATGATACCAACTTTATTCCAAGATCTGTCTCATTAACATCATAAATTCTGAGAACTATCCAATATTCTTTCTGTGAGGACCTACTCTCCCTTGCTTCTAGATAAGTTCCTGGGTAAGGCCATTTCTCCCTGTGGTAAGATTTCTCCTGTGCAATCTCACCACAAGATTCATTCATTATTTTAACAAGTGTGTAACAGAAGAAAAGACAAGGAAAAATACCATAATACTTTATTTTCAGTGTAAAGAGCCTTTTGTTCATTCTTGATCTCACACCTACCAAAAAGCTATAATTCTAGAAATGTCTAATAACCCACCCTTTCATATATTAAAAACCAAACCCTCAAAGAAAATACATTCTTTTTCTTTAGGTTATAGCTTTTAGATGGTGGGAATAATAGGTCAGCAGAAATAAAGGGGGAGGTTTATGCTATACATAATGGGGAGGCATTAATGCATGCAATGATAAAAAGGCTTTTAAAATGTTATAGAACTACAATCTAATAATACGGTGACTTCTAATTCACTAAAAAGTGGTTAAATGTATTAGTAGTTTCATTATATAGTATATTAATTTAAGTACTATTTTCAGAAGTATGCTTTATTCAATGTTATATTTCTGGGCCCTTGGTATAGTAAATTAAATACTACCACATTATAGAAAACAATAGACATACTTTAATATGTATAAAAGTATTTTCATCAGGTAAATACATAGTCTTATATTATATCCTAAATGAATATGAAAAAGATATATTGATGGATAAACTTCGCCAGAAATTACAACCTACACTATGAGATTCACAGCTCAAATTGTCTTTTATTTTCAACAATCTTCTAAAATACTGACCATCTTTCTGGCACAGATGTCTCTTATATAACTTAATCTCCACACAAGCAAATCACACAGCTCAGGACATCAACACTAAAATGACTTCTTCTGCCTGATCAGTCGCCTCATCATCAACAGTCAGGGGTGTCAATATTGAATATGCCATCAACATTTCTGGTATATTTTTCTGAAAACAAGTGCATATCATAGATAGAGACACTCTGAGATGCGATGATACAGAGAATCCAGTAGTCTGAGGAAAGCTCCACTGTCATCTCCATCGCAATCACACATTTGTGACCTTGTAAGCAAGAAAATGCAGCATCCCCCACTATTTAGCCCCACAAAGAATAGGCCGTATTTTAACTGAAATCCCCTCAATGAAAAAGGGCCATAAAACACTGTTGTACAAAGATGAAATCTGCAATTTTCTGCATTAATTAAAAAGTTCTGGCAGTAGAATAAAGCTCACTAAATCATTGTAAATCATTTAAACAGTGGTTTAGTAGTCTGTGAAGACCTGCAACAGCCTTCTGCAGCAAAGCAATAAAAACGATACAATCCACTGTTAACTAGTCTCAGTTTAATTATCAAGCAGGTATTTTACACTTTTATCCATCCTGTAGCCTTCAGCCGATTTCTTGTTATTTACGGTATACCTCGGAAGACTGTAAAGCATTATTGTATATATTATATTACCTAACATCAAATCCTTGAGACTGTGGTTTTGCATTTCTATAAGTTGATCTACACTTACTTATTAAAAGCTAATATTTATTAAGTGCCTTCTTTCTGTTAAATAATGTATAACAATTGTTTAATGTAAGCCTCACAATAACCCTGTAACTTATGTTACTACCTCTAGAAATCAAAGTTTAGAGGTCAAGAATCTTATCCAAAGGATCAAACCCATAATAAATGGCAGAATCAGGACATGATTCCAACTATCTCTGGTTCCAAAGCCCATACTTGTAAACAGATTATACGGTCTCCTCCAAAAAGGAAATGAAAGGGTTATTTAAACCTTATGTATTGATTGCAAAGCATTTTGGAGATTCTGCTTTCCATTAAATTCTTATGTAATGTCCATAAATTCATCAGAAAGTATACATACAAACAAATCAAGTAAACATAGAAAATCTGTTTCCCAGCATCATTTAGATAAGGGTTTCTCAATCCGAGCACTATTGACATTTTGGACTGGATAGTCTTTTGCTGTGGGTGGATGTTGTCCTGTGTACTGTTGGTTGTTTAGCAGCATCCCTGGTTTCTGTTCACTAAATGACAATGCCATCCCCTCTCAGCTCTGATAAATAAATATGTCCTCAGATATTAACAAACGTCTCCAGTATGTCAAAGTCACTTCCAGTTGAAAAACACTAATTTACATGAAAGTTATCTTGGCAAGGTCGACAAAGTCATGAAAGAAGAACATAACTAAGAACCTGGATATATCAGCCTTACAAAGCCTCTACCTGAAACATTCAAATAATGCTAAAAAGAAACAGTTGAAATAGGCTTGCCTTACTCAATGTTCACACTGTTATTTGTCTGTATTATCTTGTTTTAAAGGCAGAAATTTCAATTGGAGAAAGACAAATTTAAACTGAAAGAGTCAAGGTTAATATTGACTTACATTAAATATGCAGAGTTCTAAGTATCACAAATTACACTAAATGAATTTGAGGAGAGTATCCTACAATATACTTCTCAAATTCAAAGGCTGCTTTTGATATGAAATGCAAAGTTTATTATAATTTTAACAAGACTACAACAATAACTTTCTACAGTAATTTACACATTGATTTTTCAAAATTTGTTTTTAAACAAATGATATTAGTGTATTATTTACTTCTATATCTTTGGAAAATTCTACATTACTATGTATTAAGACAACTTGACTATCAAAAATATATTTTTGATGATCTTCCATAAAATAATAATAAAAAGATTGCATTATTAAATTGCTCACTAGTATCACTGGGATTTTAAGTTTTCATTTTCCTCTTATACTCAAAATTTTAAAGCCCATAGCTTGAACAGGAATTATTGTGAACAACTAATCGTTAGGGAATTGTTCTTAGATCTGATATATTTGCAAGGCCAATAGAATTATAAAAATATATTTTTTGCATCTAAGTCTTTCCTTTACATTTCTTCTTCAGTCTGACTGTAGAAGAAGATATGTGAGGCAGCAGTTAAGTATTGATTTCTGATTATCTTCAAGCATTCACATTTATTTTTAAATATTCTTGAATATATGAGAAAAATAAATTTTGCCCACTCCCTTGTAGAGGAAGAAGTTACTGCTGATTCAAAATCAGTAGAATTCAAAAAAAAATTGAGATATGTGTCTAAGTTTTGTGTCAGTGTCAAAAGAGATGATCCTAGATTTAAATACCTGCTTTGTCATCTTTGTTTGTACTGTGGGACTTTGGACAAGTTATTTAATCTATTTTAGTCTCATGTTTTATTATTAAATTCATAAAATAAAAATAAAAGGCAATCCACAGGCTGCTTAACATTAAATGTAATAACATAGGAAATGCAGAAAACTCAACATCCAAAGGCCTGATAGTTCTGATAGTTTATACACTGTTCTGTATAAGTCAGATACTTTTTATTTTTAAAATTTTATTTTTTTATTTCTCTTTAATTAAAAAAAATGGGATACATGTGCGGAATGTGCAAGTTTTTTACATACATCTACATGTACCATGGTGGTTTTCTGCACCTACTGGTTTTCTTTATTTTTATTCGTGCAATTAATTCATCATACTCAATGCCATGTACTGCTATAATGCATCCCACATTTTGAAAATAAGGAAATTGAGGTACATACTTTAGTCAGGTAACTTGCCTAAGGTCACACAAGTAGTAAGCCACAAAGCTGAGATTCAAACTAAGGCAATTTGGAGCCATGGCCTGTACTTGCAATTATACCACAACTCACTGGAAACCACAATCAAATAATCCCATGATGTTTAGTGTTTAGTCACACCATAAAGCAGCTCAGTACAAAGAAAACAAGGTAAGTTTTAGTGTCAAATTAAATCTCTCTATCTTTTGCATATGTACATATACATATGTTATACATATATATATATATTTCCATTAGTTCTCTCTTTTACATATGTAGTAAAAGATATATATATATATGAAATATATATATATATATATGAAATATAATATATATATATATGAAATATGTCTCCCTATTTTCAAAATGGGGGATGGGTTATAGCAGTATATGTCACTGAGTAGAATGAATTAATTGCACAAATAAAAATGAAGTGTATGACCCACAGTGAACACTGCATAATTATGCACTGTTCTTTGACAGTAAAAGAAAAAACTTACTTTTTACAACAGAAAAGGGAAAACAAATAATGCCTTGTATTGTTGATATGATAATTAAGTAAAATAACATGCCTACTGCTTAGCATGATACCTGATGTGCTTAATAAATACTAGTTATTAGAGCAAGGATGAGTCTGAACCAAGACTTTCACCTCGTGGCCCTTCTAACAAAAGTCATATATAGTTCAAATATAATTAGGAGTGGTAAAATATAGATTTTCATCTCCTTTCTATGAATTTAAAGGAAATGGAAGCAAACCTATGCCTTAATGTTTTTCAGAAACACATTTTTAACAACTAAGATAAAGGAATACCAAGATATTATCTGATTTACAAATAACTGAAAATTCAAAAATCAAAATTAAAGTTTCTTTTCTGGGGTTATATAAATATATCATAAACTAAAAATATTCCTTTTGATGCTCCTGTCTTCTTATGTTCTCCTAAGTTTCACTCACTGTCTAAAATGACAACTAAATCATGCTTCAAGACTAGAATTAATATTTCTCAATATGAAAAATAGCACATATTTCTAAACTACAGAATATTCCTGCTTTGTCATAATACATCTTTAGGAAATCCAACCTTTAAACAAGCCAAACCAGCTTTATCATATATCATATTGACATCAACATATGTCAAAAGGTAGTATCTAATATTTTGTAAAGTTGGATTATGCATGATCTACCTATCTAAATTGAGATATACATAAAAATGTCTCACATGTACATATGTAATACAGTAAGAATGTATAAGATAGAATATTTGGATATGTCTGTCTTTATCCCATGAGATAGAAAACCTTGGATAAAATTGTTATACAAATAAGTAAAATATTTTTTATGATTAACTTCATCTCACAATTTCTACCTGTAGTATCACCTACCTTTTACTGGCACTTAATTTTGTTTCTCTAACTACAATGATCATTCTGTAAAAGACAATATAGTAAGACTCCTATAAAATATTAAATGGGTTTTAGGAAGAAATAAGAAAAAAAGAATTATTAAAATGCTTTCATTACAAAAGTAAGCATCTTTAATGAAAAAAGTTATTTTATCGTGAAGCAAAACAATGTCAATAATCAGAGCCAAAACTAAAAATGGCATATAATTAGTAAAGTATTCCCAAAGTCTGAATAGTTTGTGCCAGTTGGATATAATAGATGTGAATGAATTTTTCAATTTTCCCTGGGTGTTTGCCATCATGTCCATCATGTATACTATAAAGTGATAGTCAAGCCCTGTGTCTATCTATGGAAGTAAAGCGAAAAATTTGAATTATTCAAATGCCATCCCCCCTCTCCCAAATAATATCAGCATATCCTTTCATAAGTGAACATTGAAGAGTTTGGGCTTTTGTGAGCGTACACCCCACAGCCAAAACATTGCCCTGTGATAGCACAAACCTCTAGGGGGTGCAATTAAAATATCTGGATTGTATATTTTATCATGTGGAGTGTAAATGACTAGGGAAAGCTTTTTCTCTTAAGAGAAGCTGTTATTTAGGAAGTGTTATGCACATTTTTCTCCTAAAAAAAAAAACCTTGAAAGATCTGTCCAGAGTGCTGACGAGGTTTCAGCGGGAGAAGGCTGGAAATTTGACGGGACGAACACTACTCACCCAATGAGTTCAGAAAGCAGTATTTTCAAGTCCCAAACCAATTGCCTTTTTAAATGAAAATAAACATGCATAAAGGACAGAAATAGACACAACTGATTCCTATATGTGTGATTACATTGAAGTAATTGAGAAATTAAAGGAGAAAACTCCCTGCTCACCATAAAGAAAACAGCAAGAAGCACACCTAGCAAGCGGTAGCATACCTGAACACTGCACAGCTGACAGTAGAATGTCATGCAACTAAGGCTTCCACAGAAAACCACGGCTTATGCCCCACTGGAAGAAGGGCTGAATGTAGTCCCGGTCAATGCACCTTTGGCTGCTTCAAACGGCCAGTGGCCAGCATTAGAGACACAAATTAGCTCTAGCTTTGTCTTGAGAAACTCGGAACAATAAAATACCATGTAGGGAATGGAGAAGAAGGTGGAAAGGAGCAGTTACCTTCTCACTGGTCTGTATCAATTTCTTATTGAAAAGTAAAGTACTGGAGAACCTATCTACCTGGCTACTCGATGTTACAGTCCAGCTAAGGCAGCGTCAAGATTCTGTCTAAATCAGCACAGGCGCTTGTTATCCTCTCCTAAATTTCCCTTCTACACAGAAACTGCTCTGAAGGGAAATGAGGGCAGCGTAAATTCGAGCACAGGTGAAAGAGCCCTCCAGGCGGACCCGTGGGTTCCCTCGAGAGGTCCTAATGCAAGTTAGGCTCCGGCCACCGGCTAGCCTTCGCACTCATGTGCCTGCCCTTGGTTTTCTTCCCTAAGTCGCTGCAGCCTGGACTCCCTCCTTGGCATGCCGCTCACGCTGCCGCCTTGGGGTAACTAGCAGGCTTTGTGTCCGAGGGGGAAAGATAAACCCATGGGAGAGGAAAGAGCGGGAGGGCTCCGGCTGGTGTTCAAAGAGAGGCAACAGAGCCTGAGTGAAAGAGATGTGCTTTCAGCACCACCCGCTGTCCCCCCTCTTCCTGCAGCAGGCGCCACGCGCGGCCGCTAGCCGGTCTACCGAAAAGCAATTCTCCGCCCTCTTTCCCTCTCCACCTTTGCTTCTCACAATTCGGAGCCCTCGGGTGGTTTGCGGGAGCACACTCTGCATTCGAAAGCACGCGCACCTGGCCTTAGAGAGCGGAAACCGGGATCCGAAGGCATGCAGAATCCCCTTTTCAACCCTTGCTGTTTTTCCCTCCTTCACCCCATTGCTCGCGCCTTTTCCCCCAACAGGTTTAATGAAGGCTGTTTGCAAATGGAGCAGACTTGCATCTTGTCGGCTTTGGCCACCCCCGCTCCACCTGCGTCCCCCCTCCCCCCAAACCAAACTATGAGCTACTCAGCAAGCTAATAGATCCTCAATCCTTCTCTGGCCAGGGGACACTTGGGCACACAGACACTTAGCAAGCTTACCCCCCCTGTTGACTGCGCAGCGAGCAGTGAGACTCGGTCTAGCTAGCCCCCCGAAAAGTTGGGCCACGGGGATCAGCGGGTCAGAGCCGGCCTCTTCCCCCCCCAAGATGATCTCAAGCTCATCCCCCTCCGCTCAGCGTGCGCAGAACAGAACAGCCGAGCTGAGGGCGGCGTGTGCAGCAATCTCCCCCGCTACTGAGAAAGGGGGAAGGGAGAGGGGAGAGAGCGGAGGAGGGAGGGGTGGTAGTTTGTATTTATAGAGAACAGAGTTCTTTGCACAACTTTTGGTGCCACCAAGTGGCACAGTGAGTTCCTTTAGGAACACAGACTCCTGGGTGAATCTGGATGGGTAGACCAGCTCTGCAAACAGATGCTCACATGGCAAGGGAGCTGGAGGCACTCCCAGGACTTAGTTTTCATATGTTTACCATCATATCTCAGCACCTGTGATACAAATTCCTAAATTCTAAGAATAAGCCTGTATTGAGTGAGAAAGGGTACCTGTGCCTTCCTCAGACAGGTGGAAGAAGTGTCAAGGACATGGTAGGTCCCAGTTGTCTCCTAGGAGTATAGACATCCTTGTCTCAGGAGAAACATCCATTATCTTCTTCTTCCTAGCCACTATGCCCCGATTACACTGCATTCATATTTTACTCTAAAACCTTCTTCTTGCCACCCTGACTTCCTAATCTTTAAACTGAATTGGCACTTATTTTCTTTGCCATCAAACCTTCTTCATCAATGCTAACCTTAATAATAACATATGACTTCAGGCTCTCTGGATCTGAACCTTTCTAAACAGCTCTCAGAACTCCAATTCACTGAGATGCAGGCTGGATGTCTGATTTTCCTCACTCATTTCCACAGTCCTCTCAGCATGCATTATCCCAACAGCACAGTCAGGATCTTGCCAACTGCCTTTAATACTTTGAGGAAGAATCCCCTAAAGCTTTCTTTATCCATATTTTATGAGCGTTCTTACTTCTTAGTATGCAGATCCTCAAACACATACATAGATACTACTGCATGAGAACTTCATGTCCCCAAATGCAGAAGAACCTCTACATTTTTTCAGTAAAGAAACTGAGTACATGACGGTTAAGGGGCTTGTTCAAGGTCACATTTCTCTACAGACCAGCCCAGGACTACCTAGCATAGAACTGAATGAACACAGTGATGCCAAATCTGATCAACCTGTTCTTGTCTCCTTCCGCTACCCTACTCAGCCTATTCAGTCATTTCCAGCTCCCTTCTCTTCCCTTTCTCTCTCCATTTTCTCTCTCTCTCTCTCTGTGTGTGTGTGTGTGTATGTGTGTGTGTGAGAGAGAGAGATCATCCTCTGCCAAAGTTCCATAAAGGAACCAAGAGTAAACATGTCTTCCTGGCTCCACTGGGAGTACATGAACTTGAGTTTATAGGTCCAGAGTTGCAGGTGTACCATCTTTACATGACCCACAGTTCTAGAAAAACCTCTCCCTCCTAGTACTGTAGTCCTTTTAGAAATGGAACACTGACATTCACACCCAATCGGGTCTTTCCTTTGCTGCCTCTTGTTGGGGTGAAGCACCAGCAAGTGATCTTATTAGCTCCCCCCAAACACCTAATGGGACTCAAAGGTAGAGGAGCCTCTCTCCCTTGCTAATGCATGCCTTCCATGCACTTGTGTCGGTATGACAGACAGACGCGCACACGCACACACACACACACACACACACACACAGATCCAAACGTATCCTTTGGCTCAGATCTTTATTTTTTCCTCCTCTGATTTTTTTTTAGTTCGTTTTCTATGGAAACGAGCCCACTTAAATCCCTCACTTATGCAAATAAAAGCAAAATGATCTTCATAAACCTTCCATTGGAGCGATGCCGCGGTAGCCCAGGCTCCTGACTTAAATTTATGTCTGATTCACACAGCACACGTCCTTGCAGGGTGACTTTTCTAAACTTGCAGGACCTCCTAGCGTTCCTGGCTCCACCAGTCCTCCACCTGCCCACCACCTGCCCTCCTGGGTCTCTTAGCCCCAGCTCCCGCCCCTTGCCTGATTGCTCTCCATCCCTGCGCTGGGGGAGGGGCTCCAGCGGTATCCTATATCCGTGGTAACTACAGCCAAGAGAAAGAAAAAGGCGCTGTGCTTACCAGGTGCGCGCCCTGAGCCTTGCGCCCCCAGCCAGCCGCTCCTCGAGGGCTTCCTGCGCTCTCGTAGCGGCCTTGGCTGCAGCTGGAGCGCTAATGTCGGCGATGGAGGCAGCGGTGACAGCAGGCAGAACGGCTGCGGGGCCCGCGGCGGTGGCGCTCGCTCTTCGCGCCAGCGCCGGGAGCACGTGCCGCGCTCGGGCAGACGCAGCTGGACGCGCAGCGCTGGGCTGGCTTCTACTCCTGCAGCGCGCGGCGGGGGTTGGCAGAACGGCCAGGGCAAAGACTCAGTGGGTGATTAAGTCTTGAAGCCTCGTCGTTTTGGGGTTCAGGCGACGGTAGCCTTGGGCTCCCCTCTCCTGCTCCTCACATTCCCTCCGCGAGCCATGGAAGGAGGAAAGCTGTGCGGGGGAGGCGTGGGTGGTGTGTCACTCAGAAGCTGGGGAGCAGGTAGATAATACGGTTCTTTTTGACTATGGCACTTAAACCCCTGACAATGATTGGGAGAAGGGGGCGTCACTGCTGGAGGGTAGAGAGAGGTAGGAAGTCAGGGAACCCCGAGATGATTCAGAGGTGTGAGTGGTTAGAAAGAACGGGCTCTAATGATGTTACTTATGAATAATACCATTTTGCATTTGTCTGCACTTCTTACAAACGATTCTTTCTACATCCATTAAAATTTCTTCTTCGTTGGCAGGTGAATGTCTTTTAGTTTTTCAAATGACTTTGCTTCCCTTCCTTCACCACCCCCATAACTGCCCAGAATTGTCAGATATGCTGAGGTTATCTTTAAATACAAAAAAAAAAGACTTCATTTCTGACTCTGAACAGGAGATTGGTATAAATTACTTGCATGGCTTAATTTAAAGAAAAGAAAGACATTGCAGTAATATTATTATTATTATTATTATTCCCATTGTATTTTCCTAGCTGAATTTTAGGAACCGGGTGCTTGCGGTAGCTGAGTGAAAGATTAAAAGATGAGTGCACTAGTCAAGGGGATTAGTGCTGATGCATTCATTACTAATGCTCGTTAGATTTCCCACCAGACTCTTGTCAAAAAGGTAAGTTATTGTTTGATAGCTTCAGGATTTAACAAGAAAAAGAAAGAGATGTATCTACCACACCTTGTTGAGTTTTGCAATGGCATCTTTCTTGCATTTTCATGTCTACTGATGGGATCATTGTTACGTTTTGTAGTTCTTTGATTGCAATTCACAAAACAAGTTTTAGAACTTTAGAGAGAGGCCAGGAATGCTGTGAGTGATCTTCCTTAATTTAAAAAAAAATAATAATAAGAAAGATGGCATAGAGGAGAAAATAGAAAGATAGCATAGGTGAGAAAATACCAAAAAAAAAAAAAATGGAGTTTGTAGGAGAATGGAGGGTAACATGACTAGATGATTCTGGTGATGCGATGAAGTCTAATGAATAAAGTGATTTATCCAACTGTCTGAGCAATTAACAATAAAGACAAGGTCAAATTTGAGTCCTTGTATGAGACACTTAGCTTTGAATGAGCATAGGGCACTCCAAGTTTCTATTTTTTTTCATCAGTTGGAGCTGGATCAAAATACATTAGTAAATGGAAAAGAAGGAGTTCTCATGTTGGTCACTCAATCACTTAAATTCTTCAATTTCCTACACATATTTCCTTCTCTCCTGTCTCTCAGTGTTATGAAGAGAGTGGGATGAGATAAGACATGTCAAAGTATGTCAAAAAATGACAAAGCACTTCATAAATGTAATATCTGCTTACCAAGACATATCCACTTCCTATGCTCTAGAGACAAAAAGCTGAAGGACATTCTCTATGTTTAACAATAGCAATATTTTCAGATGAGAAGGAAAACATGATAATATAATCTTAAAATTGTTCAGTAACATTTTAAAATATAGCTTTGTCTCATAATTGTAAAGTGCTGAATTAGGCAAAATTAAAAGGAATATAGGAGCAATGTTTTAAGTTCCAAAAGTAAGTCCTGATTAAAATGGCTCACGGGTATAACTTTTGCCTTAGGATGAGCTATTAATGAACAAAATATTTTAATTCTTATATAGAACAATAGAAAAAAAAAAGAATGGAAAGTTCATTCATTCTCAGAATTGATCAAGCTTAAAAGTTGAAATCTTCATTCATTCCTGTCTTATACGTGAGAATTTGTCATGAAATCCTGTTAGCTCTACCTTTAAAATATATCCTAGAATCTTACCACTTCTAACCACCTTCACAGATACCATGTTGAATCAGTCAACTATCATCTTTTACCTGCCTTACAGAAATAGATTCCATACTAGTACAGGCTATATTCAGCACAGCATCCAGAGTGATTCTTTAAAGAAGTTACCTTAAATTGAATCCCTCCAGTAACTTCTGACTTCACTTGGAGTAAAAGCCTAAGTCCTCTCAAAAAATATTTACACTATTTAAATGAATATTTATGAAAATAGAGCTACACCTGTTATATGCTGCCCTTCATTATACAAGTTGGCAACATTGATGGCAAATAATGTTAACGCTTGCAGGAGATCTGAAAGACTACTGAGTGACAGCACCTTTTCCTGGTATGGGCACATCTACCCACCTCTTACATTGTGTTTTTGCATTTGTGCTTCTCAGACTTAGCTCATGTTCGAGACTTCAAGGGGGTTATAGAAATTCTAAATGTTTTTCAAGTATGTGGTTATCTGAACTCATTAAATTAAAGGTTGTAAGTGGCTTAAAAATTAATTTCTGAAAGAATGTTTTTATTAATGAACACTCATTAAGCATCTATTATTGCTATTATTTTTTTGCCAGTTACTGTACAAAGTACAATAGAATAATATACAGAATATTCATATATCTATATACTTGCTTGGCCTTAGAAAATAAAGTTATTACATATGTGTTTGAGTGCTTACATGTTTAAATTTATTCATTCATGCCATTTATTATTTATGAAACTATCATGTACCAGGAATGGCTAGGTGTTTGGGATGCAATGATGGATGAAATACAGTTCGTCTCCTGTCCTTGTGAGGCTTAAAGTAAGGAACACATGACTAAATTAACTAATGTTTCACAATTTATGGGAAATACAGTGAATAACAAGGTACAGTTATAAAGAATAGCAGGACATGAGGAGGGGGCATGGTATCTTGTTTTGATTAGACAGTAAAAATAATTCTAAGACAGAAATATTAAATCAAGACCTAAAAAAGTGTGTTATGCAAAAAATGGGATGTGAGTTTATGTTTCTATTTATGTGAGTTAAGAGATGTGATCCACAAAGGGTGGCTGATCAGAGTGGGAAGAAAATTATGGGGGTTTACAGGCAGAGGGAACAATATGTGGAAGCTCTGAGGCAGGATGACATTTGCTGTGCTTTAGAAACTGAAAAGACATCGGGGTAGATGAAGTAGAGCTTGACAAATCTTAACCATTTCTCAACTTGTTCAACTCCCAAATGAAGGTAATTTTATCTAATTTATTTACGAAATTTAACCTGCCTACTTTCTAGATGTTAATGAGGCAATCATATATGTCATTAAGAAAGAAAATGAAAACCGGGCAGAAAAAAGGAAATGGCAAATACTCCCATCATATTGACTAACGTAATATCTGTGGTTTACCAGAAAATATTTAGTTATATAATTATCTGATATAAGAAATTTAGTCTGTTCATAGAATTTTGTTCCTGCTGCTGTTACTGAATGCTAGTACTATCATACACACCTTTATATACATGGTCCCTAAAACCTCAGTATCTTCAAAAAGGATTTTATAGCAAAAACAGGAACCTTTTTTTATATTATGCACTCATATAAAGCTTCAATTTAAGATTTAGGCATAACATGTAAATTTAAGTCAAATAAGTTGTTATTTATGAACCTATATTTATTCATCTCTATTCTTCAGGCAGAACAGACCTAGAAATATAGCCCTGTGAATATTTAATTTTGTCATGATACTTGGTAAAAAATACAGTAAGAAAAATATTTAGCCCCTCAGTGCTTTGGAACTACAACTCCTTTAGTCAGTGTTTTCCAAAATGAAGTCCTCTGTCCAGCCAGACTCTTGGCGCATATATAGCAAACACAGAGATATTCACCTTCACTCTGTGCACAAAAAATATGTATGTGTGTGTGTGTGTGTGAGTAACTGTCTCATCACAAGAGGCAAAGGACTTCCCTTATATCCCAGGAGAAGACACAGAGCACTCATCTAAGGGTGTAGCAGAGTGTCCACTGGATTTCAGTCCTAACAGATTGCATCTGGAAACTAAATCTTGCTCTTTCTTGAGTCGAGGTCTTAGACAAGCTACTGAACCTTGGAACCTCCTTTCCTTCTCTGGAAATGGGAAAATCTAAAAGGTAATGTAAAAAATACCTAGTTCTCTTTGTTATACATAAAGTCACTTTGGAAATCAAAAATGCTATAAGGTCTCAGCAAATCGTGGTCCTTTTTTCTTCACATTTCCTCACAATATAACTCTCTTGTTCCAGTACAATGAGATGTGTAGGCAAGAAATTGAATAATGGTGTTGGATTACTAGGGAGGGTCATACATAATAAAAGAAAATCCCTTTCTAAATTTTGTTTTTATCTTGGTAGGAAATTTCTTGTTTTGTTTCTCTAAAATGTGGATAATAGTACCTATATAGAGGTTGCTGTTAAGAGAAATAATAACAGATGTGAAGCAATTACACAGTCTTTGAAACGTGGCAGGTACAGGGTAGTTGGTGATGATGATGATGAAGATGGGAATGATGATTAGTTTATTTTAATTCCCAGTTATTTATATCCCACATTAGCATGGCCAAGACACTAGACATATAGCCTGGGACATAAAGTCTACTTTTCAGGATACTTGGAAATTTGAAAACTACCTTCTAGTCTAGTAGAGCTCGTCTATTTGTAAATGTATTTAAATTATAAGATGAGAAGACAGTAAAATTTTCACTTACAATAAAAATACATGAAATATAATGGCAGCAGCATTCTGAACTGCATGTAAATGACCAAGTAGGGTATACAGAAGTTTTTGTCCTTCTTAACAGAACCTCAGAATCATTGCTTAATAGAATTCCTGGGAATGTTTCACTATATATATGAGACAATTATGCTCTTAATGGTTTAGATACAGCTGTTGCAACTATTTACAATACATTTAGTCTTGAGGAATCTGAGCCACCCCGAAATCTAACATTATGTTTAACACACTATAACTCTAGTAATTTGGGACATTTATTTTGTTTTTCAGTGTTACATTTCCTAGAAGCAGTTCATTGAGCTAAAGCCAGTAATTATTTTAAATTATGTAGTAAGCAACGCAAGCCAGAATTCTGAAAATTGATGAAGTGAGAGCTTCTTTACATTACTAAATATTTGCTTTTTATACCTCTATAAGATTTAGTAGAATGTTTAGCTGGGCTAGACACATGGATCTATCAGAAACATTGATGTATAGACCAAGAGCCCATGTGATTGTTGAAGTGGTAAATCATTCAGTTCTCTTTCTTAGCATTTTTATCTGTATAATGGAAAGAAAATTCTAGTTCCATAAGTTAATTGTGACACCTAAATTAGTTACATTTGCAAAGTGCAGAGCTTGGTACATGGTGGGCATTTGACACATTCTATGGCACATAAGTAAAAGCATGATCTCTGAAGCCAATCTCCATGGATTTAACACTTGACTATGCTGCTTACTAGTTGTGTATTGACTAATTATTTAAGCTTTCTGTATGTTAGTTTATTTATAAATAGAAAATTTTAATGACAACTACTTCATAAAGTCATTATTAGCATTAACTGTTAACTCCTGCTAAGCCATTAGAACAGTGCCTTGCTAGTAGTAATCATACAATGTTAGTTATTCGCATATGATGATTTAGTAAGTCTTTTAGATCCAGTCATCATTCAACTTAAATCAGTCCTATAATCAAACTGAACCTGATAATTCAAGTCACAGGAACTGGGAAACAGTGGGCCTTCTAAACCTTACATTGGAATGAATATCCTCAGAATACTCAGAAAGAGACGAAGTTCTCGCTAATCTCTAATTCCTTTGTTTCCACTGCTGTTGTACTCTCATTTCCACAATGCCCATAAGATAAAGTTCAACCTCTGAAGCTTATGGCACCTGGGTTTGCTGATTGGTCCCAACCTCTTTTTCTAATCTCTTCATAACCCTCTTGACTTTCCCTAATACGGTATGTATTTTTATCATGACTTTTTATCTTTTTGAAAGATAATATTAATCTTTTTTACCTCTAATGAATACATGTTCATACTTCAAGATTAGCTCCAGTGAAACACTACACAACTCCCTTGAAGGACTGGCCCCCATTTCTTTGAACTACCATAAAACTTTGCTAAAAAGCCCTAGCATCAGATGTATCCTGTTATATGATAATTATTCATTAGGTTCCTGCCTCATCAGGTTGCCTTATATAATGCATAAACTTCTTAGGTAGGCATTATAGTTTATGCATTCTCTGTATTTGCTATTGTAGCTCACATGCAGTGGTTACCAAACACATTTTTAATGAGTAAATTAATGTGCTCTAGCAGTCAATCCAGATTTTCACAAGCTAGATTCCAAAGGATTGTAAACTAGTTCAGACATGCAGGCTTTCTAGTGCAAAGATTCTGAACTTTGGCTACATATTAGAATCACATGGGAGATCTTTTAAAACCACTGACTTATTTGATATCAGGTGAGGCCTCAGGTAATGTTTAAAGAGTTCCACAGATGATGCTACTGGACTGTCAAAATTCAGAACCACTCTTCAGTCTTTTTTATACCCCTTGTGTTTGTTTTAAATTAATTTCACATAAATGACATACATATGAGTGTAGGTACCATTTTATCAAGTAAAGCAGTTTTTCAACAAAGGAATAAATTTGCTTCTAAATGATTGATGCTCTTTTTGCCCCTTCTGAGAATGAGAATTTTTTTTTTTTACAGTGGACATCCCCATTTCACATTTGTAAAAATTTTAAGGCATACTTTATGGCATAAATAGACATGTTTCTTAAATATTCTTCATATCATCCATGGGAAGTAAATGATGAGACCCAAAGAGGTGAAGTTGTTAGCACTTATCATATTTTTTTTAAGAGGCAGGTTCTCGTTCTGTTGCCCAGGCTGTGCAGTGGCACAATCATAGCTCACTGTAACCTCAAACTCCTGGGATTAAGAAATTCTCTTGTCTCAGCCTCCCCAGTAGCTAGGACTACATATGTGAATCACCACACCCGGCTAATTTTATTTACTTTTTGGAGAGATGGTGTCTCGCTATATTTCCCAGGCTGTTCTTAAACTCTTGGCCTCAAGTGATTCTCCTACATCAGCCTCCAAAACTGCTGAGATTACACATGTGAGGCACCACACCCTGCCTACCATACAATTTTAAAATAACTCCAATATGTAAAATCGTATCCTAGAACCCCAAACTTGTGCTATTTCCAGTTATCTTATGCTGCATCCTAACCCTGTAAACACTTCCCTGTTGATACTTAAACTGTGTAAATTTTGAATATTGACTTACTTAATTCACATATACTGGAATAAAATATTTTTGTTATAAAATCTCAAGTAGACATTACTGCATTTCTAGAAAACATTTAAAAAGCAAAGTCATATTAGCAATTCACTATATAAAAATATATTAGGAATTACAGTGTTCAAAATATTACAAGATCATTTGTTCAACATTTTATGTAAAAACAAAAGAAACATAATGACAAGTATTTAATTTTATTGTCCAGTAAATTCAAAATTAAGCGAATATTTATTTTTTGGATTTTATCATCAACTGTTTATGTATGTACTTCTGTGCAGCCATGTACTTCTTAAGCAAATATTAACTGAGCAGTTGTTATATGCTACACCCTGTACTATGTATAGAGGTTACAAAAAGCAATAACCTGAAGGTCCTGAAAGTCTAGTTTAATATGTTCTACATAAATCTTAGTTTTAATTGTTTTACTTGAAATTGTTTTCTAAATTATTTCCTATATTTGTAATACAGTGGCTAATGGTTATTTTCAATTACAATTTTTTCTAGTTATTTTCAACTACAAATTTTTCTATTTTATTCGTGCATAACTATATAAGGATATCCTCAATCAAGTGTTAAAATTTAAAATATACGTATTTATGAGTTTACTCTGAACTACCTAGAATATTTGAGCAATGTATATTCCAATTATTGCTCTCACTTCAATTTTTAATGAAATGTATTATTTTCCCCACTTCTTAGTAATATTTTGAGTGTAGAAAAGGCAAAAGAGTTTTCTGCCATATCCTTTCTTTTCACGTCACACTGTCACTTAAAACAATGAAGAACTATGGCAGAAAAAGAAGAAAGAGTAGAAAAAAAATTTAAACTAAGACATGGAAGGAAGGGAGGGAGGAAGCAAGGAAAAAGAAAAAAAGAGTGTGAGAATAAAGTGTGGAAAGAAGACAGGGAGAAAGGTAAAAAGGAAAAAAAAAGAGAAAGCAAATACCACAGAAAATTATGTATGTATTTCAAAACCCAAGGACTATTTAATCTAATAAAGCTCGTAATTTATTTAAAAAAAGTTATATTCAAGTGAGGGTTAAAACTTATGTCAGAATTCCAAGTTTAAGACTCAGAGTCTAAGCTCAAGACCTCTCTTCTGATCTCTTGATGTTCCATGGACTCATGTCTGGTTTCCGTAGTGACTGTTTTCATGAGTCTTTTAAATGATAAGAAAAACTGATTATCTATCATTACTTCCTTTCAGAATCTTGGATTTAAAATCTTTCCTTCATTCCTGAAGCAATCCAAGGAAAATTGTCTTTATCTTAAATGCCTTTAAGTTAGGTATAAATAAGTTATGGATACCACATTAGAAGGAAAAGAAATAAACAAGAGTTAGTGAGCACCATAAATTAAATGTTTAGAGATATATAGATAGAATAAAATAGCCTTGCACTTACTCCTCTAATTAAATGATTATAAACTTGGATTTCCTTCCTCTTCTTGAGAGCTAGAGAGAAAACAGAAATGTATTTGGAGCATAAGTTTTGCTACTGGGGGGATAAGTTAATAACCAATAACTGCTTTTGAGTTTTATATGCAACACAGTCTAAATATAACTCTCCTGCACTAAATAATCTGAAAAATACAATTCAGAAAGTTCCCTAGAAACCTTGGCCTATTCAACTAGAAATATATACTATCTAAATTTGAGCTTTCAATTCAATTTTGTCAGATCTATAATTATTAGTTCAAAAATTTAACCTAATTCTTTTCCTATTTGATCATTATGTATCTTGTATTACAGTCAATTTCCAATTAGGAAAAGGAAATAATACATTAAATGAATATATATAAGTAAACAGTAGTGGTTTCCTGATATAAGCTTAAAAATCCCCACCTCACTCATATATCTTGACAAATTCCCTGCCTTAAAGTATGTATCACATCAATTTTGTCCTAAAGTTCAACAAATTTTACAATCACACAGTTTTAAACTATATAGTCAATTAGTGTTTATTTTAATGATTTAGTGACATTTCTATGAACATATGGCCAATTCTATCTCTGTGAATGTTCATTTTTTTTCTATCATGTCACCATCTCTGCTTAGAACACCTCTGCCACATTTTAGCCCCCTAATAATTATTTACTGAATGAATACATGAATTGACATATTAAAGTTGCCTTTCATGTATTTCAATAACCCATAAATACATGAGAAAAAACTGAAATGAATACCTATTAAGATTTATAGTTAAAAAATTAACAGATTACATGTATACATACATTTTATACATATATAAGTATATGTAAGTATTATATATATACATAGATATAAGAATGTAACCCAGACTACAGTACTTGATAAAAGGATTGAATACTTTTAAAAAATTCTGATTGCTATAGATTAAATCATGTCGTTTATTGTTAAATGCTATTTAAAGATAAAATTATAGCATCTTCAGGCTATGATACATCTTTAAAGTACGGTTTCCAGAAGAAATACAGGAAGCTGTTAAATTTGAATTTCAGATTAATGAATGTTTTAATGTATACATTTATAATAAAAATTGCATAGTTCTGTGCCCCAAAGATTTCATGGGACATTTTTACACTAAAAATAAGTGTTTTTTTGAAATTCAAATTTAACTGTGAGTCTTTGCAGGAAAAACAGTGATAATATGATCTGACCAGTGCCAAGATAATGTCCATGCTGCTACATGACAGCAGATTACAAGTACTTTGGAAGGATTCATAAAACACAAATTTAAGATCCTGAGGCTAAATGTTAGAAAGCCACAGTACAGCATGCAGTTACATATACTAAAAGTCGAAAACATAACTGGCAAACAAGAGCGGAATTATAGTGGAGGGTAATGGCAAAATTCTTTTAGGTGTTTTGAAAAAGCCCTTTCTCCTCCTTAAGCTGAATTGTGAAATCAAAGAGCCTCCATCCTGTGGTAATTAATTACAGTAGATATCAAAGAAGCATCATCAAAAAGCAACACTCAGACTAATACAACGTAGCCATTGATGAATTTTTTAAAATGCATGAAAGCATCAGTAGATGAAGCCTCTGGCAGTGTCTATGAAATTTTGAAAGTAATTTTGATCAAAGTTACCCTAATAATATTTGAGCATCTAAGAACAGCAACTCAGCCTCACCTATCTCAATATTTCTAACACTTAGGAAAGTGCCTGATACTGAGTTAGCATGTAAAAAAACATTTTTAGAATAAATGAATACTTTCTCATTCCCTTAGTTATTCTACTTATCCTCTCTGCTTTAAGTTCACTTTGTCTAATGGTTGGTCTACTTCCTTCTTTATGGTAATTGGGATTATCTCAATTAAGAGTCAAACTTACAGGGAATATGGAAAATAACTAAGTCATACAGCTTCCTTCAAGGAAGAAATGGCAACCAGAATCTCTGCTCACAGTATGCAAAAAAGGGTAGCAAAGTTATATCGGGTTCGAATGAGTATCACCTTCTTTGAGAAGCAGCCTGGTATATACCCAACAATGGCATTGAGGTGAATGGTGATCCTTGAAGTCAGATATATGGAGGCATTCTAGTTCTGCCTGACGTGCCAGGACCCTAAAGAGTAGCAAACACCTGTTTTCCCCTAGTGGAAATGACCAGGCTCAGGTTATGCCATTTTCTTTATGAGAGAGATATGCTGAAGTTCATAATAACATTCAACCCTAGCAAGAAATGGCAGTGTGGAGAGTATATGGTTAGTGAGACATAAAGGTGTAGGAAAATAATGTTATCTAGCAAATGAGATTCATCAAACACGAGGAAATATTTATTTCAGGATGACTAATGGTCCTAAATCTCCCACCTCAAAAAAAAAAAAAAAAAAGAAAAGAAAAAAAAAAATGCTTAAGGTTCACCCCCCATTAAAATTCAAAAGAAAATTAAAAAGTGTCTCTTAAAAAGTACCAAAAAGTCCTACCATGTTTTGATTTATCCCGATGATAGATGCTTCAATATTTATTTTCAAATAGTAAGTATAAAACAGAATCTTTTTTAAACAGTGGATGTTTTTCATTCTCCTGCAATGCTTGTGGTTAGTCTGCCATTTAAGTAGCACAGGAGTGGGTCTAAGATACCAAAACTTACTCTGGCGAGTCCCTTCCTGCTGCAGAACACAGACTAAAACTGTGAAACCTCCATTGCTAACATATGATTCTGAGATAGGTAATTCCATTCAAGAGTCAACAGAGGCAGTCACATAGGATATACCTGTGTGCTGACTGTGGATGCTTTGTCACTATGTCCTTAATGCATTTAAAAATAGTGTTTACTCGTGAATATCTTATAAATTCATATAACATTTAAAACATATAATACATTAATAAGTAAAAGTAAGTATACTTCCTGTTTTTCTATTTCCTTTCAGTTGTATCTGAAATGTATATGTGTTCTTTATTTTTATACAAATTGAGTATAGCACGTGAAGCATACTGTTCTGCATCTTACTTTTTTATTTTTTAGTACAACTATATAGTGGTTTCATTCAGTACAACTATAGTGGTTTCATGAATGTCCAGGATTTCTTTGAAGCGATATACTGTAATATCAGTGCCTATAAATTATTCCAGATAAGCTAACACATAATAATATAACACATATTGTCATTAAATATATCATTTTACACAACTGTGAGTATGTTCTAGAATATGTCCAAATGGTATTTTCAGTTGTTATTTTGAAAGGTATTTTCAAAATTTCTTTCTTAGTAGTTGTTTTAGTTTACACATCAGCAGTTCAAAAACACACTACATGTTTTTGAAATGCTTTTAATTTTATCTCCTTCTTTTCCTAATAACTACATATCCATCTTTCAAAATCAGCTTACTTCCTCTACATCCACCAGTGCAGCATGTCGTCACACATGTGATCTTGCCACACACGACATAAGAAAGATTATGTATCAATAGGATTTTAATTTGCAATTTTTTTACGAATATGTCAAAATACTATTTCGTATGCTTAAGAGCCAGCTATAATTTTTCTGTCAACCATTCCTACCCTTTGCTACTTTTTGTTTTGAGTTCATCCTGTTTTCCTTATTGATTTACAATAATTCTTTTCTTAACAAGGAAAGTAGCTTCTTGTGATTCAAGATGAAATTATTTTTCTAGTTTCCCATTATCTCTTGACTTTATCTTGTTGATTAAATTAGTTTTTTTTAATTAAGGAATAAAACATCAACCTTTTCTAATATGACTTCTGAGTTTGATTCATATTTAGAAAGATTATTTTAAATAATCGAGTGGTTTATTTTCTCCTACGACTTTTTTAGTTTGTATTCCATTTCTATTTCCATTTCAATCTGTGAGTTATCAGAATTTATTTTGCTCTAAAGTGTGAGGTATAGATCTGTTTTTATTTATTTCAGAATTCTATCCACTTGTACCAACCATATAATTAAAGAATTTTTCCTCTACTAATTTGAAGGCCATATTTATTGTATATAAATAGCCAATTATATTTGGATCTATTTTTATATCAGTAGGTCTTAAATAAGGGAAACTTTGCCCCTTGGGGGACATTTGGCAATGCCTGGAGATGTTTTTGATTGTTGCAACTTGGGAGTGACACTGGCATTTTTGGGTAAAGGCCATGGATGTGGTTAAACATCTTGTAATGTACCAGACAGCATCCGACAAAAAGAATTATCCATCACAATAGTGCTGAGACTTTACTGATGTTCTAGTTTCTCACTGCTGTTTAGACTTTATATTCTGGCCCATTGATCTGTTTGTTCATATCATGCAGTATTAACTATTGCAGTTTTCTGATATAATATCTTTGATGGTTAATATTGTGTATCAACTTGATCAAGCTGAAGGATACAAAGTATTGATACTGAGTGTGTTTGTGAGGGTGTTGCCAAAGGAGACTGACATTTGAGTCAACGGGCTGGGAAAGGTAGACCCACCCTTAATCTGGGTGGGCACCATCTAATCAGCTGCCAGCACGGCTAGAATATACGCAGGCAGAAAAATGTGAAAGAGAGGACTGGCCTAACCTCCTGGCCTTCATCTTCCTCCTGTGCTGGATGCTTCCTGCCCTTGAACATCAGACCTTGTTCTTCAGTTTTGGAACTTAGAATAGGTTTGGGAGGGATAATATGGGGAGAAATGCCAGATATAGGTGATGGGGAGTATGGAGGCAGCAAACCACATTGCCATGTATGTACCTATGCAACAGTCCTGCATGTTCTGCACATGTACCCCAGAACCTAAAGTGCAATAAAATATATATTTAAAAATAAAAAGAATGGCTCTGCTTGTTCCTCAGGCTGCAGATGGCTTATCGTGGGACTCTGTGATCATGTGAGTTAATAATACTTAATAAACCCCCCTTTATATATATGTCTATTCCATGAATTCTGCCCTCTAGAGAACCCTACAACATCTAATAAGGCTATTCTCTTCTCTGTATATATCTTTTTTTAAATCCTGCTTATTACTGATTGTTTACTTTACAAAAAAAACACACACACACACACACAGAAAAAAATCTGTCTCCCTACCCCCAAACCAACAAATAAATCTCAAAACATTTTTATTTACATGGTGTTAAATGTTAAACAATTTGGGCAAAATTATTGTCTTTATATTTTAACGCTTCATATTTCAAAACATTGCCTGCATTTCTCAACACCTTCTTTTGTATCCCTTTTGTCCTCTAAAATGTTCTTTATTGAGTCCTCCTGTGCTTGTTAAGTTGACTACCTTTTAAGTTTTATTTGAAATAGGAATCTACCTTCATTGATATTTTTCTTTTTTCTTTTTTTAATTTTAGTTTAGGTGTAAACTATATCCAGCATTTCTCTCCATGTTTAAAACTAATTGGTTTTTGTAAATTAATTTTCAGCTTAATAAATTATTTTATCCTTTACAAATATTTTTATTTGACTCTGCAAAGTTTTGAAAAAATTAATTTTGTTTTATGGCAATTACAAGATCTCCAGAGAATTTTATATTCTTTCTAATTTTTATACCTCTTATTTTTCTTTATCTATTCACATTGCCTTATAACTCACAATGATATATAGTGGTGGTAAAAAGAGTTTCCTTGTTTTGTTTTTTGCTTTAATAAGAATGCTGTTTTGCAATCAGCATACTATATCTCAAACTATTGCTATTTTATACAAAATAAATGTTAAATTCGGACAATTTTTATAATATTTTTGGAGATTATTGTAATTTGTCATTCCTAGTGAAATTTGTTCATAGGTTACCCAAGAATAAAACATTATTTTACTCCTAGGAAAACCATAGCTGGTAATGATTTATTATGCTTTTAACATTTTTCTAGAATCTATTATTAAGCTTTTATTTAAATGTTTGTATTGTGATAAAGTATTCATAACATAAAAATATTACAGTAATATAAAAAAGATAAAATGTTATCTTTTTTTATATTGTGGTAAGGTTCGTATAACATAACATTTATTATTTAACCATTTTTAAATGTTCAGTTCAATCACATTAGTTATATTTACGTGTTTGAGTTATCCAGTCACTTCTACTCTGCTACTCATAACTTTAATGGAATCTTTAAGTTATCCATTGCTGATTATTTTATCAAACTATTTATCTTATTTGGAGATTTATCTTTTATCTTTTTTATTTTCTTCTTGTTAACTTTGATCCATCATTAAAGTATTCTCTTGAAACACTTTAAAATTCTCATCTTTTTACATTTATACAACAGGAAAATTGGAAAAGAATGTCACAAATATAACATGTTATTTGCCTAATGCTATACCCTGTCCATGGCTCTTTCACATTCATTATTTTATGTGACTCTCAAAAGACTCCCTATAGGACATACACAGTAACTTTCAAAAATAGCAATTCCTATTAGTACATATGATGTAGCTGATTACAATGCATGTGTACATATTTGGGCAACATGCAATAAAATAAACATTTACTTTACTATTTTTTTGAAAAACAACTGTAAGTTTGTATACTTAACAACTTCAGGACTATATCACAGTCATCAATGCAACACTACTATGGACGTTGCTAACTTCCCTAAAATTCGTTTCTATTTCCTATAAAACAAGGCAAATACATAATTACATGTGGTCTTTGGAAAAAGGTTATTTGGAAATAATAAATTTAGAATACCAACATTGTGTTCCTGATAGCATTCTCGTTTTCACTCCAGAGTCACTTTTTAAAATTTAGAAACCATCTGACGCCCCAGGTAGATTTATATAATAAATAATCCTGTGAATATCACTAAATAATTGAAATCGCATTTAGAAATTTGGTGAACAATACTGAAGTAAAGTGAAAATATTTACTGAGTCCTTCCTACTTATCCTTTAGATCTCAGCTTAAATGATTACTTTATCAGGGAAGCCATTCACAGCTCTTCAGGCCAAGTGAGATCTCCATGTTAATATACACTAATTACATCCTATTTGTTACTTCTGCAACCCTTTCAATTGAAATAAGAATATGTATTGTCATTTCTTTACACGTTTCTCCTGCTAGACATGACCCTGGTTAATACAATCATATTATTAATACAGAATTATCATATCTGTGACAATCCAATATAGAGTTAAATAAATGAAGTAGCCATAACCTGTACAGTTTTAGACTGAGGTATGTGATGAAACAAACCATACAAGTAGGGTTTTACCTTCAAAATATTCATAATTAGGTTCCACAGAGTGCTTGTGTGAAGTAGAGTTGAAACCATTCAACAAATACTTATTACACATCTACTCTGACTAAGCTCCAATCTGAGGATTATGAAGAATACACAGGCATCCAAGTAGTACAAAGTAATAAATTACAGATCTAATTAGTAGGTCAGAGTGACATAAAATTTTTAATAAAATTCTTCTTTACCTTCTGAAGGAGCAGCGAAATGTGACTTGGAAAGAGCAGAGAAATATTTGTATGTGCACAAAGAAGACATAAGTTCTTTGTGAGACATGGCAAGGATATTGGTTTGGCTGACTCAGTCCCAGTAGTAAAAAAAAATGAAGAATGTAACTGGTTGTCTTTGTTCCCTTAACAATATGAATTATTGCTCACAAGAATGAAGGAGATCTAAAGAATTTAAACAGAAACAAAGAAAACTTTATGTAACTTTACATATATATACTTTATATACATACACACATGTATATATGTATACATATGTGTATATATATACACATACATATGCATACATGTTTACATGTATATGTATGCACACAACTGTATATATATATTTGTATTTATGTGTGTATATTTGTGTGTTTGTGTATTTTACACCAGTCCCAATATTTCCCCTTGAGTGACCCTGCATGGCATGCTATGTTCTCCCTAGGGAACTGTGAGTACCAAAACTCTGTAACTTTTTCAGATTTCTTTCTCTTGATCTGTCTTTGCCCTCACAATACCTCACACAAAGTAAAGTGGCCAAACCACTGTTAACAGGACATAAATATTCAATCACTTTCAGCAAAAGTATATTCAGTTTCAGAATCTAATCAACTGAAACTCCCAGAGCATCTTATTTGTTAGCATGACTCTAATAGTCTGTGTTCAAATGAACAAAGGAAACTGAGACATTTACTTCTGTTATCTAAGAGAGTAAGCTGGAAAAGGTGAACCAGTTGAATGCCTGTGTCCAAGCCAGTTGTTAACTGAAAACATTCACAGTGTTATCAGCCTGTAGGAGGATGATAACCAAATCCAGAAAAATGAAAGAAAATATGCTTTTAATTGACAAGAACAATTAGGTTTTGAGACATTAAAAATGAATCAAGAAGACAAAATTTATTTTGTTTTTTCCTGTAAAATATGCAAGTATGTGAAAATAAGAAAGCCTATTGTAAACATAATGAAATAATTTTACAGTTTTATACAACTAGCTGAATGTGGAGTTTTAATTCACTTAAGGGCTATTTTTTACATCTTGTTTTAATGGATCCTTTTCTGAGGCTTATTTTTAAAGAGACTTGAGATGGAGGAAGAAATAAAAGGGACAGGATATGGCTTTCCCCAGGAGTACTCAGTGAACTTATTCTGTAGCAGCTGTTTCTCCTAGGCATCTGTATGAGTCCAGAAAAGTTTCAGATTTGAAATAACACCACCATGAATCACTATTAGATGTATTTATCAAACTATGTTACTAACCTAGCTCTAAAGCTCTCTGGAGAAAAAGCAGTAACAAAATAATTTATAATTTTGACGTATGTCCTACTCATAGCCTGGGGCATCGGATGTTTTTGATTCCTTTCTATTCGATAAACTATAGCTTGATTTATCTAAACATCTTTTTGTCTGATTCTATTAGCTACTTTTTGCTTTTAGGGAAATATTAGATCTACTTTTGTACAGAAAAAAACAAAGTAGAGGACCTCTGGGTTACTGTGTGGTTGATTCAGGATCTGATCTGAATTTGAATTTTAGATCCTAGACTTACCGGTTGTGCAAGCTTGAGATGATCACTTAAAATCTCTGAGAATCTGTTTCATATCTTTAAAATATCAACAATGGTATCTTTCTTTGAGAGTTCTCAGAATTTAAAGAGTTAACGCATATAAATACTCTGTATAAAACCTTTTAGGTAGGAGGTTCTAAATAATTTGCAAAAGTGGGTATAATTTACCTAGGCTGTATCTCTCTACATATTAATATAAATTTAAGCCAACAAAAGGATTTGCCTTTCCTGGTCTATCAATGTCTTGCCTTCATTGTTGTCTTTGGCCTGATTATAACATACACTGAGCTTATGTTTCATGATACATTTAACACTTGAGTGCTTTCCTAAGTATTTTACACAGAAATAATTTTTATTTTAACAAAATTAAAAATTTACCATGGATTGAACATATAACTACCAATCATCGTACTAAGCATTTTGTTTTAATCTGAAAATCCTCCTGTGGGTTTGGTATTTATTTGTACCTTCTTTCTCGCTTGTGTCCCCTCTGTTACTTCCTACCTTCCTTCCTTCCTTCCTTCTATCCTTATGCCCTGTCCTCTTTTATATATTCTACATAGAGTTCATACAGAGAGAACATCTAGCCCTCCTTGTACACAAGTTTCAACTTTGTCAGCATTTACTAATAGTTGCCGAATTTAGCAATCTATGAATGTTAAAGTACATGATTTATATTTTTTAAAAAAGTGAACATGTTAATATTGCAAATAGTAAACTTCACCATTTAGGACACCTTCAAAGGAAAACTATACATGTTCCATGAAATTGTTGCCTAGGAAACAAACGATTTCCTCTTATTTTTAGCATAGAAGTGTAGGTGTATGAAAGCACTGAATCGGCCACACACAGCATGAACACTGGTATTTATGAAACCAACATGACAGTAGGGGGCTTCTATCTAGTGGTCGTCAGAGATGAAATGTCTATATTTTATCTAAGAATTATCTGATAGATGACATGGATTCAGACTTTCCTCTAAATTACTGAGAGAAGATGGAAAGGCACGTCATAGGACTAGATCATCAGAATAAGGTGACCAAGTAGATTTCTACAATTATTTTGTTCCTTTTTCAGATAAGAAGTGTGCGTGCAAGGACTAAAAAGGGAGATTTAGTCCATTCAAAAAAACTACCAAATATTTGTAAGTAAGCAACAAGGAAATATTGCCACAAAATGTCTATACTCTGCTGAAAGAATAGTTCATACTATGAATAAAGGTGAAGTTGAGTTTATCAACTAAGGCCCCCAAAAATGTGTGCCTTCTCAGGATAAATAAGACGCAGGTACAATTATCTGAAACAGTCTAACACCAACACCTTGGAAGTATAATCAAGATGTTCTGTGTCCTCTTTTGTGGTTTAACCGTTTAAGTGAACTGTGTTTAATGAGTTTTTCATGTTTAAACTGGTTAGCTAAGTTGCATACAAATTAATTCTCCTCAAAGTTCTCAGTATACATATCCAAAATTTTAGCTTCAAGGTCATACTTTTATCAGAGAACAATAACATAAAAATAGTACCACTAGTTCCTTGGAGAACCTCCAATATTTGAAGTATTAATATAAATACGTGGTTATTAAAGTTATTTCTTCCCAATGTGTTATGCTGAATCTTTCTTCCCTATAAGGTGGCAGAACCCTTCAGGAAAGCTGATGTTAAATACTTTGTTTATAATATGATGTTAATTACGTTGTTTATATTGGGTTATTAAAATGGTTCCTTTCAGTTCAAAACATAGTTATATCAAAATCTTCATTCTCTCCATTCAGTTCAGGAAAGACTTGAAATTTGAAGGCTAGGAGAAGACAAAGATGGTTGATCTAGTCTTCGAACATTTTGCCCTGTTTTAGCACCTGGAACAGAAGTAGATGACTTTGCCTTTAAACATCTTTCATGTTTTCTCTCCACCCTGGTTTCTAGTTCCTTTACCACTGAGACAAAGAAGAAGAATTGAGAGAAAAAAAATCATCTTTTGTAACTGCTGATAGGGTAATATAAAGGAGGTAATCCTGACCTTATTCAATTTGATGCTCAGATCTTCCAGGGGTATGTTGGATTCTATATTGTTCATGAACCTAGTTTTCTGATGGTATCTAACTTCATTTAATTGTCTCTGCCTTTAAGAGTCCACTCATAGAATACAGCCAAGCTCCTCAAACATTTCACCAAAGATATATGCTGTCAACCATTTCTCTAGGTTGGGAAATTTATTGCTTGACCAGTCAGCTGGCTACAATGCTTCCTAAATTAAGTCTCCCAGGTAAGCTTCATTATCTTTATGTGGAGCTATTGCAACACTGGAGCCTGCTTCTGCACTTCAGAGATCATCAAAGAATTGAAATGTTGTAGGGTCACCAATATATTTTGTTCAGACACTATATTTTATCTTAGAGTTCTGCTGGCCTAGGTTGTTTTAGAAGGCTCTAGCTTTAAGAAGTGTCCATACCATAAACAGACACTAAATATATCTATGTTCATATGTATACCTACACTTTAGGTCAAGCTCTCCGCAAAACAATCTCACCCTGCCCCAGACTGACAACCCAGATAATTTGGTTCTTAACCACCACTACTCAGGTAGTTAATAAGATACCAATATCCTCTTCCCATAAACAAATCCGTTCTTAATTAGAGATTCTCCTGGAACACCCTTTACTAGACATGAAAGAAGGTGACATCTCGCTTTTCTCTATTACAAGAAAAAGCTTATGCCTATGCCTGTGCCTAATCTAACAACCAATGTGGTTGCAGCCCAGTCCCCCAGGAAGCCCACCACACAGCCTGTTGGCACATTGTGCTCATATGCACCCAATATGATGAACAGCCCAGAATCCTAGTCCCAAGCAATACCAGACCACCACCATCACAAACTTCTATAGCCTAGACCACAGAGGCCATCACAGTCATCATGAACAAAAATTTCAATGGAAGTAACTGCTTGGAGATCATGCTACAGAATCCATCCACAATTAAAGGCAATGCACCATACCCAACTGACATCCTAGGACCCATATTCAGGGAAAAATCTTTTCTTACAAAAGTACTCCATAAAATAGGGGGAAAAATGATTTTTCCACTAGATTTGCAGATACCAACACATGGGCACCAGACACATAAAAAGTCAAGAAAATGTGACACCCCAAAGGAACATAAGTCTTCAGAAACAGATTTTTTAAACAAAGTATTTATGAAGTGCCATAACAGGAAATAAAAATAATGATCTTACAAGAACTCAGCAATATACAAGAAAATACAGACAAACAATTCAATGAATTCAAGAAAATAATTCATGATATGAATGAGAAGTTCAAAAATAAAATAAATATCATATAAAAGAACCAAGCAGAAATCTTGGAGCTGAATAATTTAATGAATGAAATAAAAAACACAATTGAGAGTTTCAGAAAAAGACTAGCTCAAACAGAAGAAGGAATTTCTGAACTTGCAAACAAGTCCTTTGAAATAATAATTTCAGAAAAATATAGAAGTAAAAGAGAACAAAGAAAGTCTAAAGGACTTATGAAACATCATTACATGAACAAATACTTGGAGCATCATGTTACTGAATGAGGCACAGAATACCTATTTTACACAATAATGGTTGAAAGCTTCCCAGTATTTGGGAAAGCTATGGACATTCAAATCCAGGAAGCCAAAATTTCCCCAGTTAGACTCAATGCAAAAAGATTCTCTCTAAGGCATATTATAATCAAACTGTCATTTGTCAAAGACAAATTTTAGCTCCCACATATGAGTGAGAACATGCAGTATTTGTCTTTCTGTGTCTTACTTATTTCACTTAATGTAATATCATCCAGGCTCATTTATATTGCTGAAAATTACAGAATTTAATTCATTTTATGCTGGATAGTGTTCCTGTGTGTGTGTGTGTGTGTGTGTGTGTGTGTATCTAGATACAGTGTTCCTGTGTGTGTGTGTGTGTGTGTGTGTGTGTGTGTAACATTTTCTTTGTATATTAGTCTGTTTCTTGATGGACACTTAGGTTGATTTCATATGATGGCTATTGTGAATAGTGCTGTAGTAAAGTTGTGCTCATAGAAGCACAAAATAGAATTATGGTTATTAGAGGCTAAGAAAAATAAAAGAAAGGGGAGTAGAGGGAGAGGTGATTTGTACATATAAAATTACACCTAGATAGGAGAAATAAGTTCTTAGGTTCTATATCACTATAAAGTAACTATAGTTAATGATGATTTATTGTATATTGTCAAATAGATGAAAGAGAGGGTGTTGAATGTTCTCAACATACAAAAAAAATGTCTGAGATGATGGATATACTAATTACCATGGCTTGTTCACTACCTCTTGTACTCATGTATCAAAAATATCACTCTGTACCCCATAAATATGGGGTACCTCTTGTATTCATGTATCGAAATATCACTCTGTACCCCATAAATACATATATAATTATGTTTCAATTAAAAACAATTTTTTAAAAGTTGAAAACAAAGACTTCTAGAAGCTGCAAGAGATGTAATTACATAAAAGCATGTAATTATGTATCAGTAAATTCTTATTACACTATCAGCAGATTTCTGCAAGCAGAAAACTGCAGGCTGGTAAAGAATAGGGAGCTGTATTCAAATTGGTAAAAGAAAAAACATTGTACTCAAGAATACTATATTCAGCAAAGCTAGTCTTCAAAACTGAAAGAGAAATAAAGACCTTCCTAGACAAGAAAAATCTTAGGAAATTTATTGTCACCATACTGGTCTTACACAAAATGCTTAAGGGAGTGTTACAACCAAAAATAAAAGGATAGTAACTACTATCATGAAAATATGTGAAAGTATAAAGCTCACCAGTAAAGTTCACAATCAAACTCAGAATACCTTGTGCTGTAATGAGCCATGTAAATCTTTTATTCCTCTAGTATCATGGTTTATAGTCAAAATGGTCAAAAACAATAGCTACAATTAGTGGCTAATGGACTCACAGTATATAAAGATGTAAATGAAGGCAACAAAAATATAAATTGTAGAGTGTGAGAAAGAAAATTTATATGGTATTTTTATATGGCCAAAGTTAATGTCTTATTACTTAAACATAGTCTATTGCAACTACAAGACTTTTTTAGCTTTATGGTAAATATAAAGAAAAAAATTAAAACAGATACACAAAATAAGAAAGAAAATAAAACTTAGCATAACCACCACCAAACCAAAGACAAAAACAATGAGAGAGGAATAGTGGAATAAGTAATCTATGAAAGAACCAGAAAAAAATTAACAAAAGGGTAGGAACATGTTTTTACTGATCAATAATAACATTGAAGTAAATGGATTAAGTTCTTCAATTAAAAGATATAGATTGGCTGAATGGATAAAATAAGATACAATTATACACTGCTTGCAGGAGACTCACTTTACCATTGAGAAACATAGACTGAAAGTAAAGGGATGGAAAAGATACTCCAAATAAATGGAAAGCAAAAGTGAGCAGGACTAACAATGCTTACATTAGACAAAATAAACTTTAAGTCAAAAACTGTAAAAAGAGACAGAATAATGGGAGGAGACACCACACGATCATCTTACTGATGCAAACAAAGCATTTGATAAAATGCAGCACACTTTCATAATAAAAACATTCAAAAAACTAAAATATAAGGAAATTTTGTCAATATAATAAAGGCCATATAGGAAAAGCCCACAATTAACATTATATTTAACAGTTAAAACTAGAAGCTATTCTTCCAAGATGAGAAACAAGGCAAGAATGTCTACTTTTGTGACTTTCATTCAACATACTACTGGAAGTTCTAGCTGAAACAATCAGGCAAGGAAAAGTAATTAAAGCCATCCAAATTGGAAAGGAAAAAGCAAAATTATCTCTGTTTATAGTTGAAATAATCTTATTTATAGACAATACTAAAGATTCCACAAAGAAGTATTAAAATTAATAAATTCAGCAAAGTTGAAGGATACAAAATCAACATGAAAAATAAATTATGTTTTTATACACTCATGATTAAAAATTTACAAAGGATATTGAGAAAACAATTTTTGTTTACAATAGTATGACAAAGAATAAATTACTTAGGAATAAACTAACCAAGAAGGTGAAAGACTTGTACACTACAGACTACAAAATATTGATCAAAAATATTAAAGATGCAAATAAATACCAAGAACTCTTCATGAATTAGAATAGTTATTATTGTTAAAAAATAGTTATTATTGTGAGTAAACTAATCAAGAAGGTGAAAGACTTATACAGTACAGACTACAAAATATTGATTAAAAAAATTAAAGATGAAAATAAATACCATGATCTGTTCATGAATTAGAATAGTTATTATTGTTAAAATATCCCTACTACCCAAAGTGATCTACAGGTTCAATGCAATTCCTATCAAAATCCCACAGGCACCATTTTCTTAGAAATAGAATAAAAATCCTAAAATTCATATGGAATTCCAAGAACCCCAAACAGCCAATACAATCTTGAGAAAGAAAAACAAAGCTGAAGATCTCATTTTCTGGATTTGAAACATATTATAAAGCTACAGGAACAAAAACATGATATGCTGTAAAGACTGACATATAGACCAATAGAACAGAATAGAGAACCCAGAAATAAACCCACACATATATGGTCAATTGATCTTTGAAAAGGATGCCAAGGTTACACAATGTGAAAAGGATAGTCTCTTTTTCAAATGGTGTCAGGAAACCAAGATATCTACATATGAAAGAATGAAGTTGAACCCTTACTTTATATCATGTACAAAAATTAACTCAAAATGGATTAAAAACCCAAACATGACCAGGTGGGGTGGCTCACCCCTGTAATCCCAGCACTTTGAGAGGCCTAGGCAAGCAGATCACGAGGTCAGGAAATCCAGACCATCCTGGCTAACACTGTGAAACCCCACTAAAAATACAAAAAATTAGCCAGGCGTGATGGCACGTGCCTGTAGTCCCAGCTACTCAGGAGGCTGAGGCACAAGAATCACTTGAACCCAGGAGGCAGAGGTTGCAGTGAGCCAAGATCATGCCACTACAACTCCAGCATGGGAGACAGAATGAGACTCTATCTCAAAAAAAAAAAAAAAAAAAGAAAGAAAGAAAGAAAGAAAAGAAAAAAGACCTAAACGCAAGACTTGAAACTATAAAACTTCTAGAATAAAATTTAGGAAAAATCTTTATTATCTTGAACTTGATATAATTTCTTGAAAATTACATTGAAAGTACAGCAACAAGAAAAAATTAGCAAATTGAACTACATCAAATTTTAAAACTTCTCCACTGAAATGAAAACAATCAACTAACTAAAAAAGCCGCTGATGGAATATGTAAAAGAATTTACAAAGCATATATCTGAGGAGGGGTCAATATTCAGAATATAAAAACAACTCCTACAAATTCAGTAACCAATGACAACAACAAAATAAATAATTTGATGGAAAAATAGACAAATGACTTAAATATACATTTCTCCAAAGATGTAAAATGGCCAATCACTATAGGGAAAGATGGTCAACATCACTAATCATCAGGGAAATGCAAATGAAAACCACAATGAGTTACCACCTTATACCCATTAGAATGGTAACTATGAGAAAACAGAAACAGAAAGCAGAAAATAACAAGTATCAAAAACAATGCAGAGAAATTGAAATTCTTTTATACTATTGGTGGGGAATGTAAAATGGTCCAGCACTTTGGAAAACAGTATGGAAATTCCTCAAAAACCTAAAAACAGAACTACCATACAATCCAGCAATCTAACTTCCGGGTATGTACCCAAAATAATTAAAAACTGGGACTGGAAGAGATATTTTCACACCAAAGTTTACTACAGCAGTGTTCACATTAGCTAAAAGGTTTCTGAAAGCTGTCTCAATGTTCATCAACAATGGAAGATTCAGCATTGAAAGAAGGAAATTCTGTCACATTCTACAACATACATAAACCTCGAGGACATTATGCCAAGTATAATAAACCAGTTACAAAAGACAAATATTTCATGTTTCAATTAACATGAGATATCTAAAGTAGTAAAACTCTTATAAAGTATAATGGTGCTTACCAGAAGCTGGGGGAGGGGGAAAGGAGAAGTTGTTCAATAGGTATGTATTTTCGGTTTTGCAAAATAAAATTCTAGGAATCTGTTGCACAGCAGTGTGCACAGAGTTAACACTGCTGTACTATACACTTAAAAGTCGTTGCAATGTTGAATTCTATCATGTGTTTACTATAACAAAAATTATTAAAATTGTTTGGCTATTTAGCTTTTTTGCCTTTCACATAATGTATTGTCCCTTTAATATATGCAGTGTCATTTTTATCCTAATATTGGTAATTTGTATTTTTTATTGATCTATTTGAACAGAGATTAATTTTATTTATGTTTTTGAATAAACAGTTTTTGGTTTCACCTTATTTTCTCAATTGTTTTTAGTTTTCTATTCTTATAGTACTGACTTCTGTTTCATTAATTTATTCCCTTATATTTATTATTTTCTTCTCTCTCCTTTTTTTGATTTTAATTTGCTTTTCTTATTATAGTTCCATAAATTGAAGGCTTAGGCCATTGATTCGTTGCTTTATTATTCTCTAATATTAGTATTTAGTGCTATAAATTTACCTCTAGTTTGTATGTAGCATTTTTTTCTGGAATTTTAGGTTTTGGGGTACATGTGAAGAACATGCAAGATTGTTGCATAGGTATACACATGGCAGTGTGATATGCTGCCTTCCTCCCTATCACCTGGCATTTCTCCCCATGCTATCTCTCCCCCAACTCCCCACCCCCTGCTGTCCCTCCCCTATTTCCCCCGACAGACCCCAGTGTGTGATGCTCCCCCTCCCTGTGTCCATGTGTTCTCATTGTTCAACAGCCACCTATGAGTGAGAACATGCAGTGTTTGATTTTCTGTTCTTATGTCAGTTTGCTGAGAATGATGGTTTCCAAGTTCATTCATGTCCCTACAAAGGACACGAACTCATTGTTTTTGATGGCTGCATAGTATTCCGTGGTATATATGTGCCACATTTTCCCTGTCCATTCTATCATCGATGAGCTTTTGGGTTGGTTCCAGGTCTTTGCTATTGTAAACAGTGCTGCAATGAACTGTATCTAGCATTTTAATATATTGTACTTTTCTTTCAATGTATTTCATATTTTAAAATTTCTCTTGAGATTTCTTCTTTATCCATGTATTACTTACATTTCCAAATATTTGAAGATTTTCTTTTTTTCTTTATTTCAATTTAGTTCTATTGTGTTTGATATACATATTTTACACGATTATAATCATTTTAATTTATTAATATTTGTATAGGTCCAGGATATGATATATCTTGATGTGTTCTGTGCACATCTGAAATAATGCTTTATATGTTTTCTTGGTTATAGCATTCTATAAATAACAGGTAGGTCAATTTTGCTGATAGCTTAGTGTAGATCTTCTATATCCTTACAAATGTTTTTCTAATTATTTTATCAATTATTTTGAGAGAAGCATGGAACTCTACAAATATAATTGTGCATTGTCTATTTATTCTATTAGAGATTGCTTTTTGTATTTTGAAGCCTATGATTTTGTGTATACCCATTTTGGATTATCACATATTTTTACTGGAATGAACTCATTGTAATCACATAATTACCACCTGTGCTTCTTATTCCAAAGTCAATTTGATTATAATTTGGCTGATATTTGCCTGATATATCATCACAAATTTAATCCAGCCATACATTTTTTAAAGTATAAGATATCATTATTAAGTAGGTTTAATATTATAAATGCAGCATTATGTCACAGAAGATTAAATTATTGGAGAAGAATTTAAGTATATAAAGAAAATACAAAAAAGTAATAATTATCCCAATCAATGTACACAAATATTTTTAAAAATTCAAAATTCATAATAAAAACTCTCACCACAGTAAGAATTGAAGGGAATTTTCTCAACCTGATAAAGTGTATCTATAAACAAACTCACCTACGAGTAAAGGATTAAATGTTTTCTCTCTTGACTCAGAAACAAGTCAAAAATATTTTTTCTTTATAAGTCTCTTTAATATTTTACTGGTGACAGATCATTACTAAAACAATATGACAAGATAAAGACAGTGTATATAAATTTGAAAGGAATTAATGGGGTTTATTTATAGATGACATGATAGTCTATGTAAAAATTCACCAAAAATATACCTCCCAAAAACTACTAGAAATAATCAGTTTAACAAAATCACAGGACACAAAGTTAATATACAAAGTTATACAGTTGTATTTTTCTTTACTATCCATGGTGTTATTAAGATACATCAAAAGAGGTGCTTAATTTAAGGTGGAAAATTTAAGGTGGCAATCACTTTCAAGGCTGTGGTACTAGCAATAAACAATTTTAAATTTTAATTTTAAATATAGTGCCTAAACCATAAACACCCTAAAATAATTAGTGATGAATCTGTAAGATAAGATACACAGTTGACATAAGTGTAGAATCAGATTTTTTTGTTGTTGTTTTGGTAAGAGCTAGTGGTTTGGAAAGAATAATTCCAAAACTAAACCAGGGAAGATTCTGTGTCTTGACTATAGCAGGATTTACAAAACCACATACAGTTGGCCAAATTTATATAATTAAATTATTCAAAAGAGCTTATATTCTGTGCACATTAAATATCAATAAACTTGACCTCATCTACAAAATATGTCAATGGAGAAATCTAAATTGCATAAAACCTAGAATTGGTTAATCATATCAGATTACTATATTAGTGAATCAAATGACCATCTGGGTTCAGAATTACACCGCATAGCAACTCTCAGCTTTCTCACATTCACCTATTTTAACGTTCACTATGCTATCATTTCTTTATTTATTCATTCACTTGTTTACTAGATCATTCTAACATTTGTCTATTCAACAAACCTTCTTTATGTATGTGCTGCAGGACAATCATTGCGCATCATAGAATAACCCAAGGGAACAGATTCAGGACTCTTTTTATCTGAGTCACAGTTCACCTCTATCCTATCTGTGACCTCATGGAGCTATACCATGTGTGATTCTCGTGTTTTTTCATCTGCAAAATAATGGTAACATTTACCTCTGTGTAAAGTTCTCTTGGCACAGTGTCTGGCACATATACATAATAGAAGATAAAATATTTTCCCTTTCCTTCCCCTTTATGCCAGCATTTCTGAAGTATGACTTCTGGGCTTTTGGCATCAGAATCACTTGCTATATATGAAAATCTAATCTTTGAGAATATAATTGCAGAAAGTACATTGTAATAAGTATTGAAATTGGGCATGCAATGATCATCTGATGCCCCCAGGCTTCACTAGTTTCCATCTTCTGCCTCCTTTCTTATTTTTTTTTTCCACAAGCAAAATTCCCAACTGCAGAATCTTGCTTAACTTCTAAAAACAATTGTAATCTTGAACTATAAATGGGTTTTGTTTTTCTTAAAGTGTCACCAAAGGGCCTTCTGTATTATTTTGGGGGTGCTTGTTAAAAATCCAGATTTTTAACCTCAGATCCAGACCTACTGAATCATAATTTGGGGAGGTAGGGATTCAGGAATCTTCATCTAAACAAGCCTCCCAGGTGATTCTTATATTCTATGACATTTGAAAACGTTAGACAAACCCATCAATCACAGTTTCCAAACCCTAATGATATTTGGGTTTAGTTATGGCAACCTAATTCATATTTACCGTCCTGTTCCTGGCCCTCACCATCTAAGCAGCAGACTGGGAGACCTCATTGTATTTTTTGTCTCCAACCTGCATCCTACTGCTATCTCTTTATTCTAAAATATTTATCGGGCAACTAATGAATGTCAGGTCCTAAAACAAGTGGGGGATATAGTAGTGACAAAAGAAAAGCAAAAAACAAACACAGCATGTTAAGTGGCAAAATGTGAATTAAAAGTAATCTTTTTATTGTTATTGACATGCCTACCCTCTTACTGGAAGCATGACAGTAATTTAGCAGGTCCTTGGCCTGATACAGACTGTTTGCCTGGCTCACTACATGAAATCTCTTGCCATTGCCTTAAGATGTCAAATTATGCGACAGTACTTGGTTTTCTAGAGTCAGGAGCTGGATCTGGCTATGGTTTCTGCCCCATGTCACTTTTCCTAATTTGACATTTACCAGCCACACCTAGAGAGAATAGATTCACCTGGATTTGAAGGGTTAATTGCAGTGACAAACTACTACCAGAAGAGGGTAGCAGAGGGTTGCAGAGTAAGAGCTGTAGCTGGCATAGGTCTTCCCCTACTGAAGAATGAGGTTGTCTTCAAACAAATCATGAATACAGTCAGTCAAGAGGTGAGTTTACTGACCAAAGCACTGGCCTGAGAGACGTTATTTATAGAGCCGGGACTGGTCTTGAATTTGAAATGGGGGAGTATGGTGTATCAGAGATGATTCTAGTGATAAAATAGATCCCTAAAGTGTATCCCATGACGTGAATGTCTGCTCCTACTATGGCCTCTGTCTATTCTCAGGTTCCTCTCCTGTCATTCCTACCCACTCAACCCCTGTTAACTTCCACTTAGTGAAAAACACAATGGCTTCTAAGCATACCACGAGATCTCAAGAGTCGGACCTTATTTTCTTTCTTCCCATAGTAAACACTTACTCATCTCAAGTCCTTTGCTTAAACTGAGCATATAAAACTCAAGTTTCACATCATTCCCTGATTTAGGAATAACATGAAGGTGGGACTCAAGACCACCTTTGGGGCTTACTTCTGCAATCCCAGGGACAAGCAGAGTACCTGGTACCTTATAAACACTCAGTAATTTTATGGCAAAAAATAATCAGTTTATTGTAAGTAGTAATTAACACAAATGGCATTTTTTGCAGTTCTTTCTTAAAAGGGCAGCAGGATGACGAATTTTATTTCTACCTTATGCTCTGCAGAAACCAGATATAGTACCTCCTCTGTCAGGCATACCTAGCAGGAAGCCTCCCACATAGTGAACGCTTTGAGCAGTCTCCTGACAGGGGATATCAAGCAGATAAAGTTGAAAATGTAGTAGAGGAAAACAGTATGTTCCTAATACGATTGTCAACCATGACCCTTGGTTCAAACAAAGCCAGAGGTCAGCACTGTCCCTTGTATTTCTCAGGGCCAGGACACTGCCACCTGTTGCTGAGGCAGATTTGTCAGCATCTCTTTCAGAACAAAACTAACAGGAATTCTGGGTTAGAAGCCACACAATATTCTTCCCATCTAAAGCCAAAAAAATAAAACAGAGAAAGGAGTAAGGATCGAGGTGTTTTTTTTTTTCTTTCCAACAATGAATTAAAAAAAAAGAAAAAGAAAAATGAAAAGCATCTATCTTTCTTAACCTTTATAAGAGACCTGTAAAAAGGTATTATTATTTTAATTATTATCATTTGCCTCATTTCTGAGAGGCAGTGAAATAAAGGGAGGTAAAAGGGCTTGTTTGGGTCAGTCACTGAGTCTTTTTATTTTAGAACCCAGGTTTGTTTATTTCTGTATTGCCATGTTGCCTCAATTCAATTCGGAGCAACCCATGTATCATGTTTTATAATTTATAGAACATGCTAACATTGATTTTCTAAATTATCCATCGTAAGTACCCTACTGTATAGATAATGTACTAGTTCTATCTTTAAACAGATGAGGATACTGAAGTCACAACAAGAACACATGAAATATGGTCTTCCTTGAACAAAGGAGCTGCCTTGCAAAATGATTTAGTCTGCTTAAATTATAACTTAAGAATAGGCCAAAAGCAGGTCTGTACAAGGTAAAATCGGTCCTTTTAGTCTTACATGGGTGCTTAACTGCAACCTGTGCACACACAAGGCAGTAAAAATATACACAGAATTGCATTTTCTTTATTCAAAATGCAGAAAAGAAAACAAAAATCAATACTGTCATCTAATCCCAGTCCCTGCTGCTCTCTCATGTGTCTGTGTTGGGGAGGCAGGTTGCAGATAGCATTAGTATCATTATTATCAGATAAGTAGACGATGAATACAGACCACGTAGAATTGGCCCAGTTGTTTCGCAGATTTTTGGTTATTTGGTTATTTTTTTAAAAAAGTGAATGTTAGGGCTTACTTTGGCAGTAGGATCTTATAAGGATTAAATTAGTTACGTAAGAAAATTAGAATATATTTGATTTGACTTGAATTAATACAAGGCAGCAATAAAGGGAAAATTCCAAAATTAAGAGCAAAGAGTGATCATTCAGCAGACCCAAAATTCAAATTGAAACATGATGATGAGAACTGACTTTCCTCATAATGTCAGCAATGTTAGAGAGAAACTCAAATATGGAATGTGGGGTTGAAGTTAATGCAATGCAGAAATTAAGAAGCCGGGAGAGCCTGAGGTATGGATTATACTTGCAAATCTCATGATGACTAGTCAATTTTTATTGAGCAATTATTGTATGCCAGCCTTGTTTAATGCATTTTCCATACATTTTTAAATTTAATTATTACAATTCTATTAATTAAATACAATGATCATCAACATTGTGCAAATGAGCAATGAGACTTAGAGATAATATTTTTCTCAAAATCCCATGGGAAATAGAATCAGGCTGGGAATAGTTAGGTCTATCTGATCCAAGTGCCTGTGACCTTAATTATTATTCTTCGTAACTTCAAGAACCTGGAAATATAATTTATAGCAGAAACTTTTCATCTCTAAATTGTTCATTAATTTATATTCAACTCTGTCACATAGAGTTAACGCGACTTCCAAAAATTATGCTAATAAAGCCATTACTTAGGATGCCTTATTATCACCACTTAATTTATAATCAAAATGAGCTATTTCAATGAAATCATCTCACAGTTTGCAAGTTTCTCTTCATTATACCCAGGAACCAAATGTGTATGTTAAGGAAAAGCTTAGGTGAAGCCTTCCCCTTTAGCTTTTAGAAATGTTGACTTCCAAGGACAAATTGGTATGATAGAATTGTTTAAATAACAACTCTCAGGTTATTTGCATCTCTGTAACGAAAATGTGAAGCAGACTCAATGTGAGAAGAGATCATGATGGTTCTGTACCTACAGCTAGTTTGAAAATGTTATTTCAACAAGCATGTCCTCTGTGACTGGGTGTGGTGTCTCACGCCTATAATCCCAGCACTTTGGGAGCTGAGGCGGGAGGATCATTTGAGGCCAGGATTCCAGACCAACCCAGGCAACACTGTGAGATCCTGTTTCCACAAAACAAAACAAAACAAAACAAAATTAAGCATGTTCTCTGAGTTGGGCTGTGATTGGTTGTGCTATTGGGGATAAGGGGAAAAGACCAAAAATAAAGAGAAGATTTTGACTCTATCCAGGAAGAATGTATACTTCAAATGAAGAGACTAATTCATTCATTACGTATTAAATAACTGGAAAGTTTTTCAAGAAAAATCCCTAGGTAATAATATGCTGCTTTAATAATGTAAATAGATACCAATGCATGAGTGATTTCTACTGCCAGGCATTATGAAAGAAAATTTTCCTACACTACTTAATCCTCACAACAGTTTTATAAGGTATTTATTTATTCTTTACTTTCATTTCACAAATGAGGAAACCCAGATTCTGTCATGGTCATGGATATTTTGGGAATGAAAGGTGTGGGCATTCAGTTTGAGTCTATGAAGTTCTTGGCTTCCTCTCTCCTTTCAAGCTAGAATCTAGTGGGTCTTTGTAATATTATCTTCTAGAACAAATATAAAATTATTTCTACCCATCAAAATCATGTAAGGTCTTCTAGTACCTGCCATGTGTTAGTCACTCTAAAATTGCCTTGTTGACTGATCAGTATATCAGTTAGGAGTGTTTGGGAATGCAGGTTAAAAAAAAACTGTTAAACAATGACTTAAGATACACGGATTACAGCTCTCACACAGCAAGCAGTCTGGCAGCAAGATGCTGCCAGTATGGTTGAAAGGTTTAATGAAAGCTGGATCAAATCAACATTCCATTATTCTCTTTGCTGTTTCCCATGGTGGCATGGATGCTGCCCCAATTTCAAGTATCATATTTTCATGGCAGTAAGTATGAGTAAAGGGATCAGTTCATCTCTGTGCGTCTCCAGGTAGCTAAAATCACAATAATAATAATAACCATAATAATAACTTCAATGCATTTGTTGCTGCCTGTTTGCCAGCTTGTGTAATATTTTCCTATAGTGTTTCACATAACTCTTACAATAAAATGAGATGGCACTATTATTATCCTCATTTTATATGTTATAAAATTGAGATGTGGAAAGGTAATGTCATACAGTCACGGTTCTATAATTAGTCATAACAAAAAGCAAGAGTGTAGCTCTGTTCTTTCTGACTCTAAATGTGGTGTTTTAATCCTGTGCTATGCTGATTCTTATAATTGGTGGATAAGCGCTTGAATATATGGTTGTGCATCTACCCTTTAGAGCCTGTTTGAGATGTCTGCTTCTCCATCGAGCCCTTCATGATCCACCACACTTTCAAATTCTCTTGTCCCTCTTTTTATTTGCTATGTATTTGTCACATATTTTACAGCACTGTATTCTTTACTCCGTCATTTCCCACATTTTCTTATTTCTCAGATTCAATCTGAAGAAACTTGTAGGCAGGATCCATGTCCATTATTAAGCTCCAGCATGTCACAGGTGTTTAGTAAGTGTGTGTTGAGAAGTCAGCTGAAACCCTTCTCCTCCAGTCCTGCTACTTGCTACCTAAATTATCTTAGTGCCATTTTAAAAAGTATGCTGGAGGCTGCGATTTCATTTGGCTAAGTTCTATTGCTTGTCTTCTTTTTTGAATTTTTTGACTAGATATGCCAGTCATGAACATAATTTATGATTTCTAGAAATATAAACAGGGATATGATAACTCAAGGCCCATTATACTCAGCTAATCTCAGTAATAATCTCCAGAATAAAAAACCCAGCCTTTTTTCCCCCTTATAAGTGAAAGTCCAATTCTGTAAAACAATGAAGTGGTTTGTCTTTGTGGTATATTAAGTATTTGTAAATTTATAAGATACTGATACTTTTAAAAACAATGTAGTAATAATTGTCCCTATCTAGTTGCACATGACATCCCCTTACTCCAGAACTACAAGTTATTAAGCTTTTTATCTATTTCATATTCACCAGATATCTTCAGAGTGCTGTCTCATCTGTTAATTATGTCCTTTACCCATAAAATACTTAATAATAACATATTCTGTGTATCTCACTGTACAAGACACTGGGAATATAAAGATGTTGTAGGATAACCGTTAAGAAGAATTATATTCAAGGCACGTTAATAGGCAAAGGAAGGAGTTGATTTTTCATTAGGCTGGTATGGAAGGTATTAGAAGAGAAATTATTTGATCAACATCTTGAAGGAGGATAAGAATTTTATCAGATAGACAAGACGGTAATACGATGAAGGAAAAATTAGATATAAAGATGTTAAAAGATATGACACTTTGGGGAAATACAAATAATTCTATGTGTGCTAAGTATGAACGGCCACAAAGGAGTATAAAAGCCAGGTTAACATAGTAAGTTGTCAATAAGTCATTGTACAACATACCAGTTGAAGGTACTTTCAGTCCTTCTGTAGACAATAACTCAGGGGAAATCAAGTAGCAGAAACCATGTCTAGATGCTACTGTTGTTTAGTGATCATAATGGATTCTTATTTATTTATTTAGATGGAGCCTCATTCTCATCCAGGCTGAAGTGCAGTGGCACGATCTTGGCTCACTGCAACCTCTCACCTCCCAGGTTGAAGCAATTCTCCAGCCCAGCAAGTAGCTGGCACTACAGGTGTGCACCACCAGACCTGACTAATTTTTGTATTTTTTAGTAGAGCCAGGGTTTCACCAGGTTGATCAGACTGGTCTTGAACTCCTGACCTCAAGTGATCTGTCTGCCTTGGCTTCTCAAGTGCTGGGATTAAAGGTGTGAGCCACTGCACCTGGCTTTTCACTTCAGTTTTTATCAGGTGAGACAATAAGACAGGGTGATGCTCAGATCAGTTACATACATACCATTATTCTGGACATATGGTATACTAGTTATCTATTTTTGGTGAGCAAAATACCCCCAAAACTTATCAGCTTAAATTAACATTTTGTTCATATTAATAGTTTATGAGGATCAGGGATTCTGGAGCAGATTTGTGAAGGGTTTGAACTCATGGTCTCACACAAGGTGGCAGTTAAGCTGTCAGCTGGGGCTGTTATCATCTGGTGGCTTGATATGAGCTGGAGAATGTGCTTCAAATATCACTTGTATATGGTTTTTCATAATATAACAGGTGGCTTCCTCCAGAGAGAGAAAGAGAATCTTCAGTGTCTTTTACGTCCTATAGATTCCAAAGTCTCACAATCTCTCTTCTGTTTTGCTCTATCAGACACACAGTCCTTCCATAATACCATGTGGGAAGGAAATACACAGGACACGAGTACAAGGAGGTGGGGATTAGTGGGGAGTATCTTACACACTTATTACCACAGTCTGCCCTCTGGCTGTAATGATATGCATACGTCCCACATGTGAAACACACACTTCCATACACATTTACAATTTCTTTTCAATAAAAAAGGGAAATGAGTGGTTCATAGTAATCTTAGTTTCTAGCAATTCTGAGATCCAACTGGGAAAATGTAGCAAGTTCTTTGATTAAGTCTCAGTCTGCTTGCGCCCAGAAGTCCTAGCCCTTGGCTTTCCCTTCTGAGTTCTTGTGTCCACTGAACCACTCTTCCTTTTATAGGAGATGTAGCATGTATTTGCAGGTGAGTAGTCTTTTGAGCCTATTTCCTGCTAGGAGAAATCTGGTAGGCCCAAAACCCTTTCATTTTGTACTCCTCTGCCCATTTTCACCCAAGATGGCATTGTTTCTATTGATATATTATCTTAAAAACTTTTTGAATCTCTTGTGAATTTCTTGCAGTTCATTCCGTTAGGTAAAATCCACACCCACAAATCTCTCTGAGATAAGCCCTTCTTTACATTGGACCTCTACAGATAACCTTCCTAGAAGCCCAGTCTTTCTGGAAGGACTCTTACCTGACAGAAAGGTGTATGTGGAAGTACCACCTTCAAATGATCTAAGATAAACATACTTTTTAGCCATGGTATTTACTGCATCTTTGGACCTTGTTTTCCTGGCAGTGCCATGGATGTTCTGTTTGTTTAGAAGCCATGTCTTAATTTTAAAATCTCTTACTTCTTGTGGAAGCTTAAAAATGTAAAATTGTGAAATCTCAAATTTTTAAACATGTATTAGCCTTTCCTTTTATTTAGTTCCCTCACTTCTCATTTACTGTAAGTAGCAGGAAAAAAAAGAACACATGCTCAACATTTCAACAAACACTCTTCTTAATATCATTTTAGCTTGTAACCACTGCCTAGTTCTTAAGTTTTTAGATATTTGTTATGGTAGAACAATCCTATGGCAGAAGTAGAATGAGTATTATTTATCTAGCCTGCATAAAGTCTTATTCCAAAACATCAGTGATTAAATAATAAACATTTAATATCTAACACAATTTCTGAATATTAGGAAATCAAGGGTAGTGTAGCTAGTGATTCTGGCTCAGGATCACTCAGGAAGTTGCAGCCAGATATATGCTAAAGTTGTAGTCATCTGGAAGCTCGACTGGGCTAGAGAAGCCAATCCAAGTCACTTGCATGGCTGTTGGTGGGGAGGCCTCAGCTCCCTGTGACATGGACCTGTCCATATGGCTGCTTATGCAATGGCAGTTGGCTTTTGCCAGAGTGAGTTATTTGAGAAAAGTCTCCAGAGGCACAAGATGGCATTTCTTTTGTTCCACTTTATTCTATTGGACACACAGACCAGCCCTGATATATTTTTGGAGGCAACTAAGAAAACGGGATATGTGTCAGTAGAGAAGACCTACAGGGTTCATCTTAGAGACTGGCAACTACACATGGGTATAGTCACAGTCTCTGCCTTCATTACTTTCATATGTGAAAGCGGTAGTTTTATATCTGTTGCATACAACACAGGTAATTAATTCAGCAGGTTAATTCTGTTTGATTCCTATAAAACTTAGGGGGCAAGGGTGGGAGCTATAAGCCTAATCCAACAAAACATAGCAAAAAGTATTTTCTGCTGTAACACATTTCAGGCAATTCTTCTCTTTTCCTTTTTTTTTTTTTTTTGAGATGGAGTGTCACTCAGCCGTCAAGGCTGGAGTGCAAGGCGCACTCTCAGCTCACTGCAACCTCCACCTCTCAGGTTCAAGAGATTCTCTAGGCTCAGCCTCTCGAGTAGCCAGGACCACAGGCATGCACCACCACATTCAGCTAATTTTTTTGTATTTTTAGTAGTAGAGACGGGGTCTCACCACGCTGGCTAGGCTGGCCTCAAACTCTGGACCTCAGGTAACCCGCCTGCCTCTGCCTCCCAAAGTGTTGGAATTATTGGCAGGAGCCACCATGCCTGGCTTTTTCAGGTAGTTCTTTTAAGGAGATTATCCTCTATTTCTTCCTCATAAAATAATGAATTATGTTACCATATGGGCTAAAGTACATACTCAAAATATGCTATTTTTTTTTTGATTAAGGAGAATGAGTGGAAGAGAGAAACTAACATTTGATAAAACTCTTGAAAAGTAGAGACCTTATACCATGTCTGTATCAAGATCAATATTATTTAATCCTCACCATAACACTGTAAGGTATTGATAATATCCTTTATCTTATACTTCCAGAAAATAGAGCTATGAAAAGTTAAGAAACTTAGTTTAAACCATATAGTTAACTTTTCACTTACAACCATTATAGAATAATAGGGACTGGTTTTCTTTTCCACCTAAAACAACTTTAAAAATGGACATAATATATAAAACAATAGTTTTCAGTTATTTGACAACCACAGTTTAGGACAAGTAATCACCAAGAGATGGGAAACTTACAAGGTGAAACCTATTATCGTCCCAGGTTGCTTTCTGGGTAACTTCCAAGTTGCAGCATGGGAATTGGAGTCCTGGGAAAGCCTGGCACTCTTTCTATCTATCAAAGAGAGAGGATTGAAATATGAAGAGGTTATGGTGGCTACAATTTGGGAGGCAGGTAACAGAGCAAAGAGAGTGGCATAGAGTGGAGAGAACTACTGCTGTGTGCTCTAATTTGGTATTGAGGTCTTTTTCTGGATAGTGACTATAAACAGTAGCTTTACTCTCATGGGGCTCCAAGGGATATGGTTTTCAGTGTTTGCCATTTGCCTTTTGAGGGTTACAGTTATATCCTGGCAAATAACCTAATGCCTAACTATCGGACCCATGACCAGGTGTTCCTCTCAAAATGTATTGTGTATACTCACAGATGCCTTTGTTGATCTTATCTTATCTGTGCCCAGTTTATTTCCACCAAGATATCTACTCTTTAGGAGAGTCTTGACCAGGAGAAAAGTTAGGTCCAGGTAGGTCAGTCAAATGAGACACAGAGGAGGCAACAGAACAAAAACACATGAAATAACAGAAGCCATTTATTACTTATAGGTCAACAAAAGAGAAGTACCAACAAAGGCCAATTTAAAGATCATAGGAGCCATGTGCTCAACCTGAAAGTGGGGGAGCCAGAGAGAGAGAGGAAGGGACCTAGGGGCCAAGGCCTTTATTGGAGTTCAGGATGTTACCCAAGGAACTTTCCTGTGAAGAGTTCTAATTCGTGGGTTTAGAACAAGGAAACAAGCATTCAGTGGGGTTATACTATAACTAAGAGGTGATCACTAAGACGCATCTGTGTAGTCCATCTGGAGTGTGGGAGTCAATGGGGCAAGTCAAGTAGGTTGTATCTCTCTATCCCACAGGGAGGTGATCACCAGACGTGGCTGTATAAGGCAGATATCTGTCTTTTATAATGAAAAACTGGGAGGAAGCACGGAAGTGTAAATTGTGTTCAGAGTAACTAAGCTTTGCTTCTGATATGAGAAAATTAAACCTATATTCAAAATGGATACCAAGGTAACATAGAATTACAGGAATTCACTACAGCCTACATAAAAAGCAGGCAAGATCTACAGAGAGTTCCATGTGAATCTTCAGCTGAGCAATGGCTGTGCATGAGTGTGAGGAATTACTGAAGAGCAAGGAAAGAAACACCACAAAGGGGCAAGGGGAAGAAGCTGTAAAGCTGACAAATGGCCAGATACAGTTTCTGTTCCCACGAAACAGGGTGGAAAATGTCATCATAATTCATGAAGCATCAAGTAGAGGACTCAGGATGCTATGACCTGAGTAGGGTGGAAAAATATAGCACTGTTCTATGCCAACTTAATGAAGCTAACAAAGCAAGCTTCAAAGGAAAAAAACTGATCCTAAGAAATGGATCTGCATCACAGAACCACAGATTAAGCTCAAGAGTGAGTTCCTTAATCCTGAGTTCTAATTTGATTGCACTATTTGGTAGTGGAGATATAGATCAATGGAACAGAACAGAGGCCTCAGAAATAACACCACACATCTACAACCATCTGATCACTGACAAACCTGACAAAAACAAGTAATGGGGAAAGGATTCCCTATTTCATACATGGTGTTGGGAAAACAGGCTAGCCATATGCAGAAAGTTGAAACTGGATCCCTTCCTTACACCTTATACAAAAGTTAACTCCAGATGGATTAAAGATTTAAACATAAGACCTAACACCATGAAGACTCTAGAAGGAAACCTAGGCAATACCATTGACGGGAGCATAGGTAAGGACTTCAGGACTAAAACACAAAAACATTGGCAACAATAGACAAATGGGATCTAATTAAACTTAAGAGCTTCTGCACAGCAAAAGAAACTATCATTAGAGTGAACCAGCAACCAACAGAATGGGAAAACATTTTTACAGTCTACTCATCTGACAATGGGCTATACCCAGAATCTACAAAGAACTTAAACAAATTTAAAAGAAACAAACAACCCCATCAAAAACTGGGTGAAGGATATGAACAGACACTTCTCAAAAGAAGGCATTGATGCAGCCAACAAACATATGAACAAAAGCTCATCATCACTGGTCATTAGAGAAATGCAAATCAAAACCACATTGGGATACCATATCACACCAGTTAGAACGGCGATCATTAAAAAATCAGGAGGCAACAGATGCTGGGGAGAATGTGGAAAAACAGCCATGCTTTGACACTGTTGGTGGGGACTGTAAATTAGTTTAACCATTGTGGGAGACAGTGTGGCAATTCCTCAAGGATCTAGAAATAGAAATATCATTACCGGGTATATACCCAAAGGATTATAAATCATTCTACTATAAAGACACATGTACACGTGTGTTTACTGCAGCACTGTTTACAATAGCAAAGACTTGGAACCAACCCAAATGCCCATCAACTATAGACTGGATAAAGAAAATGTGGCACATACACACCATGGAATACTATGCAGCCATAAAAAGGATGAGTTCGTGTCCTTTGTAGGGACATGGATGAATCTGGAACCCATCATTCTCAGCAAACTAACACAAGAACAGAAAACCAAACACCTCATGTTCTCACTCATAAGTGGGTGTCGAACAATGAGAACACATGGACACACAGAGGGGAGCATCACACACTAGGGCCTGTCAGGGGGTGGGGGGCTAGGGGAGGGATAGCATTAGGAGAAATACCTAATATAGATGACAGGGTGATGGATGTGGCAAACCACCATGGCACATGTACACCTATGTAACAAACCTGCACATGTACCACAGAACATAAAGTATAATAAAAAAAAAAAAAAGAAAAAAAAACAAAACTGCTGCCACCAGGAGGAAGGGCCACTGTTAGAGCAATCCAGACAAGAACCAAAAAAAAAGGAAGGATTAATCCCTTTCTCTGTCCCCTTTTTATCCTTCAGTCTCTAGTGGCTTCTGCTGGTGGAACCTAACAGTGACCCAGCTATGAAAGGAGAAATTTTGCTTCCAGGGTCTAACCTCAGCACCAGGGAATAAATTATAGAAAGTATGGAAGAGGAGCTAAAAGACAAGATGTAAATGCCATCTCTGGTTTAATCCTACCTTTAATCATATAAAGATAAATCAGTGATTTTAGGTGACTTTAACCTAATCCCTCTTATTAAATTCCCAGTGTTTCATCTAATGGTTTTAACATCCATTTGTTACTGTTACCTAGATAATTTATTATTTCATTAGTGGCTACAAAACAGCAATTTCCTGATTTTAATTTCTGTATGCATTTATTAACTGGAATTCTATAAAGAAGAACATTTCCTCCTCAACTGTTTGGTTATTTTGAAATACAGTTTATACAGGAAAGGCAGAAAAAAATCTTGATTATTTCTTTTTATCAAATTTCAGAGTTGGATCAGGTACAGTGGCTCACACTTGTAAGCCTAGCACCCTGGGAGGTTGAGGTAGAGAGTGGCTTGAGTCCAGGAGTTCAAGACAGCATGGTCAACATAGTGAGACCTCATCTCTACTAAAAATTTAAAAAAAAGAAAATTTAAAATAAATTAGCTGGGTGTAGTGGCACATGCCTGTAGTTTCAGCTACTTGGGAGACTGAGGCAGTAGGATCTATTGAGCCCAGGAAGGCAAGGCTGCAGTGAACCATGCCACTGCACTCCAGCCTGGGTGACAGAGTAAGACCATATCTCTAAAATATATATATATTAAAAAATCAGAGTCAGTGACCTAGCAATCTCTAGAGATGATCAGTGAGTTAGTGACCTTTCTTCCTATTAGAAACTCATCACTTTGGTTTATATACTTGATGTTTTTTAATCCATCATAGGCATTATTATTTTCTATATTCAGATTGTCTCATCTTTGGTCAGTGGGGGCTTTCATGATTTTTGTTTTCTGGTTTTGTTTATGGTTTGTTTTTTGTTTCTGAGTTATTCTTTTAAAAAGTGTCAACTATGTCCAATTTAATACTATTCCTCTTTTTGACTCTAAATATCTCAGATCCTGGAAGATATTTGCAACTATGTTTGAACTTTGTCTACCTGATAAGCTGCTAATAAACATGTGAATTGTTTAAAAAGAAACAAATAGCTCCCATATTCATTGATTTTTTTAAGGGTTTTTTTTTGTGTGTGTGTGTCTCTCTCTTTCAGTTTCACTCTCATCTTGGTTATTTCTTGTCTTCTGCTAGCTTTGGGAATTGTCTGCTTGTTTCTCTATTTCTTTTAGTTGCGACATTAGGTGGTTGACTTGAGATCTTTCTAGCTTTCTGATGTGGGCTTTTAGTGCTATAAATTTCCCTTTTAACACTACTTTAGCTGCATCCCAGAGATTCTGGTATGTTGTCTCTTTGTTCTCATTAGCTTCAAAGATCTTCTTGATTTCTGCCTTAATTTCATTATTTACCCAAGAGTCTTTCAGGAGTGGATTGCTCAATTTCTATGTAGGTGTGTGGTTTTGAGTGAATTTCTTAGTCTTGAGTTCTAATTTGATTGTGCTGTGGTCTATGAGACTGTTATGATTTCAGTTCTTTTGCATTTGCTGAGGAATGTTTTACTTCCAATTATGTGATCAATTTTAGAGTACTGCGAATGGGGGAGAGGAGAAGAATATATATCCTTTTATTTTTGGGTGGAGAGTTCTACAGATATCTGTCACATCCACTTGATCCAGAGCTGACTTCAGGTCTTCCATATTTTTGGTAATTTTATCTCTCAAAAATCTGTGTAATACTGTCAGTGGGGTGTTAAAGTCCCCCACTATTATTGTGTGGGAGTCTAGGTCTCTTTGAAGGTCTCTAAGAACTTACTTTATGAATCTGGGTATTCATGTATTGGGTGCATATATTTCTAGGATAGTTGCTCTTCTTGTTGAATTGAACCCTTTACCATTATATGATTCCCTCTTTTGTCTCTTTTGATCTTTGTTTAAAATCTGTTTTTTCAGAGACTAGGATTGTGACATCTGCTCTTTTCTCTTTTTCATTTGTTCATAAGTGTTCCTGTATCCCTTTATTTTGAGCCTGTGGGTGTCTTTTTATGTGAGATGGATCTCTTGAAGACAGCATACTTATGAGGCTTTACACTTTATCCAGTTTGCAGTCTGCATTTTTAAATTGGGGCTTTTAGCCCATTTACATTTAAGGTTAGTATTGTTTTGTGTGAATTTGATCTTGTCATCATGATGCTGGTTGGGTATGATGCAGAGTTGCTTATGTGGTTGCTTCATAGTGTCACTGCTCTGTGTACTTTAGTGTGCTTTGGTAGTGGCTGATAATGGTTTTTCCTGTCCATATTTAATGCTTCTTTCAGGAGAATTTGCAAAGCAGGCCTGGTGGTCAACTGACGTTTATTCAAAAGTACTAAAGTTATTCAATGTGGGAAAAGACAACCTTTTCAATAAGTTGCCCCCAAACTATTTACAACAAAGTAAATCTCAAACCTTTCCTCCTAGCACATATTCAAATTAACTGAAAATAGATTACAGTCCCAAGGCTAAATTTAAAAAATAGAAGATTTTGGATTTGGCAAAGGTGTTTCAATAGAACATAAAAACGTAAAACATAATAGGATAAATAGATCTTTATAAAAATTTAAAAGTTCTGTCCTTTAGAAGACTCCATTAGACAAGAGAAAAAAGCAAGCCATTGAATAGAAGAAAGTATTTACAAAACATACATTTCAAAAAGAACTTATACTTGTAATATATTAAAAAGAGCACTTCAACTCAGTAAGTAAAAAAGCAAGGCCAATATTAAAGCCGGAAAAATATTTCAACAGACATTTAAAAGAAGATATTAAGCTGGCAAATAAGTCTGTAAAAAGGAACTCAACATAAGCCATTAGGAAAATGCAAATTAAAACCACAATAAGTTAATGCTCTCCAACTGCGAGCATATCTACAGTTGAATGGTGTCAAGTGTTGGAGACAGGCTAGAACTTTAATACACTGCAAATCAGAATATAAAATATAAACCCTTAGAAAAATAGTTTTTCCATTTTCCCAAAAGTTAAACAAGCATATGATGCATTCTACCCATTGGATTAGTAAGATTTACCTAAGAAAAATAATAGCATACACTCAAATATTTGTATATAAAATTTCACAGCAGCTTTATTCTTATTAGCCAAAACTTGGAAACACCTAAATGTTATCAAACTCTGTTTAATTTTTCTGTATTTCTTTTCACGCAAATGAACAGACATGGGTTTATGTTCTAATGTCTCCTTTTCTTACACAAATATTACCAACATAAAGTAGTCTGAGGAGAAGGAACGGAAGAGGTTGGTCTTGTTGTCTCATTGGTGGTAGAGGCAGAAGAAAATACACATAAAAGTGGACCTGCACAGTTCAAACCTGTGTTATTCAATTATCACCTGTATTATTCAATTATGTATTACAAATGTATTCCCCCAGTTTGTCAGTCTTTTATCTTCATTTGTAATGGGTTTTTTTTTTTTTTTTTTTTTTTTTTTTTTTTGAGACAGAGTCTCACTCAGTCACCCAGGATGGGTTTTGTTTTTGTTCATGAAAAATATTGTCAGAAATTTTAAGTATTCATCAATTTTTTAATTGTATCTGGATTTTGATTCATAGTTAGAATGCCATTCTCTACACCTGTGTTACAGAGGAATGCACTGCAATTTAAGATGTTTTATTTAAAGGTGAAGAAAACAAATGTTGCTTTCTTCCATTACCGTCATGGTGTGATATTTTACTGTTACACTGCCAACCATTTCGGAGTGTATTCTTAAGGACAGGGCAAAGGATGAATCAAAATTATATTTCAAATGACTAACTGTCCCAGTACCATCTATTAAATAGTCAATTGTAACTCAGTGATTTGAAATGCTGTTTTTGTCATGTACTCAATAGACTTTCATACTAATTTGAGCATATTTTTATGCATTCTACTCTATTCTTCCCGTTTCTCTATTCTTGTGAACTTTCTGTCAACTAAGATTAGCACATAGTTTTATAACCCTCATGTATGTAAGATTTACCTTCTCACCAACCTAGAGAAATGTCTTCTGCAAGTTCATATTTGCTCCTGGAATAGTGCTATAAAGTTTGTCCAAATTTTCACATCTTACTTGTTCCCTCCACTTCACTCCACCTCATGTGAGTCCACTGATTTCCTCTTAGAAATACTGAAAAATGACAATCAAATGATTTCATTACTTCACAATAAACTAACTTGACACAAAGCAAATACTCATCTTAAGTCTGATGGTCTTGTCAGTACTGAAGTATTTCCTGAATACTATTCTATTCTATACATCATCGCTTGGCTGTCAGTGGTTCAGCTTTATCCAGCAAAAGCATCCAGCACCTGACATTCAAGACTGGTGCTTTAATGCTGAGACAAAATTTGGAGCATAGAACCTATGAAGTTTATTTCTTGAGGTATGTAAATGGAAGGAATATGAAAATTTAACATCTGTCTCTCAAAATAACTTTTACTTATTCATTGATGGTTGATACAATTGCTTGTTCAGTTGACAACAAGCAAAAATGGAATGGCTAAGTCAATCAGATAATAGGCAGAGAGGAAATTTGAGATACTCTTTCCTGTAATATTGGTTTGCTTTACATATTTCATGTCAGAAATATAGGTTGTTTAGATTAAGGTGTTAGGTACAGGCATACCTCATTTTCTTTGCTTTATTGTACTTCATACATATATATGTACACACATATATGTGTGTGTGTGTGTGTGTGTGTGTGTATATATATATAGTGTGTATTTTTTTTAACAAATTGAAGGTTTGGAACAACCCTGCATGCAGCAACTCTATTGGCAGCATTTTTCCAACAGCATGTAATTATTTCATGTCTCTGTGTCACATTTTTCTTAAAATATTTCAAATGTTTTCATTAATATTGAATCTGTTATGGTGATGTGTGATCAGTGATATTGATGCTACTATTGTAATTGTTTTAGAGCATCACAAATCATGCCCAAGTAAGACAGTGAACTCAGTTGATAAATGCTGTGTATGTATGTTCTGCCTGTTCCACCAGCCAGCTCTTCCCCCAGCTCCCCCTCCCCTTTGGCCTTCTTATTCCCTGAGACAAAAGAGTACTGAAATTAAGCCAATTAATGACCCAAAAAGGACCTCTAAGTGTTCAGATGAAAGAAAGAGTTGCATGACTTTAAATCAAAAGCTACAAATGATTAAGCTTTGTGAGGAAAGCATTAAGAAAGACAATAAAGGCTCAAAGGAAGGCCCCTTATACCAAACTGTTAACCAAGTTATGTATGCAGAGGAAAAATCCTGAAAGACATTAAAAGTGCTACTCCAGTGAACATATGAATTATAAGAAAGCAAAACAGCCTTATTGATGATACGGACAAAGTTTTAGTGGTCTGAAGAGAAGATCAAAGCTGTCACATTTCCTCAAGTCAAAGACTAGTCAAGAGAAAGGCCCTAACTGTCTTCAATTCTACAAAGGCTGAGAGAGGTGAAGAAGCTGCAGAAGAAAAGTGTGAAGTTATTAAAAGCTGGTTCACGAGGTTTAAGGAAAGAAGCTGTATTCATAACATAAAATTGTAAGGTGAAGAAGAAAGTGCTAATATAGCAGCTGCAGCACAACATCCATTCTTCAGCCCATGGATCAAGAAGTAGTTTCAACCTAAAAGTCATTATTTAAGAAATATATTTCATAAAGCTATAGGTGGCATAGATAGTTCTTCCATGGATGGATCCAGGCAATGTAAATAGGAAACCTTTTAGAAAGGATTCATCATTCTAGATGCTATCTGTGATTCATGGAGAATGTTAAAATATCATTATTAACAGAAGTTCAGAAGTTAACCCCATTCCTTATAGATGACTTTGAGGAGTTCAAGACTTCAATGAAGGAAATAACTGCCTATGTTATGGAAATAGGAAGAAAACTAGAATTAGAAGTGGAAGCCAAAGATGTGACTCAATTGCTGCAATTTCATGATAAAACTTGAATGGATAAGGAGTTGCTTCTTGTGAATGAGCAAAGAAAGTGGTTTCTTGAGATGAAATTCAGTCCTAGTGAAGATACTGTGAAAATTGTTGAAATGACAACAAAGGATTTAGAGTATTACGTAAATTTAGTCGGTAAAGTAGGGACAGGATTTGAGAGGATTGACTCCAATTTTAAAGTATGTTCTATTGTGGGTAAAATGCCATCAATCAGCACCACATGCTACAGAGAATTCTTTTGTTAAGTCAATCAATGTGGTAAAGTTCCTTGTCTTATTTTAAGAAATTGACACAGCTACCCCAGCCTTCAGCAACCACTGCCATGATTAGTCAGCAGCCATCATCATCGAAGCAAAACTTCTCACCAGCCAAAAATTATGACTCACTAACGGCTCAGACAATCATTAACATTTTTAGCTATGAAATATTTTTAATGAAGGTATGTACTTTTTAAAAACTTGGGCACTTTTTAGACTACAGTACATATAAGGGTAATTGTATATGTAGTGAGAAACCAGAAAATATTTGTGACCCACTTTCATATGATTTTTCCTTTATTGTGGTTGTCTGAAACCCAACCTGCAGTATCTCCAAGCTATCTATATTTTGTTGTTCATTTCTAAGACACCATGTATTAAATTCCTCTTGAAATTTAGTTCTATGGGGAAAAAAAAAAGCTATTTCCAAGGCTAGATCCGCTACATCTAAATAATCTCATAAGCTACATCATATCATTTGGGGGGGGACTTGAAGGGGGATGGAGCATCAAACACCAACCAAATAAATAACTTTGTAGTCTTATGGTGTCCAGAAATAGGAAAATAGATGCTTGTTTGTTGTAATCACTGCAAAGAACAGCGTGGTAGGGGCAAGAAAAGAAATCTTTCAACACGAAATTAAATGGACCATGAAAGGTAAAATCAAGCAAATTGATTGTTCTGACAGAAAAAGTCAAAAACATCTAAATACTGATATCAATATCCCTGTTAAAATAAATGAAAAATCCTTCTTCAAAACTTTTGCCATGGTCTTAAATTTATCACACAAGAAATTAGTCAAAATGTTAAATGATAGGTATATTAGACCTTTTCTCTTGCTGCCCGCAATGGAAGAGGACAGATTTTGAAGTTGTCAAGTACAGTATTAAGATAAGTGACAACATGTGAAGTGAAATGACTGATTATGCACTCTCTCTACTTTGGGACTAGACATGTCCCTTGATAATTAAAGTGTCAGTGAAGTCAAGAATATTTGTAAGATTTGTGTAAAGAGATTATTACACTAAGAGTTGTTGATTTTTCATGCAAATTGTGTCATTAAATAACATGTGCATTTGCTACAAAGATTTTATATATATCACAGAAACCGTAACAGGCTTCTCAACACAACTTCATGGGTCAAATCTTTAGAGTAAAGAGGAAAACCAGTGTAAGAAATTTTATGTTAACTTGTCAAGAATGAGAAACAAACACCCCAGGATCACTTTGGGCTTTTGAACAGTCCTTTTTAGGTATTTTCTATGCCCTTTATTTTATGAAAGCTTTATTCTTTTCCCTCATGGAGAAAAAAAATTAAGTATTACTGAGAGAGAGCATAAGAAGGAACAGAAGAGAACTATAAGCAGTTTGTGTTTCTTCAGCATGATATATAAGGCAGACAATGTTGACAGACAATGCTAGGAAGATGGACAAAATCCAGATCAAAGGGAATTACTCAAGTCATGGAAAGAATTAACTAAATCCTATAGTCAATAACAGTAGCCAAGCATTACTGAATGCTTACCATTTTCTGAGTATTGTGATACAATTTTAAACATAATCTTACTTAAATATTCACAGAATCGAAGTAAGAAAATTACAACTCAAAGAAATTAAGCAAATTCTTAACAGTGCTTTACTGCAATAGAGATTCATTGAAATTTTTTAAGAAAATGATGTTACTGTGTATATATTGTTAGTCCTCTATTATTGACTCCTAAATGAGTTCACAGAATATTAAAGCCATAATGGGCCTTAGAGACCATCTAGCTCAACAATTTAAATTTACACAATAAGGAGCTGGAGCCTAAGAAGCACGTTAATCTGCTAAGGCCATACAGATGTGGTAGTAGAGTATGATTATAATCAAGGACTTCAGATTTATCCTGTATCTTTTTGCTGTATTTCTTTCATGAACACTCTCTTTCTGTTTTTTTTTGTTTGTTTGTTTGTTGTTGTTGTTGTTTTTTTAATTTAGATCATCTGTTCAAACCAGCTGCAATGACTCTAACTCTGACCCTAATGACATCTCCTTCTTCCCTTTGTTTTTCAAATGTATCATATTTATTGTGCAGTTTAAAACACAAAAGCAGCAGACAGTGCTTTTCCATTACATGGAATTAAAATAGTTGGCATTCTTTCATGCTCATTTACTCATTTCAAACAGAATTACTTTCATCCTATTAGAGCTTTTTGACCAAATGCCTGATAATTACCTCATTAAATTTCACTCTTCTAATAAGCTGCCCTGAGAACTGTCAAGAAGGCATGTTTGAGATGGTATAGGGGAAAGATTGTAGATTTAGGAGGCTGAATAGCAGAGCTTTTGGTCCCGTTCCATTACCTATAGGTCAAGTGATCTGGACCACTTATTTAATACTTTAGTGATTTAGTGGTGGCATTAAATACCAACCTCGCCAAGTTGTTATATGAAACTCCTATCATGATAAATAGGTTTATTTTTGTGTTCGGCACATACTTTAGGAGAAATTTTTTCCTCTTGAAAAAAATTTATTTATTTTAAATTTACACATAATACTTGTACATTTTATGGGGTACAATATGATATTTTAATACATACAACATATTGTTGATGCTGTGCAAGCTACACATGTACTAAAACATCATACTGTACCCCATAAAAATATGCTAATTACACATCAACTCTGACATTGATCATTTCTTTGTGGTGAAAACATTGAAAATCCTTTTCTAGCTACTTTGAAATATACAACGTTTGATTGTTAACTAAAGTCACCCTAATGTGAAATGCAACACTAGAGCTTATTCCTCCCAGGTAACTATAACTTTGTACCCACTAATCAACCTCTCCTTACCCTTCTATATCCTTTACTTTTTTACTGCTGGTAACCATTATTCTACTCTCTACTTTAGATTTTACATATGAATGAGATAATGAGATTTTTTTTTTCTACACCTATTTTATTTCATTAACATAATGTCCCCCAGGATCATCCATGTTGCTGCAAATGGCAACATTTCATTATTTTTATGGCTAAATATATTTCGTTGTGTAAATATACCATATTTTATTTATCCCTTCATTCCTTTAGGGATACTTAGGTTGATTTCATATTTTGGCTACTGTGAATACTGTTGCAATGAACATAGGTGAGCAGGTATCTCTTTGACAAATCAATTTCATTTATTTTTGGCTATATGCCCAGTAATGGGATTGCAAGATCAAATGTTAGTTCCATTTTTAATTTTGGGGAGGAACCTCCATACTATTTTTCATAATGGCTCTATAAATTTACATTTCCACAGATAGTGTACAAGAATTCCCCTTTCTCCACATTCATTTCATTTGTTAATTTTTTTCATTGTACTAGCATTCATTCTAACTGGACTGAGATTATATCTCACAGTGGCTTTAATTTATATTTCCTTAATTATTAGTAATGGTGAACTTTTTTTTTATATACATGTAGGCCGTTTGTATGTCTTCTTTTGTGAAATGTCTACCCATATGTTTTGGCCTTTTTAAAGTCATTGATTTTTTGCTACTGAATTGTTTGAGTTCCTTCTATATTCTGGATATTAATCCTTTCCAGATTTAAAGTTTGCACATATTTTATCACATTATGTAGATAATGTAGATTGTCTCCTCACTGTTTTCCTTTTCTGTGCAGAGGTTTTTAATTTGATACTATTCTATTTGTCTGTTTATTTTGTTGCCTGTGCTTTTGAAGTTTTATCAAAAAAAAATACTTGCCTAGACTAATGTCACAAAATAAATGTTTTCTGTATATTTTCTTCTAAGAATTTCATCATTTAGGATCTTACATTTAAATCTATTTTTTTTAGTTGATTTTTATAAGTACTGGGAAATAAGTATCTAGTTTTATCCTTCTGTGTGTGGATATATAGTTGTCACAACACCATTTATTAATGAGACTGTTGTTTCCCTCATCTGTGTTCTCGTCAAAGAGCAGTTAGCTGTAAATGCATGAATTTAATTCTGGGTCTCTATGCTACTCTTTTTATGCCAGTACCATGCTGTTTTGGTTACTATAGCTTTGTACTATATTTTGAAGTCAGATCATGTGATGCTTACAGATTTGCTCCTTTTTCACAAAACTGCTTTGGCTATTAAAGGGCATTTTTGTTTCATACAAATTTTAGGATTTATGTGTCTGTGAAGGATGTCTTGGGTATTTTGTGAGCGTAGATTGCTTTAGAAAGTATGGATAATTTAGCAACATCAATTCTTCCAATTCATGAACATGGTATCTTTTTCATTTATTTGTGTCCTCCTCAACTTCTTACATCAATATTTTATAGCTTTACATTGTAGAGATCTTTTAATTCCTTGGTTAATTTTTTATATGTGTTTTATCTGTGTTGATATCTACTGTGATGGAATTGCTTTTTTTTTCTATTTTTGTCAGATTGCTCACTATTAGCATACAGAAAAGCTACTAAAATTTATATGTTGATTTTATATCATTCTATTTTACTAAATTTGTTTACTCATTCTAACAGTTTTTTAATGCATCTTTAGGTTTTTCTCTACATAAAATTATGTCATCTACAAAGAGGGACAATTTGATTTCCTTTTTTTCAATTTGGAAGTCCTTTATTTATTTCTCTTGCTTAACAGTCTGGCTGGGCTTTCCATTATTCTGTAATAAATGTGGTGAAAGTAGGCAACATTTTCTTGTTTCAGATTTGACAGAAAAAGCTTTCAACTTTCCTATGTTCTTATATAATATTAGCTGTGGATTTGTCATATATGTCCTTTATTACGCTGAGGTATGTTTCTTCCATACATCATTTGTAGAGAGTTATCATGAATTGGATGCTTGTTATCAAATGCTTTTCTGTGTCTATTAAATAATCATATCATTTTTGTCCTTCATTCTGTAAATGTGATGTATTACACTCATTAATTTGTATTTGTTGAACCATCGTTGCATCCCTGGGATGATCCCACTTTATGAGGGTAGTAATCTTTTTGATGTGCTGTTAGATTTGGTTTTCTGGTATTTTGTTGAGGATTGGGATATTGGCCTATAGTTTTCTTTTTGTGTTGTGTTCTTTTCTGGTTTGGGTATCAAGGCAATGCTAGCCTCTTAGGCTAAATTTGAAATAATTTTTTCCCCTTCAGTTTTTTGGAATAATTTGAAAAGAACTAGTATTAGCTCTTAAGTGTGTGGTAGAATTCAGCAGGGAAGCCATTAGGTCTTGAGCTTTCCTTTGGTTGGAGACTTTTCTATTACTGATTTAATCTTGTCACTCATTATTGGTTTATTCAGGTATTCAATTCTTCATAAAAATCTTAGTAAGTTGGTTGTGTCCAGGAATTTGCCTTCTTCATTGAGGTTTTCCAATTTGTTGATACATAGTTATTCATAGTAGTCTCTAATAACTCTTTCTATTTCCAAGGTATAATTTTTAATGATTCCTTTGTCATTCCTGATTTTATGTTTTTGGGTCTTCTCTCTTTTTTCATTAGTTTGGCAGAAGGCTGGTAAATTTTATCTTTTTAAACAACCAACTTGTTGCTTCATTGATTGTATTAGTCCATTTTCATGCTGCTGATAAAGACATATCCAAGACTGGGCAATGTACAAAGGAAAGAGATTTAGTGGAGAATTCACAGTTCTATGTGGCTGGGGAAGCATCACAATCATAGCAGAAGGCAAGGAGGAGCAAGTCACATATTTTGTGGATAAGACAAAGACAACTTGTGCTGCAAAACTCCCCATTATAGTAACCATCAAATCTTGTGAGATATACTACAACAAGAACACCACAGGAAAGACCTTCCCCGCATAATTCAATTACTCCCTATTGGGTCCCTCCCATAACATGTGGGAATTGAAGATGAGAATTGGGTGGGGACACAAACCATGTCATTTGTACATTTTTAGTCATTTGTACAGCTTTTGCTGTATCCCATAGGTTTTGTTACTTTGTTTTTCCATTTTTATTTATCTCAATTTTAAAAAATTTTCTTATTTATCCACCTATTGGCTACTGCAGAGCATCTTAATTCCATGAATTTTATAGATTCTAAAGTTCCTCCTGTTATTAATTTCTAACTTTAGTCCACTGTGGTCAGAGAGGATACTTAATACAAATTTATTTTTTAAACATTCTTATGATTTGTTTTGTGGCCTAACATATAGATTATTCTGCAAAATGTTCCATGAGCTGTTGAGAGTAATTTACATTCTGAGGTTGCCGGATGGAATGTTCTTCAAATGTCTATTGGTTCCATTGTGTCTAGACTATGGTTTAACACTAATCTTTCTTTGTTGACATTTTTTCTGAATAATCTGTCAATTGCCAAAAAATGGGGTGATAAAATCTCCTAATATTCCTGTATTGTGGTCTGTCTCTATCATTAGATCTATTAATATTTTCTGTATATATTTAAGTGTTCTCATGTTGGGTGCATACATATTTATAATTTTTAAATCCTTTTCCTGTAATGACCCCTTTATTATTAAATAATGGCCTTCTTTGTCTCTTTTTACAGTTTTTGATATAAACTCTATTTCATCTGATGTAAGTATATCTACTCCTGCCTTCTTTTGATTTCTGTTTGTATGGAAGATCTTCCTCCATCTCTTCACATTTAGTCTCAATGTGTTTAACAGATGAAGTAAGATTTTGTAGGCAGCGCATAATTTTTAAAAAATCAGTTTAGCTATTCTGTGTTCTCTAATTGGATAATTTAATCCATTTCTATTCAAGGTTAACTACTGATATGTAAGAATTTACTACAGCCATTTTGTTACTTGTCTTCTAGTGCTTTTGTAAATGCTTTCTTCCTTTCTTTCTCTCTTATTGTATTTCCTTGTGCAAAAGTGTTTTTTCTCAAATGGGTATATTTCAATTCCTCACTTTTTATTTTTAGTGTCTCTCATAGGTGTTTGTTTTGTGGTTACTATCAGGCTTACAAAAAGCATCCTATTGTCATAGCAAATTATATTAAACTGATAACATCCTAACTTTGAATGCAAAGAAAAGTAAACAACAAATAATGCACATTGAACTTCATTCTGTCCTTTTAAATTTTTGAGGTTATACTTTACAGTTTCTTATATTGCTTATTTCATTAAAAAATGTAAATACTTTTTTTTAGTAGTTTTGTAGTCTTTATACTAAAGATACGCTTTACAAACAATGATTACAGTAGTAAAGTATTAAAGTAAGTATATTTTATCTATATACCTTATTTTACCAATGACTTTTATACCTTCAAGTTTTCTTGTTCCATGATAGCATCCTTTTTTTTTCAATTTGAAGAACCTCCTCCCCCTTTTTTTGGCATTACTTGTAGGACAGGTCTGGTAGTAATAAATTCCTTTAGTTTATGTTTACATGGGAACATATTTATTGCTACTTTATTTCTGAAGATAGCTTTCCCAAGAGCTGTAGTAGTGGTTGGCAGTGTTTTCTGTTTCCTTGTATTGCACCTTAACTGTATGTTCCCACTCTCTCCTGGCCTGCAAGATTTCTGCTGAGAAGTCTGTTGCCAGGTGTATTTGAATTATTTTACATGTTATTTGCCTCTTTTCTTTCACATCTTACAGAATCCTCTCTTTGTCTTTGATCTTTGAGAGTCTGATTATAATATATCTTGGGGTAGTCTTCTTTAGGTTGAATCTCCTGGTGGCCTTTGACCTCTCTGTACCAGGATATTTATATCTTTCTTCATGTTTGGAAAGTTTTATCTTATTTTTTATATATTGTCCAATAGATCCAGTGAGCTTTCTTTTTGTTCTTTCTTCTTTATGTATTTTCAAATAGCTTATGTTCAAGTTAATTCTTTCTTCTGTTTGTTTGACTCTACTGCTGATGGTTTCTATTGTATTTTTTATTTTGCTCATTGTCTTTTTCAGCTCCAGTATTCTGTTGTTCTTATTATTAACTCTACTGAATTTCTCTAATGAGTTTCTGGCTATTTCTTTGTGTTTTCTTGAATTTTATTGAGATTCCTTAAAACAGCAACTTTGATTTTATATTCTAGAGATCACATATCTTCATCAATTCAGGATCAGTCTTTGGTACTTTGATGCTTTAGTGACATTATACTTATTTTAATGTTGATTCTTGTGGACATGTGATATTGCCTGAACCTCAAGGGATTGTATATTTATTTCAACCTTCAAAATCTGGCTTTGCTTGTGCCCATTATTCTCTTTGGAACTTCTAGAGGTTTTAAGCAGATTATTGTGTGCCAGAGCCTGTCACCACTGCAGCCATCTAAACCCTAGAGGGTGCTCTGGTGCTCTAAGCACAGGTTTGCCACAAGTTTCACAAGGGCTCTATGATTAGTACTGTTTTCTGGCCCAAAAGGACTTGAGGAAAACTCAAGGGGAGTATCTTGGCTTTGTGGGAAAGCTGGCCAGAAACTTGAGCTCAGAGATTTTCCCAATAGCCCAGACAGGTGCACCCCCAAGCAATACCCTTCACGGGCAGAATGGTCCCTCAGCTGCAGTGAGAGGGGTTGGAGCAGGCAATGGGCCCCTTCAGGACCTCCTGTGATACAGAGGTTGATGACTTGTTTCACTGGCTCTGCCAGGTATGCATCTCACTAAAACTTATGGCAGGGGTGGGATAGTTCACCAACTGCAATGAAAAGGCCTGGCACTGAATGAGGGCCCATTCAGAATCTGCTACGAGGTAGACGTTGGTGTACCCATCTCCTAGGCTCAAATAGGTATGCATCTCCTAACATGTCTCTGCAGCAGTGAGAATGGTGTCCAACTGCAGCAGAAAGGGCCAGAGCCAAGACAGGGCCCCCTTGGGATCTGCTGTGGGATGGCTATCTGTGAGCCTGTCTCTTTGGCTCAGACGGATGCATGTATCTCACCAGCACCTTGAACAGGCAGGAAAGGTTCCTGACTGCAGCATGTAAGGCAGGAGGTGAGCTGGGCCCCTTTGTGATGTATTGTGAAATGGAGATTGGGGAGTCTATCTCCTTGGTTCAGATGGCTGTGTGTCTCTCAGGAGGTCTTGGCACAGGTGAGATAGGTCTCTGACTGCAGCAGGAAAAAATGGAGCTGAGAAAGGGCCCTTTTTGGAACTCCTGTAGGATGGTGGCTGTCGAGGCCTTCTCATTGGATAAAGCAGGTATGAGTTTCCCAGCAGGATCCTGCACAGGCAAAATACTTGAAGGACTATATTGAGAGAAGCTGGAGCCAAATAGGGCCCCCTCACATTATGCTGTGAGACAGAGGCAATGAGCCTGTTTCATTAGCTCTACTGGGTACACATATTCCCTCAGGTCCCTGCATAGGTCGGTTAGCTTCTGTGATAGTTTTCTGACTGCAACAAGAGGTGCCAGAGGTGACATTAGGCTCACTCAGAATCTGCTATGGGATGGGGTCTGTGACACCCATCACCTTGGCTCAGGCAAGTATGTGTCTCCCAGCAGGTCCCTGCACAGGTGAGATAGTTTTCTGACTGCAACAGAAGATGCCAGAGGTGACCCTGGGCTCTCTCAAGATCTGCTATGAGATGAAGGCTGGTAAGTCCCTTATGGAGGCTCAGATTCTGGCTGCGAAATATGGAAAAGTCTCTCTGTAGTCACCTTTTTGAACAGTTCTAAGCTGGAACCTCAACTGTGCTGGGCTGGAAATTGAGCCACAGGACAAGTTTCAGGTCCACTGCAGAGATCAGTGTCAGCAGGAAGATGATCTTTTCCTGCTGAGGCATTGGTGTCAGTGATTCCCTCTGGATCCCTTGGCAAATAGTTTAGGTTGTAGGCTCAAGGCCAAACGATACTGTAGCCAAACCCTTTAGGGAATGGAAGTAATTTGGGGTTTGAACCTGAGAACATAATGAATGAGTCTGCAACCTGGTTACTGTTCTGCAATCTCCAAACAGTCTCCCTGGGTCCTGTGCTTTGCTAGGGTTTCACAGCTTCCTACTTAAATCCCAACACTACTGCAGAGAGACTTACCTGTGGGTGGCTACAGAATTCTTGTTGTTGGGGAATCTGAGCAGGTTGCCTCCTACTGTGCCGTCTTCATGTCACTCTTCTTCTTTGAAATTTTTTATTTATTATAGTCCACTACATTGCTAAAAGTGAAGGTGGTCATACAACCGGATAATAAAATTAAAGGCTTTGGCCAGGTGCAGTGGCTCACGCCTGTAATCCAAGCACTTTGGGAGGCTGAGGTGGGCGGATCATAAGGTCAGGATTTTGAGATCAGCCTGGCCACAATGGTGAAACCCCATCTCTACTAAGAAAAATACAAAAATGAGCTGGGTGTGGTGGCAGACACCTGCAGTCCCAGCTACTTGGAAGACTGAGGCAGGAGAATTCCTTGAACCAGGGAGGCAGAAGTTGCAGTGAACCAAGATAACACCACTGCACTCTAGCCTGGGTGACAGAGTGAGATTCCATCTCAAAAAACAAACTATATCTATATCTATATATCTATATAGATATTATAATATATATAATATATATAACCTTAGTTGCTTGTAATAATTAACATATAGCTCAATGCCAGGTGATGAAAAAGTTTTTAATTTTTTTGATGAGAAAACATCATTTTAAAGCTTGATTTTTCTCATGAAGCTATGACAAGCATTATGTAACTTCAGAGTAGTTAAGAAAAAAAATATCTAAAATACGGGAACACCACAAAAAGATGATAGACCTATCCAAATTTTCCAAGAGTATTGAAAAAATGCAAACTTATATAGCCACTAAAAAAGTAATGTGAAAATCATTTGCTAAATAAAACACATAATTAAAGATTATTTTATTTTCAAGGTGAATGTACTCATAAATAAATTTCTCTTGCTACTGATGAGGACCCTATTCATACATTCTATAAAAAATGATTGTAAATTCATTAAACTAAACAAGATTCTGAAATTGAAATTTTTTTTTAGAAAAAATGGAGACTATTTTTGTATAGTAGAAAAGATAACTGCAAAGGTTATAGTGTATTTGGCTTGTATGATACTAGCCAGTTTTGTATATTAACTTGGGAAATGTATTTATACATTTCTCTTCTGGCTGATGACAAAAATCTGTACAAATGTTTTTTGAACCTCCTTTACCATCTTGCTGGCTCCCTCAGAGAATTAAATACACTTTGAAATGTGTTCAATATATACTTGTATAAAAGCCATCTCTATAAATGTTTTTTAAATTATATTTTGATGGAGTGGGGCTTTTCATTTTATTGTTCTAGGAAAAATCTCTTGACTGCTTCTCTCTAGCTAAGGTCATGTAAGGAAAGAGGGTCCTTGGCACGCTAGCAAAAAAGTGTGGAATAGATTTTTGGAGAGTTGTGGTGTTTAACTGATGATGTCTATTTACTTCACATCACTGAAGACTGGGTCAAAAATATCTACAAAGAAACCAAGTAGCCTCAGAGAAAACCATAGGTCCTAGATTTCAACCTTTCTTTAATTTTTTTTTTTTAATTTTTAGTTTTTCCAGGTAGGACCATATATTTATGGTCAATCTTTCTCTTTTGAGACTCAGTTTCCGTATGGACACAGGGAGGGGAGTATCACACACTGGGGTCTGTCAGGGGGGGAAAAAGGGGAGGGATAGTGGGAGGGTGGGGAGTTGGGGAGGGATAGCATGGGGAGAAATGCCAGATATAGGTGATGGGGAGGAAGGCAGCAAATCACACTGCCATGTGTGTACCTATGCAACAATCTTCCATGTTCTTCACGTGTACCCCCAAACCTAAAATGCAATAAAAAAAAAATCTCTCTGATCTCATGGATTGAATCAACCAGGCTAAAGAATGCTGGCGGAAAATAAATCAAGGTCATCCAAGGGATATGCACTTGGAATAGTCTGGGCAGGTGAATCGGGCTCACTTCCAGAGCTGCATGATTGTGGAGAAAGAAAGTATGTTAAAAAAAAAAAAAAAAAGTGTGAAAAAGGATGAAAATCTCTGTTTCCCATTACTTTGGTCTTGAGGGACTGATATGGAAATAATCATTCAGCATGTAAGGCCAAGTAAAAAACAATGATTTTGGAAACAACAGGGAGGGCACCTCTGGATATTTTCCAACTGAGAGTTGCCACAGACTGTGGAGGGGATATGCACCAGTATGAGATGCTCAGGGACAATCAGTTAGACCATACTGTCCATATGGCCACCACTACTAACTGTCCATATGGCCACCAAGCATAACACTTTGAAGAAGACTTTTCTATTTTCGCCCTGCCTTGCATAAGCTGAGTAAGTCCTGCCTGACTAGTAGAGAAGCTATTGAAGTCGTGGACAATCAGAACGTCCTCCCTATGTGGGCGGCGGGGGCGGTTCTCCTTACAACAATGACATACATGTCAGTGAAGGAAGAAATGGCACCAGGAAGAAAAAAAGGCTATACTAGAATACATCAAATCCATTAAGTCTGGGTTCTGAGATATTCCCACGCAGACTGGCACTTCTGGACTGAATAAATGGTAGGGTTCGTAAACTATATATTTCAGGGGAGAAAGCCATGCAAAAGAGATAGTATATTTTCTACTAACTAGAAAGGCTGAACTGAAGGGTGGATTACAAAAAAGAGAGTTGAACTTTATGTATTAATAAACTGAAGTTTTAATATGGTCTCATTCTAGTTGTTATGAGTAGAACTGTGACCCCCAAGTTAGTATGTTGAACTCCTAAATTGCAGTGCCTCAAAATATGACTTGATTTGGAGAGAAGGCCTTTCTGAAGATAATCACGTTAAAATGAGAATATGTGAGTGACTCTAATCCAAAATAATTGATGTCCTTATAAAAAAAAGGGAACTTTTTAAAACAGACATGTGTATAGGGAGAATGACATGTGAATATGAAGGCAGGCATAACAAGCTAAGGAGAAAGGTCTGGAAAAGAGCCTTTCCTCACAGGCTTCAGAAAGAGCCAACTATACCAGCATCTTGGTTTGAGACTTCTACCAACAGAACCACAACACAAATTTCTGTTGTTTTAAGGCACTCAATGTTTACTGTTTTGTTATGGCGTCCCTAACAAATCAATGTATGAGTTTTTGTTTGGACAAGTTAATTATGTAGACTTACAAGAACACATAAATGCACAAATACTATATAAAATCTAATGTATTTGTATTATTATCAAAAGTACTTCTATTTGCAAATGTTTAGTTTACCCTTAAAAGAGGAGACAGCTCACACCAATGATGCAGTCAATGATCAAAAGCATTTTAGAAACTAATTTTAGTTGTATTGTTGGCATCTGTCTAATACTCTCATTTTCTGCTTCCCTGGTTATAGATCAAGACTTGGACTGCAAGCACAAGACTGGACATATGCCCAAGACTGACTGACATGTTATCTCCTGCACCTAGCACTGTGATTCACCTGGTCGTGAAATGTCTTCAACACAAATGCTTTTGTTGCCTTCCAAGAAACTTCTCCCCTACAAATTTTAATAATTTATTTCAAATTGCTTTTCTGTAACTTCAACTGAAATGTGAAAGTCTTGTTCAATACCTTCTTTTCTTAAAAAATTTTTTTTCTAAGTAATACTCCCCAAAATTAAATGTAGATTCTAAATCTTAATATTTTTTTAGAATTAGATTATTTGACATTACAAAATTGGAAATCTGGATCACCCTTCCATGACCACAAAGTTATAAATAGAAATAGAATTAGAAAACAACCCTTGTAAATTGATTTTTTAAAAAAACATATATATTATCTCTTAGAGTTAAAGAGAGCAAGAAAACTCACATATTCTAATTCTCAATCTAATAACGAATCCTCTTGATAACAAATATTAAATTAATATGTCATGTTTACTATAACACATTGCCTTCCATCCTCATGGGAAAAATAAGTGATATCTAATTCTAAGTATTCCAAATGAAGAAAATAGTAATGCTGTTTTGCGCTAGACATGTGGTGTGTCTATAAAGTAATGGATCTAGTTTTCTATGGAGTTTACAAATAGGTTTTACAAAGTTCAAAATTAAAGATGCTCCATAGTCTTGATTAGATGGCTGGCCACCAAATTTGTCATATAGAAATAGTTAACATCAATAATAATATCTATGTAATATTATTTTGACAGCTTAGATATATTGACATATTATATCTCAGACTTGTGCTTTTGGATATATAAAAATATATTTCAGTTGGCATGAGATTTCTTTTTAATATTCAGAACCTTTTTCTTGCACTGAGTAGAACAATGTGGGGTGTGAGTGGCACAAGATAATCACTGTTGAACAATCGTTCTTTTAGTTGAAACCTAGAATATCTATTCCTAAGTAGGAAAATAATATCTAAGGCTGAAGTGTCAAACCAGACAATGACGAAAAATCAAAGTTAGTTCACAGAAATTATGTAAACTAACAATTCTATTATTGTATACCAAGCACTGAGGGAAAATGTTATTGCTGTAAGCATATTACAATGTCTGTTTGTTCCAGAAAGGGCCAGTTGTCCCTAATACCTATTATTTACTTCCTTTACTGTAATAGAACCTCTATCCTCAACACATGGCCACCCAGAATGAGGGTTTTATTTCTAAGTTCTAATTAATGGGGAGTTCATCAAAAGCATGGTACAATATTCAGACTTGCCTTTAAAGGAATGGCATCTCTATGTTGGCTGAAACGCTGATCTTTTAATGTGCCACCTAACAATAAATATCGTAAGATGGTGGGAAAAAAATTTAAAAAAACTGAACCTGTGACCATTTCAGAAAGTAGGGCTACATACTACCTTGAAATTTTATGTGAGGAAGAAATAACTTGCTATCATATTAAGAATTCAGAATTGGGGGTTTCTGTTAAGTATCTGTAGTTCATACGAACTAGTATAATCCAGTATGTCTCTATGGAATTACAGGCCTTTTCTACAGTAAAGTGCATATCCATGTGAATTTTGTTTAAATTTTTGGATATTTCTCTCCTTGCTGAAGTTCATTCATGTGCATTTAAATCTAAGGTTAGAAATCATTGGTTTAATGAATCTGTAAATTGCTTTGGGTACTATGGGCATTTTAACAATATTAATTATTTTAATTCATAAACAGGATAATTTTGCATTTACTTGTATCTTCTTCACTTTCTTTTGTCAGTATTTTATAGTTTTAGTGTATAAATCTTCAGCTCCTTGGTTAAATTTTCTATTTTTTTATGCTATTGTAAATAGAATTTTTTAAAAATTCTTTTTCAGATAGTTTGTTGTTAGTGTATAGAAATGCTATTGATTTCTGTACATTGATTTTGTAACCTGCAACTTTTCTTAATTTATCAGTTCTAACAGTTTTTTGGTGGAATCTTGAAAACTTTCTATGGATAAGATCATATCCTCAGAAAACAGACACAATTTTCCTCTTCCCTTCATGAATGTATTACTTTTATTTCTTTTTCTTGCCTAATTCTGGCTAGAGCATTTAGCATTATGTCAAATAAAATTGCAGAAAGTCTTAACATGTCCATGCAAACTAAGCTATCTACAGAGTCAATGCAATTCTTATTAAAAATCCGATGTGATTTTTCACAGAAATAAAGAAAAAAAATCTTAAAATTTGTATGGAACAAAAAATAAAAATAAAAAAAAAACAAACCATGAATAGACAAAGCATTTTTGAGCAAAAAAGAGCAAAGCTGTGAGCATCACACTTTTTTTCAAAATATAAAGCTATTTTAAGACATTATAATATATTATAATCAAAACATATGGTGCTGCCATAAAAGTAGACACATCAACAAATAAAGGAGGATAGAAAGCCTGGAAATAAACCTAAGTATTTATAGTCAAGTGATTTTTGACAAAGATGCCAAGAAGACACAATGGGGAAAGGGACAGTCTTTTCAATAAATTATGTTGAAAATATATTTCTTTCCACATGCAGAAAAATGAAATCAGGCCCTCCTATGACACATATCCAAAAATAAACTTCAAATGTATTTTAAATTTGAACTAGTAATCTCACATCTGGGTATCTACCCAGAGGAAAAGAAGCCATTATATGAAAAAGATACTTGCATACATGTTTATAGTAGCACAATTCACGACTGCAAAATCAAGGAAACAACCCAAATGCCCATCAATCAATAAGTGAATAAAGAAACTGTAGTATATTTATAACATGGAAAACTACTCGGTCATAAAAACGAATGAATTAATGGTATTTATGGTGACCTGGATGAGATTGGAGACTATTCTTCTAAGTGAAGTAACTCAGGAATGCAAAAACAAACATCATATGTTTTCACGATATGTTGGAGGTAAGCTATGAGAAACGCAAAGGCATAAGAATGATACAATGAACTCTGTGGACTTGGAGGGAAATAGTTGGAGCAGGGGGAGGGATAAAAGACTATAAATATGGTGCCATGTATGCTGCTCAGGTGATGGGTGCACCAAAATCTCACAAATCACCACAAAAGAACTTATTCATGTAACCAAATACCACCTGTACTCCAATAACATTGGAAAAAAATTTAAATATGCTTAAACATAAGATCTGAAATTATAAAGCTACCAGAAGCAAACTTAGAGAAAATCTCTGTAACATTGGTTTTGGCACTGATTTCATAGATACAACATCAAAAATACAGGCAACTGAAGCAAAAATAGACAAATGTGATTGTATCAAACTAAAATGTTTCTGCATAGCAAAGTAAACCACAGAGTAGAGAGACAATCTATGGATTGGAAGAAAATATTTGCAAACCACATATCTAATAAGGAGCTAATATCCAAAATGTATATCTCAAATACTCAATAGAAAAAAAAAAAACTAATAATGGCCAAAGGATCTGAATAGACATTTATCAAAAAGGACATATGAATGGCCAACAGATACATGAAAAATGCTCAATGTCTCTAATTAGGTAAATGCAAATTAGAACCACAGCGAGACATCACCTCACACCTGCTAGAATGGCTACTGAAAAAAGATGTATGGTAACTGTTGATGAGGATGTGGAAAAAAAGGAACTCTTGTACACTGTTGGTGGAAATGTAAATTAGTACAATCATTTTGGAGAATACATGTAGGTTCCACAAAAAACTAAAAATATAACTCCATATGATCCAGCAATCCCATGTCTGGGTATGTTTCCAAGGAGATTGAAATCAGTATGTTAAAAAGATATTTGCACGTCCATTTTCATTTCAGCAGTATTTAAAATAGCCAAGATATGAGAGTAACGTAAGTGTCCATCAACAGTTGAAAAGGTAAAAAAGATGTGGTATACACACGATGGAACATAATAAACCTTAAAAGAGAATAAAATCCTGTCATTTGTAACACGTATAGAAATGGAGGAAATTATGTTAAGAGAAATAAGGCAGGCACAGAAAGATAAAGACTTACAATCTCGCATCTATGTAGAATCTAAAAAAGCTGATATAAAAACAGACTGGGGAGAGGTTGAGGGAGGCCAAGGGATAGGGAAAGTGGGAGATGCTGATAAAAGGATACAACGTTGTAGTTAGACTGGAGGGATAAGTTTTAGTGATCTATGGTATGGCACAGTGACTGCAGTTAGTCATTATGTATTATAAATTTTAAATTGTTAAAGAACTAGATTTCTAACATTCTCACCAGAAATAAATGATGATGTTAGTGAGGTGATAGATAAGTTAATTAGCTTTATTAAATCTTTCTACAACATATACATAGATCAAAACATCACACTGTACTTCATAAATGTACACAGCTATTTTTTTCAATCAAAAAGAAAGCAAAGAAAAGGAAGGGAAGGGGAAGCAGGGAGGGATGGAGGGAGGGGAGGAGAAGGGAAGGGAAGGATGGAGGGAAGTGAATGGATAAATAGAAGGATGGAGAGAGGGGAAGGGAAAGGGAAAGAGAAAGGGAAAGGGAGGGAAAGGGAGAGAGAGGGAAAGGGAGGGGAGGGGAGGGAGGAGAAGGGAAGGGAAGAGAAGGAAAGAGGAAAAGAAAAAAATCACTGGTATAATGGATGACTTTCCATTAACAAAATGTTACTTAAAAATAATGTTAATCTTGACTACCCTTAGTTTTCAAGCCTTGATAGTTGGTACTGCGAAAAAAAAGTCATTAAAAAACACCATATATGTACATTTTTTTAATAGCACATTAAAAATCAGGATATACATGTTAAAATATATATTTGTCTAAAAGAGCATATACATATATAAAAAAATATTTGTTTTGTATAAAACAAATTATTTTCAAATAAACCAAGTTGCTTGGTTATTGATAAGGCCTAGAGATAGTCTGTGGGGGAGCTTTAGTGTTTCTGGGTTTTGGGGTTCAGGGGAGCCCTCAGCTCCCCTGAGAGGACATTTCTCCAGGTTCTTGGTCTATTACTCTCTCAAGAATGGGAGAGGAGATCACGGTGCAGTGTGCTCATAAAGTAAAATAACGGACTCAAAAAGTTTTGCAGAAAAGTGATTTATTTAGGTAGAGAAAGAGAAAAAAGGAGAAGAGAGAAAGAAACAGCTAACTCTTACACTGAGTGAGAGAAAGAAAAGCTGCTCTCACACTGAGAGAGAGAATCCAGAAAGATGGAAATCAGGAGAGGAAAGCAGCTTCCACACTGAGTGCAAAGGAATTGAGAGAGACATGGATTTTCGGAGGGGGAAGACAGGCTTCCACGAAAGTATGTGGAAGGGGGACTCCAGAGGGAAAATCCAATCCGATAAAGAAGACAGGGACTTTTAACCTGGGAGGAATTCCCACCCTCTCCATGTCCCTTGACCAATGAAAGAAGTTCCTTAGAACTTCCGCTGGAGTGATTGACTTTTGATCCTTTCCCCATGCCAGCAAAAATTTAAACAAAGACAGTTAAATCTCCCGGATGGAGAGAGATGGGAGGGAGGCTTGGCGCTGGGTTCTTGCCCTTAAAACTACGCCCCCTGGTGGGCCCAGAAAGAGAACACATTCCCTCATTAGCACCTGCCCCTAAAAAATAATCTACATAAAAACCCCAGGTGAAATATTGTTTTTTAAAATAGTACTATTTTATAAACACGTTAACATTTCTAAAATTTTACATAAAACCAAAAAAGAGGCATTTTTAGAAGGTATCCTTGCTGTTTTTATTTGTATTATATAATCTAAATAAAAAGAGTATGCCTTCTAGGCACATGCAGATTTAAAACTGCCTTGACCAACCCTTCCACCATATTACTGCTCCAAAAATCAAGCTATAAAGACATTTTGAGGTATCACTAGGAAATAGCTACTAAAAGTTATCAAAGCAAAGGCAGCTTGGTTGAGAAAAATATGAGTGCTTGGCATGACAGTTTACACAAATAAGAATTTGCATTCCATTTATTATCTTTCCATTTTGTTTTCCATCTTCAGAATATAGAGGAAGTAACAGTCTTCTGAGGGTAGTAGGGCAGAAAAGTGAATTAAAGCCTCCCCCATGATTCAGTCAGACAACTCAGGCTGGGTGAACAGAGCCTGTGGTCAAGTCAGAAAACAGGTGACTGCTTCAAAGATAAGTGGCTCTAGTCTTTTGATGTTCAGTTTCCCACTCTAAAACTGAATTTCCCACTCTAAAATTCTGTAATTCCTTATAAAACCAAAAGAACTAGCTAAGACACAGAGCGAGATGATAAATAAAATGTAAAAATTGATAAGAATAACATAAGCCTTTAAAATATTTACCATTACATCTAAAAAGTGACCTATGGTGAAGATTAATTTATATCAGATATAGATTGTATATCTTATAAAATACACATACACTAAAATAAGAAATATAATATAGTACATTATGTAATATATAATACCCAAAGAAGTTGCAATGTACCTACAACTATAAATACAAATATAAACGTAACAATTAGGCTTTAGTTGAGAACTATGCCCAAAGAGCTTATGTAGATCCTGCCTTGGGCATGAATTGTAAATAATTTCCAAAATTATAATCTGATGAGCTGATGATCTTATGGCAGTATCACTAACTTGAAAGAAATTATTACACACACACACACACATATGAGCATATATTTATATATACACGCATGCATACACATAGGTATATAAGACTATATGTTTTATATAGTAATGTGTACAAAATAAAGAAAATGCCATACTATAACTATATAAAATTGGCCCATTAATCAAGCCTAGAAACATTCAGATGCTAAAGTGAATTACTGAATTACAAGTATTGTTTCCCTGAATAATTATAATAAATAAATTATACAATTCCAACAATAATCTTAAATAGCTATTACCAGGGGCATCCTTTCAGTCAGACAAAGAGACAGCATAGTCACCACAAAATACACGCTTGTGTACTCTATTTCAACAAACCGTAACAACCTGGAGTGATAATGATGAAGTCCCTGTGAAATACCCTAGCTTGGCTATAATGAATACATTTTAAACAATCCCGCTAACTCCATTTTGCCCACCCTGAGCTATGTTGCCCACCCTGAGCTATGTAGGGCATTGCATTCCGAGAGCTTGTGGTCTGAGACACCTGGCATCTTTGTAACCAATTTTCTGAGAAACAGGTCCCACTGGCCCACACATCCTGTACCTGCAACTGTGCAACTGCTTACCCCACATCCTGAGTAAAAAACAACTTTAAATAGAAACTTTTGTTAGGCACCCCCAATTCCCCTAACCTGCTCCTTCTGCTTCTGTAATAATCTGATTAGCATCCCATGACCCTGAACTGGTATAAAAATGTTGACCACCCTTTGTTCTGGGCCGAGAGGTTTGAGCTCTAGCTGACTCTCGGACAGCAGCCATTAAAAGTGGACTCTCAACAAACTCAGAGCATGGTGCTTCTGTTTTAAACTCGCTCGGGTATAACACCTGCAGTACTGTTCAGCATGTCGGGTATTGTAGAGAAAATACAGGGCAAAAACTTGAGAGGGTTGTTTTATCAGGCTGAGAAAGAGTTATGATCTTAACAGCTCACAACATATTTCCTCTTAAGGTATTAATTATACTTGTGTTTAGGAAATCATTTTCAAAAGTCACTTGACATCGAAGGCACGAGTAGACAGTAAATGACAAGGTGTCAAAAAAGACAGTTAAACTGCATACATTAGAACTGAACAGAAAGATAGGATTCAAGAAAAATTAAAAAGAAAAAGAGCAGGGAAAACCAAGGACATTGATGTAATGGCCAAAGACTTTTTAGGAGAAGCATATGTACTGTATCATTTGACCTACACATACTTTAAGTTACTTATGCTGCCTTTGTGGAATCTGAGATCACATTCTCATACTTATAACTACCTTCCTCATTGTCCATCAATTTAGCTTGTCAGATTACCTCTTGGAATGAGTTGTTTTCCATAAATTTCCTGAGGGCATTTTACAAATAGATCCTTGGCAGTTTGGCTACATCGGCTGTGTGGAAAGGTCAATTACTCAGAATTCCCCAACAGGAAGCAACAAGAAGCCACAAATTGGGCTCCCAGCTTGTCAAGTTCCAGTTCAAATCATTGCCCACCTTAATTTTCAGAGATTAATCTCAGGAAGAAGAAGTTGTCTTTTCTGTGTTGATCATGACTTGCTTTGAGGCAACAGTGGGGGAGATAGGGACTCAAATTAAGAATTTTTATGAAATAATTACAATGCAACAATATATGTCCAATTTCTTCCTTGGAATACAGGGCAGGGGACGAAATTATGCACATCCAGCAATAACCTTAAATAGCTATATAAATATATGCTTTTATACATGTATGTGTGTGTGTGTGTCATAATCTCCTTCAAGTTAGTGATTCTGCCATGAGATCACCAGAACATCAGATTACAATTTTAGAAATTATTTACAATTCATGCCCAAAGCAGGGAGAGGGATAGATAAAAAGGTAAGTAGGGTTGTCTGTAGACATGAATGGTATCAAAACCAAGGGGGTAGACAGAGATGAGAGTCAATTGGGTGAAGTATCAGGCAAGGTTCCTAAAGCAGAGAAGGACTCTCAATAAGCTATTCAAGAAAAAGTCTAAACCTGAAACAAAATTTAAGGGTAGAAATTGGAAATTCTGAGGGGGAAAAAAGGTACAACAAAGTGATAGGACAGTCTAGTGGTGATAGCTCAATTCTGGGTAGAGCTTAAAGAGACTTGGGGATGACCGTTTTTCAAAGACCACATAGTGACGTTGGTAATATAAGAGCAATATCACAAGAGTTAAACCTGCTGCACAGCCCTGACCATAAACTAACTACATCATTCATTATTCACAAAAGAGACATCTAATATTTGGGAAGTACAAGTTTTGTTGGAATTGAGATACAAGATAATCATCTCCTTGAGTGTACCTTTCTTAGAAACTTTCAAAGTTTATTTTGACGATATCTAAATGTTTGCCACTAGCCACCACATATGAGACTGAGCAGGTGGAAGGATAGACATATAATCACACTAAATTATCTACTCCAATTATTGTTAAGATACTCAATATCATTTATTTAACAATGAAGGATAACATAAGTCTCTGAAAATGTTTGTATCTCGATTGAAAGGATTTATAGAGTTAACATATTTAAGAATATGATTCATCTCTGCATCAGAAAACATTTTGATAACTTATTTGAATAAGTTAGACTGAAAATTATTGTATATTTAAAGAAAAATGACAAGGATTATCTCTCTCAAGTATGTGTAATATAATATTTGCTATTTACTTTTGACCTTGAATTTAAAAAAAAATCATCAATTTTATAATTTGGTGAGTAACCAAATTTGTTTTTTAAATCTACATAGAATCACAATAAGGAAACATAAGTTGATTTTATGTTACAGTTATTTGAGCTATCTGTTTTGCTAGACTGCAAAATTTATGAGAGTAGGGACTACAGCAGTCTTTTTATTTATTTAGCAGAGCATTGCAAAGTATAGGTTAAAACATGTTCAATGAGTCAGTAGCTCTCCTTATAGCAGATGCATGGAGAAAAAAAAAATCTTCAATAATTACAATTATTTTTTAAACCACAAATTTGGTTAAATACATTTCCCTGAAATTAGACCATTAGCATCTTGCATTTATATTCAAAATATTAAGTATTGAAGATGTATCAGACAGATGCATAATCAAAAGGTTAATTTTTTCATCATTCAGTTAACAAATATATATATGGTGTTTTCTATGTGTCATCCTTTTGTCTAGGCTTTGTGGATAAAACTATAAATACAAGATTCTGAATTCCTAAAATTTGTATTTTAAAAAGGAAGATATAATAATCAAATAAATATAAAATACAACTTTAGGTAGTATGATTAGTACTACAAGAAAAATTAGAACAAAAGAAGGAGCCAGAGAGAAATAACCATATGAATTGAGAGGGGATTGTCAGATAGATATTCTCACTAATGTACATTTGAATAGAGGACTGAATGAGGAAAAGGAGTAAGCCAAGCAGGTATCTGGGACACAATCATTACAGACAGAGAGAACAGAAAGAGCCTGTCCTCAGACATCTTCTCATCCAGTTTCCAAATAATGGAGACAATAAACACAAATGCAGTCTAAAGAGAGATCAAAGAATAAGTTTATTAACAGCTAAGAAAATCTTCAATTATCCCTAAATTTAGGATTTCTGAAATGACGAATTAGAGAGTATGGACTTAAATTGGTAGTAAAAGGACCATCTTACTCTCTCCTTGAATCTAAACCTTGAAGCATACTGATGGGCACCACGGTTTGGTATCACAAGTTTCATCTACTTTGCCAGGCACCTGCTTGTGCACCAAACTGCCTGAAAAGTGGACAGCTCAAGAATGGCAAGTGAAATTCTGAGGGGGGAATAACAGGTTACATTCTGGCAGGTCAGGGAATTGATCTGTCTTTTTCTGATGATGTATTAACTGCATTGACACAATGCATATTTGAAAAGATTAGATAATATGTGCACCCACTGGAGAGCAAATATAATATAGTTCAAACAAGAGACTATGTCTTACACAAGCAGTGACTTTCTGAACACTGCACACCCACCTGTAGGGGAAACAAAGCCTATTGACAAGTTCTCTCAGTCCAATTATTTGTTTTTATTGCTAAAAGGAAAAGTAAGGGGAAAGGTAGGATAGATAGCAATACATTATAGAAATTTCCTTAAGTATTTCTTCAGACAAGCTAAAGTGAGAAAATTAGAGAAAAGTTTTCCTTCGACATTCCTCAAATATTGTTATTTTATCCCAATAGACAATAACAACATCTATGGTCAGCCAGGAGTGAGTGTGTGTGTGTGTGTGTGTGTGTGTGTGTGCTCGTGTGCGTGTGTGTACACATACATGGGCAAAAAGACCAACAAAAATCCTGGTTGTTCCGAAGTCCCCTTTATCATGTTATTCCCTAATATCTGCTACCAGTAAGCCTTTGTGTTATCCTAGGATGAGGCATGGGTGATCCAGTGTTTATAATAAGATGAGTCTAAAATGAACAATAAAGGGATATTAGTTTTATTTTATTTCAGTTTCATTTTTTGTCTTAAATTTTCCTTGCCATGTAGTCCAGTGTGTCTGGCCAGGGGATACAGGACAATCAACACTATGAGGCAGAATAAAACAATTCTTTCATTCACTTCTTTTGTTCATGCCTGTAATTCCAGCACATTAGGAGGCTAAAGCAGGAGGACTGCTTAAAGCCAGGAGCTAAAGACTAGCCTGCGCAGCAAAGTGAGAACCTCCCACCCCTGACCAAAGTCCATTAAAAAAAAAAAAAGAGTATTTAAAATAATACAATTTTACAATATAAAAAGTACATAAGGAAAAAAATCAAACCTCTCCTCTCAATGAAAACATGTAAGTGTGAAAAAATTAAATTACTGACTCTTCATAGTTTAAAGAAATTCAAATCAGAAGATTTTAACCATTTAATATCTTAATATGTTCAGTCTCCACCCAAAGAATTTCTCTTAAATAACATCTGAGTTTCTCTCCACTACTCTGACTCCTTCAGCATCTTTAGAAGGATATCACACAATTATCTCTTCAACTACACATGCTTTTTCTCTGCTAGAAAAATGCAAAAAGTAATTACAGTACTTTCAAAAATTATGCTAAACAGGATTTTGTTTTCAGAAACTAGGACTTAAAAGAGTTTAGATCGTCATTTTTAAAAGTCCATAGCAAAGACATCTGGATGGTTTGTTGGAAAAATGGAAATTAGAGAAAAAAAAGCCTGTAAAGAATCTATAATGCACTTATATTCTTTCAAAACTTAAAAATTTGCAAATATGTCACATCTAGACACCAAGTCTTACTGAGGCTGCCTTCCTCCCCAGGATGTCTTTCTCCCATCAATATTTCATTTTTTTGGTCTAATCCAAAAAGAGTCTTATTTAAATAGAATGTGGTTGCTGTTGTAATAATTGCCCTCTGAAAGACTCAAGTTTTCTCATTTGTTCTGCATTTTTAAAAGAATCAGAATCAATACACCCACAAAATGGCTGCTATCATTCTTTTTCCCAATACTTTCTGCAACCACCTCCCTCCAATACACCAACGTGCTGGAGATCAGGTGGGAGGGTGTCCTAGTGGTTCTTCCTGATGGGGAAACTAGAATCAAGAAAATAAAAACAAAGTGAAAACATTTTAATAGGCCAAGCATATGCCTACTAACCCCAAAGCACACAGTGTTCATGGTAAAAGTGGATTGAAGAATGTGGTTTAGACAGACATCAAATAGGATCCTTATATATTCACCCATGTTTTCAGTCTGGAACACTCACCTATGGAAGGAGCTGACTTTGCCAGGTACAAATAATTGAGATCTTCCATATTGACCAGTTACTTACAGGAAAAGGAGAGCAGAGGACAAAGAGAGAAACTAACAGAAAACCCACACAGAGATAAGAAAAGAGAAAGGAAACAAAGGGAAACACAGAACAGATGAAGGGATAGAGACAGGTAAAAAGCGAGTGAGACAAAACAGAGAGATGAGGGCTGGGGTAATTGAGGATATTTGGCCTGCCTTTAGAAAGCAATTGTAGGACTTTGACCCAAGTGTTCACAAGCCGGGACATGGAAGCAGAAAACAGAGAGACTCCTTCCATTGATCTTCTTACTCATCTATGAGGTGATCAGAGCAAGGAAAAGGGTAAAGTATATTTTCAGTGTTGCTCACTATACATCTGAGTTTCACAAATTATGTTAACTTACTTGTTATCTTACAAGCAGGGGCAATAAAGAGATTCCTAGAAGATGGAAAGTGCCTTTTAGCATTATGGCACAAGAAACACGATCTGAGAAGCACTCTCCTCTAAGAGACCAAATGGGAATGTAGGGAAACGAAAACGATTTTGTCTACCATACACGCTACTTTGCAGATTTTAAGATGAATTTCTAGGGCAGATTGTATAATAGTATCTGCAGCTATGAATAGAAAAGTGGCTAATAAATACAAATGTTGGAGAACTTTATGCAGAGGAGGTAACAATTGTAAGAAGTTATAAAAATTAAGTAGGATTTTCATCAGGTTGTCAAATTGAAAAGGCCATTCCAGGTAATAAGAGCAAAACCCTAGAGATATAAAGTATATGGCTTGTTTAGCAAATAGTAAGATTCAGTCAGAAAATGATTGGTCATGCTATTGGAATTGATAGAAAAGGAGAAACGGAGAGGTGGTGTATGAATGTGAGAGTGCCGAGGTATGTGAAGAAGGCTACTTGTTATTATGCCATGTTTATCTTAAATGTCATGCTGAGAATTTATATCATAATCTCTCAATCTTTGCCAATGGAAAACCAATAAAGGAATGTTGAGTAGAAAAGTGACAGAATATGATGCATGATTTAAGAAAAGTATCTCTGGTGGCCGTTTCAAGTGTGAGGAAGAGAAGATAAAGTTCATGTGATCTCAAGGTCTTTTTGGCCCAGGCAATCTCATTCACATCACTGGTACAACGGTCCTCATGAGGGACGAGGTTTTATGATATCTGCAGAAGAGTGACAACTTTGGGCCATTGTAGCTTTTGGTAATGATCTGAATGAGTCTTTGACAAATCTAGCTATGATACCAACAAAGGTCAATCCTTTATGTAACAGGCCAAAGACAATAAGAAAGATCTAGATGCAGAGAGTTCTAGTGAATAATATTCCCAGTTGGCAAACTTAACCATCCTGTTCGTTGGGCCCAGTGACCGGCTGCAAAATAATTCTCAACCTCGGATGGCATCACTGACTTGAAAGTACTCGGTGACTTATGGGAGTGTGTTTGATTACTGCAATCATCAAGCAGTGTTGCTAAATTTTACTTAACAGGGTTCAGGAATGCTAACCTTCCTGAGACATGTAGGTCAGCTCCTTAGCAATAACTACCATCATAACAATCTGATTCAAAATGCCAATAGTGCTCCTATGAGAAAAATTGTTACATCAATATTTTCCAAGGTGTTCTGGGGAACATTTTAGTCCCAATGACTTCTGTGAAAAGCAAACAAGTACCCAGAAATAAACCCACACATATACATTACCTTTCTCAACTAATTTTTGAAAAAGGTACCAGGAATACACAATAAGGAAAGTATAGCCTATTCAATAAATCATACTGTGAAAACTACATGTCCACATGAAAAAGAATAAAACTGGACCCTTATAATACATCTTACACAAGATCAACTCATATTGAAGTAAAAACTTATAGGTAAGACCTGAAATAATAAAATTTCTAAAAGAAAACATGAGGCAAACCTCCTTAACATGAGTCTTGGCAATGCTTTTGTGAATTTTACATAAAATGTACAGGTGATAAACATAAAAATTAATAAGTGAAATTACAGTAAACTGAAAGTCTTTGCACAGCAAAGGAAACAATCAACAAAATAAAAAGGCAACCGAAAGAATGGGAGAAAAATTGCAAACCATATATGTGATTAAGAAGCCAATATTCAAAATATGTAATGAACACATACAACTCAATAGCAATAATAATAATAAACTCAATTTTAAAATAGGCAAAGGACCTAAAAAGACTTTTTCAAAGACCACCTACAAATGACCAACAGTTATATATAAAAATGTTTAACATCACTAATCATCAGCACATAAAAACTGCAAAGAGCTGTTACTTCACACTTGTTAATATGGCTATTATTTTTATTTAAATAAAGATAAGTGTTGGTGAATGTGGAGACAGGGGAATTCTTTAACACTGTTGGTGAAAATGTAAATTGTTTAGAGCCATTATGGAAAACAGTATGGAGTTTCTTCAAAAAATTAAAAAGAGAACTATCATATGATTTAGCAATCTCAATTTTGGGCATATAGCCACGTGAATAAAGTAATTGTATGAGAGAGATATTTGCACTCTCATATTGATAGCAGCATTATTCACAATAGGCAAAATATGGAAATAATCTAAGCGTCCATCTACAATTAAATGGGTAAAGTATGGTATATATTAGTCAACAGAATATTATTCAGCTTTAAAAAAGGAAATCCTATCTTTGGTGACAAGATGACGAACCTGTAGGACACCATGTTAAGTAAAATAAGCCAGACACGGAAAGAAAAAAAAATTCCATGATCTCACTTATATGTGGAATTTAAAAAGAAGTCAAACTTATAGTAATGGAGAGTAGTTTGGTGGTTATTAGTGGCTGGGAGGTGAAGAAAAAGGGGACATATTAGTTAAACGACACAAAGATTCATTTACAGATAAATCAGTTTCATAGACCTAATGTACAGCATAATGACGATAGCTAATAATAATGTATTGTATATCTGAAATATGCTGAGAGTAGATCTAGGTATTCTCACCACATAGACACAAATGGTAGCTATGTGAGATAATGGATATGTTAATTATCTGTATTGTGGTAATTATTTCACAATGTTTATGCATATGCAAACATAAGTTTATCCACCTTAAATGCATGCAATTTTCATTTGTCAATCATTCTTCAAAAAAGCTCAGGGGAAACAAAGAATCTGTTCTGCAATAAATAAGTTTGCCAATTCTGAATACTGTCCTTCCTCCTAAGAGAAATCCATACATTTGCATAAAGAATTAAACACTTCTGTTATGCTTTAAGTAATTTGATTTTTAAAAACATATGCGTTTATAACATCCTATGGACCACTTTCATATATGTACACTTCAAATGTCAAGGAAAACTGCTGGTTCTCAACTCTGCTTTTAATTAGACTCAACTAGGGATCTTAAAAAAAAATCCTGGTGTAAGAGTCCCACCTCCAGAGATTCTGGTGATACCTATGCATCAACATTAGTTTAAACTCCCTAGGTGATTTTAATATGCAGCCATATTTGAAACAACCACTGTTTCAAATCATCGCTGACTTAGTCAAGAGACACTCATTTCTCATGACAGAGGCCAATGGCATTTGTTTGTTTATTTATTTAGAAGTTGTCTTAGTTTGAATTAGTATAACAACATGATAAGCAAAAAAATTAAAATCAGGACTATAATCATATTTGCAAGTCTATTTTCAGATATCAGAGCAACCACAGGCTTATGTCTTTCAAGTTTCATTTTTCTTATTTATGAAATGACAAAATAAGCATGTATTGGCTTATCATATGGCAATAATAAATTGAAAGAGAAATAGATCTTATGTTGTATGGAGCACATTTTGAAGAGGCATTACAAAAATCATTACAAGCCAAGGAGAGACATGTTTAGGCACATATTTAGAAAGAAGTCTCCAAAAAATTACAGAAATGGTTGCAAAAAGAGACTGGAGGTGGGAATGGTCCGTGGGACTTACAAATAACCAGAGAAGAGGTTATGAAGCTTCAAATTATGGCTGGGCACTAAGAATGAAAGAAATGGCTCAGGTAGAAGTATTTCTTTGTTAGTATCTAGCTGGAATGCTTTTGGATCTAAGTAAGGAAAATGAAAAAATGAAAATGTGTACATATATCTCCCAGAATTTTAGTTTGGGAAGCTAAAATATGGGAGAATGAAATCACTTAGAAGACATACATTTAGAAATTTGTTTTTAAAGTAGATATTTAAAACCATAAAAATTTAGATATTCATCCAGGCAGAAAAGAAAAAGAAATTAAATGGAAAGATGGAGAATAGAACTTGAGAAACATCTACATAAGTGATGTCAGGGGAGAAGAAAACCAAGTGAAGGAGAACTAGATAAATGATTAGAGGATGACAAAACTACAGGAAATCCAAAAGGGGGAGAGACTCAATGTGGAGGAGAAAGATAACTGAGCCAGGTACACAGAAATGTCAAAGAATGAGAATGAAGAAAAACTCATTGTTCTAGCCACTAGGAACCTACTGCTGACCTGTGAGAGTTGTGTTTCCTATGCTGAAGGGAACTACGGTCAGACTGGAAAACACAAGAAATGGGGAGTTGGGCTGTGAAATGAGGCAAGGAATAGCAACCCTGAAAAGGTCAAGAGAAAGTTTATCAATGGAGAGACCTGCTGAGTTTCTGGGCAAACTAAAAGGACTGATGTAGGGTGTCATAAGGGGATGCAGGTGGGGTTTGGGAGGACAGATAAAAGAACAAGTTATAAGAGAAATCAAAAAATATGGGTAAGGGTAGAAGAGAGCATTACCTTCTGAAGGATAGAAAATCTCCTTCCTCTGAAGAAGAAAGTTTTTAGAAAAGTAAGACACAAAGTATGATGGCTATTATGTTAATTTTTCTGGGCCATGGTGTACATATATTTGGTCAAACATTATTCTGGATGTTTCTGTTAAGGTGCTTTTGAGATAAGATTAACATTTAAATTTGTGAATTTTACATAATGTAGTTTACCCTCCATAATCTCATACAATCAGCTGAAGGCCTTACTAGAACAAAGACTGATTGAGAATTCTACCGGAACAAGAAGGATTTCAACCAGCAGACCGCATTAGGACTTTAACTGCAACTAAATCCTGAGTCTGCAGCCTGCTGACCTACTGTATCAGATTTTGGATGAGCCAAGCCTCCATAGTCACGTGAGCCAATTTCTTAAAGTAAAAAATCTATCTCTTACTCTGTGTATATGTAACGCAACACCACACACACACACACATGTACATACACACACACACGACATAGATCTGTTTTTGTGTGTATAAATATATAACTGTGTTTTTGTGTGTGTATAAAAACACATACATATACATCACATTGGTTCTGTTTCTCTGAAGAACCTTAACTAATAAACCAGGTTATCTGCCAAGAACAAGAAAGGGTATAAGAGATAGGTATAGAGTATCTATTGTGGAAAAAAAAAAAGAAGTACTGAAGGTCCAGTAGAAGTTTAACAAATTTGTATTTACCTAAGATGTCTTTTTCCTAGTGGTGTAACTCTGGGAATTTAGAAGAAAAATATTATTAAGAAATGTTACTGAATTTCTCACTTATTTTGAATAAAAAACAACATAAAAGAAGTTTTTCTAATATTAGAGAGAATTTTCTTAAGCAGTATATTAAAAGATGGGAAAAAACAAATGTCAGAACTATTAACATTATATCCTCTTCATGATCATAAAGCTGATGACAAGAAATATAAGCATCTGATTGAACTGGGTCATTACCAACCACTTTAAAACTGGTGTGAGTGTGAAAACTTGTGCCAACTGAGGGGAAAAAAATAATCTCTGTCATCAGTTTCCTATAAGAGTGATTTTGACTGCTCATCAAATACAAAAAGACGTTTTAGGTGATTTATTGCCTGTCATAACAGAGTCAGGCTCAAACTCTAAGTATATTTTACTCAGTGTCAATCTGATCTACAAAAAGATAAGTGGCACTCCTGAAGTTTTATGGACATAGAATGAGAAAATCAGGAAAGAATTTAACTGTAAACACTGCAAAATCCATTTCTTATTTGTCCAGTGTCTACTGTTATAGCATGTTTGAATAGAAGTTCAAAACGTAGTGTGGTCCAAGGAAAGAGCATTTAGTAGATGAAATCACTCATATAGACAAGGCAATTACAAAGTCCTCAATGACAGATTTGGAGCATGTCAATCTTCAAACTCCCAGAGACTTCATTGTGAAGTCTGCAAAAGTCTCCATTCCAATTTACAGTTCTTCGCCCGATGGGGTTTCACTAAAAATGTGATGAAGATCTGAAGTTAATTTAATAATAATTATTGATGCCCGTAGTATTCAAACATAAATAATCATCACTATGTTTTCCACTAACTAGGAATCAATTGTGTTCCTGTTATATTTACCCATATCATCCCTTCCCTTTTTAATGAATGTGGCCTTTTGAGGGATCAAGGTATTCTTAGGAGAAAATATAATACAAAAAGAAGTGGAAGCCATTTGTCTGACAGATCTTAGAAAGTTTTACTAAGGTATGGCCTTACCTGGACAAAGTCTTTCTAAAAAGAGATTTCACTGCTTAAGAGTTAAGATGTTGAAATAGCAAAATAATACAACCAGTATCCCACAATTCCTTTCTCCTCTCATCATCCCATATAATACAAATGATTAAAAAATTTTTAAACCTAATTTGTCCCATGGCCTTCCTTTATCTTTGCAAGAATTATTCCTTTACCAGAAATTTAAGGACTGTGGTTTAGAGAAGCAACCTCTTGTTGTAAGAATTGTTTCCTGTGTAGGAGTGAAGAAGAAAATATAGCAGTGGTGTTCTAAAGCAAATTTTCTTAGAAAAACAGAAAAAATTAAGGACTGTCCAGATAAATTATCATTCCAACAGTAGCTATTCCCTTTTGTTATCCTTTGAGGAGCCTTGGGAAAATTGGGAGAGGGCAGTTAGTCAATATTAATTCAAAATGTATTTTTTCAATACTCTTTAAAATGTATTAAAAATATTGAGAAAATCATAAAAAGTAAAAATCTGTTATAATTCCAATATTTAAATTTTAATCCTACAAGAATTTAACTCTTTCAATCCTCTAGGCCCAGAGGCAATTGCTATTAACAAAGTTGATGAATATACTTCAATTTTTTGTGAACTCAGAGGCATATTTATATTCATAACATATTTGTAATTGCCAAACTTTCATCAAAATGCAGTCTGTTTCTCTATTCACTTGAATTAGGAGACACTGTAACTTCTTTAATAGATGAAACATGAAATAATGCTATGCTGGTTATAGGTCGAGCCCTTAATTATACTGGCAACTCCTACTTTCTCTTTCTTGGAACATGCTTCGGAAGCTCCCTCTCTGAACCAAGTTTTCATGTTGTGTGAAGCCTATACATATAGCAATGTCTTGTGTAGCAATCTCTTCAACAGATGCAGCTGAGCTCCCCTTCAGTAGTAGCATCAGTTGCCACCTATGGGATGCCTATCGTGGTGCCCTCAGATTACTGCTATCATTACTATTGCTTGAAGGAATATGCTTAAGAAACTCAAGAAAGAATGGCTTGGTTTAGCCAAGTCAACCTATAGAACCAAGAAAGATGCTAATTTTTTTTTTTTTTTTTTTTTGCATTAAGACACTCAGTTGTGGGTGGGTTGCTGCACAATAACAGTTGAAACAGCCTTTTCATATTTTGAATTTTCTACTAGTAGAATTACAATAAATGTGGTAAGAAGATATTTCAGTGTCATTTGCAATAATGTTTTTCTCTCTTAACAGTATATAAATTAATGGTTTGATTTATAATCAGTACATCTAACAATGAATGGTATCTTAGATTCAATGAAATACAATTTTCATGATGCTGAGAATGAAAAGTCTAACAGCTGTGGTGACTGAGATGTGTTGGGGTATGTGTGGAGGATTTGGTATGCAGATTATGCAGAACGTAAATAGGTAGGGTTGCAGGACAGGAGGTAAGCAGTGACAAGAAGGAGGGTACAGAACAGGGTGACCAGGAGCACAAAAATAACCATCTACATCAAAACGTCTAGTGGAGCTTAAAAGTCAAGCTGTTTGCAAGGAGGTTAAGAAAACTGATTTGGAGTTAGAAATTTATGTTTCAGGATAATAGCTATGTTAAAGTGCAGACCTCTAGGTACTAATGAACTTAATAAATTGTGAGAAATTGAGCAAGGCATTTTATCTTCCCCATTTCAGTTGCTTTATCTAAAAAATGAAGAAAATTATATTTTTCTGCAGGATTATTAGACAATATTATAAAATAATGCTTATGAAAAAATGTTAAACTGTAAATTAATAAATGTAATGTATTTTATTAATATTGTTAAAGTGAAATGATGGCTTATAATGAATCATATACTAGATTCTGGGCCAAAATTTAGCCCAGAATTCTATCTTTATCTTATTTTAAAATATTGAGCCTATGAACTATATGATCATATTTAGATCACAGGAACACAAAAATTTCTAACAAATATATCAGATATACCAACACAAAAAAAGTATAATACCTCATCATAACATAGACTTTATCCCAGGAATATATGGTTAGAAAGCAATTTAAAAATTAAACACTAAAATTCACCATACTCATTGACTGAAAGGGACAAATCACATGATCATCTCAATGCAGAAATAAGTATTTCACAAAAATCAGCATCCATTTATGATAACCACAATAAGGAAAAACCCTTCTTAAAAACTATGAATAGAAGAAAACTTCCAAAAAATGATCAAACGTATCTACAAAAATTCTATAGCTAAAGTCATAATTAATTTTCAAAAATGGAATGCTTTGTCCCTAATATCAGGGACAAGACACTGATTTCTTATCTCACTACTCATATTCCAGATTGTGCCAGGTATTATAGCACAGAGAGTAAAGACATATTGATTGGAAATGAAGTCATAAAATTTATCTTTTTCAACCAGATGACATGATACAACATACCAAAAATTCCAAACAACCACAAAAATTATTAATATTAATTTAAAAATTGGCCAGGCCCCGTAGGTCACGCCTGTAGTCTCAGCATTTTGGTTTTGGGAGGCCAAGGCAGGAGGATCACTTGAGGTCAAAAGTTCGAGACCAGCCTGACCAAGATGGTGAAACCCTGTCTTTACTAAAAATACAAAAATTAGCCAGGCGTGATAGTGGGTGCCTATAATCACAGCTACTTGGGAAGTGGAGGCAGGAGAATTTCTTGAACCCAAGAGGCAGAGGTTGCAGTGAGCAAAGATCACACCATTGCACTCCAGCCTGGGCAACAGAGCAAGACTCCATTAAAAAAAAAAAAAAGACTAATTACAAATTTCAGCAAGATCATAGGATACAAAGGCAACATGCAAAAATTACTTGGATAATAAAAAGTATCATTTACAAAATAGTATTAAAATGTATAAAATCCTTATGGATAAATCTAACAAAATATGTACAGAAACGTACAAAATTTTTTGTGCTAAAAACTGTAAGACATTGAAGGGAGAAATCAAAAACAAAATAATTAATAGAACAATAGACCATGTTCACAAATTGAAAGTCCTAATATAGGTGATATATCAGTTCCCACAAAAATCTATCTATAGATACAACATAATTTTAATCAAAACTACATTAGACTTTTTAGACAGTGACAATATAAATACATGGAAAAACAGAGAACCCCAAATCATCAAAATAATTTAAAAATAAGAACAAATTTGGAGAACTTATATGACTTTATGATATCATTTGAAAAGAGCAATTAAAGCAGTGTGGCATGGGCGTAGCATAGATATAGATTTCAGTGGAACAGAATAGATTGTCTAGTTGTAGAGATCTCGTACACTTCTGGTCGGAATGGAAAGTCACACAGCCAGTTTTGAAAACAGGTAGTAGTTTAACCAATTTAACCAAATACTTAACATATGGCCCAGCAATCCCAATCTTGTTTTTATCCAAGAGTAATAAAAACTTGTGTCCGCAAAAAGAGCTGTACCTCAATGTTTACAGCAATTTTATTCATAATAGTCAGAAAATAACAACCCCATATTCATAAACCAGTAAAGAGTAAATTTTCTCCACCCATAAGGAATTGCTGATATATAACATAACATAAATGGATCTTGAAAATACATTATGGGAAAAAGCCAGGTTTGAATGGATTAATGTATAATTAATATATGATTCAATTTTATGACATTCTGGAAAACACAAACTATAGTCAAAGAATCAGCCATTCCTAAAGGTTAATGGAGTGAGGGAGGATACTCAGAACAAAGAGGTATGAGGAAACTTCCAGTAGTAATAAAAATAATCTTATTTATAGTGATGATTATGACTGAATGCTTTTAAAAATTGTAAAAGTTAACTTTTTTCATAACTGGTACTTTAAAAAGTAAACTACATAATTTTTAGACAAAAAGAAACATTAAAATCAATAATAGCAGAAAAGTATTTTGATAAAATGCATAACAACTGCATTCTTTAAAGAAAAGAAACCCAAAACCTCTTAACAAACTAGAATGAGAAGGAAATGTTTCCAATTTGATGAAGATCATCTAATCAAATTGAAAAACATAATTAATGGTAATAGAGTAAAAACATTTCCCCTCAGAAGGGGTCCCATTATGAATTATATGTGCTTATATGTTACACTATACACAAAGTCTTTGCCAGCACATTAAATAAAAAGAAGTCTAAAAATTGTAATAAAAACAGTGTAAATGTCATTATTCATAGAAAAATGATTATGTGTTTAGAACATGTAATTATAATTAATAACTGAATTTACCAATATCAGTGGATATAAGATAGAAATTAAAGTAATATGTTCACAGCAAAGAAAAAAAAACAAACTTAGTCTATTCAGACTTCTATAACTAAATACTTGAGACTGGATAATTTCTTTAAAAAAATAAAAACATATTTCTCATAGTTCTGGAGGCTGGGAAGTCTAAGGCGAAGGCACTAGCAAACTTAGTGTCTGATGAGGGTCTGTTTCTTCATCTTCACATGTTGAAGAAGCAAGATCGCTCTCATTTACAAGGACTTTTTTCTTTTAATGAAGGCACTAATCCCATTCATGAAGACAGAGACCTCATGATATAATCACTCTTCAAAGGACCCTACACTGAATATATTGCATTGGTGATTACATTTCCACATACTAATTTTAAGGGGACACACACATTAAGACTATAGAGCAAACTATTTTTAATAATACACTTACATTAGTGTAAAAAGGCATCATAAACTTAAAGACTAGATTAAAGTCCCATATATACAAAACTACAACACATGATTGAGATAACTAGGATTGAATATTTCAATGAATATCTTCTGTTTATAGAGAGAAACCCTTAGAATTGTAAATTTATCAGCTTAAGAATGTCTCTAGATTTGAAATAATTCCAAGAAAAGCATCCCAGCTGCTTTCTTACAGAAAGTGACAAAATTATTCTAAAATTTGTATGAGAATATAAAATACAAAGAACAGCCAGGACATACGTGAAGAAAATTTTTTAAAATTCTGGTTGATATCAAAACTTACTAAAAATACACTTTAATTATGACAGTCTGACATTGGTGCAAGAAAGACTACATAGATTCCTAGCACTTACTCCACAGTCCAGAAAAAGATTCACATAGACGGTCACTTGATATTTGATAAAAATACACTGCAGATGATTAAAGTAAAAGAGGACACTTTAAATGAAATAGACGAGTCCAACTATATATGAGAGAAAATAGACTTCAATTCCTACTTTACAACGATTCCAAGTGGATTTTAAATTTAAAAGTGAAATAGAAACCGCAAGGCTTCTAGATGATAACATAGGAGAATATTAGCATAGTCTTGAGTTAAGCAACAATTTATTAAAGGGTCAGAAAATGTACTACTAATAAAGAAAATTAACAACAAATTGTAATACATTAAATTTAAAGTTATCTGGTCAACAAATTATTCCCCTAGAGAGTAAAAAGGAGAAGCAGGATAGGAGACTATTTTTTACACAGACTGTATTTCTGACCAATAACACATTTAAGATCTATGAAGAATACCCACAAATCAAATAAGAAAAAAAAGGAAATTACTTGACTATCTACCTTTTAAAAGATGTCATAATTGTTAATAAACATAAAATAGTGCTCAATTTCATCCATTAGAAGGAAGTAAATTGAAACCACTATGAGATATCACTATATACCCATCAGCATGGCTTTAAATTAATAATATTAATTATTCCAGTGTAAGTTAAAATGTAAAGCTATTAGGAGTCCCATATGCTGCTGGTAGAAGTGGTAAGTGGGACTGAAACCTATGTAAACAATATGCTGCAGCAATGTAATTCCTAGGCATATTCCCAAAACAAGTGTGTCCCTTTTGCTCACAAAAACCATGTTTATCACAGCACTATTCATGGTGGTAAAAATGCTCATCATCACTGGTCATTAGAGAAATGCAAATCAAAACTACATTGAGATACCATCTCACACCAGTTAGAATGGCGATCATTGAAAAATCTGGAGACAACAGATGCTGGAGAGGATGTGGAGAAATAGGAACGCTTTTACACTGTTGGTGGGAGTGTAAATTAGTTCAACCATTGTGGAAGACGGTGTGGCGATTCCTCAAGGACCTAGAAATAGAAATTCCATTTGATCCAGCAATCCCATTACTGGGTATATATCCAAAAGACTATAAATCGTTCTACTGTAAGGACACATGCACACGAATGTTCATTGCAGCACAGTTTACAATAGCAAAGACCTGGAACCAACCCAAATGCCCATCGATGATAGACTGGACAGGGAAAATGTGGCACATATACACCATGGAATATTATGCAGCCATCAAAAACGATGAGTTCGTGTCCTTTGTAGGGACATGGATGAACCTGGAAACCATCATTCTCAGCAAACTGACACAAGAACAGAAAATCAAACACCGCATGTTCTCACTCATAGGCGGGTGTTGAACAATGGGAACACATGGACACAGGGAGGGGGAGTATCACACACTGGGGTCTGTTGGGGGAAAAAGGGGAGGGATAGTGGGGGGGTGGGGGAGTTGGGGGAGGGATAGCATGGGGAGAAATGCCAGATATAGGTGATGGGGGAGGAAGGCAGAAAATCACACTGCCATGTGTGTACCTATGCAACAATCTTCCATGTTCTTCACATGTACCCCCAAACCTAAAATGCAATATAAAAAAAAAAAGAAAAAAAAAAAAAACTAGAAAAGGCTCCCCCTCCTCAAATGAACAATGAACATAAAATGAGCAAGAGCAGAATTAAGAAATTGTGCTGTATGTGTGTATTTTATTACTATACAACATGAAAATGAATGAACTAGAACTACCACATAAAAAACTGGTCAAATGAACTGATGGTCAAAGTACAGTGGTCACCTGTGACAAGGATAGTAATAAGTGACTGGTAAGAGGCATAGAAGGAGATTTCGGGTGTTGCACTGTTCTCAATCTCTTTTTTTTCCTCTCTCTCTCTTCCCATCTGTATTAGTCAGGGTTCTCTTAGAGGGTCAGTACTAATAGGATGGATGGATGGATGGATGGATGGATGGACAGATAGATAGATAGATAGATAGATAGATAGATAGATAGATAGATAGCTTATTAAGTATTAACTTAGACAATCATAAGGTCCTACAATAGGCAGCCTGCAAGCTGAGGAACAAGGAGAGCCAGTCTATGTCCCAAAACTGAAAAACTTGACAGATCTCATCACCCAGGTAGTGAGCATAGTACCCAATAGGTAGTTTTTCAATCTATGCTCCACTCTTCTACTTCCCCCCCAGTAGACCTGTAGTATCTATTGTTCCCATCTTTATCTCCATGTGTACTCAATGTTTAGCTCCCAGGTAAAAGTGGTAACATGCAGTGCTTGGTTTTCTGTTTTTTCATTAATTTGTTTAGGATTATGGCCTCCAGCTACAGCCATGTTACTGCCAAGGATATGATTTTGTTCCTTTTTATGGCTATGGAGTATATACAACATTTTCTTTATCCAATCCACCATTGATCAGCACCTAGGTGATGGGTTCCATGTTTTTGCTGTTGTGAATAGCGCTGCAGTAAACTTACAAGTATCTTTTTGGTAAAATAATTTGTTTTCTTTGGGTAAGATACCTAGTAATGGGATTGCTAGGTCGAATGGTAGCTCTGTTTAAAGTTCTTTGAGAAATCTCCAAAATGCTTTCTAGAGTGGCTGAACTAATTTGCCACTGAGGCATCAAGAGTGTATGTGTTTCCTCCACAGCTTTGCCAGCACCTGCTATTGCTTGACTTTTAATAATAGCCATTCTGACTGATGTGAAATGCTCTCTCAGTGTGGTTTTAATTTGGATTTCTCTGATTATTAGTGATGATGAACATCTTTCCATGTTTGTTGGGTGCTTCTGTGTCTTCTTTTAAGAAGAACTGTCTATTCATAACCTTTGCCCATTTTTAATTAGGTTGTTTATTTTTGGCTTGTTACTTTGTTAAGTTTATTGTAGATTCTAGATATTAGACATTTGAAGCATGCATAGTTTGCAAATATTTTTTTCCACTGTGTAGGTTTTCTGCTTACTCTGTTGATAGTTTCTTTTGCTGTTTAGAATCTCTTTAATTAGGTCCTGCTTGTCCATTATTGGTTCTGTTGCAATTGCTTTTGAGAACTTAGCCAAAAATTATTTTCCCAGATCAATGTGAAGAACGGTGTTTCCTAGATTCTCTTCTAGGATTTTTATAGTTATATGTCTTACATTTTTATCTTTAATCCATCTAGAATTAATATTTGAATTAATTTTGAATTTTTGAATATGGTGAAAGGTAGGAGTCCAGTTTCTTTACTCTGCATATGGCTAGCCAGTTATTTCAACACCATTTATTGACCAGGATCTTTTACCTATTGCTTGTTTTGTGGGATTTGTTGAAGATCAAGTGGTTGCAGGTATAGCTTTATTTCTGCATTTTCTGTTTTATCTCATTGGTCTATGTGTCTGTTTATGTACCAGTACCATACTGTTTTGCTTACTGTGACCTTTTATTGTAGTTTGAAGTTGGGTAGCATGATGCCTCCGGCTTGGCTATTTTTTCTTAGGATGGCTTTGGCTGTTGAGGCTCTTTTTTGGTTCCATCTGAATTTTGGAATACATTTTCTAATTCTGTCAAAAATGAGATTGGTAGTTCAAAAGGAATAGCACTGATCTGTAAACTGCTTTGGATATTGTGATCATTTTAACAATATTGATTCTTCCAATTCATGAGCATGGATTTTTAAAATTTGTGTAATCTCTGATTTCTTTCAGCAGTGTTTTGTAGTTCTCCTTGTATAAATATTTCACCTCCTTGCTTAGCTGTATTCCTAGGTTGGTGACTAATTGAAATTGGATTATGTTCTTGATTTGACTCTCAGCAGAAACATTATTGTTGTATGGAAGGGCTACTGATTTTTATGCATTGATTTTGTATTCTGAAACTTTACTAGTTGTTTGTCAGTATTAGAAGCCTTTTGGTGAAGTTTTAGGGCTTCCTGGCATAGAATTATATTGTCAGCAAAAATAAACAGTTGATTTCCTATTTTTCTATTGGGATGTATATTTCTATCTTTCTCTTGACTGATTGCTCTGGCTACGACTTGCAGTACTATGATCAATAGAAATGGTGAGAATGGGAATCCTTTTCGTGTTTCAGTTCTAAAGAGGAATGGCTTTAGCTTTTATTCATTCAGTATGATGTTGGCTGTGGGTTTGCTCTGACTGTTGTTATTTTGAGGTTTGTTCCTTCTCTGCCTAGTGTGTTGAGATTTTTTTTTTAATCATAAAGGAATGTTGGATTTTGTCAAAAGTGTTGTCCATGTCTATTATTTTTGGCCAGATGGTTTTTGCTTTTAACCTTCTTCATTTGATAAATCAAATTTATTGATTTGTGGATGTTTAACCAGCCTTTCCTTCTGGGCTGATCCTGCTCTTTATCAACTTTTTGATATGCTGCTGAATTCAGTTTACTAATATTTTCTTGAGAATTTTTGTCTCTATATTTACCAGACATATTGGCCTGGAATATTTTTTGTTGTTCTATGTCAGATTTTAGTATCAGGCTGGTGCTGTCTTCATAGAATGAGTAGAGAGGAGCCTCAGTTTCAGCAGGATTGGTACCAGCTCTTCTTTTTACATCTAATAGAATTCAGCTCTGAATCCATCTTGTCAAGGGAGTTTATTGGCTGGTAGGTCTTTTATTAGTGATTCAGTTATGGAACTTGTTATTGGTCGGTTCAGGTTTTCACTTTCTTTCTTGTTCAGTCTTGGGAGGTTCGTGTTCCCAGGAATTAATATATTTTCTTTAAATGTTCGATTTTGTATGCATAAAGTTGTCCATAAGGATCTCTGAGGATGTTTTTTATTTCTATGGGATTGGTTGTAATGTCATCTTTGTCATTTCTCATTGTGTTTATTTGAATATTCTTTTTTCTTAATCTATCTAGCAGCCTGTATCAGTCTGTCCTCAAGCTTCTATGAAGAAATACCCAAGACTAGGTAATTTATCAAGAAAATAGGTTTGACTCACAGTTCTGCATAGCTAGGGAAGCCTCAGGAAACTCACAGTCATGGCAGAAGGCATTTTTCTTCACAGAGCGGCAGGAGAGAGAATGAGTGCCAGCAGAAGAAATGGCAGACACTTACAAAACAATCAGATCTCATGAGAACTCATTCACTATCATGAGAATAGCATGGGGGAACTGCCCAATGATTTAATTACCTTCCATAGATTCCCTTTGACAACACATGGGGATTATAGGAACTACAATTCAAAATGTGATTTGGGTGGGAACACAGCCAAACCATATGATTCCATCCCTGGACCCTCCCAAATTTCATGTACTCACATTTCAAAACACAATCATATCTTCACAATAGTCCCCCAAATTTTTAGCTCATTGCAACATTAACCCAAAAGTCCAGGTCCAAAGTCTTATCTGAGACAAGGCAAGTCCCTTCTGCCTATGCACCTGTATCATCAAAAGCAAGTTACTTCCCAGATACAATATGGGTACAGGCATTGAGTAAATACACCTGTTACAAATGGAAGAAAATGGCCAAAACCAAGAGGTTGCAGACCCCATGCAAGTCAGAAAGGCAATAGGGCAGTCATTAAACCTTAAAGTTTTAATATGATGTCCTTTGACTCCATGTTTTACATCCAGGTCACACTGATGCAAGAGGTGGGCTCCCACAGCCTTAGGCAGCTCTGCCCCCCATGGCTTTGCAGGGTATGATCACTCCCCCCAGCTGCTTTCAGAGGCTGGGCTAAGTGTCTGCAGCTTTTCCAGGCACATGATGCAATCTGTTAGATGATCTACCATCCTGGGTCTGGAGGAAGGTGGCCTTCTTCTCACAACTCCACTAGGCAGTGCCTCAGTGGGAACTCTGTTTTGGGGCTCTGACTGTACATATCCCTTCCACAATGCCCTAGAAGAAGTCCCCTATAATGGCTCTACCCCTGCAGCACACTCCTGCCTGAAAATCCAGGTGTTTCCATGCATCCTCTGAAATCTAGACAAAGGTTTCCCACCCTCAAGTCTTGACTTCTATGCACCCACAGGCCTAACATCACATGTAAGCTGCCAGGGATTGGGGCTTGCACTCTCTGAAACAATGGCCCAAGCTGCACCTTGGCCCCTTTTAGTTATGTCTGAAACTGACCAGCTGAGGCAAAGGGTACCATGTCCTGCAGCTGCATAGATGAGGGGGGTCCCTGGGCTATCTCATGTAACCAATTTTTCCTCCTAGGCCTCTGAGCCGGTAATGGAGGTCCTGCCATGAAAATCTCTGACTTGCCCTGGAGACATTTTTCCCATTATCTTGGTGATTAACATTTGGATCCTTGTTACTTATGCAAATTTCCCCTGTAGGCATGAATTTCTCCCCAGAAAATGGGTTTTTCTTTTCTGTCTCATAATCAGGCTGCAAATTTTCCAAACTTTTATGCTCTGCTTCCTCTTGAATGCTTTGCTGCTTAGAAATTTCTTCAACTAGATGCCATAAATTATCTCTTTCCATTTCAAAGTTATATAGATCACTAGGACGGGGGCAAAATGCCACCACTCTCTTTGCTAAGCATAGCAAGAGTAACCTATACTCCAGTTTCCAACAAGTTTCTCATCTCCATCTTAGACCACCTCAGCCTGGACTTCATTGTCCATATCACTATCAGAATTTTGGTCAAGGCCATTCAACAAACCTCTAGGGAGTTCCAAACCTTCCTGCATCTTCCTGCCTTCTGAGCCGTCTAAGTCTCTAGGAAGTTTCAAACTTTCCCACATTTTCCGGTCTTCGTCTAATCCCTTCAAACTGTTCCCACCTCTGCCTGTTAACTACTTCCAAAGTCAGTTCCACATTTTCAGGTCTCCTTACAGCAGCACCCCACTACCTTGGCACCTATTTATTGTATTAGTGCATTCTCACACTGCTATGAAGAAATACCCAAAACTGGGTAATATATATGGAAAAGACGTTTAATTGACTCACAGTTCTGCATGACTGAGGAGGCTTTCAGAAACCTACAATCGTGGTGTGGTGAAAGGTATCCCATTCACAGCACAGCAGGAGACAGAATGAATGCCAGCAGAGTGAAAGGGTAGCTGAGAGAAAGGAGAATCGACCCAAAATCAGGCAAGCAAGTTTTATTAACCTGCCATGCTGCTTCGTCACAATCAGCATTCTGAGGCAGCCCCAAGCTTACAAAATGAGGGGTTTATATGGGGTGAGAGGGGCATAAGGGAGTTTCAGGACTGAGGTAATCTATCCACTGGTAACAGACACAGAGATAGTTTGTCAGCTTGTTGCAGGCTTACAATACATCATCCTGTGACTTTTGTGATGGCAGTTTAAAAAAAGAGAGAGAGAGAAAGAAACCAGGATTTTTTACAGATATGCGTCAAACAGGAATTTACAAGTATAAATAACAAACATTTATTTTCCCTGTCCTCCTTAGAGCTGCCCAAGCTGCCCAGATGGCTATCATCAGGCTTTGCTTAATTGTAGTGAGGAAGGACACCCCCCTCCTCCCAAACTTCTAAGGCTATTTCCCCCTTAGCCTTCTATATTGCATCTCAAAAGGAGAAGTTAAAAGTCAGCCAGAGGAGGGACCGGTTGGTGCCACCGGGCAGGTCTAAAGGATTAAACCCCCTACTGGTAACCACAAGCCTCTCCAAAGATCACGGATATGATATGGAGTAATTTTCACCAGAAGGTACTGTTCTTGCTTAATCACGATTAGAACCCCCATCTGTCATGTCCCCCCACGCTCACAACCCTCTCACATGTACCCTTTAAGACTGCAAGCCTTTAAAAGAGCTTGGTTTTCTTTGCCAGGGAGCTCAGTTGTTGATGCATCTATGCCATCACAGCTCCCGGCCAATAAAATTACCACTTCCCTCCCTGTTCAGTGTTTGAGAGGTTTGTTTGCGGTCCTCCTGCTTCATTATTTAGTTGCCTGACTGTGAAGTGAGTTTCAGTTGGCGGACAGCCAGTACAGCCTCCAAGGCAGATTTGCCTTGACCTGAGAAACATTCCTGCAGGGGGACTCCAGCCTGCTTGAGCCATGCAAGTCCTGAGAGTGCTCTTGGGTAGGCATTGGCCCTGGTAGAATGCCTTGCCAGAGCAAAGCAGGGTAGGCCCCCATAGCAGATCCACTCAGTGGCTGCACACCAAGAAGGAACAGGTGCCTGAAGTATCTGGATGACAAAAACATGGTAGGACCAGTTCTGGGAAACTTGCCTACCTTCTTTAGGTTGAAGCATGGCCTGATCACCCACGTGTGCCAAATTCGGCACTCCTGATCTCAGCTTTCTGCCTCTCTCTGTAACTAACCTTAGAAGTCTTGCTTTTGGTTTCAATTTAGGTGGTGGGGAGGTGTATCACTGTGTAAGTGATTGGAGGGGTCCAGCTGGACTCATCAGTCGTGAAATATGGGAGTGGCAAGTCCGTTAGAGGGGACCATAAACTCCGAGCATATTGTGGGGCCGGCTGGGATTAGGGGTGATCTGCATATGGCTAGAAGGAAGTGTCCTCCCAATCTAGGTATTATGGGGGGAGTAACAAACTCTCCAATGTCAAGCAGTGTCTGAAACACCCCCCGAGAGGGAGACTGTCCTACCAGTCTGAAGCAAAAGTGAAAGAGAGTGTGTCACGTCAGGCAGGGCAGGAGAAACTGAGGGTGGAGTAAGACTCTCTTTACTGTCTGTGAGTGCTGTTTCTATGCGAAAATCATGGGTCACACTCATAGCAAGCCTACTCCTCTGGGGGACCATGCTGAAAAATTTCAAGAAGGCATTTAGTGAAGATTATGGAGGGACTATGACACCAGGAAAGCTGAGGACCTTATGAGAGGGAGACTGGCCAGCATTTGGGCTAGATTGGCCCTCAGAGGCAAGCTTAGACAGGTCCCTTGTCTCCAACATATGGCATAATGTTACATGCAAGCCAGGACACCCTAATTAATTTCCGTATATGGAGTCATGGCTGTAGCTAGTTCTAAACCCCCCACAGTGACTAAGAGCACAGACAGCAACCATACTGATGGCAAAGGGGCAGGTAGCTAGGGAAAAACCCTGCTTCACCTGCTGAGGGTGGTAGGCTCCTAGGGTCCTGACAGATCCAGTGGCAGAAGAGCTTTTGCCAATGATACCTCCTCCTTATCAGGAGGAAGGAGTCTTGCCCCTGAGCCTGAAATATCAGCTTCCCTGCTAGAATTGCATACCCCTAAACCACCCAGGGTAGACAAGAAAGAAGGCAGAGGGACTCCTCTCAGAGCCACCTTCCTCCCAGGAGGAACTGCCTCTCTATCAGCCCATCTGTGACCCAAGGCAGGGGTATAGATACCTGTAAGGGAGCAGAGGTATATGGGAGTGGATGAGGATGGCCACATGGTGGAAAGATGTGCTTTCACATATATGCCATTCACCTCAGCTGATCTTATCAACTGTAAAAATAACACCCTGTCTTATAATGAGAAGCTACAAGCTCTCATTGACCTACTGCAAACTATTGTCCAGACTCATAACGCCACTTGTGCTGACTGCCACCAACTGTTTATGTATCTTTTTAACACTGATGAAAGGTGGAGAATACTCCAAGACACTTCCAAATGTTGGAGGAGCATGTTCCAGCAGATTATCAGAACCCCCAAGAGTATGTCAGGGCCCAGCTACTGGGGACTGACCCCCAGTGGGATCCAAACAATGCAGAGGTCATGCAAAGGCTAATCTGGTACAGAGAGGCCTCACTGGAAAGATTGAAAAAGAGAGCCCAGAAAGCTACAAATATCAATAAAGTCTCTGAGGTTATTCAAAGGAAAAAGGAAAGCCCAGCACAGTTCTATGAGAGGCTATGCAAAACCTATCGCATGTATACTCCTTTCGATATGAAGAACCCCCAAAAACCAATGCATGGTGAATAAGGCATTAGTCAGTCAGTGTGCAGAAGACATTAGGAGAAAACTACAGAAGCAGGAGGATTTGCAGGTATGACTACTTCACAGTTACTGGAAATAGCTAACCAGGTGTTTGTGAACAGAGATGCAGTAAGCCATAGAGAAAGTCATAGAGAAAACAAGTGTCAAGCTTGATGAAGTGCTGACTTGATAGCTACAACTATTAGAGGAGCACCCCCAAAAGGGCAGGGAAAGCGGGCCTCCTGGAAACCTACCCAGTCTAATTGCACATGTATGCAGTGTAACCAGTGTGCTTACTGTAAGTAGGAGGGACACTGGAAGGTTAAGTGCCCCCAAATGACAGGAAAACAGGGAGATCTTAAGCCTGAGGCTTCAGACAAAAGTGAAGCAGCTCAATAGCCTCTGGGAGGGATCCAAGGTGGCCGAATTAGGAACAGTTCAGGATTGCAGCTCCCAGCAAAAGCACAGAGGCCGCTGCAGGTGATCCCCCAGGCAAGCAGGGCCTGGAGTGGATCTCAGCAGTCCTACAGCAGAGGGGCCAGACTGTTAAAAGGAAAACTAAGAAACAGAAAGAAAGAACTTCATCATCAACAAACTGGATGTCCAGTCAGAGACCCAATCTGAAAGTCAACAACTACAAAGATGACAGGTGGATAAATCCACAAAGAAGGGAAGAAACCAGCACAAAAAGGATGAAAACACCCGAAATCAGAATGCCTCTCCTCCCACAAGGGATCACAACTCCTCACCAGCAAGGAAACAAGGCTGGATGGAGAATGAGTGTGATGAATTGACAGAATCAGGCTTCAGAAGGTGGGTAATAAGAAACTTCTGTGAGCTAAAAGAACATGTTCTAACCCAATGCAAAGAAACTAAGAATGTTGAAAAGATTTGACGAAATGCTAATGAGAATGAACAACTTAGAGAGGATATAATTGATGGAGCTGAAAAAAACAACACAAGAAATTTGCAAAGCATGCACAAGTTTCAACAGCCAAATTGACCAAGCAGAAGAAAGGATATCAGAGGTCAAAGATCAACTCCATGAAATAAAACGAGAAGGCAAGATTAGAGAAAAAAGGGTAAAAAGGAATGAACAAAGTCTCCAAGAAATATGGAACTATGTGAAAAGACCTAATGTATGCTTGATAGCTGTATCTGAATGTGAAGGAGAGAATGAATTCAAGCTGGAAAACAGTCTTAAGGATATTATCCAGGAAAACTTCCCCAATCTAGCAAGGCAGGCCAATATTCAAGTCCAGGAAATACAGAGAACACCACAAAGATATTCCTCAAGAAAAGCAACCCCAAGGCACATAATCGTCAGACTCACCAGGGTTGAAATGAAGGAGAAAATGCTAAGGGCAGCCAGAGAGAAAGGTCAGGTTAACCACAAAGGGAAGCCCATCAGACTCACAGCAGAAACCCTACAAGCCAGAAGAGAGTGGTGGCCAATATTCAACATCCTTAAAGGAAAGAACTTTCAACCCAGATTTTCATATCCAGCCAAACTAAGCTTCATAAGTGAAGAAAAAATAAAATCCTTTGTGGACAAGCAAGTACTCAGAGATTTCATCACCACAAGGCCTGCTTTACAAGAGCTCCTAAAGAGGCACTAAACATAGAAAGGAACAACCAGTACCAGCCACTCCAAAAACATACCAAATGGTAAAAAGCATCAACACAATGAAGAAACTGCATCAACTAATGGGCAAAACAGCCAGCTAGCATAAAAATAGCAGGATCTAATTCACACATAACAATATTAATCCTAAATGTTAATGGGCTAAATGCCCCAATCAAAAGACACAGACTGGCAAATTGGATAAAAAGTCAAAACCCATCAGTGTACTGTATCCAGGAAACCCATCTCGCATGCAAGGATACACAAAGGCTCAAAATAAAGGGATGGAGGAAGATTTACCAAGCAAATGGAGAGCAAAAAAAAGCAGGAGTTGCAATTCTCGTCTCTGATAAAATAGACTTTAAACCAACAAAGATCAAAAGAGACAAAGAAGGGCATTACATAATGGTAAAAGGATCAATGCAACAAGAAGAGCTAATGATCCTAAATATATATGCACCCAAGACAGGAGCACCCAGATACATAAGGCAAGTTCTTAATGACTTACAAAGAGACTTAGACTCCCACACAATAATAGTGGGAGACTTTAACACCCCACTGTCAATATTAGACAGATCAATGAGACAGAAAATTAAAAAGTATATCCAGGACTTGAACTCAGACCTGCACCAACCAAAACTAACAGACATTTACAGAACTCTCCACCCCAAATCCATGGAATATACATTCTTCTCAGCACCACAGCACACCTACTCTAAAATTGACCACATAATTGGAAGTAAGTCACTCCTCAGCAAATGCAAAAGAATGGAAACCATAACAAACAGTCTCTCAGACCACAGTGCAATCAAGTTAGAACTCAGAATTCAGAAACTAACTCAGAACCGCACAACTTCATGGAAACTGAATGACTGGCTCTTGAATGTTGACTGGATAGACAATGAAATGAAGGCAGAAACAAAAATGTTCTTCAAAACCAACAAGAACGAAGACACAACATACCAGAATCTCTGGGACACATTTAAAGCAGTCTCTAGAGGAAAATATATAGCAATAAATGCCCACATGAGAAGCAAGGAGAGATCTAAAATTGACACCCTATCGTCAAAATTGAAAGAACTAGAGGAGCAAGATCAAAAAACTCAAAAGCTAGCAAAAGACAAGAAATAACTAAGATCAGAGCAGAACTGAAGGAGATAGACACAAAAAAACCTTCAAAAAGTCAGTAAATCTAGGAGCTGATTTTTTGAACAGATCAACAAAATAGACAGACCACTAGCCAGATTAATAAAGAAAAGAGAGAAGAATCAAATAGATGCAATAAAAAACGATAAAGAGGATATCACCACAGATTCCACAGAAATACAAACCACCATCAGAGATTACTACAAACAACTCCATGCACGTAAACCAGTAAACCTGGAAGAAATGGATAAATTCCAGGACACTTACACCCTCCCAAGCCTAACCAGGAAGAAGTCAAAACCCTGAATAGACCAATAACAAGGGCTGAAGTTGAGGCAGCAATTAATAGCCTACCACCCAAGAAAAGCCCAGGTCCAGATGGGTTCACAGCCTAATTCTACCAGACATACAAAGAGGAGCTAGTACCACTCCTTCTGAAACCCCTCCAAACAATCCAAAAAAGGGACTGCTCCCCCAAATGTTTTTTATGAGACCAACCTCATTCTGATACAAAAACCTGGCAGAGACTTAACAAAAAAGGAAACTTCAGGCCAATATCCATGATGATGAACACAGATGCAAAAATCTTCAATAAAATACTGGCAAACTGATTGCAACAGCACATCAAAAAGCTTATCTATCACGATCAAGTAGGCTTCATCCCAGAGATGCAAGGCTGGTTCAACATACACAAGTCTATAAATGTAATTCACCACATAAACAGAACCAAAGACAAAAACCTATGATTATCTCAATAGATGCAGAGAAGGCCTTCGACAAAATTCAACAGCACTTTATGCTAAAGCTCTCAATAAAGTAGGTATCGACAGAACGTATCTCAAAATAATAAAAGCTATTTATGACAAATGTACAGCCAATATCATACTGAATGGGCAAAAACTGGAAGCATTCCCTTTGAAATCTGGCACTAGACAAGGATGCCCTCTCACCACTCCTATTCAATATAGTATTGGAAGTTCTAGCCAGAGCAATCAGGCAAGAAAAAGAAATAAAGAATATTCAAATAGGAAAAGTAGGAAGTCAAATTGTCTCTATTTGCAGATGACGTGATTGTGTATTTAGAAGACCCTATCGTCTCAGCCCAAAATCTCCTGAAACTGATAAGCAACTTCAGCAAAGTCTCAGAATACAAAATCAATGTGAAAAAAATCACAAGCATTCCTATACACCAAAAACAGACTTAAAAAGAGCCAAATCAAGAAGGAACTGCCATTCACAATTGCTACAAAAAGAATAAAATACCTAGGAATACAACTGACAAAGGATGTAAAGGATCTCTTCAAAGACAACTACAAACTACTGCTCAACAAAATAAGAGAGGACACAAACAGATGGAGAAACATTCCATGCTCATGGTTAGGAAGAATCAATATTGTGAAAATGGCCATACTGCCCAAAGTAATGTACAGATTCAATGCTATCCCCATCAAGCTACCAATGACCTTCTTCACAGAACTGGAAAAAAACACCTTAAACTTCATATGGAAACAAAAGAGAGCCTGCATAGCCAAGTCAATTTTAAGCCAAAAGAACAAAGCTGGAGGCATCACACTACCTGACTTCAAACTATACTACAAGGCTACAGTAATCAAAACAGCATGGTACTGGTACCAAAAGAGACATATAGACCAATGGAACAAAACAGAGGCCTCGAAGGCAATGCCACACATCTACAACAATCTGATCTTTGACAAACCTGACAAAAACAAGCAATGGGGGAAAGGATTCCTTGTTTAATAAACGGTGTTGGGAAAACTGGTTAGCCATGTGCAGAAAGCAGAAACTGGACCCCTTCCTGACACCTTACACTAAAATTCCCTCCAGATGGATTAAAGACTTAAACATAAGACCTAACACCATAAAAACCCCATTAGAAAACCTAGGCAAAACCATTCAGGACATAGGCATAGGCAAGGACTTCATGACTAAAACACCAAAAGCATTGACAACAAAAGCCAAAATAGACAAATGGGATCTAATTACACTCCACAGCTTCTGTACAGCAAAAGAAACAATCATTAGAGTGAACCAGCAACCAACAGAATGGGAAAAAATTTTTGCAATCTACCCATCTGACAGAGGACTTATATCCAGAATCTACAAAGAACTAAAACAGATTCACAAGAAAAAAACAAACAAACCCATTCAAAAGTGGGCAAAGGATATGAATAGACACTTTTCAAAAGAAGACAGATACGAGGCCAATGAACATATGAAAAAATGTTCGTCATCACTGGTCATTAGAGAAATGCAAATCAAAACTACATTGAGATACCATATCACGCCAGCTAAAATGGCAATCATTAAAAAATCAGGAGACAACAGATGCTGGAGAGGATGTGGAGAAATAGGAACACTTTTACACTGTTGGTGGGAGTGTAAATTAGTTCAACCATTGTAGAAGATAGTGTGGCGATTGCTCAAGGACCTAGAAATAGAAATTCCATTAGACCCAGCAATCCCATTACTGGGTATATATCCAAAGGATTATAAATCGTTCTATTATAAGGACATATGCACATGAATGTTCATTGCAGCACTGTGTACAATAGCAAAGACTTGGAACCAACCCAAATGCCCATCAATGATAGACTGGACAGGGAAAATGTGGCACATATACACCATGTAATACTATGCAGCCATAAAAACGATGAGTTTGTGTACTTTGTAGGGACATGGATGAATCTGGATACCATCATTCTCAGCAAACTGACATGGGAAGAGAATCAAGCACCAGATGTTCTCACTCATAGGTGGGTGTTGAACAACGAGAACACATGGACACAGGGAAGGGAGCATCAAACACTGAGGTCTGTTGGGGGGGGGGGGGGACTAGGGGAGGGACAGTGGGGGGGTAGGGAGTTGGGATCCGATAACATCGGGAGAAATGCCAGATACAGGTGATGGGGATGGAGGCAGCAAACCACATTGCCATGTATGTACCTATGCGACAATCCTACATGTTCTTTACATGCACCCCAGAACCTAAAATGCAATAATCTATATATAAAGATGTCAGGTTTCATAACCTCTGGGATCCTCCATTGTGACACAGATCTGCTGCTGTGTGTAAAGAATCCATGTAGATTGTTTTGTATTGCTTTCACGGAACTTGGGAGACAATTTGAACTGACGCAAATATGAAGCTTGTGCTGCCTGCTGTATCATGACTGATAAAGTCCTTTGTCTCTGAAAAAGAAATACTAGCTTTTGAGTAAAATAAAAAGTATTTAACTGATGGGTACACTAAAAAAATAGACTTTACCACTATGCAATATATGCTTGTAAAAAAAATCTGCATTGTACACCCTAAACATATGTAATTATATATATTATCAATAATTAGTATGTATAATTATTACAAATGCAAATACTAACAATTATTTGCTTATATGCCTGTTTTCACATTTTTCATCTCTTGGTAGCAAAATCCATTTCTTATTCATTTCTAAAATGCTTCAGCATAAGAATATATTTATGTAAGTATTTTCATATTTTAGAAGTGCTGTTAAAAGCTTTTCTTATTGTCTATGTTCCTGAGCCTTAGTGGTATTCAACAAGATATTGATTTCCAAATCTGGTTTTGTGTCAGCATTGCCTGGGGGCACTTAAAAAAAAATAAATTTCCCTGACTTCACCCTCAGTCTCCTGAATCATAACTTCTGAAAAATGGAGGCTGTGAATCTGTATTTTTGCCATGCTTTGCAGGTGATTCTCCTACAGTCATCTCTGTATTCAGGTGTAAGCATTGTACATCGCTGAACTAAAGCAGCATTATTTTTTTCTATTAATTTGGAAAGAGACATCTACTCTTTTCTTCCTTCCTGTCAAGTACTTCTTGAACACTCTTCTCATTCTCCCAAGCTTTTAACAGATACTTTTATCCAATAAACAAATGTTGACTTTAGTACAGTGTATTCACAGTAAGCACCAGTGAAAGGGTAGGAATTAAGAAGGAAGAGGGTCTTTGGCAGGTATTGGTACTCAAGGGTGTTCCATTTTTTTAAATCACTTTAACACTGTACTCTGAATTGTAACCTAGATTCTTACAAAGTTGTTGAGAGTGACGATACAATAGCCACCTCACATGGAATTAAAACGTTGCCAGGCCAATATCTAGTGTTGAGCTGAGGAATCTCTGGGAAGATACAAAAAGATTGTAGATATAGCAGTCATACTAAATTAATAATCATTAATGATTTAGTAAATGGGGTAGGAGAAAAATTGCACAGTCAAACAGGCTCTACAGTGCTTCCTAAGAAAACATTCATGGATTGTAGATTACAGACAGACAATTTCTGAAGCCTTCATATCTTGAAGTCTGTACAGTTTCTTACAACAGTTGGGAGATGAAGAATTTACAGAGCATTAAATAAGGGTTAAGACAACCGATTCTGATGCTTGTTCTCTTCTGACTGCAAACTTGCCACTTTTGGCCATTTTTCTTTGATCTACAAAGTGAGTGATAGAACTACAGTTTCTTTAATTTTATTTATTGTTTTAAAAAAAATCTGCATTTAAAATTTTTAGTGATAATGTCAAATGAGAGGTACATAAAGTTGGAAATTGGATGCAAAAGGAGTATGTCATTAAATTCTTGAAAATGGACACAAAAATCAATGAACTCTTTTAACCTCAATAAGGCATAAAGAGTTCCCCGAGAAAGAGAAAGAGATAGAGACAAATGAGAGAGAGAGAGAGAGAAGTGACAAAGACCAAATTTAATTCTAAATCTTGTAACAAAATAATACAATTATAAGCATCAACTGTCTCATAGAAATGAATAGTCAGGGTTGTGGCACTAACAAAGATGTAGTATAATATAAAACAAAAAGTTTAAAACACTTGAAGCAGACAAGTGAAGAAAGAGGGGAATTTTACTGTTTTCCACACTGTACTCACTACTGTTTTTATTCTCTATTCCAGGTCTCCACAGGACTTCTCATAGTATGACCATAAGAAGGACTTTTGTCTAGCTAGCTTAAACGAAGAGTTTTTGTTTTCTCTATTGTCATGGATAGTTGTCCTGTGGAAATGTTGTTTTTTAATTTTTTTCCATTACTTTTTTACTTCATCTCTTTTCAACATGGTAAACTAGTCAGGCTCACAGCTAATTCTATAGCCTTACATTTTCTCAGAAAGGCCCTATGATCTGAGAAACCAGAGGGAAGATTTTGGAAGGAGAATGACAGCAGATCTCTCAACAATGCAAGTTCAGGTCAACGAGGGATAGTACTAATTGCAATTCTAACCTGTTTCAGTTCCTTTATCCTCACTGTTTCAGAATGCAATAAAGAGGCTGGCAACATATATCAGCATGCCATGAATTTTTATGGTCAAATAATATTCCATTATACAGATATAGTATATTTAATTTGTCCATTTGTTTTTTGGTGAACATCAGGTTGTTTCTACCTCTTGGCTGTTATGAATAATGCTGCTATAAGCATACATGCAGAAATTTTCATGTGAACATGTTTTCATTGGTACTGGTGAGATTGCTGGATCACACAGTAACTGTTCAATGAAAACATTTTGCTATTTGGAAGAAGCCAGTCCCAGAAGATTACATACTAGTCAGAATGATTATTAAAATTATTTATACATGTTATATAATTTCACATTTATAAAGGTACATAGTAGGGAAACCTATAGAGACAGAACAAATATTGGTAGTTGAACATGGCTGTTAGTGCTTGGTAAATATAAGGGGTTGATAGCTAAAGTATCTAGGATTTCTTTCTGTGGTGATAAAAATATTCTAATATTGACTGCGGGTGACAGTTGCATACATTTATGAATATACTAAAAGTCATTGAATCATACATTTTAAATGAGATATCTTAATAAAACTGTTTAAATTACTGGAAAAGCACATTCTCAGCACATAAAGCACATGGGAGGATTTTGTCCTACTTAGAATCATTTTTCCATGCTTGACCCAGTTATTCATTCTGGTAAATCTTTTGCTGATTCTCTAGGTCAGCATAAGTGAGTCTAGTCTGTGCTAAGAACAATTATAGATCCTTCCACTTATACTAGATGTAATAGTTACATGGTAACCATGTAATCTCACAATAGATTGCTATCTCTTTGGGAGGTAAAATACTATAATATTGATAATTATTTCCCTAGGGCCAAATAGAGTCTGAAACAGTAGACAAATATGGTATATGAGCTAATAATCTAAATCATTTTCCTCCTGGAGAGTTACAGTTTTAGTACGAAGCATACAAGACAACTTAATTTAGAATTTCCAATTCTATTAAACACCAAATTGGACTTCTCATTTACCATCACTGGGCTAGCACTTCCAGACACGGCCTCTTAAACTTGCCACCAAAGTATTTATTCATAAGGACATGGACGAAGACAAATATTCACACCATCTTCTAAAATAGTCACTGACATCCAAGAGCTAAGAATCTCCAATCATTAAAAAATTGATGGGGCTACTGAAAATACGTACACAAACACACAAATACACAAACAAGTGTCCTGGTCATGAATTAAGTAGAATAATCCTATTTATATGAAAGAAGTTAGGGAGGCAATAGACATCCCTTGTCTTGATTTAACTTCTATATAGAGATAAAAGGATTTGGTCAAACAGGAAAATGGGCAGCCATCTCTACATGAGTAGCCATCACTTCCTGCAGGCCGTGTTTGATGCATAAAATGACCATTGCATGCCTCTTATGAAAATATCCATAAAGATTTAGCAATTCCAAGGAAATATCAGTGGTGGCACTTACTTGCATCTGTTACTCAAATACAATAGAGTCACTGTGTGGATAGTCTTGCAGACATGGTATTATATCAAAGGAACTAAAGACTAATGCCCAAATTTTAAAATATATATGTTTGTGTGTATCTAAATATGAAGAGGCCGCAAACAGTAAATGACAATGCAAGATTTCACGATAATCTTCTTTATCATATTTTCTTGAAAGGCCTTCTAGCAAATATAAAATAATATTTTTTCTTTGTCCTACAACATTTTTTTTTTGATTTCCAACTTTTATTTTGATTTCAGGGGCACATGTGCAGGATGTGAAACTTAGTTACATAAACATGTCCCATGGATCTTTGCTACACAAAACATCCTATCACCTAGGTATTAAGTGCAGCATCCATTAGGTATACTTCCTGATGCCCTCCCTCCTCCCACCACCCAACCTCCAACAGGCCCCAGTGTGTTTTTTTTCTCCCCCATGTGTCCATATGATCTCATCATTCAGCTCCCACTTGTAAGTGAGAACACATGGTATTTGGTTTTCTGTTCCAGCATTAGTTTGCTTAGGATAACGGCTTCCAGCTCCATTTATTACCCTGCAAAGGACGTAATCCCATTCCTTTTTTATGGCTGCATAGTATTCCATGGTGTGTATATACCACATTCTCTTTATCCAGTCTGTCACTGATGGGCATTTGGGTTGATTCCATGTCTTTGCTATTATGAACAGTGCTGTGATGAACACACATGTGCATCTATCTTTCTAATAGAATGATTTGTATTATTTTGGATATATATCCATCAATGGGATTGCTGGATCAAATGGTATTTCTGCCTCTAGGTCTTTGAGGAATTGCAACACTGTCTTCCACAAAAGGAAAACTAACATTCCAAGCAACAGTGTAAAAGCCTTCCGTTTTTCTTCATAACCATGGCAACGTGTGTTGTTTTTTGACTTTTTAATGATAGCTATTCTGAGTGGTGTGAGATGATAGCTCATTGTGGTTTTGATTGGCATTTCTCTAATGATCAGTGATGCTGAACTTTTTTTATATGTTTGTTGGCCACATGTATGTCTTCTTTTGAGAAGCATCTGTTCATGTTCTTTGTCCACTTTTTAATGGGATTGTTTGGTTTCTGTCTTGTAAATCTGTTTTTCCTTGCAAATGCTTGATATTAGACCTTTGTCAGATGGATAGATTGCAAAAGCTTTCTTTCATTCTGTAGGTAGTCTGTTTATACTGGTCACAGTTTCTTTTACTGTGCAGAAACTCTTTAATTATATTCCATTTGTCAATTTTTGCTTTTGTTGCAATTGTCTTTGGTGTCTTTTTCATGAAATCTTTGCCCATGGCTATGTTCTGAACAATCTGCCTTGGTTTTCTTCTAGGGTTTTTCCCATTTGCAGTTTTACATTTAAGTCTTTAATTCATCTTGAGTTGATTTTTGCATATGGTATAAAGAAGGAGTCCAGTTTCAGTTCCTGCATATGGCTAGCCCATTCTCCCAGCACCACTTATTACATAGGGAATCCTTTCCCCATTGTTTTTGTCAAGTTTATTGAAGATCAGATGGTTGTAGGTGTGCAGTCTTATTTCTAGTTCTGTGTTCTGTTCCACCGATCTATGCATCTGTTCTTGTACTAGTACCATGCCGTTTTGGTTATTGTACCCTTGTAGTATAGTTTGAAGTTGGGTAGAGTGATGAGTACAGATCTGTTCTTTTAGCTTTGAATTACCTTGGCAATTTGGTCTATTTTTTGGTTTTATGTCTGTTTTGTTGGCTGGAGACCACTGTTGGGAGGTCTCACCCAGTCAAGAGGAATGGGATCAAGGATGTGCTTAAAGCAGCAGCCCGGCTGCTTTATGGTAGAGCAGCTGTACTGTGTTGGAGACCCCTACAGCCTCCAATTGGTTTGGGCTCTCCAAGGCCCACAGGCTGGACCAGCTAACAATCCCAAACAGCCAAGGTGGTGGCCTTCCCCTGCTCCTCAGGCACTGTGTTCTAGGGAGAAATTGGAGCTCTGTCAGCCCTGTAGTACATGGGTAGAGGTGGCAGGAGGCCTCAGCTGGGAAGATCTGCCTTACAAGGAACAGATCAGGTTCCCACTTAAAGTAGCAGTCTGGCCCCACCTTGACAAAATGTTTGTGTTGTGGTGGGAAACTACCTCTGCTCCTTTAGGCTTGGATTCTCCAAAGCCTATAGGCAGAAATGACTGAGTCATCCAACCAACTGTGGTCCTCCCCCTCCCCCAGCCACTTAATCCCAGGGAAAGATCAGAGCTCTGGCGTGGCTGGAGGGCCTGGCTGAGAGGGCCTGCCCAGTGAGGAGTAATTGATCAGGGTCCTGCTCAAAGAAGCAGTCTGGCTACAATCTAGCAAAGCTACTGTGCTGAGCTGCTGAGGGGGGACCCTTCCTTATCCAGATTATTTGGAATCTCCAAAACTCTCAGGCTGAAACGGATAAGTCAACCAAACAGCAGAGATGGCACCCATCTTCCCCCCCTGGGGGTTTCATCCAGTCTCAGGCAGGCTCCACGCTGTTGCTGGTGGCTGGCTGGAATTCCAAGCCAGTGGATCTTACCTTGTGAGGGGCGGTGAAAGTGTGACCCTCAGGCCAGCACTGCTCTGTTCCCTGGATTCTGCCCCATTCCTAGGGGTATGGGCAGACCTCCCACCTTGCCTGAATTGCAGATACCTTTTGCTGGGAATCGTGGAGTATATAAAGCTGGCTGAATCTCTGTGCATGCCTAAGCAGCTGCTCTGCCAAGACTCCATACAGCAGTGTGTGTCAGCCCCAAGGCCCTGGTGGCATGGGCTCGCTCACAAGTGGATCTCCTGATCCATGGGTTGCAAAGATTGATGATTTCCTGGGGTTGCCAGTGGTCTCCAGCCAACAAAACAGACTTTAATCAATCACTTATCACTTCCATTGGCTGGGTATGGGGGTTCCTTTGGTTCTGTGTTGATCCTGGGTGGGCGAGTTGTCCTTTAATAAGTCCTAGTGCAAGAACCTGGATATTTCAGTTGAAGGTGCTATATTCACTCACCCCTTTCATTCCTCTGCAGGAGTGTGGCAGACTGCAGCTGCTTCTAACTGGACATTTTGGCCCCTCCCCTCCCCTACAAGATCTTTATGAAATTTTTTTCCTTCCTATGAAGAGTTGTAAGAATTCAAACTGATAAAATAAGTTACCTGTAAATAAATAAAAATGAGGCTGGCCTCACACTTCCCTATAGAAACAAATGTCTGAAGTCAGTGGATGTTACTCTTTAGATTTTGATGAAGTAAGCTTCCAATTTAAGAGTTTCTGTCCAAATTATTGTTTGTATCAGTTAGGGTTTACGGCTTCTGGCACATCTTTGCTTTCTTTAATATTGGAAATTTCTTCTGGAATTGGGCATTTTTTTATACTTAAACTTGAATCACTATAAAGTTTATTGGAAAATATGGACACCTGGAAGAGTCTTGTAGACCATCAGCTACAAGCTTAATTATGGAGCAGTCTGAAGGAATGATTTTACTGGGAAATCCACTAGTAATTTGTTTAATTACTTGTTTTCTAGGGATGGTTAGACTTCTCAGAAAAAAACTTCCAATCTCTTAACCAACAGGAAAAGAAAGAGAGAACAGAGAGAGAAAGAAAGAGGGAAGGAAGTAAGGAAGGGAGGGAGGAGGGGAAAGAAAATAAAGAAAAAGCTTCTAGAGATCTAGGAACTAAGTTGGGGGATGAAGACTGAGGTTTGGTAGCTCATCTGCCAATATACAGAGGAGTGTTTTCCAGTTCCTCTGCTTTCAAAGCTTATACTCCTGCCTTCCACTGTGTCTTGTGTCCTTCAAAGTAGAAACTGCACCAAGGCCATCCTTGGAGGGTATGTCTGTGCTTCTGAAGGCAATGTATTGCAATGGAAACAACCTCTACCTTTGCAGAAACTGGGGTGTCAGATCCAGCAGCAAACTGCATGTAAAAAGACTTTAAAATAAACACATTGTTTTTGGATTTCCCTCCACACCCATTCCAGAGATATACTGTTCAATTCCTGAGGCTTTCAGAATTTCTGCAGTGCACATTGCATAGCTTTGTTGCTGTCCATTCTTCCAATGTAGGGTTCAGCTTCACCAGGACTACCGCCATTATTATTCACTTTTTACATCTCACCTTCCCAGACGGGTATTATCTCCTCTTCTTTTAGGCATATCCTTGTGAGTTTATTCATTTAAGAATCACCTTTATCACGTTTTGTTTTATTTTAGCAGAAAGTAACATTAAATGTGGCTTAACCAAAATGTATTAATGAATTTTCCAATTTTATATCACTAGAAGAGGGACAGATGAATTTTAGTCAATAACTGTTTTTTTTAAATTTCCTTGCTAGGTTTGCAAAAATTTGAGGTTTTTGCGTCACGTCCTTAAGTGACAGTCCCCTATAGTTTTCTTTTATGTTGTTGTCTTGATTTGGTTTTAAAATAAGGTAAACTGGATTCATATAATTAGTTATAGGGATGTCTTCCATTTTTGTTGTAACAGATTAATATGGAACATATGTGTTCCTAAATATTTTGACAAAACACAATGGTAAAATCATCAGGAAATGTTACTTTCTCAAATAAACATTTTAATACTGATTAAATTTCTTTAGTAATTTTGGTTTATTTAGATTTTTTTATTTCTTATAAGTCAATGTTGTAAATTATTTTTACCCCTAAATATATACATTTCATCTCAGATTTATAATTTTATTAATAAAATTTTTGGTAGAATTCTTTTGATTTTATTTAATGACCACTGCATCTGTAATAATAATGGTTTTATAATTTAAAAGTTAATTTGTGTTTTATCTTGATTTTCTTGATTAAATTTCTCAGAAACCTATTTCATTTGTTCTCAAAAATATATTCCCTTTAAAATATTTTAAAAGTTATTCATCTTACATTTCTTTTCTTCTTTTTTTTTTTTTTCTTGTCATGGCCCAGGCTGGAGTGGAGTGGCACGATCGGCTCACTGCAACCTCCCCATCCTGGGTTCAAGGAATTCCCTGTCTCAGCCTCCTGAGTAGCTGAGATTACAGGTACGCACCACCATGCCTGGCTAATTTTTGTATTTTTTTTTTTTTTTAGTAGAGATGGCGTTGCACCATCTTGGCCAGGCTGGTCTTGAACTCCTGACCTTGTGATTCACCCACCTTGGCCTCCCAAAGTACTGGGATTACAGGCGTAAGCCACCATACCTGGCCTATGTTTTTCTTTTGTTCTATGTTTTTTGGTTTTCTTTTTTCTCTAACATTGTGTATTTAACATTAAAAAAGACAATTTTACAGTTCTGCCTCTGTTGTAATATATGTTCTTTGAGCTATGAGTGCCTATCAAAAAAGAAGTTCATCCTCCAAGTTCTGATATATAAAGTTTATGTTTTTCAATTGTAAATGTACAGTGAAATATATTTTTACTTCTTCTATCATTTATATATTTACAAATATGTGGTTTGTGGTTTTGGCTTTTTGTAATTAATTTATACTTTTATTACAATATGGCCAGAAAACACATCTGCATAATTTTGCTTATCCAGTATTTTTTAATGTTTAATTTTTGACTAGGTTGATGGCCATTTATTAAAATGTTTTATATTTTACTAAACAAAGTTTGGTGTATCGCTTTCTGAGAGATTATAATTTTGTGCTACAGTTGTGGAGACTTCTATATCAATGTTCAATTTTGTAGCTTTGTTGATAGGAGCAAAAATATTTAGGGAATGTGTATTATTTCTGGTACAAAATTGTTAAATATTTAGAATTAAACAACCGAAACACTACAATTAAAATTTATTTGTATTAGAAAAATAATAAATATTAAGATTCAAGGCTACTGAATCTTAATAGTCTTTAATTTGTACAGTAGAGAATTATAGCTTTTATTGTCAAGAAATGATTTTATCTTTAAGAAATATTTTTGGCTTAAAGACTACTTTATGTAATAACAATAAAGTTATAACAGCTTTAGCTTGGCAAATAATTTCCTGGTTTTCTTTTTTTATCTCTATACTTTTAACATTTTGGTATTTTTACATTTGTATTCTAGATTGGGGCAATAAATAGGTATACACAAATTTAGAAAATTCTAGATTGGGGCAATAAATAGGTATACACAAATTTAGAAAACTATCTGGTAAATGAATTGGTTCTTTCACCTGTAATAATGGCTGTTTTTTAATCCTTAATAACAATTTTAAAGTCAATTTCTGTGTTATGTATAATATTGTAGTTTCACATCATTTTTAAACCACTGAAATTATTTGTCATCACTCTTGTTTTTATGGTCAGTGTATTTCCCACATTTTTCCCTACTTATTTCTAAAATTTATACAAGAAAATTTATTGTGTAGTTTTTTATTAGGTTTCCATGGACATGAACATCGAATTAAAAATAGGAAAAAATAGTTAAGTGCTGGAAACTACAAAAGGAAACCCATCATTTCAGTTATTTCAAGGAATTTTTAAAAGATAAACCACAGAATTGAAGAAAGCCTAGTGGACACATTCACCATTTTCCTGCTAGTGAAACTATAAATTGCTTTTTAAAGTTTTTTGAGATATTATTGATACAAAATTAAAATGCACATGTCTAATGTATACAATTTTAAGATGATAGATATGCATATACACTTAGGATACCATCACTACAATCAAGGTAAAAAAAAAGAATCCATCACTTTCAGAAGTTTACGGATGTCCTTTTGTGTGTATGTGTGTGTCTGTTGTGTTATTGTGGTAGAAATTCTTAACCTAAGATCTGCTCTCTTAATATATGTTTAAGTATATAACACTGTGTCATTAACTATAGGCACTATGTTATAGTATAACAGATTTTTAAAACCGTTTTATATTGCATAACTGAAACATTGAGAATGTAGAATGATACCACCATTATGAAAAACAGTATGGAGGTTACTCAAAAAATTAAAATAGAAGTACCATACAATCCAAGAATCCTACTACTAGCAATCCTATATATCCAAAGGAAATGAAATTAGTATCTTTAAGACATACGTGCACTCCCATGTTTATTGCAGCACTATCCATAACAGCCAAGACACAAAATCAACCCATGTGTCCATTGACATGAATGCATGAAGAAAATGTGGTATACATACACAGTGGCATACCACTGAGTCTTAAAAGTGAAACAAATCCTGCCAATTGCAACTACATGGATGAACCTGAATAACATTATGCTAAAGAAATAAGTCAGTCACAGAAAGAAAAGTGTTCCATGACTCCACTTAAAAGGTATCTAAAATATTCAAGCCCTCACAGAAGCACAGATTAGAGTGATTTGTTGCTAGGAGATGAGGGAAAGGGTAGCAGGTTGTTTTTAATTAGTTATTTTTGCTCACTATTTTTCCTGAGGTTTTCCTCCACAATCATGTACATGGTTTAATCATTCTCTTATTGAAAAGCTGTGAATGGTAAATACTCTCAGCCTTTCCCTTCAAAATACCTTTATTTAACTCCATTCTTAAATCATAATACATTAAACTGAAATTCTATGTTTTGATGCTATTTTTTCTTAGTACATTGTATATTTGCTTTTATTGTGTTTTTAATTGTCTAATTTGGGGTGGGGAGGAATAATCTCTCTTTTCTATAAGGTTTCTAAGATTTGTGTTTTACTATAATATTTTAGAAGAGAATATATATATACACACACATATATGTATATATATACACATATATATACCCTTAGTATGTGTGTGTGTGTGTGTGTGTGTGTGTGTGTATATATATATATATATATATTTTTTTTTTTTTTTTTTCAGACGGAGTCTCGCTCTATCACCAGGCTGGAGTGCAATGACACACTCTCGGCTCACTGCACCCTCTGCCTCCTGGGTTCAAGTGATTCTCCTGCCTCAGCCTCCTGAGTAGCTCGGACTACAGGCACATGCCACCACACCCAGCAAATTTTTGTATTTTTAGTAGAGACAGGCTTTCACCGTATTGGCCAGGATGGTCTCAATCTCTTGACATCATGATCCACCTGCCTTGGCCTCCCAAAGTGCGGGGATTACAGGTGAGCCACCGTGCCTGGCCAGTATATTTTATTTATTCTGCTTGCAACGCAATGTCCTTCTTAAATTGGGATCTCAGGTTCCATGACTCTATAAAAGTTTCAATCATTTGCAGCTGTAACTTTCCTGTGCTGGTGGGTGTTTTTCCCATCTAACTCTTCTCTGAAGGGCAGCCTTTTTACAATGCCATGTTTATACAAGGCTTTCTATTTTCCTTTTCTTACATGCCTAGGGCCAAATCTCCTGTTCTACATGGGCATCAAGGCTTCATATCCCAACATAAAGAGTCTATATCTGGATTATTAACCTCCTAGGAACTAAGTGCATCAAATTGAAGGATTAATGCCCTGGCTTTTAATTCATTTCCAAAACCAAGAAGTTTTTTTTCTTTTTTATTTGACTTTCAATAATTAATATATATTTAAATATTTTTCCAAAAGCTACATTTACTTTTAAATGGTGGTAATCTCAAACAGTTTTCTGTCTGGATCATGTTTCTGTAAATGTATACTATATTTATAATCTAGAAAAAAATAATAACATGAATTCCAAGGAGCTTGTTAACCTTAAGCTTGTATCTGATATCTTCTCTTATGCATTCTTAATGTAGCTACTAAAAGAAGACTGTGTAACTTTCATACAGAAAATAAGTCTGCTAGCCAGCCCTTGGATGGAAAAATTTGAAACCATTAAGTAATAGCTTTGACAAGGTAACATAACTCTGAGCTAGGCCCTAGGCAATCAAATCAAAGAAGAGTTTCCCTTTGTTCTGTCATTCTGAAATAGCCCTGAAATTCCTAATTTACCCTATGTATATTTTGGCCTTTTTTTAAAGCTTTGTATTTAATCATTATACCCCAACAAGTGAAACTGAGTCATACAGTTAGGATAAAAGTATATCTGAAAGCTGTCAGTGCTTCATATCTTCCTACTTTATAGTAAACTATCATCTCTTGACAAAGTAAAAGATGGGAAGCAGGTTGGTTTTATAGTTATTGGAAGGAATTGAAGTTGTGTATAATATAATGTAGATAGAAGTTCCTGCTTCTCTGAATAGATGTTTGTTGAAACCTGGATTTCCCCCAAGTTTCTCTTTCCCCAGAACGCCATCATACAATAAATGAGATGTGACAGCATTTGCCTCCTCTCTAGCTTCTTCTACACTGACACAAGGCAAAAAAATCACTTTACATCAGAGTTGCTTCCTTATGGCATGAAACCTGTTTTCTCTGTTTCTCAGTGACATTGATCACATGATATAAATATGTTTTCCTGTACACTACCAATTTTCATCCAATGATATAAAACACTTTACAAACATAAGACCCTTAGGGAGATAAAGGGATCAAAATCAATTAAGAATTCTAGGCCTGGGGAATTTAGATACAACTCTGAAATTCTCAAAGGATCATGAAAAAGTTTCTTAATCCCTCAGCCTGTTTTCCTAGCATGTAAAATAAAAATATTATAAAATCTTATTAGCACAAATATAGATTTTAACTTTATTAATAAGTTGATACTATGGGAGATGGAAACAGAGTTCATAATCCAAAATTCTGTATATTCTTTTATATTCATTACCTAACAAATTTTTAGAATTCCTATAAAAAGAAAACTGGATGTAGTTTGATTCAATATCTTTAAAATTTTTTAGCATAAAATTGATTTACATGTTTTCAGGGTACATGTTATATTTTGATAGATTCATATAATGTGTAATGATCATATCAGGTAAATTGGGATATGTATCACTTCAAACATTTATCTTTATGCTGGGAACATTCAAATTTTTCTCTTCTAGCTATTTTGAAATACATAATAGTTATTGTTAACTCTATTCACCCTACTGAGCTATAGAACACTACATCTTATTCCTTCTGTTTTTTTTTATTAATCCACTAATCAATATCTCTTGTTTGAAGATGACAGGATCTTAAATGTAGAAAAACCTAAGGACTCTACTAAATAACTGTTAGAACTTATAAATGAATTCACTAAAGTAACAGTATACCAAATCAACATACAAAAATTAGTATCATTTATGTATATCAACAGTGAACATCTGAAAAACAATCACGGTATCAACTTCATTAACAATAGCTACAAACAAATATAAAATATTTAGAAATAAATTTAATTTGTGAATTTAAAGAGCTCTACAAAAAAAAACTATAGAACACCAATGAAAGAAATTGAAGAGAACACAAAAAAATAAGAAGATATTCCATGTCATGGATTAGAATATACTCCAGTTAATACTGTTAAAATGTTAATACTACCAATCCTATCAAAATACCAATGGCATTCTTCAAAGAAATAGGATTCCATATCTGTTTGTTTACCCTCTCCTTTCATCCAACGGGTGAAAGAGACATGTTTGACAAAAACAGTAGAGTTTATATGTAAGTGACATGGGGACCACATTATAATAAATGTACTATTAAAGAATTTCTAGAACAATAGTCTCATAATATGTTTGTAGTCTTTGCCTTATTGACTTTTCTACAAATGCAGGATTTATGATGGAGCTGTGAGCCACATCAATGACACAAAATTATTCTATTGTATGCAGTAGTAAGAGTTATAAATTTTATAAAAATAAAACTTCTGTAAATTGTTGGCATAGACCTCAAAAGCGATGAATTCAGGGCCACTGGTGAAAAAAATGAGTTTCAGTAATAAGCAAGCACATTATGTCTTATTGTAAAAATCTTTCTATCTCCCTTCTTTTCACCTAAAATAATCATATTCATTCGTTCCTATTAACCTTAATACCTATACACTGTGAGATATAAACCATGCCATCTTTAACTCATCTAAATATCCTTTAACCATGTTAACTTTTCACAATGCTACTATAGAGGTCATATCTTTTATTCCTTATGTCCTCTCTGTTTCAAACATAATCAACTACTTGAAGTCTTAAATGTATTTTGTCGTCTCTATATTTGGCTGTCTCCTTTACCTGGGCAATACTTTCTGTGCCTTTTTTCCTCTTTATCTGTTTTGTTACATCAATGTTCCTTCAAAGCTCAGTTCACGTATCATCTCTCCCTAGGAAGCCTTTCCTGGCAATCCTGTCTTCCTTGGCCCATTTGCAGATAGTATAGGCTACATGTTTCTCTTGTGGTCCCATCATTTCCTGCACATAAATCTCAATACACAGATCTAGAGATGAAGCCACACTGGTGAGTTCAAACCCTGAATCCCTCAGTTACTAGTTGCATGCCCTCAATTAAGTTATTTAACCTTTCTGAACCTCATTTTCTTCATTTGCTAAATTAAAATAACGATTTCATACAGGGTAGTTACAAAGATGAATAACATATATGAAAAACATAGGGTGGTTATTTGTGTTAGATATTATTCCTTTGGCCCCCTGGACCTATTCTTCTCCCTTCTCCACCTTGTTCTGGGCCCCATGAGGCTGACTTGTGAGAACTGCATCAATGGGCTTCTTGCTCCTCTGGCTTGAGCTTGGCTTCATCGCCAGAAGTGCAAGACTAGAAGATCAGAGGGCAGGGAAAAGTGACTTCTGTTCTCAGGATATTTAGTTCTCAAATCTCTCTCTGCCATGTAGCCAGTGGTTGCCTGCATCCTTCTGTAAGTCCACAGTTCCTGCCAGCTGGCTCAGTCAATACAGTGATCTTTTCTGTATTCCAGTAATTGTTCATTGCCCTTGCTCTTTATGCCCAGAGTACTGCATTATCACTTGTTGATTCTTTAAACCCTACTCCCAAAATTGTAAATTGTCTCTTTGTTAAGCCATTCTTAAAAAACAAAACAAAAAAAAAAAACAGCTTGAGTGTGTCAGCTGTTTCCTGCCAGGGCCCTGACTGATACCATATTCCCTATTATGAACAACATGTACTTAATAAACTGTCCTGAAATTGTCTCTTGATTTCTCTGACTTCCTTGCCAGGCTGTGAACCACTCCAGGACAAAGACCATGGCTTATTTGTTGCTGTTATTTTCTGTTGTCATGCACACTGCTTGGCACAAAAATTAATATTAAATGTTGTTTGATTAAATGAAGGAAGGAAAGTAATGTATATTATTTTGACATCTTAAAAATAGTCACTGCCTCTTATTTTACCTGAACCTGGGTGGTCTAAATAAATGTTTTCTATAATGGATGTAAATTTGTTCTGAAATAAAAGTGTGAGATGGTGAAAAGGAATGTTTCAGGGCAAATTAATCTTGTGAATAATCAACAGGCCATCAGGTTAAGTGCCATACAAAATCAGCTTAGGAAAATAGGCAGGGCAGGTTGAACTCTAAGGAAGGCACACAAGTTGACATTAGGTATGTCAAAAGACAAATTTTAGGCAAATTGTATTTAACAGAGTTTGATTGAGCAAAGAATGATTTGTGAATCAGGTAGCCTCCTGAGCCAGAGAAGGCTCAGAGAGACTCCAGTGCAGCCACAGAAAATGGAAAGTGAACTATGGAAAATGGAAGTGAGATACAGAAACAGCTGGATCAGTTATAGCTTGGCATTTGCCTTATTTGAACCCGGTTTGAACAGTTGACACTTTTGATTGGCCAAAACTTGGTGTTTGGCACAAGAGAAGATTACAGTCTGTTTACACATCCAGTTACATTTCAGTTTACTATGTTTGGAGAAACCGTTAGGCTGAACTTAAAATACGTAAGGAGGCAGTTTTAAGCTAAACTTTACAGGTAACTATCTCTATAAATCGAAACCTAGTTCAACAATTAATGTAAGTATTCGGAGAAAAATGAGTGAGAAATAAGCATGATATTGATTATTTAGGTAAACATACTTTTCAACCACTGTCTTGCATAACAATATTTGGTGCATCTATTTGAAAAGATATTACTTGAGGCTCAATCACCGAAATTAATTCTTTTCTTTTCATCATAGAATGTATGTTAATTTTGCTAATTTGGTAGAAATTTTAAATGTTGAAAGTTTAAACTACTTCTTCCCAAATCTGAGTCCCTATTACAATTCACAATTTCTGATTGGCTACTCAAAACCTGTTGTCCTTTGTCTATGCCTAAGAAACTCCTATTGTGCCTCACTGTCTAATAATCTCTATGATACATAGAGATTGTAATGCCCAGAATTAGACCTCTAGGATAAAGAAGAATGTAAACAAGCAAGGTCTTCTCCCCTTGAAGACCCACTTGTCACATGAAGGTTCTCTGGGGAAAAGAAAGGAGGTCAGAGAGTGACTTTCACAGGTTTCATGGCTTGCTTTGGGTAGAGGAGTTCTGGTTTCTATGACCCACTTCAAAGAAGAAAAGCAGGTAAGGAAAGTAGAGAGAGACCTTCTTGCTTCTGTGGCACTCCCAGTCTCCTTCAACTGAAAATACTCAGCACACCAGGAAGTCATCCTTTGGGGGCATGATGGTCTGAGCTCTGAGATAAGAAAATTATTTTACTGACAGTCTGTGTCATTATTGATGTTCAATAAATACTGAAAGCCATGTGCTTTCTCCTATTTCTCCTAGACAATCTGCACAGTTTAGTAACATTACAACAAATGGGTTTTTTAAACTTGTGAAGCTTGCGCATTTTAGTTCTACATGTTGGTTCATCAGCTAGCTCTGTTCTGAATTCATCAGAAGTTGTGCTGTCTCTCAGCCGCCATTCTTCAACTCTACAGTTATATTTTCCTACTAGCCCATTTTCCCTAAAACGTGTCTTAGATTATTCTCGTTCTTGTAATGCGTATTTTGCTCTTTGGTAATGCTATTTAAATAACTTTTAATAAATTTAATTACAAGTGTTATATGCATTAAGTGATGACAAAATGAGTCCTGCATGTAGTAGAATTATGCATAATCGGGAAATTGGCTTCCTAAAGATCAATACCATCTACCCTTAAAACAATTATAGACAGTTCAACTGAAGCAAAAAAAATGTGTCATTAAACATTGTGCTGGCCACAATTTTCTTTACACTTCAACAATCTATGAGGATCAGTTTGTGGAGGTGTTTTAGTGCATGAGTGAGGTTGTATGTCACTTAAAAAGAACATTTTGAAACTGGAGCAGTGGAGCAGGGGGTGACCAAAGATCCATCTGTATTCTAGAAGCCTATCAAAAAATGTAGCCACGTACCTAAAGCTGACCTTCAGAACAGATATGAGAATATAGAAAACGAAAAGTATGACGCATAAAACTAGAAGCAGGATTAGTTATAGTAAAATGCAATCGGCAAGTAAAACTAACATTAGCATGGAAAATAACACAATGAAATAGAGTATCTGTGGGACATGCAAGTATGCAGAAAGATATGGCTCTGCAATTTATTAGTTGCTTAACCTTAAGCATAAACATCATGTTCTTTAACTATAAAGGGATATAATATGCACCTCCCAGTCTTGTTTTGAAGATTGAATTAGGAAAAATGTATGCAAAATGTCTATCTCAAAGTAGATATCCAATAAATAATGTTGAATGAAAATTACAGTTGAATAAATCCTAGGAAAATACTAATCCCCTCCTTCTAGCTAGACTTCTACCAAGGAATAATGCGTCCCTAATTCTGTTCTGTCAGTCTTTTCTCATATTGGGCCTTCTCATCTCTGCTGTATGCTGAATGTATGGATGGGTTCTGCCCTGTGTGATACTTCATTCAAAATAAAGGCTAGCTCACTCATACTGTTATGCCCAGGCGAGTTAGATGGAACAGCGCCACGCTCTGAGTTTCAAATTATGAGTCCTTTACTTTTACCGGCGACCGAGAGATGGCTAACACTCAAAATTCTCTCGGCCCCCCAGGAAGGGGCTTGATTATCTTTTATACCTTGATTTAGGTAGAGGAGGGGGAGCCTAGCTGCAGCAGAGTTTACAGGAGCAGAGTTTACAGAAGTAGAACAAGCAAGCTAGATAAGGGAGCTGGTAACTAGGAGGCAGGAGGTTCTCACGATTGTTGATTTTTAAGGAGGGTATACATGAGTGGTTCCCATGATTGCCGGTTACCAAGGGGGATATTTGATACTTGTCATATAATCATTCAAGGGAGAGGAATTCACAATGGCAAGTGGGCTTGCCAAGCAGGCTATGGTTACAAAGGTTATATGTTTCTGTAGTTCTAAGTACAGCATGACCCAGCACAGTAGCAAGACCCAGGTATGCGCTTAACGGAGGAATGGCAGGAGGGGGTGATGCGGAGGTCAAGATGGAGTCTATCTGGCTCTCAGCAAAATGGAGTCTGTCTGGCTAACACAGGGTTGGTTAACACATACTTTCACCATTCCTCCTCTAACTCTGCTTTTCTTGCATCCAAAATGATACTATTTGTTATTAAAAATGCATCCTTTAGTCTAAAATTTTAAAATTTATTAAATAAGTGTAAAGAATTCATGAGTGCTGTTTTTCTGCATGTTTGAAATATTTTAGAACATGTATTTTACAAAATAAGGAAAATAAAAGAAGAATTGAACTGTTGATTCATTCATCCATCCATTCTACATCTACTAAAGATATACTTGACATGCAATGTTCTAGGCATTTGGTGTGAAATCATATTTTTATTCTAAAAGGATTTACGATACAGAAAGGGCATGAGAAACATCAGTGGATTATATACATTGTTGTGAGTGCCATGACAAAAGTGAATTCAGGGTAGAATGAGAAAATGGAAGATAGTCCCCCAGCTTATCTTCAGAGAAGGTCTGCAGATCAGGAAAGGCTTTCTTGAAGTTATAACACCTGAGATGTATCTTACAGTATGCATAGAAATCATGCAAGTCAATAAAAAGAAAAGCGTTATTGGTAAGAGAAGGAGCATGTGTCAATTTCCAAATTCTATGTCACATTGTATGACATCTCAGTGTAATTGTAGATGTTCAATATCCTTAGGAACAAGGTTTTAATTGGAGAAAAAGGGCAATTGAGGTTGCTAAGGAGAAAAGGAGGGGCCAATTTAAAGCAAAGATATTTAATTATAGCCAATAAAATACTTATTCCCAAGCTCTTAAAAGTAGCCTAAAAGTATTGAGAGCACTGTAGTAATGAACACTATTGGCACCATATTTGTGGTCTTTAATGAAAACGGTGAACATTAATTAGGTACTTAATATGTGTCAGAACTTATATTGAATGTTTAATATCTATTAAATAATTTAAAAGTCCAAGCAGCCCTGTGTGGTAGACTTGAGCACACTCAAGCTGTGATAAGCGAAATTACTTAACAAATCTTAAGTATATGCTAATTCTTTCCCCCCCTTTTATTCTTCCCATGGGGCCTGAGAACTAATATACAAGGCAGACTTTGTATATTACATCAGAGAGTCCAACTTCATAACATCAAATTAAGGGTCAGTGACTTATAAAACTTATATGCTCCAGGTATTTACTATAAGGTCTTAGGAATAATAGATATTCAATATTGATTGAACAAATGAATGAGTCTAAACTTCAAATATAAAGAGTTGATGGCTACATATTTCCACAGTAATTTTTTTCTTTAAATGGTAGCTGTTGATATTGAGATAATTATATTAGCCATATTTAACAAATGGTAGCTGCTATTATAATTGAAAGGAGGGCTGAGAAACAAAAACCAGAAAATGGATTCAAACCATCACCAAATAAAAGAGCAAATACAAGGATCTGAGTGAGGAAAAAGAGGAAGATCAACTAGGTTAACACCAATGAGTGAGTGAATGATCTATATAAATATCAGAAATAGAGGACCTGTGATTGTGGCCAGTTAATACTCAAACTCAACATATCTACAAATGAACCCATATTCAATTCCCACAAACATTTACCCTCTGTTGTTCCTTATTTGAGTTAATGGCACAAGCCAAAAACCTAGCTTATTGCCCCAAATCTTCTTTTCCTTCACTTCTTACTGCTCTTGAATTTGTCACCTACGTATCTCTCAAACTCATTAACTTACATCCATCTCAGGAATTATAACTCTAGTCTAAGCAACATCATTTTTGCCTGGTTTACATCTATAATCTCCTAACAGCTATTTCTACATTTAGTCTAGCTCCACTCCACATCTGTTCTCACCTCTGTATCTATAAAGTTTGAAATTCATGTACGATTACCCAAAACTTCGCTCCAAAGCCTTTATGGACGATGAGGTGGTCCCTACATACACCTTCATACTTATATCGCACCTCTACCATTCTGGAGGTTGCAGCCATGTTAATTGTCCTTAAATCCCTTGAACGTACCAACCTACTTTCACTTTGGAGACTTTGCTTATGGTATTGTCTCTGCCTGGAAAGCTCACACTCCCACTGTTCTCCTCTTCATCAAACAGACTTCTACTGATCCCTCAAGTGTCACTTGAAATGTCACTTTCCCCATAAAATAATCCTGGACTATCCCTCCCCTCGTGAGACTAGAAAGGCACTTCTGTCATGTTCCCTAATTTCTCTCTTTAATTTTCTCTTATAGCAACTTAAAAAGTAATTTAATCCAGAAAAAAAAAGTTATTTAAAGTACATGTAGTTAAAAATATTATTTAAAATTACCAAAATTAAAGTATTATTTTAAGAGACCATATCCTTTGTGATATTTTTGTCATTCTTAGCATTCCCATATCTCCCTGTATGTCTGATAGGTGGTGCTCAGTAAATACTTGCAGAGTGTTTACTGAACCCCTAATCCTACTTTACAGAGTACTGCATTAATTTCATGTCATGTCATACAATAAATCTCCCAAAATAGGATAGGACCCTTTCAAATCCTTTAGCCTGAAGACATCTAAGGAATGTACATCTAGGCTGCGCATGGTGGCTTACTCCTGTAATCCCAGCACTTTGGGAGGCTGAGATGGGTGGATCATGAGGTCAAGAGATCGAGACCATCCTGACCAACATGATGAAACCCCGGTTTCTCTTAAAAATACAAAAATTAGCCAGGTGTGGTGGCGCACACCTGTAGTCCCAACTACTCGGGAGGCTGGGACAGAAGAATCGCTTGAACTCAGGAAGCAGAGGTTGGAGTGAGCAAAGATCACACTACTGTACTCCAGCCTTGTGACAGAGTGAGACTCTGTCTTAAAAAAAAAATGTACATCTGAGTCAGGAAGCACTCTAAGTGGGATTTAGTATTTTGGAACCCAGGACTGGCAATAAGACTGAAGACTACAACACATGTAGACCACAGGAGACAGTAGCTTCTACTGGGGACAAATGAAGAGATCTATTTAAGAAAATCAACTCTGTAAAGGAAATTAATAGGACAAAGTGCATTTTAGTAATTCCTCTAAGAAGGCTGTAAAGATGATGAAAAATCGATGGGACAGCAGACACAAAGGCCCTTAAAGAACGTGATGAAGACTTTCTAAGTTATTTCACTGGAAGTCTGATAGTGGGGCAAGCATAAGGCAAAATCCTTAATTAAACTCAACATAAGAAGTTGAATTCTGTCTGCAAGTAGATAGAAAAGAATTACAAAATGCCCCATGTGGTTACAAGTAATGCAGAACCAAGGCTCCCCCAGGGACATGAAGCCCTGTGTTAATCTCTTTGTGGCTCTGAAAGAGAGAGAGAGAGAGAAAAAAAAAAAAGATTAAGCTTCCTTGTGGAGATCATGTGATAACTTCCTGATCCCAGTCAGAGGCAGCATTTCCATGGAAACTTCTCTTCCTCTTCACCCACACACTGCTCCATATACTGCAAAGCCTCCTCTAGTTCTCAAAAAAGTTGTATAGAGTAGCCTTGACTTTTTGTTTTTCTTTTTTTTTCTTAAATGAGACAAACTTCAGCAAAAACAGAAGAAAGCAGAGCAGGCTGACACTCCAGCATCATCAAAATAGTGATGGTTTTTCGTAGAACCCTTCAGCTAAGGCTCCAAACACTGATGCTCTCCTTAAAGCTTTCACTTTCTTTCCCTTTTTCATTAATTTCAGGGGACCACCCAGCTTTAAATATGGAGGAGGACAAAGAAGGAAGCTTCAGATGGGCAGCATTGATTTGACTACTCTCATTTTGTCGCTCTTCAGCTCACAAAAGGGCTCACCTTTGTTCAAACCACGAAGTCTTTAAGCTCCTCCATGGATTGGTCCCAGGTTTAATACTCTGTGATGTGTGGAGGCCTATCTGAGTTTAACGCTTCAACTCAACAGATGAAACACAACTCCCACCTCCATGTATTTCCCCTGCCTCAGGTGTTGAATCTATTCTCAATTGTCTGTCCAACTCATGCCCCCTCTTTGAGGAATTAATCAAGGGCACTCCCTTGATAACACTTGCTTATTATTATCCTAAGTTATGTAATTCTTTCTAATATCATCAGCCCACAAATACTTCCCTACTATTAAAAGTTTGATTTACTTATTATCTATACTACTCATTTGAAAACATAGTTAAGTTGTTATTTTTAGCTCACTGTACACACAGAGAACAAACTTCTGAAATAATTGAGATGATCAAAATATATTTGTTGAAAAAAATCTTTTTCATTCACTAACTGAAAATTTCTTTGCACAAAACACATTGCAAAAACATTTTCAAATGAATTCCTAATTTCTAGAATTTATATGTAAAACAACATGGCTACAGCATTGGAAAGAGAAAGAGACACAGAGAAAGAGAGAGAGAGAAAGAAAGAGCTCTTTGCTGTGGAATAGCCCCACAATGAAGAAAATCATCTAGCTATCAAAGTGAGCTATTCTTAGGAGTTGTCAGAAAATGCATCAGGATTATCAGGGAAAGTAAGTAAACTGAAATTCGGTAACATATAACAAATTATCTTTGGACTCTGAAGACAATCTCTCTCTGCAAATTGAGTTCTTGAAATGTTGTAGCCTATTCATGGTCTCTGAGAAATAACCACCTTAAACGCATAATCTCTAACACTTCGTAAACTTTCTTAATAAGAGAAGTTCTATTCCTGACACTACCTCTCATTTGCAAGTTCAAATCATCATTAATTTTGTAGTCTGTTAGCTGGGTGTGTTTAGGTCAGGCATTATTATTATAGTTAATCTTATTGTTAATATTCTAACCATAAAAATTAAACTATTAATAGTGAATAGAGTTTTTCACCTTAACTTAGGCCTATGCCACTGGTGGGATATGTGCCAATTCCAAAGAAAAGTCAGTCATGTGCTTTTCAGAGGATGAAAGCTTAAGATAAAGACTGAAAGTGTTTGATGCTGGAGGTGGGAGTGGTAAGACATGTGATAGTCACTGTAGGAATAGCTGGAAAGAGAAGTCTGTGACTCCAATTAACCAGTTCCAGCAGACCTTGTGAAGATTACAGGAAGAATGCTCCTGGCTGTTTTGTACTGCCTGCTGTGGAGTTTTCAGACCTCCGGTGGTCATTTCCCTCGAGCCTGTGTCTCCTCTAAGAACCTGATGGAGAAGGAATGCTGCCCGCCGTGGAGTGGTGACGGGAGTCCCTGTGGCCAGCTTTCAGGCAGAGGTGCCTGTCAGAATATCCTTCTGTCCAATGCACCACTTGGGCCTCAATTTCCCTTCACAGGAGTGGATGACCGGGAGTCGTGGCCTTCCATCTTTTATAATAGGACCTGCCAGTGCTCTGGCAACTTCATGGGATTCAACTGCGGAAACTGCAAGTTTGGCTTTTGGGGACCAAATTGCACAGACAGACGACTCTTGGTGAGAAGAAACATCTTTGATTTGAGTGTCCCAGAGAAGGACAAATTTTTGGCTTATCTCACTTTAGCAAAGCATACTATCAGCTCAGACTATGTTATCCCCCACAGGCACCTATGGCCAAATGAAAAACGGATCAACACCCATGTTCAGTGACATCAACATTTATGACCTCTTTGTCTGGATGCATTATTATGTGTCAATGGATACACTGCTTGGGGGATCTAAAATCTGGAAAGACATTGATTTTGCCCATGAAGCACCAGCTTTTCTGCCTTGGCATAGACTCTTCTTGTTGCGGTGGGAACAAGAAATCCAGAAGATGACAGGAGACGAAAACTTCACTATTCCATATTGGGACTGGCGGGATGCAGAAAAGTGTGACATTTGCACAGATGAGTACATGGGAGGTCAGCACCCAGCAAATCCTAACCTACTCAGTCCAGCATCATTCTTCTCCTCTTGGCAGGTAAGATGTCCTGGATATACAATGTCAGAGCAGAGAGGAACCTTTAATAATCACTTCTTTAGGCAGGGTATAAACTTCTCTCCTGAGCATTGCACTGCAGTCCCATCAAGTGTAGAAATGATGCCCTGTTAAGAACTCTCAATGTACCTTGTATTTTTCCTTTATAGTACACTTTAGATATTCATGTGATTATTTGTCTATTGTCTTCTACTAGGTTTCTAAACTGCAATGAACAGAGAACTTCATTCATTATTGCATTTCCCAGAACCCAGTATGGTGCCTTTAAAAATGACAATAGCTCTTTATTTATTTTGTGAATTGAATGAATGAATGAATGAATGCATATTTGGATGAGTAAATAAATGATATATGCTAATGTTTCTAAATTACAAAATTATTACTCACAACAGAATTCATATGGTGTACAAATTAAAAATGCAATTCCTGGCCCTATCCCAGACTCATTTGTCAGCATCTTCAAGAGAGGGTCCTGGGAAGGCACAATTTACTAAATGTCTATGGTGATTCTTTTAATCAGCAATATTTGATAAATAATTATTAGATTAGATCTTCATTTTTCAAAGTATGAAGATCCTGAGGCTTAAACAGGTAAATAATGAGGACGGCTAATATTCGTTGAGCATCTAGCATGTGTGAGCCCTGTTGCAAGTGTTTTTGTGCATTCATTCATTTAATGCTCATCAATCTTTCCCTATTTTAGCGGTTGTAGAGGTTGATACCTTGTAACTTGCATAAGATTACACAGGCAATAAGCAGCAAAAAATCATATTTATTCTCTAATAGTCTGGCTGTATGACCACTGTAACCTATTTTCAAGGATGTGACAGCTGTGATCTCTTTAGCTAGGTGATTTGGATCCTTCTGTCTTTTTCCTTAGCCTGTAGAGGAAGTTAGCTTTCTTTCTCAGTCCTTGAAAACTTTAGATACAACATGAAAGATTACTATTTTGAAATTAAATTCCTATTTCATCTATTCTGAATTTTTCATTCTGAATTAGAAGCAAAGGATAAACAAAGAAATATGTGTTTAATTATTTATCTTCTTAAAACCATATGTGAAATGAATGCTTTTCTGCCTGTCTTCCAAAAATTTCTAATGCAGCACTTTGACTAGCAATGTTCTATGAAATTAAGCCCAATATGTGAAGGGGATGGGAAGAATCTTAACTCAATTTCTGACAATCTGCAGTTTTCAAATGTAGATGGCCTTCTCTGCGCAGCCAAGTTTGTACTATATCCCGATGGAGTCTATTGAAATTTATTTAAAAATGGCCACTGTAGAATTTCTGGTGTTACTAGTTACTTACTTACCAAAAGTAATGAGTTTTGTGCAGGAAAGGCTAGGAAAAGAATGTGCTTGGAAAAAAAATTTATTTCAATAAGCTTTCAGAACTCCTACCTTAAAGTGCAAACTCTCATCGAGCTCTTAAATCCTCCGTTCTTGTTTAAAAAACTGCCAGGATTGCACACGGGATTCTCAGTCAGTTATAAAGCTTTCTTTAACTATGTGGCTTCACTTGACCCAGAAAGGTTGGAGGACTGTCAAAATTACCAAAATAAGCTGCAATATCCACAAGAAAGCTTAATAGATAGATACATATTGATTTTTAATTACATGAGATGTGTAATACCAGATGCTATCCAGAACTAGATCAGTATCATTTTTCCAAATTACTTATTAATTATCGAGTAGAACTTGTTTCCTTTCTTTCCCTCTTAATGAATGTGTTCAATTGTAATACTTTCTGGAGGAAAAAAAAAAAAAGCAAAACCAAAAAAAAAAAAACATTTTATGTTGAATGGGTAAGCCCTCAACTGAAATTTTACAATTACCAACTTCAACTTTGTTCTATGATTAAAGTGCTGTGTTGGAACAGGTTTCAAAAACAAAATTAGAAAACAGAGTGGATGGAAGACGACTGAAGAGGAACAAGCAAACCACGGTCTAAATAAGAAAGGTGAAACGAATGAACATCTGCTGCTCATCTACTGTGTTTTACTAGTGTCAAGGGATTATCAGTAGCAGAGGTTGATAGTCAAACCCGACTCACGCTGGCTATTTCCATTCCTTTACACAGCCTTTCTGGTTATAAAGTTCTTAAAAAAGTTAAGATCGATTGCTTACATTGATTTAATTCAGAGTTCTCAATGTCAAAATCACCTAGGAAGCTTCCAAAAAACCTTGTTTAAAAAAAAAAAAATGTTGCAAGGGTTTCACGAACCTAATTTCTTGCTAGAAATTCAGATTCAGGTGGTCTTCTGTGAAGTTGTAAAGTTCAAGTGTCTGTATTTTTTTGTTTGTTTTCTGAGACGGAGTCTCGCTCTGTCACCCAGGCTGGAGTGCAGTGGCATGATCTTGGCACACTGCAACCTCCATCTCCCAGGTACAAGCAATTCTTCTGCCTCAGTCTTCCTAGTAGCTGGGACTACAGGGGCCCACCACCATGCCGGACTAATTTTTTGTACTTTTAGTAGAGATGGAATTTTACTCTGTTGGTCAGGCTGGTCTCGAACTCCTGACCTCAAGTGATCTGCCCGCCTTAGCCTCCCAAAGTGCTGCTATTACAGGCCTGAGCCATCACCCCGGGCCTTTAAGTGTCTGCATTTTTAAAACCTCATTTTTTTTTATTTTATTTTTTTATTTTTTTATTGCATTTTAGGTTTGGGGGTACATGTGAAGAACATGGAAGATTGTTGCATAGGTACACACATGGCAGTGTGATTTGCTGCCTTCCTCCCCATCACCTATATCTGGCATTTCTCCCCATGCTATCCCTCCCCAACTTCGTGTCCTTTGTAGGGACATGGATGAACCTGGAAACCATCATTCTCAGCAAACTGACACAGGAACAGAAAAAAAATCCCCTTTGACGCCCCAAGCGGCAGCACTGAGAATCTTTGAGTTAATGAATATGGAGATTGTCTTGGTATCTCTTTACTTTCACTTTACAAAAACACAGGTTTTGTAATAAACACCATCACTAATTTGAATGCCTTTGCCCAAATTGAATACTTAAGAAATAGACTATTTTGTGTGAGATGAGATCAAACAGTTTCTAGATTGAGTCAATTAAAACCTTCCAAATTAGCTAGACTGATGCTCCTTTCACATAAAGCCTTCTTTTTTTATTGGTTTCAGATATCTTTTCACTTGGCCCCAAAACTGAGATTTTAGAGATTTAATAGCATTTATTGACTCTGAGCTGAGAGATCTGCAATGATATCTAGGGTAGCCTGTGCATTTTATTTGAAAACTACAGAAAAGTCTAAAACGGTAAGATGATTGTCCAAAGTCACACATCTGAGGACTAAAACCAAGTGGCTCTGACTGCTGTGCTTTTTAAGTCAGCCGTGTTATTTCTTATTTTTAAGGATCCATTTAGGTTCACAAGGGGTCAAATAACCCAATAATTTCTGAATGTATAATTTGACATATAATCACTTTGATTTCCTTAAAATTCTCCTGCCCCAGACAAAATGGGCAGACACAGTGATGTAGTCCTTTTAATTTACATCATAATGAAAATATTCTGAGACTTTTACTGATCCATCTCTATTACTCAGGTAGAGTTGACCCACTCCCCTTTGTGCTTTCATTATACTTTGTACAGATTTATATCACAGCACTTGTAACTTTTCATTATATGTAATGGTTTTCAACCCTGTGTGTATCTACCAGCCTGTCAGCTGCTCCAAGGTAGTGATCATTTCTAAATATTATTTTATCCACAGAGCTCAGAACCATAATATATACATGAAACAGGCTTTATAAATAAATGCTGAATTTAATAAAATTTAACATCAAAGAAATGTTAGCTCCAATGCTAACATAGATAAAATATTAAACTCTGCATGGGTAGATTGCTAGGACCGTTAACTGCAGTTTTTTTTTATAGCACTGGATTCCCAGTGCCAAGGATATAAAAATATCAGTATCAGCCACTTACCCAAATTTGTATATCACATATTTTGTATATTTCTCTCTGGTAGTTCCATATGTATGCGTATGTGTGCATACAAAGAAAGAATACAAGAAAGAAGATGAAGCAAGTTGCAACATAGCTGAGGGTAATTTAAATGAGATTAATAATATTTATTGGTCAGAGTTTTCTATTAAATATATTAAAATCAGGTAATTAATTAAATTTTTTGGAAAGCCTATGTTCCTAATTCATGTCTGTTGATTGTTGGTTCATTTATTCATTTAACACCCCAAGCTTTTAAAGTAGAGGCCATGTTTGTCATCAATTAAAATATTCATTGTATTTGGAGGTGGAGGATTCCTAATAACATTTAAGTACAAACTACCTGTGCTCAACATAATTAGATCTAATGTGATGTGACCAACAGTTAAGCTAGGCATAAAAATAAAAAGGGTATCAGGAATAGGTGTCACGATGAACTGAAACAGAGAGGAAAAACATTTCCTAGCTGATAGACATGAGCAAACTGTGACCAGGGAATTCACTTATCAGGTGAAAAGCACATCACATGGAAGCAAACAGTTGGAAGAAGAAAAGTCACATTTCAGCAGAGAGTCATGGGTTTTAGGTAACCATGACAACAGCTCAGTGAAATAACAGCTTCTCTTTTTTATGCAAAAGATTTTGTGGAATGTCATATGGTTTACATTTTTTTTCCCAGATAAACCTCTAATGCTGTAACAAAATCTTTGCTCCCAAAAGATTTTAATAGCTGGCAGTTTAGTGTTATTTCTTTGAATCTAAGAGAACAGTATTTAGGTTCACCTTCCTCATTAATATATCTGTTATCTGTTTCTTCTTTGTATCTCCCCTTTTTTCCTGTGAGTTAAGACCCTTGATTGTCCCCCCCCAACACCCAGCATATGTTATAAACCACTTGTGTTGAAATAGAAAAAGAACACAGTCATCAGAACATCCAGGCTCAAATTCTACCCCTGCCATTTAGTAGATGACATTGGACCAGTTATTTAAAATCTTTGACCTTTGTTTTTTCCCATGAGGAAAAAAAAATGAGGTAGAATTACCACAAATGCTTTGTGTGTGTGTATGTGTGTGTTTGTGTGTTAAGAGGATTAAACGGAATGGAAAACACAATAATGTAGTAATAAATTTGAGTGAACTTTCATACTTACTTAGCTACAAGACCCTAAGCAAGTTACTTAGTTACTCTGAGACCATTTTTGTCCCTAAAATTAGAGTAATACAGTTTAAAGCATTACTGTGAAGGAATTCAGTAAAATGTGTTTGTATGGCTTGTTTAGGATATGATATATTGTTTGAGTTTCATGTGTGGAAATAATATATTTTTAAATAATACATCAAAATTGGATATTATAATAATGAATATTCAAACAGTGTTATACACCCAAAGTTAAAAAGAATTTGGTGACCTGCCCAATGATTTTGTTTTCAAAAATAATTTTAATAGTTGTCATTATTAAACACTTTACACCTAGCACTATGCTAAGTGCTTTACACATGTTAGATCTTTTTATCTTTGATAGAAAGTTATAAAATCCCCATTTACAAATGAAAAATCTTGATACTCAGAGAGCTTAAGTAACTTGCCCGAGGCCGTGTAACTAATAGGGTCAGTATTGGAAACAGGTCTTTCTGATTAGAATCTTCATGATCATAAGCATAACGCTAACAGTTTTTCCAAGCCTACCTCCTCTCCTATATGCAGTGTAAAAACTAAGGTTTGGAGTTTTTTTAATTATTTCTGGAACCGGGGTAGAATTTCTCCTTGTTAGTAATACCTCCAGTCATCCACACACTTAGTCACTTGACAGTTGGCATTTCAGCGAAAATAGTTTCATTCAAGCCCTCTAATTTAACTGAGTCGGCTACAGGAATCTTCAAGGCAGCAGGATCTTTTGAAAATATTCTGAGAATTATTACTCAAAGAAAAATAAAAGCGATTTCTTCTATGTACTTGCCGTAGTGTCTAGTTAACCAAAATTATAAAGGCATCCAACAAACTAAATTCAATGTAAAAGTTAGGTTAGTTTTATTCAACCATTCCCAAACCATTAACACATCATAATAAATGTAGCGGGTATTGCTTCAGAATCAGGAGGCTTGTGTTTTAGTCCTTTAGTTCTGACTTCAAACATCAAATGACCCTAAGGCAAGTCACTCAACAGTTCTACTCCTCAATTATTTATGGATAAAAGAATTGAGGAATGTTGTGACGTATAAGAAAAACAAGTAAATGACATTTGTTGAGCCAGGAATTATTTGTTAAATAGTTTCTTTTCATATACTATATCATAGTACAGTTAAAAAAAAATTGAGACTTAGCAAGTCTAAAAAACACGTTCACTGACACATGGCTAGTAAGAAAAATTAGCCAGAACTGAAGTCTCATCTACCTGCATTATGTAGCCCAATTTTTTCTCTACCACACAATGCATCAATTCATAAGTTATATCTTAGTAACCAAAAATTAAAAATTTCTTATCTAACACAGCCATCTTACCTAACACAGTGGACTGCCCATTCAATTCTATTTGAGATGACTAACTTTGTTTATACATGCTTATAGATAGCAAATTCAGTGGGATAGGAGACCAATAAAATAGTCTTATTTTCAAATGTGATGCAAACAGCTGACCAGGAAGACATTTTTACCTTTAAATTATTATTCTATGTACCTTCCCTATTGTTCACAAAATTATGAATCATAACATGAGGCTTTATATCCTATTAGCCTTTTGTAGTCTTCTACACTCAGGTTTGGTATCTTCATCATAAAAAAAGAGATAAAATCATAAACATCTACAGGGTAGTTGTGAGAATTTCAATTTTAAATGTACACAGAGCTATATCCCTTATGGCCTAGGACAGAGTAGGGACTCAGTGTATGTTTAAAAAAATAAGTTATAGAAATTTATTCTGTGGTAGAAGTGGTACCAACAACATGACCAAGAAAAATGAGCACTCAGCACCCACTTTTTGTAGGAGATTCTTTGGCTCATTCATTGACTTCGCTCATTCATCCAACAAATATTTATTGCACCTCTACAGAATGCTAGAAACTGTACTAGATTCTGAAAGTAAAGAAATACACAATATAAAAATGAATGGGTCTTCACGAAGGATATGTTTTTATAAGGGATATAATAATCATTGCTAATTAGAGACTGAAATGAATAAGCTTAAGTTGGGTAAAGAACAACGTTATCTCCCCAGTGGTCACAAATCTCCCGTGGAAGCAACTGTTGTGAAGAGTCAATAATGGTGGGGGGGAGGGGCCCTCCTGCATTTCATCTTTTGCTTAGAATTTATATCTCACTACCTAATTACTCTATTTTATTACATCTAAGGGATCAGTGAATTTAAGTGATGCATTAATTTGTGTACCACTAAGAAAAATAAAAATTTATATCTATTTTAACAGCCCTTTTTGGCTTCTTAGTTACATATTTTTATCATAGTTTATTCTCCTGCCTACATATAAATTAAACTACAAGCAAAATAATTTGGTGAAGGATTCCTGAATTTTTTTTACATTCAGAGTCAGCCTCTTTTGAGTTACTATTTAAGTCAGAGTCAACAATGTCTGTTTTTACAAATTATTTGCCTTGGCCTTAAAGAATGGGTAGGATTTAGATGTATGGCAAAGAGTGGGCATACTTAGCCACAGTCAGAGTCACAGAATGGAAAAGCAGAAGCAGTATCCAGAGAAGAGTAGGCTATCTGACTTTAGGAGCAGGGTCACACAGGATGTGAGCAAATGGAGAATGGTTACCTGACTCGAGATACGTTTTGGAGGAAGAATTGACACGACAAAAAACAGTGCCATCACACAATGCTCCATGCTCAGAAGTAGACCCCTAATTTGAGGTTTCATGATCTGTGGTCTTGGCATTGAAATTCTTATTAATCTTATCTGAGTTTGTATTTTATAACTGAAGTTAGAGAGACAATGGAGCATATGCTTGGTTCATATGTGTTCTGCAGACCTTCTGCCTCCTGAGGACAGATTCTTTGGTTTCCTGGGATGAGTCTTCACTACCACTATCCATCCACCAGCCCCATCTAATTTCTACCTCCTCACTCTCTCCCTAAGACTACTGGTGGGAGGAAGAGGTCGATATTTCACTGTCGCTCTTCATCCCTGGTGGGTACCTTGGTGCAAGCAAGAAGAGGTGTGAGGTTACGTGTTTGTCCCATGATGTGTTGGTTCAGGGTAAATCAGAGGCCTTCTCTGATGAGGCTGGCTGCACCTCACCATGGTGCACAGGTGATTACATATGGGCCTCTCACCCAGTATTATGGACTGAATCGGGTCGGCCAAAAATGTGTGTATTGAATCCCTAATCCCCAGTTTGACTGTATTTGGAGGTAGGGCTTTAAGGAAATACTTAAGGTTAAATTAGGTCATAACAGTAGGGTCCTAATCCAATAGTACTAATGTCCTCCTAAGAAGATAAACACAGAGCTGTCTCTCTGTGATTGCACAGAGAAAAGTCATGTGAAGACAGAGAAAAGGTCCCCTCTGCAAGACATAAGAGTCCTCACCAGATACCTTGATCTTGGACTTCCAAACTCATGAACTTTGAGAAAATAAATGTCTGCTGTTTAAGCCACCCAGTCTGCAGTACTTTATTATGGCAGACTGAATTAATATACCCACCTATTTAAACAAGTCTTAGCATGGAGGTTTCAATCCCTAGGGAGTTACCTATTCGCTGTAGATTGAGACTGTGGGACACCTATACCCTGTAGATTGAGAAAGTGAATACTGATTTCCCCACCCCAAGCAAAGGCCTCCACATTTACCTGATGCTGCGAATTGCATAGCTAGTCCTGCCTAGAGCACTACAACATTTACAGGTAATATTGATGAGGAAGCACTAGTAGGACACCAGGTAGTAACAGGAAGAGAGAAAGGCAAAAAGCAAAGGTGATCTGATGATAGAAATCAATAGATAAAGGGATGTGTTTTGTGAAAGTGGAAGTGGTCAACTGTGCCCAATGCTATGTTAACACGAGGACTTGCACGGATAACTGGATTTTGTAACATGGAGTCTTTGAAGATTCGTAACAAAGTCATTGGTCAAGAGATGACAGGGGAAGATGACTGGAGTGCCTATATACAGCAATGAGTAGCCAGGAAATCAGGAAATGGAAGTTTCATTTAAGATACTTGTTAACATTTGAGTTTTTCATCATACAGTCTATAGTCAAATATTAACTCCCCTCGTTTTATAAACTATGTATATTTGATGAAGTCACTTAACCTGTTTTCTAAGCCTGTTTTCTCATTGATGAGACAGAAATATCAAAAGAACTCCTCTCAGAATAATTGATTTATTTTTACTTAATTTCAAACCAAAGTTTTAAAATGTCTACTGTATGTCCGGCACCATACCATAACACAAGAAAACATAGTGAACAGAGTAAATACAGTTTTTATTTTGATAGATTGTATGGTCTAACAGGTGTGGTTATAAAGATTAAATGTGTATACCACATTGCCTCATTCATTAATTTAAAAATTCATTAAAAAATATCATTTTAAAGTATAGAATAGTTTATGTAACTTATTTTCTAGTGGAGTAGGTCTAGGAAGTATCTGTGGGTGAGACATTAAAACAATATCTATAACACCTTATATATATAATATAAAATAATGAGTATTTTATTATTTAAAAAAGTTAAAGGAGTTAAAAAATGTTATAGATATTGTTTTACTGTCTTACTCCACACACACTTCCTAGACCTACTCCACTAGAAGGTAAGTTACAGAAAGTACGCAATCTTAAAATGCTAATATTTTTTAAAAAGAATTTTTAAATCAATGAATCAGGCAATATGATATATACTTTTAATCTTCATAACCATTCTTATTAGACTGTAAACTCTATCAAAACAAAAACTGTATTTATCTTGTTCACTATGTATTCTTGTGTTCTGCTATGATGCCTGACACATATTAGACATTTTAAAACTTTGGTTTGAAATGCAGCAACAATAAGTCAATTATTCTATGAGAGGAGTTCTTTTAATTATACAGTATATTAGAAGGTGCTAAGTGCATGGATAAAGCAGAAATTAGCGGTATACAATAATTGATTAATAACTTGTTCTCAATGGGGAGTCAGGAAGTGGAGAGAGATATGAATTATCCATGGAGGTATCAGGGTCAAGCAGTCTGCCCAGAAGAAATAACCAGTACAAGAACATGTTGTGCACGAGTAATTGGTGAGTTCTGGAAAGTGCAAAGAGGCCAGTTAAGATACAGAAGAGAAGAAAAGGGAAAGATCAGTAGGAAACAATGTCTGCATCAGTCAGGATCTCAGCAGGAAATAGATACCCAAACCAGTTATATTAAGACAATTTATTTTGAAATATTTAATCAGGGTTTAGGGAAACCAACAAAGGACATCCTGTTGTCATCCACAACCTAAATACAGGACTAGAACTCTCTATTTTATTTTAACCTAGAACCTACTTTTACAAAATGTTGAATGTTGTACTCCGCTAGACTAGTTATAAAAGCACAAAATCCACTAATGACGAAGATAGAAAACTTGGGTTGCAGTCACAGCAGTGCCATTAATTTGCCGTATAACCTGGGAAATGCCACTTACCTTCTCTGAGTCCCATTTTCCTTATTTGTGAAGTGGAAAGTATTGCTGTGTGATTTAAATGAAGCAATCCAAGTGCCATATTTTCTTTAATAGTTGTGTTTATAAAAAGGTGATGAATTCTTATTTTTAAGATGGTATTTCTGCAACGAAAATCACCTTTTCTGGCTAAAGAATCAGATAAATTTTTATTCAAAAAAAAAATCAACCACGAGTATTGTACTGCACATAAAAAAAAAACATTAATGATAGGACATTTTATGAACAAAAGGCACAAAGTAAAACTATTTCTAGTCCTTGGCATTCTGAATATAATATAGATTAATGTTTTAAAGATATTGTTTACTGAGTGTTTTCTGTTGATGGTGCCATGTGCTATGGGCTTTATATACAGATAAATGACTATTGTTAGCAACCCCAGTCTCAGCACAGTGCTTAACACATAATAGGTGTTTAATATTTGTTTTCAATAACTATGTGAAGTAGTTATTATCTTCATTTGATAGATGAGGCCGACATAGTTTAAGTCATTTTCTTAAGTGGTAGATGCAACACTAGAATCCTGTTCTAGGTTGTAACTTTTATGGCTTATTCTGCAACCTTCAAAAAGCTAATTTCCTCAACAATTAATTTTAAAATACAGTCATATGACACACAACGGCATTTCAGTCAAGGATGGACCACATATTTGACAGCGGTCCCACACTATAATGGAGCTGAAAAATTCCTGTCACCCAGTGACATCATAGCAGTCATAATGTTATATGCAAAGCATTACTTATGTCTTCATGGTGATGCTGGTGTAAGCAAACCTACTGAAATGCCACTTGTATAAAAGTCTAGTACATACAATTATGTATATTACATAATATTTGATAATGATAATAAACAAGTATGCTAATGGTTTATGAATTGACTATCTGCATTTTTATCATTATTTTCAAATGCGCTTCTTCTACTTATAAAAAATGTAAGTGAACTGTAGAACAGCCTTAGGCAGGCTCTTCAGGAGGTGTTCCAGAAAACGGCAGTGTTCTCATAGAGATAACAATTCCGTGTGTGCCATTGCCCCTGAAGATTTTCCACTGGGACAAGATGTGGAGGTGGGAGACAATGATATTTACAGTCTTGACTCTGTGTAGGCCTATGCTAATGTGTATGCTTGTGTCTTCGTTTCTAACGAAACATAAAATTTCAATTATGTTTATTATAAGTAAAAAATAAAATAGCATAAAGCTTATAGACTAAAGATATAATAAGTATTTCCTACAGTTGTACAAGGTATGTGTTTTAAGCTAAATGCTATTACTAAAGGAGTCAAAAAGTTTTAAAAAATTTAAAAATTTAAAAAGTTACAGGAAGCCAAGTTTAATTTATTATTAAAAAAATTTTTATAAATTTAATGTAGCCTATATATATAGTGTTTATAAAGTCTACAGTAGTGTACGGTAATATCTTAGGCCTTTTCATTCACTCACTACGCCCTAAGTGACTTACCCAAAGCAACTTCTAGTCCTGCAATCTCCATTTATGGTAAGTGTCCTGTATATACAAGTATTCCATTTAAAAAATTTTATGCTGTATTTTTACTGTACTTTTTGTATGTTTAGATAGGTTTAAATGCACAAATACTTGCCGTTATCTTACAATCGCCTATAGTATTCATGTGCTGGACAGGTTTGTAGCCTAGGAGCAATAGTTTTACCATACAGCCAAGATGTGCAGTAGGCTATACCATCTAGGTTTGTGCAAGTACACTGACTATGGTGTTCACACAAAAAAATCAGCTAATGATGCATTTCTCAGAACATATCCCTGTCATTAAGGACATGTGATTATATTAATCTCCTAATGAGAAGTCTAACAATGGTAATCTGGAATTCCAACATTTCTACCTTCTCCTACTGACTCAGAGGTGGTGACAATTTCTTTAACATGAGGGTGTTTTATACAGATTATCTGTAGCCGATTGGAGGAGTACAACAGCCATCAGACTTTATGCAATGGAACGCCCGAAGGACCTTCACAGCGCAATCCTGGAAACCATGACAAATCCAGGACCCCAAGGCTCCCCCTCTTCAGCTGATGTAGAATTTTGCCTGAGTTTGACCCAATATGAATCTGGTACCATGGATAAAGCTGCCAATTTCAGCTTTAGAAATACACTGGAAGGTAATCTCTTTCTCTTCACTCACTTTTCATTTTTTTTCTGAATTCATATTTACAGTCTCTTATCCAAAGTCTGAGGAGGTGTTGGAGAGTTCAGAATTTTCTGAGTTGACTAAGAATATGTGTTGTATATACCCATTATTGACAATGACCCTAGCTGACACTGGTCAGCATGTTATAATCCAGCATGTTAGCTTCAGGAGGCAGGCATGGTGGCTCATGCCTGTAACCCCAGTTTACTAGGGAGGCTGTGACAGGTTGATTACTTGAACTCAGGAGTTTCAGGGTGCAGTGAGCTATAACTGTGTCACTGCATTCAAGCCTGAGTAACAGAGCGAGAGATTCTATCAAAGATGAAGATGAAGAATAAGAGGAGGAGGAGGAAGAGGAGGAGGGGGAGGGGGAGGAGGAGGGGGAGGGGGAAGAGGAAGAAGAAGAGGAGGGGGAGGGGAAGGGGAGGGGGGGAGAGGAGGAGGGGGGAGAGGAGGAGAGGGAGGGGGAGAGGGAGGGGAGGGGGAGGGGGGAGGAGGGAGGGGGGGGGGGGAGGGGAGGGGAAGGAGGGGGAGGGGAAGGATGGGGGAGGAGAGGGGGAGAAGAGGGGAAGGGAGGGGGAGAGGGGGAAGGGAGGGGAGAGGGGAAGGGAGGGGAGGGGAGAGGGAGAGGGGGAGGAACAAGAATTCTTTAATGAAATATATGAATATATTCATCATGAGAATAAATACAGGCAATAGGCAACCTAATGGTGAGTAGTCAGGTTTTTCCATTAAAACAGAAAAACAAAATAATTTCATTTTCAGAACATTTTGTATTGTAAAATTTTGGCTATAAGACTATGGACTGATAGTATTTGCCTACATTTTAGTATTTTAGTTTTCTCCTGTTTAAAATGTTCTAGGCAGGGGCTCCTTGAGGTAAATTCATTCATTTACTGTGGCAAGGACACAGCTCACAAGCCAAGCCTCCATTTTAATATCTCTCAAGTTTTCTGTTCTTCATCAGAGATTACATCTCATGATGTTTTCTAACTCCTAAATATTTCTCCTACAAATGCTTTCATCTTGCTTGCATTCTGCATTCAACATCCGTTCATTCTTTCTATTGATAGCTGATCCAGAAACCCATTCCATTCACAAAAATTTACATTAGGTAAACAAAATCACAAACACAACAAACAAAAACAAAAACACTCATTCAAGTCACAAATTTAACAGGAGTTTGGGAAAGACATAGGCACTAACTTGTGGAAAGGCAGACAACTCAAAATTTGACACTAGACATCCTCCTAAAAGGCCTGTGACACCTTACCATGCCAGAAAAACTTTCTTCTCTTTTGTAATCCTTTCTCCTTAACTTTTTCTTTTTTCATGGTTTAACACCCTAACTTTTGTCACTATTCTGTACAGAGTGGTTTTACTTTCATTTATTTTCCTGTTTTATTCAAAATCATAATCTCAGGGTCTTACACCCAGAATCCATTTAAGCAAGGAGAGTCTCATCCTAAAGATGAATTCTGCTTGCCAGCATGAAAACAGAAATTATGTTTCTTCTTCTATAGTAAGATTCATGATTTTTTTAAGTAATCACCGTATTTCCAGACACTGTGTCAAACATTTTGTATGGCATGATCTCACTCAATTCTTATCACCATCCCCTGAGGAAGACTGCATTTATTATTCCCACTTTTAAGAGAGGAAACAGATATTCATCTTTTGGTTATTGCTTCTCAGTGAATAAGTGGCAGAGAGATAATCTGCACCCAGTTTTATCAAGTACCAAAGTCCAAGTTATTTCCATTGCACTCTGGTAATCAACAATAGGTTGAGAGTTTCTTTAAAGTGGATAATATCAGTTTGGTCTTTTGAGATATGAAGGCAAGACATGGTGCCAGGAAATCTCAGAGCCTGTCTAGTGAGTCTAAGGTACACAATTTGAAAGTTACCATCTGGGAGGATTGGGTGTCCCATTGGACTCTTCAGAGATTAACAACAGTACTCCAAATGCTGATATTAATGACATTGCAAAGCAAAGCTACATCTTTAAGGGAATTGGAATATTTTGCTGTTTTTTTCAGGCAAAGTTTTCAGCCATGAGTGACAAAGCATATATTTTATTATTAAGAAGCACAGGCTGGTCACAGAAATAAGGCAGGGCAATGTCGCTTATCTAGGTCCTTAAGTCAAAGAAAAAAAGTAGCTTAACATGTGTCAGCTCAGTCATTGGTTTTCAAGTGAGAGTCTAATACACACAGGTGAGGAGGGAGCAGCAGATTGGCTGCAAATAAGTGGCTACTGCAAGTAATTTATATGTGTGAATTTTTTTCCCAAAATTTATTCTCATTCTTACACACTTTAGTAGACAAAACGTGTGAGAAGCAAAGAGATGTAACATAGCATATCATCAGGCACATAGTAGGTATTCAATAAATATCTAATAACTGAATACTAACTAGAAACTTTCCAATTGTATCTAACCCACAACTTACTTCATCCATGCCTGTCTATAAACTCCATGCCATAAGAGAAAATGTTAGAAAGCATTATTCTGAGCTACTAAGAAGAACTTTTCTTTATCAGGTGTACATTTTTTAATTACCCTTCCTTCAGTGTTTATTTGGCAATAATTTTAAGCTTACAGACATGTTGTGAAAATAAAAGCAATACAAATAACCGTGAATATATCTTTTACCCTAATTTACTTGCTATGTACGTTTTATCCCGTTTCTCTCTTTCTCCCAGTCTGAGCCATTTTGAGGGTAAATTGCATAGACTGTAACTTTTTACTCCCAAATATTTTAGTGTGTATTTCCTAAGAAGAGGAATAGACTCATAGCCACATAACAGTTTTCAACATCAGTAAACTCTATACTGATATGATGCCTTTATCAAATCTACTGTATATATTTCAGTTTTTAAAAATAGATAAAATAATATCCATTTTAGTATTTTTCCTCTCCAAAATAGAATCCAGTCTAGGGTCAAATATCAGTTAGTTTTCATGGCTCTTTAGATTTTTTAGTCTAAAATGTTTCCATCTCCTTATACATATGTGTCTTTATGTGATTGACTGCTCTGGAGGATATAGTTCCTCCTCCTCTCTCCTGTACATTTTTTTAATACAATGTTCTTCATTTTGAGTGTGTCTAGTATTTCCTCATGACTGGATCCAGGTAATGCACTTTAGCCAGAATTCTGTGTAGGTGATTGTGTATCTTTCTGAGACTGTGTCACATCTGGTGGCACATGATGACCATCTGTCTCATGTTGGTAATGTTAATTTTGGTCACCTACTCCAGATGTGGTCCAATTTTCCCACTGTATAATTACTTTTTCCCCATTTAACTAATAAACTGTCTACATGGAGACATTTTTAAAACTATGCAAATAGCCTGCCTCTTATCACAATTTCTCCTGCAGTTAGCATCCACTGATGGTTACAAATTTCTGATTTTTCAACTTCAGCACTTCTTTTAAATTTATTAGCCAATATTCAGAATTCTATTAGCAAGAATCCCTCCATTCTTTCTATTTATCCATCTACCTATCTATCAATGGTATGGAGTAAAGGCTTTCCATTGTTTAATGGTATGTAACTCATTGATGTGCTTAATTATCTTTGTGTGTCAGTGGTTCCAGAACCTGCCCATGGCATACCCTCAAGCTGGTTCTATGTCTCCATTTCATATACCTTTTTAAAACATTCTCTCTGGTAAGCAAATTATTCTAGAACATCTTTCAGATCTAGGCCTGAAATTAGCCATGACTTCAAGGAATAATGTTTTCTTTCACTAGATAGGAAATTCAAGGTCAAGATCTGGAAGAAAGTTTTGCTCTCCAGAGAGACACATTTTATCTCACACCATGAATAGGGCAGGGATGTGGGGTGTCTTGTTCTACAAGGAATGCTCAAGTATAGCAGTGAGGAGAGTAGGACTTGAGAAAAGGTCACCATTATGCTCTGCTCTTTCAATACGTGCATATGAAATGGAATTGTTGCTCTTGATTAAACCTTGAAGTTATTGCTTTCTTTTTTTCTTGGTCTTGTGAGAGGTGTGTAATGCACTTCCCATGGAACAAAATATTCACAGTCATTCCTAGGACAAAGGAACTGTTCTGATTTAGTCCACTGAAGTTATTTAAGTAATCTCAGCTTTCCTCTTAGATTTCATTGCTGAAATAGTGAAGATGTGCAATTTGTGAACTGTGTAAGAGAGACCTCATGGCTGGGCGAAATGGCTCACACTTGTAATCCCAGCACTTTTGAAGGCCAAGGCAGGCAGATCACTTGAGGTCAGGAACTTGAGACCAACCTGGCTAACATGGAGAAACCTCATCTCCACTAAAAATACAAAAATTAGCCAGGTATGTGGCACATGTCTGTAATCCCAGCTACTCTGGATGCTGAGGCAGAAGCATCGGTTGAACACAGAAGGTGGAGGTTTCAGTGAGCTGAGATCACACCACTGCAGCACTCCAGCCTGAGCAAGACTCTCTCAAAAAAAAAAAAAAAAAAAGAAAGAGAGAGAGAGACCTTATGTTTCTAGATAAAGCAAAAAAAAAAAAAGAAAATAATGAATAAGTCTGTATTATAAGCAGTAATCTTCTGATTAGGTTAAATAGGGGCCCCTGTGCAGTCAGTTATCACATTCAAACAGGAATTTTATCTCATGAAAATCTGTGACTATCCATCCATTGTGTATTTCACAGTGTACAAAAATTGTTTTGTTTTTTTGTTTGTTTTGTTTTGTTTTTTTAACAGCACTGTTGGGGAGTGGGACATGGGGCCTAGAAATTCAATGAATTGGTTAAAGGCAACCAAACTGACAAGTATTAGATCCTAGCTCAACCACTTCCTGGAAGTGTGACCCTGAGTACATTATTTAACTTCTCAAGTTCTTAGTCTTATTATCTGTAAAATGTGGATAATAATAATGTATAAGTTTCAAAGAATTAAATGATATAATGCATGTAAGGTACTTACAACATTTTTTCAACAAAGGTCAGCCACTATTGTGTTAAGCTGTGGTTAGTTACTGACAACCTAGCCATCAGTAACCTCTCTAGCAATGAGCTTACAAAGTAAGTAAATGGTGAGTTCTGAGAAAATACATTATAATGACCTACATTTAGTGGAAAAATAAGGGAAAGAGGAGGATGGAAAAGAAAATTCATGAAGATAGACCCAAAAACAAATGTTTCTGGAGACAGATAGGATTTCAGAGCAAGTTTCAAAAATGAGGTAACAGCAGGAGCAAAGGTATCTTCTGTTACCCAAAAGGGAAGAAGGAGATAGGCACAAGGAACAATTTGTTGGTGTTTAATGATGTGTTTCCAACTCTGAGCACAGTGGCTGCCTATAGTAGGTGCTTATTAAGTATTGACTGGCAGACTTATAAATCAATAAATAAAAGAAAGCTACCTTCATTGCAAAACTTACATGTACCAACAATAGTGTAAAATCGAATTAATCATAGGTAGGACCAAGCTAATCTTGGGTGATCATACATTGTTTCAAACCACCCCCCCTCTAACAAATGCAATTTATGACTATGGAGACTTATTATTGGAAGAGAGTTCTCAGTATATTCAGTCCAACATCCCACACTGTGCTAAGATGCCCACTGGGATAACACCCCTATGTGACCCATCAAGGGAAAACCTACCCCACAAGGGAAAACAGCAAGTTCCTGAGGCTAAACCAAAATCTAATTTCATTCAACTTAAACAGCCATCCATGAACCTGGTGTTATGGTATACTATAAAGTACAAAGAAATACAAAGATAACTTGCACAGTTTATCCCACCAAAAAGGTCACCATCAAGTGAGGAAACACCACACAAATACATAAGGAATACACAAAAAGGTGATTGGCATAAAATGAGGTAAGAACCCAGATACAACAGAATTATTTCTCAAGGAGGTGAAAATAGAATTGGATCTTGAAATATCAGTAACTGCTCAATGAGCAGAGAAGAGGAGAGGCATTTCCAGCAGAGAGAAACATATGCCATGACATAGAGGTGTGAAAGTGTCAGACTAGTTACCAAAAGATGAGAAGTTCTACGTGGCTAGAATACTGAGTTTGTAGTGAGAAATAACAAGAGTTGTAAGGAGTTAGAAAATACCATGTATACCACTGTCTCTCAATCATCTTGAAGGAAAAAACCCATTAGAGACCTCACAAATCCCTAGAGAATTAAGAAACTGAAGTTTATTCCAAGATTCTTTAAAAGCTTCACTGTCAAAGAGGTATAAATTCATTAGTAATACATTAAACATTAGCTGTCATCACCATAAAAACCCAATGTTTAAAAAACATAATATAACATTCATATCTTCAAAAGTATGCGTGAAAAATTTGTCTTGAAAACACTGCCATGGACAAGGGTAGTTATGATAGGTTGTTAAGGAGGGAATTGATATTATCCTACCTATACTTCAAAAGATATGATGCTAGTGGCATTAGCAGAATGCAGAAAGATAATCAGTGAGCTACTGGGAGTCATGGATGGTAAAGGCTTGATTTAAGTAGCGAGAATGAGGATGAAGTTGAGTTGGTTAGCACATAGAATCAAAAGCTCTCGGTAACTGACTGCAAGGCAGAAAGGAAAACAAGTTCAGGATGAGTATGACATATCTGTGACTGATTTCCAAAAAATGGGCCTTGTTTATGTCCCAGTAAGCTATACATCATGTAAAAACGTAATTTCTCTTATTATAACAGCCCTTATAAAACGGATATTGATTCCCTAGAACCTTAATTTTTTTCTGCAGCCCTTCAAGCCGTTTTTGTTTCCATGTAACTGACTGTCAAACACTTCACTGAGAAGTATCTTAGCACTTCACATGCAAGGATTTTTAAAGGAGCAATCTAGAGATGGGTAAATGAGCTCTGGGCCTTAATGAGAAACAATGGAAGTTTTGAAATTTTTAATCAAATTGTAACATGAATAGTGTGTGTATTTGCACAGAAAAGTTAACTGGACAACCACAATGAAGCCTCCGCAGATAATCTAGTTTTCACTCTTCCTGCCTGAGGAATGGACTTTCCACAGATAATCTAGTTTTCACTCTTCCTGCCCAAGAAATGGACTTTCTTACTTCATACAAAAAATAAAATGGTCACATAGATTCAAAAAATAAATTCCTTTGACACTAATTTTGTAAGCTTAGATAGCCAAGGGGATAGTTAACATGGGGTGACACATTCTAGTAGTTAGAAAGCTAAATTGTTTCCCTAGTATCTTCCTCGTCAATTCTGAGGGAATTAGAAACTCAGTAGTTTGGTGTACTCTGACGCAGAAGAGAGGCAGAGGATTTTGAAAAATGATTCATCTAGACAGGAAAACTTTTCTAGGACTGTTTTACTTAATCCTTCAGAATTACCACCTTGATAACCATATTGGTACTCTGATCAGGCAATGATCCTGATAACAATAACAATAAAATTCCTATTGCCAGACACTGATACTTCTCACATGTTATCTTATTTAGTCCTCACAATAGTCCTAGGACATTTCATTGATTAAACTAAAGCACCATTCTCAGCAAAGTAATTATTCCAATAAATTTAGGAGACAGTCTCTGTCCTTACATTATAAGTTCATTCTACTCATTTTACTCAAAAGCTAACTTTTTTTTGTTTTCTTCAAGTTCTCAAAGCAAATAGAACCCCTCCTATAACATGTAAGGAATTCAACAAGTGACAATTGTATTGTTATCCAAGTGAATTTGCTTTAAATGTAGTTCTTTCATCAGACGATAACATTACTGTTTTTAAAATTCTGAAACAAAATAGGGAATGTTCTATAGGGAGTGTTCTATTGTGAATAATTGCAGATATTTCTGTATATTTTAAATTAAGGCAGAAGCTGCCCTCAGGAAAGAGTTAATATTTATGTAACAGGTTCACAGACACATCAACACTCACACGCATGCACACACACACACACACATAATGCACACACACATAACACACACGACCACAAGTCAAGTGTAATTACTACATATGAAAATATCTGTCAAACTATTAATCAATGTCTTATTTCCCAAAACAGAAGGCTGAGAGGACCAGATTATGTTTATCACATCTGGTTGTTATTACAGAAATTCTCTAGTTAGCGTGCAGTAGTAGCCTACTAGAAACTATGACTATTTGAACATTAGGGGGCATTTTAATTCTTGCAGACAGAGTTCTTTAGAAGTAGTGACATTGTTGAGACATCTGAGTAGTAGAAAGTCACTGTTCTGTATTTCTTTCAGAGAGGACTTAGATTAAACTTTGAGGGTATTATTGCTTGATATGCAGTAACATTTTAGCAGTAAGTGCAATAATAGTATCACTGGTGCTCTCTCTGTAAAAAACAATAAGCATTCGTCCTCACATATTTATACATTTTAAAATGATTCTTCTACCTCTTTCCTCTTCTACTCCTCTAGTTGTACTGGCATGCAATTTGTTGTTCTTATCAAATATGAATATTGAGAAAGTAAAGTGAATTTATGTAAGCCTTGTGTCATCTTTGCTCTGCATTAAAAGGTGCAGGTATTATGTTATGGCAAGTACCATCTTAGGAAGCTTCACTGGAAAGAGAGAGAAAGACAGAAACTTGTCAGATTAGTGCAGAGCCCTTTGAGTTCATTGAAAACACTGATAACTGAAGACATATAGAACTGGATTTCAGTATCAGTTCTAAAATTCTGAGCATCTATTTTCTCATTTGTAAAATTTGTTCAATAATTACATGTTTGGGTTTTTATGAAAATTTACGTACATCTAGCTCCTATTACATACACAAAAAATGTTTCCCTTTTTCTTCTCCTGCCTTCTCTGTAACCTTCAATAGTTTTCTCAACTTTTCTTATAATTTAGCATAGGTTATCAGTCTTCATGATGTGTATTTATCCATGCTAAAGAGCTTTCGTTTAAATTTTTATGATTTGATCTCACTGCTAGAGAAAATGGCTACTTTCAAAGGAATAATCTCATTTTCCAAGAATTCAATTGAAGGTCCAGGAAGATCTTTATGGAGCAAAATAATAATATATCATTTCTAAGTATAGAGTCAGGCATTAAGACATACAGACACCTTACTTCCTTGGTGTAAGTCTTGGGAAAAATATCACTACACACTAGCAATACGTATTGCAAAAAAAAGGTATAACTCTATTTTATGCATTTATTAATTAAACAAATATGAGTTAAAAGACTTCAGGATTCTCACTCTGTAAACCAGGCTGGAGCATAATGGTGCAATCTTGGCTCACTAAAACCTCCACCTCCCCGATTCAAAGGATTCTGAAGCCTCAGTCTCCCGAGTAGCTGGGACTACAGGTGTGTGTCACCATGCCTCACTCATTTTTTTGTATTTTTAGTAGAGATTGGATTTCTCCATGTTGTCCAGGCTGGTCTCGAACTCCTGACCTCAAGAGATCCACCACCTCAGCCTCCCAAAGTGCTGGGATTTCAGGAGTGAACCACCACACCTGGCCTAACTTCAGGGTATCAAAGACAAATTAGCAATATCTGATGCATACATAAGACTGCTTTGTAATTTTCCACACTAATGATCTGTAGCATGTTGATTTCAGGATCCATTTACAACTCTTAAAAATATGAAAAATTTCTCCCAGTTTTGTTTATGTGGGTTATATTTATGAGCACTTCTCATTTGTAAAACTGAAACAAAATTGATTTTGCATATTTGTAAGTTATTTAAAAAATAAATTTGTTACATGATAGTAGAAATAACATAATTTTAATAGTAATTTCAGAAACACTAAGTGGAATGAAACTGCTTTTATATTTATAAACAGGCTACATCTGGATTTTAAGACTACTACATTCAATATATTATAATTTACAGGTTGGTTGAAGAACTTGGTAAGAATCTACCTCACACAACTATGTAATCAGAATAGAGAAAAGTATTTTTAAAAACATTTTCAGATAATTGTGGATCCTTTCTTTTTCGATACTAAAACTTCACAATTAAACTCTTTCCTCCGAGTTTAATTACACCGTCAAATCTGAAATCATGTCAATGAAATTTTTGTCTTTGCCACATTAAAGTGCATTGATCTCTCTAGCATCATGAGTGAGTATTTTACCTGTTAGAGTTTTTATAATATCATGCATTGGTCATTTGCAAAATACTGAGTTATGCGATCTTCCAAATGTTAAAATATCTCATTATACAATATTCAAAATCACATTATTAATATCACCACCAAGCTCATCAGACATATCCTTAAGTATGAAGACTTTGTCAAGCTCACAGTGATGGAATCAATTTTTCCTAATTTTAAATTTTGCTCGAAAATTCAAATTGTATCATAGGCCCAAAAAAAAAGTACCATTAGCTTTTTTTTTTTTAAGTGACAGACTTGCTTTGTTCACTTAAGAAGAAGCCTGCCAAATGCCTGTCTAAATAGCCAGTTTATCTCTCAATTCTATCTTGAAGTGAAAATGATTTCCTGTGGGAAACATGATTATTTCAGCTCTGACACAAATAATGGCACAAATGTTTTTTCCCTAGATGAAACTATTTCAGAATGCAGCATAAATAGTGCATATTTATGTTCCATGCTGTCAAACAGAAAATTAAGGTATGTAAAACAAGATTGGTTTAAAAGACTGTATTGCTTCATTAAGGAAATTAAGTGAAACTAGCATTCCTTCATTCATTTTTACTGTAAGTCAATGGCTGGTAAAGAATACAGTAATTGCAGTACAGTTGGTTACCACTACCTTGATTTGTTCTAAGACACCAAAAGATTTACCCAACGTTGCTTCTGCACCATCAGTGCAAATGTGAACACAGAAAAAGGCAAATCATATCATACTATTATTAGGAAAACACCTTTGACGTTGCAAATCCTCTGGAAGAATTTCAGTGACTTCAAGGGGTCTGTTGGCCACATTTTGCTAATCAATAAAACACCGTGATTGTAGAATAACTTCTTTTAAAAATAAGGGAATCTGCGAAGACCTTATTAATTACAAATATAATTCTGCATTTTCAGGATGAAGTGTCTAAGAAAGTTTGTATCTAAAGGCACGTTTGCTAAATCCAAAGAGATGGTGGCTAACAATGTACATTATCAGGTCTTTTCTCTAAAGGTTTTGGTTCAACAGATATGGGAGTGGAAGTGGGCATGTTTATGACCTCCAGTGAGCCACACTGACTTATATAATAATGTTATCTATGATCAGACTCTATATATACACACAAAGTTATTTCTGACTGTTTATATGTTAAACCTTATCAATACAAAGAGCACACATACACACATACACATATTTTTGGGGGGTATAGGTAAAAGGTTTCCTGTAGTGGAACACTAGTCACCTTGCTTCTCTCTCTGGCGGCTGTTGAGATGATCTACAGTGGATTGGATGCATCCTGAGGGCCCTCAACAGAATGAGGTCCAGACACAACCATCTAGTATTCAGAAAGTTGAGGGACAGCATGAAAATCCCACAGTGGAAGCAAGCACTGCTGAGCTATCAAAATGAGGCAGTTTTTATAGTAAATAGTAGGTCATTGTGTTTTCCAAACTTGATCTAATTGGCTATTACAAATTATCTACTTTCTACCACATGGAAAAAGGTCATGCTATTCCGTTTTCCATCATCATTATACATTCTTCTTTCCCCAGGGTATTTCCCAAAAATTTATTCCATGTTTTATGGGTGAATAATTATTTCTATTAATGACTTTAGAGTGAAGAATCACCTGTCTCTTCTATCTTAGTATCTACTGTTATCTCCTCCATCCTGAACAACACCAAAACTATTTCTCCTGTGGGTTGTTCAGGGCTTTCTCTATATTCACTTAATTATTCCATCAGGAGACTATTGAGAGGAAAGCTTTTAACATAAAAAACCTAAGCGTCAGATTCAAAGCCATCATCAATCTTGCTCAAAGACATAAACCTTAGAACATTATGGGAATATTTAAAAAAAAAAGTTAGCTTAATTGATTTTAAAATGCCAGCAACTAAGGCTACATGTTTCAGAAAGAGAAATATATGCCTCGTATTTATTAAAAAACATTTATAGAGTATCTACTGTGTACAGATACTTTGCAATATACTAGGAAAAACTAATGAGATTCTGCTCTCTTGAAACTTAGAGTATAATTAAGAACTAGATTGTGAAAAAGTAATTATAATCAAAAGAAAATAAATGATTAAAAGAGGCAAATATAAGTGTCATTAAATGAAGAAACCTAACCAAATATTTGTCAGAGAAACTTTCATTGATGATCTGACATCACCAAGAATGAGCTGGAATCGTTTCAGTAAAGTACAAAGAAGGAGGAAAATTGACAAATTCTTTCCTATATCTTTACAAAATAACTTTACAAATTACCAGATAGCCTCTGTAATTAATAATAACTGTTAACATCACCACAATCCTACTCTTCTTAAAACCTTTCACATCCATTATCTTAATTATTTCTCTTAAAAGCTTTATACCATATTTATCATTATGCACACTTTATAAATGAGGAAGATGAGAATTTATCTAACTTGACAATGTCACAGAGCTAACAGGTGGAAAACTTGGATCATCAGCAAGGGAGGTCAGGTCTTCAAGTGTTCCAAATAAAAAAGCCAAGTTTCAAATGCAGCTGAAGAGAAGTGGTTAAGAGTCAGACTACCTGGGTTTAAATTCCAGTACTAACACTAGTTAGATGAGCTTTGGTAAGTTTAACCTGCCCTTGCTTGAGGTCTCTCACTTACAGAGTGATGATAATCACATTATCTTCCTCATATGATGTTGTGAAGATTACGTGAGTCAATATTTGTAAATTACTTAGAACCATCCTTTTACCACAATTGTGAAAGTTCCTAAAAGTTACTGTCTTGCATGCTGATGCACACACCGTAATTTTCCAGCCCTATACAGAAACCAAATTCTAAACAATACGGTAGACTAGTACTTGAGACTTAAACTGGACAAAAGTTGTTTCAGCAAAATATTTAGTCCTAAATTAAACATATCCAAAGAGCAGAATCTCACTTTATTTGCCAAGTCTGGAGTGCAGTGGTGCAATCTTGGCTCACTGCAACCTCTATCTACCAGGTTCAAACGATTCTCCTGCCTCCTCAAATAGCTGGGGCTACAGGCATGCCCCAGTACCCCCAGCTAATTTTCGTATTTTTAGTAGAGACACCATGTTGGCCAGGCTAGTTTTGAACTCCTAACCTCAAGTGATTCACCCTCCCAAAGTGCTGGGATTACAGGCATGAGCCACTGCGCCCAGCCTGATAGAATAACTTTTAAAAGCAACCTTTGGGATGAAATTACATCCTTCTACAAATTCTTACAACCCAGTAAAAAAAATTAAATTTGATAAATATAAAAATTAGCCATAAGTATGTGGGCACTGGATCTTATACAATATCTTGGTGACACTACAAAAATTCTTGCCTTCTCTGATATTTAAGATAGGAGTCTGATTGATCCAGGTGACTATATGCCCTGGAGTCCTGTGATAGGAAGCCGATGCAGTTCTCATTGAGAGGGAGAACCAGTATGATAGAGCCTTTTCTATCCCAAGAGAGTACATTATGAAAAAGATGGGTTTCAGCTTTTTATTCGAATGGACATGACAAGAATTAAGGGAAATAAAAGGATTATCATAACTGGAACAGAACATCTATTGTCTATTGTAGATTTCATTGCAACTAATGGCTTTATATTAACTTAAAGACTGTAACAGAATAATTAGGAGCAAAGCTTGGAAGTTTGGCAGGTAATTGGCCAAAATTCTGACTCTGCCACTTATCTGCTTGTATTAGGCCATTTTCACATTGCTATAAAGAAATACCTGAGGCCCGGTGCTGTGGATCACGCCTGTAATCCCAGCAGCATTTTGGGAGGCGGATCACCTGAGGTATGGAGTTCGAGACCAGCCTGACCAACATGTAGAAACCTCATCTCTACTAAAAACACAAAATTTGCCAGTAGTGGTGGGCATCCTTGTGATCCCAGCTACTCAGGAGGCCGAGGCAGGAGAATCGCTTAAAACCCCAGAGGAGAAGGTTGCGGTGAGCCTACAACTCGCCATTGCACTCCAGCCTGCAACAAGAGCGAAAGCCTGTCTCAAAAAATAAAAGAAAAGAAAGAAAAGAAACACCTGAGTACCTGAGACTGGGACTGGGTAATTTATAAAGAAAAGGGTTTTATTCACTCACAGTTCTGTAGGCCGTACAGGAAGCATAGTGCTGTCATCTGCCTGTCTTCTGGGGAGACCGAAACTTATGATTACGGCAGAAGGCAAAGAGAGAGCACATCTACCACACAGCCAGAGCAAAAGCCGGAGTGACGAGTGGGAGGTGCAGGTGCCACACATTTTTAAATCATCAGATCTCGTGAAAACTCACACTATTGTGAGAACAGCGCCAAAGGGATGATACTAAACTATTCATGAGAAATCTCCCCCATGATCAAATCACCTCCCACCAGGCCCCACCTCTAAAAGTGGGGATTACATTTCAACATGACATTTGGACGAGGACACATATCCAAACTATATCACTACTGAATGACCTTAGATAAACCACCTATCCTCTTTGGGCCTTAGTTTCATCACCTGAAAGTTGGTTAAATAATAGCTTCTCTACATAGCTACTATAAAGATAGCTGGGCGTGGTGGTGTGTCCCTATAATCCTAGCTTCTTGGGAGGCTGAGGCAGGAGAATCACCTAGGACCTGCGAGGCAGCTATCGTGCCACTGCACTCCAGCCTGGGCAACAAGAGTGAAACTCCATCTCAAAAACAAACAAACAACAACAAAAACCAGAGTTACTATGAAGTTCTATAAAAACCTAAGGAAACACAGCCTAGCGCCTAACACATAGGTACAGGTGTAGTAATCGCAGCAATCTTTGTTGTAGAGAGGCAATTAAGTAGTCAGGAAGAGAAAACACAAACACAGAGGTTAACAGGTGGAGAAATCCAACTTAAAATAATAAACACCTTAATCACACAAGTTTATTGAATTTATAGAGATGACTTATGACTCATTGTGATTCGTCATTGTCTTTGTGCAAACAATAAAAAGAATGAGAGAAGCTGTTTTGAAACATTTGAGTGCATTAGAATCACCTGGAGAACTGGCTAATACCCATGATGGTTCCCCACCTGACTTTCTGTTCAGTGATTCACTACTAGGGCTAGAGTATTTTTATTTGTAACAAATTTGCAGGTGCTGCTGCTGACGCTGGGACCATGTTTTTGAAAACCACAAAATATGTGGAGTCTTTGTGACCTGAGCTATGCTATAATTATATAGAATGAAACACTCATGCAGCACTGCATACGCTTTATTACTCTATTCCTCATAATCAAAGAAATTTCCCGAGTCAAAAGTATTTTCTAATAAATGCTAAGTAATTACATGTATGGCTGTAGATTGACCATTTTATTTGAGAAAACCGGAAGTTGGTTGAAAGTTAATGCTTCTCATGTATCTAGGGACTTGCTTAGATTCAAAAATCTTTTTTGATCTGCAATTCTGTATTTCTTCTGTAAGTAGTTTAAATTACAAGTCTTTTCCAAGTACTCAGACATCAACTACAGCCACCTAAAACAATTTGTGTAACCTTTTGAAGCTGTGGACTTAATTCCTCAATTAAATTGAACAATGGGAGAGTAAATTGAAGGAATGTAAGTCAGTGGGTCTAAAGTCACTTTTCAAAAAATCTTCAAATGCACTAGTGTACATTTTCTATCTTCCTTTTATTTTCTTTTCTCCAATTCGATCTCTGAAACACTATGAAATGTTAAAATGGGCGTAAAATGCACTTAAAATTAAATTAAATTTAATAAATTAAATGTGCTCTGTTCTTCTGACAATTTAACTACACACCTTTTCACATTTCAAACTCTTAACAGGTATGATTAAAGTGCAACATCTGTAATTTATCTTCCTAAAAAGAAAGATACAGAAGTATATGAGGTAATGTATGTGCCAATGGCTAGCCAGTGCCTGTTCCATAGTAGTTGCTGAATTCCTTAAATCATAATTTTCAAAAGAACATGGAACAGTTACCAGCAAGAAAATATGTTAAGGTATAAGTTTATAGTGTAGGATTTTAAAGGCAGAAGCATTTTTGGAGTGTCAGAATACAGAAGGTAAAAATTTCACATCAAGGAAATACTACATTCAGAGGTAGAGGTTTTGAAGCATGAGCTCAGGTTTAGAGAATGGAGACCAATTTAGCTCAATTCAGTTTAGTGCAACCCTGGTCACTAGTTAGAACAACCCAGGGTGTTTTTCAAATTCCAAGTGCCTGAGTCCCATTCTAAACCAGTTACATCTGAATCTCCAGGTATGAGAGATAAGCATCAATATTAATAACAAACAAAAACTTTTCAGAGTAGTATTAGGGAAGAAAAGAAGCAAAAAGAATCAATTAGTTGAAATTTTCTATTGTTGGGGACTGGGCACGGTGGCTCACACCTGTAATCCCAGCACTTTGGGAGTCCAGGGTGGACAGATCACCTGAGGTCAGGAGTTTGAGACCAGCCTGGCCAACATGGGGAATTCCTGTCTCTACTGAAAATACAAAAATTAGCTGGGCATGCTGGTGTGCATGTGTAATCCCAGCTACTTGGGAGGCTGAGGCAGGAGAATCACTTGAACCCGGGAGGTGGAGGTTGCAGTGAGCTGAGATTGAACCACTGTACTCCAGTCTGGGTGACAAAGCAAGACTCCCTCTCAAAAAAAAAAAAAAAAAAAAAAAAAAATTCTATTTTTGCCATCGAACTGAACTGGGTTTATTAATTTCCAATAGAAATGTAGTTTGCAAATATTAAGGCATAACGTAACCTGGGGGAGCTGTTACTGCCCTTCACAAGGAACACTGAGCTGTTTTGGCATCTGTGACTAACAAGGTCCCCATTGATTTATTAAAATTTCTTTTCATGAGGAATTCCTGGACAAGGTTGAGGTAATAACACGTTCTGGACCTTGCTGTAATTTGGTAGCTAAAAATGGCAAGTCTACAATTTATTGCAGGGGTAGAGTGCAAAGAAATTTCCAAGGTTAAGTTAGTACAGACACTACCCAACTGTCATATACAAAAAGGAGCACAGGTATTGAAATCAATTGTTCAATTCATTGATTCTCCAATTACTACTTTTAATTTATGTGTTATATAACTTCTATAAACTGTGGTTTTCACATTTGTAAAATTGAGATAATGGTAATATTCATATCACAAGTAGCCCTGAGATTCAAATTAGATTATTTACATGAAAGATATTTGAAAAGGTGGATGTATATGGGCATTATTTTGGGGTACCTAGAATTTCCTCTTTGACTTATTCTTGCAAAACAGTAAAATATTAGCCAGAGAAGCTACCGATGTTGAAGAAATTATTTCTATTTTTTTCCAACTTGACTTCATCAGCCAAGAAAATGAACTCTGTGAAAAGGTAAAATAGAAAATAATTTGTTCACATCAAAATATTATTTGTCATTCATAACATTTTCTGTGTTTTGTCATTTGCCAGGTGCCAGAGTAGGGCTCTCTAAACTTTCCTCGTAGTTTTTGTGGAAATTTATCTCTCCTATTTCCAATCTCTGTAGGATATATAAGTGAAGGATTGAGAAGTATTTTATATTTGTTTTTCTTTTAAATATGAAGGTGTCCAAGGCTCTGATTTTGATTATTGAAAATCAAAGCAAACAATTTGATCTCTAATGCTGAGGTGTTTCTAGTCTATTTGAAGAGACAATATATACATAGTTTATTTAAAATTGTTACTATAATACAACGTTTACAACTGTTTATATTAACAATCTGGTCTGTATCACGAAGAATCTTGGCTCAACCTGGGCCTTTCCATTATTTCTAAACACATATCACGATGTATTCTGACAAACTCCATGTGCTTTTCCTTTAGCTGTTGTTGCCTTAATAATATTGGAAGCTTTTCTAGATGCAACATCTGTCAGGTCAGTGTAGAAGTGAGTAATGAAACACTAGCCTTGCTGAAAATGCTCTTAAAATGGTAGTCCATTCTAGTTCCTAGGGCACCTAAGAGCACCTGATACAGGATGAGGGCAGGCAACAGGCACGTTTCTACAGAACAATGCAGTTTAGCAAGGAGGGAGGTGCTTGATGCCAGGGTGGTACCTAATGGTGTGGAGTTGCAGCAAAAGAGACACTTTTGCATTGGGAGTACACCTTGTTCTTGGTTAGCAGCACCCATTTATCACATGCAACATGATTATAGAAATGATAGTTACTACTCCGGAAGTATTCATTTAGCACCAGATCTATACTAGATGCTTTTATGCCTGCTATCAAAATTAATTCTTGCCACTAACTGATAAGTGGACATTATTTACTTCCTCTCTTACCAATGAAGTTCAAAAAATATAAATAATTTGACAAGGATCATACTTCCAGTAAGTAACATAGAATTTAAGCCAAGTTCTACTCAGTTCTAAAAATCTTTTCTACAGCAGTATCTTCAAAGTGGCGTAGATATACTACTGCAGGTTCACAGAGACTTTATAAGGGATACATGGTGCAGAGATTTTAAAGAAAATTTACTTTTAGCTCATCCTTCCAAGTGTACTTTTCAAAATAAACCTGATTGAGAAGACTTCTGAAGATTCTCCTTCACCAACTCTCCTTTCAAAATCTCCTTTCTACAATGTTTCGGAAGAAGAACCTGTCCTCCCCCTGTCCTGAATTCATTCTCAATACAGTCAGCTCCCAGAATGGGAAAAACTTCCAGGGTGTTAAACAAGTGGGAAATTCAAAATATTGGTACTAGTGTTGCCAACACACATAACTTTAATTACTAGGCAACAAACTTCTTACATTTTGAGTAGTTTATAAATAAATTCATCATTTGCAAAATTGCTTTTATCAAATAATTCTTGGTTGAGTTGTCAGTTGATGGACCAAATTGTAAAAACTATTTTTTTTTTTGCTTGATTGTATCATTATTAGCATATCTAGCTCAAATGAGTTCAAAAAAGTAAGTAAAATTTTTATAAAAATTTTTTTACCTTTATCTATTTAGTTATAAGACAAGGTTTCCTGACAGTTATTTATTTTTGACCTTTAGAATAGGATTTACATACCTATTTTTGTTACAGAGAAGTTTGGTACGCTAATTATTCTTTTTCCTTTTTAAATTTTACAAATAAAAATTTATTTTTTTGGTGCGTCACATGATACTTTAATGTATGTATACATTGGGGAATGTCTAAACCAACCTACTTAAAATATCTGTTGCCTCACATATTTATTTGGGTGGTAAGAACATTTAAAAGCTACTCTCTCAGCAATTTTCAAGTATACCATACATTGTTATTAACTATAATCACCGTGTTGTATGATAGATCTCCTAAACTTACTCCTCCTATCTAACTAAAATTTTGTATCTTTAGACGAACATCTCCTTAATCCTCACCAATATTTTAAAAATATTTTAAGCATAACCTATATAACATCTAGATATAATTGTGTAGAAAAATAGCATACAAATACAAGTTCAAGTATAAAAAGGTAACTCCAGAAAGTTACAGACTATCAAAGAAGAGTTTAAGTTGTTTTTAATATGGATGATGGTATCAAATAAGTAGGATACATTTTTTGAAACTAATATGTTCATTTTTAAATTGACACTATTTGCGGTATTCTTGAATTATATCCTCTGAAATTATTTATTATTTTAAAAATTTGATAGTATAGCAGGAAATTTATAATTAACAACAGTTAATTCTGTTGTATATTTTTAAAGAGCTAGAAGAGAAGATTTGTAAGATTCCCAACACAAAGAAAAGATAAACGTTTGAGGTGATTGATATTCCAGTTACTCTGATTTGATCATTACATCTTATACATTATAGGTATCAAAATATCACACGTACCCCAAAGAAATGTACAACCATTATAAATCAATGAAAAATAAAAAACTTAAAAAATTGTTTTAAATAATAAAAAATTAGTTTGGGACCTACTTTAAAAAGTGTGAGAGCATACATAAAAAGTGGTTTTAAATTTCTCACTTAGTGCTACTCAAAGAAAAAATCTTGAAGACAACTTCTATGTAGAACACTGTCCTCAGTGATGTGATTTATTGCTACATAGCAAAGGAAGTAAACCAATGTATTTAGGAGCATAAGTTTTATAATAAAACAGACATCTGCTCTAACCTTAACCTCCAATTTGTTATTTTACCTTAGACAAGTTCTTTGCCCCCTCTAAGCCCGTTTTTCCATCTCTATAATACTGTAGGTACTTAATTTGTCAGATCCTTCTAAATGTCACATAAAATTATGTCAAGATCTAGAAAAATCTCTACACAGATCAAGTGTCATATATGTATATTCACAGAGATAGTCACAGACAAAACTGTGTAAAAGAAAGGGACATCCATATTTTTAGACTTATCTTCCAGAGCGGTCAGGGATTGGTATAATCTCCAAGAGTAAATAAAATAAATTCAAAAGGAGATAAAAGAAGGAAAAAAAAAAATCACTACCTGAAGGGTCAGAAACACTATGAGCCACGATACTGGGAGAGCGCAAGGCATGTGATGCAAGAATTAAGAAGTGCACCTTTAATAATGAAGACATTGCCAATAAAATAGTTCTACTTGTATGAAATAAAGCTAGAACTTCCCTAATCCTAATGGTTTCACTGCTTCTGTTATAACTCTGGTTTACAGTATAATCTTATTCGCAATTTCTGCTTGCTTGACATTTCTAAATTCTGAAATTCAATAATATGTCCTTCGTCATATTCCCCAACTTGGTTCCTGCTTACAATTCAATTTTGTTATTCAAACTTCTTTTTCTGGTCCTAACTCTCAGTTTTGCCTGAGTGGGTACTAAAAAGCTATCTTAATCTTTCTCTTCTTAATGGGCATATGAGAGATAACACAAAATTCCAAGAGCTCATATTTTAGTGTCTAACTGGTGTGGATTAAAATCCCAACTCTTATCTGGGTAGCTTGGTAAACTCAGAACTTCTCTGAATTTCAGTTTTCTTTCCAATGGGGATAATTTCTAATCAACAGAATTGCTGTAAAGTTTAAAGAACACGTCACAATAAACATTTAGCATACTCAACGTTTAGAAAATAATAGTTCTTATTAAAATATTCCCATTATTACTGTTGCTGATGCAATACATGGAAACATTTATTGGAGTTCTAATTACTTTTGAAATGAATGTTTTATAAAATCAAACACATTATGAACTTATAGCAAAGATGTTCCTGTGAAAGATGAATTAAAATGTGAAAAGTCACAAATTTTATGCTTTCTCTGGAAACGGAAACCAAAATTATTCTTCAGAAATGGAAAGAAAGGGGACACATAACAGGCTGAAAAGACCTGCTCTGAGTGTTGTTACAGACTGAAGTGAAAGTGACTGCTGGTTATTATAAAATGTTCTTATGACTTATTCATATTGAAACAGAAATTATAGGCAGAAGGAACAGAAGGGAGCACAAATTGGGTCAGCCTTTTTTATCTGGTTAAGTGTCCATTGTACCTAAATTTAAGCCATTTAATTCCACAAATATTTATTGAATACACACTGGGTATCCAGAATGTAAAGTGTCTCAATAAGAAATAAATTTTATTTTTGATTTTATATTTTGAATTGGGCTTTAAATTATGGTTATAAATCAAATGGGATATTCACTATGGTTTTCAGTCATTAAACATTACCTTTCTTTTTTTTTTTTTTTTTTTTTTTTTAATGAACAGGATTTGCTAGTCCATTTACTGGGATAGCAGATGCCTCTCAAAGCAGCATGCACAACGCCTTGCACATCTATATGAATGGAACGATGTCCCAGGTACAGGGGATCCGCCAATGATCCCATCTTCCTTCTTCACCATGCATTTGTTGACAGGTTGGTTAATATTTCTTTATAAACTATGTGCTTATTGGATTTATATGTAGAAGGTACTTATCAAATGTGACCTAAGTTATTAAATAAAAGCTAAGAAGTTATAGTAGTCTATTGTCTGTGATCAGGTTGTCCCCGAAACAGACCTTAGGCTAAGTATTTGCATGCAAATGTATAATAAAGAAAGTATTTATAAACATAAATTGATAAGAAGGCAGGTTAGGCAGAGTACAAAAGGAAGAAAAGCCAAATTAGGGTACAAAGTTGAAATCCCAGACTCCACTAAATCTTGGTAGAGTGTAAAGTATACCCTAGTTTGTCCTACCTTAAGAAAAAAAGAGATGCCTTTTTGTACGGCCATTGCCCTGAGGTAAGGGCTGTAAGACTCCCAGGAGCTTTATTTCAGATAGTCTTTGTGGCTCCAGTACCCAAGGGTGCCTTCTAAAGGCTTCAGGAGAAAATGATTAGAGCAAAGAATGAAAAAGCAGGGGGAGGGACACACAGAACTGATACAGGAATTTAAGGCCATGTGGGGCTGTCACTAACCTACTCCATCAGTCATTAATATATTTTTCTTTCTGGAAATTGTATTGTTATTTCTTCTCTTTTCTAATCTAAGACACTCACATATAAGTACAAACTGATCTCTTCCACTGGCTTGAGCAGTATATGATTAATTCTCCAGACAGAGTGCTCTATGGTCCAACTGTCCTATTTAACGTGATTTAATTCTCTTGGAGCTTTTATTCCCCTTATTAACCCTCTTCCATTACATGTGTAATGTCTTAGACGTATTAGGTTTTAGACTTAATTGTAGGTGATAGCAGAAAAGAAAGTACTCAGAGGAAGGTCAGCTGTCTATTCTTGAAATTTTTCAAGAAGAAAGGAGAAAATAAAGCATCAAATCATGACTGACAAATGCTGTGGAGTTTTCTTCGTCCCCTTTGCTGTAATTTCCTCACAACAGCTGATGAATAAGGCACAGATTTATACCTGCCATTAAGATAATACTATCATCCTCTTAAGTAAAAATAAGAGGACTTATTTTTCCTGTTTTAAAGATAAGGAAACTGAAACTGAGAATTAAGGTTTTTACTTAATTTACCAACATCTTCACTTCACGCATGTCCACAGGAACATGGATATAATATCAGATAAGAAAGTGACCATTATCCAGGAAAATCATTAGGCAGATTTTTACTGGCTTCATGAGAACTCTCAAATGATGAGAATTAAGTAATAGTCTGTATTGTTTTATTTATAAATCAGTGTATAAAAATGTGTATGAACATCAAAATGTTGGTATCAATACCAACATCACAACCACCTATACTCATATATAAGAGAGAAAAGCATAGTTCTGGCATAAAATGTTACCAGAAAAGATAAATTGAACGCTTTTTAAGACGTCATTTTTATATCATTTTTGGTGTAAATTTTTGCCATTTGTAATCTGTAGAACCACCCAGTGAACTCTAAAGATTTAAGTATGACCACCCTAGCGACTTCCATTCAATATAATATTAAAAGTTCTACCCAATTTGCAATTAAGCAAGAAAAATAAAAAGGTATCAAAATATGAAAGAAAGAGGATATTGTGTCTGTTTACTGATGATCTGACCTTATACACAGAAAAGCCTGAGAATTCACTGGAAAACTGTTAAAACTGATAAATTAAGTAAACTTGCAAGATACTAATCCAACATACAAAAATTAGTAGTATTTCCATACACTTACCATAAACTATCTGAAAAAGAAACTAAGAAATAAACCCCATGTACAACAGCATCAAAAAATAAAATACTTAGGAGTATTAAATTTACCCAAGAAAATGAAAGACATGTACACTGAAAACTATAGAACATCAATAAAAATAACTGTAGACCACAAATAAATAGATATCCAACATTCATAGATTAGAAGAATTAATGTTGTTAAAATTACTACACTACCCAAAGAAATCTACATATTCAATGCAATCCTATCAAAATATCAAGATATTCTTCACAAAAATAGAAAAACAGTCTTCAAATTCATTTAAAACTATGAAAGAACCTGAATAGCCAAAATAATCTTGAGCAAAAAGAACAAAGCATCACATTCCCTGCTTTCAAAAATATACTACAAAACTATAGTAATTATAACAGCATGGTAATAGCATAAAAGCAGATTCATTGTCCATTGAAAAAGAATTGAGAGCCCAGAAATAAATCCGATAATTTACATTCAATTAACTTTTCACAAAGATGCCAAAAACAATGGGGAAAGAACAGTCTCTGCAATTACTCCTGTTGGGACAATTGGATATCCACATTCAGCAGAATAAAACTAGACCCATATCTAATACCATATCCAAAACCAATTCAAAATGGATTAAAGGCTTAAATATAAAATGAGAAATTATGAAACTGATAGAAGAAAACATACAGTAAATCTCCAAAACTTTGGTCTGGGCAATGATTTTTTTTGGATATGAGCCCAAAAGCATAGGCAACAAACACAAAAATAGACAAATGAGATTACATCAAACTAAAAAGCTCCACGCAGCCAAAAAAACAATTAACGTGATAGACAGACAACCTACAAAATAGGAGAATATATTTACAAACCATACCTCTGATAAGGAGTTAATATTCAAACTATATTAGGAACTCAATTTAATAGTTAGAAAAAAAAAAAAAACAACTAATTAAAACATAGGCAAAGGATGTGAATAGACGTTTTTCAAAAGAAGATATGCAAATGTCCAATGGGTACATGAAAAGATGCTCAATGTCCCTAATCATCAGGGAAACACAAATCAAAACCACAATGAGATAATATTAACATTACCTCACACCTTTTAGAATAACTATTAATAAAAAGGTAAAGATAAGAAGTGTTAGAGACTATGGGAAAAAGAAAAGGCAATTATTGTGCACTGTTGATAGGAATGTAAATTAATATAGTCATTCAGGAAAACATGGAAGTTTCTTAAAAAATTAAAAATAGGCCGCCGGCGAGCCGAACTACCACATGATTCAGCAGTTCCACTCCTGGGCATATATCCAAAGGGAAATATATCTCAACTTCCAAGTTTATTGCAACATTATTCATTTTATAAGGCAAGATACAAAACCAACCCAAATATTGATAACAATGGATGGATAAAGAAAATGTGATCTATATACACAATGGAACACTATTCTGCCATTAAAAAAAGGAAAATCCTGTCATTTGTAACAACATGAATGAACCTGGAGTCCAGTATGTGAAATAAAATGAGTCAGGCACACAAAGACAGAAACTGCATGGTCTCATTTAATTGTGAAGTCAAAACAAAAGTCAAATTCCTGGAATTAGAGAGTACAGGATCGTTACCAGGGGATGGATCTGGTTTGATTGGAGGGAAGTTTGTCAAATGATACAAAATTTCAGTTAAGTATAAGAAGTAGGCTGGGGGCAGTGGCTCATGCCTGTAATCCTAGCACTTTGGAGGCCAAGATGGGTGGATGGCCTGAACTCAGGAGTTTGAGACGACCTTGAACAACATGGTGAAACCCCATCTCTACTAAAAACACAAAAATTTAGCTGGGTGTGGTGGTATGTACCTGTAATCCCAGCTATTAGGGAGACTGAGGTAGCAGAATCGCCTGAACCTGGGAGGCCAAGGTTGCAGTGAGCTAAGATTGCACCACTGCACTCCAGCCTGGGCAACAGATCGAGACTCCATTTCAAAAAAAGAAAAAGAATAAGAAAAGAAGTAAATTAAGAGATCTATTATACAGCATAACTAAAGTTAATGACAATATATTGTATTCTTGAAAATTGCTAAGAAAGATTTTAACTGTTCTTAGCACACGAAAAATAAAAAGTAAGTATGTGAAGTAATGCAACATTAATCAGCTTGAATAGCCCATTCAAAATGTATGTATACAGGCACACATCAAAATACTCTGGTCTTAGTTCCAGGCCACTACAATAAAGTGAATATCTCAATAAACAGAGACACAAAGTTTTGGGTTTCCCAGTGCATATAAAGGTTATGTTTATGAAATCAACCCAGGTGCTTATCAATGGTGGACTGGACAAAGCAAATGTGGTACATTTACACCATGGAATAGTATAAGAAAGAACAAAATGATGTCCTTTGCAGCGACATGGATATAGCTGAAGGCCATAATCCAGGATGAATTAACACAGGAACAGAAAACCAAGCACTGCATGTTTGCTCTTATAAGTGGGAGGTAAACATTGGCTACATATGAATATAAAAATGGGAACAATAGATATTAGAAACTACTAGAGTGGAGAGAGAAAGAGGGGCATTAAAGCTGAAAAACTACCTAATGTGTACTATGCTCAGTACCTGGATGATGGGTTCGTTCATACCCAAACCTCAGCATCATGCAATATAACTTTGTAGCTAACCTGCACATGTCCCCAAATTCTAAAATAAAAGTTGAAAAAGAAACAAAATTAAAAATTAAAATTATGTTTACATTGTACTGTAGACTATTAAATGTACAATGCCATTATGCCTGAAAAGCAATTTGCATACCTTAATTTAAAAAATACTTTATTGCTAAAAAATGCTACCATCTGAGCCTTCATCAAGTTAAACATTTCCTGGTGGAGGGTCTTGCCTTGAGGTTGACGGCTGCTGAATGATCAGGGCGATGGCTGCTAAAAGCTGGGGTCACTGCAGCAATTTCTTAAAATAAGACAAAAATGAAATTTGTTGCATCAATTGATCCTTCCTTTCACAAAAGATTTCTCTGTAGCATCCTATGCTGTTTGAGAGCATTTTATCTCTAGTAAAACTTCTTTCAAAATTAGACTCAATCTTGTCAAAGCCTGCTGCTGCTTTATCAACTAAGTTTATCTAATATACTAAATACTTTGTTACAATATCAAAACATTCACAGGATCTTCACCAGGAGTAGATTCCATCTCAAGAAACTACTTTCTTTGCTTAATCATCAAATATCAAATCCTCCTGGGTTCAAGTTTTATCATGAGATTGTAGTAATTCAGTCATATCTTCAGGCTGCTCTTATAATTCCAGTTCACTTGCTATATCTATCATATCTGCAGTTATCTCCATCACTGATATGCTGAACCCCTCAATGTCATCCATGAGGACTGGAATCAACTTCTTCCAAACTTCTGTTAACATTAATCTTTTATTCTCCTTCCATTAATCAGAAATATTCTTAATGGCATCTAGAATGATGAATCTTTGCCAAAAGGTTTTCAATTTACTATGCCCAGATCCATCAGAGGAATCACTATCTATGGAATATATAGCCTTACAAAATGTACTTCTTAAATAATAAGATTTGAAAGTCCAGATTACTCACTGATCCATGGGCTACAACACAGATATTGTATTAGCAGGCATGAAAACAGCATCCATCTTCTAGCACATCTCCATCAGAGCTTTTGGGTGACTAGGTGCATTATAAAGGAGCAGTAATATCTGGAATGGAATTGCTTTTCCAGGGGAGTAGTTCTCAACAGTGGGCTTAAAACATTCAGTAAACCATACTGTAAACAGGTGTGGTTTGTTGTTCCATTTACAAAACAAAGGCAGAGTAAATTTAGAGTATTTCTTATTGGCCCTGGGAGTTTCAGAATGGTAAATGAGCATTGGATTCTACTTAAAGTCACCAGCTGCATTAGCCCCTAGCAAGAGTATCAGACTATCCTTTGAAGCTTAATCCTTTATTATTCTTTGAGCATTAATTTCTGCATAGTAGCTGTGAAAGTTGTAGATGGCATCTTCTTCCAGCAGAATGCTGGTCTGTCTACAGTGAAAATCTGCTGTTCAGTGCAGCCAGCTGCATCTATTATCTAGATCTTCTGGATAACTTACTGCAGCTTTCTACTGCACTTGTTGCTTCACTTTGCACTTTTATGTTATGAAGACTGATCTTTTCTTAAATCTCATAAACCAACCTCTGCCACTTCAAACATTTTTTTCTGCAGCTTCCTCTCCTGCGGCCTCCATAAGATTAAGAGAGTCAGGGCCTTGCTCTCAATTAGACTTTAGTTTAAGGAAATGTTGTCGCTGGTTTGATATTCTATTCAGACCACTAAAATTTTCTTCATATCAGCAGTAAGCCTGTTTTTCTTTCATATCGTGTGTGTTTACTGGAATAGCACTGTACATTTCCTTCAAGAACTTTTCTTTTGCAATTGCAACTTGACTAACTTTTGCACAAGAGTCCTAGCTTTCAGCTTATGTGAGCTTTCAACATGCCTTCCTCACTAAGTTCAGTCATCCCTAGTTTTTTATTTAAAGTGAGAGACATGCAACTTTTTCTTTCATTTGAACATTTAGAGGCCATTTTAGAGTGAGTATCTGGCCCAATCTCAATATTTTTGTGTCTTGGGGGTTAGGGAGGCCCAAGGAGAAGGAGAGATTCAGAGGAATGACTGGTCAGTGGAGCAGTTAGACCACATGCATTTGTCAATTAAATTCATCTTTTTAGTATTGGCACAGTACGTGGTGTCCCAAAACAATTACAATGGTCACATCAAAGATTTCTGATCACAGATCAGCATAACACATATAATAATAATTTAAAAGTTGGTAATATTGCAAGAATTACCAAAACGTGACAGACATAAAGTTAGCACCTGTTGGAAAAATGGGAGTGATACACTTGCTAAACACGGGGTTGCCAGAAACCTTCAATTTGTAAAAAAATGAGGTATCTGTGACACATAATAAAGCAAAGCACAGTAAAATGATAACACCTGTATTTTCAAACATGTTATGTTTAATAAATATATACAATTTTTAATTGTCAGTTAAAAAATTACTTAACAGAAACATAAATGGGTACAGGCACAAGAAAAAATGTTCAATATCACTAATCACCTAATGAAATACAAACTGAAACCACAATGGGATATCACCTCTTACCTGTTCAAATGCCTCTTATCAAAAAGATAAAAGACAAATGCTGGAGAGGATTTGGAGAAGAGGGAACACATGCATATTTTTGGGTGGGAATGTAAATTAGTCCACGTTGGAGAATAGTGTGGAGCTTCCTCAATAAATTAAAAGTAGAATCATCATATGATCCACTCATCCCACTTCTGAGTATATATCAAAAGGAAGTGAAATCGTTATGTCAAATAGTTACTTGTACCTCCATGTTTGTTGTAGCACAATTCACAATAAGCAAAACATACAGTCATCCTAAGTGTCCATAATTAGACAAATGGGTAAAGAAAATATGGTGTATGTATACAATGGAATACTATTCAGCCTTTCAAAAGAAATTCTGTCATTTATCATAATATAGATGAAACTGGAGGACATTACATTAAGTGAAATAAGCCAGGAAGGGTACAAAGTTTTAGTTTCTCGTAATAAGTTCTAGTGGTCTTTCCCTCAGCATGATGATTATAGTAAACGATAATATATTGTATTTTTCCAAATTGCTAAGAGTAGATTTTAAATGTTCTTAGCACAATTAAATGATAAATATGTGAGGTGATTGATATTTTAGCTTGATTCAATCATTCCACTATATATATATATATATATATATATATAAGCATCATATTATACCCCATACATACATATAATTATCATTTGTCAAGTAAAAATAAAACTTTCAAAAGTCTCAATTTGTCTAGATATCCTTGATGTCTCCCACTTTTGTTTATAAATAAGGTTTTATTGTAACACAACCATAGCATTCATTTACATATTGTCTATGGATGCTTTCCAGCTTCAATGTCAGAGCTGAGTAGCTGTGACCAAGACCACATTGTTTGCAATGTGGAAAAATTTAATATCTAGCCCTTTGCAGAAAAAGTTATATATATATATATATATATATATATATATATATATATTGTGTGTGTGTGTGTGTGTGTGTGTGTGTGTATGTATGTATATACCAGATAAGAGAAAAAAGTTGTTTTTTCTGTAGCCCATGTATATTTAAAGAAAATACAATCATTAAATTCAATGTCTGGAGGCATGGTTTTTTAGTAGAGATAATATCATTCTGTGGATATACAGCTGTGAAAAGCCACTCTGCCACCTGTGAAAATTAGAATTTTCTGCCCCTCTTAGAATTCTCTATTAATTCTATTTTACTATTAGACATTTGCATAATTATAAAAATAACTCAAAAATAATAAGCAAATATCAAGGAAATTTCTCATTGAGCCCTCATAACAAAGCTGATGAAGATTCTGATGACTGAATTATCATTATGCAGAAAGCTAGAGAACTGTAGGTTACCACAGAACACTGCGTGGCATCTGAGTCATCCTCTCAAGTTTCTACCTATGGAGACTCATTTTTCTGATCAGACAGGTCTATTGACTGCCATTCAATTATGCACAAATATATTTATTGGGCAACTACTGTGTGCTGAGTGTATTTTCTTGAACATTCCACATTTATTCCTGTTTCTGTGTTCTGCTTAGATCGTTCCTCAAATCTGTAGCCTACTTTTCTGGACCTATCTAGTTTGTACACAATCTTCAAGACTAGTTTCAGTTAAGACCTCCTCCATAAACTATGCCCAGGTCATGCCTGTTTATAAATATCACTCCAAAATCTAATTATGCATATCTATTTCCAACTTTGCATTCAGCGACCTCAAGTTGGTAGCCCGAAATCAGCCATGGTGGGAGTATTCACACGATGAAATTGGCAAATGATACATGTCAGGGCTTTTATTCCAAAAGACCTAGTTGTTAAAATAATGGCCAGCACACCACTGCTCTAATCTATTAACTTACACCACATTCTATGTCCCTTATTTTGGACACATCAATTATATTTTTATTTTTATCTCTTCATCTGTTAACTGTTTTCTTGGCTGCAGGAAGCTTTTTAGTTTAATTCTGCTTGTCTATTTTTGCTTTCGTTGCCTGTGCTTTGAGGATCATTTCCAAAAATAGCATTGCCCAGACCAATGGAGCTTTCCCCCCATTTTCTTCTAGCAGTTTCACAGTTCCAGGTCTTACATTTAAGTCTTGAACCCATTTTGATTTGATTTTTATATATGCTGTGATGTAAGTATCTAATTTTATCATTCTGCATGTGACTATCCAGTGGTCTCAACACAATTTATTGAAGAGCCTATGCATTATGTATTTATGCACCTTTGTTGAAAATGGTCTGAAATGTGATGTAAGCCCTATGTTTCTCTATTGATTTTTTAATCCAGATAATATATTCATTGCTAAAAAGGGAATATTAAAGTCTCCTCCTCTTATTGTATTATAGTTTATCATTTCCTTTACATCTATAATATTTGCTTTATATATAGGTACTCTGACATTGGGTGCATATGTTCTTGATAAGATGACTTTATATCATTATATGATAATCATTTTGTCTTGTTTTACAGTTTTTGACTTAAAGTCTATTTTATCTGATAGAAATATGTCTACTCTTGCTCTGTTTTGGCTTCCATTTCTATAGAAATTTTTTAACCCTTTACTTTCAATTTATATATGTTCTTACAAGTGAAATGAGTGTCTCATATAGTTGGGTCTTGGTTTTTTCTTTTTTTCTTTTTTCATTCAGCTACTCTTTGTCTTATAAGTGCATAATTTCAACCATTTACATGCAAGGTAATTACTGAACTATAAGGACTTTATTAGTAAAATTTATAGATCCTTTGTTTATTTCTTCCTCTCTAGCTGTCTTCCTTTGTGATTAATTTTTTCTAATGATATTATTTGAGTCCCTACTTTTTATCTTGTGTATCTATTATAGATTTTTGCTCTGTGATTACTATGAGGTTTACAAAAAATCTTATAGTTATCACAGGTTAAACTAACAACAACTTAACTTTGATAGCATTAAAAATAAAACCCTACACTTTTACTAAACTTCCAGCATGCATTTTAAATTTTTCGTGTCATAGTTACATCTTTCAATATTGTGTATTCCTGAACAAATTATTGTAGCTATTATTTTTAATAATTTTGTATTTTAACCTTCACACTAAAGATATAAGTGATTTTCACACCATCATTAAAGTATTAGTGCATTCTGAATTTTACTACATATTTTTAATCAATGTCTTACTGTATCTGTTCATATACTGTTGTATTACTAATTGGTATTATCTTGTTTCAGCATCAAGAACTCATGTTATGATTTCTTATAAGACAGGTCTGGTAGTGATCAACTCTCTGTTTTTGCTTTGTCTGGGAAACTCTTTAACTTACTTTCCTTTATGAAAGGCAGCTCTGCTGGAGACAGTATTCTGAGTTGGCAGTTGTTTGTTTGTTTGTTTTCCTTCAGTATTTTGATGTATCATCCCATGCTCTCCGGACTGTAAAGTTTCTTTTGAGAAATTCCATGCTAGTCTCATTGATATCCCTTTTTATGGTATTTGCTTCTTTTCTATCACTGCTTTTATAATCCCCTCTGTCCTTGATATTTTAAAATATTTTTATTATAAATGTTTGTGGGTACATAGTAGGTGTATACATTTATGGGGTCTATGGGATATTTTGAAACAGGCATGCAATGCATAATAATCACAACAGGGTAAATGGGGTATCCATTACCTCAAGCATGTATGTTTTGTGTTTCAAACAATACGATTATACTATTTAAATTATTTTTAAATGTATAATTAAATTCTTTTCACTACAGTCACCCTGTTGTGCTAGCAAATACTAGGTATTTTTCTTTCTTTCTAACTATTGTTTTGTATCCACTAAACATTCCCAGTTACTCCCCAAACACTTCTCAATCTCTGGTAATCATCTTTCTACTATCTAACTCCATAGTTCCATTGTTTAATTTTTAGCTCCTACAGATAAGTAAGAACATGCCATTTCTGTCCCTCTTATTTCACTGTAATATAATGTCTCTCACTTGTAGGTGAGAGCTGAATAATAAGAACACATGGACACATAGGGGGAAACAACACATACTGTGGCCTGTCTCTGGGTGGGGAAGAGGGAGAGCATCAGAAATAATACCTAATGGATGCTGGGCTTAATACCTGGTGGATGGGTTGATCTGTGCAGCAAACCACCGTGGCACACATTTACCTATGTAACAAACGTGCACATCCTACCCATGTACCCCTGAACTTAAAATAAAAGCTGGAAATCAAAAAATAAAAATAAAACATAAAGGACCCAATTGGGAAAAATTATCTAAAACTTATACTATCACCTAAAAAAATTCAGAAAATATGCAAAGTGGAGAAAGAAACAAAATAAAAAATTAATAGTATTTCCTTTTTGTGAAATTTCTGTTTACTTTCTTTGCTATTTTATATGAGATTTTTGCTTTATTATTGCATTGTACCTGTTGTTTACAATTTTTAAAAATGAGTTCTTTTTGTCATAAACGTTATAAATATTTTCTTTAGTTATTTTCTTTTAATGTTTTAATGGTACTTTTTGCTATTCAGAAGTTATTCTTTTCCATATTTTTTAATTCAGTTGTTTGTTCATGGCTTTAAGTTCATAAATATTTGTTCCTTATACAGTAGTATTATCTGTAAACCGAGTGAATTACTCTAAGTCTCTAAGTTCCTTTCTGGATTTTACAAATGGATAATCTCTTTTGAACAAATGACAGTAGAATACATCAGTACAATTGCAAGTCTTTAGTGGGATTTTTAGTTATAGCATAATCATGCTTTTAGTTATGATTATTAGGTAAATTATAAATAGAAAAGTTCAATTTATAGTTAAAATTATTTTTTTCCTCTATTCAGATTAAAGTTTGACAAGGGACTCTAAGCTGTTCTCAGGTTTGTAAAAAAGAAAGAAAAATCTTTCTGGCATGGAGAAGGGGTTGAAAAGTTTGAGAAGACTGAAGATTCCGAAAGAAAGAATAGTTTGAAGAGTTTTTTATTCTGTTTCTATACAAAGATCAGATTTGGGAAAAACCAAAGACAACAGCATCTGGGTCTTTAATCAGCCTAACACTACAATAGCCATCAAGCAAAGCAGATGGCGTCTGCAAATGCTCTCCAACTTGGATGGTGGGGAGAGGGTGTAGAAAGCATGAAGAACTATTTAAGAACATACTAAGTTCCAGGTCCTGGGACAGGAATTTTTCACATGTTATTTCTGTAGATGAGACTTGCCTCGGGAAGAAATGTCTGCCTCCTACACTTAAATTACCCTCGTATGTACTCTTATCTACCACGGGCATCATCATCATGCTGTACTCTGCTTACTTGCCTGTTTTCTTAACAGTGTTCCCATTAGTCCTGCATGGATCACATCTAGTTTGTTCATAGTTTTATTGCTAGGACCCAGAAAAATGTCAAGAAATATGATATGTGTCCAATAAATATTTAAGCCCTTTAAATATCGTATTCAATCATTCATTCTTATTTATTATTGCAATTAATCTATTTACTCATTAATTCATTTGGAAAATATTTATTGAGCTCCTGACACTATACTAGGAAATAAGGTTATAGCAGCAAACAAAAAGCTCATAAGCTTAAATTATTATCAAGATTATTTCAGTTAGTTTTTGCTACAATTAACTGAAATTGTATCACTACAATTATATACAGTATTGAAGTCCATTTGTATAGATGTTAATATAATTTAATATATTAATATATTTTATATTATATATTGTATTACATAAAAAGAAAAAATAATATATATTATTTCATATTAATATGTGAAATTGTCTCACTACAATTATGTAAGGTGTTGCAGTCCATTTTTATAGATGAGCAAAGTGAGGAAAAGAGAAAAAATAATTCATTTTTCTTTAAATGGATGCTAAAAGATGGTACCAGGTTTTGAATCCAAATTTTTTGAGCAATTTAAATCACATTATGCTGTTTCCCACGATAGATTATATTATAAATATTTTGGCATAGTGAAGAGCATGGAAAGACCCAGATGCAGATAGACTTCTGAAGAAGATAACGACATGTTATTATTTCAGAGGAAGTTGAGTATCCAGGATAAAATTTCAGAAGGGACTTCTCTGGCTCTTTTTTTTTTTTTTTTTTTTTGAGATGCAGTCTTTCTCTGTTGCCCAGGCTAGAGTGCAGTGGTGCAATCTCAGCTCACTGCAACCTCTGCCTCTCGGGTTCAAGTGATTCTCCTGCCTCAGTATCCCAAGTAGCTGGGATTACAGGCACCTGCCATCATGCCCAGCTAATTTTGTTTTGTTTTGTTTTCAGTAGAGGCAGGGTTCTGCCATGTTGGCCAGGCTGGTCTCAAACTTCTGACCTCAGGTGATCCGCCCACCTCAGCCTCCCAAAGTGCTGGAATTACAGGCGTGAGCCACCACGCCTGGCCTCCTTATTGATAGCACAAAGACCTACTGGTGTGGGAGGACTTTGGTGAAGGTGGTCATTTGGACCTTGGAGATTAACTGGAGGGCTCTCTTCTGACAACTAGCATTTCAAAATTTTTCCGTATAGAACAATGTGTTGGGAGTGGTTAATGGCAGTGTAGGCCAGTAGAAGAAAAACCTTTTTACATTTATAATCTGTTAATTAGTACCCCTGAGAGTTCAGATAAATCATGTCGCTTTTTTGAGACTTATTTTCTTTATTGCTAAAATGGGAGTCTCTAAACAGGTCCTGACCAACTCAGCAGTCAAAGAAATCAAAGAAGATATGAATCTAAATGTTCTCTGTAAACAGTAGGGAGTATAGTGTGGTAATGAATTAAAGAGTCAGAGAGACCTAGACTCAGATATGAGTCAGTTAATGACTCAATCACAGAGCCTCTGTCTGTGTATAGTGGATATAACATAATATCCCCTTTGTCAAGGTGTTGGGAGTATTTTAAATAATACTTAGCTGATACTGAATAACAACATGCTACAATAATTATCATTCTCCAACAATTTGAATACCTATTCTTCAAAAATTGTATTATTCTCAAAAGTTTATAGGTTTTAGATGATTCCAGGGTGGGCATGTCAAAGCAATATAGTGCTTTATTAGGGCTTAGAGGTCCCAGTAAATTGATATAAATGTTTCAGGGTAGTATTAACGTTTTAGAAGATTCCTTTTGATTATTGTATCTATTCACACTACATTATTTCACATGTGTGGGCCAATCACTGGACACCAGCTGCTGTATCCTTCCTAAAGGGGCTTGTTAATATATATGCAGCTGGGGGTTCCACCTATATTTATAAGTCAAGAGGTAGTTCAAGCATCACCTTGTCAGTGTAGCTTTCTCTACCTCCCCAAGGTCCTTACTCCAATCTTTTGGGTCTCCAAGAATTTTGGGGCTGACTTTTTATGTAGAGCTTAAGAGACTGTATTATAATTGTATTATTATGAATTATAATTGTCTAGTTTACCTAGCAAGATCTTGAATTATAATTTCAACTCTCATTTTATCTATTACATCTTTGTATCTGTATTTTTCTGTGCTCAGGGCAATTCTAGCACACAATGTTTGTTTGAATGAATAAAGTATACCAACGTCCAGCTGCAGTGTGTTAACTAGCAAACTGGCTAAGAAATGTAGTTGAAATATATTCTCTGCTGTCATTTCTCAAAGTAGACTATAAAGGCATACAACGAAAATTCAGTAACCATTAAAATGACATCTATTTATAATTGTTGGGTTTTTAAATGTTTATTATGTATTATTAAATAAGGAAGAAAGGTTACAGACAGGTTATTCAATAATATTCCATTTCAAAAGCATACATATGTATATTCACATATGCAAATTTATCTATTAATAGAGGTGAGAAGGGTATAAAAAATGTTGGTAATGGACCTCTGGTTGGTGAAATTAAGCATAAACTTTATTTCTCTTGTGTTTTACAAATTTTAAAACTATTTTGCAATGGCTATCTATACTTTTGCACCAGTATCAAAAATACAGCCAGTTCCCAAAACTGTACACATAAATAAACAAACAAACAAAAGGGTAGAGAAGGATATGTTATCATTTGCCTACACTCTTAAAGTTGCTTAAAATTATGTTCCTTTCCTTTTATCTATCTTTTATTAAAGTAATTATTGGTGACTCATATTTTCCGGAATTATATTTTTCATAGATTGATTAAGCAAAGAGTTTTATTAGGCAGTTGAGCTCCAGGTTCTGCATTTTTCCTAACACACTCTGTATTACTCTCTGTCTACTCCAGCTTCTGAAATGCCCTCTCAGCTTAGCATGGCCTGCTTACCTTGAGAACCACATATTCAGTAGTAACTCCTTCTTATTTCCTCCATTACACATTCTCATTCAGGAATGGCTTATACAGACAAAAACAAGCACACCTCTGCACATATGCATTCATTCACCTGTTAATTCAACTAACATTAAGTACCCTTTACGTGTCATGTGATATATTAGACCATGGGGATGCAGCAATTACTAACTACTATTATTTTCCACCTAGTTTCCCCCCAGGGCAGATACGTCAATAACTAAGTAAAATAAAGCAAAATGTAACTTCTTCAGTAATAGTAACTCAATAGGACAGAATCTCTGGACGTGAGAAAAAGAGCACCAAAGAATAGGGACCACAAGAGTAGTCCTCTTTAACCCCTGAATCTGCAGCACCTATCACTATGTCTAGCATAAGATATTCGATGAATAACTGTCTGATACTATTGTTTGGAATACAATTTTATGACTGGTGTTTTTATGAAGAATGAGTAGATTTTTTACTTGTGACATTTGGGTGTAAAAACAGTTAATGCATAGAGAACAAAAGAAAAAGGTACAGAAGTGTGTGATTGAAAGAAGCTTCAGAAAACAGTCAATAGTTACAACATTATGAAAATACTGAAACCAAAACTAAGGTTTTTTTGTGTGCTTACTACATACCTAATTCTTTTATTATTATTATTATACTTTAAGTTCTGGGGTACACGTGCAGATCTTGCAGGATCGTTACAAAGGTATACACCTCCCATGACGGTTTGCTGCCTCCATCCTCCTGTGACCTACATTAGGTATTTTTCCTAATGTTACCCTCTCCAATCTCCCCATCCCCTGCTGTCCCTCCTCTATCCCCCTACCCTACAACAGACCCCAGTGACTACACACCAAATTCTAAGTGTATCAGATAAATTGACTCATTCAATCAATACTTAACAGAAATCCTACCAGTTAACTGCCATTATTATTATGTCTTATGGATGAATAGACTCAAGTTCAGAGGGGTTAATAACCTGTACTAAATACTGCTTCATAAAAGGTTTAGATGGAGGCTTAATAGAAAGAATGTGTATATTGGATATAGACAGAGAAAGTATACTCTTCCCCCAACAAGGCAGGAGGAACTGTCAGGAAAAGTGATTATTCTGAACATTAGTCAAGCAGTGCCGTTACTGCTGCAGGAGGCATTGTTTTACAAACAAGTTGGTAAAAACTTTAGCAAGCTCAGGGCTGGCAGGCAGGGAAATGAGGATTAAGAAGACTCTGAAGAGGACAAACTCTGGGCCAAAATTTGAGGGTGGGGGAGGTTTGACATTTAGCATGCTCAGAAGCTTGGGCCAGCAGTTTTCACTAATTCTTACATACTCCGATGTGGTTGGGGCTCTTAAGAGTCAACCTGACTGGACAGGCACTGGCTTAGGAACTAAGCGAAACCGAGGTAGAAAAGGCAGAACGTGACATCCACCACTAGGAGCTCACAGTCTAGATGCTAAATTCTAACTGTGAAGAGGAATCCTGCAGCGGAAGGATCATGAGATAATCTGGAGTCAGAAGTTCTATTACTGGCTTTTAGGTCTGCTTCATGCTTCTTTTGTGTGATCTTGAGAAAGTTGCTGATGTCCAAGTCTCATTTTCTTCACTTAGAAAAAGGTGGTAATACTACTACTTTCCTCATAAGGACCTGAGTTCATACTTTATAAACTATAACACATTAACAAAGACTAGCTTTTGTAAAGAGAGTAGTATAAGGGGCTTAAAAAATGCACAATGCTTTTTCTTCTTTACTAACTATGTTCTAAATGCTCTCCAGTATTAGCAACACCTCACTGATCAACCCATAGCATGTCTCTTAAATGTGTGGGAATCTAGGAGAGGTGCAAACCTGAAACAGTACGTTCCGGGGATGAGCTAGCCTGCCTCACTCCTCACTACAGATTGATTACATCTTCTGGAGTGACATTTCGGCTGTATTTGCCAATGAGGCTTCCCTTCTACTCTACTCCGCAAGCCACCCCCTGGGCCATCCTGCTAAGAAAACTGTCCTAACCCACATGCCCTCAAACTGGATGCCCTGCCAACTTGGCAGCCCAGAAACAGTCCAACCAGAAGGATGGCAGCAAGGAAGGTCCCTGGGGCTTCAGGAATGAACAGCAGATTGCCTCCTTGCTGGTGACTGCAAGGTTGAAGCTTGCTCAGAAAGGCAGAAATCTCAGGGTTATGGGGCGAGGTAAACTTGGAAACCAGCAAAAATGTCTTAAAGTCTAATCTAGCAATCAGATGGGATAGCAGAGGGGGACCTGTCTGTTTCTGGGTTTCTTTTCACACTGTTGGATTGTGACCAGCTTTAAAAACTGCTCCCTGATTTGTTCTCTAAAGCAGAATTAATGCCCTAAAACAAAGAGCAGTTATACCATTATAGTCATATTTGTCTATATTCTGACAGCTGTTTTTCTTTTTGATGTTATTGTTGGATTTAGCTCTTAAACTACTTTGTGTTAGATTGATTTATGGTTTGTCTATCCCTCCCACTAAATCACAGGCTCGTTGTAGACAGGATCTATGTATAGATCATTTTTAGCACCTAGCACAGAACCTATCACATAGGAGACATTCATTAAATACTTATTAGACTAAGGTGTTGTGTAATTGATAATTCTGAGGCAGACAGGCATCAACTGGGTTATCAATAACATTTTGTTGTGGAGTAAAATATTAATCTAAGAGAGTTGAATTGCTTTCTATCAAGTGATGAAGACATCATGCACTATAACTAACAACCTAAAGAACGTTCCTGCAACAATGAAGCTGCTCTTGTAGGATTAATGTAGGAAAGTTAAATTGCTTACATTAAAATATTGATAACTTTAAAAGCTTAAAGGAAGGAGGATAAGAAACATGACTTGTCATCACTATTGCTGAAATCTGAAATACAATTTCGAGATCTTAATTCAAATTATTTACTTTACAAATAAGGAAATTGAGGCCCAAAGAGTATGATGTGTCTGAAGGTGCACAGTTTTCTGCAAAGCAGAGGGAAGTGTGTCAACCTTTTGCCCTGAAGATGAGGAGATCCCGGGGGCAGTGTGGAATATGCTTAACATAACAGGAGGATATTTAGGCAGACAGAAGCAGCATGATTATAGGACAGATCTTTATCATAATTATTTACAGAGTCAAAGGTCAGACTCGCTGAGACAGCACCAAATATCAGATCCAAGGGATGAACAGGGCTATAAAGTAAATCAAAAGGCCAGAAAATCAGGAGACTAAGCGGCAGTAAATCATGCGATTAAGAACATAGATTCTAGCATCCGGCATGCCTCATTTTAAATCCCAAAGCTGCTACATCTAGCTACATAATCTCTGGCAAGCTGCTTATTCTTCCCTAGGCCTTCTTTTTCTCAGCCATAAAATGGTGCTAATATCTGTAGCCGTCTAAAGTTACAGCTTTGATTTTAAATGATATTTTAAAAAGTATATAAAAATGTTAGACAAAGAATCTGCCATTAAAATATCTGCATTCTAGTGAGAAGAAACATAAGCAAACCAGAAAATAAATAAATAAGCATAAAATTCAATTAAGCACAACGATGTGATATAATATCTATGTATTTTATAAAGAATTACTCAGGAGAAGTTTCCAGTTGAGTTAGGCTACTTGTAGCTGGCTTTTCTGAGGAAATGACTTATAACTTGACACTGAGGCCATGGAAAAGAGGAAGCCATAGAAAACCCTGTGGGACAAGTTTTTTAGGAAACAGAAGGCACACATTCAAAGGCCCTATGGCAAAAAAAAAAAAAGAGCTTGTCTTGTTTCAAGGTTGGAAAGGAGACTGGCAAAGCTAAATACAGTAAACAAGAGGAACTTGGTGCAATATGAGATTGAAGAGATCAGCAGAGAACAGCAGAGTCCTAAGAAAAGTACAGAGGAAAGACTTTAAATTATTTTAATCCCAGTACTGAAATAATTTTTAGATCAACATTTTTGAAAGTTGCCTTGGCTGTTGTGACAAATAGATTATCAGCGTAAGGACTTCAACAGCGACATGGATTACTCCATTGCATTGGTCCAAATGAGAAATGACAGTGATTTCAATCACAGAGGTGACAATGGAGATATTGGGGAAAAAACCTGAACCATGTGTATTTTCAGAGATAAAACCAACAGGACTTGTTAATGGACTATGTGATAATATAGACATAGTTAATAATTTTAAAAATAAAGAAAAAGGGGACTCAAGGATTCCTCCAATAATTAGAAGCATTAGAGAGAAGAGTGGAGATGTTTACTGAAGTAGAAAGGATAGGTAAGTAATAAATTTAGCAAAGAAAATGAATTGAAGTGTTTTTTGAACATCTTAGGGTCTTTTATGATAGAGCAAATAGATACCCAAAAGAGGCTGCCAAGTAGTCAGTTGAATCTTGGAGTATCAAGCTCATAAGAGAGAACCATGTTAGATACATATATTTGGTAGTTTTAGCATTATTTATTCAGCATTATTTAATCACTTCTCATAATCCAATCATTTAATTTTTCAAATTTAATTATTTAGCATTATTTAAAATTGGTGGAGTGAACGAGGTCACAGATATAGTATAAACAAAGAAGAAAGGGATGATCATGCCCTTGGCAACAGAAAAGTTTCAGTAGAACGGAAGCCTGAGGAGCCAGACTGAAGCAGATTCTAAACAAATATTTTGAAAACTTTTCACAAAAAAGGCAGCAGTTTTAAGTGGGAAGCAGGAAAGAGGATGTGAGGTCAAAGGAGGATTTGAGATTTTCTTTTTAAGAGAGAGAATATGTCTTAGAGAATGATTATATGTTGTTGAAAATTAAAACATTCAGGAAAGAGACATAGGAGAAAAAGGGAAAAACTGCCACAGCAAGGTACTTGAGATGTGAAATCTAAAGCCCAATGGAGAGATGAGCCTTTGCCATGAGTTGGGAGGAACCTTCCTCTATGCCTGAATGGAGACAAAGGATAGAGTACAGATGCATGTATTGTTCTTGGAAAAATTAGAATATTCTGATCTAGTTATTTCTATTTTCTTATTCAAATGTGAAGCAAGGTCATCAGTTCTTAAAAGGCTGGGGCTGACTAGGAGAATAAGAACTAGAAGGGAAGAATTTGTGTAAGTTAGAGAAAACAATATTAGACAAATCATTATCTGTCATTAAATATAGTCAATTTAGGAAGCATGCTGGTCTAAGTAACAGTAAAGAAGTATAGTGTCATGAGTTTCATTTTAACTGCTTGATATTACACAAGGCATTTCCATATAACTATCCTCTTTAATCCTTAAAAATGAATATTTATTTCTTTTTTTAAAGTCTGAAGACTGAGGCTCAGAAAGATTAAATAATTCACCCAAGGTTTTAGCGCTATTAATTGACTGAAATTAGGACTTTAACTCACGTCTTACTTGAAAGCCCCTGTGTTTTGGTCTGTGATTACATCAATTAGAAAGTAACTGATAATTATATCAAAAAACATTATTTATAGGTGATATATTAGTTTGCTAGGGCTACCATAACAAAATACCACAGACTAGGTGGCTTAAACAACAGAAATTCATTTTCTCACAATCTGGGGACTAGAAATCCAAGATCAAGGTGTCTTCAGGGTTAATTTCTTCTAAGCCTTCTTTCTTTGACTTGTAGATGGCCATCTTGCTGGTTCTTCACAGGATCTTTCCTCTGTGTATGTCTATGTCCTAACCTCCTCATCATGTAAAGATACCAGTCCTGCTGGATACCCTAACAAGCTCTTTAAAAACTTTATCTTAAAATACACTCACATTGTCAGGTACTTGGGATTAGGACTTCAACATACAAATTTTGTGGGGAAGTAATTCGGCTCGTAACAAGTAATAAAAATGAAAATCAAACTGTAGTGGAATGATGACAGACTTGAAGTTGAAAATATTAAATCAGACCAAGTTTTTAAAATTGTGATGATAAAACGGAGAAATAAGAAAACAAATTATTTGAAGGGAGCAAAACTTGAGAAAAAAAGTATTTTACAATCTTTTTTTAATTTTAAGAGATAGGTGACTGAATTTATAGTTTAAGTAAAATTTGCTGAAGAACCGAGAGAATAAAACATTAAAGCACGCTAAAATGTTTAGGTACTATAAAACATACGGCTTTAATTCTAAAAAATATCATTCTGTAGGGAAATTAGCTCAGATTTTTCTCAAAGGAAAAAAGAAAAACTAATGTGTAAAATATCTATAAGAAATGCTATTTTGAAAATCTCTTTTCCAAATTATTCATAACATACCTGTTTATCATATGACTGTTTATTAATGTAATTTTGATGACATAAGAGTTTCCTGAAGTATCAAAACAAATTTCTGCATGTCAGATTGGCACAGCAGAGGACAAAGAATAACATGCATGCACAACACAAATGTTATTTTTATCCTAAAGTAAAACATGCCCAAGATATATCTTGTTAAGTACAAAATGTCACAATAATCTAGTACAATAAGGATAAGAATCTGTTTAATACCCAGGAAAGAAATACTGCTAAATTCAAGAAGTTAACAGAGAGATGAAAGAAGTTTTCTTTATGAAAGAAATTTTCTGTAGCTGTGTTCTTACACAAAGTATATTTATTGGAAAAAAAAAAGTTTTTTTGGTTTTTTTTTTTGGTTGTTGTTTAAAGTGCTTTCCCATAGGAAAAGAAACAGCACAGCTTCTATATCTCAGAGATAATAAGACAGCAGACAAGCTTCAAGATTCACATTATGGGGTTTTCTTTTACCAAACCAGGAATAAATTGTTTTGGAGAATGGAAATAACATTTTGAAATCCCTTAACCTCAATGATCCCTGTTCTGTGAGGTCCCCAGGTACTAATCAGACAGTTGCTCATATCAGTTAAATCACTGAAATGTAATTAACTCTAAGTACTCAGTATTGAGGTATGGAGTTGAGGGAAGCAGGCATTGAGAAAAGCTTTTTTTTTTTAATTACACTTTAAGTACTGGTGTACATGTGCAGATCGTGCAGGATTGTCACATAGGTATACACATGCCACGGTGGTTTGCTGCATCCATTCCCCCCATCACCTACTTCAGGTATTTCTCCTGTATCCCTCCCCAATCCCCCCCACCCCCTGCTATCCCTCCCCTAGCCCCGCCAGTCCCCTAACAGGCCCTGGTGTGTGATGTCCCCCCTCCCTATGTCCATGTGTTCTCGTTGTTCAACACCCACTTATGAGTAAGAACATGCAGTGTTTGGTTTTCTGTTCTTGTGTCAGTTTGCTGAGAATGGTGGCTTCCAGCTTCATCCATGTCCCTGCAAAGGACATGAACTAATTAAAAAAAAAAAAGAGAGAGAGAGAGAGAGAGAAAAGTTTTACTGTAGTAGTGTCACTCTTAAGTTGCATCGTCCTCAATTATGCCATCCCCAGATCCTTCCTTTCTTCCTCACTACAAAATGAGAATATTGGCTTTTCTGATTTCCAATGTCCTTTTATTTTGTTCATGTTTTATGATAAGGAAGACATTTGATTTATTTTTAAGATATTTTAAGTGCAATTATTAAGGTTGATATATGGCTTTCTGTTCTAGCAAGATATTAGACTATAAGAATCTGAAAATTCCCTGGAGATCAACAATACAAAGGCAGAAAAACATAATAGGAAAATTTATTTTACATGCATATCTATTTCTCAAAGCAGTAAGGCTAATCAGATTTCAGAAAGAAATAATAAATAAAAACTGGAGTACTGACCTAGGAAGCCGGCCTGTACCTAACCTTGGCTGTTGGGGTTTTGGTCTCAGTACCCTAAGGGATAGGATTTTAAAGCCTACAATGGGGCAGAAATGAAAGACTTGACCCCATCCAAGGCTCAGACCAACCAAAATGTCCACATAATCAAAGACCCTAGAAATCTGCACCACTTGTGAATGAGTACAGTAGAAAAACAGAATCCACTACAAGTCAAAGGATGATTTTAGCCTTGAAGAACTGGATAGAAAAATAATTTCCTGGAGAATTAGAAACCTGGTGCTTGCACTTCACATAAGTTTGTGTTTTGAAATTAAACGAAGTACTGATTCAGAAAAAGCCAGTGCAAAACCTCTGAAATTGAACTAAGAATTTCAAGGAACAGATAGATTAGAATAACTGGACTATTGTAAACTAAGGAGATTGTACAGGAAAATAAGATTGGGGATGTAATGAGGCTCCTCGAGGATCATTTTAAGGAGTTTCACGCTTCAGCATGAGAAGAAAACCAACATTTAGGAAACACTCATTTGTTTTTTCATTTAATTATAGAAACAGTCTCATACAGTAATTTGTTTTTAAAATGAAAAAATTGAGAAGTATTTGGAAAAGTGATTCTGAAGTACAAAGTGGGTAAGTGGTAAACTGAACCACAATCTTCTGATCCCAAATCCAGGTTACTTTCTCTATATTACATGACTTTATTTCCTCTCAAAATAAGCAAATTAGTCATGCCTCCAAATTTAAACTTCAGAATTCTAACTCACTTCAGCTGGATTAAAATTTTTCCTAATTTTTATGGTCTATTTCTTTACTTGTCAATAGAAGATCCTTTTTCTTTCTTTGTAGTTAAGTCAGTACCTATTGCAAAAGTAGACTTCTTAGCCTATAAGCATTGCATACAAGAATTTGCCAACTACAAATAAAACTGCTTGATGAGTTTTTTTTAAATCTCTGTTTTTATTAAGGTATTTATTTAGTATTGTTGAGTTCTGCTCTTACATGATACTTCATTTTCAGGTAACACAGAGCCCTGCCAAGTATTGGTATCTAGGTAATGCTAGCCATTTAAAATGAGTGTTCCAGTACTAGTCTACCCATCCATGAGCATGGGGTGTGTTTCCATTTGTTTGTGTCGTCTATGATTTCTTTCAGCAGTGTTTTGTGGTTTTCCTTGTAGGGCCTTTCACCTTTTTGGTTAGGTATATTCCTAAGTATTTTATTTTAATTTTGCAGCTATTGTAAAAGGGGTTGAATTATTGATTTCTCAGCTTGGTTGCTGTTGGTGTATAGCATAGCTACTGATTTGTTTACATTAATTTTGTATAACAAAACTTTGCTAAATTCATTCATCAATTCTAGGAACTTTTAGAGGAGTCTTTAGGGTTTTCTAGGTAAATGATCATATTATCAGCAAACAGCAACAGTTTGACTTCCTTGTTACTAATTTGTATGCCCTTTATTTCTTTCTCTTGTCTGATGGCGCTGGTGAAGACTTCCAGTATTATGTTGAATAGACAAGGGAGAGTGGGCATCCTTGTCTTGCTCCAGTTTTCAGAGGGAATGCTTTCAACTATTTTTCTTTCAGTACTATGTTGGCTGTGGATTTGTCATATATGGCTTTTATTACATTGACGCATATCCCTTGTGTGCCAATTTTGATGAGGGTTTTAATCTTAAAGAGATGCTGGATTTTGTCAAATACTTTTTCTTATATGGAGATGATCATATGATTTTTGTTTTTAACTGTGTTTATGTGGTATGTCACAGTTAGTGACTTGTGTATGTTAAGGTATCCCTGCATCCCTGGTATGAAACCCACTTGATCATGGTGAATTATCTCTTTGATACACTGTTGGATTCAGTTAGCTAGTATTTCATTAGGGATTTTTGTATCTATGTTCATCAGGGATATTGGTCTATAGTTTTTCTTGTTATGTTCTTTTCTGGTTTGAGTATTAGGTTGATACTGCCTTCATTGAATGATTTAGGGAGAATTTGCTCTTTAACTTATGGAACAGTGTCAGTAGGATTCATAACAATTACTTGAACATCTGATAGAATTCTGCTGTGAAATTTGTCTGGTCCAGAACTTTCAGTAATTTTTTTTATTACCATTTCAATCTCACTGCTTGTTATTGGCCTGTTCAGGTTTTCTAATTCTTCCTGATTTAAGCTAGGAGGGTTGTATATTTCCAGGAATGTATCCATCTACTCTAGGTTTTCTAGTTTGTGTGCATAAAGGTGTTCATAGTAGCCTTGAATGATCTTTGGTATTTCTGTGGTGTCAGTTGTAATATCTTTCATTTTGTTTCTGATTGACCTTATTTGGATCTTCTCTCTTCTTTTCTTGGTTAATCTTACTAATGGTCTATCAATTTTATTTATCTTTTCAAAGAACCAGCTTTTCATTTCATTTCTTTTGTATTTATTTTGTTTCCATTTCATTTAGTTCTGCTCCGATATTGGTTATTTCTTTTCTTCTGCTGGGTTTGATTTGTTCTTGTTTATCTAGTTCCTTGAGGTATGACCCAAGATTATCTATTTGTGCTTTTTAAGACCTTTTGATGTAGGTATTAAAGGCTGTAACCTTTCCTCTTAGCACCACTTTTGCTGTATTCCAGAGGTTTTGATAGGTCGTATCACTATTATTGTTCGGTTCCAAAAATATTTTTAATTTTCGTCTTTATTTCATTGTTGATCCAATGATCATTCAGGAGCAGGTTATTTAATTTACATGTATTTGCCTTGTTTTGAAGGTTCCTTTTGGAATTGATTTCCAATTTTATTCCACTGTGGTCCAAGAGAGTACTTGATATAATTTCAATTTTCTTAAATTTATTGAGCCTTGTTTCGTGTCTTATCATATTATCTATTTTGGAGAAAGTTACATGTGCTGATGAGTAGAATGTATATTCTGTGGTTGTTGGGTAGAATGTCGCATAAGTATCTGTTGAGCCCATTTGTTCTAGGGTATAGTTTAAATCCATTCTTTGTTGACTTTCTGTCTTGATAACCTGTCTAGTGAAAAATAGATAAATTAAATAAATAAAATAAAATGAGTGTTCCTTTCTCTTTAAGTTTTAGGAAGGGCTCATATTTAATTGGCAGTATTTCTTTCTTAAATGCTTGGTAGAATTTACCAATAAAATCAGCTAGATTAGCGAATTTTCCTTATAGAAAATACTTAAAATTGAAACTCAATTGCTTTAATAAATTTAATGTTATACAACCAATCTATTTCTTCTTGAATGAACATTAGTAGTTTGTGGTTTTCAAAGAAGTAGTTCATTTTGCTTAAATTGTTAAACTAGTGGTATACAATAATTCACAATGTCTACTTCTTATCCTGTTGGTGTCTGTAAGTTCTGTAGTGATGCTTCTCATTCATTCTTGATAGTGGCAACTTCTCTCTCTTCTAATTTTTGATAACTAGCGCAATTAAACCTTTATTAATTTTATTTGTATTTTTTCTAAGAGGGAACTTTAGTTTGATTATCTCTATTGTTTTTCCATCATACATTTCAGTAATTTTTGATATTTATTATTATTATTATTTGCTAGTTTAGTATCTTCTGATAAAATGAGTCACATATTTTAATTAAACAGTATCATTTTACTTCTGTTCTCATCTTTGACATCATTAAACTGCCATGTATTGTTCAAAAATTTTGCGTGTGGTTTGCTATAGTATCAGAGTGAAATATGAGTAATAAAGACAACGACCTACATCTGCACATATGGCTAATGAGTACTTAAAATATTGCTAATAAAATCAAGAATATAATTTTAAATTTTAATTTAAAATCTGTTGTGTTTATGTTACTGAAAACCTTACAAGAATTTTTGGAGTAACTCAAATTTGTGAACAGAAATTTTCATCTGTAAAATGTATTAATTCTAAATACACATCAAATATTTCTGATACAGTCCTATGTCATATGCCTTCAAAGTATACTAGTCTGTCATTACTAGGTTTTTATTAACTTTGTATTTAAAAAATCACATTAACCCACATTCAACTAGCTATAAAGAACTTTATTTTCTGTAGTTTTACACAAAATGATAGAGGTATGTTTGTGTGCCTGTGTGTATGTGTGTGTGTATGTGTGTGTGTTGTGTTTTGTATTAGTCAAGATTCATGAGAGAAAAACAGAAACAATGCTAGTTGCTATAATAATGTCAGTTGTTTATATAATAACAAATAATAGCTTAAATAGATATTTGAAAATTCAGAAGTGGGAAAAAACTGAAAAAATACAGAGATAGGCAGTGGAGGAAGTAGTACCATCCCTAGTGATGGGGGAAAAATAACAAAGTGGTGAGAGATATTAGAATCTAGTAGTTTTGGGAAGGGCTTCAAAAACCTGGACGCATATTTCCAAAGAGGGCACATTATTTAGTAGTGATATCTCACATCACTTGGTATTGGAGGAGGGGCCTCACAGGACAGGAATTCAAACCCCCGAGGAAGAGGCTGTAGTTAACTGGTACTGATAGCTCAGGAGTATGCCAGTGCTCTTCAGGACTCGATCTCAGATTTTTTAGCAGAAGAGGATGTAGGGGTGTGATGGAATGGGGAATATGGTCTAAAGCATGTTGAAACTTCTGAAGGGAAACGATAATGCTGATTCTGGGAGTGCTGATAAGAAAGCTTGGAAGCTAGACTCTACTGCTTTTCCTAGGGTCAAGAACAGTCACTGAAATAAACAAGAAGAAACAAGTCCTTTGCTGTTTTAGTCTATATGTGGTGTCTGTCAGGGATTCAGCCAGCTAAAGAGGAATACAGCCTACACATTCTCAACCCTAGAATCCCAAAGTGGAATATAGCAGGACATCTTTGGGGCTAGAAACAATAGCTTAAAAACTGGCACAGTCCACCTCACGGCTATCAGGCATTGAAACACATTTACCCTCCCACACACTGTTAAATTTCACACAATAACAACTTAACGCTATTTTTTCAAACCAAGATTCTCTTGTTATCCCCAGGAAGACGTAACAAATGTCTGGAAAGCCATTTCTGATTAATTATTCATTTCTGATTAAAAGCCATGTTATCCTTCTCTGGGAGATGTTATATATATATACATATAAATTCTGTCATGACCTATATAAACCTTCTGTACTCTAAAGAGTAAATTGTATGATTAAATATCATTAATAACACAGGAAATAATAAGAAAGGAGACATGAAACAAGTTAATATATAAAAATACTGTATATGCATACACACAGACAGACACGAATTAGGCTATATGTAAAAACACAGAAAGACCAGAAAAGAAAAGATGGATAACTGCAGCAGACCACCATTAAATGTTACATTTGCACTCAGCCAGCATTTCAGCTGGCTAAAGTTCTTTCCCTTTCAAATGACTCAAACTTTCTTTCCTAGAGAATTTCAATTCTGAGTGATTTTTACCTTTCTTTGGTTACTGTAGTCTTCTATTAAATTATTGAACACAGAAATGCTAAAATCTCCTCAAAGGCAGCGTTGAATTTCATGCATAGAGTCTTTCCTGCCCTACTATGTAGCAACACCCCAAATGTACCTTGAGAACCTGGAGTTTTAAAAAATTCGTGTTTTTCATAAAATTTAACAATGTACAATTGTGTTTTGGTACAAAGTCTCAAAAGATTATGCTAATTGATTTCACAACATTTATTTTTATGCCTTTATATTCATTTTGAAAGTGTGGCATTATGACAATGGAGTGTATATTGATTGCTGTGGTGAAACGTGAAAAATTTTCTTCTCAAATGGATTCTATCTGAGCAGAGATGAGAAACATTTTTTTTATGTTTTTTAAAATTATTTCTAACTTGAAGAATTATGACATCTGATATCTTGAAGGTAATGAAGGAGAAAAATTGTGTTTTCATATTAGCTATCTGTATCAAATCAGGCAAGAACAAAAAAAAAACTGATTTTTTTTTTTTTTTTTTTTGCTAGATCCTGATGGACATAACAACTTTTCCTTAAAGGAAAAATAAAGGAAATCTCTTATTACCTATATGCCATCATCTGGCCAAATGAAAATGTGCAAAACAGAAAAAAAAACACAGTGAAATAAGTTGGGTCTCTTTCTGGTTCAGTGTGAAGTATGAAAAGATTTTAAAGTTAGGTGTTAGATTTGAAAAAAAAATGAAGATTTATGATCATCTTGTTTGGCAGTTTTGATAATGTACATTGTAGAATATATGGGGAAAAATTCCCATGAAATTTATGATGAAATGCAACAACAAATATAACTGGACATATATTGGGTGAATTTGAGAAAAACAAAATATTTTTATTGTACATTTAATTGTAAACAAAGTAAATAGGCACTGGCCTGTTTTCTAAGCCTCTGCATAGGTTCAACAATAAGGCTTACTTCCTTAGAAAGTCTGACCTATCTATTCCCACTAAACAGTGCCAAATCTAATACCAGAAGCCTACTACAAGGTTCCGATAAAACACCATTCCTTCAGAGCAGAGTGGTGACCAGCCAGTGCCTTTGCCACCCTCACTTAGCTGGAATTACTTAATACATTGTTATTATGTCTGTTTTTCCCATTTTGTAAGTCATACCTAACAGAATAGGTAATCTATTGCAAAAGTAATTCTCAATCCCTGCTGCATGAATCAAGGGGTGTTTTTTTAATACCCATGTGCAAGCCCCAAACACAGAAATTCTCAATTAACAGATATGGCAGTCTTGGCATCAGTATTATAATGGACATTGCATTCATGCCCAAAATGAATGAGTCTAGAATTAGTAACATTTACATAACCACAGATGTGCCAAAAATAAATTCTAAGAACACAGTGACTTATAGCATTCTCCTAATCTCTTCTTTACACAGCCTAGACATCTTCCTTGCAAGCTTAACACTTTCCTTCTCATATTGAGAATCAAATTCTGCCCTGTTATGTAGAATATTTGGCTAAGAATATTAGGATTTTGCCTTATTATTTTTAGTATTTTTCCCAAGATAATTGACATTATTTAAACCTACATCACTGAAAAAGTAATGCCAAGCATGTCAACTACCCAATGCTATAACCTCAACCACCTGTTTCTGAACAATAGATCTCACACTAAATTAGGTCCCTTTGGAAATAACACGAAATATTACTGCACTGAAGTAGCTCATGTAGTTTGGTTAATAATATATATATGAGCAGTTAGAAGAAATAGGGCCAAGAAATAAAATAGTAAGCCGAAGTCAAACCAGTGTTCATGCAATTCTTTGAATGTTCATGTTTAGATCCCTGGATCCCCTGTTCAGGGGCTTACCCTACCTAAAATCAGAATAATATTCTAGGCACACTTTACCTGTAACCCCACATCTTTCCTTCCAAGCTGGCATTCTACCAATTTCCCAGAATAGCTGCTGGACAATCATCAATGCATAATGATAGAACCATATGTAACTTCTTAAAAATACATACCACTATTGTTACACTGAATCTATCTTAATTTTGATTAATTATTCTCTCTTATTTAATTATATTATTATTTTTAGTTATGAGTTTATGGGCTTAAGAACCAGAGGATCATTGGCTTAATTCCCGGCCCTGCCATTTACTACTCATGTGACTTTGGACATGTTATTTTCCCGGTGCTATGTTTTGTCTGATAACTAAAATTATCCACTTGTAAATATTCTTTGGTGGTTAAAAAGAGCTTGCATGTTTTTAGTTTATCTTCTTTTTAATTCTATGGAATGAACAAGTACCTGGGTTAAGCCAAGAACGTGTGCAGTAGTTTCTCATCTACTATCAGCCAGTTTTATCACCGTAGACAAGTCCCTGAACTTCTCATTCCATCGAGATTAGTTGCTTTGAAGAATAAAATGAAAAAAAGGAATTTAAAAAATGATCAAAACCTAAGATATCTGAGCAACATCATTAAGCATATCAACATATATGTAACAGAAGTGCTAGAAGGAGAGAAGAGAGAGCTGACTTCTTATCAGAAGGCCAGAAAACAAAGGATTGAAATATTGAAAGTGCTGAAAGAAAATACTGTGATCCCAGACTTCTACATCTGGCAACAGTATTCTTCAAATATAAAAGAGAAATAAAGAAATTTCCTAGTAAATGAAAAACTGAGAGATTGCATTGCTGGCAGACTTCCTACAACCAAGCTAACGGAAGTAGTTCAAGTTGAAAAGAAAGGACACTAAACAGTAACTCATCCACAAGAAAAAGTAAAGAGCACTGTAAAAGATACCTGCATAGATAAATATAAAAGATTACATAAATGCTCTTTTAGTTGGTAACTTATTTTTTCTATTATTTAACAGAAAATATATAACTATAATTATAAATCTAGGTTGGTGGGCATATGAATTATACAGGTAAAATGTAGGGCAATAACAGCATAAAAACAAGAGCATGCTCTATATAACAAGGTTCCCCAACCCTTGGGCCATGGACCTGTACTGATCTTCAGGCTGTTAAGAGCTAGGCCGCACAGCATGAGGTGAGCAGTGGTCAAGTGAGTATGACCTGAACTCTGCTTCCTGTCAGCTAAGTGACAGCATTTGATTCTGTTAGGAGAGTGAACACTATTGTGAACTGTGCATGTGAGGGATCTAGGTTGCATGCTCCTTACGAGAATCTAATGCCTGATGATCTGAGGTGGAACAATTTCATCCCAAAACCATCCCTTCTTACCTCCATCCATGAAAAAATTATCTTCCATGAAACCAGCTCCTGGCACCAAAAAGGTTGGAGACAGATAGGAATTATGTACTTAACACAAAAGAAGGCAGTAATGGAAGAATTGAGAAACAATAAAGAAAGATATAAGATATATAGAAAAGAAATAGAAAAATGTCAAGAATAATGGCATTTTATCAGCAATTACATGACATGTAAGTAGATTAAGTTCTGCAGTGAAAGGACGCTAATTGACTAACTGGAGTTTTAAAAAATGACCTCAATATACGTTGTGTATGAGAAACTCTCACATTAGATAGATAGATTGAAAAGAAAAAGTAAAAAGATATTTTATGTAAAAAATATTCAAAAGAGAGCTTGAATAGGTAAACTAATACCAAACAAAACAGACTTTAAGACAAAACTTTTAACAAGAGACAAAAGAAGATACAATATAATGATAAAAAAGTCAATTGATGAAGAAGATACAAGAATTATAAATATGTATGTACTTACCAACAGAGCCCCAAAATCCATAAAGCAAAAACTAAAAAACTGAAGGGAAACATCTGCAAATCAACTATAATAGAGACTTTTTAATACCCCACTTTTAATAACAGATAGGACTAGACCAAAAATCAGCAAGGAAAAACATGCATAATACTATATGCCAATGAGACCTAATAGACGTGTATAGAACACTGTACCCAACAACAGACTGCATATTATTCTGAAGTGCACATGGAGTATTCACCAGGATTAATTATATGTGGGACCATAAAACAAGTCTCAAAACTTTGAAAAGACTGAAATCATACAAGGTATATTCTCCAACCACAATGGGAAAAAATTAGAAACTAATAAGAGAAATTTGAAATACTTATGAATACATGGGGAAATTAAGCAACATACTGCTAAATAATAATTGAGTTAAAGAAAGAATCACAAGAGATTTAGAAAATACTTAGAGATAAATGAAATAAAAGGCAAAATATACCAAAGCTATGGAGAATAGCAAAAGTGGCAATCAGAGGGGAAATTTTTTTTTTTTTTTTTGAGATGGAGTCTTGCTCTTGTCACCCAGACTGGAGTGCAATGGTGCCATCTCGGTTCACTGCAACCTTCATCGCCTGGGTTCAAGCAATTCTCCTGCCTCAGCCTCCTGAGTAGCTGGAATTATAGGCACCAACCACTACACCCAGCTAGTTTTTGTATTTTTAGTAGAGACAGGGTTTTACCATGTTGGCCCAGCTCATCTCAAATTCTTGATCTCAGGTAATCCCCCTGCCTTGGCCTCCCAAAGTGCTGGGATTACAGGCATGAGCCACGGTGCCCAGCTTGAAATTTATGGTTATTAATGGCTACATAAAATAGGGCAATATCTCAAATTAATAACATAACCACCAGCCTTAGAAACAAGAAAATAAAATGTCAAATGAAACTCAAATAAGAAGAAAAATAGTAAAAATTAGAGTAGAAATAAACAAAACAGAGAATAGAAGCACAGCGGAGAAAATCAACGAAACCAAATGTTGATTCTTTAAAAAGATCAACAAAAATGACAAACATTTAGCTAGTCTGGCCAAGAAAAAAAAAGAAGAGGATTCCAAATACTAAAATCAGGAATGAAGAGGGAACATTACTACTGCCTTTACAGGAGAAACAAAGATTAGAAGGGAATACTATAAACAATTGTATGGTTGCAATTGATGCTAGATAAACCAGATAAAATAAATAAATTCCTAGAAACACAAAAATTACCAAAATGGACTCAAGAAGAAATAGCAATCCAAAGATGCCTTTAATAAGTAAAGATACAAGCTAATCATCCAAAAAAAGAAAAAAATTCAACAAAGAAAATCCCAGGACAAGATAGATTAATTAATTAATTTTCTCAGATGGTTAAAGAACACTAATCAAAGCCTTTCCAAAAAATGGAATAGGAGGGAACATTTCCTGATTCACTCTTTGAGACCAGTGTTATCCTGCGAGCAAAGTCAGACAAAGCAATCATAAGAGAAAACTACAGAACATTAACACTTGCAAATATAAATGGAAAAAAATTCTAAACAAAATACTGAAAAACTGCCCAGCAGCATATAAAAATGTTTATACCAAAGCCAAACTGAATTTATTTGAGGAATACAAAGGTGACTCAACATGTTAAAATCAATCCATTTATTACATCATATCAATACAATAAAGAGAAAATAAAAACCTATGGTCATCTCAACAGGTGCAGAAAAAGATAGGACCTTTCATGATTTAAAAAACAAACATGCATCAAGCTAGGAATAAAAAAGAACTTTCTCATTTTGATAAAGAACATCTATAAAAAAGCCACAACTAACATCATACTTACTTATTAAAAACTCAAGAAAACTCAAATAATTTTCCTAATGTCAAGAACAAGGCGAAGATGTTCACTTATACTACCTCTGTTTAACGTTGTAATGAAAGTTTAAGCCAGGGCCATTAGGCAAGACAAAGAACAAAAATTGTCCAACCTGGAAAGGAAAAATTAAAACTATTTCTGCAGATAATATTGTCTTAAAACATGAGAATCTACAAATAAACCATTTGAATGAGTTTAGGAAAGTTGCAAGATACAAAATCAATATATAAAAATCAGTTGTATGTCTAAACATTAGCAATAAACAAACTGAAAAGGAAATTAAGAAAACAATTTTTAGTACTATCAGAAAGAATACTTAGGAATAATTTTAACCAAAGTAGTACAAGACTTACATACTGAAAACTATAAAACACTATTGAAAGAAAGAAATAAAGATCTGAAAAAAATAACAGGAAGATATCCCTTTTTCACAGATCGGAAGATTTAACTATCATTAAGATGACAATACTTTTTAAGTTAGTCTATAGATTCAACACAATCTCTGACAAATGAGAGGAAGTTAGGAGATCATGATTCAAATGCCACAGAGTCTCACTGCTCTTAATGCTTTAGATTCTCTTGAATAAATGTTTCAGCATTTGCTGTGTACCCTTAGAATAATTTCTAGAGACTTTAAGTAGGGGAGTATTATTTTTTCATAATTTTTACCAGTTATGCTTGTTTTGCAAGGGAGAAGATCCATGAAGCTTCTCCCACTGCCATTCCAGAAGTGGAAATCCAGAAACCCTATTTTTGAAAAATTTCAACAGTGAATGGCGTTTCAACATGTAAAAAGGATACAAGTAGAACTGTTATAATTCTGATTGGGGTTAAGTCTCCAAAGTCCATTTGGGTGGCAAGTCCTCAAACACTTCAAGGACTCTAGGAGATTTATTTACCAACTCTTGGATTAGATGACAGTATTTTTTTTTAATTTTTAAGTTCAGGGGTACATGTGCAGGTAAACTTGTATCATATAAATTTGTTGTACACTGTTGGTGGAAGTATAAATTAGTTGAACCATTGTGGAAGAGAGTGTGGCAATTTCTCGAAGACCTAAAGATGGAAATACCATTCAACCCAGCAATTCTATTACTGAGTATATACCCAAAGGGATATAAATCATTCTATTATAAAGAAACATGCACACATACGTTCATTGTAGCACTATTCACAATAGCGAAGACATGGAATCAACCTAAATGCCATTCAATAACAGACTGAATAAAGAAAATGTGGTACACATACACCATAGAGTACTATGCAGTCAAGGAAAAAAATGAGATCATGTTCTTTGTGAGGACATGGAGGAACAGTGTTTTCTCAAGCCCTAATATTTCTGAAGTGTTGAATATGTTATTTATATATCTAAGAACTCTCCTCTCTCCTTTGTAAGGAAAATCACTTTTCTCAAGTGCCATTTTTCTTCCATTCCTTCAAGAAAATCTGTTCACTTTTCCTTTTCTTCTCAATGATATCTATATATTTAGTGCCTATTTAATCCTTTCAAGCTTTATTGATAGTTATGTCAGCTTTGAGTCTAGGCCCATTAGGTAATGAAGCTTCCAAGAAACTAATATTTTTCCAATGAATATACCTAATAATAACTTCTAAACAACTACAGATTCTTAAATGTTTTTGGCACAACAACAACAAAAAAAAACGATAAATTAGACCCTCACTGACTCTTTTAAAAGTAAACAAAGAAATAATAAGAACTCAGGGATATGGAAATAAAAACAATTATTAATTCTCACTGGCCAAGATTTATAAGTAGCTGGGGAAAGCCTTCAAACAAGGAGTTCATTCCTTTTACCTTTGATAAAAACATAAGCTTTGTCAGATGGTCCCAAGGAGGAGCTTGCATATACAGTTGCCACATCCACTCCACCCCCTCAGAATACTTCTCCCTTCACCACTTGGCTGTGGAGTGAAATATGTCTTAATAGTTCCTATTATCCTGGATATTTCTTAATTGTGCCTTTCTCATTTCATGAATTTTACTACTAATCATTTGGGGAAAATAGGTAATAATTAATCAACTTGGGATTTTAATAGAAATTTCAAAATTTTCACTGTCATAAGTCCATTGTGTTTACATTCTGGACTCTTCTTGAGATGTTTCTGAGTTTTCTCTTTTATCTTCTACCCTCTGTTACTTGTTTGTTCTCAGAGAGGGTTTCACTAATCTCTTATTCTTCCACAAATTGTTCCTTAACACAAGAAATACGAATCCTTTTCTCCATGTTATCTTCCTTTCCAGAATGGAGATTTAATAAAAAGAAATAATTAGTTTCTCCTTTCCTGAAAGTGGCAATTTGTATTTTTAACTCCAGACTGAATGATGCTTAGACCACTAGCTTTTTAAAGACATAATTTAGTTTGTCAATTTTTCCAGTTGCAATAGAGGATTAGAAGAGTAGAAAAGGAAATATTAAGTAGATGAAAATTTTGGCTAGAGAAGGAAATAAATGGTAATTATGTGGGGGAATATCTAATTACTATTTTTGGGCAAAACACACAGAAAATAGTCTTTTTTATTATTTATTTATGTATTTATTTATTTTTTGTTAGCATTAGATCAATCTTTTCTTGGGCTCCTTTTTTCCCAGCAGTCCAGATCATTTGTTGTGATTAAGATGTCATTTTTGTCAGCTTCAGTTGAATTTGCTCTCTGAAGAATGTTTTACATTATCTTCTTCTTTCATTAGGCTAGACTTGAACACATCATGCTTTTTCTTATCTAAATTTCCAATGACATTAGTGTTATTACTGTATAAATTATTTATGTGTTGGTGTGCTGTATGTTTCTATAATTGTACATCATAAATACTCTTAGTCATGCATAGAATATTTGCTGTCCTTTGGAAAGAAGCATTTGAGTTCACAGACAATTCATAGAGAATTTTTATTCTCCTAGATGGCATCTCTGGGTTCATATATTTTTTACTTTCTTTGCTTTCTTGTCTTATCTACAGATATTACCTCTGATTTTTTTCTTTTTTCTTTGAGACAGAGTTTTGCTCTGTCTCCCAGGCTGGAGGGCAATGGCAAGATCTCGGCTCACTGCAACCTCCCCCTCCTGAATTTAAACAATTCTCCTGCCTTAGCCTCCCCGAGTAGCTGGGATTATAGGTGCCCCGGCCACCATGCCCAGCTAATTTTTGTATATTTAGTAGAGACAGGTTTTCACCTTGTTGACCGAGCTGATCTTGAACTCCCGACCTCAGGTGATCCACCTGCCTCAGACTCCCAAAGTACTGGGATTATAGGTGTGAGCCACCGTGCCCGGCCTACTTCAGGTTTTCCTTACATTTAGTATGGGCCGTAAGTACTTAGCCCCACCTCAGGTATTGGTCCCCTGCCTGGAATCTCTGCAACAAAAAATCCATTCTGCATAACACTGCCATATAACTCTTTCTATGAACTATTTTTTCACACAATTCCACTTTTCAAATAGGAATAGTCTTCCATTGCAAATATATTACATACAGAATAAATTCAAATATTTTAGGCTGATACCCATATATTTTTGCTATTTTGCTCTTGCCTAACAATTTCTCCTTTTTTTTTTTAGTCTATAAGCACCAAACTAAGCATTCATTTTTCTCATTTTATGTTCTGAAGCAGAGGTGGAAACCTGGACTGTAGATATGCAGATTATCACATAGGTTATTACATGAAGATTTTCATGTAGATTATATGACAAATAATTCTTCTGGATTCCTACCAAACCATGTCAATTACTGGTGAGGCAACAAGTGTTAGAGTTTGTGTCTGAAGGGCCTCATGCGCAAAAGGAATAATATCCTCATTTCTGGGGCAAAGAGTTGTCATTCCAAATAAAGGAGTTCTACATCTGTACAGATAGTAGATATATGATAAACTCTTCCACTGTAATTCTCAAAATCAAGTGAAACCCACCACAGTTGGGGGAGAGCAGTAAGGCTGTTAATGTCACATTAGAAGTCGATGCTTAGGGCTTAGGGACATAGTACTGGGAATATTTCATTGAGGATGTTGGAAACTAGAAAGTGTTGTCTGATATGACAAGAACATTGGGTACGTGAAAGTGTGTCTGTACTACATATGCTCAGTTTGAACTTACTTGTTACTATCATGAATAATGACTTTTACTTTATAGCACTTGAAAACACCTTTCCCCATCAGATACACGTTCTTGGTCTTTGACTGAAGATATAAAAATGATGTAAATGATTAAATATTAAAGATATAAAAAGAGATAAATAGATATAAATGGTTTAAGTAGCTTTCTTTCCTAAAAATTCCTTAAGGGAAGAACTCTGCTTTCTGAAGCCTTTCATCTCCATTTTACCATATACACTGCCTGTACTTGCCTGTAGGTAATAGTTTCTTAGTATCTATTTTCTGAATATATGTTTTGAAGAAACACATAATAAAAGTCTCCTCATTCCCAGGGGATACATTCTGAAAACCTCTGGGATAGTTATTTATCAAATATGTATTGAGAACCAACTGTGTATAGGCACTATTCTCTTTTCTATGAGTAAAGCAATGAACAGGTGAAGTTTTTATTTCTAATGTAAAATGCCACATAGTTTTCCACTCTATGATTGTTTTCAATGTTTTTCTTTTTCCTGATTAAGAAAATGGGCAAGTCTTGTAGGGTGAGTGTGCACAGCGGGGGGTTGTGCTCATAAAATACACAAATGGAAGCACTGGTGTCCTGGAAAGCGGCAAGTACAAAAGACTCAGGTTTAATTCCTACTGCTCCATTTACTAACTACATAGAAGAAAGTTGCCTAACCATCACTTTTCGTTTGCCTGTTTTTATATGTATTTTAGTGGGAATACTGTTGTAATACAATACTTCACTAAGGCTACGAATACTTATCATATTTAGACTGCATGGTTCTAAATCTTGATTCTGCCACTTCACACTTACTAGCTGTGAAGCCTTAGGCAAGTTTTCAATCTCTTTTGTCCTCCAGTTTTCTCATCTATTAAACATAAATATAATAAAACATACCTCACAGGACTGTTCTGAGGATCAAATGAGTTCCTATACGTTAAGTACCTTCAATAACACCTGCCATATAGTATTCTATGAGCTAACTCTCACTACTGCTACCATTACTAATACATTTCTTGCAGGTTTGTTAGAGAAATAAACATGATATATACCAAAATTCTCAGGATAGCACTGGATGAAAGACAGTCGTCCAATAAATTGAAATTATTACTGAAGGGATCAGTCATTTTACATTATTCTAACAGCATATTCTAAGAGCATTCTCAGAAGCATCACTCTAGTGAGGAATGGTAGGATAACAATTTATGTTAAAGGAAGATAAATTTTGGAAGAAACCGAGACAACCTAGCCATCTTAAGAAAAGTAATAGCTATTTGTCATATGTGAAAGTTGTCTTAGTCACTCTTGCTCCCATGGCATACTATGATCTCCAATAAATAGAAGCCTTATATTTTGATTTATTATAACTTAATATAATGCACACATCCATTATAATCATAGTTCTAAAATTCAGATCCACACATAGTCACTCCTTATCTAAAGTACCTAGGTGCAAGCTAATTCTTGGGATCAAGCCCAGACGCTCCACCCTGATACACATAAGGCCTTTCACGGTGTGAGCCACCTCCATCTTTCTGGACTCAATTTTTATTGATCCTGTACTGCTCTACATTGCATCCCACACCAAATCACTTTTATTTTTCAATTTCATTAGTGCCCAGGGTCCCTATGGTTCCACACTTTTTATGTAATATGTTCTCATAATTTACTCATCCAATTTAAATACCATCCTGCTGTGAAGACTTCCTCATTTCCCCATCTGGTTAGTTGCTCCTGCTGTAATCCCACAGGTTTTATACACATCCTTAAAAGCATCATTTACATTGCCTTAGCGCTTTATGTATGTATTTACCACAGCATGGAGGGATATCAATGAGGATAGGGACTGTGCTTCTCCAACACTGGAGCTTGCCATGTCATGATTCTTAAGGTGATAAAATATTTATTGAATAAATAAATGGACAACTCAGTGAACGGAGAGAGGTGATTTTTGTTATCACTACTTTACAGGAAGTGAAGAGCAGACCTCCTATTTATACCCAGAATTGTCTGGAGGAGCTGTCCCTTTAGGACACCTTTTCTAGATTCATCCTGATTACTGTGGCCAGTGCAGCCTGAATCATCTGATTTGAGTGCAATTTCTGCCTAATGAAGTATCTCTCAATCCTGGGTGCACATTAAATAGTTCCTAGCAGGGTGCCTGCCACTTAATGATATGCTTAAATGTTTATGGGAAAAAAGAGGGAAAAAAACATTGAAACTGCCTTTCTTTCTTAAACTTTTAATTCTTTAGGTCTTTTTGTTTCTTAGACTAAGCTCCTCCAAGTTTCATAATTAGTTTAAGTGATTTTAATCTGATTTTAACTCCCTTACTGATTCCCCAAGGGTTTGTTTCCCCTTTCTCAACTAAGTTAAGAAGTTGTAGACTATACACTTGAAATTATATAGTTAATTGAGGTTGGCTCCAGTTGAATTTCTTAGGTGTTTAACAGGATTTTCATTTGAAGCTACTTGTTCCTGACAATCTCCACTCAAAGTGTGGAGTTCTCTTAAAAGGGATGTTTTTCAGTGAAAATTTCCAGATACTCCTCAAATCTGTTCCATCATTAGCCAGGAGCCAGGAGGAAATAGAGCTCCTGGGATGCTGTTATTTCAAACCCAGATAGAGGCTCCAATTTTTCCCAGTGGTCTCAGTAGAAGTAGGCTGTGTATCTCCTACTGGATTGCTCCCTTTCAGCCCCCAAACTCAGCTGTTGGTCGAATGAATGACACATTGACTAGGCATGATTATGTCATTCCATGGCTTAAAATCCTCCCATGGCGTCTCACAGTTTTTAAACTAAAATTGACTAATTACCTTTCATACAAAGCCCTACATTACCTGGGCTAAACCACATATACCTACAGATATCCACATAATATCCTTCCTTTCAGTCCATCTGATCTACCTGCAGAGGCCCAAAAGCAGACCTCTGTTCCTTCGTGCTTGTGCTTTACTCCTCCTAGAGTGCCTTTTTCCCTCTGTTAATTTGCCCAGATCTCTGCTATTCATTTTTTAGAACTTAAGTTCAAGTATTGCCTAAGGAGCACCTTGACTGACACCACTCATCCCTCATTTAAGCAGGTCCTATCTCCTCTTTCTCTGTTTTCCCAAGGCATGAAGGGCCCTTCTCTGCTGGCATTCACACCACATTGTGCTGAATTATTGACCAGACTTCAGCTCTTTGTAAGACAGGCACATTTCCTCATTTGGCTTTGTATTTCCAACAATTGGTGCAATGCTTATTACATGCCAGGCACTGTGCTAACGGAGGGGGATTAGTGAATGGTACAATCCACCAAGATTCAAACTAAAATCATCAGCATCTCTGAGATTCTTTCTTCTGCAGGTTCTGATATCTAAACACTAGATAAGTGATTCATAAGATGTTTAATTCATATTCTCTTAAATAATTTGATAAAATTTTGGACTCTCTAGGGAAAAATACCTAATTCCTATGTATTTTATATACAGTTTATGAAACCTTATAAATAATATGAATTCAATCTCCCGGTTTGTAGGGCTGAGGGCCCCACAGGGTCGTGGGGGTGTCCCTTATGCTGTGCTGAGGTGCAGGATCTGAGAAATAAAGAGACAGGACACAGAAGTACAAGGAAAACGCAGCTGGGCTCAAGGGGCCATGCCACCTATGAGCGGAGTCAGGCAAGGCCTCAAATGTCCAGAAGTGTGTATATTTCTTGTGTATAGGTTAGGGGGCAGGGCAGTGAGTGAAATCATCTTTAAGGATAGTGATAAGGTTGTGAGCAATAAAACAAGGGTTCCACCCACATTAGGTCATCTAGGCTAGGAGGTGGACAGCGCGCAGCAAGGGGTCCACCCCCCAATTAGGTCACCGAGGCATGGAGGTGGGCCGTGAGCAGTGAAGAGGGTGCAGTGTTCAATACCTCTATCTATGGGCAAGCTACTTCTAAGATTTACAGGAGGATGCTTTAAGCCACACAGCAACGACAGAGCTGTCAGGGTTACTGCCACCTGCTGGTAGCTTCCAATGAGTTCTATAGGGGAATGCTTTTCGAGTAGCACAGTAGCAAGAGCTGATGAAGTTCACAGTCACCAAGGTGTGATTGCAGGTCTGAGGGCAGCCTTCCACAAGAACTGGAGCAAGGTCCTACAACTCCTTTACCAGGAGGAGTGGCTCTTGCCCCAAGCCTGCCATACAGGGGGTATCTTTACGATACTAAATGCTGCCACCTGGGCCATGGTTCTTGTCCCGGTATAACTGTTTTCCCTTAAATCATGCTCTGCACTGTGTCTGCTCCAGACATTCCTCTGACTGTAAGCTGCTTATTCCTTAATTCATGCTCTGTACTATGTCTACTCTAGGTATTCCTCTGATTATGAACTAAGATGTAGAATATATATATATATATATATATATATGTATATGGAAACAACTGAGTGTAAGATATTCTTTAGGCACTCATTCTAAGAACTAATATGATTATATATAGAGGATTATATAAAGGGAAATAACTGACTAGTAACACTATAAACTGAGATAATTTTAAAGCCCTAATTCTATAAACTAATGTAAGATTATATAAAGAATTATATAAAAGGAAATAACTGAGTAGTAATACTATAAACTGAGATAGTCTTCAGATCTTAATTGTGACAGGATTCTGCTTAGCTCTCCTTCCTCGGTGCCTATATGGGGGGGGTTACCCACACTGGTTGAATTCATATTGTTTATAACCGGCAGTCACCGTAATGCACACAGGGTATATAATGAGCAATAAGGCAATATCATTGCTTTCAGCCAGTTTCTCATATAGTTGAAGAATGACACATGATCAAATAACTGCAATGCAATATGACAAATGTGATAATCAAAGAAGGAAAATGTCAACTATTAAAAGTTTTATAGATGTAGCCATTGAGCTCATCTAAAAGGAGCAAAAGATGTAGGAGAATATAAAAGTTTAAAGAACCCCTAAGGAAGGGGCATGATTCCTCATTATTTTGGACATGCTTTCCTCATTATTATTCTTACCTCTAATATCTACGTATCTAATATTTATCTAATAGTATTCCTACCTCTAGGTAATTATTCCTACTTCTATGATTTAAAGTGAGAGATGTATGACTCTTCCTTTCACTTGAACATTTATAGGTCACTGTAGGGTTATTAATTGACCTAATTTCAATATTACTATGTGTCAGAGAATAGGGAGGCTTGAAGAGAGGCAGAAGGACTACTGGCAGGGGGGTGAGAAGGAGGACGGCTGGCAGGTGGAGCAGTCAGAACACACTTGAGACTTCACCATCTTATATGGATGTGGTTTGTGGCACCCAAAACAATTACAAGAGTGACATCAAAAATTACTGATCACAGATCACCATAAGAGATTTAGTAATACCGAAAAAGTTTGAAATTGTGAAAATTACCAAAATGTGACAGAAATGTGAAGTGAGCACATGCTGTTGGGAAAATGTCACTGAGAGAATTCTGCAATGTGGGGTTGCCACAAACCTTCAATTTGTAAAAAAGTGCAGCATTTGTATAAAGCAACAAATTGAATTGCAATAAAATGTGATATACCTGTGCCGCAGACTGGGTAGTGTAAACAACAGACATTTTTTTTTCTCATGATTCTGGAAAATTAAGGTCTGACATCAAGGTGTCACCAGGGTTGGTTTTTTTTTTTAAGGCTTCTTCCCTTGACTTGTTGATGGCCATCTTTTTCCTATGTCTTCACAGGCTTCTCTCTGTTCCTGCCCACGCTCAAATTTCCTCTTCTTCTAAGGACATCATTCATATTGGATTAGGGCCTATACTAATGATTTCATTTCAACCTAATTATCTCTTTAAAGATCTTATCTCCAAATAAAGTAATATTCTGAAGTATTAGGAGCTAGAACTTAAACATTTGAATTTTACAGGGACACAGTTTAGCTCATAACATGTTATAATCCCCCCTTCACTGAGAAGAAAAGTGGAACACATGAAGTTAAGTAGCTTGCCCCAGTTTGCAGAATTATTAACCAGCACAATCATCTAGCTCCAGAATCTACGAGGCTAACCTTTGGATTGTAGCATTCTCTGTTCACATATTTTCTTTTAAAATGAGAAATAAAATTCACAGACCTATTGAATCAATCTTTAGGATATGTCTTTTGTTTGTGGTACACCAAAATGCCCAAGTAGCAAAAATTTGCCTATGGCCATACCACCCTGAATGTGCCTGATCGCATCTGATCTTGAAAACTAAGCAGGGTCTGGCCTGGTTAGTACTTGGATGGGAGACCAAATAGCAACTTCACAAAATGTCTTGTCTAAGGAAATTAAATTGGCTCCTGTATTAAGCTGTAGAACTAATGGTTTCCACTCTGGGCGAGTATAACAGCCACAACAAACTGTGAGTGGGTTCTCACTGCATGTCAGGCACTCACATTTATGTCTCACAGCTCTTTGAAGTCTGTTATTATCCACATTTTACATGAGTAAACTGAGACTTCCAGAGATCATCTCCTCTCTCCTCACGAAATCAATATCAGGAATTTGAAACAAGGTTTCTTAGGAGGAGGTTTTGTATTTCTGGCTTCCCTCCTTACTGCCATATCCCAAGGCCAAAGTTAGGATGCCTTGTATAAGCCTTTGTACTTGTGGAAATTGGACTTTCCCCTCTTGTATGTTCATCTGGCAGGTTCTTCCTATGTTCACAGCAAGATATAATGTACTCTCTCCTCAGTTCCCTTCACTTTCCCTGGCTGTTGTGAATATGAGCTGTTTAGGACCCTTTCAGCACTCTCAGAGTCACCTTCCAGGTATTCTGTGGCCCGCCTCAGGAGGGGGACTCCCAAGCTCGTCATTATGGATACCTGTAGGCCTAGATCCATAATCTCATGTTCATGGCATCCCATTGACCTACTTCTCTGTTGCCACCTCTTACCCTACTAAGCCAATGCTGGTCTACAGGTCCTCCTGGCCTATGAATAAAAAAGGGTTTCAATTCTACAAAGATAAATCACATGTATTAGACGACTGATGTTAGTGTTTCACAACTGTGCAGTCACCCTTTTTTGCATACACTGAGAGATTTTTGTAATCAAACGTCTGTTTGTCAGGTGAGGTGAAATCACAGAAGATACCTAGTTCTCACTTCTGTGTATAGCTGTGAAAGGCTTGTTAATGCTTGGAACAAAACATGAACTCCTTGTCTACCTTTCTGTTTTAATTCCTAATTACTAATTTCTTGCATGTTAGTGGAAAAGCATTAAACTTAGAACAGAGCACCTGGATTCTGGTCCTAGCTCTGCCAGCTGGGTGATATAATAAAAGTCACAGGAATTTAAAAAGGAACCCCAGATCTTCTACTGTTTGCAAATTCTTAAACTCTTTGACTCAGTTTTTTCTTTGTAAAATGGAATCAAATATTAAGCAAGATATTATTAAAAGGAAAAATTTTAGCCAAATTAAATTTAAAAGACTTTAACTGAGCAAAGAACAATTCACGAATCAGGTAACCCTACTGAGTTAGAGTGGGCTCAGAGACTCCAGCACAGCCACATGATGGAAGAAGATTTATGGATAGAAAAAGAAAAATAACATTAAAAAAAATGGAAGGGAAGTACAGAAACAGATGGGTTATAGCTTGGTGTTTGACTTATTTGAACACGGTTTGAACAGCTGGCCGCCTTGGCCAAAACTCGGTGATTGGCACAAGAGTAGACTATAGTCTGTTTACATTTCCATTTAGGTTATAGTTCAAAATGTACACAGAAACGTTTAGGCTTAACTTATAATACGTAGGAGACAGCTTTTGGCTACCTTGATTTAATAATATATTAAGAGTTTATTTTATAGAAATTGCTTTATTGCTAATTTCATTTGCTGGTTTAGATTATAAACTCAAGGTTATTGGGTAAATAGTTGGCACCTACTGTGTGCATGGCACTGACAAAAAAAAAAGAAAAAGCTGTTATTCTTCAGCTGGTTGGCAGCATTGATATTCCCCCCAATGTACCTGTACCTGCTTTGAAAACAATACCCCTTCCTCTATTTGGATTTGATCCCTCACAGTGAAAGAAAAAAGAGTGATTGTGATGCTGAATTTCTGAAGTAAGTAGCCTGTTTAACTGATAATCTAGCATCTGTTTTCTGGACCTTTCCCACCCTGTTGAGAAATTCTCCATCTGCATAGCTTAAAGATGAGTCAGAAAGTAACAGAAGCATTAGTTAGAAAGGAACGGAAGTCACCTAGTCAGAAAATAACAGAAGCTTCCTCATGGAGAGAAAGAAAGGAAAGACCAGAAACCTAGATAGGGAACACTAGAGTGTCAGAGAAGAAGCCCAGATAGGCCAGCCAGAAGAGCTGGGTTCTCATCTTAACTCAGTCCTGTACCGACTTTGTTCACTACCTCCTCTTTCTCTGCCTTCTTTTATTTTTTAGTATGATTTCATGTTATCTCCTTGGTTGTATTTATTATGCTAATACATAGCCTTTCCTGATCTTGTTATAATGTATTCGTCGCTGCTCCTTGAGCATAAGAGCGACTCCTGAGTCTTCTGAGAAAAGGAACACTTAAAGTGTTTAATGCTAATTAATGCAGGTGTCTGTTGGATAAACAGCTTACCATTCAAGATGAAGGTCAAGCAGAGTGTCTTCCAGAGAGAGAGAAAATCTACACATCAGACTTTGGTAGAAGCATACACATACTTGCGACTGCAGAAGCCCCCCCCCTCATCCTGTGTAAACACACAGAGAACAGGGTATTTACTATTATTAGCAACAGAGTTGTAGTCAAGACCCCTTGATTCCAATCTTGATTGTACTGTTAACTAACTGTGACCTTTGGATCCGAATTTTATTTTCCCTCAGTAAAATGAGAGGTTTGGAAGGGAAGAAAACATAAGCTACTGCTTTTTCAGAACTGAGCCAATCATTTACATTGTTTCATCTTATCCTTAAGTATTGTTAGTTGACATTTTACTCCCTTATTTTATTTTTGTTTTCATAGCTACATTAAAGCAGATAGCACAATCCCCTTTCTACAAATAAGCATACTGAGGTTTAGAGAGTTTGATTGGATTAAGTTAAAATGGAGATGTTTATTATCATTTAAAAATTACAAGTTTGTTGCAACAAGTGTTTCAAAACAAGTACTACATGAAGAAACAAATAATAAAAAAGAATAAAAAACACAGAAAATCACTGGCCTATTATACAATTGCAATTCAATAAATTTCGAGTGACTAGAAATTTGAGAGGCTGGAGGCATCTCAAGCTGTAGTTCTCAAAGACAGTGTGATTGTCACATCATCTGTCCTGGCCTTTTAGAAAGATGACATCTAAGAAATATAACCCCAAATTCTCTTGTATTTTGATTATCTCATTATTCCCATAGCTTCAGTTATTATCTAGAGGTTGGTAACTTCTCAATTCGCGGTTCCGAAGTCAATCTTACTCTGAAATCCAGACCCAAATATCTAGCTCATGACTTAACATCCCCACTGGAATGTCTCAAAAACATCTTGCAGCACAGCACATCCAGAATCATGACATGAATATCCTCGCTTCATATTCCAATTCTTCACCAGGGATTTCTGTATCTGGTAATACAAACATTTTGCTCAGTAGCATAAGCCAGAAAACTAGGCATTTTCTGTGGTACCTGGCCCCTCGGTTGTACTGCTTGGATTTCCAGACATCATCTTTTTGCCAGGACACTAATTTTCTCACTGATTTCTTTATCCCCCTTGATGCCTGCATATCCACCAACTCTTACTCTTCCTCAGTCCCTTCTCTGCAATGAAATCTGTGTGGCCTTTTACAAATGATAATCTGTTCATCTTATCATTTGCCATCCCAGATACAAACAGCGACTTTCTACCTCTCTTAGGAAAAAACGCAAATCTCCCTAAACATGGCCTCTGCTACCCTTCACGATTTGGCCTCAGTTCACCTTCCTAGCCTCATCCGGAGCTATTTGCTCCTTGCTCCCCATAGACATGTTGGTCCATTTTTAGTTCTTTGAATTTGTCAAGGAACTTGATTCTTGATAATTCCCATCAAAGATCCTTTCCAAATTCCAATCTGTCCTTCAGAAATATTCTGCTACCATTTCTCTAAATAGTCATTCTTCAACTCTTGAAGAATGCACCATCAAAGACTTTTCCCCAGGCCACAGACAAGATGACGCTTCCCCATTAAATCCTGTTACCATGTTACATTCTTCCATATTTGCCAGTCCATAACTATAGGTTGATTTCTGAAATAGCTAGTAAGTGTCTATCTCTACCACTAGACTCCAAGTACAATAGGGTGGAAAACTTCACCAATGCTGGGCACACAGCCAGGTTATTATATATGTTTAGGATATATTCATTCATTTTTGAAATATATAAATGAATAAATAGGTCTATAACATATGTGTATGTAACTTTTTGTATGTGTGGTCATGGTGGTGGTAGGTGTGTTAATCAGTTCCCAAATATCCATCTATCTTAAGGCTTCCTTGTTTGTTCTTTTCTTTAAATCAGTGTTTATTTTATATTTTTTTATTTGTAAAAATGTTGCAAAGTTGGAATGGAGAGTTTCCACATTTTCCATACAGAGAGTTTCCACAATTCCCCTATATTATCATCTTACCTTGTTATGGAACATTGGTCAACCTTAATGAACCATGTTGATACATTATTATCAACCACAGTCAATACTTTATTTTGATTACTTAGTAGTTACCTAATATCTTCTTCTGCTTTGGGATCCAAAACCCAGGACATTATATTACATTTGATCATCTTGTCTCCTTAGGTCCTCTTGCCTATATTTTTTCAGACTGTCCTTGTTTTTTGATGACCTTGACAACTTTGAGGAGTACTGCTCAGGTGTTGTGTAACATGTCCCACAGTTGATATTTGTCTGCCTTTTTCCTCATGATTAAACTGGGACATGTGTTTTGGGAAGGACACCCACAGAGTTTCTTCACAGTATATCAAAGGTGGAAAGGGGCTCAAGAACATACCCCAAAATATGGTACCTTGGCATGCTGGGTATTTTGAACTAAAGGAGATTGGAAGACCTCAGAAACAAAGTCTCTGGCCTTCTCTGGCCCCTCTTTCTCCTGTGAAACAAGTCATGGAAACTAAACTCCCTCTTTCCCAAGGCAGATCATGAAAACTAGAACCCTTCTTCTCCAAGACAAACCATAAAGCCTAAAAAATATTACTATCACCTTCTCTCACCTTTCCGTGTAGCTGCTGGTCATAAAGAAATTCTCTGATCTACCTTGTTTGATAGCAGGTCATAAAACCCTCATTTCTAAGGTCCTGTCTTATACCTGGGAGGAGGGACTGCTGCACAGAGAGTCCGGTCAAATTTCTACATCACTAGCCATAGCATAAAATCTAAGCATAAAAATAGACAATTTTCCCTGGGCCTTTGGTTCTTTTCTGAAGTCTCCCATGTCATATAAAACTTTGATTCAATAATTTATTATGCTTTTCTCTTGTCAGTCTGTCTTTTGTTATAGGAGTGTTGGTCATGACCCTTACGATGGGTAAATTATCACACCTCTATTGCCCTAAAAGGGCCATGCTATTAACATGACTTGCCATTGTGAATGTTAACCTTGATCACCTGGCAGAGGTATTGTTTGTCAAGTCCCTCAAACTGTTAAATGATTTCACCATGTTTCTCTACTGTACTCTTTGAAAAGAAGTTACTATGTGCATCCCATACTTATTGAGTGAGGAGTTATATATAGTATGTTCAAGGCAGAATATCTACATAAATACATGAATTCTTTTGCATGATAGATTTATGTATTTCTTTCCATCTATGTATTAATTTATATATTTATAGATTATATCTTCATAGACTCCTCTATATTTATACTACTTTATTTTGTGGCTCAAACCCTTCCAGCTTTGGTCTTTAGGGGTTATTTCAGTTGACCTCTCTGTTCCTCTAATGTGTCTCTAATATTGTGGGTGGTTTTCCTTTCTTTGAACATACCCTTTTTGTTTGTTTTTTTTTTTGAGACAGAGTCTTGCTCTGTCACCAAGGCTGGAGTACAGTGGTGTCATCTCAGCTCACTGCAACCTTCACTTCCCAGGTTCAAGCAATTCTCTGCCTCCGCTTCCTGAGTAGCTGGGAATACAGGCACCCACCACCACTCCTGGCCAATTTTTGTATTTTTAGTAGAGATGGGGTTTCAGAGTCTTGGTCAGGCTGGTCTTGAACATCTAACCTCGCGATCCACCCGCCTCGGCCTTCCAAAGTGCTGGGATTACAGGCATGAGCCACCGCACCTGGCTGAACATAGCCTTACTGTATGGCACTTCGAGATGCTCAGTACTCATCTTGTATAATTCTTACCCCAGCCCTAGCGCCTGCTATTTCTTCAAGGAGCCCCAGTTCCCTGTAGTGGAGATTATTTCTTCTATTGTGCCTACCTTTTCTTCTTCTGGCTTTCCAATTATGCATATGTTATATTTGTTTGAAATTATCCCACAATTCTTAATTATTTTTTATTCTTTTTTTCTCCTTGCATTTCAGTTTGGGAAGTTTTTACCAACCTAGCCTCAAGCTCACTGATTCTTTTCTTGGCCATATCAAGTCCAGTGGTATATACAACACTGTTGAAGTGTTCTTAATTTTCTAGCCTTTCCATTCTTTCTTAGCGTTTCCATCTTTCTGCTTACATTATTCATGGTTTTGTATGCATATTCTTAACTTTTTCTATTAGAAATTGTATTCTATTAAATTTATATTATGTATCGTTATTTTAAATTTATATTATTCACAATTAGTTCAGATTCCATGTCTCATAGTTCCAAAATCTGTATCATATCTGAGTTGGCTTCTAATGATTGCTTTGTCTCTTCTGATTTTTTTTCTTCTCTATTGTCCTGCCTTGTAATTTTTAACTAAAAGCCATATATGTTTTATTAGGTAAGAGGAACTGAGGTAAATGGGCCTTTAGTGTACAGATTTATGTTAATCTTGGAAGGAGTTGGACAACGTTTAAATGTTTGTCGTAGTCGTTACAGTTTTGAGATCAGAGGCCTCAAGTTTCTGTAGTGTTTTGTTTTTCCCTCTATTCTTGGTTTTGGGTTCCCCTATATATTCTTCCTTAGAGACGGTTTATGTCTTTCAGCTCTTTTAGCTGTAATCCACTGTTATTATACTAGAGCTTTATTGGATGGTGGTGAAGTATGAGAGAGGGGGAAGTGTTCAAAATATTTTAATTAAATCTTAGTCTTTTAGTGAGACAGTGTACGGGGGTTGTGGTCTTCACAGTACAGCTTTTTTTTTTTTTTTCCTTTTGCCTCTGCCCCTCTATTTGCTTCTGTGGCTGCAGTATTTCTATTTGACCCCTGTGGCTTATATTTACTTCCCCTTAGGTCAGACAGGAAGACTGAAAGAGGCTGGAATGAAAGGAATTCTCTTCCTGAAACTGGGATATAACTCTAACAGTAATTTCCCCTGGATCACAGGGTTATGATATGGAGAACATCCTGGGCATATTTCACAATGGTCATTCTCCTCCTCCCTGTGACAGAGCAAGGAGAGGATCTTTCTCACGTCTTTACCATAAAAACCTCGTGGAGTTCCTGGAGGTAAAGCCCCCAAACATATGGAAGTTCCCCTAAGACAGCAGCCCCAGGAATTTCCCACTATCATGACTAGTCTAGACTCTGTCTCCAGCCATTCATCGAAGTGTTTCAGTGTTCCCACCATTTTAGGAATCCAGCTGCTCCCGCTCCAGCTGTGTGCCTCTGGATGAACCCATCTCTCCACTTTTGAGGATGGCAGTTTACGCTGCAAATTCAATTCTCTCTTGGGTCCAAGAAAATTTGTTGATTATTAATTTGTCTAAGTCTTTTCTTATTTTAAGGATAAGAGTGACCAGAGTCTTTACATGTCAGACCCGGAAACAGAGGTCACATGCCAGCTTTTATTTATAAAACACATCTCTCCATATTTCCATCTGTGGTCATCTTTATTTTTTTCTAATTTTTCTGTTGTGAATTCCGCTGTTACTCAGATTTTCAGAAAACGATCTAGATTCAGTCCAAATGAAGTTTTGCTAAAAAGATGACTACCCACTTCCCTCCAAAATGTCAATGTAATTATCTAAGTTAAACATCAGTATTCCCATGTGAGCTATTCTAGACACGGTTTGGTGAAATTAACTGAAGTTGAGAATCACTGGTGAAGAACTTAATCAAGATTAATACCTTCATTTGAAAAGGTTGATAAGGTGGGTGAGCACATTAATGGCTTCATCCACTAAATATTTTGGTGCTGAGAATTGATGTCCTTGTCATACCTAGGTAAATAATTTTTATTTCATGGCAGAAACAAGATTATTTATAAATTGAACTATAGTAGTAATTTTCCTCAATTGACAAAAGGTACAATTTTTGCCTCAAGCCCTTATTTAGTGGCTCATTGTATATCAGGCTGTTCCTAAATCAGTCAAAGTTTGACAGGGGTGGTGGGGGAGATTAATTATCAGACAGCCTATTTCTCATTTAAAAAAATTATTTTACCAATTAAAGACGCATGGGTTAGTATAAATAAAATGTCTACTAAAACATTATTTGTAAAATGATTTCCTTTTCTGGTAAAATACATACAGAATGTTGTGTATGCATATTTTAAAAACTAGATATAACAAAAGCATACAGCAAGTACATGTGATTTTTTTTTCTTTTCTCCTTTTTGTTTTTGTTTTCTGTTTTACATAACAAACAAGTATTGATTTTGTGAAACGAAGAAAACCATAGAAGTTAAAACAAAATGACTAATTTATAAAATCGTAGGACTGTAATAAAATTTGGGGTTTATTTGTTAAGCCAGTTTCTAATTTCTTCTGTTGAGGAAACTAAAGCACAGAAAAATTAATCTTCTTAAATATTATAATTTCTTTTTTGCCTGTCTTAATAATAGCCATTACTAAAGGCACTGCTCACATATACATGGCTTTGGCATTTCTATTACAGCATATGTTATGTCTTATCAACTTTAAAGTTTTTCCAGTATAGCCATAATACTGAGGAGGGGGGAAGACGAGGAGAGAGGAGCTGTAATAAAGATAATAGCTTTCATGTACCATTTGCCAAGCTATGTATTTTGTGTTATTTTAATTAATCCTCACATTACCTTCATGACATAGATATGATTCCCATTGTGTAGAATAAGAAAAGGAAGATCAAACAGATTATAAAAGTTTACAAATCTTCCTTGTAGCAACCTATACAACTCAGATGTTTATACAGATCTATGTGTAACATGACCTACAGTAGATACTCAGTAAACATTTGTTTAATAACTGAACTAATTTAGAAAGCATTTGGTCTGCACTAGATTTTTAGTGTTCATCAATGGACTGACGATCCCTCGCTAAATTCACAGCTGAAAACCAACTTTGACCAGAAGTATTTGAAATTCGGATCCTCTAATAAACAAAACTGTTTTCCGTCATGGAAAAGATGATCACCACTTCTGCCATTTGGCTTTCTTGTTCTCTTCTTGATTGTACTTCAAAATGTTGAAAATGGTTTTCTAAAATGTTATTCATTTTGTCTGAAGCATGACCACTCTTCTTTTTCAATACCACTTTTTCTACCACGTACCAACCTTTGATCTGCCAGCTTAAAATGTAGAGCTAAGTAACGATAGCTTACTTATTTAGTACTTTAATAAAAAATATCATGTTGGAAACAGGTAGGGCAGATATTATTACTCTCATTTTAACGATGAGGAGGCTAAGTCTCCAAGTTTAGTGATTTGCTTAGAGTTATACAGCCATATTAAAAGATGGGGTGAGGTCGCAAGGAGAGTTCTGCAACTCCAACTATTGTGTTCTTTCTTCTATGTTATATGAGTCGATAGTGCAAAGCCGTTCTCTTTGCCATATTGTTAGTGGCCCATTATAAATTATAGTACAACTTGAGTTTCTACTTCATTTTTACTGGATTTTTTTCAATCCTTTAATTTTTTAGCTTTTGTTCTAGTCAGAGTTTTTAGTTGCATGAAACAGAAACTAACTCTGGCTGATTTAAATGGGAAAAGCATGTGCTGAGAGGCTACTGGGTAGCTCTACAAAATCGTGGAGCAGCATGTTCAGAAACAGGTGAGAACAACGGAGAAGGGAGTCAGCTAAGATAGCCACCAAAACCATGCTATAGAACACAGGGCACTTCCTGGGCAACAGATTCCTTTGCTGGTAAGTCTGGCTTTGCTGCCCCTGAAATTTAGATTTAAATATTGTTACAGCTACTGCCAATGCCCACTTCTAGGATGGGTTTTGATTGTCCCTGCTGCTTTGTGTCACTATCTCTGTTTCAAAGTCATGACTTCAAAGATACTGAACCATGTCAGTATCTTCTTGACTTCAAAGTCATGACTTTGAAGGAATGAGTATGTCTGATTGGCAGAATTTTGATCATATGGTCATACCCTAACTTCAGAAAATGCTGAGAAACAAATTGTTTAAACCACTATCATTGGAGGAAAGCTGTGTCTCCCATCAAGAATCATTAAGCCCCCACTTCACCTACCATAATATGAATGTTTAAATCATTGAAAGCCTCCCACCAGAACCTAAAAAAATGACCAAATTCCAGCAATGTTTCCAATTTAGTTTATATATTCTTTCTTTGGTCTTTCTTTGGGACAAGCAATATATTTAATTTACAACTAAGACTCAATTGTCCCTTAACCAACAATTACCTTTATTTTGCAGCATTCTCAAAGTTCAAAACTCAATGTGTTTTATTCACCTCCTAAGAAATTATATTTTCAAAGCTAGCCTCAATATTTTCTCAAATGAATGAACTTCTTCAAGGCCTGAAAGAATGAATTGATACTTTACAAAATATTTTTGAAGCATAAAGAATATATTCAACATCTTTTCATGTCTTAGGGTTTTAATATATGCCTTATTCTACTTTAACAATTTCAAATATTTCTTTCACACAAATTGTTTCTTAGTCTGAATAACCCTTTCCTCTGCAGTATTTTTGAGCAGTGGCTCCGAAGGCATCACCCTCTTCTAGAAGTTTATCCAGAAGCCAATGCACCCATTGGACATAACCGGGAATCCTACATGGTTCCTTTTATACCGCTCTACAGAAATGGTGATTTCTTTACTTCATCCAAAGATCTGGGCTATGACTATAGCTACCTACAAGATTCAGGTAAAGTTTACTCTCTTCCAGAGGAATTGCTTAATCTAGTGTTCCCACTTTCTTTTGAAATAGTATAAAACCTTATGCTTCTACAATGTTATTCCTGAACGCTTTAAATTGGGAAAGTGCATTACAATCCTTAATTTATTACCAGTTTATTATTACAGGAATCAAATTCTGAGGATCTTTAAAGTTGTTATCATTTTGCTTAACATAGGGTATTTTGTACATGGCAACCATGGGAAGAGGAGTAGAATCAGAAGGAAAATCAAAGGGTTTTGATACCATGACTCTACCAACTGATTGTAGTGGGACCTTGGGAAATTTTCTCTGCATCCCTTAATCTGTTTATTCACCTGAAATATTGGGATACGAACACATTGAATAATTATTGTGAGAATGATATATTAATGAGCCTAGTACAATGTGGCACAGGGTAAACATACAGCAGTTTTGGAATTATCTTGGGAGTTTCTTGCTAGGGATACCAAGAAAATTTGCAGAAATCTTGATTTTAGGCATAGTTAATAATAATAATAGCTATTATAATGTTAATTGCTCTATGATGAAGATATCAATATAAAACAATCTTCCTGCTTAGAACTGTGTCAGTATCTTCTTGACAAAAATAAGGAACCAATTGTAGTGTTTCCCCCTATCTGGAAGTCCACTATGTGCATATTCTTTATATGCATTATTAATCAACCATATATGAGGTATTATTCTTTCAAGATAGAGGTGAGAACACTGATACCCAGAGAATTTAAGTGGCTTTCCCAAAATCAAACAGCAATATGTGAAGGAGCAAGATTTCAATTCTAGGAGTTCCTCCTCATTTCACCACACTATAATTCATCTAATGCATAAGGGTTAATTATCAAAAACTTGCGGCTTGTGGGCAGGAGGTATTTAACAAGCATTGATGTTTCATTGTGTTCATTGATAATTCATGAAACATAAAAAAAAACAATGAAAATAAACAAATGAATGAAACTGTACTCTCTCACTCTTGTGCTCGAATTCAGTAACAAATGACTGGCATAGTTTCAGACCTGAAGAAGCTCCAGTGTAGAAGACAAGTGTGCAAGGAAGTAAAAACTCATCAGGCTGTGTTATGTGCAGTAAAAGAGTCGTAAAGAAAATCCAGTAGCAGTGCTGAAAAGACAGCCGTAACTACCGAAGGGTTCACCCTAAAAGAGAAGACAAGGCCTTGAGAATGAGTAGGCAGGTGGGAGATAGAAAAGGGCCAGGAATAAGCTAGGCTAAGAGAACAGCAAGAACAATAGAGGTGGAAAATGTACAGTATATTTATGGAATGCTGAATTATTCTATTTGAGTAGTATGAAGAGTGGAAAATGACATGAAGAAGATGAGTTGACCCAGTTTATAATAGTTAACACATACTAAGAATGTTTTATTTGCCAGGAACTCTTCTCAATGTGCTCTATGCATTATTTCCTTAAATCTTCATAATTACTCTATGAAGTAGGTATTATTACTTCTTTTTCTTTTTCATATATAAGGAAATAGAGTCTTAAAGAGTATAAATAAATCATCCCAGGCCATTTACCTAGTATATAGCATAGTACATATACAACTTGGGGCTAACAGGAGGGCCTATAGGTTATCAATCTTGTTCTGCCCTTTGAGGGACAATTAATTGAAAAGATAATGGGTTTAACTGAACTTTTTTGCTTTATCTGAATACTATAGCCAATAAACTAAATGCTAACACAGCTGACAAAGGAAATCAGTTTTTGGAAAATCTTAAGATCACTAAGAACAGAGATTTTTGCAAAGGGTGGAAGTGTGGTAAGAGGAGGGGCTTCCTGTATGTCTCAAGTAACGTCTTCCCTTTCTTCTACGAAAACCGCAGTACATAAAGAAAGGAGCTTATTGGTAATTATTTTTCAAAGATTTTCCATTTAGGATTTTATGATTTAGTTTCTGTTTCCACTTCCAAAACATGCTAGACTTTCATGGTTCACACTTTTGAATATGCTATTTTTTCTGCCTGAATTCTGACTCTGTTTCTCCATTTGTCAAACTCTCAGATAAAAAATCATTTTATACTTAAACATAGTCATGTTTAATCACACCTTTCCCAGAGCTACATAGTATTTTTTTCTATGTATGAATCTTTCCTGGGTTTTATTCTTCCCCCAAACCCCCAAAATCAGAGTTTATCTTGCAAGCTTCTCCATTCTAAGCATTACATTGATCTGGTATGGACTGAAATAAATAATCAATTTGAGTGCAAGTGATATTTATCATGAAGCGTCATTCCTCTTAATATAAGTGAAACTTGGTAGAAAAATGCTACATCTCTTAATGCTCAGGTAATTTTTGGATATATATTTTAAAACACTTTTCAAGTATTCTATCACACCAGGTGTTTTTTTATGTGTCTGTATCGAGTTGTTTATTCTTTACACACATTATGAATCAACCATATATGAGGTATTATTCTTCCAAGATAGAGGTGAGAACACTGATACCCAGAGAATTTAAGTGGCTTTCCCAAAATCAAACACCAATATGTGGAAGAGCAAGATTTCAGTTCTTTCAAATTGAAAGGGACAAGATTTCAATTAAATATCTTCACAAATTTTATAATGGAGGAGAAATATCTTAAACAACTACTTGCTTAAAAAGTCATTTATTTAGAGATACGCCTATCTCCAGGGGTCAAGGAAGTGATATTTCAGATGGCATCAATATGACAGGTAGAATTAACTAGCTGAAAAGGAGGGCATGATAAATTTGGGCCATACTGTTAGAATGATGCAAGTCACTGATAAATTTCAAGAAGGTTATAATCAAATTTGAATTTTCAAAAGGTTATCACAGCTTCAGTGTGGAGAAAGCATTTTAGCAGTTGCAAAGCACATGCAGAAAGGCAGGGAAATGCTATTATAAAAGTCTGCAGAAGAGGTGAAGGCAGTTTAAATCACAGTGGTGGTGGAAGGAAGGGAAATAGAAAGCATGAAATAATTTGACCTTATTTTGAAGGCAAAATTTACAGAACTTGGCAAATGATTTATATACCAGGAGATTAGGAATGGCTTTATGCTTTCTGACCTGTGAAACTGATGAATGGTTATACAATTCACTGATACAATAACAAGATGAGCAAAGAAATACATGGAGGACATTTATGGTTTTGTTACACAGTGAAATGAAGTTATATGGGATGGTAAATGTGTCTCTTGAGAAGTTGCATACACAGGCCTGAAACTCAGAAGTGGTGTCTGGCCCTCAGATCTGAATGCAATAGATATCAGCATATAAATTGCTAACTAAGCTAATTTTAAAAAGCCTCTGGAGGGGTGATTTTTATTGTTTTACAGGTAAGTAAATAGAGAATCAGAAAGATACAGTGATTAATTTTAAACTACAAAGCTAGTAAGTGTCAAATATTTAATCCAAAACTACATCACTCCATCACCGCACAGAGAAAAGGGTTCCCTTTAATCCCCATACTGTCTTCTATACATATGCTCCACCTCTTTGTTCCTTCCCTAGTATCCAAACGGATACTTTTTACTACAAAGGCAACAAAATTTCCGGGGTGAGCCAGGGGCGAGGAAGCTCAATGGGTCATATTAGAGGCTTGAAGGTATTTATTTCTAATTAAATTAAAAGAAACAAAATTTATTTGCAATGCATTTAGAGTAAATTTGAAAATTTCTCTAAAAGTTAACTTTAGAGAAGTTTGACTTTAAAATAAGCAACAGCAGATACTTGGGGGGGCTGAGGCAAGAGGTTCACTTAAGCCCAGGAGGGTGAGGCCAGTTTGGGCAACACAGCGACACTCAACTCTAAAAACAAAGCAAATCAAAACAAAACAAAACAAAACAGCTAAAGTAACCGCAATTGCCTATTTTCTGTTTTATGAATTTTTCCATATTGTTGCTTCTGATGTACTTTCAAGGAGTTTAAAGTTTATCTCTATTCAGAGCTAAATTTTAAGCTTGCCAACAAATTCTTTAAAATTTCTTGATATAATTTTGTTCAAGGGGATTATGATTCATCATCCAGGTACTCATGTTTACAAATACTTAAGTGGTTTCTGTAAAAAGGCAGCTGACGTCTGCCATTTATCAAACATTTTCTCTTATAATTGAATTTAGTGATTCTTTTAAAAAAATTGAGTAGCAGGTGATTTTCTTGTATGTGTAACTAATATACAAGGTGAGACCAAACAGCTTTGGCAATGAAGGTTTGTGTCCTCAATGCTGGTGATAAATGTAATCTTGCTTTCTGCATAGCAGAAAAGCTGTCTGTTGAGAGCTTCCTTCTTCCCATACATTACAAAAGATCTAGAAATTTGATTTCAAAAATGAGAAAGTAAAATAATGTTCACAGGAACTGTACTGTCCCATTCTGCCAGTGGAAACTGATGAGACTTTTATCATTCATGGATTTGTTCAATAGCTCTGCTTGGCTATGTGTATACCTGTGTGCATGCTGTTCCTTTCTGCTTAGGATGGGTTACCATTAACATTATATACTCAAAGTCTAACTCATTCTTTTACTCTGTGGGACAGTCTTCTGGGGTGCCTTCCCTGACTTCACAGACAGATGTAGGAGTTCTCTTCTCCATGATTCCTTTGTATCTTTTACAAATTTTCACCAAAACAACATTACTCTCGAAATGATTTGTTTACCTGCCAGGTGCTGAGGGTGAAAAGATAAATGAGACAGAGTGCCCCCCTAGCAGATAGTGTATGTCAATGAATATGTGATTTTTAAATAAATGAATAGGAGAATGAAAGATGAGACACAATATTTTCTCTTGAGAGTTTGTGACACGCCTGAAGGTAAGACATATATAAATAAATATGGTAACAAATGGACATTTGTGTCAAATGTCACAAGGCAGCAAAGAAAGTAATTTGAGAATCCAGAAGAGAGAATGGAGCTGAGTCAGCAGTTGCAGCAAGTTTGGAAAGAAAAACTCCTATTGGAAGCTGGTTTAGTTGAATATTGATGAAAATATCATTCTGTCACGATAACAATCAGCAGCAGTTGTAAATTGTTTTCTATATAGTAGACACTGTACCAAGGGCTACACATACGTTGTCTAGTTCCATCACTGCAGGAGGACTCCTAACTCATTAAATTAGAGTAATGGCCCCTAACTACTTCATGTGTCTTATGTGAATAAATGGGCATGTTAACGCACTTTGGAAATGATAGAGCATAAAACAAACAAAAATCTACATAATTATTCTGAAAAGAATGGATGACAAGAAAAATAGAATTTCACACAGGGAAAGATGATAGAAAAATTATAACATAGGGAAAAACAGAAAGGTGTACTGTTGGGGCTCAAAAGCAGATAGCTTAGAAAGAAAGTCTGAATTTTAGTTTAAAGCCGTTGAGAAATGAAAGTGTTTCGAAGACAGTCCCTTGGTGACAGCAAAAATAGAGACCACTTGGAATGAATTGAAGTGGAGAAATAATAACAGATGTTGGAGAACAGGACAGACATAGAAATAGTATTTAAAAGCTTTGAAAACACTTGAGCCAAGCCTTTAACGAACAAGAAAATATTTATCACGTAGCCTCTATGTATCCTGCCTTTTGCTGGACATTTTAAATGTACTATGTATTGAAGCCAGTAACAGCAATCTAAGCTAGGTATTGCAGTCCCGTTTTCAAAATAATTTTAATATATATTAAAAACAGTAATTTTCAAGGTCTAGGGTTTACTCTGGATCATACAGTTCATGAGGGCTCACCAATATTTTGTCTTTATTCTAGCTAGAGACAAAGGAAAAGGTGAATGATCAAAGATACAATTCTGTTTTTTCTTTTTAAGGGAACTTCCCACAAAGTTTTATATGGAGAATATATATATCCCACAAAGTTTTATATATATTATAGATAGATATAGATAGATACAGGAGACATATATATATATATATATATAGGAGATATATATAGGAGATATATATCAGATATATATATATTTGCTCTAGACTTGAGTCACATAGCCATGACTTGCTGCAAGGTAAGCCCAGGATGCACTCTTTTTTCTGCTATATCAAAAAATAAATGTATAGTATCTTCTGTGTATGTTCTACATACATATCTTCTATATACATCATAAAAATCGTCTTCTATAAAGGAATTGTTTTGTTAGAGAAAATCTGTTTGCTCTTACTGAACAGATAAAGTACAGACTTCCTCATTTACTCAAATTTTATAGTCTCCTAAATAGATTATACAGTTATATTTACATAAAATTTAAACATCTCTCCTTAACTGCTATGTGCCTTAAACATGTAGTTACTTATGAGAACAAGATTTGTTTTTCATTATATTTATCTTTAGGTTAATTGTTGATGTACAGGGAAGTTTAATTTATGTAATCCTTATCTGGCAGTATTTTATTTTTTAAATATGTATTGTCTGATTATGGATTTTCTAAATATATAATTATATCATCAATTATTTGCTTCAGGTAGGCACCTTTTTAGTAGCACGCTTTCTAATTGTATCAGTATAAAGACATTCATTTTTATTTCGGAAAATCAATAATAAACACAAAAATTAAAATCACCTGTAAGTCTATTGTTAGATCAATCACTTGTGCTGTTTCAGTCTCTATAGTGCTTTTTCTTATATTTTCCACATACACATAAATAAGATGTTAACCATATGTTTTAATTAATTTAGTTTTATCAAATAATAGATACATGTTATTTTACAAGCCAAAGAGTGCTCCAAGTCTTATAACCAAAGGCTTAGACCCCTATATCAGCTACTGTAACCCTTTGAACTATTTATTCTGCTATTTAGGTTTGTATTTCTAAATAACAGGGAAATATTACTACCTATTAATACATCAAGTTTATCTCTGGAGTTCCTCATATTAATGACTTAAACTCTCTTACAGCTTTCCTTTTCTTTACTCCATCTTCTCAGTACAGTATCATCATATCTGGGGGCAAATCCACATCTAGAATTTCATTGTTTTCACTACTATCATGTTATTTACAGTTCAACCAAATAGTATACTATGATTACATTTGTTTTCTTACATTATTTTTTAATTGGAATTAAGACTTTATCTTTTTTATTTTAAAGCACCCATCACTGTTTATACCAAATTTTAAAAGGAACTGTAAACACCACCTCATAACATAGTGAAATATGGGTGATTTATAAATTTTTCCCCCTGGGTGACATTATTTGTGTAGGTCTCCCCCTTCTCATTCCACAGCTGCCATTCAGGGTCATTCCTTCACCATATCTTCTGGGTCCAATAACACATTCAGTCATTCAGCAAACATTTTAATTCTCTCATATGTGTTTCACACATTGTACCAGACTCCAGAATTATATCAATGATAAAAAATATTTGGCCTTCAAGAAGCCAATTTAACAGAAAAAAAAATCACGTAATAGATAACTGAAATATACTGTGATGGGTGCAATAATAGAGGAAATGCTAAGCCAGAAACATATTGGATGCTGTCTTTCCACAGTGTTATGTTCTTACATGGTTTGAAGCAATATAAGCAATCAGAAGATTCAAGATTTTTTCTTGTTCAGAATTATTTTTAAAATATAGGTGGTCAAAATCTGTTGTTGCTTTTTAAAGTAATGTAAAATTATTGACCACTACTTACCAGAATTTACAATAAAGGGATCAGTATACAATTGGAAAACATTCTGATGACTACAAAGTTATTGTTTTTCCTGGCTTCTGCTGAACCAGCAAACCAAATATTGAAAAGACTGAGTCTACATGTAAGGAATGAGTTAAGGTAAAGAAAACATGTGCAACTCAATATATTACAAAAGTTGTTCACCCATTTACGGCAGGAGGTTCTAAACTGCCAACATCTCCAGCCATCTGACTGGGTTCTTATAAGCCAAGTCTTACACATCCCATGAATCATTACCTTTCAGTCAATATAGCACACGGATTTCAACTTTTTGTAAATGAATGGCTTGCTAGAGGAATCTTTAAATGTTCATTAAACTAAGTCTTGTTTAGATAATTAAAACACAGCAGGATCTGTCTAGTTCCCTCATCTGATTGGAGAGGTTGTAGGTAGTAATAAAATTATTCCTTTTAGGAATTTTGCAAACAAACTGATCATTTATATGACTATAAGTATAGATAGGGATTCTTATCTGGTTGCTTTTAAATGATTCAATTTAAACTGTCCAATTAATTATAGAATCATCTATTTCAAAATTAAATTTGAAAGGTATGTCTTCAGGAAAATTTTGAATTTAACCTGATGTGATTTATTTCTTAGTTTGCTCAGAGTGATGACATCTCAAAAACATGGGCTAACCCATGATTTTTGTTTTGGTGAATGTTTAAAAATAACAACACAAAAAAAATTCACATATGAAATTTATGCGCGTGCACGCGCCCACACACACACACACACACACACACAAAACCCACAATGGTCCTTAGGCTAAACACAAGTTCTGACTGAGTAACCACTATGGATATTTTCCCCAACATTTAGAAATGCTGTTCTCTAATGCAGAGGAAATAATACATTACGATATCAAATGTTCTTTTATGATAAAGGAAGCAACTACAGAAAGCTTTTATTTGTTCAAAGTAACCAGTGGTACTGATGAAAAAAAAGAAAGCACATACACACAAAACCCAATTCCACCAGGGAGCGCTGTCTTCGTGGTCCGTGCATCCGCGAGGAGAAACAAAGGCCCAGTACCAGCGGTCCAGAATGTCTGAGCTCCAGGGCGCCGCCACAGGGCCCACACCTATGCCCCTGCAGCCCAGAAACCAAGAGTGCCCCTCACCCCCAAAGCCTTGGGACAGAGGACAGCGCCGCGGGCCAAATCTGTTGTTACAAGATTTAAGACTGTGACCTCTATGAATACAGAGATTGTTCAAATGCCCTGGGGTTCTAGGGAGGCTTCTAAGATTACTGAGCATTTGCCAACATTACTGTTAATGTTCGTCAAATAATTAAAAGACTGGATTAGTGAATGGTTAATGATATAACAGTGTTCCATTGATAACTGGAATTGTTACAAGATCCTTCTTACAGGAGGAGATGGAAAAATCATAGCTAACATTTAATTGAGTACACACTATATACCAGGCACTGAATCACTTACAGATTTATCTATATATATTCAAACCTTCCAACAAGGGGGGTATTATTTTCCTATTTTTCTGATGAAGCAACTGAGGCTTTGGAATATTGGGTATAACTGTCCTAAGCTCTTACAGCTAGTTAAGGAGCAGAGCTGGCCTTCAAACCCAGGCGTCTATTTCAAAGGACTGTGAAAGGATGAGGTTGATAGTGATAGCAACGACGGGTGGTAACACTAGTAAAACCAATAAGATGTCTTTCTATTTCAGACCCAGACTCTTTTCAAGACTACATTAAGTCCTATTTGGAACAAGCCAGTCGGATGTGGTCATGGCTCCTTGGGGCAGCAATGGTAGGGGCTGTCCTCACTGCCCTGCTGGCAGGATTCGCCCCGCTTGCTGTGCCGTCACAAGGGAAAGGAGCTTCCTGAAGAAAAGCAGCCACTCCTCATGGAGAAGAGGATTGCCACAGCTTGTTGTATCAGAGCCATGTATAAAAGGCTTAGGCAATAAAGTAGGGCTGAAAAGCCTGACCTCACACTAACTCAAAGTAATGTCCAGGTTCCTAGAGGATATCTGCTGGTATCTTTCTGTAAAGACCATCTGCAAAATGGTAACCTAATACAAGGTGTACCCTTCTTCCAACTCAGGTGGAACACACCTGTCTTTGTCTTGCTGTTTTCACTCGGCCCTTTTAACATTTTCCCCTAAGCCCATACTTCTAAGGAAAGGATGCTATTTAGTAATGAGGAACTGTTACTTGTATCAGAATAAAAGTGCTCTTATTAAAAAATTGAAATAATTTTGATTTTTGCCTTCTGATTATTTAAAAATATGTTTTTTATTGGCCCCATCTTTATTTTAATAACAGTGACAAATCTACTTTAACTGACTCCTTTAGGCTTGAGAAACACATTTTTATTTTCTTCAGAAAGTATGATATTTCCCTATATTTTACATTTCTGCTCCAAAATATATTATGGACTTCAAATAGAAAACAACCTTCAGCTCTTTCCTGTCATAGCTCTGATGATATTTTTTAAGGTCACTGAGAACAAGGCCCCAGCCTCTACAACACATCCAACTAAGTGCCTGTCTCAAGATGTGTCCATTAAATATTTTAATGATGATAATTATATTAACATCTTTTCGACTTCTAAGAAGTATTTTATTAGAGAAAGTTTAAATGCAACCAAACGTCTGAAGGCTGAACAATTATCTGAATATCAGCCTTTCTGCAGTTCTAGTAAAATAACTCATTTCCATTTTCCTTGGCTATTAAGATTTTAAATGAGGATGTTCAGATATTCCTACTACTTAAATTTTAGGGCCCTATTTATTTCCAAAAAAAGTTCAATTGGTATTACATTTGTATCATAGCTATGCATAGCATAAAAGACTAGGGCCAGTGGGTAGAAGTTATAGTGGGCCCATTTTAGTTCAGTAATAGAAAACAGTGTTCAATACTCAGAGAGTTCTAAAATTGAAATGAACATCTTTGGAAAACAGTTAAGTGGTTACCACAGGAAGTTTTCACATATTGGATTGGGTGGCTGATTTGACTTGGAATCTAGGGAGAAAACTTAAGCAGTGCGTCTATATTATATTTATTTATATTGGCTCAGGATTCTTACCAACTCTTTCCCCCACTGTAAAGCAAAGCTAACCATGCTCTATAGAAGGTGGCTGTTACTCTTCCACATTATTTTAGGGTTTTTCACCATTCCTTCTTCGAGCCTTCCAACCAAATTCATTTACTTTGTCCAGGTATCCCCAGTCTCTGCAGTTTCCTTACACCTAGTTGTGCTTGTCTGCTTAGGGTTTTCAAATAGTATTTCAGTTTGACTACTTTTGTTTCAAGGATCATCTCTGAACACCATACTTTCTCTAACCCTCAGTGGCATATTAAAAGCAGACCTACTCAATCCAGGCTCCTAGAAACTTCTCTGGGTCTGACATCTGAACCACTACATCTCCAGAAAGGTAGTTAAGACAAGGCCTGCAGGTCTTTATGGGGTTCCTTTTAGTCACAATATTCTACAACCACTAAAAGGTCTGAAGCATAGCATTCTGATAGTGTAAAAATGCATTTAAAAATAAATTTGCTGAGAGAGAGATCCAAGATGGCCGATTAGCAGCAGCTCAGGATTGTAGCTCCCACTGAAAGCACAGAGAGTGAGTGGACGCCACACTTTCAGACGAATTTTCATTGCCTATGGACCAAGAGATTCTTGGCGGAGGAGCCCCACGGGTCGCCAACGCGACTTTTTTGGCCGGTGCGGCCGTTTTGCAGGCGCCCCAGCGTGGCTGTTCTCAGTCCGGAGTATACAGGACTGAGTGCCCTTTTGGCTGGCGTTTGGAGCTCCGGGAAGACAATCTCCCATTCAGCTGATTGAAAAGCGGTCTGAAGTGGGGAAGCAGACCGGGAGATTCCCAGGCAGAAAAGCGCCACCAATCTTAACGCCGCTGTTTCAGCCAGTGTAGTGGGTGGCCGCAGGGGAAGGCTGGTCACCCCCAACACACACAAAAAAACAGCAGTTGGCACTGCTGAGGATTGAGAGTTTCACAGCAAGTACAGCTAAACCTGGGAAGGGCCAGCTCTGTGGGGGAGGGGCGTCCGCCAAAGGAAAACTAAGAAACAGAAAAAACTTTACCACCAACAAGCTGGACGTTCACTCAGAGACCTAATCTGAAAGCCAGCAATTACACAGAAGACAGGTGGATAAATCCACAAAGATGGGAAGAAACCAGCGCAAAAAGGCTGAAAACACCTGGAATCAGAATGCCTTTCCTCCTACAGAGGATTGCAGTGCCTCATCACCAATTGAAAAAGGCCTGATTGAGAATGAATGTGAGGAATCAATAGAATCAGGCTTCAGAAGGTGGATAATGAGAAACTTCTGTGAGTTAAAAGAACATGTTCTAGCCCAATGGAAGGAGACTAAGAACCTTGAAAAAAGATTTGACGAAATGTTAACGAGAATGGACAATTTAGAAAGGAATATAAGTGAACTAATGGAGCTGAAAAACACAATAAGAGAACTTCACGAAGTATGCACAAGTTTTAACAGTCGAATTGATCAAGCAGAAGAAAGGATTTCAGAGGTCGAAGATCAACTTAACGAAATAAAACAAGAAGACAAGATTAGAGAAAAAAGGGTAAAAAGCAATGAGCAAAGTCTCCAAGAAATATGGGACTATGTGAAAAGACCTAATCTACGTTTGATAAGTGTGCCTGAATGTGACGAAGAGAATGAATCCAAGTTGGAAAATATTTTTCAGGATATTATCCAGGAAAACTTTCCTAACCTAACAAGGCAAGACAATACACAACTCCAGGTAACACAGAGAACACCACAAAGATATTCCTCAAAAAGAGCAACCCCCAAGGCACATAATCATTAGATTCATCAGGGTTGAAACAAAGGAGAAGATACTACGGGCAGCCAGAGAGAAAGGTCAGGTTACCCATAAGGGGAAGCCTATCAGACTCACAGCAGATCTCTCAGCAGAAACCCTACAAGCCAGAAGAGAGTGGGGGCCAATATTCAACATCCTTAAAGAAAAGAACTTTCAACCCAGAATTTCATATCCAGCCAAACTAAGTTTCATAAGTGAAGGAAAAATAAAATTTTTTACGAACAAGCAAGTACTCAGAGATTTCATTACCACCAGGCCTGCTTTACAAGAGCTTCTGAAAGAGGCACTATATACAGAAAGGAACAACCAGTATCAGCCATTCCAAAAAACCCATCGGTAAGCTGCATCCAGACCCATCTCATATGCAAGGATATACAGAGACTCAAAACAAAGGGATGGAGGAAGATTTGCCAACCAAATGGAGAGCAAAAAAAAAAAAAAAAAGCAGGAGTCGCAATTCTCATCTCTGATAAAATAGACTTTAAAGTAATAGAAACCAAAAGAGATAAGAAGGACATTGTATAATGGTAGAGGGATCAATGTAACGGGAAGAGCTAACAATCCTAAGTCTATATGCACCCAGTATAGGAGCACCCAGATACATAGGGCAATTTCTTGGTGACTTACAAAGAGACTTGGACTCCCACACAATAATAGTGGGAGACTTTAACATTACATTGTCAATATTGGACAGATTAATAAGAAGGTTAACAAGGATACCCGGGACTTGAACTTAGACCTCGAACAAGTAAACTTAATAAACATTTACAGAACTCTGTACTCCATATCCACAAAAGATACATTTTTTTTCAGTAATACATCACATTTATTCTAAAAGTGACCACATGGTTGGGAGTAAATCACTCCCCCAGCAATTGCATAGCATTTATAGGTTTAAATGAAATATTGGTTGGCTGTTTGTTTGTTATTTTCCTCCCTTCTTCCTTCCTGTCTCCATTGTGTAACACAATTATTAGCATAAAAAGAGCTTTTTAATATCCATTTCTAGACTGCATTCTAGCCTGGGCAATAGAGCAAGATTCCCATTCTCTCTCCCTCTTTTTTCTTCTTCTTTTTTCTCTTTCTTTCATTCACTTTTTATTCCTTCTTTCTCTCTTTCTTTTTTCTTTAAAAAAAATAAAATAAAATAAAATAAATTTGCTGAAAAATTTGAGCTCTTGGAAATACCTTTATCTTTGTAAGACTGACTGAAAATCAAGAACACCTAATTTTTTTAAATGATTATTTTTCATTCAGTCCCATTTTAGATTTCAAAGAGAGGCAAAAATCATCCTACTTTACACACGGGTCAAGTGATTTTGGCTAATTTTAAAATCTACAATAAATAAAAATTTACAATGAAAATTATCTTTTAATAAGATAACAATGAAGTTGTCTTATTAATGATCAGAAATTACTAACAATTACTAAACTCAGTAATAGAGCAGCAGTTATCTCTGACTCCTATTAGTTGTTAGACATAAGCTAGCATTTATAATTTCTGATATTTAGTGGAGGAAAATCTGGCAAGAAGTGGGGGAGCAGCATACATGGACACAATGGAAATCTGTGGGAGGAAAAAATAAACACCAGGGATTATATCCTCAAGTTAGTACATAACCAGCAAAAAAGACTTCAAACAGATCATTCACAATAGTGTCTTAGGATTAGAGTCAATTATATATGGGAATTGAACTAGTTAAATGAAGAACAAGAAGGAATTGGAAAAGAAATTTGCACAATAGTTTGTAGAAGATTCTGAAGAAGGAATAACAGTGATTGGGGGCACTTTTAAGTCTCAGATCACACATGTGTGGGTGGGTCTAGCTTACCTAACAGGGGCCAAGGTGTTGTGGACATTGAAAAACAACTATGTGTAGGTCACTTATCCAGGACTGATGTGAAAGCAAGATTTTAGTCCAGGGTGGTATTTTTAAATCATTTTACAACACATTTGGAATAAAAGTACACCTAAGAAATTGTCATTGTTATTGACGGGAGCCATATAAAGTCATTTTTTCCCTTTGTCACAGACAATTCCCTTCTTCATCACTGCACCTCAATACAGAATATTGTTTTGGTGCTCTAGAGACTTGAGGTGTCTATTTGCATAGAAGCAGCATCTATGATAAAACCACCGTCACTTTAATTCCATGGTTTTTTCAATACGGCATAGAAAATCAGTCAGTTACATGACTGATATTTCAAGCTACCTGACAGTTTCTTTAAATTATAATCAACATTTTATTCTATGGCTTTGTTTTTTACTGAGGCCTTTATAAATTGCTTCATTTTATGCTTCTGCTTTGATTATTTTCCATTGCTACCTTATAAGCCACATTTTGTTGAAAAAAGAGAAACAAGCAGCCGTTCTTTTTTTAATCTGTGTTTCAAAAAAAAAAATGTATTTTTAGTACCCAACCTTTCCAACAACTCAAATATATAATTCCACATCTGTAGAAATTACATTTGCAATTAGTACAAGTCATTTCAGCCAGTTTCTCCAACTGGCTAACAACTGGCATTAATGGTGGATGCTTTTAGCCTTTTCCCTGTTTGCATAGGCTTTGATTTTTGTGGGATTTCTTTGTCATCATAAAAACAGGCTTGCTGGGGCCACCTATTGTGAGCTTGTTTTGGAGGGCATGTCAGTAGAACAAAGTTCCACTCCTCCTCTGATTAGATTCCTTCTGAAAGCTGCTGAAATGCAAATGTGAAAAGAGTTTTGTTTTTGTTTCTTAATAAACATTCTATTGCTTATTTTCAAAAGCATTTGCCATTTTGAACAATATTATGAAAATTAAAACTGGTTATGGAAACCACTTAGACCTCAAGAGCTTTCAAATTGTTCAGCTATTTAAACAATACTGGAAGAATTCGAGTATTTTTTTTTAAGAAAGTTTACCAAAACTCTGTATCGTTTATGTTTATCTTATTGTTTTATGATTTCCTTTCTTAATAGCAATGTAAGAAATTATTCTTATAACTCATGTTCATCTTCCAATTTTTATGTTTCATAATCATGATCATAAGGCATATTCTTATGATTTCTAGTTTGTTAAGTAGAAATAAATAACAACGATGTTACAATTTAGTGGGTAGTTGTGAAAGTCAAAGAACTGTGCTAGGCACTTTCATGTATGTTAACCTCTTTAATAATCTACCTGTTACCAATGTGAAAATAAGTACTATTCTTATTGTCAAGAGAGGAAACTGGTTGAAATAGGGTACAAGTTTACATGTCTGCTCAGCATTTTAGGTAATTTTTCTTGAATTTGAATTCAGTTCTTCCTAGGTGATTCTTATTACAAATTTGTTATATTTTTCTCAATTATGTTGAAGTGTAATAACCAATTCCTTGCTACTCAACAGTTTTGATTTAGCTTGTGTTGTTATGGTTGTTGTGTTTAATATGGTAATGCATATCTTGGTGCACATACCATTTTATTTCTCTTAAATTATTTTCCAGGAGTAGGTTCTCTGGGTCAAAGCACAGGAATACTTTTATAACTTTTCTAACAGACTGCCACAGTGCTTTTGAAAAGGGTTGTGTGGACTTAAAAATGGAAAGAAAAGAGTTTAAAAACAAGACATCAGAAAGAATAAAGGCGAAAAGGTAAAGAACTTAGAAGAAAGAAGACATGCTGCAATTCTCTTTGAGGGGAACTGAAGAGCCTTATTTCCTTAAGTTAGAGCCTTAACTTCATGTGAATTTAACATGGCATAGGCTGTGATATTAAGTGCATTAAAGATTTGAGAAAAATTTTAACATGTGGGCTCTCAAATCAGACTCTATGAAGGGAATCAATCTCTTATTAGCTGTATAACCTTGTGTGAGTTATCTTACCTCTGTGTGCCTCAGTTTTAACATTGTTAAAATTCATGTAATAATAGTACCTTCCTCAACATGTCCTGAAGAGTAAATGTAAAGCCTTTACAGTAGTGCATAAGTATTCATTATGATTTCACAAGTTCTCATAGAGTATGTTAATTCAGCATGTTGCCTGTTTTAAGAAGAAAGAAAAAAATATATAACCACACATTTTGTTTTTCAATAATTTCACAAAATCATGAATGGTAATGTACCTGTTTAATAAAATGGTATTATGATAAATGTACTTTTAAGACAGAAACACTTGAGGCATAGAAATATTAATCATGCAAGTAACAGACTTATAGGTCATAAACAAAAGTTGGCTATTAAAGTACCTATGATTTGATACTGGGTTTGAACCTAATGCACACCCTAGGTCAACGTCCCCTAGCAGGATAAACTCCTTTGAGTGAAAGAGTGATGGTTCACTTTTAATCATTCACTCATTCATTCAAGGAGCAAGTCTTTATAGGACACCTCCTCTCTCTTGGCACTGTGCTAGAGATACAAATGTTAGCAAGATTTAGTCTCCATTCATGGGGAAATCACAGTACTCTGATGGACAAGACTTGAGCAAATCATTACAAAATTATAAATACCATCATAAAGGAATATCTCATGTCTTATAGAGGTAATGTAATGAATACTACAGGGGTACAATATCATCAGGAGAGCTATAGAAGATTTCAAAGAAAAGCTAATAATTGAATTATATTCCCAGAAGTTCAGCAGGTAGATGAGGTGATCAATAATCTGAGCAAAATGGTAACACGAGCAAATATAAGTGCAAACAAGCTATGGCTAATGGGCTAAATCCTGCCTGCCGGTTGTTTCTGTAAATGAAGCTTTATTGGAACACAGCCAAACTCATTCATTTAAATTACATATTGTTTATTGATGATTTAATGCTACAATGGTAGAGCTAAGTAGTTGCAACAGTAACCACATGGCCCAAAGCCTACAGTATTTCCTATATTGCCCTTGATTGAAAAAGTCTGTTGACCCCTGGCATAAACTAAATCAGAAAAATTTAGATTAGGTGAGGACTGATCAATGTAGGTAAACAAATCTTGAAAGAAAAATTCACCTTAACAACTGAGACAACAATATTTGATTAGGGTTTTTGTTATTCTATTGCATTGCTGGTTTATTTTAAAGATACAAAATGCTTTGGTGCAGATATGTAAATACAGAAACAGATATACAAACACACGCAGACACACACTGAATTATACGAATAAGATGTGGGCTTTTAAATATTTTTCTGCCATCAAATCTACAAACTTCCTAGATTTTTGTTTTATTCATCTTTTTATTCCCTACTGTATTATTAGTCAATTTTCACATTCCTGATAAAGACATACCCGAGACTGGGCAATTTACAAAAGAAAGAGGTTTAATTGGACTCACAGTTGCATGTGTCTGGAGAGGCCTCACAATCTTGGCAGAAGGCAAGGAGGAGTAAGTCATATCTTACGTGAATGTCGGCAGGAAAGAGAGCTCGTGCAGGGAAACTCCACCTTACAAAGCCATCAGATCTCACGAGACTTATTCACTATCACGAGAACAGCATGGGAAAGACCTACCCCCATGATTCCATTACCTCTCACAGGGTCCCTCCCACAAAAAGTGGGAATTCAAGATGAGATTTAGGTGGGAACACAGCCAAACCATATCACTCACTCACTCACTCACTCACTCTTGCCATTAGGTGTCCTTCCTATTGAGGACCCATCTCTGTAAGCTTAGGATCGCAACCCTTCTGAACTTCCTGAGTTATTTTTTTGTTGTTGTATTGTTTTTTTTTGTGTTTGTTTTGAGATGGAGCCTTGCTCTGTGCCAAGGCTAGATTGCAGTGGCACGATCTCGGCTCAATGCAACCTCCGCCTCGCAGGTTCAAACAATTTTCCTGCCTCAGCCTCCCGAGTACAGGTGCATGCTACCGTGCTCACCTCATTTCTGTTTTTTTCTGTTTTTTTTTTTTTTGGCATTTTAGTAGAGATGGTGTTTCACCCTGTTGGCAAGGATGGTCTCAATCTCCTGACCTCATGATCCACCTGCCTTGGCCTCCCAAAGTGCTGGGATTACAGGTGTGAGCCACTGCGCCCAGCCCCTGAGTTTTTATTTCATTAGTTTTCCTCATTCTTCCCTGTGTCTTCAACTCTTCCCGTACTGTAGAGTCCTTAACACTTCAGCATTCAGACATGCTTTACTTAAAAAAGAAAATCATTCTCCATTAATAGCACATTTCCATTCAGCATTTGCCCTATTTTTTTTTTTTAATAGCCAAGCTTCTTAATAAGGCTGCTTATGTTTATGGTCTTTAGAGCTATGTCTCCTGCTGACTACTTAACACACTTCAATTTGTTTTCTGTTCCGCCTCTCCATAGGAACTTTCCTTACTGTGGTCAACAAAGGTATCTATGTTGACACATCAGATGACTTTTGTCGTACTCATTTTACCTGATTCTCTCTTCTACTTGAACACTCTTTCCTTATGGTTTCTGAGCAGTAACCCACCTGTAGGCATTTTCTTCCTTTCTCATTTTCCTTTCTTGGCATTTCCAAAAGGTTCAACTCTTCTACCTCTAGATGTTGAAGATATCTTAGTTGGGATTCTCTAAGGCAGTAGTTTGCATGCAGGTGGTTTTTAGAACATGCTTGTAAAATTTATCATCACTCATAAGTAGGAGCTCAATAATGTGTACATATGGACACAGAGTTTAGAATAATGGACAATGAGGAATCCACGGGGTTGGCAGGGGGATGGATGATGGCAGGTTTTTTGGTGGGTACAATGCACATTGCTCCAGGATGGATGCAATGAAGGCCCTGACTTTGCCACAAGGAAATATGTCAGTGTAGCAAAATTGGACTTATATCCCGTGATTATCTATAAATAAAAATTCAAAATAAAAAAGAAAATAATAAAAAAAGAAAAGGGAAAATGCTTGCAGAACTGATATCTCTAAGGGAATAAGAGAAGTATGATGTGGAAGGAAGAGAAAAAGCAAGGTAGTGGAGACCTCAGTCAACACTATGGGAAGCTCTGCAGCTAGGAAGAATATGAAAATATATACAAACACACACACATATACACATATAAGCATATGTGTAAACTTTTTATAAGAAATTTGTCTCACACAATATTAGGGGTTGATTATACCAGTCTGAATTTTGTAGGATAAACAGGAAGGGAAGATAACAAGCTGACTGAAACTGGAACCTCAAGGACATGAGCTAAAATTAGTTATGCATAGCGGAGGGTTTCTTTGACCAAGGAAGGCCAAAATCCTTCTTTAAAGACTTTCCAAAGGATTAAGCTTCACATTTCAGCTTAAATTGTAGATCCCTTGGGTTCACAATTTACTTAAATCATCCCTAATCTTTCACTGTTTTATTTCAGCATCAATATATCAATAGCACTCAAAGAGAGCCACTTCCTTTGAACTTCCTAAACCCCCAAATTATGCTTTTGTTACAGGTGCATTCAATTCTTCTATAAGCCCATTCCAGTTAATTCTGGTAAATTTTTAAACAAATGCCCACTATACCATGCTAGGAACTATCCATATTCCAGCTACTACTGGTGATGGAGTTTTCATTGCCATTAACTGGTGGATTATCCAGCCACAAAATCCTATTTCAGAGACTGTGTCCTAAGACTACTTTTGGCACCAGCAGTCTTTGGGTTCCCCAGAAGTCTCCGGTGATCCGACAGCTATCTGCAGCTGAGATGGTCTTTTAGAACTGTCCCACATGAAAGCAAGGAGCTTCAGTATTTGTTTTCCCACATTGTCTAATCATTGCATATGAGCTGCCCCAGGCAGGAGACTCAGGCAAGAGACTCCCTTCTGTGGCCACAGTTCCTGAAGGGGGGACTCAGCTATGAGTAATCAGCAGCCAACACCAACAGCAGCTGGGAAATGACTGCTTTGGTCCTTCAAGAACAATCTGTTCAGTACAACAGAGCATCCACTACAAGTGAACGATCTTATCATTCTCATCTTTCCATTCTACTTCCTTCTTGAGTATTCTTTTCCAAAATTCCAGAATTGTTGATGACACCCAAGCTTACGTCTCTAGTCCAAGCTTCATCTTAGAGCCTCTGATTGATATATCCAATTGCTTATTTTAAAATTTACTTAAATATTTTAGGGCATTTAAAACTGTACACTCTAAAAGTGAACTCTTACTATCATTCTAAAAATGAACTCCCAGTGAAATTATGTCTTTTGTAGCAACATTGATGGAGGTTATTATCCTAAGTGAAATAACTCAGGAACAAACCAAATACCATATGCTCTCACTAATAAATGAGAGCTAAGCCATATGCTATGCAAAGGCATATAGAATAGTATAATGGACATTAGAGACTCAGAAGGTGGGAGGATGGGAACAGGATGACTGATTTAAAAAGTTACCTGTTGGGTATAACACACACTATTTGGGTGATGGGTACACTTAAAACCCAGACTTCACCTTTTTACAATTTATCCACATAACCAAAAACTACTTGTAACCCTAAAATTATTGAAAAAAAAGTAGTTTCTCTTCCAAACTTCCACAACTTAATAAATGGCACCTGTACCCAGGTAATTTCTCACGCAATAAACTTGGAAGTCTTCTTTGATATAGTTTCCCCCCTTTGCCTTCCATATCTAATCTATTTGCAGTAGTTTTATTTCTGCCTGCAATGTACAATAACTTTAGCATGTCTCCACTTCATTCTAACGTGCCCTCACTGTCACATCATAGCAATCTCTCTATTTCAGTTCTAGACTAAGTCTTCTGTTGTTGAAACTACTGCAATAGTGACTTGACCTAATTCTAACTCCCTCACTTGCCTTTCTCTAATCCACATAGCAATTAAAGTAACCATGCTTATAGCTGGGCATGGTGGCTCACGCCTGTGATCCCAGCCCATTAGGAGGCCAAGGTGGGCTGATCGTGAGGTCAGGAGATCAACACCCTCCTGGCCAACATGGTGAAACCTCATCTCTACTAAAAATACAAAAATTAGCTGGGCATGGTGGCACGCACCTGTAATCCCAGCCATTCAGGAGGCTGAGGCAGGAGAATCACTTGACCCTGGGAGGCAGAGGTTGCAGTGAGCTAATACCACTGCACTCCAGTCTAGGTGTCAGAGCGAGACTTCATCTAAAAACAAACAAACAAACAAGCAAAGGAAGGATGCTTATAACACTTCAGAAGTTTAACATTTCTCTCCAGTTAAACAAAGAGCTCCTATTTTAGCCCCTGCCTGCCCTTCCAGTTTTGTTTTATGCTACTCTGCACCTTACCTGTACTACTTTGGTAAGTAAATTCAGTGCATTCGTTTCCACTAAATAATAAATTTCATGAAGACAAATTCTGCACTAATTTTGAGAATTTATATTCCCAAATGTCTGGTCCCTACTAAGAATTGGATAAATATTAAACAGAAGAAAGTGAAACTCATCAAAAAATTAAATCTAAGCAAATAGAGAAAAGTAAAAACAGAATAAACAAACTTTATACTTAAAAAACAATAAGATCTAGCTCTCACTTCAGTACGTCAAGGACATCCAAAAAATGAGGGCTGCTGATAGTTCTAAAAGAAGTCCAGGTTGCATTAAACTAGGTATACTTCAACTAAAAGGCAATACAGAACTCAAACTGGTAAACACAGTGACACTGAGAAGTGGGAACTGCTTATAGAAAAATCCTCGGTAGGAGTTGAAGGCATGCTGATGTGATAAATGTTCCAGTGACTCTAAAAGACAGTGTTCTTAGATGCAGATGGTGAACATTTCCAGCAAAGCTTCCATGGCATGATAAATCATAAAGGTATTAATAATAGGCAATACTGAAACAATTCACAAAAATAGCTTACCACCATGGCACGTGTATACCTATGTAACAAACTTGCACAATCTGCACATGTACCCCAGAACTTAAAGTATAATAAAAAAATTATTAATAGCATGTAAAATTTACTTTGTGACCCTAGACACCTTACATCTTATTGACTCATGCAACCCTTCTTCTATAGATAAAAAAACTAAAGCTGAGAATTGTTTTAATCTTATTTTATTTTTATTTTATATATTTTTTAAATATATATTTTATTGCATTTTAGGTTTTGGGGTACATGTGAAGAACATGCAGGATTGTTGCATAGGTACATACATGGCAATGTAGTTTGCTGCCTTCCTCCCCATCACCTATATCTGGCATTTCTGCCATGTTATCCCTCCCCAACTCCCCCCCCCACCCCACTGACCCTCCCCTAGTTTCCCCCTCACAGACCTCAACAGAGCTCACATTGGTGGAGGCAGGATTTTAACGAAGAAGTGTGACTTTAAAATTTAGAGAGTTTGTCTCAGAAGAAATTGTAACCACCACATTATATGGTCAGTTCTGGAATACAATAGGTTCAGAAAGACATCAATCTATAAAGTCAATTGAAAGAAATCATCAGTCATCATCTTGACAGAAACCTAAAAGCTCCTGAATCAGCATCAGTGTGCCATGTATGACCTTAAAATTTCTGTCTCAGGCAAAATGTTTATTTTGAATGAAAAAAAATAAAGACTGGCAGAAAAACTAGTCACTAGTAGTTTATAAAACCATAATAAAGAACAGCTGATTAGGTATATTCTATTTTTCCTAGGAATATAACCTGTTGTCTAGGTTAAAGTTAGAATTATGAGATTCAGTGAAATGAGATAGGTTGTAGAACACAGGAAAGATTACTAAGAGAAGAAAGAATACCTTGGAAAAGCTAATTCTACCAACACAGATGACATCTATCACAATCCACTTTTGAAAAAGATGGGAAGAGATGGGTTGAGTAGAAAAAGGAGAGAAAAATGCAAGGAATATTAGGGGGTTAGTAATATTGTAATGTTTTAATTCTGCCCTGCCATTCACCTCTGCTTTGTGTTAGGGAACTGACAGAGAAACATACAATAAACAACATGCAAAGGGGAGCGAAGATTCTATTAACAGCTATGTCAGTGGCTAACCCCAATTTGGGGTTCTCTGGTAAACCTAGGTTGGTGCACAAGACTTAAGCAATAGTCTCAAGTGAAACTTTCAATGGCTAGAAGAAAACGACTCCAAATCTGGGGCACTTATCACCCTTAGTCTATCAAATTGAGAAAGGAAGGCAAAGAGAAAAGAAACACAACAAAGATGACAGCAACCTCACTGATGGTCTAGCATATGCATGGCACAGAAGAAATGGAAGAGAAAGTGAGAATATGGGATAAGGTCCTGCATCCAGTTCCTCCCAGGGACAAAACACAGTGAGAGATGAAGGCACTAAGTAAGAGGCAAGCAAATTGTGTCAGAGTGCCCAGTATCCCCTAGGTCTACTAATTCTCTAAGAACACTCAGAGATCTCAGTACAGTTTTATTCACAGCTATGATTTACTACAGCGAAAGAATACAAAGCAAAATCAGCAAAGGGATAAAGTGTGTGGGGTGAAGGCCAGGGGAAATCAGGCACAAGACTCCAAGAGTCCTCTTCAGTGGAGTCACAGAGGATAAACTTAATTCCTCCAGCAACAAGTTGTGACTTGCTTGCATGGAGTGTTGTCTCTAAAGGAAGCTCTTTTAGACACTCAGTGCCCAAGGTTTGTATTGGGGATTGATCACATAGGAATCCTGCCTAGCACTTATAGAAATTCCAGAGTCCCAGAAAGTAGGTGTTCAGTATAAACCTTATTGTTTGCATAAAAGTTTTGTTAACATTCAGTCATTGTTTTCAGTTAGGGTAGTGAGAATCGTCCTGAAATTTAAAGTTCTCAAATGCCAGCCAAGAGGTAAGCTTGCAAGCACACTTTTCTAAGAAGGATAGCTGTCTTAGGCCCGGTATATTAACTTTTTTTTTCTGAACATAGATATATGTGTAATCTTTTACACATAAGAATTGTACCTATTAATAAATGTGGACCAATAAAAATTTCACACCCTGTCCAAACAAATTATTATTCTCTATTCTTGAAGGCAGAAAAAATAAAGGACTGAGAAGAAAGGTAGACCAATCACAGTAGAAAAGCATCTCTCTCTCCTAAAGAAATGCTGAAGTTGGTTCAAAACCAGTAGGTGAAAAATAAAAACTAAAAGTATAAAAAGTCACAGGATCTTCCTTCCAATTACCACACCCAGAAAAAAGTAGGTACTGTCAAGTCTCATTATATGTGGATTCCATATTTGCAAATCACCTGCTTGCTAAAAATTTTTGTGACCCCCCCCCCCCCCCCCCCCCCAAATTAATACCTGCTGCACTTTCACGGTTATTTGCAGTCATGAGAAGAGCAGCCAAACATTCGTCTCCCCAGGTTGACATTTCCAGCTGAGCCCCAGTTGTAATGAAGTTCTGTTTAGTGCTCCTAAGGACCTCCCATTGAAGTATTTTGTCAGAGTAAAACAAAGTCTGTCTTCCTGCCTTGTGGATTATATATATATACATATATACATACATATATATATGTGTGTGTGTATATATATATACACACTAAGATAAGCTTTGTTCAGGAATAAGTTCAATGTTAATGAATCAACAATATATATTAAATAAGGTGTTTTTAGAGAGAAACACACATATGCAAGATTATATATTAAAAGGTTGATGGAAATTTGATCAGAGGCTCTCAGAAGCCTATCTGAGAGTAATGGTTTGCTATTCACTAATTCAGTCTGTGTGGCAACTTTATAGAACAAAACTACCACAAGTAATGAGAACTCGACTCCACTTTAAACATCACTTCACACACAAAGAACCTCTACCTACCATATAAAGTCACCGGGTTCTGCATGTCAAGGAGCTAGAGCAACCATGGGCACAGAAGGGGCTATGACTGGGAAGGGCCAGTGCCTCAGCAACTCCTCTAAGCCCTGGGGCAAAGAAAAACTCATAATCAAGGATAAAAGATTAATTCAAGCGCTGAATTGGGAACAGACAAACACAGAGCTGAGATTAATCCAAAAATCCAAACAAATAGACTTTTGCCAAGTGTGGGATTAGACCTTGGGTCCTAAAGTCTGTAGCTGGGTTATTAACCAACAGGGAAAAACAAAGTTCAGGGTTAAAGTTAGGTTCAAGTAAATAGGTGAGGAAAAGAGTTTATATTAGAGAACAAAAGAAAAGACGTAGTCATAGTACAGTTTCAGGGTACAGCTGTGGCTCTCAGTGCTCTATCTGTTGTTTCTAATTTGAAGCACTCTTCTAGTTACTGGCAGATAAGGATTAAAGAAAAGGGGCAACTGCCTCAAAAGACAAGTCTTAACAGTGTGCACATGGTTATAATATACATTACTAGATATTTTGTTTCAATCTGCTTTGAAAGACAGGTACAAGGTAACCATGCCCCTCAGTATTTTTCAAGTATCTCATTAGAGATTTAAAATAAATAACTAAACAAACCACTTTCTACCACCACTACAAGAGAAACCCAAGGCACAGAGGCTATTTAAAAATCTTGAAATCTGACTCTGTTTACCAGTCAAAACCTCCCATTAAAGTCTTCTGTCAAAATAAAACAAAAATTTAATTTCAGAAATCACCTTATCAAAATACACGTGCGTTTGAAATCTGTCATAATTAGCAGTTACTCTAAGTGTATTTTTTACACAATACTTTGAGTCTATATCTGAAATGCAAAGCCAGTTCTGGCCTATATGCTTACATCTCCCAGTTGATTACACATTTATCGGCAAGTTGCAAACATGGCCTCTGCAACACAGGACACTTAAAAAGATTTCTCAGAGATTTTCTTACCTAATAAGTCTGAGAAGAAACTTGTACTGTCACACATTTTCATATTTTTTAGCCCTAGGAAACACATTCCTGACAGGTGAATCAATACAAATAAGGGAAGACATTTTAGAGGAAATTTTAGTCTTCAGAACTGAGATTTGCAGCAATGCCTCACTCGATCTGTGCATCTTTCAAATATTTTTTTCCCAATTATCTTCTGTGTTCTTCTCTCACTAGCTGCTGCTGATGAGTAATTTTATAACACTAGTGCTATTAAAGCATGCACTCATGACCCCATTGTGACATAAAACAAATAGTGCTCATAGGGAATGCAAGCACATAACTGCTAATCTTGCCTTTTAAATGCATTTGAACTTGATCTGTTAAAACGCCCATTACAGAATGTATGACAGCTTGGCCAAATACAGGGGGCAAGACACCATCTCAGGAAAGCAGACTCTTTGAAAATAAATCACTTGAAAGACTGCAATGTGGTAGGAATTGATCGAAAAAATGCAGTACCACATAGTGAAGTAACCTGCTTAAACCCTACAAAACAAGTAACTACTTCTAAAAGCTCTGTAAATTAGAGCTCAGTGGCATCTAATTTAATCCAAGAATGACTCTTAAACAAAATAATGACTAATAATTTAATGTAAAGTGCCTAGGTTTAGAAACGTCAATAATAAAATGTCTTGTATTCTGAAGCAAATAATTTTTTTCTTTTTTTTAAATTTTTAAAATTATTATTATTTTTTTTTAGATGGAGTTTTGCACTTGTCACCCAGGCTGGAGTGCAATGGCTTGATCTCAGCTCACTGCAACCTCCTCCGCCTCCCAGCTTCGAGCAATTCTCCTGTCTCAGCCTCCTGAGTAGCTGGGATTACAATCGTGCACCACCATGCCCAGATAATTTTTGTATTTTTAGTAGAGACAGGGTTTCACCGTGTTGGCCAGGCTGGCCTTGAATTCCTGACATCAGGTGATCCGTCTACCTCGGCCTCCTAAAGTGCTGGGATTACAGGTGTGAGCCACTATGCCCAGCCAGCAAATATATTTTCATGCTGCTGATGCAGGAAGACATTTCAGCTTAATATACCCTAGGCATGTCTTAGGACCTAAAGGTGACCACAGTCATGTATATTGAAGCATTTTTAGTCATCCTATCTCCTATAAAATTATCAACTCTACTGAGAGTCAAAGTCAACATAGAAACACAAAATATAATGATTCTCAGAGAACATTTCTAGAAAAAAGTCTGATCTACATTTTACTGATGGGAAAGCAGTTTTCAGAAGGTATGAAAACACTGGTCTCCAGGACAGGGCTTACGGCAAATGGCTCATATCCCACCTTGGTAAATGCCAGGTGCACCTGACAGTATCTCTACTATTATTCTTTATTTTACATAATTTTAAAATTTCAAAAGAGGAAGATTGTGATGTGCTGAATAAAATAAAAATCTTTAAGCAGGAGTTATTACATGTGTGTAAATACGTATGGTATACTCAATATTTAGGGAAAATTGACTCCTCAATGATCAAACATAAAAACTAAACATTTAAACTTCACAATGAATACATTGTTTTATTAATTTTTTGTGCAAAAATATATATAATTTTTATATTTGAAAATTATATAAATATTGAATGTTACAATCTTACTGGGCACAATGACGAGCTTTAAGAATAATGCCACAAAACAAACCAAAAATAAAATCAAAATCCAAAACCTGGCCTGTTAAATTTAAATATAAGAATCCTGGGCGGATCCAAGATGGCTGAATAGGAACAGCTCTGGAGTGCAGTTCCCAGTGAAAACAATGCAGAGGGTGATGTGATCACCCCATTTCCAAACGAGTTATTACTGCCCGCAGACCAGGAGATTCCTGGGCTGAAAGCGCCACAAGGTTCCAGCATGGCTGTTTCAGCTGGCGCAGCAAGTCTCCGCACAAAACTCACACAAATCTGGGCAGCTGTTTCAAGTGGTGCCTGGAACGCCTGAGAGACAGAGCTGCCCATTCAACTGAAAACAAGGGGGCTGAAACAGGGAGCCAGGTGATCTGGCTTGGTGGGTCCCACTCCCACAAAGACCAGCAATCTGAAATGCTCTGTATTGAGAGTTTCACAGCAAGTGCAGCCGGACCTGGGGACTATGGTAGAGACAGCGAGGGGTAGGGAGGCTTGGGAGGGATAACATGGGGAGAAATATAGGTGATGTTGGGATGGAGGCAGCAAACCACATTGCCATGTATGTACCTATACAACAATCCTGCATGTACCCCAGAACCTAAAATGCAATAATATATATATATATTATATAAAATATATAATATATATTTATTATATAATAATATATATAATATATATTATATAGATATTGCACTTTGTATTTTATATATATATATAAATTTTAAAAAAGATAGGGACATTATAGAAAAATGGGAAAACATGGAAATGGTTTTTGAGTTTAGGGGGAATTGGAGAACAAGAACAACATGCTTCACAGATACCTTGTTTTCACTGCAGTGCAGATTGAGAGCTGAGGCATTTGAAAACTAGGTGAATACCGACTTCCTAGGAATTCAGATCCTAAGAGAAATAGATTAAATGTGATCATGCAGATGGTTGGATCAGCAAATATTTTAAGACCCAGATAATTCAGTTATCACATTAAACAGAGACCTGGTACCTACACTAAAATTTATTTACATTTGCCCATTTGGGCACTGTTCCTAAGAATGTTCTCATCCTTATTATATTTCATCTCACCTCTTTAGACTTCAATTTCCCCATCTGTATGTTGAATGAGTTGGACTAGATGACTTCTAAGCTCCTTTTCAACTCTAAGCCTTAATAAGGTTTTTAGTTTTCATTGAATTCAAGACCACATTTGGGAATGCCTTGGTCTCATTTGCTATGAAGAAGGTACTGGAAATAACAACGCTGGTAGCCATAGCAACAAGAGCAACAAAAATGCCCTGTAGAATATGCTAATTAGCTTGATTTAGCCATTCTACAAAGTATACATATATCAAAACATCATGTTGTACACGATAAAATATGTAGTTTTTGTCAAATCAAAAAATAAATTTTAAAAAATGCCCATGACCTCAAAAAGGGGCAGAAAAGGAAAAAACTGTCATACTCCTTCGTATGACTAAGGAAACTCATGGAGGACAATCTCACACCTGATAATATGGAAGTAAGAAAGTTGTTGAGAACTTTTCTAGCACCTCATATAGACTTGAGGGCTCTTGGAAGAGGACCTTAAACCTTTAACACATTCTTGGGGACTTGCGTTGTTGCTGAACGTTATGTCACCTGTGTTAAATGCTTTTGAGGAAAACCACTACACTAAAAATCACTTTAAATAGACTTACACTACTACTATTGTGTAAGGGGAATTCAGAAAGCATATACTAGATTTAACAAAAGACTTTCTTTATGGGGGAGCAGAACAAAGACAGCTAGTGGTGCTGGTTTGCTGTAGGTGTTTCTCTACTTGCCTAGAAAATAAAATTAAATAATCAGTCTTTCAGGTACAATGGATTGTGAGTCATAAAAGCCTGAGTTTTACTTTCTTATAACAACGTTTGATTTTTACTCTGTTATCAAAAACCTACTAAGAAAGATTTACCTAGAAAATCTCTCTCTTTACCACACTTCTCCTCCTGTCTTCCACATTTTTGCCACACTACCTCCCTGTCCATTAAGCAGAGGTAGATATTATTCCCATTTTTATGTAAGTGGTCTAATATATTTCAGGGATGAAGTCTCCAAATTTTCAGATTTCTCTCTCAGATGCCTATTCACTCCATCACCATTGGATGTGGCTGAACAGAATGGTAACACTGGCACACTCTCAGCGTAGAACAGCATGCCATCCAATTGTATGCCAATTTTTAAAAGTGATTTCTACTTTTCCCACCTTTGATTTTAAAACAAATTTTAATGAGAAGAGAAAAAAAAAAGATAATCTTCTGCGAATGCCTTTCAGAGAGCAGACAATTGTCATCTTCAAATAAAGAAAGGTGTAATTGCACCTGGTGGGCACTAAGTTCTGCCAGTAAAGATGCCAAGCCGACTCAAGAGATTGTATTTTCCTAAACCTTATAGTCCCTGGGAACCTAAAGAATAAACTGTGCCGCACATCTAATCACAGAGTGCAGGGTATGTCCCAGGTCATGTTCCAACATACATGTGGTAAGAAGGTATTTTACATTCCTTTGAGGTTCAGCTGCAGAGAAAAACCTAGAAAGTTTAACAGCTTTGTCTTTAGCCAGTGTGTTGCCTGCAGTAAATTTTTAAGCAAGTAAGCAAAGCTCCCATTTTATGCCGTGTGGATATTTCTCCACACTAAAACGAGTTACACAGTCATACTAAATTGATACTAAGTTCAAGTGAATATGCTGATATGAATGAATAGATACACTGTTATGATACAACAGAGACAGCATCTGTTTCTCAATGTCTGCAATTGTTAAGAAGGTTTTCATTCCCTGGGTGGAAACATAAGGGCTGTGAAACATGACCTTGCAATGACAGTTTTAACGCATTGTGTATGTGACTAAAGCAATGCATGGCATCCTGGCCTTGTTTATTGCTATGCATATTAGAATATTTTGCAGTGCTGGCTCTAAGTCGGGGTCTTCTCTAGGTCAAATAGCAGCTCATCCATGCTTTATTTCTTAAAGAACCTAGATATAATTTTAATCTAAGATAAAGCTTCTTGCTAAAATTCTAATGTCAGTGAAAATGTGAAAGATTCCCTAAAATCTAGCCAAACATCACATTTTTTTACATTCTTCCAAATCAGAATAATAGCCAGTTTGCCATATATTTGAGCCTCTTTTGAGTTGTAAAAAGAAAAGCATTATTATGTCCTGATGTGTTAAATAATTTTGCTTTCTCTGATAACTTTTCTTCCTCCTAGTTTTCCTCCTATGAGACGTTTCTTGCCCTTACTAGTTCTGAAATGTGAATTTTAACACTTTGCATCAGATTCTTGGTCTCTGTTCTAAAACAACGTTAAACTTTCTGCTAAGTTTAATAAAACATCCACATGGCCTTTTTTTCTCTTATCTTTTAATAAACGCTTCTTTGCTAAGTATTAGATGTTTTCTGCATTTTCTCTTTACAAAGCTTCGTTTAGCTAGTCTTTGCAATTCTGTCCTTTGAGAATAAAGAATATAATGGTATAGAATAGAATAAAGAGTCATACAGAATAGAATAATAAAGTTAGGGCAATAGAGAGGATATTTAGAGGAGAAATAACAGTGAGTTCTCATTGTCCTGAGGTGGCTGAAGTAAATGCCAATCTCATTATACTAGATTTCATTTATTTCCTGTCTCACTAGTTTACAAAAGGCTGACTCTTTTCTCCTGGACAAAAAGTGAGTTATGACCATGTGAGTAATGAAGTGAACAATAGTCATTTGTCTTGACACCAACTTTTCCTGGGTGGTTAGATAGCTGGTGAAGTTATGATTTTCATCTACGAACTTCAATTTAAAATTATAGTATTAGCATTTCCTAGAAACTAACCTACTACAGATTTTTCCAATGTAAAAGTCTGGAGAACACAATCCCTTTAGCACAATTATCACACTTAAAAACAGGTATATGAAAATGGATTTTCATAGGCAAAACATGTAAGACTAACAAATTTTGAATAAGAAGTTAGATTCGTAAGAAAAGTATAATATTCTGAACCTGAATCTGGAATTAGCACTCAGTATCTTATTTTCCACATGGTACTAAACAAGGTTTAATGGGAGATTCAAACTCACAGGGCAAGATATTTTTCTTAGTTGAAGATTTCATGGGGGAGGTGAAGAGCCTTTCATTAGAAGAGATTTAAAAATTTGAGCGCCAGTCTCAGCTCTGCTACAAACTCAACAGATGACTTGAAGCAAACTTGGGCCTCAGTTTTTCCAATGGTAAAATAAGACTACTACTATCTTCAATATTTTATATTCAATAATATAACTGGATATGAAAAAGTCCTAGCTAGCACAAAAAATGGAAACTGCTTAAAGTGAACAGTAATTTAAAAATCTTCCCCTTGGTTTGTTAAGAAACTCACTTTTTGGCTTTTATAATCATCCTTAAGAAAGAAAACAGTTTTTTTTTTAAATTTCTTCTCTTTTTATATAACAAATATTCTTCATCACCCGCATTATCTGTTAATGACAACAGTCCATTTGCCTCCAGTGAGCCTCTTCAACAATGGCTCATAATTTAAATCCATCATCCACTGTGAATGCTCCAAGTAAACACTGATTTGTGGGTTTATAAATCACATGGCTGTGTAGATCAAATCGATTCACCCTGTTCCTTCTTTACATTGATTTTATGCTGTTGTTTTAAATGCCTATAATACCACAGTCACCCAATTGGCATTTGAAAGTCACTAAGTGAAGAACTATCGAGCGTTTCACTTTTAACTTGAAATTTTTAAAAAAGCAAATGAAGTCCCAAATGTATGTATGTACATGAAAATGGATTTTAATAGGCAAAACATATAAGACCAACAAATTTAGAATAAGAAGATAGATTTGTAAGAAAAGTATAATTTTCTGAATCCGAATCTGGAAATAGCACTATCTTATTTTCCACATGGCACTAAATAGGGTTGTATGCATGTGTATGTATGAGTCTTAGTTTTTTAGAATTATTTATATGTAAAAATCATAGCCTTCCCTTGCATAAATCAGGAGATCCAGCAAGATTTAAAACCGATGACAAGTCCAGTAGGATTCTCCGTTTGGGAACATATAAAGAGAATGCCTTGTCCACAAAATAAATGTCTTAGTATAACCCTATAAAAATTGGTAGTTTGGGCCAGGCATTGTGGCTCACAACTGTAATCCCAGCACTTTGAGATGCCAAGGTGGGAGGATCACTTTAGCCAAGGAGTTCAAGACCAGCCTGTCCAACATGGCTAAAGCCACGTCTCCACTAAAAATACAAAATTTGGCCAGGTGTGGTGGCATGTGCCTGTAGTCCCAGGTACTTGATAGGCTGACATGGGAGGATCAATTGAGTTCAGGAGGTGGAGGTTGCAGTGAACTGAGATCGCATCACTCCACTCCAGTTTGGCTGGAAGACCCTGTCTTAGAAAAGGCAAGAAAAAGAAAAGAGGTATATAAGTAGAAAGACCTATAGCAATAGCCATTTTGCTATTGTTGTTTTAAATGCCTATACTACCATAGTCATCCCACCGGCATTTTAAAGTCACTAAATGAAGAACAATTAAGCATTTCACTTTTAACCTGAAATTTTTAAAAAAGCAAATGAAGTCCCAAGTCCCAAAAGTATGTATGTATATGTATGGATTTTTGTAGCATGTATGTATAAATGTGTAAGTATGAAGCATTTTGCTATTGCTATAGGTCTTTCTGCTCATACACCTTGTTTTTGGATCGTGTTTGTAGGCTCTCCAAAATTATAGGGATGTGCTATATGTCATACTATGCATTTTAATCAGATTCTCAAAAAGATACATTATCCAAAAAATTAAATTACTGATCTAGTTCAAATGATACATTTTAATCTATGGATGAGAAGTAATTTGACTTAGTCACACCATTAGCCTGTAACATTGAAAGTTCCAGAACTCAAATTCCTAAGGCTTCTCATGCTAGTGTGCACTCAAATGCTAATTCCTGACAAGTAAAGTGTTTTTCTTAAACTTGCATCATCTTGTGAACAAATGTTGATGCTTTATTTGTTTCAAAGTTAGAGTGAGCTTACAGAAATTTCAAGGACACCATTTCAAATTTAACATTTATTGCTATTAAAATTAGTGACTTTAAGGCTTATATTTTAAGAATTGTCCCCAGAGAAATAATCCCTCAAAATAAAACAAAGTTCTCTTAAACATGCAAGATGAAGGAAACCCTGCAGAAGGAAAAATGACCTAAGTTAATATTTAACATTTGAACACCTACTGGAACTTAAATAAGCCAGGAGGCTCATCTAGAATGGTAGACTGGCTTTGAAACATCATCTTTCTTTTGAAAAATCTTCTACCTGTTTTATTGAAATTAGGTGCATTAATGTAATCACATAAATAAATAATGATCAGTATAGAGTCAGTATTAGACATTAAGCCTAGACTAACTCAAAGTTTCTTTCTACTAGTTCTTTCTGTTACATATTTTCATGAAAATTATTTTTAATCTAGAAAATGTTGTCAAGACATACTGATTATTAAATATGCCTTCAGAGCTAAATCTGCATGAGCATTGCACATTTCCCATCACTTTTATGGATTCATCTTCTTTCCAAAGAAATGAGAATTCCAAAGAGAGGAAGAAATATCAACAAGTAAATATCATTCAATATGGGTTAGCAAGCTTGATTGCTATTGATGAATTATAGCAAAAAATGACGGTTGCATCTATTATGTTATGTTTTACATAACATTTTAACAATAGCAAGGCAAGTCACACTGCTGATTTCAGCAATGTGTTATATTTGATAGAAATTGATAGTTGACTCCCGAACAAAATCACTAAACCATATGAATCCCTTAATTCTTAAGATAGTAATGGGGAATATTGTTCTGAGCCAAGAATATGATAGCCAGGGAACAGAAACTGGTAAGATCACACAGTGTAGTTCCAACAGTGACTTTAAACGCAATAGTTCTCTATGGAAACTCAGTATACCAAAAAGTGCAACAATAATATTCTGGATTATAAACTTAAATTTGAATAAGAAGACTGTATTTCCTTTTATGTAGAAGGTAAAATACAGGTTTTACTGTTCAGGAATATGACTATACTTTCAATATCTCCATCATAAACCAATGTGTGATAAAGGAGATAAATCTTATATTCAGTGCCTACTGACAGACATAATGTCCTTCGGTCTCAAAGTGCAAATTAACTAGGTATCCTAAGAGGCTACAGCCTAAGACAAACTGTACCTGTGGAAAAAATGAAATAATAATAATAGAGACAAAAATGCTGAAAAAGGAAAAAGTTATTAGTATATATATGTACCTTTATAATTTATAGTAGGAATATTTTCATTACCATGCAATAGTGATAGATTAAATAAATTAAAGACGAAAAGGACCTATTAAATCATTATGTCTAATGCATGCTAAGGGAAGGCATATTTCCCTAGAGAGAGGAATAAAAAGAAAAAAAATATATAAAAATAGACACTATAACAACACTTGAAGAAGCTTCAGTTAGCATATAGTCTACAGATATCAAATAGAGGTATTAGCATAAATAGTAGAGACAATTAGATATTGACACAAAGTACCCGTATCAATACAGAGTCTTGTGCTGTGTTTTCAAACATCTAATATATTTGCCTGAAGTGCTTGCAAATTAAGCTACTCTGTTTATACACAACATAGAAAATGGAATTTAAACAAATTTTTAATTTTGCTCAATCTTGCATTTGTTCAGCCAAAAACAATATAAAGAGGAACAAGATGATCAGCCTTAGATTGAGTAAGTTCAGCTCCTCGCTAGGGAGTTCTGAAATCCACCATAAAAATCAACAGTGTGCATCTAATAGTTTTCTTTTAATTTGAGAACTGAGAAGTGAATCATCACATGAAATATTCTTCATGGTCTCTTTGGTTTCCAGATTAAACATGTAATGTGACCTGTCATCTTGCCACATTCTCACATTTCCATTTTAAATAATCATAAATAAGAAAACCTTGCTACTCTTTGGCATAACACAGCTGTTTGATTCCACTGAGTTTCAAAGTCTTAGAAATTGCACTCATTCCTTCTTTAAAGTCCTGCTTCATGGCAAAGATTTTCAGCTGAAAGACTCTTTATTGTATTCAAATCTTGTCCCATATGAGTTGTTCTGGTTACTCAGCTTATGAAGAGTCTTGGATAGTGAATTGGGCCCACAACAGAAAACACCAACTGTTTTCCTAGAACAAGAGACGAAGAAATAGAAAATCAGGTATAAAATTAGACAGAACATAAGAAGTATGCTTTATGAGCATGGTTTAAAGTTTAACAAAGTCAATTTCTTTCTGTTTTACATATTGAAAATAATTTTCTCATTATTTCTAGATGTAAATGTCCACTAGGAAAATATTTTATTTACCTCCTACTTTTCATTCTAGAATTTAGGATAATTCAATGAATGTACCTACGAGTATAAATATGCTTATCATCAGACAGAGATTGATCAGTCTGCCTTAGTCTTTTCATGACTTGCCATTAATGAAACCAGCAACCTTATCAAGAGCAGCAGTTGATAGATGTCAATTGCTAATCAGCTGACGTCTAAATAGATGTTCAGTCCACACTGGACAATGTAAATTCTTCGTTTATTAGATACTTTAGGCGTAGTTATCTAAAGTTCCTACATGGATTTCCAAAAGCAGTGATGAATAAGGAAGGAAAGTAAAAGGATATTAACAATTTGAAATAATAATTTTAAGTGACTAATTTATATTCACAGTAAACAAAAAACATATTCATCTAATTGTTTTTTTATGTATGCATTGCAATAATGGCAACAAATGCCAAGCAGCTTTTATGATTCTTGAATATAAAATTTAGTAGTTAAATAAGACATATCTCTAACAAATAGACTAAATAAATCTCAGGAAATGAATAATATTTCAAATCGACCTTCCTCCCAAGTTTGCTGATTTGCATTTGATTCTTCTTTGGATGCCAAAATCATTAATATTTCATATCGTATCTTGAAAACTCCAGTATTTCTTAATTATCTTAGAATAATTAGTGCTGAATAAAAGACACTGAATCCATTAAAATTGGTACCAAAAATTAATAGTAAATACTGAAAAAATATTTTATTCAAACTTTTTACCTTAAAAAATGAAACTAAAAGCTATGAAAACAGAATTTTACTTGCAGCCATGATGGGGTAAGAGGGACTAGAGATACCCCCTTACATTGAAAATCCAGAAAAAAGCAAACAAAATATATGAAATAAGTATTTTCAGACACTGAATAATAGGTAGCATGGAGCTATGATTCCTGAGAAAAGGAAAGAAACCAAGCTAAGTCCAGTCACTGTCTCTGCTTATGGCCTGGAGGCAATCTACCTCTACCAGCTGCAGCACAGAGAGGGGAAACTCAGCAAAGATTGGTGATTACACTGAGGGGGACAAAGAATGGAGTTCACTGAGGCCAAAACAGCTGGAATTTGTGGAGCAGAATATGGAAGCGAAGGGAGATCACAGAAAGAAGGCCTCGGACATTGGTAGAGGAGAATCCTCAAGTCTTTGGTTAATTAATAATCTGTTCGTATATGAGAAGAAACTTCATGAATGTGGGTAAAGAGCTATCAGAGATCAATAGTTCAAATAATTGCCAGACTTTACAGAGGTCTGCAAATAATTTGTATTCACGCCCTCCAGAATAGAAACTCCTATAAATACATGGGCAATGGGTTGTATTCTTAGAAAGGTGTCACCTTATTTGCAAGGAGTAGAGAGGAAATTAGGAAAATTAGCCTTGGACTGAAGGCTGCTCTGGACCTGCACTAACAAATCTTAAAAGTGAGCCTCGTAAAGATCAAATTGAACCCAAGTAACATAACTGCATGCCAGAACAAGTCCAACACTATTGAAATAAATAAATAAATCAAAATTTGGCATTTAATATTTAAACTTTAAAATGTACAGAATTTAATTAAAAAAAACTACCAGGAATGCAAAAATAAGAAAATATAAATCATAACTAAGAGTGTTATGGGCTGAAGTGTGCCCCTCCAAAACCCATAGGTTGAAGCCCTAACCCTCAGTGCCTCAGGATGTGACTGTATTTGGAGGTAAGGCTTTTAAGGAGGCAATTTAAGTTAAAATGAGGCTACCAGGGTAGGACCTAATCCAGTCTGAATGGTGAACTCATAAGAAGTTATTTGAACACAAAGAGAGACACCAGGGATGTGCATGCACGGAGAAAAAGCCATGTGAAGAAGCATTGGGAATACAGCCATCTGCAATCCAAGGAGAGAGATCTCAGGAAACCAGTTCTGCCGGCATCTCGATCTTAAACTTCCAGCCCTCAGAACTATGAGAAAACAGTTCTGTTTAATCCACCCAGTCTGTGGTATACTGCTATGGTGGCTCTGGCAAACTAATACAAGGAGAAAGAGCATTCAATAGAAAAAGGCCCAGAATGACAGAGATGACAGACATGGTCTTTGAAACAGGATATACAGGCTTCATATATTCAAAGAGAAGCATAATCATGATGAGAAGATAAATATTTTTTAAGACCCAAACATAAATTCTAGAGATGGAATGCAATATTTGAAATGATATACACACTAGATGAGTTAATAAAAGAATAGGCATTGCCAAAGAAAAAGTGAAGTTGAAGAAGTAGCATTAGAATCTATCCAAATTGAAGCCCACAGAGAACAAAAACTGAAAAAAAAAAAAGAAGAAGAAGAACAGAGCATCAGTGGCTCATGGGACCATATCAACTAGTCTAAAATACATGTAATTGCAGTCCAACACAAGAGAAGACCAGGGAAAAGAAAAAAAATAAAAGAGCTAATAAATTTCAAGGAGAATAAACACAAAGAAAACTGTGCCAAGGCAATTGATAATCAAATGCTAAAAATGATTGACAAAAAGGAAAACATAAAACCAAACAGACTGGGGGAAAAGACACATTACAAATCATCAACAGAAAATATAAGAAAGAAATACACGAATAAACGTGAACTTCTTGCCATAAACCATGCAAGTCAGAAAGCAGTGAAGTGATATTTTCAAAACACTAAAATATAAAACAAGACATCAACTATTATATACCAAGAAAATTTTATGCCAAACAAAATTTTTTTTTCAGAAATAAAGATGGAATATAAACTTTTTATACAAACACAAGCTGAATTTATTGCCAGCTAACCAGCACTATAAGGTATATTAAAGAAAACCCCCTCAAGAAGTAGAAAACTTAAATTAGATGGAAATTTCAATCTAGCCAAAGGAAAGAGGAACACCAAAATAATGAAATCTGTGAGTAAATATAAAATATGTGCTTTGTCTAATTTCTAATCTTTTTAATATATGCTTGATGTTTAAAACAAAAATGCTAATAATGAGAATTATAACATATGTATATGTAAGATGAATGACAACAATAGCAAAAGGATGGAAGTAAATGGAAATACATGAAGTGTTATATTGTTATTCAAAGTACCAGGTTGGCCAACATAGTGAGATCCCATTGCTACAAAACATTTTAAAAATTAGCTGAGCATGGTGGTGTGCAACTGTAGTTATAGCTACTCAAGACACTGAGGTGGGAAGAGCTCTTGAGCCCAGGAATTCAAGGCTGCAGTGAGCCATGATCCTGTCATTGCACTCTGGCCTGGGCAACAGAGAAATACTGTCTTTAAAAAATAAAAATAAAGATAAAAAATAAAATAGGCAGTGATAAGCTAATGATGTACCCTATAAACCTAGAACAATATTTCAATAATTTTGGCCTCATAAGAATCATTTGAGAGACTTCATAGAACACAAAGAGCTAGGTCTCCCATCCCTATAGTTTCTGATTTGGCACATCTTGGATAGGGCTCAAGAATTTGCTCTTCTAACAAGATTCCAATTGTTGCTGGTCAGAAAAATGCAGTTTGGAAACCAATGACCTAAAGCAATTACTAAAAAGAAAAAAAAAATACAGAGAGGTATAGCTAATATTAGAGAAAATTGGAATTATAAATAATAGCCCAAATCAAGGTAGAAAAACAAAACAAAACAAAACAAAAAACAAGTAGATAAGCACAAAGCAATGGTGAACTGCTAGATTTAAACCCAACCATATTTTCATTAAATTAAATGTAAATGATTTAAACACTGAAACTAAAAAGCTTCAACATACATAAAGCAAAAATTGATGGAACTGCAAAAACAGATAAATTCGTAATTATAGTTGATGATATTAATATAAGCAGCCAGAAATTCAGTAAGTATATTGAAAACTTGAACACCACTATCAACCTATTGGAACTAATTGGCATTTATAGAATGCTCTATCCAACAATAATGGAATACAAATTCTTTTTAAGTGAATACGGAACATTCACCGAGCTTGAACATATTCTGGGCAAGAAAACAGGTGTCATACATTTTAAGGAATTAGAATTACAAGGAGCTTGTTTTTAGATCAAATCTCAATTGAACTAGAAATTAAGAACAAAAGATATCTGGAAAATTTCTGCATATTTGAAAATTCAACATTTCTAAATAACCCATGGGTCAAAGAAAAAATAACATAAAAAATAAAAAATATTTTGAATGAGATGAAAATGAAAACAAACAAATCAAAATTTATTTATGAGATTTAGAAAAGTGGTGTTTAGAGGAAAACATGTAGCATTAAACTCTTTTATTAAGGAAAAAAAGATTTGAAATCAATGACCTATGTTTCCATTTTAAGAAATAAGAAAAAAGAAAAAGGTAATTAAACCCAAAGTGAGCAAAAGAAATAAAAATAGATGAAAATAAATGATGTTATACTTACTACAATTTATATTATTATTGAAACCATAATGTAGCTTTCATTAAAATGAAAAGAGAATTGAGTCATTTTGTTTCTTTGTATAAACTTTCTGTCAACACTGTATGATGGCAATAAGATACCATTATTTTGTTGATTGGCTTTGACTGGGCAATTATAGAGTTAGCTTGGCAAATTTTGCAGATTTCCTAAAGGTACTTCTTAAATAATAATAAAATCAAGTATTAATTATAAAATAAATAACAATAATAAAAATAATTATTTTTAAACCACCCAGGATATCATGATTTTTTAGCTGTTTTTTTTAACAGTTTCGTTTGCAATTATTAACTAGTTTAACTCTCTGATATCCTTTGTGTGTATGTGTGTGATTTGAGAAATTCCCTAATATCACTCTCATTAACTTAATGATATCTTACTTTTTTTTCCTGAATTCTACAAGGCATCTTTGCAATTCATTTGTACTAAATTTGCATTAGAGTGCTGCAATCCAACAATTATCTGGAGATTTGTCTACATAACCTTTGGTGGAATGGGTGGAGGTAGATTTGGGTACTAAGTAGAAAATGTGGTTTGGGGGACAGATACTAGAAATAAGTTCCATAAATATTCATACTTGCTTTTCGTGTAGACTTGTAAATGCAGAATCTTAAGTAATGAGAACTTAATCACTCCAGAGAGCTCATTCACTCCTTGTATTACAGATCCAGGAGGACTGAGTCACTTGACTCACGGTCACAAGAGTAAATGTGAGAGACTAAACCTATTTATTCTTAACTTGTCTTGTTTGAGAACACCACAAGGCAGTAAAATAAAGTAATCTCAAACATTTCACTCAATCCCAGAGTAGTAATTCTCTACTCAAAAACCCCAATAAAGTTCAACTTTTCTTTCTCTCTTTGCATAATGCATAAACTTCATAGCTCAAAGCACGATATACATTTTAATTACAAACAATAGGAAACCAAATTTGGGCTAGATATAACAAATAATTTTCTGACAGGTTATTAAACACTAAATGCTTTAAAACATAATATTTAGAATATCTCTATTTCCAAAAAAAATAGTATTAATTCTTTTAGTGTTACAGTTAACATTCTGCTGCAGCATTCATAGTGAACATGGGAGATTCTTGCAGCACCTCCCTACCTCCCATCTAAAGGGAACATGGTAGAATAAGATTGCTACTCTTTATCTACGACAAGCTGACTATGTCCTGCGGAAAAGCACAATGAGCTTGCAGTCAGGAGATTATCGTTCGCATCTGCATTCTGGCTCATTGACCATGGCATTTGATAAATCATTATATTTTGAAGTCCTAGCTTCTTCATTTGTAAAATAAAGATGAACACATGTTGACTCCAAAAGCTGCTTCACTTTCCATGATCATATCACACCGTCACATAATTCATTTTCTGAATTTAAAAAGGCAACAAAAGAATGACTGTCATATACACGTGGAAAGTAAATTAATTCTGACTTTTAGTTTTTGTAGAGCAGTACCTAAATGTGTATATCTGTTGAGCATTCCCACTCAAAGATCTTAATCTACTGCAATATGCTCACATAAGAAAGTATGTACAAAGATAATTACTACAGCACTGTTTTTAACTGTAAGGAAATATAAGTAACCTAAATATAAATAATTAGGGTAGTAACAGTCATGCTGTTCATACTCTAGAATACTGTGAGGTACAATTACACAGAAATTGTCAATGATCACAAGAAGTACATCATTAAAAATTAGTTGGTTCTTCCTAGCATAGCCAAGAAAAAAGAAAACAGCAACAACAAAGGAAGTGGAAGAATTAGTTGTTATAGATTCGATTTTTATTAGAAAACTAAGGATTAGATTTTAAATATATATGGCATACACACACACACATAGGTTTACATATACTTTTCTACAAACACACAAACTCTCACACAAACTTATATAAGCTTCTGTAAGAATACATAACAAAGACTTACCAATCATTACCTCTGGACCAGGAGTGTTTAATCCAATTTAAATTTGTATTCTACATAGAATAGTAAACTAATGCCTGCTGGTTTAATAAATAATCAGTTTCTGAAAGTTAAAAAGTGTTGCCCAACTATGATATTTTAAAAGTTCAACTTATATGCCTGTCTTCCCTGCCATAATCTTTATATGTTTTCAGCAATTTATGTGCATGAGGTTAATTTAAATGCTACATCTTAAATGAAACCGTTCATTTACACAGTGCCTTTGTCCAGTTAAAGAAACCTTAAAATGTTGATCCATTCTTTTCCTAAGTAGGCTACATAAAAGTCCTTCAAAAAAAATTTAATGCATTTCAGGCAACTACCTGAGAACCAACACAGTCAAAAGTCAAAGTGTTGTGCAAAAGGTCAACAGCAGATGGTGCACATTTGCTCATCTTAAAACAGTTTTCCATTTTTTTCCAGAAAAAGAACAAACTATAACACACACACACACACACACACACACACACACACACACAAATCACTCTAAAACACAAACAGCCTAACAAACGAGACTTCTTGAGAACTAACTGTAGGAACCAACAGCTTCAATCTATATTTCCCTGTAAATAACCTGCTATTTATGGATTTGGTTTCTGAATTCAGCCAAAGAAACTCTCAGTTTTCAGCAATATACTGTGAAAATCTACAAAAAAAATTCTTGTCAGAAGTCAGTAAATGCCACTAAAGAGGAACATGTCTGCAATGCATAGCAAGAGACAGATGAGTATAATGAGATCATCACATCGAAGATGAGTTGTTATTGGAGAAAGATGGGAAAGGAAGATAGCCCAAAGTGGGTTTGCATCATTTTTTTTCTAAATTTCAACTCTGAATATTACAAAGAACTCCTGCTTTGTAAAGCATGCTTACATCTTCATCCCAAAACTAATTCCTCAAGGGAAGGGAAATACTACAAAAGTGGTTTAAACATGGCTGTAATCTGAATCACATGGGTAACTTTATTCCTTTTTAAATTTCACTTCCCAGGACCCATTCTGTAATTTTTAAAACAAAATCTTTGAAGGTAGAGATAGGAGCCATCTTGAATCAGTGATGTCTTCAATAAGTAATATTCATCCACCAATTTCTAAATTGGATTTTTAAAAATATATACATTTAGTGAGCTGGCTTGTGCATTTATAATCAAATATCCTTTTGATGTTTATAAGAATATGTTTTAAAATTTATGAAGTGGTCAACGATATACTAATAATTGTAATGATAACTCAAGCCAGAAGTAAAAATTAACACTGGAGTCTTATGTTTACAGGAAATTTTAAAATAAAATATTCAATTTATGTGCATTCTTGTTGTAGAAGTATGATTAGGATTAGGTTAGCAATAAAAATATGATTAGTTCAAATGAAAAAAATATATAAATTATATGGGCTAATGGGATAGAAATACAAGTTAAACGAAAGAAAAAGAATGATGTAAAATATCCAACTGCTAAGAGTTTATGTATTTTTGCAATAAATAACAGTATCATCTAGCTATATTTATATTCCAGTGGATATGTTACAAGAAATTATGTCAATTACAAAATGTCAATATCTGCAATAGGTTAGGAATCACATCTTTTGCAACTATTTAAACTTATGATGAAACTATTTAGATGCAAACCTAAAAATATGTCAGTGGTTATACAGTTTTCAAAATCTTCTTAGAATTCTTATAGACCAGTGCTCTGTACTATGATAAATTTACAAAAGACAAATGGGCTGGCTAGTCTGTGCCCTAAAATGAAATGGAAGCTTTCCTTCCATAGTAATTTCTTCAGATTATAAACACATAGTCTATAAGAACAAGATTCTTTCCACAATTGTAGTTTCTAAATAATAGATATGGAAATATTCCAGATTTAAAGACTGCATATTAGAACACAAAGGTTTTTTTTTTAAATGAACAAAAAATACATATTCATTCTTGTAAAAAGGTACAAAAATGTGATTTTTAAATGAATTCATTGTTAGAACTAATTGTGAAGTTCTTTGTTTGCAAACATGATTTTGAAAGTTTTTCCCATGATCACCTGATATATGCTATGAGAATGAATATTCATTTTTAATATAGGCCTATACAAATATATAACTAGGTGGGAGAGTTTAGTTTATAAATACATTATACACTATTTCTAAGTCAAACTTTAATTATTTGGAATTACAGAAATGTAGGGCGATACCTGTCTTACTTCCGCCTTTGATAGTGAGTGTTTCAGTGAATTTGCCATTTGTAAACTCATTGCCAATTCATTTTTTAAACTTCATGCAACTATTTGAAAATACTTTAATTAATTTATTAGCCACATGTCAAATTTTTGAGGTACAGAACTTACCCTCTGTTACATTTTGCTATTTCATCAAACAGAAGTTTCCACCGAGGACGTCCAATAAAAAGTCTTGAATTCAGTATGTGATATTTTTCTCCAATTATCTTTTGGCAAAAAGAAAACACTACATTATTCAAGATTTAGATAAGTAATCTATTTCTCTAACATCATTTCTGCTGGTGCTGTGATTTCCCACCAAACTGCTGTGATATAAACAATGTTAAGTATCAAATGGCAACCTATTTTGTACAATTATTTCAAAGTATCATTTCCTTTCTCTTTTCCTTTAAAATCCATTATCTCCTTGAATTCCATTTGTTTGTTTTTAAACAAAGAAACCAAAAAAAAAAAATCATTCTGGTAAAAAGGTAAAAATTTTTGATTTTTAAATGAATTCACTGTGAGAACTAATTGTTAGAACTAATCTCCTTGAATGCCATTCTGACAAATGGCTAATTTTCTTAGACTTCAGTTCGTTGCTTCATCTTTAAAGAACTGCAATGCAAGACAAAAAATGAGTTCTAATTGCTCACTCTCAAAAAGGCTCAGCACACAAACATCACTGAAGTATTTGGCCACCGCGAATACAGTTGTCATATTTGGCTCATTATATGAGTAAATACTACGAATTATCATCATAAATTTGGGGAAATGATTCTAGACAAGACAGCAGAACTCCAAAATTGGGTCTATCCACAAATGGCTGTTAATGGGCTCCTGTTTGCAACTAACAGAGCATTAGATCTGAATCAATGTGAAGAGTCAGAGTGAAATGCGGGGAAAGGAGGAAGAGTCTGAGTCTGAGTCTCAGGCAGGCAACCTCAGAACCAAATGCAAATTATGCTTCATACCTTCATTACAGCAACACGAGGAGGAAAAGTGATATTGATTTACTTCATGAGAGTAGTAAAATGAAATATATTTTACATACCAAGTAGGGTAGAAATCAGACTGAAAAAATTAGGGTAGGATTTTTTTTTTCTTATTTCTCTCCGAGAGCGCCCCCCGCCCCCCCGCCCCGCCCGGGCCCGGCCCCCGGGCCCGGCCCGCTCCCCGCCCCGGCCCCCCCCGCCGGCCGCCTCTCTCCCCTCCCCCCGCCTGCCGCCCCCCCCTTCCCCTGTTTTTATTTTTTTTTTAATTTTTTTTAGTTTTTGGTTTTTGCGGGGCGCTCTTGGGCCGGGGGGTCCGGCTCGGGGGGCGCGGGGCCCGGCCGGGCTGGGGGGGGGGGGGGAGGGGGCCTAGGTTAGTTTTGAGGTAATTGACAAACATTAATATTTTGTATTCAAAGTATTCTGAAAATGTATGACAAAAGTACTAAAATAAAATTTGCAAAAGCCTTCATGTCTAGATTTATACACCAGTCCAGCTCTTCAATGTTGTCTTCAAATATTGATTTCATCATCTGCAAAATGGGAATATCATCTACTGCCTCTGTTTTTATTATATAAACTAATATAAGTGAAATTGAAATTCTTAGCACAGTGCCTAGAACAGTAAATAAACAATGCGTGGTAGTTATTATTACTTTTTAGTTTTCCTTGGCTAGAAATAAGCTTAATTGTATACAAACTCATCTCTCTCCACATAAAACATCCCCTCAATAAAAAAGAAATCACAAGCTGTTCATGTGTAGTCCGAATTTCAGAAGTAAAGAACTTGAGGTGGTAGTGAAGAGGGAAGGGGCAGACTCAAAACGTCTGTTCCAGCACCCTGTGAGGACAAATAGAAGGCATAATATGGTTGCCTTCAAGGACAAGCCATGAGTTTTCTGGACATATTCCAAAGGAGCCCTTCCTCTAAGAAGCTGTTCAAACCACCTGCAGGAATTTTCTTCCACCACAGCTCCTACAGTAAATCTATTATCAAGAGACTTGTTTAATTTACAATAACACCCAACCACATACCTGTATCCCATCTGTTCGACTGAGGTACAGCTGGATGTTGACATAGTCAGGTCTGTTCTCTTGCCAAAACTGAGAGGACAGAAAAAGGAATAGTCTTACTGAAATTCTGTGGGTATACTCAGATTTTCTCCTATTCTAACATAAGTGATTCTAGAATTTAACACAACCTAGCTTATCATAGTCAATATCTATCAGAAATGGAAATATATATATATTTATTGCTTTTATAATATAAAAGATAAATATAATATATATATATATATTCCTTTTCTGATAGATATTGACTATGTTAAGCTAGGTTGTGTTAAATTCTATACACATATATACATACACACAAATATATATATAACTGATCTAACATTAACAATCTGGCCTCTTGATATGAATTAGGTCTGATGGTGGTAGCGGTAGGGAATAATTCTCTGTTATCTTTATAGATACAAAATTTAGCATGCTAAATGCTATACAAATATTCTCAAATATTAGTCCTTCTGAAATACTCCTTATTTTATTCTTAAAAGTCTCAAAATGTTACCAGTTTACTCATCATGAACATGACTTTCTTTAGAAAAAAGAAAAGACAATAGTGATTTAGCTTATGCATGCTAGGAAATATAAAACAAAATGAATAACAAAAATAAATAGATGCTTTTTGCTGTTCCTGCCTTCCGCTTATTCAGCAATGGGCTCTGGTTTCTCCTCTACAAAAATGCATGAGGCAAAAATATACCCGCCAAAATAAATAGTCTAGAAAAAACATATAGATCAACAACTCCTCATTTCCCCTTCCCTGAAGGCTCTGGTAACCTGGAGAGGATTTTTTACTGTATCTGAATTGTTTACAATATTTTTAGCAAGGATGCATATTCTATTCTACCTCCTTTCTCTACAAATTAAACTACTCTTGGTACTTCCTATAAGTGGCAGTGTAATATATTTGTTCTTTTGTGTCTAGCTTAATTCACTTAGCATTATGTCTTCAAAGTTCCTGGATGTGGTATGTGTCAGAATTTACTTCCTTTTTAAGGCTGAATAGTATTACACTGTATGTGTATACCACAGTTTTTTCATCCATTCATCTCTTGATGTTTGGGTTGTTCCATCCTTTGGTTATTGTGTATAATACTTCTATGGGCATTTGTATACAAATATCTGCAATTCCCTCCTTTTAATTATTCTAGGTATATACCCAGAACCAATCTTTTTTTTTTTTAAGCATAAAATCTGAAGGTCTTATGTAATCTACCTCTTCCCAGAAAAGCAGACTCCACCTTTCTTTTTTTTTTTAATTTTTTAATATATTTTTTTCTTGCTATATTTTCATTTTTATTGTGTTTTTTTTATGTTTCTTATTTTCCTTTTTTAAATTGCATTTTAGGTTTTGGGGTACATGTGAAGACCATGCAAGATTGTTGCATAGGTACACACATGGCAGTGTGATTTGCTGCCTTCCTCCCCATCACCTATATCTGCCATTTCTGCCCATGCTATCTCTCCCCCAACTCCCCACCCCCCGCTGTCCCTCCCCCTATTCCCCCCTGACAGACCCCAGTGTGTGATGCTCCCCTCCCTGTGTCCATGTGTTCTCATTGTTCAACACCCACCTATGAGTGAGAACATGCAGTGTTTGATCTTCATTCTCAGCAAACTGACACAAGAACAGACATCACCTTTCTAATTGCCTCTCCTACTATTCTTCCCCTTGCTTACTCTGCTTCATCCACAAAGACCTCCTTTCTCTTCTTCCAGGACATCAAGCATACTGCTGCATCAGGGCCCTTGACTGTGAAGTTAGTTTTCTCTATCTTGAATTTTTTTTCTCCAAAGTATGTGTCTAGTCTGCTCATTCACTTCAGTCAAGTCTGCTCAAATGGCATTTTGCCTGATGGGTGTTCCTCAACAAGCAATATAAATTAACATACTCTCTATTGTTTATGCTGCTTTACTCCCACTTTCCCTTCCTTCTGTGTCCTAACCCAAATCTCTGAACCTGACACTCAATGTATTTATTGGTCGTTGTCTATCTTTCCCCCTTAGAATGTGAACCACATGAGATCAGAAACTTTGGTTTTATTTTGTCACCTGATGCATCTTCAGATCCTAGAATTGTTCCAGACTGATGGTAAGCAGTTTAAAAAATATATATGGAATGATAGAATGACTGACTGAATAAGTGAATGCATATACTAAGAGGTATATACAATGATATATATTCAGCATTCTTTGTAATAAAGAAGTAAATATCTAACATTAGAGTGTTGTTCATTAAACTAGACATATCTATACAATGAAATACACTAAAAGAATCAGGTAGGTCTATCATCTCTGATTGTTGGCACCAGGAAAAACAATGAGGTAGCTCTACATGCACCGATACCAAAAAGCAGTCAAGAGTAGTAATAAATTGAAAAAGGAATTTGCATAAATAACATAAATAATATGATAGGACTTATAGAACACTTTAGAGTTACCTCTGTTTACACAGATTAGGCAGGGAAGGTAGTAAGAGAGGATTTTACTTTACCATAATTGTTTGAAATATTTGTAGCAAAAATGTATAAGTGTAATACTTGTATAATTTGAATAAAGATAAATAGATCAAATGTTACAGGTAGAATAGGTAAAGATACCTGCTTTATCTCTAAAAAAATAAAACGCAGAATTTGGGATTTTTGAGATTTTTGTGTCGTATACCAAAAAGTCTGGTGATTTGAAGTATTAAAGATGGCAATCAAGGATAGGTGCTATCAGAACAAAGCATGGAAGATGTTACAGCAGGTGTATTCTGACATTTCCCTTCATTCTCTTCCCTCATCACTTCCAGCCATATGCATACATTTCTATGTGAAACACCCTATGTTAAAACATAGAAATGAACGTTTCTGTGTTAAAATATGTTAGATATATATGCATCCTCACAAATATCCATATCTGAAAAGATGTGCGCCTAACTGCTAACAGATATTATCTCTGATTTTTTATGTTTAAGAGACTTATTTCTTTCCTTGCTACTTATTTGCATAGTTTCTATAGTTTATTCTATAGCAAGCATTTATTGGTTTTGTAATATAAAAGATATAACTGTTTTTAATTTGAAAAATTGCAAAACTAGAAACAACCCTTACATTACCTTGTTATGCAACACACAGAGTAAGTCTGCAAACCAGCAGAAGGACTGGATATCTCTGCATACCCAGATAAAGTATAGTCTTCTAAGCTTGTATGGTTTCCAGTTATCCCTTTAAAATTAAAATAATATGGCAGTGATTAGGATGGCAAACACAAATATTAAAGAATCCCTATATTCTTGACACTTTGCTTTTCATTAGTAAGAAACAAATAGAAAAAATCAGTCATTTACATTCTAGCATCTGATACAGCACTTACCATGAGACCTAAATGAATTTAATATGTAATATACTGACTCAAGGATATGACATACTTCATGAATTTAGGTGTTTAAGTGTTAAATGAACTTAAATGTGAATAATATTTACAAGTAAGCATATCATCCATTTCCAGTTGAATTCCGTAACTGAAGTGGACCAGAATAATACTGGACCCTGAATCTCAGAAAAACAAGTTTTCAAATTTCAGTAAATTCGGTCACTGACTGAGTAGGGCTCCAAAGGTCATCCAGTCTTGCTCTGGCTTTTTGGCAAAATGAGCCAAAACCATTCCAGAGAATTGGTTGTTTATCCCCCTCTTAAAAATCATTTAAAAAGAGAGATTTCACAATCACATACGATGTAATGCATTCCAGCAACTCATAATTCCAAGTTTGGATCCCCATTTATAAAGTAGGCTTGAGGTTAAGAAAATGTTCTTCCCTTTTCATAACATTAGTTATCCAACAAACTTGTAATGTGTTATCAGAAACAAATGATTTCTGGCTTAGAACTTCGTCATTTTTGTAAGAACTGCTAGGAATTACCAAATTTACATCTAGTATTTAAAACTGAAATATCATTCAATCACATCACTCAAATTTATTATTTCTTTTTTGGTATTCCAAAAAAAGAAAAACAAACAACAACCACCAGATGTTTAATGTAAATTGTATCTACCTGAAAAGTAAATGGAATAGTTTTGAGAATAACTTTCTACTGTCATTTTGCTTTGTGTTTTCATGAGAATGTCAATTAACTTTCGCTTATAATCCTGAAACTAAAATAAGTTTTAGTTTAGTATTTCCTGGTCAGACAATTTCCCCCCCTTTTTTTTTTGGCAGAATTTCACTCTGTCACCCAGGCTGGAGTGCAGCAGCACCATCTCCACTCACTGCAACCTCCGTCTCCCAGGTTCATTCAAGCAATTCTCATGCCTCAGCCTCCCGAGTAGCTGGGATTACAGGCATGTGCAACTATGCCTGGCTGATTTTTGTATTGTTAGTAGAGACGGGGTTTCACAATGTTGGAAAGGCTGGTCTTGAACTCCTGGTCTCAAGCAATTCACCAACATTGGCCTCCTGAAGAGCTGGAGTTACAGGCGTGAGCCAATGTATCTGGCTGCAATTTCATCTTTGAAGTTACTTTTAGTCTGTTGTAAATTTTCTAAGTAATAAATGAAGGAATGATGTCTTCATTTATCATCTCAGAAAAGCTTTCCCTGACCATACTTCAAAAATAAACCCAGCCCTGTTTTCCATGTCCATTAATGTCTTCCTTTTGTCATAATTCTTATATTTTCTGAAATAATTACATTTATGTTTATTGCTCTATTTTTCTCCTGCCCCATTTGAATATAAGCTTTCTAAGGGCAGGACTCTTGTTTTCATTCATTGCTATCTTCCCAATACCTATAAGACCTATTGGCACATGGGTGCTCAAAAATATTTGTTGACTAAATGAATGAGTAGAATCACTTACCACTGATGAGGATATAGAGAAATGAAGGATGGAGGTGAATTACTTTTAACAGAGGAAAAGGACAGAGGAGTGCGTAACTGTGATATGTCATCTTTCTACAAGAGAGTATGCTGGGGAGCCACAGACCAGATGTTGAGAATCACTGAATTGTTACTTTGATTAATCAGTAAATGGAGATCCTTGATCAACAAGTAGAATAATTCAATAAGGAATTGTTTTATACTAAAAAGGTATCTGAAATACTGGCAGCTCTCTATTTGGATTAATAAAGTAGATCCAAATGACATACAGCAGGGTGTTGAGTATTGATGCAAATGGAGTTACTCCGATGCCTCCAGCCACGCAGAGGCTGACCTCATAGTTCAGTGATTCCTCAAATGGACTTCCAAAAGGACCATCAATATACAGCCTGTAGAGCAGTCAGACAAAAGTGGGAAAAAATGAAATAAATTAATTTTCTGTACCATATAGCAAACATGCTGAATACAATCTCTAGGCTTTGTGATGGCTCAGGCCTTATTTCCCTGTTTCTCACAGTGATCAGCCTAAAGGAGTAACAAATGTTATTTATGAAATGTCAATATTAAAACAAGTACATCTGCTTCTATGTATGCCTTTTTAGAGGAAACCATTAACTAAAAGCACAGAGTAATATAAATATGATCATGTCAGATAGCTAAGGACAAGTTAAAGTTCTGATCATATTAGATTATTATATTTGACTAAATTAAAATAAGAATTGCTTTTCTGTGTCTAAATTCAATGACTATTTTTTAATGGCTAGATCAGTAATCAAAATACTTATTTAAACATGTACTATGTGAACAGAAAAATAATAGGAGTAAGGAAAAGAATCTAACACTGTTCCTCCTCCTGCCCTAGTTGTTCATAACTATAGAGCTTTACTTATGAACTGACAGTTCTTTATCTGTAAAGCACAGTCACAAAGGAAGACCTGAGGCTCTAATTACTCAGATCTTCCTTTGTGATTGTGCTCATGTTTATTCAAGTGTGTGTGTGTGTATGTGTGTGTGTGTTTGTGTGTGACAGAGAGAGAGAGAGAATGAGAGAAATCCGTCTTAACTGCAATAGAACTGATAATTGTTCATAAAATATTCATCTTCTCATTCTTTCTTAGTAACAGAAAATTAATTTTATTTAGGGAAGCAAAATGTCCAGCCAAAATATTACATTTCTCAGACTCCCTGCATCTGTTTTGGCTGTGTGACTATATTTTGGCCAGTGCCCCCTCCTTCCTACTCATCTGCTTTCTGAGCTACACACCCACATGCACACCCTCCCCACTCCCCACAAAGCTACTCTTTGGTGTTTTGAAATAACTTTGGGCAGGACAACTAGAACTCAGCGTTCTAGTCATTTATTGGATGGGATTCCAGACAAGTTACTTGACCTCTCTAACCTGGATTTCCTTCATCTATAAAAGGGTCAATAAGATGTGATGCTACAGAAAAAAAAAAAATGTCTGCTAAGAATTGTAGAGGGCCACACAAATATCAGAAATATGTTTTGTTAACGGCATCACTGAGTGCCTACAGTATACTGACAAGCCTTCTGGGAGGCCCAGCATCGATGTAAGAAATGGCCCAAGTCCAGTATGAGCTGGGAAATGTAGATGGGAATTGGTTTCAAGGCCCTTCGAGAATCAGTTGTTTTTCATTTGAAATGCTTTTTTTTTTTTTTGTATCAGGTGAGACAAAATTTTGCTTTTCTTAGAAAAAATAGGAACATAAAATTACCAGTAATTGATTACTTTGCAACATCTGGTTTTTTTGGGGAGACGGAAACAGAAACTGCTTAAATCACTTTTTTACATGTTTAATCTGATTAATGTGCAGAATACACTGCCTTGAATTTAGGAGCAGTGACTTTCTCCCTATAGTAGTACATGGTCTTTAAAAGAATGTGGGGCAATTCCTCAAGGATCAAGAAATAGAAATATCATTTGACTCAGCAATCCCATTGCTGGGTATATACCCAAAGGATTATAAACCATTCTGTTATAAAGACACATGCACATGCATGTTTATCGTGGCACTATTCACAACAGCAAAGCTTTGGAACCAACCCAAATGCCATCAAGGATAGACTAGATAAAGAAAATGTGGCACATATACACCATGGAATACTACGCAGCCATAAAAAGGAGGAGTTCATGTCCTTTGCAGGGACATGGATAAAGCTGGTAACCATCACTCTCAGCAAACTGACACAGGAACACAAAACCAAATACTACATGTTCTCACTCATAAGTGAGTGTTCAACAATGAGAACACATGGACACAGGGAGGGGAACATCACACACTGGGGCCTACATGGGGTGGGGGGACTAGGGGATGGATAGAAGGCAGTGGGGGAATAGAGGAGAGATAGCATCAGGAGAAATGCCTAATGTAAATAATGGGGTGATGGATGCAGCAAACCATCATGGCATGTGCATATCTATGTAACAAACGTGCATGTTCTGCACATGTACCCCAGAACTTAAAGTATAATAATAATTTTTTAAAAAACATGTTGTTTATAATAGATACAATTGTATTTGTCAATCTAAAAGGCAAAATTAAAAAAAGAATGCTGTTACTATTATCATAATATACATAACTAGACCGTAGAAATTAAAGGCAACTCTTCAAAGTCTTGCTATAACAGTACAGATGAAATCAACTTGACAGATTTTTAAACTTCAGTTGATAACCAATGAAAAGATCCTTTATGAAGGATTGTGAATCTAAGATAATTCTAAGAATAATAGATATCTTCTACCCTGACCCACCCCAAAATATATAAACATTTTTTGAAATTTAAGTTTTTCCCTTGAAAGTTGAATTTATTTACAGTAAGAAAATTGATTTGTTTATTAACATTAATGAGATTCAAGCTACATTTCTGTTTTATGTGGCTGAATGCAAATACACTTTTAACCCGGTGACTGGACATAGTAAGAATCTGATAAATATGAGATATTTAAGAATAATATAATAATATTATATTATTATTAAAAGTTAAGGTTTGTAATTTACATATACAATGTTTATATAAATGTAAATTTTGGAAAATTATTTGCCTTTAAAATCTTTTCTGATCAGCTGTGACTTCAAACAGTTCTTTTAATTAATAAAAAATTTCAAGGGTGTGGTGCAGTGGCTCACACCTGTAATTCCAGCACCTTGGGAGGCTGAGGCAAGAGGATTGCTTAAGGGCAGAATTTTGAGCCCAGCCTGAGCAACATGATGAAACCCTTGTCTTAAATATTAGCTGGGCACGGTGGCACATACTTGTAAGCCCAGGTACTAGGGAGGCTGAGGCAGGAGGATGGCTTGAGTCCAGGAGGTTGAGACTGCAGTGAGCTATGATCACACCACTGCACTCCTGCCTGGGTGACAGTAAAACTCAGTTTTCAAAAAATTTTGCTTTTTCAAGAAGTGCCCGAGACCCTTACCTCAGAAACTAAAATAAGCTATAATAACAATGGGTACTCTTTGCTGAACATTTAATCCAGGGTTGGTACTGAATGTTCTGTATACACCTTCACTGTTAATCCACACAACAACTTTCAAAGGAAAAGTATAATGTCTATTTTATTGCCTTGGGAACTAAAACTCAAAATGGTTAAATACTTTTCTTAAGGCCACACTTATATTAAGGGAGGAGGACTGTTACTAAATTCATTTTCAGATTGATTCCAAAGCTTATTTTGTTAATAATCAGATAATAATCATTACAATTATCAATTGTTTTGGTGAGGGATAGTACATAAAGGTAAAAACAATAAAGGTTCTGGGACATCCATCATCTAACAATTCTCTCTCTTCATGTAGGAAAAAGGGAATGTGATTATTCCTCAGGAGAGGATGGTACTTCAGTTTTAGACCATTCGAGTCTCAGGAGAGAATCATATCAACAGAAATAACAAACAAAAGGAGTGAGTGTAAAAATCCTGTGATGGTTTTCCCTTTATGGTTTTCAAATTTTAGTGTGTGTCAGAATTTCCTAGAGGGCTTGTTAAAACACAGAATGCTAGGCCCTGCCCCGAGACTTGCTGACTCAGAAGTCTGAGCATTGCAGTGTCCACCATCCCCCAGGCGCTGCTGATGTTGCTGACGGAGATAAGTAGGGTAAGGAGTGAGCTGGCACAGCTGGTGATTTTAATTACAGGGGATACCCGACTTAGGATGGTTCAATTTAAAATTTTTTGACTTTATGATGGAGTGAAAGCAGTATGTATTCAGTAGAAACTGTACGTAAAATTTTGAATTTTGACCCTTTCCTGGACTAGTGGTATTTGATACAATATTCTCTCATGATGCTGGGCAGCTCCCACAGCTTCCAGTCAGACACATGATCATCACCTTAAACAACCAATACTGTATTCTACAGAGTACAGCATTCAATGCATTGCATTGAATAAGTCAGGCTTTGCGTGGCCCAACAGTAGGCCAACGTAAGTGTTCTGAGAATGCTTAAGGTAGCCTAGGCTAAGCTATGATGCTCTGTAAATTAAATGTATTAAATGCATTCTCAAGTTAAAGTACTTTCCATTTATGATGGGTTTATAGGGACTAATCTCACAGTACATTGAGGAGCATCTGTATAATGATAAGTGTCCTACCTTAACCTTTGTGTTAAGACTTGTAGGAGGTTGGAGGGACTTTAACACCCTGAACTTTATCAACAATTTAAGAAAAGAAACCTTATCAGCAGAGGGCTAAGAACTCTCTGTAATTAATCTGTAATTGTTTTTTCAACTTTTATTTTAGAATTGGGGTAGATGTGCAGGTTTGTTACAAAGGTATATTGCGCGATGCTTAGGTTTGGAGTATGACTAGATCTGTCACCCAGTTCGTAAGCATAATACCCCATAGGTAACTTTTCAATCTCTGCCCCTCTTGCTCCCCCATCTTGCATTCCCCCAGTGTCTATTATTTCCATCTTCATGGCCATGTGTATCCAATGTTTAGTTTTCTGGTTTCGCACATAAACAGAAATAAAAACAAATAACTTATTATAGACTCAATAGATGCAGAAAAAGTTTTCAGATAAATCCAACATCGCTTTATGGTAAAAAACCTCAATAAACTAGGCATACAAGGAACGTACCTCAAGATAATAAGAGCCATCTATGACAAACCCACAACCAACAGCATCCTGAACTGGCAAGAGATGGGTGCATTTCCCTTGAGAACCAGAACAAGGCAAGGATGCCCACCCTTACCACTCCTATTCAGCATAGCACTGGAAGTCCTAGCCAGAGCAATCAAGCAGGAAAAAGAAAGAAAAGGCATCCAATTAGGAAAAGAAGTCATGCTATCTCTCTTCGCTGATGATTTGCTTCTATACCTAGAAAACCCTAAAGACTCTACCAAGAGAACTGATGAATGACTTCGGTAGTTTCAGTATACAAAGTCAATATACAAAACTCAGCAACATTTCTATGTACCAAAAACGTTCAAGCTGTGAGCCAAATCAAGAACTCAATCCTGCCTACAATAATTTGTAATTATTATCTAATTCCATCTCATGTTAACATTGTTGGAAAAAAAACACTTTGATGTTTATCTCCTGGAATTCTGAATGATTCAGTCAAGGCCTTAGAAATTAATTAATTTAAAGTCTGCAAGGATAAAAATTCTTTGGCAAGGAGTCCCTATAAAAACAATCATGCTATCAAAATTATAATTATATTCCCATAACCATTATGAATTGATGAATTTAATATACAATTTTTAACAAAGGAAGGACTTCAGGCTCCTTTGTCAACTGACAATTTCTGCCTAAACATAAGAAAACAAACCCCAAATAAACAACAAAAATCCTTCAAACCTAAAAATGAAAGAGTCTGAAAAGATGTATTCAGTTGAATGCAGGATGGGGTAGCAAAGAAAGTCAATGGCTCTCAAAGGCACTAGATGGAGAACCACGTGCTTAATCTATCTCCAGAAAGTGGCTACTTCCCCAGCTTGTTCTGTGATTTCAGCCACCTAACCTCCAGCTTTAGACTCAGCTTGTCCCTATCCTTCAACCAATTGTTAATCTCAGTCAGGAATGAGTGGTGCTCTCAGTCAGAACTACGGGCGTGTTTATTGCTTGCTCGGCAGCCTTGCACTAACACAGTTCTCTGAGTTTCATCTCTGAGCCAAAGTCTTTACAATTTAAGCAATGTCTCAAGTTTTACAATCCTGATGACAGGGTATTTCCTTGTGAATCCTGGCCCAGGGGTTGGGATCCACTACCAGCTGACCTTTTCACATCTTACTTGCCGAGTTTTGCAAATATCAATAGCGTTAGGCTTTCTTATAATTACATTCCGCAGTCTAGTCAGAATACTACCTTTTAGATCTCTTGCCATCCAGGTATTGGAATTTCACATACTGTATAAAAGAAAGCCTAAGTTTATGGATAAGAAGATGAAAGACAGTAATCCTTTAATGAAGGACAATATGTATAGTGTGGAAAATCTTATGAATTACTGTGCTTGTAGAAACTGTACCGGAATAACCCTACCACAAATAGGAAGACACACAAAGGAAAGGGCTCCTTCCTGACTATTCCAAGCAGAACATATCACCCAGAGCCATCTCTACAAGACAGGACAATACAACCCTTCAGACAGGATCTAGAATGGATTGAAGACATAAAAGCAGCCCACATGGTAGAGCCTTTTCCCCTTGCCCTGAGGCAAGCAATAGCTTTGAAAAATGGCAGAACAGAGCTGACTATGAGAATGGTGATGAGAATTCACTTTTGCAAGAGGCCAGGTGCTTTCTATGATTTTATTTAAACATCACAAAGACTTACAAGAAAGAATTGTGTCAAGCATTGGGCATTCCTCAAAGCAACATTAGAAAGAATGTATCTCCATTATCATCATTTGTCACATGCAACAAAAAGTCAACATAAAGATGCTCAGATTGCCACTCTCCCTCCATCGTGAAAACTTAAACCAGAACGTGACTCAAGTGAAAAGCTTGAAGTCACCCCAAAGCTCTTTCCTTCTCCCTATCTCTCCTCCTCTCCTTGCCTAATAGTCATCTCATTCTGTTAATTATGCCACCTAAGACCCTTAGACATCTATCTGATCTTTCATATTGCTATTACCACAGTACGAATTCATTATCACTTCCTGCCTGAATATGAGATTGCCAACTAGCTAATGTGCTGGCCCCATGTCCCTCTTTAGTTCCATCAGAAACCTATAAACATGTAAGTCTAATTATCTTTCTTCTCGGCTTAAAATCTCTTTCATGGATCTTCATTGTCTTTACGACAAAGTCCAAGATCATTTAAGTGGCAGTCCAAGCCAGATGCAGTGGCTCACATCTGAAATCCCAACATTTTAGGAGGCTGAGGTGGGATGATTGCTTGAGACTAGGAGTTCAAGACCAGCCTGTGCAACAAAAACGAGGCCTGTGATAGCAATGTGATAAGATCTATATCTCTGGCTGGGCGTGGTGGCTCATGCCTGTAATCCTAGCACTTTGGGAGGCCAAGGCAAGTGGCCTCCAGAATCAGAAGTTCAGATTCACCAGAATCAGAAGTTCAAGACCAGCCTGGCCAACATGGAGAAACCCCGTTTCTACTAAAAATATAAAAATTAGCAAGCTCCTGTAATCCCAGCTACTTGGGAGGCTGAGGCAGGAGAATCGCTTGAATCTGGGAGGCAGAGGTTGCAGTGAGCTAAGATTGCACTATTGCACTCCAAACTAAACCTATGCCTCATATATATATATATATATACATACACACACATATATACACACATATATACACACATATATGCTAAACCTGGGGCACACACCTGTGGTTCTAGTTATCCTGGAGGCCGAGGCAGGAGGTTCGCTTGAGCCCAGAATGTCGACGTTTGCAGTGGGCTGTGCTTGCTCCACTGCACTACAGCCTGGGTGACAGAGTGAGACCTTGCCTCAAAAAAATAAGGTATTCTAGGCCTTGCCCACATTTCTCCTTACACCCCGACTCCAAGTGTATGTGTGCGTGCACGTGCATGCACACACGTGCTGAACACATACACAGTTTTCAACCACCTGAAAGTAATCCTCAATGACCCACCTACTTCTAAGTTAAGTATAATTTGAGGGGCCAAAGAAATCTGGATCGGAGACCTAGCTCTGCCATGTGACTTTGGGTAGGGCATTTACCTCTTTGAATTTCAGTCTTCTTATCTGTAAAATTAGGGAAACAGTACTACCTAACTTACAGAGAAATAGTAAGAATTAAATTCATACTGCATATAAAGTATAATCCTTGGCATGTGTAGGGTTCATTATGTGTTACTATTATGAATGAAAATAGCTCGATTCAGGCTCAGATGACAAGTACATTACAGACATGCAGATTGAACAGAAATTGCTGAAGACAGATGACGGCTAGAAGAGGAACTCAAAACTTGCCTAGGAAAGACAAAGGAGGATAAGTTGAATAACAGACTGTGGAAAAGTCATCTGAGGCTTTGCAGTTTAAGGGAAGTACCCAAAATCACCATTTGAAGCCATTTTTAAGCAGCCCATTAGAAATGAGATTGAGTTAGGACATCATTTTTATTGTCCAAACAATCAAAGTTGTTCTTTGACAGCAAACCAAGTCAAAATAGAACAGCTCTAAAATTTGTCAAAATGATATTCCTCTCTAAACAGTTCTGATATTAGGCAGCTCAGAGAATTTGATCTTTATGAGAACCGAGTAGAAACAGTTCATTCTTGCATTTCCACAATATTTTAACACACATTTTGATTAAAACTTCCAGAGCCATTGGGTCATGTTTTGCGGGCTTAATTGCCAAAATGGTTGCAAGTAATTTGTGGATAAAATTATGCCGGATGTACTTAACCATTTTACATATCCAAGTTGTATTTACAAGGTTAAAAATATAACTACTCTCTAGTCTACGTATGTCATGAACCTAAATCCTTCAGAGTCCATTAGCAATAAAATTTATTTCTTTATCTCCGTTTGTTTCCTTTAACCTACAGATCATCCACTATGTATTAGAGGCACATTCTTTTTTTATTCCTTTCCACTCATCTGTCTCTTTCTGACAACTGTCACACCTATTCATGCTCTGAGAATTTTCATGGAGCTATGTCCACAATTATATCCTGATAAGAATGAATGCCCTGGCTTTGGTAATGGGTTAAATAAGAGTTCACAAATGTAACAATGTGATTAATGAACAGTCTTGTATTTTAGAAGAGTGTTTCTAAGCACCATTACAGGTGATATTGTTTAAATGGGCTTCCCTTAAACATATACACATATACACACATACATATATACATTTCAGATATAGTTGTCTTCATGAATATTTTCCATCTAAATAAAGGACACACGTTTCCACATTTCATTATCTGTTAGATGTCTCTTGGTAACAGAAAGCTAAAAATTACAGGGACACTATGCTCAGTAAGTAGAGACCCCAGACCAAATCCAAATTACCACAGCTCACACTAACCAGTGCACAATGAATCTATGTTAGTGATGTTATGATCTACGTTGGTCATGCTATGCTCTGTAAAATATCACTCTGTGACATGATATAATTTTATAGGGCAATGAAGTTGTGTTGTAACCCATATTTTAGGTGTCAAAACATATTTCAAACAGAAAAATGAGGGAAAAATCTCAATATAGATATATATATATCTGTGGTTGTGAATGAAATAAATTCTAATTGTTTGACTCATTTTTTAACTTTCCAGAATTTTTTTTATGTTACATAGCTACAAACTCTTTGACTTTCCGTTATCTAGAATGATAAATAAATGTGCGTGTTCTGACTGCACCCACCAACCATTTCTCATTATCATTCCCTTACCTGGGACCATCCTATTCTCTGAGACAAAACAATATTGAATTTAGATCAATTACGAAGTCTAAGTCTCAAGTGAAAGGAAGAGTAACATGTCTCTTACTTCTATCAAAAACTAGACACGATTAAGCTTAGATAGGAAGGCATGTTGAAAGCTGAGAGAGGCATAAAGTTAGGTTTCTTGTGGCAAACAGTGAGCCAAATTGCTTATGAAAGTGAAAAAGGTTTTGAAGAAAATTAAAAGTGTTCCTTCAGTGAACACATGAATAATAAGAAAGAAAAACAGCCTTACTGCAGATAAGGAGAAAGTTTTAGTGGTCTGGATGATTAAACCAGCCACAGCATAACATTCCCTTAAGCCAAAGACTAATCCAGAACAAGGCCCTAACTCTATTCTATTCCATGAAGGCTGTCAGAGATGTAGAAGCTGCAGAAGAAAAGTCTGAAGCTGGAAGAGGTTGGTTGATGAGGCTTAAGAAAAGAAACCATCTCTATAATATAAAAGTTCAAAGTGAAGCAGCAAATGCTGATGGAGAAGCTGCAGCATATTATCCAGAAGATCTAGATGAGATAATAGACGAAGTGACCACACTAAGCAACAGATTTTCAATGTAGACAAAACAGCCAACAAGCGGTAGATGCCATCTACAGTGTTCACAGCTGGAGAGGAGCAGTCAATGCCTGGCTTCAAAGATTCAAAGGACAGGCTGACTCTTGTCTATGGACTAATGCAGCTGGTCAATTTAAGTTGAAGCCAATGCCATCTACCATTCTGAAAAACTGAAGGCCCATAAGAATTTTGCTAAATCTACTCTGTCTGTGCTCTGTAAGTGAAACAACAAAGTCCAGATGAAAACACATCTGTTTACAGATAGCATGGTTTACTGAATATTTTAAGCCAACCAGAAGAAAAAAATAACAAAAAACAAGATTCTATTTAAAATATTACTGCTCACACAGGCAGTAAGCAAAGCTCACACCAGAACAATACAAATGAGACAGAATCAACCTAAGTGTCCATCAATGAATGATTGGATTAAAAAAATACAGTATATATACAATACTATTCAGCAACAAAAGAGAATAAAATAATGACTTTTGCAGCAACATGGATAAAACTGGAGGCCATTACCCTGAATGAAATAACCCAGACACAGATAGTCAAATACTCCCTGTTCTCACTTAAAAGTGGGAGTTAGATGACGTGTACACATGGACGTAGAGTATGGAATGATAGACAGTGGAGACCTGAAAGGCTGTGGCAGGGTGGGGGGCTAGAAAGTGGGTGAATGATGAGAAATTACTTAATGGATACAATGTATGTTATTTGGGTGATGGATATGCTAGAAGCCCTGACTTAGCCACTACGCAATCTATTCATGTATCAAAATTTCATATGTACCACAAAAATTTATACAAATAAATGTTTAAAATTGCTGCTCATTGATAATGCACCTAGTCAACCAAGATTTATGATGGAGATGTACAAGATGAATGTTGTTTGCAGGCTTGCTAATACTACATCGATTTTGCAATCCATGAATCAATGAGAAGTTCTGACTTTCAACTGTTGTTACTTAAGAAATACATTTCATAAGGCTATAGCTACCATAGACAGTGATGCTTCTGGTAGATCTGGGCAATGTAAATCTAAAAACATCCTGAAAATTACTCACCTTCTAGGTATTATTAAGAGCATTTATGATTCATGGGAGGAAGTCATACTATCAGCATTAATAGGAGTTTGGAAGAAGTGACTTGAGCCCTCATGGAAAACTTTGAGGGGTCTATGACTTCAGTGGAGGAACTAACTACAGACACAGTGTAAACAGAGAACTACAATTACAAGTGGAGCCTGATGATATGATCGAATTATTGTAATCTCATGATATAATTTGAATAAATGAGGAGCTGCTTATAATGGATGAGCAAATAAAGTAGTTTTTTATTTTTATTTTTTTCTGAGATGGAGTTTCATTCTGTTGCCCAGATGGAGTGCAGTGGCACAATCTCAGCTCACTGCAACCTCCACCTCCTAGATTCAAGCAATTCTCCCACCTCAGCCTCCTAAGTAGCTGGGACTACAGGTGTGTGCCACCAGGCCAGGCTAATTTTTGTATTTTTAGTAGAGATGGGGTTTCATCATGTTGGTCAGGCTGGTCTTGAACTCCCAACCTCATGTGATCCACCGGCATTGGCCTCCCAAAGTGCTGGGATTACAGGAAGAAAGTAGTTTTTTTGAGATAAAATCTACTCCTGCTAAAGAAGCTATGAAAGTGCTGAAATGACAACAAAAGATTTAGAATATTACATCAATTTACTTGATGAAGTAGCAGCAGGATTTGAGAGGACTGAGTTCAATTCTGAGAGAAGTTATGCTGTGGATAAAATGCTATCAAACAGCATCACATGCTACAGAGAACTCTTTTGTAAAAGGAAGAGCCAATTGATGCAGCAAGCATCAGTCGTTCTATCCTAAGAAATACGTGCAGGTAGCCCAACCTTTAACAACCACCATCCTAATCAGTCTGTAACCATGACATCAAGGAAAGATCCTCTACCAGCATAAAGTTTATGACTTGCTGAAGGCTTAGATGATTGTGAGCATTTTTAACAATAAAATGTATTTTAATTAAGGGATGTAATTAGTATTTCTAGACATATCTGAGCTACTGCACACTTAAAAGACTATAGCATAGTGTTAAAACTACTTTTATGTGCACTGAGAAACTAAAATAAAAAGTGTGACAGCTTTATTGCAGTATTCACTTTGTTGCAGTGGTCTAGAATCAAATACACAAAATCTCTGAGGTAATCCTGTAGCTGCAAATAGATAACCACCTGAGAAACTCCTATGACCACCCTCTTCAAGCAAAGGCATTAGGCAAACAGAAAGCCTAAGAGGCCGAAAAGCAGGCATCATCGTCCTCTGCCAACAGCTGCTGTGAGTAAAAATACTAATAGGTGTGCATCAAACCTTTTGGGCACTTTCACGCTGCTGGTCAACATGTAGAGATAGAGCAAAGTATGCACGCAAGGCTGTATAGGCACATGCATGTCTTTGTGTGTGTTATCAGAGGACTGAAAGTGTATTGCTAAAAATTAAGCCTGGATTAATATTTGAAACAATGCGCAAGCAATATAATTAGGATTCTATATTTATTTTTGTGATTATAATTAAGTGAGCATTATCAAAGCTAAGTATTAGAGGGAAAATAATTTCCCCAGAAAGCAAAGCTTATGAATACTTGAAAAAACTCTCGAAGCAATCAAAGAATTTGTCACAGTGATTAGATGAAATATATATAAACCAAATTCTATTCCTTTAAGTTGACAGCCTTTCTTTGGTATTTCAGATATTAGTTTATTCATTCTTTAGCCTGTTGCATACTAACTATTAAAGAAAGTTGAACACTCATAGAGGAGGCCCCAAGATGCCACAGGAAGGATCAAGATTCAGCATGCATCAGCTTTTAGGGAAGGAGATGTGTTATAAGAGGCCTTGTATTTCCTTAACCTTCAGGAAGATGAAGGCATATTCCTTCAACAAGGAAGTATGCTTAGGGCATCAATGAAAAGAAAACATCTGCCTCATATAACAAAGGGTCAGAAGATTTCACTTCAATTTTTCAATATAAATAAGAATATATAGAGATTGTTAAAATCATATCTAGCCCATGGCTATTTTGAAAATGACTTGCTATAATATAAATGAATCCTTTCATTTAAAGGACAGTAAATAGAAAACCAGATGAAGTATCACTGACAAAATACTGTCCTTGTTCATACAGCATCAAGCCAAAGAACCAGACACAGAGGCACAGCTTATTGCCCGCACTGTGCAGCAGCTCCTCAATCAAAGCTGGGTTGCAATTTAAGTCTTTCTTCTATGTCCCAGCTGCAAGGAGCCTGAGAGATTATATTGCAGAAGATATCTTAGTTAGTTAAGGTAAGTTATTCAGAATTTTCAGAAATCTCAAGAAAGATTACATTTTGTCTTTGCCTGCCCAAATCTCTTGCAGAACTATGCCCATTGGCTTATGAAAACCCAGGAAACTCCCTTTGCTTACTTGGGATAATTTCTAGATTGAATGAAGGGCAGAATTTCAGAGTCTTGACTAGATGGAGGCAGTAGTAAATCTCGAAATCGTTCTGTCAAAAGAAAAACAAACATAAGCTGTGAAAAGATAAAAATCATGAAAACAATTTCAAAATGGAACTATTTCCTTTTGGTTTATTTTGTGAGCCATTTTGACTGTATATCCATCCTTTATTAGAAATTTACCTACCATTTTATGTATTACATATATATATATTTATGGGTATGAATGGATTATAATATTTTAATCATAAAGATATATGCAGCCATTAAGGATAAATATATATAAATATATTTTATATAAATAATATATATTCATATATTTATTTTAAATATATAAACTTAAGCCTGGATTAGTATTTGAAATAGTTATATTTATTTATCCTATAAATTTATATAATATGGACATTTCTCCATGTGTAGTCTGTGGCCCAACATTTCCATTCACAGGGATACACCCTGCAGAAACTTTCACATGTATCTTAGACAGCAAGTACGAGAATGTTCACAGGAGCACCACTCATAGAACAACATAAATGGAAGCAGCTCAGTTGCTCGTTGACATAAGAGAATGGATATTCGTGCTTATTCACAAAATGAAGTATTAACTGAAGTGAAACTGAATGACTTCAGTCACAAATAAAAACATAATGAATCATATTAATATAAGGTTGAATGGAATAAATCCCAGCAGATTACATATAACAGAACATAATTTTTTATTGAGTTAAAAAAAAACTAGGCAATGTATTACTTAAACAAGCCATCTATGAAATAAAGCAAACCAATTAAAAAGCAAGGACATACACAATTCAGAACAATGATTACCTTTTAGGAAAGGTAGTGGGATGAAATGGGAGAGAAGCAAAAGGGTAAATGTAAGTAATTGTTGGTGTTTCATATGTGTTAATTATAATATCATAAGTGAATGAATGAATGAATAATGAAGACCTGGAAAAGTCCAATGACGACTGTATACCATGAGCTAAGCATTGATTTAATCAACTTCAGTGCAATGAAGTTCATAATGAAGAAAAGAGAGCCAATAGGATGGAGAGGGGAAAGAGAAAGGGAGAAGGAAAAGGGAAGAAAAAAAGGAGGACAAAGGAAAAATCCTAGATGTTACCTTGGAAATACTTAATGTTGCATAGCTATCTGCATGGCATAGAGTATGCACATTTTCAGGAATAGATATGCGTTATTTCTAGAGTCATACATATGGAAAGTCTTCCTTGATCCCTCCATTACTTTTTGTTCTCTCCTCCTGCCTGATTTGGAATAGGCTGGCCCTACTGTGTACTACCACTACACCTTGTGCTTACATTTTCACAAAATTTATCACACTGTGTTTTATTGTTGTATGTATTTATCTCTCCATCCCTCTTTCTCCTTCTAGTAGATGAGTATTGTGCCACCAAGATACGGAACATTATCTGACACATAATTAAGGTGCTGGATAAATATTTGCTGAAGAACTATTTCCAACATCTGTTTTTACTGGACAGAGAAAACTGTTTGTCAATGTGAATCATAATGACTCCCAGAAGAGACCAAATGGTCATATATCAACCGTGAACAGCAAGTGGATCCATACTCCCATCTTGACAAAGTCGTACAATCAGGCTGAGATAGAATGCAAAGCTAACACTCCCCACCTGCAGTAAATCCAACACTAACTGAAGGTGAGCATTTCCACAAAATAATGAAAATAAACACTTGATGACAATTCCCATTTCCTAGTTTATGAATAGCTGGATGTTAAATTATTTGTGAATACAGTGGTCACAAATTGGCCAGTGCTTACTGAGAAGTAGAATGTATATTTTATCTTCACATTTATTAAAACATATAGAATCAGAGATAAGTAATTGGCTTCTACTATTTTTTTTTCCCTCACCATTCTGACACTTCTTATAATATAGGTGAGGACGAACTAATGAGATCCAACCACAGATGTGCTTATACTCTGAAATATAGAAATACAAAAAAGTAGAATGTGTTTTTCTGTAATTATATTTACCCTTTAATTTTAGTTCATATTTTTAAATATTAAATTATATTATTGGCTGATATTTTGGGCTGATATTACTATTTTTAATTTATAAAATTAACATTTTTTCAGTTAAATGTCTAGTAAACTGTTTGATAATAAATAACCCTTGGTTTTCGGTCTACTTGCCAATTTATGGTGCACTCATTAAATGAGTGATGTGCAATATTTCATCTTTTGAATTTTTTTCCCATTTAGCCTTTTCCTAAAATGGGTCTTGAAAGATCAAGCCCAAACTCCACAGCAAATGAGAACTTTACATATCAAGTAAAGAACTGTTAAATCTAACAGCTATATTGGTTATGATATTTCTTGAAAGCTAATAGTATAAACTGAAATTTAGTGAATACCTCTCAAACTTATTAGAAGCAAACAAAAATCAGAATTCTTAGTGCACACAACTATAATATAATACACCCTTTTAGCAGCAATAAGTTTTTCACTTTTTGTATAATCATAAAAGACATATGACTATAAATCTGGAGAAAAGAATCTCTGGAGATTACATATTGACAGGACTAAAAACACACACAGATACACACATGTGCATACATACACACACACACACACACACACACACAGAGCAAAAGCAGCATAAAAGACATCACTTATAAAGCCATAAGGAAATCTATAACTAATGTTCCTATATTTGGAACATCCTTTAATCAGATTATCATAAATACAAAGATTACCGAGCAAACATATCTTGAATAGGTATCATAGCTATCATGATTGTCAAAAAGAGTTCACAGTCAGGGCTTGTGGCTCATGCCTGTAATCCCAGCATTTTGGGAGGCTGAGGTGGGTGGATCACCTGAGGTCAGGAGTTGGTGACGAACCTGGTCAACATGGTGAAAACTCATCTCTACTGAAAATACAAAAACATTAGCCAGGCATAGTAGTGGGCACCTGTAATCCCAGCTACTCAGGAGGCTGAGGCAGGAGAATCCCTTGAACCTGAGAGGCGGAGGTGCAGTGAGCCGCAATCATGCCTTTGCATTCCAGCCTGGGCAAGAAAAGCAAAACTTCATTTCAAAAAAAAAAAAGAAAAAAGAAAGAAACAGAGTTTATATATACATAAACAGAAAATATATACACTACTTTAAAAGTATGTGTTTTAAACAATTTTTATTTTTATTATTATATTAATAAATTCTTAAATGTAAACAATTTTATCTCACAAAGGCATCCTGATTATTTTTTCTTTATAAAAATAAAGATTGATAACAATTATCTTAGAAAATTTCAAGTAAGCAGAAAAATTATTTATAATTATTTAGTCCTTTAGTCCCACAGATTTTTCTCTATCAATTGTTTAATTGGCATCCTATTCTCTATTTGTTTCTGAGGAAAAGACCAAAATAATTTGATGTTTTATTTGTTAAGTAAAAAAAAAATGGTCTATTAATGCTACTTCTTTTGCAGCAAAATGTCAAACCAGATGATCTTCTTTCTCAGCAGGCTCAAACTGTTTCTTAAGAAAATGGCACAGTTATCTAAACACTACAGCTCAGTCCTTTCAAAGGACTACTTAGAAGAAATTCATTAAAGCCACTGGACAAGAAAAACAGAATTTTCTGCAAAGTGATATTGTGATGAGCTGACTAATGATGTGATAATGTCTGAACATGATTTTCTACCAGTAGGAGATATATCTTAATTAACACAAGCTTTTGTAGACTTTCACCCACTCTTTTCTTTCTCCCATTCAATCAACAAAAAGATTATGAGGGTCTTAGACCTGGTTGACATACTGCATAGAATTACATTAATATGCATGATCTGACTAATCAGTTGTGACACAATACACTTAATTATTTGAAAACGAAGATGAGAAAAATAAAATACTCTTTCCAATTCTAATTGAAACTTTTCTGTATATTTTTTTGTGACCAACGTGTTTCATTTTATCCTTTGCAGATAAATGGCCAATTTCTAATCCACCCCCAATATGCAGACTACACAAAATGCAATAAGGATTTACATAACAATAAAAAGCAGTATGCTTTTTTTTTTTTTTTTTTTTTTGAGATGGAGTCTCGCTCTGTCACCCAGGCTGAAGTGCAGTGGCGTGATCTCATCTCACTGCAACTTAACAGCATGCAAATCTACTCCTGGATAAGAAGAAAAGAAAACCTCTTATCACTACAAAGAAAGAAAAGAAAGAAAAAAAAAAGAAAAAAGTAACATTGATTAATATTATTCTTGTATAACCTAAAGAACATTAGCATCTAGACATGTGATCACTGCCATCGATTAGGTTTTTCAACAGCAACCTAAGAAGGAGAAATTGTTTGCTAGAGGGACCCAGAAAGGTTTTGCCAATTCCAAATCGTTTTTTTCCTTCCAGTAATCTCCCTTACCTAACTGCCTCTCTGTAGCCTCCACTATGAAAATGAATATTTTAACTGTTTTGAGTATTAGATTTTCAGGGCAATAAAAGAAAGTCATAAAATATCTCTAAGAGAGACAGTATTGCCCTAAGAAAAGGAATCTGAAAAGAAGTTCTTTGTGTTTTTATAAATAGGTCAATTTTTTTCATCTTTCTCTTGATGCTCACATTACACTAATTTGCCAGTTTTATTTTTTTTAATGATGCCAAAATGAAATCCTTAAGGGATATTAAAGATTAAGATACTGTTAAAGTCTTTACCTCAGTTTTAAAAACACTTAGTATATTGTAACCTATTAATAGTATCAGAAGTTATATTTCAAAGAACCAGACAATACCTCGTACTCTCAAACAGGAGCAATAAGATGACTGTACCATAATATTGATATTATTTCACATTTTTTGGCAATATAAGTGGAGGATTACTTCTTAATGGAGGACATACTATCAGAGAGTATACACAATAAGGGATTACCAAAGGACAAATCTTTCTTCTCTCATACAGTTTGCAGTATTTAGCAGCAACAGACCATGAGAGAAAAGACGCTGTTGCCAACTAGATCCTTTTTTTTATACATTCGAAAAGCAATTTATTTTTTAAATTTTTTATTGTGGTGAAGCCAAGTAGATCTTTTCTTTCTCTTTTCTTTTTCCTTTTTTTTTTTTTTTTTTTTTTTTTTTGAGACAGAGTCTCACTCCATCACCAGGCGCCAGGCTGGAGTGCAGTGGCGTGACCTCGGCTCCTGCAACCTCCGCTGCCCAGGTTCAAGCAATTCTCCTGCCTCACCCGCCCAAGTAGCTGGGACTACAGGCACGCACCACCACTCCCAGCTAATTTTTTTGTATTTTTAGTAGAGACGGGGTTTCACCATTGACCAGGATGGTCTTGATACCTTGACCTTGTGATCCACCTGCCTCGGCCTCCCAAAGTGCTGGGATTACAGGCGTGAGCCACCACGCCCGGCCAGATCTTAAGTATTCTTACCACACACAACAAAGGTAACTATCTGGGGTGATGAATATGTTAATTAGCTTGAATGTGGTAATCACTTTACAATGCATATGCATACCAGACATATGTATTCCCCGAAAATACACAATTTTACTTGTCAATTTTACCTAAATAAAGCAGAAAATAATTTCTCTAGAAAAAGGAAAAAATAAAAACATTCAACAGGTTGTCAGAGAGCCTGGGTTCTTGATCTGTATCTGCCAATGTTCTTAATTCCTTTTCTGAACTGACAACTGAGTCAGATTAGTTGAGTGATCTTTAAGCTAGCTTTCAAATTTGAGTTGCTTAAAAAATATTTGCTTATATTCTCGAACTATGCATCTGACAAAGGACTAGTATCCAGAATCTAAAAGGGATTCAAACAAATCAGCAAGAAAAAAACAAATAATCTCATCAAAAAGTAGACAAATGACATGAATTGACATTTCTCTAAGAAGATATACAACAGCTAGCAAACATGAAAACATGGTCAATATCAGTAATCATCAGGGAAATGCAAATTAAAATCACAATGAGATGCTACCTTACTACCACAAGAATGGCCATAATTAAAAACTCTAGAAACAGTAGATATTGGTGGGGGATGTGGTGAAAAGGGAATACTTTTACACTGCTGGTGGGAATGTAAATTAGCATAACGACTATGGAAAATATATGGAAATTTAAAAAATAACTAAAAGTAAAACACCATTCAATCCAGCAATCCCACTATTGGGAATCTACCCAAAGGAAAAGAAGTAATTATATGAAAAAGACACAGGTACATGCATGTTTACAGTAACACAATTCACAACAGTAAAGATTGGAACTAACCTAAGTGCCCACTGACTAACAAGCAGATAAAGAAAATGTGGTATATATACACCATGGAATACTATTCAGCCATAAAAAGGAACAAAACCATGTCTTTTGCAGCAACTTGGATGGAGCTAGAGGCCATTATTATAAGTAAAGTAACTCAGGAATGGAAAACTAAATATCCTATGTTCCCACTTACAAGTGAGAGCTAAGCTAACTTTTGAGGACTCAAAGATAGAAGAAAGATATAATGAACTTTGAGGACTCCAGAGGGGGAATAATGCAAAGGGGGTGAGGGATAAAAAAACTACATATTGGGTAGAGTGTACACTGCTCGGGTGGTAGTTTCACTAAAATCTCAAAAATCACCACTAAAGTATTCATTCACGTAACCGAAAACTACCTGTACCTTAAAAACTATTGAAACAAAACAAAACAAAACAAAAAAGAATATTTGCTTAAGGAATGAAAAGAAATCTTGTTAAAATCACGGAACGGTAGTGGGCCCATGTGTCTTTGTTTGACTGGGACTACTCTGGTTTATACCTGCTGTCCTAGCATCCTGCACTGCTTAGTATTCACATGAGATTTTATTTTTAACTAAATACTAATAAGAAAATAAGCTAGAGGTCATGTAGCTGATGTAGAGAAGTATACCCCAAGTGCCTCTTCAGTGAAGAACTTCTTGCCCAACTGTGGAGAGTGCAGTTGGCAAGCAATCTCTAGCTGTCAGCTCCATCAGGGTCGTCCTCAGACGCAAAGCGAATACCTCTCACAGGTCAGCTCACATCCAGTGACTAAACAGGCAAAGAAATTTCAGCACTACACAGGCAACTTTCTTGGGCAATATTTGCTCTAGATCTTCCTACCAATTTGGCTGGAGTTGTTGAACCTGCTTTGTGGTTCAAATCCTTCCTTCACCCAAACCCTGTTTGTTCTCTTTCCTGTCATGGGTATTGATCCCTAGTAAGCATTTTACATTCTCCCTCTCTCTCTCTCTCTCTCTCTCTCTCACACACACACACACACACACACACACACACACGCCCCTTCTAGTTAATCTAACCTGCAAGAGAGGTGCTTCATAGATCTCCACTTTACACTGAGAACTTCTACCAAGTTCTCACCTAGTACTGGGCGTGATGCATGTGCATATGTTTAAGTAGAATAAAGATCAGCAATAAATAATTTCTCTTTCTCTAGAACTTTCCAGATGTTACATAAATAACATCTCTGTGGCATGTGCAGGTGGTCACTGCCAATCCATTTTGATTACTCCTCCAACCACGCTGTCCAGTATGCTGATCATGCCCACCTTGACTCTATCAGTTACATATTGCCTGTTGGCTCCTGATCATATATAATAATTTTTTATTTTATCTATATCTTGTTTGAATTTTTAAGTTTTAGATTTGTTTGAATTTTAATTTTTAGTACTTATCTGAAAGTTATCTATCTATCAAAAGTAGTTGTCATTCATACTCCCCATATTACAGATCTTGGTGTATTATCTCCTCCTCCATCTTCCAAGAAAAACACCACACCAATACAGACACATGATACACACACACACACATACACACACACACACACACATACACACACACACACATACACACACACACACACACACACACTGCTTGAAATGGAAAGTACAAATTAATTTTCTCACATTTAGGAATTACTATTTAAATATATAAACACAAAATGTGAACATCTAAAATAAATAATTTCTCAGTAACATTTCTGATCATGCACTATAAGTCAGGCACCAAGTTAGGTTCTTAATGGGCTAAAGGTCTAGCAGAGAAGACACACGTATTATCAAAAGATACAAACACTACAAGTAAATACGTGCTAAATGTGTGCTCTGAGAGTTCAGAACAGAACAGTCAACTTAGCCTGGATACGCTGGTAATAAAAAGCAAAAGAAGCAGAGAGGTTTTATAAAAAATACAACAATCAACAAAGGAAGTCCTTTTGAGCCAGGGTGCTAGATAAGGTGAACATTTTTGCTCTGTTACATATATATCAATCATTTATAATGATATAAAATTTAGAATTGGAAGTAAAATCAATACTTTGGATAATCGGAACTTCATCAGTTAAATCATACTTTATTCATTTTTTCACTCATCTAACAAACTTTTATAAAGCACCTATTATTTGTCACATACTATGAATAAAACAAATTATTATCACCAAGGCAGCTCTGCTTATTACACACACACAAATGCCAAGACAACAAAAGAACTTCAATGTCATTACAGCTACCTGAAAAAGGTTCAGAATGTAATTACAAAATTATTTTTAAAAAGGAAAGACGTGTATTCTGTCTAGGGATTCAAAGAAATTAATGGTTTGTCAAAATTTGGTGCTTTCATTTCCTGGGAAATATGCATATTAATCTTAGAAAAACAAATTACTTCTAAAAAGAATTAAAGGGCAGACGTAGAATATATTCATACCACCTAGAAAGATATGGAGCATACATTTCTCTACCTGAAAATTTTGTTTAAATCAAGTGAATGTCCTTTATTACTATTGTAACTCAATACTAACAATATTTATAATAGTAGCAATAGTTGCTATTTAAATTATTACTTTCAAATCAACATGCGAGGTACTCAAATTAGTACTACTTTACATAAACCAGGAAATCAAGTTGCACAGCAAGAATATTTTCTTATTAAGGATATAGGCAGGCCGGATGTGGTGGCTCAGGGCCACATTCCCAATATTTGACAGCTTGAGGCCAGGGATTTGAGATCAGCCTAAGCAACACAGCAAGACCCTGGCTCTTCAGGAAAGTTTAAAAAATTAGCCAGGTGTGGTGATGCACATCTATGGTCCTCGCCACTTGGGAAGCTGAGGCAAGAGGATTGCTCAAGCATTGGAGTTTGAGGCTACAGTGAGCCATGATTGTGCTAATGCACATCAGCCTAGGTGACAGAGTGAGACCCTGTCTCTGTCTCTGTGTGTGTGTGTGTCTATATGTTTATATACACATACATATACATATATATATATATTTGCCTACATATATATTACCTATGTAGGCAAATCTTGTATCATAAGAGTCTAGGATTCAAATGAAAATAATCTGTAATTCTAGAAGAAAATAAAATGATTTATAATTCTAGAAGATAAACCCTACCAGTTGCATGCTCTGCTTATATAAAACTATTTTTTTTTGCAAATATTAAGGCCATGTCCAAGTAATATAAAAAACAGAATTTTATACTGCCTTATATAAGGGAAAAAAAAAAAACCCTAAACCCATACATGTAATTTTCAGAAGATGAGATGTGTGTACAACCAGAGCTAATAAATGAATAAGAACACTAATAAGAAAAAAAAATAAGCAACATAAAAATCCTTTACTTGATATATATCCTTTACAATATTTCTGTCATATTTTCTGAACTATACCAAAGTTTATGTACTATCATTTCCACTTTAAGTGGAATTGAATTGATCATATTGTAGAATTTCTTTCTTTAAAAATAATTATACCATTTTACAATAATGAACTGAGAAATTAGGAAACAAATCCCTCAATCTGGAATATTGTAGACAAGGAAACTAAAAACCAACCAGCTGGCTGATAGTTCCACGGTCACATGGCTAGAAAGTAGCAAAGATACTTAAACAAAAGACAAAAACGAAACAAAAAAACATTCACAGTCCAGGGTTCTTTCCTCTGCCATCATATGGCCTTATTCTCTCCTGAGAATATACTGTACTCCCTTTCTCCCCTCCCTTTTTTTACTTTCTTCTTGCCTACAGATTACAAGGTAAGAGAAAGCTTAGCAGGGTCATATGCAATCTGCATGCCTCAACACCTGGTACTTTTAAATACTGTAAGGTCTGAAGGTAGGCAATGCAGTATTACACAAAGAAAAATTATTTAATGGATCCTTTGATTTTCAGGGGGAGCAGAAAGATAAAAGTCTATTTCTGTGATTCTCATTATTTTGCTTCCTATTTGTTAAACACACTATTTAAAAAACAAAAATCAAAAGCAGTTTTTGAAAGAACTACAGACAGACTTCTTGACCTCTACATACATCAATGAATCAATGCCTAGAACTGGATTTCTTATAAAAATATAAACTTTCTTTTATTGCCACAGAGGCTAACCTATAACAACAAATGAAGGAGGGTAAAAAAAAAACAGTTTCAAAGAAAGTGAAAGGAAGTAACAGAGGCATTTTTGGATAAACACATTATTGCTACTAAGCTTTCTACAATGCACCCTTTAAGTAAAATGTTATATTTTCATTTGACACATCAAATGCATTTTTTTAAACAATATTGGTTTTCATCAAAAGAAACACCTCAAACTGATCAAGACTCAGCTGGATACAAATTCAGTTCCCGGTTTCTGCACAAACTGCATACCTCCTAGGTGTATATTCAACAAAAAACACGCCATTTTATCCAAGACCAAGACCCCCTCAAAAACCAGGAGATCTTCTTTATCCAAGACCAAGACCCCCCCCAAAAAACCCGAGCAAATAAAATCAAGCCATGCAATATATGGTCCTTTAAAGCCAATCAAAATCAACCATGTAGTGAGTCTTTTCTATTCTTAAATAGAGGGACGTGTTGGCCAAAGACCAAACCTATGAATCAGGGAAAAGCAACAAGCAAATACATACAACGATTAGCAAGCGTATCAAGAAAATGAGTACTTAAAAGTGTTCCTTATAATAGGGATAATGGCACAAAACCCTTGCCCTTTTGCCTCCTTCGAAATTATTTAGTCCATTAACACTAGGCTCACTTGGCAAAGTGACATATGCCTTCTTAGCCATTCAGTACATTATGTCATGTTTTTGACATTGATTAAAAAGTTATGTTACCAAGAAAATCCCTCATAATTCTTATTTTCTTTCATGTCACATAGTCAAATCAAGTAGAAAATACTGGATAACAGAGACTCTAAACTACTTTTACCAACAGAACAATTCTAATAAAAACATAACCATAAAACAAACCACTTCACTATAATTACTCTACTTCCAGGTCCAGCAATTATATAATTTGTTTATAAAAAGTAACACAGTAGATCACTCCTATGGTCACAGCACTTTGGGAGGCTGAGGTGGGCTGATTGCTTGAGCCCAGGCATTCCAGATTAGCCTGGACAACATGCAAAGCCCTGCCTCTACAAAAAATTAAAAAATTAGCCAGGCATGATGGTCTGCGCCTGTAGGCCCAGTTACTGAGGAGGCTGACATGTGAGGATCACTAGATTTGGGGAGGTCAAGGCTGCATGAGCCACGACCACATCACTGCACTCCAGCCTGGAGAAGAGAAAGACCTCTCTCCAAAAATTGTTTTTAAAAAGTAACATTTTAAACACTGGATAGAAAACAAAAATTTGGTATTTATTCCTGTGTTTGGGTTTGCAAAATGGCTGGAATGAATAAAACTTAATGACTAGTGAATTCTTTTATTTACTAAGCAATTTTTATCTTTCTGTGGCATTTTAAGCGAGCTGTCACCTACTAAAAACATGACAGCATATATTTAATGTTCATAAAATGAGAAAACAAGGAAAAAACAATTTATCCTCTCTCCTGAGACAGACGGGCATTTAAATTGTAGTACACATATAATGTGCCTCTCATTTTCTTGATTAAAAAATTTCCTTGGTATCTGAGGCTGCTGCAGAATTTATGCCCAGCTCACATGCATGGAATGATTTACTATATTATGATAGTAAATAAGCCATGTTAATCTTCATCAAATTAATTCATTATCTTCAATGATTTCTACATAGGCTCACATGAGGCTAGAACTACAGTGTTTCATTATACAAAGTGTATATACTTTAAGATATCATAGGTTAATCCCCATCTTGACACAGATCCATCTAGATAAATACACAGGTAATTGTATCTGTATTTGCCACTCATCTTCCCCTGCTAATCACAAGCCAGATCAGTATAAAATCAATCATTCTGACAGTTCTGGGGAAATGTAGAAACAGGAAGAATTTAGAAATAGGCTCATTTTCTATGTGCCTCTTTTTGTACACTAACTCTCTCTACTTACTGTTTTCCAATGCACTCGGTAATTCACAGCAATCAGTACCATCTCCAGACCTTTCCCTGGCATCTTCCTAATGACATAATTTTTATGAGGCTAAAAGTAATACTGTTCAGTCCTATTTTATTGGACACCATAGATCACTCCTTTCTAAAAACTCAAAAGATAAAGTCTTCCATTTGCTTGATACCAAAAAATCTTTAATGTGATGCCTTTGCTTCCAACCTGGTCTTCTTCCTTTCTATTTTATATAACACTGGCAGGGTTATATAAAGGGTAAATTTGATTTCAGTTCCTGTTTAAAACTCCTCAATATTTCACCAGCATCTTTCGGGGAAAAGACCAAGTTTCATAGCAAGACCTACAAGCTCTTCCTTGGCCTGACATTTGGATGCCGTCCCAGCCAAGCTTCCCAAGAGCATGACATTTTCCTGACATTCCAAGCTAGGTCACCCTTCTGAGCCATTCAAGCTATATTTTTCTCCCTGGAATAATCCCTGACTCTAGGCAAGTTCTATACATCTCTAACCCCCAGTTTGAGCCAGAAAAGCCTCCCAAGTTCTCCTCCCAGAAACTTGTACATCTTCCATTTGCTCCTGGAACTATATCCTCAACTTTTCCAGCAATATAAACCTTCCTCTCTCTACTTCATTCTCATCATTCAAATAACTGTATACATATATGATAATATAATTAGTATACTATTATAATTATTATAAAATAATCACATACCTTTAACTTATATCTTCCTTATCCTATTTCCTCCTTTCAGCTGTTCACTTATTTCTTTATTTCACTTTACATACAAACTTCTTAGAATTTGTCCAGTGGTATTCTGGCAAATATTTAATAGCCAGGTCTAATAATAGACAAATACATAAGGCCTACTTTATTGTTGTCTTTGTTAGAGAGCTGCTATAACAAAATACCACAAATTAGGTAATTTATAAACAACAGAAATACTTCTAAAGGCTGGGAAGCACAAAATCAAGGCACCAGCAGCTTTGGTGCCTGGTAAAGGCTGCTCTCTGCTTCTCAGATGGTGCCTTATTGCTGTGTCCTTACATAACAGAAGAACAAAAGAGCAAAGGGGAGGAACATACATAGTAGAAGAGCAGAAGAGAGTAAACCAACTCCCTCAAACCCTTGGTAAGGCACTAATCTCATCCATGAGGGCTTCATTCTCAGGGCTCAATCATCTCATAAAAGTCCCACCTCTTAATACTATCATATTGTTGATTAAATTTCAACATATGAATTCTAGAGGACACATTCACACCACAGGAATGATGTTCGTCAATTTCTGTGGAATAACTACTATCACTGTGAGTGATGGGAAGCTATCAGACATGACTACACTGACCACAGAAGTGGGAAGAAAAGCACCTTCTCTCAAGCCCTAGGAGCCACCCAAGCATACTGCCAGATTTGTCTAGACTTCCCAGCTCCATGTCCTCTCTTACCTTTATTATCTCTTAAACTTATTTCAATTAGACCTTTGTTCTTAACCCTCTATTAAAACCACAGCTCCCAAAGTCATTAATTCAGCCCTTATTTTACTCCACTTCTCAGCAGCACTTGATAACGTTGACCAATCCTTCTTTTTTTTGAAACACTGTCCTATGGTGTCTAAGAATCAAATTCTCCTGATTCTTTTCTAACTTTGGTGGCACTCCTCTTAGTTACCTTTGCTGAACACTCCATGTTGAAATGTCTCAGGGCTCAATCCTCTGTTATACCTCTACTCTGTCTATCCCCATTCCTCAAAGCAGTTACTCCTAATGCGACAGTGCTACCTCCCAGGGGAGGTTTTGAGAACTCATGGAAGCAATTCAGTTCTCAATAATATTCTGAAGTTACTAATATATAGTAGGTGGGTTTCAGGGACACTAGGCATTCTCGATGCTGTGGAGAATACTGTGGAACAAATAATTGTCTCACTTCTTCTATGCTTTACAAATGACTTGCTGGATACTGATGCAAATGTAAAACTCATTTACGATTATGAAAAATACAAAGTTTTTGCATGATTTTAATATGCAATGAAACTTCTATGATTGCAATCACCCTGGAAACTAAAGGAATGTTGAACTCTGTTGTGTCTAGAACTTAACCAAAAGCTGTTCGCCATGTTGGAAAATCACAACATAAGTGCTGTGATTTGAATTTTATCTCCCCAAAATTCATACGGTGAAGTCTTAACTTTCAGTATGGCTGTTTTGGAGACAGGACCTTCATGAAAGTAATTAAAAGAGGTTATAATGGTAAAGCCTTTATCTGATATAATTAGAGTCCTTAAAAGGAGAGACAGGAGACAGCAAGGTCTCCTCCCATTTCACAGTTGTGTGGTTCATGTCTCTCATGAAGACTCAGTGAGAAAGCAGCTCTCTCCAAGCCAGGATGAGAGCCCTCATCAGAAACTCACCAGGCTGGCACCCTGATCTCAGACTTCTAGCCCCTTAAACTGTGAGAAAATAAATTTTTATTGCTTAAACACAGTCTACAGTATTTTGTCATGGCACTCTGAGCTAAGAAAGTAAAGGAAACACTGCTCACAGCACTTGAATTGTATTTGAAGCCTGTATTTAGAATGTCTTATTCATAACCATTCTATGTGTTGGTACAAGTATCTACCTACTTTATGATTAATTCTAGTGGAGTCATATCTGAAAATGTAAATATCCACCATAAATCATGTATTATAAATGAATGTATCTTAATAGCTTCTTTATATTTACTAAATTAGCACCTTATATTGACTTTTAAAAATTGTGTTTGTGCCTAATGTCTATAAATTTTATTTTCTGACTGTAAAATGGGCATATAAAATGTTATTAAACAAAGTGTTGGATCTAACAGAGATCAGAAATACTGCTGTAGGTGATCCCATCCAGCTTCAACACTTTAAATCTATCAATATACAAATGATTCCCAAATGAAATCTCTAACCCAGACTGCTCCCTGACTTGTAGACTTATATATGCAAATGCCTATGCAAGCTCATCTCTTGGAAATCTAAAGGACATCTCAAATTTAATATGTCTAAAATGGAACTCTGTCTACCCTTGCCTCTCGAATACGCTGTAGTACTCCCCATCTCACTAAGTGGCAGCACTGCGTTCATTTACTCAAGCAGAAGCCTTAGAGTCTTCCTTAAATCCTAACTTCTCTTACATCCCTCCTGTAATCCATCAAGAAAATCTGTCAGATGTACCTTTAAAATCCAACCACTTCTCATGAGCCAGTCACTACCACCCTAAGCCAAACTAGAATTTTCTCTAATTTGGACTTCAGGAAGGGCCTCTCTTAACTCACCTCCAAATTTACATATATTCTTACCCCTACCATATAGCAGTCAGTTACCCTTTCAAAATATGAGTCAAGTCCTGCTCAAAATCTTCCAGTAGGTTCCTGTTACATTTGTAATACAATTGAAGTTCTGCAATTGTTCACCTGATCTGACTCACGGGTATTTCTCAGACCTTATCAACTACTACTTTCCCACTTACTGTCAGGAACACTGCTTTTCTTACTGGTCCTTGAGCACAACTATTTGGCTTATTCTGGTTTTTGCGCTTCATGAAATGCAGTTCCCCTATATATTTCTCCTCTTTATTCAGGGCTCTGTTCAGAAAGCTTTGCTAACCTGTGTTACAGTGCAGATCTGGCCAGAAACACGACTGCATAATTAAAGTGGAAGAAGTTCATTACAGGGAACTAATGACTTAGGTGAGGGAAGAAGTGAGAAGCCAAATTGAGGATGGTGAAAAAATCCAGAGAGTAGCAGAAAACTACTACCATCCACAGGGGCTGGCAGGACATGGGGTGTAGGTGAGGCTGCCACAATCTATAAACCACAGCCAAATGGCAGGAGATAGAGTCACATCAAAACATCTCCAAAAAAATGATAAACTCCCCATGGACCAAAATACAATCTCTATAAGAGCAGAAGCATTGTCATTTTTGTTCAGTGCTGTATCTCCAGTGACTAACACACAGTCTGGAACACAGTAGGTGTTTAACACATCTTGGATTATTAGCCAAAGTTAATAGTTTAAATATTATTTTCCACAAATGATTAATCATTGTAATTCACTAGTCATGGTCAAAGTAACAACAAAAAGAGTACCTCCAGGCACTGCTTTAGTTATGTAGTAGTTGATAATAAACATTTATTATAAGCTTAAAGTTTACATTATATGAACATGAACTGTGTAAACTCTGTGAGATTACATATATCCAGATACGATTTATTTATTTATTTATTTATTGGCTTTTTGCAGCAACCAAAAGACATTCACAGTTATATCTAGTGTAAGGTGGTTGACGTAATTGGCCTAAAATATGTTGTCATTATAAAGTAATAACATTAATATAATTTAGTGTGGTCACAATCTGACTTACAAGGAGTTTCCAAAAGTAAAAAAAATTAAACACGTAACACATGTTCTGCTTTAATCTTTTCATGAAAAAATCTAGATAAAGCCTGACACATGACTGGGTTCTACAGTGATATAGAAACAAAGAGTTATCAACTCTTTTGTGCCCCAGTCCTTAAATAAACCTATATTAAACATTACTTGTACTGTGAGTAGTCAATATATCACGTGACTAAGGCAAATCCATAATAATATATGCCCCTGTCTTCTCATTTTTAATCCTAAAAGATAACCATATCTTTGGATTGTAGAAAGCTTTTCCAGTAGACAATATGGGAATTTATATCCAAGATTCAAAGAAACGTTGTCATGTGATACATGCTACAAGTCCTTTATTGAATATTTATTCACGATTATTACAAATTAATTAACTACTGAAGGAACCAATGGCAGAAATTTTACATTAATTATATGTGGATGTTATGTCTTTAATTCTGTTGTAGTACAACTCAAACATCTCTGAAATAAGCGGCTATTCAGACCACCAAAATAAGCAAGGGTATAGCATTATCTCAGACATTAATCAATACTAATCATATGTAATGAAGAAATTAACAAAACATTTTTGTACACTTAAAATGATTAGTCAATAGTCTGTGACAATATGTTTGAAACTGGAAAGAATGGCTATTCTAGAAGAGCAACAAGATATTAATTCAATTAAAAGAGACACCTACTTGGGTAATCCAATCCATCCACTCTACTACCATCATTTCAAGAGAAAACCTGAATTGTATCTAAAGTGTTTCAAGAATCTTCTAAACTTAACAGGTCTTCCACATCTTGAGGAGATGCAGCCAGAGGCCTGGTGAATGAAAATCTAGACAACAAATATGAGAGTTTGATGCTTCTTTGTCTTGTGCTGTATAGCTGCTTCGCTTGCTTCTCCAGCACTTGATAGCTAGGTATGGTTGATTAGTCTTAAAGAGATCATTTATGGAGCTAGTTTAAACCTGATCTTCAGTCCCTGAACACTGCCAATGCAAAACATATTTCAACAAATAAAAAGTCACTATTGGCTGGGTGCGGTGGCTCATGCATTCCTAACACTTTGGGAGGCCAAGGCAGGCAGATCACAAGGTCAGGAGTTCAAGACAAGCCTGACCAACATAGTGAAACCCCGTTTCTACTAACAATACAAAAATTAGCTGGGCACGGTAGCATGTGCCTGGAATCCCAGGTACTCAGGAGGCTGAGGCAGGAGAATTGCTTGAACCCAGGAGGTGGAGGTTGCAGTGAGCTGAGATCACACCACTGCACTCCAGTCTGGGCAGCAGAGCGAGATTCTGTCTCAAACAAGAACAAGAACAACAGCAAAAAAAACAAGTCACTATTAAATACCTCTAAGTCAGTTTTAAAAAATAAACTTTGATATTCAATGTCTTAGGTATATCTTTGGTATTTCCTATACCTATTGCTCTTAATACTGAGTTTTAATAAATTCTTTTAGAATAAAACCAATGATTCTTGATCTCAAAGATAATGCTCCTATTTTTCCTTCAAAAATTGTAATCTCACTGTTGTAAGGCAGCTAAATCTCTTTGAACTAAAGTGTCAGACAGTGACATGATTATTTAGGGGTTCTCTGCATGAATGCTTATTTTTTTTCCAAGTCAACAAATATTTCAAGTCAACAACAAAGAAGGTCTATTAATTGAAAAGCATCTGACTGGAACTGAACTCTCTAAATAGAATGATCTTGTTTTTCTCAATGGCATAGTACATTAAAAAAGGAGGATAAAATTAACACTATTAAGTGTTCCTAAAAGAGATGATTAAAATAGTGAGACATTGTTTATTTTAATGAGCTACTGGTAATAGAAAATCACTTTGTGAAGAAACTCGGTACCAATAGCTAATAATAAATCATCAGGAGTTTCTGCTTAGTCTTATGAATTAAATCAAGTTTTCATTGTGCATTTTCTTTCAGAGATAGAATTCTACCAATTTACCATTCATGACTGAACTTAATGCCTACTATATTGGGATTCTCACCAGAAAAGAACTTTCCTTATTCTTTATTTCCAAAACAGTGCAAAAACAAACAAAAAACTGTGATTATATCAACTGATTTTGGGCATATTGTGATTATTCATATGTTCATACTCCACCAGTGTATATCTATCAGAGGACGACCACGATCTCTTTTCAATGCTACCACCTGAAAGTTATCCATGTAAGCCTGGTTTTTCATGACTCTGAATGAGTCATTACTGTTCAAAGATCTTTTTAATTCATTTAGATGTTTGCCCATAAAATCCTGTGTTGTAGATTTCCTTCCTTTTTTTCAAGTCTCCAATTCCAAGCTGGCTATCCTTTCTAAAGACATTAAATTTTATACCTACCACTATTATTTTTTAACTATATGAAATAAGCTCTTTATATCAACTACTCTACTCCTCATTTCAAACACGTCTTTCTAATTATTCAATATCTTATCCTTCCCCAGTTTTTACAGAAATTAGGTTCTTCCTTCTAATGCTACCTTCTTAACTTGTGTTCGCATATCCATTACTTCCAGTTTCTGTCCCTGCCCCTCCACTGCCTCTTTTCCCCTCTGCCTTTACGTACCTTCAAGTCTTCCCTTGATTTTAATCTATCTAACTAGCAACTTATAATACTATTTTCATCATGCTACTTAAAATGCTTCAAAAGTTCTCTGAAGTCTCTCAGTTACTCCAATATTTTGCTAAGGCATTCATGATCTTCACCAGGTTGGCCCTAAATGGCTCTTCTATACTACTCTCCAGAACAAAATCTTTGCTTTTGTTTCATTTTGTTTGCTTGACTTTGCTTTTGTTTAATTGACTAAAGGCTGATTGGATTCATCCTTTCCAAAGAGAGTTTAATCACTGCCTTTCCCGATTTTTGACAATACTGTGAATTTCACTTAAATTACCTACATCTTTCTTCATTTGCCTGATTTCTAAGCTTCAGCTCAAATTCTATCTTTCCTGTGAAGCTTCTCTTACAGCCCTAGACCACATTTAAGCTACATTTTTCTCATTCCCTACAGATTTTACATGCCAACTCCTTGTTTAGGACCTAATTATAAGAATATTTAAATTTACATTTGCATTCATGTTTATATCTGCATTCTTTCCTGCAACAACAACATAACCAACCAATAAGCCAACATTTACTGAGTACTCACTTGTCAGTTATTCTGGTGGGTCACAGAAACATTAATACAAGAATGAATAATGTTTCTTTTATTTAGTCAGAGCTCTTAGTACAATGCATCTCTCAGATAAGAAAAAGTATTTACCGAAGACAAGTAAAGTATCACCAACAAGGTTGCTGTTAAAAGTATCTATTCCAAAGATACTGTGAATTTGCTATATATACAGAAACACAACAAAAAATATCATGAAAGAACTGGAAGATTTGTGTGATCTCAACACCAGGTGTTGATTATTTTGAGAGTCAAACCAAGCATATATTTTAAACTCACATTTTCTAAGAAACGCATTTCAGCATTCCCACTATTGACAGTACACCTGACAAGTAGGTAGAAACCTATTATTTGCAAGCATATTGAACAATATATTACTAATAATTACTGATATCCAAGATATTCTGATTGCGAAAATGCATCTTAAAAGAGAAAATATAGATGTCAAAACTGTACAAGCAAAAAAAAAAAAAACAGAACAGCTTAAAGCATACACACATCTCTATACATGCTGGTAGTTATAATAAAACACATTCAAATTGTTACATTCCATTATTTTCAAAGAATATATCTTAAAATTGTATGTTCTACATACCTGTCCAGTCTCCTACTATTTTAAGATGAACCCCAAATGTTGCTTTGGTTTCAGTAGGACACTAAAAAAAAATAAATACTAGGATCAATTGTGATTAATAATTACATAATGCAAGACTATGATTCAATTACAACTTTTATCCTGATAGCAAGTCCTTCAAGTCGATACATAATAGAAAGGAACAGACTAAAATCTATGTAGATCCTTATCAGTGGGAAACAAAAGCAGTGTCAACAGGTCAATAAGACTACATTTCTCTAGAACCTATAAATACTTATATAAAACAATACATTATGCACGTTAAAATTGCTAGTGTATTTCATTTAACTACAAATCCTGCTAAAACATCTTCTGAGTTAAAATACATATAAGAAAAGCCAGTTTTTAATCACAAAGGAAGAAATAAAAACTAATGATTTTTTGTGTCCTTTTCTCCCTAGATATTATATACGTATCCTAACAAATTCCAGGGGAGAAAAAATTATTAATGTGACATTAATTTTCCATGCCGAACAATTATGCTCCTACTGAAATAACTATTTCATTCCCACCCTTAGTTCTCAGAACAAATCTGGAGTGGTGAGGGTACCTGGGGAAGGGGATGAGCTGTGGAAGTGCAGGTTAAAAAAAGTGCTGTGGTCCCATATTTAGGAAACTTAGAAGACATCCAGGTAGTCAAAATGAAAGAATAAAATTTAGTTTACAATAAGAAAAATGTAAAACCTCCTCTTGTTTTCTGGATTCCTACTCCCGTATCCTCAATTCCAAAATTTGAATAATGTTTTTTTCATAACTCATTTGGTAACAATATGTGATGTGAATTAATGGGAGGCTAATATTTCTGTGTAAAAATTCATACATAAGTACTGTCCTACAGAATTATCAACATGTTTAAACATGCTGACTAACATCCTGTTGGAGATATTAAGTGCTATATAAATATGCATACCTTTTAAAGTCCATAAATTCTGAATTCTAAAAATGCATCTAAACTGTGGGTAAGGGACCATCTGCCTGTGACTACCCAGCTTTCATCAAGTACCCATGTGGCATGGGAAGTATTAAGTGATTTATTTTCAGAATTTACAATAACTTTACAGAGTTGTCTTTTATAGATAAGAAAATGGAGTAATTGAGGCTTAAAATATTGACTTGTCCAATAAAAAGAAAACACAAAATTCGGCTCCAGGTCTGTTAATTCTTAATTATAGCAGGCCACTGTCTCTATTAAAGCAAAGATACATAAAATGGGTGACTTGCATAAGAAATCAAATGGAATAAGAGGAAAAAAGGCATGTGTTGATCATTAGTAGAATCCTTATGCCAGAATATGAATTAAGAGGAAATAGGGGCTGAAGTTAAGGCAAAGATGAAAGAAAACGGCAGTGGAAGGGCCCTCTGATCAGTGACTGGGTTACATAAAGCAAGTCCAAGACTTCAGAGCTCACTGTGTTGACTGGTTAATGGAGGTCATGTAGGGATGCTATAAGGAGAGAAATAAATGAAGATGAAGGTACCATGAAGATATGTTAACAACTCATTAGGCAAAAACAAAAGGTACCTCAAAAATCAGTAAAAACACTAAATATGTATTTATACAGATAAGTATTACATTATATATATAATGTTATATATAATATATGTTATAAGGTAGATATTATTCATAATAAATTATAAACAAACTAAAAGCACATAATCTATGTTCAAGGACTGGAATTAACGTACCATGGAATGTCCAAACTACTACTTTACAATTAGTGTTTCTGATAGGATTATTATTGCTAACAGTAGCATAAAATATTGAAGTAAATTGAAACATTTTAAATGACATTGTTTAAACATTTATACTATAAAATTATATTTTTATTTATAATTGTGATTCTATAATTAATTGTTTTATTTACATTGTAACTATCTTTGTTATTGTTGTTGAGATGGAATCTCGCTCTGTCACTCAGGTTGGAGTGCAATGGCTCAATCTCAGCTCACTGCAACCTCTGCCTACCAGGTTCAAATGATTCTCCTGCTTCAGCCTCCCAAGTAGCTGGGATTACAGGCATGTGCCACAATGCCCAGCTATTTTTCTTGTGTTTTTAGTAGAATCAGGGTTTCACTAAGCTACCCAGGCTGGTCTCAAACTCTTGGCCTCATGTGATCCATCCACCTCGCCTCCCAAAGTGCTGAGATTACAGGCATGAGCCACCACACCCAGGCTACATTGGGATTTTTAATAACTGAAAGCAACCAGTTTTGTCATCAGTAAATCTCCAAATAAAATGATATTATCTACAAAAACCACCCACGATTTTACTATATATTACTAAAGGCTGGCCAGAGTCTCTGTATAATAAAACTTGTAGCTCTCAGAACGCAAGATATCCAGCAGAGATCTGAGCTACCAATCTGATTGTCCACATGACACTGGATGTCCTTCACTGTGAACTAGATCTCAGGTTATAAAAAAGATGGCCTAAAGTCAAGAAGAATCAGAATGGAAAGCAAAGAATGTTTGTTTTTGTGTGCCTGAGGGTACATGTGGCTTGAGTTAATCTCATAATGCATTCTAAAATAAATACATATTTTGCCAAATATTAATATCTCTGTTCAATTCTTTCAAAGCAGATATTGTAAAAGGTAATTACACAGAATGTTTAACATCTCTCTGGGTCTCATAGGAGACTGTAAATTTCTCTCTTCAGTTCAAGGTATCAGTACAGCTTCAAATGCTGGTCTGATTTTGAATGGATAAAACAAAATACTGTTTCTCTCAACCTCTTGGAAATGATGTTTTTATAAGTCACTGATACTTCTCCAAACTAAGAACTTTAGCAGTCTTTATCTAAGCACGTAACCTCATATTTGCAAGGAAGCTTCACAGAGTAACATAAAGAATGACTTTAGTATATGTAGTTTGAAAACTGAAGATCCTAGAATCACATTTTAGCATCTTTGCATAAAAAAAATCCAGATTCACTAATATTTCTAGAACACATTGTAGTGATTAACTGTTTTCTCACTGTCTTTTTGTTTTAGAAAACTTCTCAAAGGGAAGAAATAGTACAAGTATTGATATCTATAGCGTCGTCGTTTCTCCTAAAACATGAATAAAAAGGTATGCTCATGGATATTTTTCAGTTAAAAAAGTTACAGAATAATATGTGTAGTTTGGAACATATTAATATAAAAATAAAAAGACAGATATTTGTGCTTTTTTCTCATTAAAGACAATATATAATAAAATTTTAGGAATACTAACTTGGGAAGTATAAATGATGACAGAGAAGTCTCACAATTATTTCATATATATCTATGTTTTAAAATTGATCCAAGACTTTGCTATGATAACAATTTTTAAGTATTTTGAAATTTTAATTTAACTGTAAACATTAAGATATTGCTGAATCTCTTTAGTTTTCTCCAAATAAAAAATAGTTTGGATCATGTCGATCTTAATGTAAATAACAGAATATATATTCACCTAAGTCTAAGGAAAAGAAAAATAAAAAGTGACACTTTGACTGTAATAACAGATGTGGAGAAATATGTACTTTAAGGTCCTTGAGGAAATATAACCTTTAACTTCCAATTATTTCTTCAATATGGCACTGAGTTTTTAATGTGCACAAATGACTAATAATTTTATAACAAAATATAAAAAGATATTTGTAACTTGTCTTATGTTTGGGAACTAAATGTAAAAATGATATCACTTGATGTCACTGCACATTGTTTTTGAATAAATATGAATTTATACAACATAAAACAATTACAAGCTGCATTTTTATTTGTAAATCAAGAGCCTTTTAGTAAAAATTAAAAATGATTCCAAAATAGCAACTTTTCTAGAACTAAATGTGTTAAACCTGAGAAAATGATCACAGAATATGATGCCCTTTAATCATTTTTGTCAAGTCTTTACTTTAACCCTTCCTTCCCAGGTTCTTAATTTCATACTTTTGACTGCCTGTTAGACGTTTATACCTGAAATTCACTCTAAATTTACCATATCTAAAATTAGTTATCTTATTAATACTTCCAAAACTATCTTCTCCTTCTAATTCCATATATCTGGAAATAGACCCTACATCCTTCTCAGAACACAGACTCAAATCTCTCTGAGTAATACTACTTATTTAACTTGCCAGCATTCAATCACCTTCCATTTCCTTTCAAACAGGCTTCCCAGTGAAAATGTCTGATCACAGCAATCTCCTATTGATTAACCTTTTGTGTTCCCCTGTGAAAAAACACCCACATTCTTTCTGTCCTATGGCCTATGGCCAAACACATCTGTTTCAAATTCTTTCTGCTTTATATCCTTTTCTCCTTTATTTACTCTGATCGAGCGAAACCAATACTTACCAACTAATACATTTTCTAGTCCCTTCATCTCCCCCACATACGAGCCTACACATTTCGAGTAACTTCTTTTCCATTTCTCATGTTGAATCCTAGCAACTTTTCAAGGTTTATCTTAAAAGCCACCATTTTATAAAGATATCCTGATTTTTCCTACCAAGAAAATTCTCATTTCCCTGAGCCCTCAAATTATGAGTATGACTCTTATGCTCCTTATTACAGTCTAGCTCTTTATTTTTATGCAATTTTTCCTGTATTAATAAACTGTAAATGTCTTGAGATCAAGAACTATTTCTAAACCATTATTATATATTCCACAGCACCTTACACATTGAGCGTATCAGTTGAATAAATATTATAATTATAAAATATTATAATATCAATTGAATAGTAAATACTGGATGAAAAATACAGGAGAATTAACCTGAGAGTGAATAAAAATGTCAAAGGTGGGCAGTTCTTCTAGAATTTATTTATTCAATCAAGAAATATTTATTTAGTGTCCACAATACCCCACAGACTATTATGCTAGGAGCTCATGCAATTTCACAACAGAAGACTGTTCCAAAAGTCTACGGAAAGACAAGAACATGGAACACTGAATCTTCCACAATTAATGCAACATCATGACAGTAAACATTTTGACAAATTAAAATTTTAATGCTTTTGTATTTATATGAAAGAAAAAAGTGTTTAATTGTATATTTGAATGAAAAATATGTTAAATATTAAAAATAAAGATTCTGGAAGAATATGTCAATGGAATTTTTATTAACTTGGATTGAACATGTGCATTTACCTCAGGTCCCTTAGGCAAAGGGAATACTAAAATAACAGTTTAGAGATATAAAGATAGATACCATGATGGCAAAAATAACATGGGGAGTGATAAGAAAAATAAAGAGATGTCAACAAATTTTTGAAAATTGACAAGTGGATGAGGTGGTGGTTTAGGAACTGACTGAAGAAAACATATGAAGCCAAAATCCCACTGCCTTCAAACAGAGATTACTCTGAGAAGCAAGCCCATTTTTTGATCAGAACACTGAGGAAACGCAGGTCTTAGAGGTAATGGGAGGAAGTTAGAGTTGGGGATCATTATTTAAAAAAAAAATCTGTGTCTGTCTGTATATGAGTTAATTTTATCCCAAAATTCACTTTGCTCTGATCACAAGCTACGTAACTACTACTCCACAAACCCAAAGACAAGGAGGGTGGAACACAAAAGGCTCTATGTAGAGAAATAACTGGTCATGGAAGGCAGGGCTGAGATGCCAGTCATTCACCGAATAAATATTTAATGAAAGCATTCTGTCATCTCAAAATAACACGTCCTAAGTGGAGTTGCACAAATTTCCATCAGAACCTCCTCTCCATCCCCAACCTTCCCTATCTTAGTTAATGAAATTCCAGTTGCTCAGACCAAAAACTTTGGAGTCAGCCTTGACTTCTCTTCCTTTCACATTACATATACAATCCATGGAATACATTTTGTTAACTCTAACTTTAAAGTATGTTCAGACTATGATCACTTCTCACACTTCCACTGTTACCACCCTGGTCAAAACCATTATCATACCTCGACTGGATGACTGCAGCAGTTCCTAACTGGACTCCTAACTGGACACCCTGCTTCTCCTCTTGCTTCCCCTTATCTACTGTTAACACAGCAGCCAGAGTTATCCTGTTGAAAAGTAAGCCATATCATGTCATTTCTCTACCCACACTCTTCCACGACTCCTTCATCCATCAAAGGAAATCCAAAGGCCTAAATGTTCTGGAAATATGAGTCTGAATTGCAGAGTTAAAATCTGGGCTGGGAATATAAATTCGGGACGTGAAAGCAATATAGATGATGAGAGAGACTACCAGAGAAATGTGTACAGCTAGAGAGGAAGAGAAGTTGAAGAAATGGACACTGGTATGTTCTGATATTTAGAGCTTCTGGGAATGACAAGGAACAACAAAAATAGACTAAGTAAAAACAGCCAGAAAATGTACAGAAATACAGATAAGTGGAAAAAAGTGTTTCAGTAAAGTGAATGATCAGCTGTATTAAACGCTGCTTATTGGTCAAGCCCATTGAAGAGTGAGAACTTAACAATAACATGGTCACTGCTGAACCTAGAAATGTTTTAGTGGTGTGCTGTGGGCAAAAGTTGGTTGATTTAAGAGAATGAGAGGGAAGGAACTGGATTGCTGAGAAAGAGAGCGATAGCTAGAAGGGATGTGAGTCAAGAAAGAAACTTTTATTCATCATTTCCTTTGGGTCCTTAGGTAAAAAGAAGCATCCAAAAATAAGGATTGGATAAATTAAGCTCAGTATTTAGTGGATTTACTCTAAATACACTAACCTGTTAAAGTTCATACTTATCATGCAAACTCTCATTAGATACTAAGGGAATATTTTTATTTCCCCTGGAAAAGAGCCAAATTAGAGCAGTTACATGATGTTTAAGTCTCCAGAAACTCAGATGTCCCATTAATTTTTCATGAACATTAATCATCTTCTCCGGTAATTTTCACCACTTTGCTTCATCTATGGTTAAGATACATTGTTGCCATGTTAACCTATCATGTATCCAAGCTAATTGTGGTCAAGCAATAAAACTGTGAAACCGTAGAGCAAAGCAATTTTTAAGTTTTAAATAGACAAGAGCAAGACCAGAGATCAAAACTGCTGCAGACTTCCTGATTTCACTTAAACCCACAAAATTAAATAAACAATAGCAATAAAATGTTGCCAATGTTTGTAAGATCCATAGTCATTCTTGCCTGGTTTTCATTGAAAACTGGAAAATCTATTCCCATAGTGACTGGTTAAAAGATTAAAAACACAAAGTAGAAAGATGATGACTAGTGCAGCTATGCTATGTAAAAGTGCAGACAATAACAAACTAACAGCTAGACATGCTTCTGACTCACGGAAATTATGCGAAATCAGGTTATTCAAGCTTAAAAACAATGAATCACACCACGGAGAATACAGATGCCAGGAAACCACGTTTCCTGGCTAAAAATAATAACAAAAGAATAAAGAGGTATTCATGTAAGCATCAACTCATTACTACTATTTAAAAGGCAGATTCTGCATTATTTCCATAATTGAGAATCTATGAAATTAGTATGAAAATAATGTCTACCTCAGTTAAATATGAAGAGATGCTATATTTTGTAGTAAGCAGTAGGTTTCATGCTCTTTTAACTTAGGGCTTTTTCCAATTAGCTCTAATTTATACAGCTAAATTAGGTGAGAACATATCTTAATATAGGATTTGATTTTGTAGAAAATCTTAAATTTGGTAATTGCATTGCACAGCCGGAAAATACTTGCAGACATCCATTACATAGTTGAAGAACAAAATGTTACATTCTACACAGGTTTTAAATCAATAAAGATGTGAAGTGAGAGAAGAGTCAAGAAACGGGTTCTGGTTTGGACTTTGCTATTGATTGTATTATTTGGGTTTCTTTGGTCACTTCAACAATCTATGCTTTAGACCTCTCAAATGTAAATAAATTTATAGTTTGGACAACAGATTTTTAAAGTTCCGTTAGTGTAGACAAGCTAGAATTTATATGTACCTCAAATTTAATTTCTAGTGTTAAAAATGGAGAATTATCTCATAAAAGATCTATGTTTTTAAAACCTACTTAATGGCTACCGTGTTGCACTGCTCAGACCCTTTCCCTTCCTACTCGCCTCTCAACTTCCAGGATCAACACACTCATTCACCATTCTTCCAGCTTCTGAAAGGGTTGCCTGGGAGGGCTCACTACTGAGACCTGTCCTCGGAATAGCTATCCATAGAACAAAGCTTCCTTGCCTATGTCTAAGTGCCTCAACCTGGAGGTATCTCAAATCCAAGGATTGGTCGATTGGGGGTTACAAAGGTTTGGTCCCCTGATTTCAAGACAGGACCACTGCAAGCTATAATTTCATCTGCAGAGGTCCGGTCAGATCTTCTGAGACTTCTACGGAACTGTATCACATAATTCAGGTTCTGTCTTGTCTTTTTAGTCAATTGTTACTGATTGTCTTCCTAAACATACTTCCCAACAAATCTGCTGCATGCAATCTGCCTCCCAGCCTGTTTCCAAGGAAACCTAACCTAAAACATCATTCATCCTTAAGGCTAGAAGACCATAAAAGGTAAGTTAGTCGTCAGTCCCCCCAAAAGACTGTTTCTAAAACAATCTGTGGCCAAAGCTTAGTCAGTTACTACACACTGAAGAATAAGGAGAAAAAAATCTTAGTTTAATCCATGTCTTTGGTCCCTCAGTAATTATCTGAAACAACCATAACAAAATCTATTTATGGAGAGTTTACTATATGCCAAGCATCACACATAGCACTTAATTATATCTTTTTGACTAATAGAAGAGTAACTCCATGGAGAAGTTGCTATTATTAACTACATTTTTATAAAGAAGTAAACCAAAAATTAAGTATGTTAATTTTCATGTCCATAGTCTTAATATTAGAAAGTGGAGCATATAGGACTCCATCCCAAGCTGTAGTATTCTAAAATCCATGATCTGATACGACACAATGTCCTATAATTTCCATCAGTTTTGTCAGCAAATGTGTGTGAGGTTTTACCATGAGAGAATATAGGTGTATCAACAAAAAAACAATCACAATTTCCTTGGAAAACTCATCACATTAGGATATCATTCTTGTGTACGGAAGTCAATGTTATATGTAAAAAATAGTGAAGCACTTAAAATAATCAAAACTCCAACTCTTGCACTCCCAGTAAATCAGTGCTTAAAGCTTAGCTTTACCTTGACCGAAATAGTGTTTCTGTGCCCTATCATTTGTACTTTGAGGTTGTACTTTCAGTTTGAAAAGTTTAATCTCTATCTTAAAAAGTGAGATAAAAAAACTACTGAATGTGAAATAGTTGTATATATTATCGATTTGATTCTTTCTAACTGGCATAGTATATGAAAATAAGTATTAGATTTTTACAAACAGGGGGACTTATTCAAATTTCACCACTTCATAGTATTAAAAGAGCTTAGTAGTATGGACAATCCAAAGCTTTCATATTTCTATAGAAAACACATATTTGTGTTTTCAATAAACCTCAGTTCCAAATGGTAATTTTAAACTTGTATTTGTTTTCTGACTCCAGCAACACAGATGTTCAAAAATGATAGCAGTGTTAGAAATAAGAAAGTCCTCAGCATGGACAGATGGTGTGGCAGGAGAGAGACAGTTCAGAACAGTTAATAACATGCCTCGGACAGACAGGTCTGTGTTCATGTTTCACCTCTACCTCAACTAAACGTGTGACTTTGGGCATGCTATTTAGTCTCTCTGAGCCACATTCCTTTCTGCAACACTGAGTTAACAATACATGTCTCATAGAAACATTATAAGAATTAAATAATGTAATATTTGCAAAAGCTATGAAAGAACCTCTTAGGCACTTAATTAATAGGTACTATTATCTTTGACAAAGATGTGATACTTTTTAGTGGGAATCACCAAATGGGAAATTTTGTTTTACTTCAAAGGAACTCTTAAGACAATTACGCAGTGAAAATGTTTGAAAGTATGCATTTTACATTTCTAAGTGCCAAACAGAAGTAACTGGACAAAGAAGGAATGGCAGGAAAAGACTGTAAATTAACATAACAACATAATGTAAAATTTGGCTTAGAAATATTTGCTCTATTCAAATTCATTTCTAATCAGCAGCAAGGTTTGCCTATATTCCACTTATGAAAACAAAAACTTCTTTGGGGGATAGTACAAATGAGCAAGCTTGCAACCCCCCCCCACCCCCGCCGCCAAATCTGGGAAAGGTATAAAGCATTCCTAAGCCTACATGATAAACAGATGGTCTGATAAAAATAATTTCTTTGCCTTGAAATTTTATTTAAAGCCAACTAGTATAAAAATTTTAATGTATGAGATAGAGTGGTTTTAAGAAAACAGTATTTAGAATTGAGGTTTAATAAAGCTTAAGTAAAACATACAAAAAGTGATGTTTAAACCATGAATGAATTAATATGAATACAAAGCCTAACCTTGTAGAGTCAAGATCTATTTCAACCTACAAGGTGGTAGGTGAATCTAAGAAATATTGATAGCATTTGTCATATAAGCACAGATCAAGAAGCAAGTAATTTTCTGTTGTTTCTCCTGAGAATAAGGGAGGTGATGTGAAAAACGACTTCGTCATAGACCAGATATAATCCATAAACTGTGTCTATTTGTCTTTGGTGGTTCTTTCTAAAGACTTTTGCCATAGGTACATTTTCCTTTCCTCTTTTGTTAGAGAGAAGTAAGCACCATCACCTAAAAGATTAGACTTTAATTAAACACTCTACTCTGACTCAGTCTACTCCAAATGAGAGCCACTTTGGAAATAAGTATTTCTCCTTTCTCCTTTATCCCTCCAACATTTCCTTTTCTGTAGTTGCACCCTCTAAGAAAGAGTGTGCTATAAAGAGATGAGGGAAGGAATATCTATCCACAAAGCATTTCTCAAGCGAGGCCCTGAACTCTATTATGTTGGGTGGTTTTTACTCTTTCAACAGCTACGCACTGATTATGTGCCAGATACTGTGTTATGAATTCATCTTTCAAAGGGCTCATGGAGCGTACGGTCTCTGAGGAGAACAGATATTAATTAAACAAATAATTTAATGACTGGTGTTGAAGAGTGCATGCGGGATGCTCTAAAAAAAAATGAAAACAGTCAGGATACTTAATCTAATTGGGAGGGTCGGTGGAGGCTGCTCAGCAGAAGTGGTATGAAGATGAGATGTGAAGGATGAATGAGAGTTCCCAGGCAAAGAGAATGGGTGAAGTTTAAGGGGTAAATATGTGAAAGAAAATGAGGTGGTTCCCAGGGTGAGATCCAAAAGTGGGAAAATGAGAAAGCATTAACTAAATGAGTGAACAAAATTTAATGGGATTGGTGGCATGGGGTGGTTCATGCCTGTAATCCCAGCACTTTGGGAGGCTGAGGCAGGAGGACTGCTTGAGGCCAGGAGTTTGAGATCAGCCTGGGCAACACAGAGAGACCCTATCTCTATAAATTAAAAAAAAAAAAAAAAAAAAAAGCCAGGCATGGTGGCATGTGCCTGTAGTCCCAGCTACTCAGGAGGCTAAGCCCAGAAGTCCAGACTGCAGTGAGCCATGATCACACCACTGCTCTCCAGCCTGGGTGAGAGGGCGAGACTTTGTCTCAAAAAAAAAAAAAAAAAAAAGAAAAAAAGAAAGAAATAAAGAAAAAAAATTAATGAGATTATATTTAAAGAATTTCTCAAACCCATTAATATATTAGTAGGCACTATGCATATTAAAATACATATTAAGCAGCATTTTCCAAACTAAGCCATTGAAAATGTCTTTTATTCCTCCCTCCTTCCCTCCCTCCCTCCCAACCTCTCCCTCCCTCCATCTCTCTCTCCCTGTCTCCCTCCCAACATCTGGGATAATTTTCAGAGAACAACGTTTCTTTAAAGGAATGAAAGAAGTGGTCTCCAAAACCTGGTTTACTACAATTATCCTTTTTTCCCCTCTTTGTCATTTTGGTAAAAAAATCTTACAGAACCAGGAGAAATAAGATAATTTTTTCTTAAGTAAAAAGAAAAGAAAAACTGTGATGGATATAGACTGTAGATATCCAACCTCTTTATCTTCATCTCATGCACTTCTGAATCTGAATCTTCTGAAACAAGCCTTCAATGGACTCACAGCCTTCATGCTGAGGGCTCCCTGGGCTTCCTCAAGAGTCAAGGCCCAGGGTGAGATGTCCTTTGCTAGAGGAGGCAACCCATAGGCTCCAGAGCCTCATACACCTAAAGGAGCTTCCCTGAAGTGAGGAAAGCTCTCTTGTCTTTTTCCACCAATCAAAACACGTTATTTCCCAAAGTGGTCACTAAACCAATATTTGTTCTCCAAGAACAATGTACTATTTCTATCTCCACACTTTGAGATCCCACAGGGGGAAAAAACAAACCTTTCATTTATATGACAAAAATATCAAGTACATGAGGCTATCCTTGTGTTATTTTAATTCTTGATGAACATGTTAGATATTTATACTGCTATCCCACTTTTCTTTTTGATTCATATCCAAACTGTTATTTGGGCATTGATGACAGTGAATATAAAAAAAAAAGAATTTTGAATTTGAAAAGTAATCAAATTCTCTTTCAAGGGTCTACATCACATGAAAGGATTCAGGAACTCATGGTAACCAAAATAATTTTCATGGAATTCCAAAAAGGATTCTAGTTGAGTAAGCAAAATATGTTTTCAGATGATGATGTTTATGTGAGGACTTCAGCAGAATTCTCCTAACAGAGACCGTTTGAAAGTGAGCTGTTCTCACTGACGTGATTGGTGTCCCCAGAAAACAAGCTAAGCACCGCCATCCCTCAACTTCTCTATTGTCCTTAAATTCTCCTTTCTCACAGTGGCCTCTAAAAGAACATCCTGGAGCCCTTCAGGATTGGAAGCTGTGTTGGCCAACTACTGATCTAATGCAGTGGTTGTCAACTACAGGTGATTTTGCCCCCTCAGAAGGCACTGGTTACATTTGGAGACAATTTTGGCAGTCACAGTGGGGATAGTATTGTCATCTAGTGGGTCAAGGCTAAAGAGGCTGCAAAACATCCTATAATACACAGGACAACACATCCCATCAAAGAATTATCTGATCCAACATGTCAATACTGCCATAATTGAAAAATCCTGATCTACTGCAATCATCCTTGCAAATACTCCTGTGAGACAGTTCTTTGTAATTTCTAGACTGGTCTCATTGTTAGAAACGCCTTTATTATTTTAAATCAAAAAGTATTTTCCTAAAACTTTTTGCTTATTGGGATCCTAAAAGAAAAAAAAAGATCCTTCACCCATATGACAGATTTTCAGATAACCGAAACTACTCTCATATTCCCAGTTTCTCATTTTCAAGTTGAAAAACCACATGCTCATGTCTTGTACTTGCTTCTTAAAAATGAATAATTTCATAAATGAAAGCAATAATCTAAGTTAAAACCAGATATTTTAAGATTATGAAAATAATAACATGTTTATTACCAAGCACTGACCAATAATGACGTGCCAAGGCTTTCACACATGTGATTTTGTTAACTAAAACAATATCAGGGATGCCCCCTCCAGGTAAGTGTCAGTAGCACTGTTTTGTGGATGTTGAAACTGAGCCTTAGCAGGGTTGAGAGATACACTCACAGACACAGCCGTAACAACTGAAGGAGCTGAAAATGAATTCTAAAGTTTTTGCCCTTTGTGTGAACAGTCACTACTATTTTATGTCACATAAAATCTGGTTTCCCTTTTTCAGCCATCTCCTCCCTCCAGTTCCTTTTCTTCTTTCTGTTACCTACATTCCCTTCTCTCCTTTTTCTTTCTCCCCATCTATGCCTCAAGCTGGCTACAGGGCTATCACATCTGTTACCATAATCACCTTTTAAGAAGCAGGCCAGGCCACAAAACGCACTTACTTAAAAGCCCTTCCAGCTCTACACATCACTTCTTTGTATTTTCCCTTTGTCTTGTGAAAAGGGCCTAGGCCTGCGGAAAGAAATTAGATCTAGAAGCCTCTCTTCAGTGTGAACATAGGTGAAAAATTCTTTAACATACTGTTTTAAGAAAGCCAAAAAGTTTTTAGTGATAGAGTATATACTAAAAAGTAAAGTATCCTCTATAGTTTTGATAAATACATAAGGGTTCATTATACTATTCTTTCTACTTTTGTGTACATTGAAAAATAGTTTACAAAAATAACAAAAAATCCTTTCTTCTCTTGGTATTTAGCAACTAGTTTCTTTTCTTATTTCATATTCTCTATTTAATGCTGAATAAATGATTTTCAAAATAAAGTTGCCAACACAAGGGAGGGTTAATTTCTGAAACAAATCTCTTATGACCCCAGGATTAGGCCAAACTTCTTAAACTATTTACGTAAGGACAAACTTGTATATTTTCTCCCTTTTCAATTATTCCCTTCTATTTTCCTGTTACCAGTTTTATATATATGGGATATATAGATGCAGACAGATGGAAACATGTTTTACAACTATCAGAAGTAAAACATAATTCAACTGAAAGCCCAAACCTGAACATGTGCTAGTAAGGTACATTAGCCAAGCCTCCTGGAACAAAGGTGATCTTATTAAACCACCCTGTAAGGCATACATACCCTACAGGAAGGATGGACATAATATGGCTGTTTGCTTTCTGAAGAGAGCTATGTCCAAAAGACACTAAGATCTCAATTTTATATTCCATGTAGGTTACTAAATTTTCTCTAGGCCTCCTGATAACGTATTTATCCTCTTACTCCAGCCAGCCACAATGCAGCCCCAGATGAAACAGTGTCTGGACTCACCTATCATTATTATTGGGGAAACAATTATCAATTAATTCAGTCCTCATGGTAGGTCAGTTTTGCTATCTTTCTTGATACAATCGAATGTTGCTAATTATGTCACTGAATGTCAAACTTTTTCCTAATCATTAACAAACAAGTTTACTACACGCAGAATGCAAAACTTGAAGCAAGTGAAGCAGAAATCATTTTTTCTTTTTAAGAAATACTATTGAATGAATGGCTTCTGGTTTGATTTGACACTTCCTTTCTGTGTCCTTGGTCCTTTAAATATGGAATTTTCTGGTCTAGCTGTCTGCACAAGCATATATTTCTCAAGGGGTAAATTCTGAAAATCAAAGTCATAATGATTGCTACCATGTATTTGCATGTACCTGACATTTTCTTGTTCCAGGAGGTCTTCTACATGCCTTAGTTTGTAACGGTTCACTTAAATCTACAAAAAATATCTATGAATGGGTAGTGTTTTTATCTCAATTATTACACTGAGGAACCAAATTTACAAATAACTGAAGCAATTTGCCCAAGGTTTCAGAATATTCACTTGAATATCAGAATTTTCAACTTGAATAATACATCCAATTTGAAATGATTCCCATTCACAGTACCACCCTATTTTCAAATCTCAGCCCTTTGTCTTCAGTTATTTTTTTGCCTTTCCTCACCCCCCAATTTGTTTGTCTTAAGCATACATTTAAACATGTGGTCTCAGTTCTCAAATGTCTTTCTTAAAAATTGAATAAAGTCCAAATCTCCATCATCAATGACAATATCAAATAAATTACAGTACTTTCCCACTGTGGAATATTACACAGTCATTAACATGAATGAGGCATATATAGTAATATGGGAAGATGTCCATCATATGTTGTTGAGTGAAAGGAGCCAGTTACAAAACAACGTGATCCAGTAAACAAATGTTAGACACTCATATATGCGGAAGCAGATGGGAAGATATCTGGAAAGATGTATGTCAAACTTCAGAGTAAAGGATTGAGAAGTGGGGGAAAAAAATAATTTTAAGTTTCTATTTTATTTTATATCTGTGAATTGTCTAAATTTCTATAATGAGCTCAAGCTATTTTGATAATAATATTAAACAATATGCTGATTAGCTAATCCTATTTGATGGTGTCCATTACTTAGCTAGACGCCCTCCCATGCCATTATTTACTCCATTTGTTTTTTCTAATTTTAATTCCCATTCTGCCTCCCATTACACTGGATTTTACCTTTTCTAAACACTGCCTGTTTTTTTTAATGCTTCCATCCCAACCCAAAGTATCTGTATTTCCCCTAAATTCAATCACTGAAGAAAATTGTGCAAATATCAGATTTTCCATATAAAAGAAGGGTAAATATTCACAAAATTATATGTATATATATATATATACACATATATATATACACACACACATATATATACACATATATACACACATATATATACACACACACACACACACACACACACACACATATATATATAAACAACACACACACACATATATATATATATTTCTTTTTGAACAAGGTCTTACTGTCTTGCCCAGGCTGGAGAGCAGTGGTATGATCAAGGCTTGGTGAAACCTCAAACACTGGAGCTCAAGGAATCCTCCTGCCTCAGCCTTCCTAGTAGCTGGGACTACAGGTGTGTACCACCACACCTGACTTTTTTTTTTTAATTTACTGTAGAAAAGGGGATCCCCTTATGTTGTTCAGGTTGATCTTGGAATCCTGGGCTCAAGCGGTCTTCCTGCCTTGACCTCCCAGAGTGCTGGAATTATAGCCATGAGTCACTGTGCTTGGCTTACATTTTGAATCAACAAGCTTTAATACATTTTAATTCACTACTTCCTGAATTGTAAGGTGTCAAAAAATAATAAAGAATAATTACAAAGTTCTTGAACAGATAACTATTTTCCTTGTAAAAGGATAGTTACTTAAACATCAGGAATACTATAATAGCCTTGAATACCTTTTAGAATGAGATAGGACACAAAAAAAGAAAAAGATGCATAGCACCCTACAAATGTGAAAAATCAAGAGATACGTTTCTTACCATTGTGAGGGTAAATGGATGATTTTCTAATGCAGATACACTGGGACAATGTAGAATAATATACTAAAAAGCAACAAACAGATAAATTTTAAATGACCAATTTAGAATTTCAACTATTTCAATGATGTGATGTTTGCTAAATTCCAAAAATTACATAAGGATAAAGGCTATTTAAAAAGTTGCTGACCACTGACTCACCTGGCCAGGTCTTGCTTTAAAATTTTCTTTGACCATTCGGATTTCCATGACATCTGACGGATGACTTATGACGGAAATGATGGTGACTGGCTTACTGCTCCGGATATACCTGTAAAGTCTCTCAGCACAGTACAGGCACAAAGGTCCAGAAATCCAAAGCCAAGTCTAAGATAAATTTTTGAAAATAAACTTCAAGAAACACTCATATTGCAGAAATCTACACCCCTCCCAATTGCTTATTGCTTACCCTATGGTAATAATATATTAATTAGTATTTTAAATAAGAAAACATAAAAAAAGAGTAAAAAATAATAGATGTTCACTATCATTCAAATAAAAGTATAAAATAAAACAGAAAGTAGTATCAAAACCCTACCCTCAGACTGACACTCTGGGTGTAACTACCATAAACAAGTAAGTGTATATTCTTTTATACACCTTTCTATGCCTACAGACACGTAATGTATACAGACAATATATTTAATAAAAGAAGAAAGGAAAGTTAACAATGTCAGATAAATCTGGGGATAATTTCAGAAATAAAGCACGAGTCTCATGTTTATTAAAAAAGAAAATCCTAGATTTTTAACGTATATAATGTATATGCATAATATACATACATATATATACACATATGTTATATATATACAGTGCATATTTTTAAAAATGCAGTATGCTAGGTATGTTGTCTATCACTTACTTTTATATAATATAATAAGAACAGAAAATAATATTTAAACATGGGAAACCATGAAAATTTTTGAAAATGTGTTACATGGTTAGCCCTGATCCCAGGATAAGTACAAACTATGTGAACTGCAGAAGTCTAGGTGGCTTACCCTTCTCCTAAAATTTCACACTCTATCTCTCACATCCCTTTGAGGCCTCCAACTAAAACTTTTTAATGGCCACCTTTTTAAGCCTCACTTTAGTTGTTTCAAATCTTCCTTATTTCATGCAGACAGATCATGCCTCTTCTGCATATAATAACATTTGGCCTCCACACTGTGTTATGAGTAGAATTGCAGGACAAGCTCTGCAATGTAGCAGCCTCAACCTTTGAGACAGTCACTTACCCTTTGAGTATCAGGTCCCACATGAGCAAAACGGGAGTCGTCATACCTGCCTTGTCTAATACTTGTGAATATTACGTGAAACTCAGAAAAGTTCAGAAAATTATAGAGTCTAATAGGGATCTAGAGGATTATTATTAATAATATAATAAACACAAGACTAGTACACTATTCCAAAGTCATCCACAAATTCATCCTAGTTTTTGACATCTCTGTCTTCTTTTCCTTATCGAGACATTTGACATCACTATTTCCTATTTTCTACCTTTTATAGATGAAGAATAAAAGGTGTAATTTGCCTGGGGGCAGTTCCCACAGGCACAGAGGTAGATCAGGGCCCTTATTGAACCAATTGCCGAACACTTATGAAAGTTTTCCAGGAGCAAGCATATTAGTCAAAGACCTGGGTATGCATGCTTCTTCTGCCACTTACTAGTTTGGAGGCTTTGATCAAGGTAAGCACAATCTCCTCATTAGAAAATTGAGGATAATATTAATTACTTGTGAGTACTGCAAAAAACATTCTGTATGCCTAATACATGTTCTGTATTATGTGTACAGGATATTTTGGTACAATGCCTAGCAGATAATATTAAGCATTCAATAAACTGATTTTGCTATTTACTATTTACAATATTATACATAATATTATAATACAATAAAATAATAATTAGTAGTAGTAGTGGTAGGTTTTCTTAACTACTATTTTTATTATTCAACCAGCTTTTCTCAACTAATGGGAAAAATGTTTGTCCTCTCTTGGCTACAAGCACCAATGCTGTTGTATGCAAAGGTTACATGGTCAGTTAAGTAGAAATCTTATCTATCCTCTAATATCATGATCTTTTGCCTTGAACTGTCAGGTACCTGTAATGGAATAATAGGTACTAACTTGCTGTTGAAACATCCTGAAATATCCTACTATGTATGAATATATAGCTTGAAAAGCACATTTATATGTGATGTTGATCAATCATATGGAAATAAATTTTGTACAGATCAAAACACAAAATTAATCTGACCTGTGGAAAATTAGCTTGGAATCTGGGCTCTTCCACACAAATCTTCACAAAGGTGTTCTGAGTGAACTCTTCGGATTTCGAAAATCCTTCAGGGGAAAGGTTCGTGAAAATGTTCTGAGAAATACTCTGGTAAGGAAATATTCTGAGAGCTGGTTCGGTTAAGATTGATGCAGCCGGGAGGGTGGGTATCTAAATTAGTTTGATACTTCAGCAGGCCTCTAAAATTAAATTTAAAATAAACAGAAATGAAAACATATTGAGATCGGGGTACAGTAAAAAAAATTTTTTTTTGCTAACTTTACACAGCATTTACCTAAAAAGTGTTCCTTATGTATTATATTTAGGAGAATTTGAAAAATCTTAAAAATTTTAAGAAATTCTTAACTACAGGACTAAAACAAAAATTTTGGCCCTCCAAACAAACGCTACAAATATGTGGTAGAGAAGAATATGCGCAATCGCTCCAGGTATTATTGAATTTGACGGTCTTTACTTCAAGGCTATTAGGCATCCATATAATCACATACAAGTTTTCACTTCAATAAACAGTGTAATGATGAATATTTTGCTAGATCTCCAAACATGAGGGAAAAATACAGGGATCATATTTAATTTGGCCAAGCCTGGATAAAACAAGCCTTGCTGGTTTGCAGAGAAATGTCATTCAGAAATAACTGGAACTGGAAGTTTGTCTCTCCTGTGGTCTGAAAACAATGTATATACAGCAATCAGTCCATAAATCTGTTTACTTTTCAAATTCTCCATAGACAGAACCACATAAAAAGTTCAAAGTAGTAAATCAGGCAGGAGAGCCCAAACTATAAAAATCCATTCTGATTGTTTCTTACCTTGTGAAAAACCAAGACAAACCATTCAACTGTCTTGTTTTCTGCCTTTCTTATAAAAAGAGGTTAACATCTACCTCGTAGGGATAATCCATAAAATGACAGACTGCACAGAGCATCAACAAGATCACTGCTGTATAAGCAAAGACTGCATGACAAAGCAAGATTTGGAAATGCTTTAAAAATGTTGCAGTGTATTTTATTATTTTAAAGAATCCTAAGAAAAAATTTATTTCTAAGATTATCTGTTCTTGGTTGGCTTACAGTGTGTTATTTTTAAATAATCCTTCATGCTCCCAAATACTTGACTTTAGTAGCTTAAAAAGATATATTAAGTATGTCACAGCTATGATGCTTTTACAAAAATAATATTTTTAAACAAAAACTGAATAATAATACTAACAGATCCATATATGAAGGTTAGGAAAGCAATGGCCAAGCCAGCCTCTGGTGGTCTTCACCATCTCCTCATCCTGATCACTTTGCTTTCTCCCCTCTTTGCTTATGCTCACTTCCTTTTTATAATTTTATTTTCTTCCTTAAACTAGTCATCATGAAGTCATTAGGGAGCATTCAGTACATGTCAGGGGCATGCATTATATGACATTGTAGTGGATCCACACACACACATTTTTTTTAAGCAATACAGTAGATATGGCCTAAGTATGAGATAAATATATATATATATATATAATATATATATATATATATATATCATACAAATATGAGTGACATTTTTGTCACTAATCATTTATAAGTTTCTAGTCACACAATACAATTGCTGGGATATTATACCTAGACAGCCCATGAATTTGATTTAGCTTTCTTTACATTAATAATTTACCCAACTTTTTGTTCGTATTGGCCATCTGAAGGATAGTGGCTGATAGGTAAGTAGGTAAAAAAAAAAACCCCAGGCATTTATTCTACTGGCCAAAAGTTGAACAGACATCAGCATAAATGCACTTAGCACTACTCCAATGGTGCTTCAGAATTCAACAGAGTTGAATCTGGTTCCTCCAGAAACTCATGATCTCATTTGGAAGATATCTTCAGAGAAGCTGAACCTAAGTCAGACTACATATAGTAACTGGAGTAGAGTGCTTTAATAATAGCTTAGTAATGTAGGAAAACATCAGGGCTAGCAAAGAGAAATTTATATACATTTTACATTATCCTCACAAAAACTGCATGAACTAGGAATTATTATTCCCATTTTAAAAATTTAAAAAGTATTATAAAAGATAGAATAATACCCCAGGGTCACACAGCTGATAAGTAGCAGAGCCAAGATTTGAATTCAGATCTGAATCAAATTCTGTGCTCTTCACCTCTCATGATATATTACATTAGTTTGCTGAATCCTCACAAATAACTCTGAGAAAGGTAAGGAAGGGGGAAGATTAATGCTTACTAAGAAAGCATCACTTCAGTAATTTTTAGAACATCTATTTCTCATTTAAACTTCAAAACAAAATAATCATACAAGGTAAGTATCTTCATTTTTATTACACAGATGAGAAACCTAAGGCTTTTATTTAGTTAAGAGATTAAGTATAGTCAAAGTGTGGGGTTCAGAAACCTGCTTATCTCACTCCATGCCCCCTACGTCATGCAAAGCAAATCAGATAATTAAAGAGGTAGACATCGTAAAAGGGGTTCAAAATAAACAGAAGTCAGATTGTGTGTGTGTGTGTGTGTGTGTGTGTGTGTGTGTGTGTATGTTGGAATGGAGCTGCTTATAATCTAGAGTCCCAACACCAAGCAAATAAATGTTGTTAATCCCTTCTCCTGTCATGACAACATACAAGTGGACATACCTCTCCCATGCTCTAGGTCCTTAGAAAGGTGAATGATGTTACTATATAGTAAAGTTCTTCAGGCCAGCCCAATCAAACAGTGTTGCTGCTCTTGGCACATAAAGTGGAATGTATTATTCTAAAACGCCTTTTAATTTTGAGAGCTTTGTGTCATTTTAAGCTACACTCAAGCTAAATAGCATAGGCTATCTCTGCCTTAAAACTCCATTAAAATTGCCCTTACTTTGTCTTTTTTTTTTAACTTTCAGATTTCAAACTTTATTTCAAGACTATAATAACAAAAACAATATGGTAGATGCATAAAAAACACAAAAAAACAACAATAGAGAGCTCAGATTACTCTGTCTTAGGTATAATTGTTGTCACCAAAGAAATATGGATAAGATCTAAAGACAGACAATGATTAAAAGAAAATCATTTATCAAAAAAACTCAAGTATGAAATCCCGCATCATTTGGCTATAATTAGGTGGTGAAGGTACTGAAAGTTGACTGGAAGGCAGGTTTTTAACTCAGTATTGAAAGGCCATGCACTGGGCATGCCAGACAGTTGCTTGTTACTTCTATGATCATTTTCATAAACTTTGTAAAAGACTTGTATGGTAAAGATGAGTGACCTCAGATTTGGAGTACTTAAGTATCTTCTAACACAACAATGTCAGTCAGTGGCAGAGCTGGGATTGAAAACCCAGTTAGTCTGACTCCAAAGTCCATGCTCCTTTCCCTGTACCAGGCCTATCTCCCTTGCAGAATATCCAATCGTTAAATTGAAGACCAATGGATATATTGAGCAAAATTTGATGGCTTTATATGGCTATAGACTTAGAAAAGGAAGGAGTATATTTTACCAAACCAATAATTTTATGTGTTATTTTTCAAGCTCAAGTGAACACAATAACTTACTTTTTCATTGTATGAGTAAAGAATAAAAGTGCTCATTTCTTTAGTACTAGTGCAGAATTTCTTACAATTCTTATATATGAGGGCCATTAAAACAATCTTTTTCTAAGGAATTCTGAATAGGAATGTAAACTAGATATTATGGATATTTGAACTGATAGAAAAATCTGATATTATCTCTCTAATCTATTTACTTCACTGTGGCCACATTTATTGAAATTTGAGGCACACGTTCTACATGATTTTTATGGTATTTAAAATTCCTGGTACCTTTCTTTATTTTAGCAGATATGACATGCATGCCTTTCTTTAAACTAGAATGCAATCTTCTCAAATATAACAGAATCCACTCGAGATAATACAAAGCTCTGTACCTATTTGCCAAACAATCCTGACCCTGCTTCTTACCCCACACCACCACTGTGATATAACTCCTTTAGACTTATTATTTTATTAATTTTGGAACCTTATTAGTTTCAATATTATGGCCACTGCCTTCAAAGATGTGCACGATCTACAACAGCACTGTCCAATAGAGCTTTCTTTGATAGTGGAAATGATGTAAGTCTCTGATATCCAACATAGCAACTACTAGAGAAACGTGGCTAGTGAGCAATTGAAATGTGGCTAGTACAGGTAAAGAACTGAATTCTTTTTTTTTTTTTTTTTTTTTTTTTTAGAGACAGGGTTTCACAATGTTGGTCAGGCTGAGACTGGTCTTGAACTCCTAACCTTGTGATCCTCCCACCTCGGCCTCCCAAAGTGCTGGGATTACGGGCATGAGCCACTGTGCCTGGCCTAAGAACTGAATTCTTAATACTACTTCACTTTAATTTAAATTGAATGCCCACAGCACTGATATAATGGGTCAAATTAGACATAAAAGCAAAAACAACAATTAAAAAGGGCAAAATGATTAATGCCATATAAACATATGATAACCTCTTGAGAGTACAGATGGGTAGTGAACTTTGATTATAAAATTCCAGAATGACTTCACAGAGAAGAAGGCAGCTGAAGCATGTAGAGATTCCAGTGGTTAGAGAATAGCAGAATGGCATTCCAATATGAGGAAGAAAGATGCACAAAGGTACTTGGTTTATACCTGAATTAGTAGAAGGATCATGACTTATGCATTTATCCCTTATACATTCATACCCACTGCCAAACCTCAGCATCCCTCTAATATGGTTTTTGCACATAATGAATCTCTAATGCATTTCTAGAGAAATGATTTTAAAAGTAAACAATAATCACATAATTTATTTTAATATAGCAAGTGCCTATAGGAATCAAAAAGAGAGCCTTCTTGTATGTATTGTCGTAGCTTTCACAAATAAATGGCAAACAATTGTAAAGCAAGAAACAAGAAGGGAAAAAGACAGTAGCGAATGGTAAACAGAGAGCCTTGCCAAATTAAGATAATGACATGGCCAGGGATGAGGAAAGGAGGCGCACAGACTACGTGGACATATAATGCTTATTATTAATGTTTTAAGCTTCATTGTATGATGTTCCAAATATAAATTTTGAAGTATCTGTAGAATGTCTAGGGTTCTCCTATCATGAGAAATAAAGAATTTTATTGGGTATCAAAATTGTTTTTGCACTCATAAGGATCTTAACATGTGCTATCAACATTCAACCAGTTTCAAAGTCATATGTTTCTTTTTTTTATCTGTTTCCCTCAAGAGGCATTATAGTTATTCTATCTATAGTTATCCTATTTGGGTTTTTCGTTTGTTTGTTTGTTTTTAATGCCTGGCTGTGACAAAGTCATATAAAATAATACAATACATTAAATAAATCCTACTTAGTAACAACATTCAAATCACAACATGATTTTATGACAAGACGTAAATATTATAAAATGCCACACCTGACAAAAGGACAATCACAGAATTATCCCTACTTTAATTTCATGTTTAAAATATCCCACAAATGCAGTGTTGTTGGAAAAAGTAGCAAAGGAGAAAGAACTTACAGAGTGCCTACATCAGTTGGTTATGAGTAACACATAAACAAGGAACAACAAACTGCGGAAGGCCGCAGGAGGCCTCTGAGGAGGAAGGCCTCTCCATGTCTCATGCTACGGTGCAGGGTGACCTCGGCTCTGCTACTATACACATTGTGCTCAAGGATGTAAAACCCCTTCGTAGCAATATGATGTAGCCAGACTTATAGGCTCCTTGTAAGGTCCATGTTCTATCAGCTGTACACAGATCATAAACTAAAGATAATCACATGTTCTTGTTTTGTGAAACTCCCAAACCGCCACTGTTATCAATCCTTAGGATGACACACCAGTTCCGGTTCACTGATTCACTTCTGGTTCACTGATTTCACTCCACCATCACTCCACCCCTACCCTATAGATCAAAGTGATTGTAATCAATAAACAGTGTGGATGATCAGAGCTCAGGGCATTCACTGCCTCCAGTAATACAGTGATGGCCCCCTGGTCCCACTGTCTCTCTTAATCTGTCTTTTTCTCATTCCTTTGTCACCACAGAACTCGGGGTACCCACAGGTGATGTAGGGCTGGCTCCCTACATTCTGGTGCCCAACATGGGGCTCATGGATCCCTACCTTTTGGCTCCCAAATATGTGGGGCTCATGGATTCCCTACACAGTGTCACTTATGTGACCTTTATATTTGTGGCATTTTAATTTATTTTTAAGGAGGGAGAAAAAAAAAATTGTCCCTTAGGAACCTACTTTTTTCCTAGTATTCTATAACATGATTTTTTTTCTTCATGGTAAAAATATAACTTGATTCTGACTGTCACTTTTATTTTACTTTAAGCACAAAGAAAAAGAACTGAATTCAAAAAATAAAACCAAATCATTTATTTTAAAATTCATTGCAGTTCTCTAAGTTCATGGAATCCACTAGAATGTACACTTCTTAAAGTCAGGGGTTTATCCTGCTCCACTGCTATTTTTCTAGTGCCTAAAACAGTGCTTATTACTTATAATAAGTGCTCAATAAATATTCATTAAGTTAGTGACCAGAAGCGTATAAACAACTTTTGTTGTGATTGTTGTTGAAACACCTGACTGGGGAGTCACCCGGTTTTAACAGACATTTGAACTCATTTTCTACCTTCAAAAAGGAAGTCTATGTTTTAGCAAATGACATGTAGTAAAATAAACCATGTATGTGTATTCACATTTGCAGGAAGGTAGCATTAAATGTCTGCAACTTACATCATCTCTCTTCACCAGTGGGTACCTCCGAGTCTAGCCTGAGATCTCAGTCCTGCCCTGACACTGAGTCACTCCTAACCTACACAGACAGTTATCAGGAAAGTCAAGTCTACTTGTCTTGACTTTAAATGTTAGGTACATTTAGAAGTAGAGTGCTGGCCAGGCATGGTGGCTAATGCCTATAATTCCAGTGTGCCTCAAAAGATCCAGTGTACCTAAAGAAATCCTGAGCATCTGGGTACCTACCCTACCACAGCTTTTACTCCCACCCCTACTTTGTTTATTTGGCCTAACAGTTCTTGCCTCTGCATTCTTTCCTGGCTCTTGCCTCTCATAGCTAAGAGTACTGCCATCTGCAGCTTATCCACAGCAGGGATTGTGTCTAGCTTTACTGGTGGTGTTGCCCAAGCTTACAAGTTAGGGATAGCCTCGTGTTTGTAATTTGTGCAGGTACACTGTACCTTGCTCTTTAGAAAGACCCTGCCATTGGTTTACTACACTGTTCTCATCATCTCTAAATGCTTAATAATTTTTGATCAAGGAATCCCACATTTCATTTTGTAGTGGGTCCTGCAAATTAAGTAGCTGACTCTGCCAGTCTCTGTGCAGCTGACTGATGTACAGCCCAGGGTCTTAAGGGCTAGGATCAACACTTACAACTTCCTTGAATATCCGAAGTAAAATAGGTCATTTCCCTAAGTTTTCTTAACTGAAAAAGAGAAACAGTATCTGTTTCTCTCCACTTCATGGTTATATAAATGGAAGAGCTTGGACCCCCTGCAAAGAAAAAAAATATATAAGCACCCATTACTTCTTAGTATTTCCTCAGCTTTCATGCTTCACTAAAAGGACAGTGGAGGATAAAAGAATTATTTCATGTTTCAGAAAAACAGTACTGTACTGAAAATGTTTCTTAAAATAAACACAGTCTTTTTTCCTTCTCCTTTCCCCCAACTTTCTCACCTTGTTATTCCAGCTATAAACACTTGCTATTATAAAAAAAAGGTCCCTGGAGAGAAACTGAGATAAAAAATTATATGAAAAAGTATTTGGTCTGAAGTCCAACATGTCTATCTCCAAAACTGGGGGAAAAATTAACTTGTAGTTTGGAACTTTAAAAATCCATTAATACATACAACTTATAGCATAAATGACTTCATGTACATGAAAATGCTCTGTATATACTCTATCTATGTATATGTGCAGACATATATACATACAAATTATAGAATTATAATACATCTTTATGGGAGAAAATACATGACCTCAATCCCTACCACCAACTGGCTTACAGCATAAAATATCAGCAAATGTGAATAAACCATAAGATCTTAGTCCATAATTACTATATAGAAATACTACTTTTTACATAAAATTTTAAAATCCTATGAAAAAAATATATATAAATAGATATATTAGAAGCAGTTTTGCTCTTGTTGCCCAGGCTGGAGTGCAATGGCATGATCTCGGCTCACCACAACCTCCGCCTCCCAGGTTCAAGTGATTCTCCTTCCTCAGCCACCCACATAGCTGGAATTACAGGCATGCGCCACTATTCCTGGTTAATTTTGTATTTTTGGTAGAGATGGGGTTTCTCCAGATTGGTCAGGTTGGTCTCAAATTTCTGACCTCAGGTGATCTGCCCGCCTTGGCCTCCCAAAATGCTGGGATTACAGGTGTGAGCCACCACACCTTGCCAAAAAATATTTATATCTTAAAGATCATAGTTTTATAGGACATTGTATTTATTAACATATTGAAAATATGTAAATATTATAGAGGAGAAGAATTTGCATTCCATCTAAGAGTGATCTAATTACTCAATATTTTTCACCCCACATATTTAAGTGAAAAATCGAAGAACCAATAAGTGAAATAAAACAAATCAGGAGAGCTGGGACTGAGCATGCTGGCTCTTGCTTGTAAACCCAGCACTAGGGAGGCTGAGGTGGATCACTTGAGGCCAGAATTTTGAGAAAGATCATATCTCAAAATAAAAAAATTAAAAGAACAAAAGAGAGACATGGATTTTTTTCTTTCAGAATTTTTAGCCACAGAGATACATAAAGACCCCTAACAAAAATGTGCCAGTCTATAATAAAACCAAAATAGTCGAGACTTAAAAGCTAATTCCTCTGGCATGGGAATCAATGTACTAGCTGCCATAATAACTAATTACCTAGATAGCACTAAATATAAGTGCTAGTTACAAAATGACAGTCCAAGTTATAGATAAACAAATTTAGAGATTATCCTTTATCATCTGTAATACTTTGATATTTGAGGAAAACTGGAAGAGCCTAGAAGGAAAACACATTCCTAGCTTAAACTAATTAATGCAATTCAGCTTCATCCAACAAATACTGAGTGAGTGACATGTGAAAGGGATTCCCTGCATAAACATGGGTAAGAAACAGTCCTATCCTCGAAAACCCCATAGTTTTCCTACGATATGGTGTAATGTTCTATTTTCTCTTTCTCTTTCATGTTGGAACTCACAGACATATAATGCGGTTAGAGAGAAAGAGAACTCAGTGTTGCCTTGTCACAATGAAAAGCAACACCAGGAAGAACTTAGCCAGAGCCCATGGAGGGAGCATTTAGACCCAGTCCTAGCCAAAAAGAATTACCCATTCCAGTGTGTGTATATGTCAATTTTATGTACAATGGCTAATATTTCTCTTCTAATGGGTCTGTGAAATATAATTATTTTTCTTTATTTCACAAATCAGGAAGCTCTATAGAAAACTGATTTGTCCAAGACTACATTAGTGATCTTCTAGGAATCAATCCTATTTCTTCACTATTATAACCCAGGACATTTCACTATAGTTAAAGTCAAAACACCAAATTGTGTGAGATAGCAAAACTATGGTAATTCATAAATTCCATGCTTACTTGGGTTTGTTCATGTATTTACTTTGGAATTTCATTATCAAATTTATTCTTCATATTTGAATAATAACTTTATGGTTAATCTAATATTTACATAAAAATCATAACAAAATTCTAAAAGGTATCGGTTTTTGAAATCTGTGGACTTAATAGATTTTTCTATATGATGAATAATGTGTTTTCCCCATTGCTTTCTTTGCTATGTTTTCACTTAATCTTTTTATAAAGACACACTGGCAGTAATACTGACAAGAATATCTCTTCCACAACATTTTTATCGGCTCCAGTCTAAATCCTAGTCTTTTCCAGTGTTATTTTCAGGTTATATGGAAGAATTCTGGCAAGTAAAGTATCACATAAATATGATTTTATTAGAATTATTATAAAGTTATTATATTATAAAGTTATTATATTGTTATGTACCTTAACAAGGTCAAACGTTTTAGGAAACATTTATAAGGCAGCACCATAAAGAAGGCATTTTCTTCTCACTCCATTTTCTGGGAGCTAGTTAGATTTCACCTTCAAAACCTTGAACTTTATGTAATGTGAATCAAAACTGAAATTCTTATTCAAAACAGGCAAACATATATGTATATATATTCACCAACTTACATAGATATATAGAAAAGTATATCCTAGAGTTTTACATGACATAAATATTTTTTATTCATAAACAAGGGTACTTTCCAGATGATGAATAAATAATTCAATAATTCAAGAAAAGGGTAGAAATTAAATTCTGGGGTCAGACTTCATGGGCTCAATCTTAGTTTTTTCAGATATTAGCTGTATGGCTTTGGACAGTTACTTAAAAATCTTTTGTGCTTCAATTCTTCATCTATAAAATAGAAATGGTAGAAAAACTTACAGTACTGTGTGTGTATGTGTGTGTGCGTGTGTGTGTAAAGCGCTAAGCACTAAGAATAGTCCCTGTCACATATTCAACATTATCTAACACTAAGGAATTATTATGGATAGTATAATTATTATCCTCTAAAATGATAATGCAATTGTCAAATTGCTCATTATATTTGTCAAGTTCTCTTTTCAATAGTCTTCGTGGGAGAAAAAAATTGCCCCAGTAGCTTTTATGTTTCCCCCAATCCAGTGTTTTTAACTCTCAATAAAACTTAAGCAGGCTATATAAAGATGTGTCAATGTGATATTAGATCTTATAGCTCTTTGTTTAAAATCTTGCTTTAAAAACTTCAGTTTCATATTTTTTTAATCTTTTTGACCACACAAATTTTAGGGTATCTAATGAAAGCTGAGAAATCTTCTTTTAAACAAAATGTACCTATGTGTCTCAAAATTAAACATATACATAAATATGCAGATATATGTGTGTATGTATTTCAGGAACTAATGGATCCCTCAATCCATTCAATGATTTCTAGCGATTATGGAGCCATGTTAAAAACACCTATTCTACGGAAGGAGAAGTAGAATTTTGTGATAGAAATAATGGACACCAAACTGATAATGAGTATGCCAGCCTCATTAGAAACCAGGCATCTAGGAAGTATTAAAAAAGGTCACCTGTATCAGTGACAGAGAGTTTATAAAAGATTTTAACCACTGTCATGCACATCCAAATCCTCAGCCTTCTAATGACCCGGGTAATGGACATCTAATTACAATCTTTAAAGTGAGATAAAGCCAGGCAAACCTACAGTGTGTATTATTTGAAGGTTCTGGTTCTCAAATACACATGCAGAGACCCTATTGAAGGTAAAGACTCCTTTTATGGCTCTAGCTAAAAGTTTACATTAAAACAGTGTATTAGCCTCTCCTAAAACTTCCCCCGCCACCTGCCTAGGAATAGGTGGAATATCTATGTGACCTGGTTTTTCTATAGCCACTGCTGAATTATCAACAGCATCCCCCATTCATTCTCAAAAATATCTGGTTTGAACAATAAATTACATAGTCACTGCAAATGTACAGGCAAGAAATGGGAAACTGAAAGGAATGCAGAGGAAAGTAAGCATTTTCTCCCTCAGTGCTGGAATAGAATTTTTTAACATACAACTGGGGGCCTTCCATTCAAAATGCAATTTGATTTTCTTTATCTTTTTTTTTTTTTTGAGATGGAGTCTCACTCTGTCATCCAGGCTAGAGTGCAGTGGCGTGATCTCGGCTCACTGCAACCTCCACCTCAGGTTCAAGTGACTCTCCTGCCTCAGCCTCCCGAGTAGCTGGGATTACATGCACCTGTTACCATGCCTGGCTAATTTTTATATTTTTAGTAGAGACAGGATTTTGCCATGTTGGCCAAGCTGATCTTGAACTCCTGACCTCAGGTGATCCGCCTGCCTCAGCCTCCCAAAATGCTGGGATTAGAGGTGTGAGCCACCGCGTCTGGCCAAAATGCAATTTGGTTTTCTAAGAGGAGCAAGTGCCTCCCACCAGTAGCAAGATAACCAAGCCTTTCCTTCTGTCCCATAAGTGTGGGTGAAGAGACACTTCTGTGAAACTGGCTCTTAAAAGAGAAGATACCTGGTAATCAGCCATTCTTAACACTTCACTATATTGCATAAATATCTCTATCCCCTAACAGCATATCCTTAATGTCCTCTTCCTGAGGCCTGAGGCCATAACAGAGGGAGGATATTTTCCAGTCAGCACAGTAAGCCGACCCCCACAATATCTGTCTAACCCTGGTTAATGTCTTGAGTCTAAATCCCTGTGATGCACCCTGTTAAACTATCTGCCTATGACACTGCCTGGGTTCATCAATGTCACTGTTGACAAAGCCTGCCCACAGTGTTCCCCTGGCATAAAGAATAAATGTTTTTAAAAACATGCACATAAAAATACTCCCTGTAGATTTCCTAGAAAAAAATGATTCAAGTGGAATATAAATCATGCTCTATGTTTAACTATTGCTAACAAATAGTACCAAATGGCAAAGTGGTCTACTTAGAATAATAATTCAGATATCATTCATATAATGGAAATGATCTGAAAAGTGCAGCAGAGTTAGCACAAAAAATTATTTACACTATTAATGTGCTGTCATTGCCTTCCGAACATTTGAGGAGGACTTTCCTCTCTATCGTTTCCAGAATTATCACGATAGTCTCTCTCACTCACTTAAGTAAAGACATAAAATACAATCACCACCTACACAGCACTCTCCAAGCTAAAGCCAGTGGGAGTGTTGACTACGGTAAGATTGCAGAAGCGAAGGTGCCAAATCTCATTTACAAGGCATTCCCTCCACATTTCTTTGAAAAGAGCTGGGTTAGGCTGTTGAGCCCAGGCTCTGTGACATTCATAATTTATTTTCCCTCCCAATATGCTTTTTATCAGTAAGTGAGAATAGCAGTATGCGTCTCCTTCTAATGAGTTTTTTAAAAGAAAATGAGGAAAGAAATACCCAGCTCTATATATGTTTGGAAAGAGGAAATGGTTTGGCTTTGTGTTGTTTTCACCAGGTGTCTTAGGAAATGGATATCTTTAATGCAGCACACCAGTAGAAACCTCCTAAAACGGTATATTAAAAATTAAAAGCAAAAATTCCTCAGTACGAAGGCTTGTTTTGCAAAGATAAACCTTTATTGCTAAAAATCAACAGAATTTTAAAGACCTTAGAATGTCATAGTAATTGTTGCCATATCAAGGAATATTCTTTTGAGCTGCTAAGCAGTTTTCACTATATGTTCATCAAATTACTTTGCTGATTAAAAAATGTGGGTTTTTCAAAAGTGTTGTGTCTTTATCAAAAAAAAAAATCGCTGATTTTTCAAACAGTTAAATGTGGAGTTTCTTTCTTACAAAGCTATTAATATTGGTAATAGTATATATATTTTTGCTAACATTTATTGAGTATGTCTATATTCTGCCTACTTTGCTGCATTACCTTATTTAAACCCAAGACAACTCTATGATGTAAGTGATTTTATTAATCCCATTTAACTGATAACAAAAAGAAAGGTCAAATTATCTGCCAAGTTTGTACAGGTATTAAGTGATGTATCTTTTAACCACTATGCTATAATAACATCTTGGAGAAGAAAATTAATGTTTTTAAAAGACGCATTTTAGCACTAAAAAGAACATCTGAATTGAGTGTACATGAAATGTTATCCTTTTAGGGTGGCATGTAACAGATTTATTTATAAATAATAAAGAGAATTGCTAAAATAGACAACAAGAATGAAAACCAGATTAAGCCAAGGGGCACAGATAATTATGATACAAAAAACTGGGGTCCTAAATAATAGTGATTGCAATATTTGTAACAAAGAAAGTGAGACTTTCACTCTGCCAATATCAGATCACATATTCTAACAACCCTTAGTTTGGTTTACAGTTTTAAAATGGATACAGAGAAGTGTTGCCAGATGGGGGCCAGCATAATATAGTGGTTAAGAATGTGAGTCCTGGCACCTGATACTTGGGTTTGAACTGGAAATCTACTTACTAGTCATGACCCTCAGCAACTTATCTCTTACTGCTCCTATACTCTCAGCTGAACATTGAGAATAATAATAATAATAATAAATTTACAGGGCTGTTAGGAGGATTTAATGAGAGCAAATGTTAGCAAAAGGAAAGCATTCAATTAATATTAATTGTTTGTAATTCAAAGAGACAGTTCAGAAAAATGAGATCTCAAATATCACTATGTAAGAAACAGATGAATAGAATTTAGAAAAGCGGGGGACTCAATTCCCATGGCCTCCAGAATCACAGACTTTTAAAGAACTAGACAGAAATTACAGTAAAATGATTCTAGCCAAAAAAAGAAAGAACATTGTGAGAATTAGAACTTCTCCTAAGACAGAATGGACATCTTCAAAATTAGGCATTGACTTAGTAGATATATTGTAGAGAAGCCTAAAAGAGGTTTGATCAAGATGTCTTTTAAGCTTCCTTTAAAATTTAAGATTCTATGAAAAAAAAATGACCTTAGACAATCATATGAAGCAACTTCTCTTACTATAAAAGTCGGCTTAGGTGGAAAAACCAGTCAACAATATCTAATCAGCTTGTCTTTGAAGCCTAATATTTTCTGAAATTTCTAGCTCACTGATCCTTCAATTCTCTGAATTGTTAGCATTCATGCAAATAAAACAAAGATGTTTACATTTTTAAAATATGCAGTTTGATAATATGTCTAGCTTTTCCAATTTATTTTTCAAAATTCCAAATCACTGATCAGTGCTGGAAGATTAGAGATCATGCAATATACTGCTCTTCTTTACCTTATGGTACTTAGCACATTGTTAGAGAAGTTAATGCTAAGCAAATTGTGATTTTCTGTTCATATCTAACGCATACTGTTGAACAGAAAATTTCAATATAAATCCAAGAAGTTTACTTGGAACAATTATACTTTACTTGTACAACCAAAAGCTGAAGGAGAAAGTTATCTAGGCATTTCAGAAGTAAAGATACGCCTGTTTCTAACATTTGCACAAATAATAATAGACTTAATTTATTATAAGCCAATCCTTTATCAATACAGTGTATTTTTTTTATTTTCAGAAAATTGGAAAATGTTATCAGTAGTAACATTTCTCATACCAGAAGCATAACTATGTTGCTTTTTTAAAAATTAAATTTCCTGAAAAAAATGTCTACAGTAGAATGCTTATTGTATTATGTATGGGTTGCATCACATTTCAGAATTAGAATAACTGCTTTCTTCATTTCTACCTATAATAAAAACCTATTAATTTAGATTAATAATTGATTGATTATATATAATTCATCCTACAGATGCCTATTATTTCTCTGTATAATTTAAAATCACTTTCTCTCTATGACCCTTGTCCTACAAAAGTAAAATCAAAATTTAAATATGCATTCCTTTTACTTCAAAAAAAGTAGAGGAAAGAACTCTCAATGTAATCTTCCTCTTTAAAAAGAAGTCTGTTTGAATTGCTGATCCTTTAAAAAATCTGACTCTATTTTGATTTATGAAGAAATAGTTCTTTTTCAGAGTTTTAATTTAGTACAACATAAAGGCAAAAGAATATATAATTAATTATACTAATAAATGACTGCGTTTTTCTTTTCTATATCTATCTGATATAGATAGATACACAGATGGAAAGACAGATCACAATTTCAAGTCAGTCAAGATAAAGGCATTTAAACAAATATTAAGTTCAAATTCTAAGCAGTACAGACCTCTTCAAAAAATAGAGCCTTGTAGTAAAAACTTAGGAGTTTCTGAATCAGAATGCCTAGGTTTGAATCTAGGATCCATCAGTTAAGTAAACTTCAACAAGCTATTTAATCTTTCTAAACATCAGTGTTTCCACCTCTGAAAGAGGTTTCACAATGTTATTTATTCTCGTAAAATTCTTACCATTTGATAACATAAAGTATCTAAAGCATTTTGAATTTATACTTAGCATATAGTAAGCATTATGTAACTATTTTAAATTACTGTTGTTATCATTAGTAGTATCTGGTTATTCATAGTTCACTTAAGGAGTATAGCCCTGGACAGGTAACCAAGCCATTTAAAGAGCAGAATATAAAGCAGACTCTTCTCTACCGAGGGCTTTCTTGGTGCCCTGAGGCTTCACAGAATGAATTATAATATGTGGCTATGTTTCCAATGCTCTACAGCTACGTGTTCTAGAACGATGGCACTGAACAAAGCTAACCAGGACATATGGGATAAACTCAGTTGATACTGCTGTCTCAACAAGCAATTTCCAAAATCAAAGGGGAAAAAAAGTAAAGCAACATTTTGAACATGCACCTTAAAATAAATACATGATCTATGCAAACAACCCACTGTACTAATAAATTACATTTTAAAACATTCTGAAGAAAGAACTAAACAAAGATCTGAACTTTTCTTCAAACCATTTCTCTGGAAATACTTCAGGTTAAGAAAAATAGAAAATGTCATCTGTGTCACCAGCAACGTTGTTTATTATTGGTAAAATGCATCCGGACCAAAAGCACTGTGATTGAACTATACAACAATTTTGGGACTCACAGACCTCAGCCTCCTTGTGTACAATGTGTTCTTGCTCCCAAGGGCATCCCTTGAGGGGACATATGCTGTTCCCAAGATACAGGTTCCTGTGGAGTATAATGACCTTACCCAATGCAAGGTGGTCCATGCCTAACCACATGGTTTCCTCAACTTAAAACAGAGTTGCAACACGAAGGAGGGAAAACAATTGTTCCTGAGCACCTATAGGCTCTCCTACTGAATAAGGACCTGATATTATCCTATTGACATTCTGTGTTTCCTGCCCATATCCTGCTAAACCAAGCAAATCTGCTGCCAGACCTATTAAGTCATGCAAGTGTGGATGTCAAGCCAAAGCCACCTAGTTCACTGCTGGTGGCCATACAGACACAAGTATATACAAAAATACATTATGTTCTTCATCTATATTCATGTACTGTTTTAAGCACCACGCTTTTGAGCATACTGCTTCAGTACACATACTTTCGGAATACTTTAAGTATACTGTTTGTAATAAGCTTAGGATACAGTCTTTTTTCACTTCGTGGGTTTTTTTTTTTTCCCTTTGGTGATTTTGACAGATCCTTCTCTTTGGTTATTTTAAATCTCTGCCTCTCTCTGCAAATATTACTTCCTATAGAACTTTTAAAACAAAAAACTGGAAATTCCATTGTTAACAATCTTGCTTTAACAGGACAGTTTCAGGAAATACAAATACTAAAATACCTTCCTGATGTTCTTCATTCTGAAAATTTTTCCTTTAGAAGATATTAGGACATATCCATAGAAGCTTTAGAAACTAAAAGATTGCGGGAGAGGTAACACTAGGTTTTTAATTTAACATGCTTTATATTAGTTTCATTAAAATATGCTATGCTAAAAACAGAACTATTTCTTCCATTCTTGACGCTCTCCTCAACAGTCGAGAAATTATTTATTCCACTCCTGACACTTTTACCACTTCCTGTGAAATTTCCTACAGAGTTGTCTTTCATTACCCCATTTTGGGGCACAAATGGTTTTAAACACATTTATTTTAAAACTTACCCCTGAAACATGCAACATCAGCAGCATGTAGAAGACAAAGAAGAGATTATGAGTATACCAGAAGATATCATAGTTAGAAACTCTGCAAAAACAAATAAATTCATTTTAATGCTACTTTACATTCCATTTTACTAAAAATATCAAAAATATCATGTGTCATTTCAAACATATCTCATAATTTTAGAAAGCTAACATATGAATATATCTGATATTTATCTATTAATACCAGAGTATTAACACATCACATAGAGACAACCGACAAAACTTATGAGTAAGACTTTATCACACGGAAATAATTGAGTTCTTTATTTTCAAGTTATGATGATATAAGGCTGAGAAGCAGATAGCAGTCTGCTAACATGTACCTTGGCTCTTATTTTATCAATATTCTCAATTTTCAAATAATTTCCAAAAAACAAACAATGTTCCTCTTTCAATATATATTTTGAGAGTAGTTCAAGGGAAACTTAAAAAGGGGAAAATTAAAATAAATGGTAGCCAAAGTATTATATTTTTTCCTGGACAGTGTAACAAGAATGATACCTTGATGTTATTGCTCTGGGGGGAGGACAGATACTCTGACAAGAAAGGGAATGAGACGCATAATCTACAGAATGTTTGAGAGAAGTAAAACAGTAACAGTTATTTTATTTCATATGTCTAGAGTGGATTTTATGTATTAGAATCTTGGAAGTAGAGGGCAGATATTTACAAAAGCTTCCTAGGTGGTTCTGAAACTTCCCCCTAGACTCTTAGAGAAACTTTTATTTAAGCAGCAGGAAACTGCTTTATGTTTTCTCCACTCCTAGTATTTGCTATCATAAACAATATCATTACCGCCCCTTGTAATATACACAAAATTCTGATCCTTTTTTAATCAAAACTATTAGAAGTTGAATTGCAAGATTAAGGGATACACATTTGTAATGCTTTTAATACATACTGCCCATTGCCCTCTAAAAATATATTTATTAATTACAAACCCAACCATAGAGTAGGAGTGCCTATTTCAAAACTCACACACAAATATTATGTTTTCATTACTTTTTATTAGTAGAATGAGGTATTATTTCATATGTGTATTACTCACCTTTAATTCCTCGGTGACCTTTCTGTTCATAATCATTACCCATTTCTATAGAGCATTTTTAATTAATATGTGTAATTTATCTAGACCTACATTTGCTTAAACTTTACTTTCCTCATAAGCTTGTAATGTCACCTTTATTATCTAGCACGTTCTTATATATAGCAAGGTCATTTACAGGGCTTTTTACTGACTTTGTCCCTTGCTTCAATGTGTTGGTCATTTTTGCAAGTTAATTTCTGATCTCTTTTAAGTTACTGAAGTTTAATCATTTTAGTGTTTAGTAAGGTTCAGCCCTCCTTTTACTCCTCTTTTGAAATATGTACTTGGATGTGCCCTCAGATGAACTTTGGAATCACTTTGCTAAATTAAAAAAATAAGCAAAATAACCTGTCTGAGAATGTTACTGAAACTGCAACACTCCTAAAAAAAAAAAAAAAAAAAAAAAATTGAGGGTTCAGCCACGGTGGCTAACGTCTGTAATCCGACACTTTGAGAGGCAGAGGTGAAAGGAGTACTTGAGCCCAGGAGTTCAAGACCAGCCTGGGCAACATATTGAGACCCTATCTTTACAAAATAAATACAAAATTAAAATTAGCCAGGTGGTGTGTGCCCATGATCCTAGCTAACAGGGAGTCTGAAATGGGAAGATCACTTGAGCCTGAGAGGTCAAGGTAGGGGCTGCAGTGAGCTGTAATCTCACCACTGCATTCCAGCCTGGATAAGAAAGACCCTGTGTCAAAAAAATAATAATAATAATAAAATAATTAAAAGGAAGAACTATTCTTTATAGTATACAGCCTTTATTCAAATCTCTACATATCTCTCAGTGAACATATCTGTTTTGTCTCTACATATTTTATGTTTTGCTGCAATTGTGAGTGATATATTTTTATTTTATCCAATTTTTCAAACTGATTATAGCTAATATACAGAAGGATTGTTTTTATGTTTGTTTTATATTCAATTACCTTTTTCAACTCTTTTTCCCGGTGTTAACACCCACCAAATTTTTCCATAATTCTCTTGGATTCTCTTAGAAACCTAATAATTACCATTATTTCCAGAAAGAGTAGATATAATTCCGGAATTATATCTTGAAATATATCTTGGGGGTATTTTTTTCAAAATTCTCAAGAATTATATCTACTTTTCTGGAAATAATCATAATTTATTATTGCATTTTTTCTAATAATTCCAAATGTTTCACTTTTTACTGTATGTAAATATTGGTAGAATTAAAAATACTTAGTAACTGCCATTTTAAAATCAATGGAGTTGAGAATATGTATTCCTGTCATCTAATAATGGGATATATTAATTATTTTAATAGATTGATCTATATTGAACACTCCTTGAATTAGAAGGCTACATTTCACTATTAGAAATCAAACATTGGGGACGTATGTATTCACTTGATTTGTCTAATGCTTTAGTTTCTCACTGGTAAAAAGAAAAGGTAAAAGAAAAGAGATATCTGTCTCCATGATCCACTGAAGAATTTCAAGGTTCTAACAATAACACAGAAAAGCAAACTAGATGTTATAATCTTGTTTAAACAAATTATAACAAATCATAAAAAGCACGGAAGATTAAGAAGTGCTTAAATTATTTATGAGAGCAAGTGTAAAAGCTCAGTTCAGAATAGAAGCTAATCTTTTTATTCCATTTGACAAAACTGTATCTCAAGGATTTCAAAATAACTATGTCAGATGCTCTAATTTTCCTTCAAGAACTCCTAACATTGAAAAAGTGAGATTTTTTTAAAAAAATGATGCCTCTATCTAAATAAAATAAAATTGCTCCCCCACAAAATTGGCAGTCTCATGTACTAAAGCTAGTGAGCTGCCTTTCTGTAAACCAATTTTTCATTCTTATGAAAAGCTTTAAAAGTATTCTTACAATTTGACTCAGCTATTCTACATCTAAGAATTTTTCCTTAGGGTATTATTGAAAAAGTATGCAAAGACATGGATGGGGGTGTTTGTTTCAAAACTAAAGTACCAAAAAAATTTAAATCTACCCAAAATGTAGAGTAAGATGGGTCTGGGAAAATAATGTATAATGACCTATATGGCGATGTGCTGTGCCATCAGTAAAGAGAATAATTACAAAATATTTATTAATGTGAAAAATGTTCATAACATAAATGTAGGTTAAAAGTAAATTAAAGATGGTATTCTAATATGGTCCTATTTTAGTAAAATACATAGGTATATGAGAGAGAAAGAACGATTTGGGGGGTGGGGAGACGTGAATTAGTGAACAAAAACAAGAAGGATTTAATATATAAAAATACACTACATATGTACAGTATTAATCTTTGGGTAGTACGTATACTTGTGTGAAATTGTGGGGTGTGTGTATGTGTGCACACAAATGTTAAGAAGTATAAGGACAGATTCATTTAAGTATGTTACTGGGCAATTATTTTCAAAGCATATATACATATATATTTCTGTGTTTCTATTAAATTTCACATCTCAGCAAGTAGAACAACTTAAGATTTCTGAAGATTAGAGGAAATATATGTTTGTTTCTTTTTTTTTCATTTTTGCTTTAAGTAAAAAGTTTATTCAGAAACATTGACACTACAAATATTCTGAAAAATTGAATGTGTCCATCAGAAAGGACATATCTCATTTTGCTCAAAATCTCTTAACTATAAGAATCAATATGAATGCAGATAATTTCTTACCAACCCAGAAAATTTGTTAATACAAAGATAATTTTCAAAAACAAAAAGTCACATATAGAAACAGCTATATTTGACTCTTAGTTACCCAGAATAGTTCATTAACCGGGACACTACAATGGTTAAATACTTTGGTTACTCAAGATTTTTCTAAATAACCTGGCAGATAAACATCAACATAATTGACTCTGACACTTACCGTATTGCGTATGTGGAGGCTGTGATCATGAGGAACAGCACCACTACCATGCAGACCCCTGTCAGGCCAGGAACTATAAAAATGTACACAAGTACGTTTTTACTTAAATCATAGTGAGAAAAAAAGTACAAAAATGATTACATTAGAATCCAAAATACTAAGCTGTTCTATGGGAAGCTGAACTCAAATCCCATATCTACATATATGTTCTCCCTCAAACAAGCCTTTTATGTTTTTATTTTTTAAATTAATTTTCTTAATTGACAGAATAATTGTACATAGTTATGGAGTACATACAGATGTTTCCATACATGCAAGGTAAAAGTGATCACATTAGATTAATTAGCATATCCATCCATCATCTCAAACATTTATTATTACTTTGTGTTGGGAACTTTCCATACCCTTCTTCTAGCTATTTGAAAGTATATAATACATTACTGTTTACTATAGTCATTCTACAGTGGTATAGAACACCAGAACTTACTAAAATCAGCACAGTTTCAAAGTCTTTAAGACAAATCAGGGTCTTTTATCTATTTTACAGAAGACTATATTTTTTATTCCCAAATATTCTATTCACAATGGCAAATATGTACTTACTTCTAAAGGTACATACTAAATATCAGTAATTAATGCAACAGGACAGGGTTAACATTCAGCACCCTTACTGTTTTGGTTTTAGCCACCATAGTATAAATCTCCCTTATGCTCTCCTTCGTTTTATGAAACTAGTGCCTTCAGTTTCAATTTCAATTAACTGCTTTTAGGCTTCACTACCTAGAATAATTTTAAACAAAAAATAAGCAAAGCCTAAAGTGTCTTCAAAAACCACAAGGCACAGAACAAAAAATTGTAGATTTCTAGAATAAACTACAATGTTGATGTTTTAAAAATACTTGCAAACATATTTCTTCTTAGTATGAAAAATATGCTGAAATCAGCGCTACAGATATGGGATAAAGTTTTTTTAAAACAAAAAAACAAACAAAAAAGAAAATGTGCAAATATATTGCCAAAATTATAATGGCAGGATAGATTGCTACAAATCCATCACTAGCACATATAGCATGTCCAAAATGAATAGCTAACTGAAAAACCATATCCTAAATAGCTAAACTATTAATGGTTTCCTTTAGTATTATATTACTACAAAATTAAATATCCTGTCAATAAGTTACATCTGTGTACTCTCACAAGCAACAGTAAGTCCTGAATACCCAGCTGAGAGAATTTTAAATCAGACTACAGAACGATAATTGGGACAATTCCATCTGGAAAAGTGACATTCCTCTGCTTCTTGTCTTATCAAGGAACCTACTATGGAATAGAAGGGCTGTCATGGACTATGAGTCACCAGCAGAAGCAGACACCTTGGGTACAACGTAGAGCAACACAGGTGTACATCATTAGAATTCCAGAGTTAGAATCACTGGAAAATAACATTTGAAATTTCAGTGCAGTAGAAACAAATTTCACTTACAAAGCACCACATGAAAAATAAGAGGATTAGTCTACGGATTCTTAGCCCTTGAGTACTTGCACCTCCTCACTCTCCCAGTAGACAGTTTTGGAAGCCTAGCAAAAGGTGCCTTTCCCTTATGTACCTAATCCAAATCATTTCTTCTCTACACTTCCTTCCTAGAGTACTTCTTTTCCCATTGATTTTTCCACTTCCACCAGGTGAGTGCTTACTTTGTAGGAGTAAGAGATGTGCAAGGTACTAGCCTAGTTCACTCTAAAGAACTAGGAGCATGAAAAATACACTATTTTAGAAAAATAGCATGACTGCAAAGTAACCCAGCCATTACACTTCCAAGTATTTACCCAAAAGAAACACAAATATATATCCATGCAAAGACTTGTTTAAGAATGTTCATAGCTACTTATTTTTAACAGTCAAAGTCTATAAACAACTCTGATATTCTTCAACAGATTAATAGATAAACAGTTGTGGTACTATCTGTGCCTGGAAAATCAGCATTTAAAAACCATAAACCATTGATATATAAGCAACAATATAGATGAATCACAAAATTATTAGACTGAGCAAAAGAAGCCAGACCACCCCAGCCCCCAAAAAAGTACAAACTCTATAATTCCTTTTATATAACATTCCAGAAAATGCACACTATTCTTCAGCAATAGAAAGCAGATCCATTAGTAGGAGGGGTAGAGGGCAGGATGCATTACAAAAGAGCACAAAAATCTTCTGTAATAATAAAAATACTTATGTAGTTTTTGGTGAGGGTTCCACTAGTGTGTGTGTGTGTGTGTATATGTATATATCAAAATCAATCAAACTGCATACTTTACATGTGTATAATTAGTGTACTTCAATTATACTTTCATAAATTTGAGAGTAACAAGAAGAAACTGGTCTCATTGTTTTCAGGTATTAAACAAGAAAATCATCATTTGATCGAAAGAATAACAAAATGATAGAATCTCAGATGGCTACACAGTGTAAAATTATAGTTAGAGGGGCCATCCCAATATTTTATTGGGCCTTTATTAGCATTCTATGTCTTCATACAGTTTTCTATATGGTTCTGAAAAGGCCAAGATTAGTCACGGAATGTTTGCAAATCACTTCATCGAAAGAACACCTGAAAAACAGGATATGTTTAGAATAGAGCCATAATTTCCACGCTGTATTATTTAAAAATTAATTCCATGAAATGCTAATTTCTATTACTCAAAAATGCCATAACCATTCCTTAAAGAGTCACAGGGTACATTAATGTATAGAAGTCTCTGCGAAGTATTAAAGTCAAGAAACCTGATTAAACTTAAATATTTTCTTAAACTTATTAGACAGAGAATTCCTTTTAGGTCAGAACATGAAAACATAACGGAAAGACTTAGAGGAGATGAAATAGTTTACTTTAGTCAGTTAAGGACAAAGTAGAAGCCCCAGACAACCAGCCAATGATGTATATGGTCTGGGGTTACATTCTTGTTACTGTCCCTTAGGCAAAACTCCAATCTCACTGAATCTCATCTGCAAACTAAGGAAAATAAATATGATCATTTTCCATGTTCCTTCAGATTTATAAAGTTATCTCTTTTATTTAAAGAATGTGCTTCTCCTTTTTATTTCCCAAAAGTAAAAGACCAAAGTGTATAATTAATAAAGTAACAGATTTCAGATCAATGAAGAAGAACTTACAATTAGCAAGGGCAAAAAAGCATACTACAGGCAGAGTGGTCAAAAAGTCAGGGGTAACTACCTTAAGAAAACCCACTGGAAACACACAAGCAAAGTCTGGCTAACCTATTATCTGGGATGTTACAGAGAAGATCTATGCATCAAATAAAAAAGTTAAACAAATGACTTTTACTCATTCAATGAACAGTTTGTAGATATCTACAGTGTACTGTTAAATGCTAGAGATAAAATAAATTCTACTCTACAAAAAAAATCCCAGTCCACTGGCGGAGACAGACAGGCTAAGCAGGCAATTGCAACACAGGGCATTAAGTGCTCTAAAGAGAGCTAAGCATTGAGTGCTTTCAGGGCACATCAAAGGGCACCCAAAGCTAGCCTAAGTTGACAGCTCAGCTAAGTCCAATATATTAGCCTTATTACTACACATTCCAAGAATCTGCAAACACAGGCTGGAAATCACTGGGCTAGTCTAATCTCACTGGGCAGTTACTCGTCCAAGTGAAGTACTTTGATTCTCCTGCGAATTTTTTTAGTCCTTCAAGTTATGAAGCCAAATCAATACTTGTCTCCTTAACAAAACACTTGTTTATATGTTTATTCTTATTGCTTTACATTTACGGATATGAAATTACGTAATCAGTAGCTCTTAAAATGAATAATTGCATGACATTGTAATTTCTAAATGAACCTGAAAGACTATTTTCATTCATACCGAGGTGTGGCCAGAAATATACCATTATCTATTCATTATCCTATTTTCCTAACATAATTGGAAACATAATTATATTTGTTTATAAGAGTTTTTAAAATTAAAATTAGATATTATGTGTTTTATTCTCACCATATAAGGTCCTACCAAATTTGAAGATATGTAGCAAGCATTTTTAAATGAACATTTAGATAATTCAATCTATTAATCTTACCTTATAAATCTTTAATTGGAATGTTTTTAACATTTCTTATGTAGTAAGTTTAGCCACTATATGTTGTGTCACTTTTATACCCAAAATCTTTTTCTACAAGACAATCTTAATTTGTCAGTACTAGATTCCATTGAAAAAATTTCAATACGCAGAGATAGAAGACTCTACGTTACATTAAACCAACTAAAATCCATGAAATCTATTAACTAACAACAATATTCTTTATCACTAGAACAGCTAAAAACATACACGCTTTCCTTCATCAGAAACTTAATTTTTCCTAGGTGCTGTGCCTGAGAACAGTCAGAAATGGCTGTGAAATAGCTTTAGTCAGTATTAGCGATACAAAGCTGGATTAAGTTCATTCATAGAAAACAGTGTCTTTCATCCCATTACCATCCTTAGACGCTACTTTGCACTCTCACCTGTTATTCATCAGTGAGGACAAACAGATGCCTCAGGCACTCCAGACTCACACTTACGGAGCCCTGTGTCTGAGCCCCAGCCAGGCAGATGACCTGGGAAGTGAATGCCTCCTGATGGCCAGCATAGCATTTCTTTCTTGAAATTATGTGAGACTATGACGGAATGTGTTCTCCTTCTGGGTCCATGAGAGGGCGTAGTTTTAAGGGCAAGAACTTCCCAGTGCCATGCCCCGGCTCCCAACTCTCTCCGTCAGGGAGATTTAACTGTTTATGTTTGAATTTTGCAGGCACAGGAAGAAACTAAGAGTGATCACCCCAGCAGAAGTTTAAAGAAACTCCTTTCATTGGCCAGAGGAACTCGGGAAGGTGGGAATTTCTCCCAGGATAAATTCCTCTGTTCCCACACTGGATTTTCAGCTCTCTGGAATCCCCTCCCAGATGATGGGAGCTCCCTTTCCCCTCTGGATTTCCCCTCTGGAATCCCCTTCCACACTCTTTGCATGGAAGTCTTTCTCTTCTTCTCTTTCTCTGCCTAAATAAAATCACCTTTCCACAACACTTCTTGGGTCCGATATTTACTTTTATGAGCGCACGGCACACCTGCAGTGGTCCCATCGCTTATTCTTTAAGAGACTGGAGACCAAGAACCCACAGCATTCTCTCAGGGGAGCTGTTCGTCACCAGCACCCAAGAAAAAAACCGGTTACAACCGGGCCACGAAAATGGTGCTAATTTGCTGATTTGGGTGAGTCAAATTGTTTATATTGCCAGAGGCCATAAAAATTGTTTACCTAAGACCCTGCATATTCTAGAAGCAGCACTTCCCAACCCAAGAGAAGCTCACCTACAAGTGGAAAAGACACTATACATAAGGAAATAAACTATTCTACAGGATTGTATCTTTAGTAATCCTTCAGTATCCATGCGATTGGTTCCAGGACCCCTCACACATACCAAAGTTTTAAAATGCTCAAGTATTTATACATAACCTGTACATATCTTCTCACATAATTTAAATTATCTCTAGATTACTTACAATACCTAATACAAAAGGCAGGTAGTAGTGAGATTGTATGCTCAAGAGTATGATGAGATGTTCAGTAGTGACGGGACAGCAGCTCCCGAGGTACCTGGGAAAGTTAGTAAAACACTTTGCCAAGTCTCTCCCAGAGACACTCTAAGGTAGACCTAAAAAATTTGTATTAAATGTCTTCTCTGCTTAGTCCAACACCACTCGTAGGGACCTCTGGGAAAGAACATAGGATGACGAGCTTGCACGCTCGGTAGAGGAATTATCTGCTTATTGGAAGTGTTAATTATACTAAGTGTCATAACGCAATCTTAGTCACATAACAAATCTTTTTGTATCTTTGTAAACTAAACTTTTCAAAGCACTTTAAAGGTTCCAAGGCTTCAATTAAACTTACGTTTTAGAAAATAATATTAAACAAAGCTTTTGTTTTTCTCTCTTAAATGAATTAACATTAAACCAAAAAATACATGGATTCATACATAAGGTTTTGTTTTTCTGTACTTTTGTTCTATCCAATTCTTCTGGCTTAAATGAAAACATGTTTTCAATGAGCAAAGTTGCAAGCAAAAGTAAATTGTGTTCCTAAAGAGAAAATTGTGAAATACTTTATGAGTGGCAAGTATTATAAATCTATAAGCAAAAGCAAAATATATTTTATAAATCTCAATATATAGCTTTGACATAAATGAGAAAAGCACTAAAATGATTGTGATTTGTCATCATAAAATTGATTCAAAAGAAAAACAATGCATTTGACAGGCTAATGTGCCTCAGTCCTAAGTGCAATTCTAATACTTAATTGGGTATTACAGCCAAAAATTTATGATAGATCATCTCAATTATGTAATCATCCTTGTCCCTGAAATATGTGCTAAAAATTTCCCAAATGCATCTTTCATCTTTATAAATGTAAGGTTGGAAAAGAAAAATTTTAGTAAAACTTGTGAAACATCAGGGGAAGTTCTGAGATGTTTAAACATGCTTTAACAAATTAATAGTCTAGACTGGGATTTCATGGACAATAAGCTTGAAAAGGAAAATAAATTACAAATGAAATAGGAGACACATTTCAAAGAAATAACTTATTTTAATAACTGTTTCTCCTCTTTGTTGCAGATTTTAAGATTATAAAATGTTGCACTAAATGACTGAATTATAAGAACTACATGGATATACACAGTGCTTGGTGTTTCTTTCCAATACAGTAAGGGCAGGGGCCTGTTCCACGTGCATTGTCTCCCACAGCAATTGCCACAGCAGCAGGCACAAAGCAGGCCCTCCATAAGCATGAGGTTCTATTGTTTTGATTGGAAGAATATATGACAGTGAAATGTATTTCCTTAATTTTACCCTCCATTCATTCACACCCCAGTGTTTGCATTGTCTCTCTCTTCTCATTGCAATCTGATCTTTGAACTCCACAAATACTTACTCTTATATGCAAATTTTCCATTATAATTTGATAATGCTTACTTTTAAAGATGTTTCTGAATCTAAACAAAAGACTAAGAATAACAACTTACCAGTTGTGAAGAGAAGTTTTCTAGGATCCTGAGAAAAAGATAAAAATTAATGACTGAAAAATAAAGCACTGATGATTCTAAAAAGGGTATACAGGGTCTACACGCCATATATTGGTCATGTAAAATACTGTTCACCCAATGGAAGTGAGAAAGACTCAATTAAATTTTGTAACATTTTTATAATGCTAGAGGAGATTACAAGTAAAAACTCAACTCAGTGAAATCTCTCCATCTGAGACAAAATACTGGATGACTCAAAATACCTAACCATTATTCTTAATGGCTACCTACAAGCTAGTGGCACTGGTTTTAAGCCCACCTTTGACTATTTTGAGACTCAATATCTTAGCCATGATGTTAAACTATTAGTATATACTCTGTCTACCATAACTGTGAAACTGTATCACAAGATGTGAAGACAGAATTAAAACCAATAAAATATGTAGGGCATTTTCACATTGTAAGCTCAGTACAAAGATGACTAATTGAGAACTTTCCATGTTTCAAATATAGTGAAAAGTGATGAGGATACTCAAATAAAGATCAGTTTCTGCTCTTGGAAATATGAAACATTAATACTGTTATAATATTGTATAATTTCCCTTAAACTATCTCTTGTGCTCTAATGGGTTATAGTCAACTCCCTTCTACCTTCTGGAAAACCCATCCCCACTAGATTTGTGGATTTCTTTTTATTTGCATGGTGCTTAGTATTTCACAAGTTTTTGAATTCCTTTCCTTGTGCCTTCATTGAATCTGGGGTCAGGCCAGAGTATATACTAAGAAGGAAACCATTTATATAGTGTCATTTTGTGGTCTTTGAATAGAGGACCATTTGCCCAGGAATAGCTCCCCACCTGGCTTAACTCAATTGACTTCTATTCCAACTATTAGAAACATGGCTATAGGGTGATCTAGGGAAACGGAACGTACAAACAACCCATAAAAATATAATACGGGCTGAACAAAGTATAAGACTAGAAATGTGAATAAATACCTATAGAAAACCAGAAGATGGAACAATTAATATTGCTAGAGAAAGAAAATGAAACATGAGAGTGAGAGATAGTTTCACAGTGGCAAGATGAGGTAGATTTAGCTGAGCTATCAAGAAAGTGAAGCAGTCACAAACTGGAAGATGAATCCTTCTATGCAGAGTAAAAGCATAAAACAAGAACAATAGGGTATATGGCACAAACCATCTTTTTCAAAACCGGTTCACGAAATAACATATATGTTGCTTGTGTGTGTTATATATATATATATATATATATATATATATATTATATATAGTGATTATATATAATATATATAATATATGCATATGTCATACTTTTATTTATATATTTAAATATATATAAGTATATATACACACTTTTATTTTCATCTATATCTAATGCATTGCCTTGTACCTATTAGATGCTAAATATCTATTTATCAAAAAGAGGGAAAAAAGAATAAAGAGAGACATGAAGGAAGAAATAAAAGAAGAAAGTAAAGGCAGGGAAATATTAACTTAAAACAATGAGTTGCCATTTTCATCCATCAGATTGGGAAAAGAAAAACAGAGATGAGTTGTAAAGATAGGCATTCTGATATTGGTTAGAAGTGGGAAAACAGGAGAAGACTTTTTAAAAAGGAATTTGGCACTGTCCATCAAAACTAAAAATGTGCAACTTTTTAAACCAAAATTCTACAACTGTGGATCTGTGCAGCAGAAGTGGACAAAGAAATACATTTACTGGAGCATGGTTCATAACAAAACCTTAGAATCAACCTAAATGTCTGAATAAGAAAAAGACTAAAAATAAATTATAGCACAGTAATATAGAGAGAATGAGAAAGACCAAGATATTTTGACACAGTAAGCCATAATATGTATATTTACAGAAACAAGCAAATTGCCAAGGCATATATATCACAAAATGCCACTCAAAATATCAGAAAAATACATAATAAACTATGGCTTGTTTTGGAGGAGAAGCTTTTACTTTTAACTTCATTTATTGAGAGTTTTAAAATATTTTATATTGAGCATGTATAACTTTTCAAAGAAAATACATTTAATAACTGAAAACCTTGAAATCACTAAAAATATTGGAACTTAAGCAAAAGTATATTCTAATAAAATGAGAAAACCACTGAAGTTATTAATGACATGAATTCTGAAAAGAGAAAAAAGGAAAAGAGAATCAAGGAAAATATTATAACAGGGGCAGGAAACAAGTAGCTAGTGATCTGAGCAGAGGGCAGCAGAAGAGAGGGAAGCGGGGAGAGAATCAGGCAGGGAGAAGTCAAGGCTGGGTCTGAAATCATTACATGTGAAAAGCTGTCACTGGTCTGCTAAGGAGTTGAAATTTTTCACTGGTTCTCAGTCCTGGATTCACTCTTTGGTAAGCTTTTAGAAAATATCAATGCCTGCCTCCCAAACCAGACCAATTAGATCATTTTGGTATTTTTAAAAATACCTGTACAGGCAAGGGCTATATGAAAGGTTGCTTGCTATGCTGGTTTTGTGATTTGTTTCTGTGTTTGTTTGTTGTTACTTTTTCCTTAGTTTTATTTTGAGAGGAGGTCAAGCACATGATCATAACAGTATTAAACCTAGAAAACTCTGGTGATACGTGGAGGAGAAAAAGGCGTGGGGAAGATGGGAAAAAATCTGAATAAGTCACTACCAAACTTAGTCTGCAGAACAGGAGAATGAGGATGGGGGGAGGCTAACTAAATGGGGCAAAGCAGTTTGGTTTGGATGCAGTCTTGGCATTGTGAAGCAAAGGCAGCCTGAGGACTATATGAAAGCATTAAGCAACAGAGTCCTAACTGGGCTGAGCGTGTGCTGTTCATCAGGCCCTGGCCTGCACCTTGCAAGTATGATTTCATTTCATGGATGGCTTCACATGGAGAAAAGCACTCTATGTCAGATATTGCCTGCCACAGAATTAAATTCAACATCACTTAATTTGAGGAATTGTTTTTAATGAATGAATCATGAAAACTCACTAATATTTCTTAAGTCAAATAAACTGATTTATCCAGGATTCACAAATAATCAATCTACTTTTCTTCCCTTTTCCCCTAAACCCAGCATATTAGTTATAAAGTATTTTTACCCTGTAATGGCACTGTCGACACTCTCAGCTGAATGACAGGAATTAGACAAAAGCTACTGGGAGTCAGAGGCAGACCTGAGTGGCAGCCATCTGAACATTGCAGAATATAAAAAGTAGACATTCTACCAACTCCTGCTTTCAGCAATAGAGACTATGAAATAGTAATTACTTATATTTTCTATTGAAAAGAAATAAAACTCAACTTGACAACTGCATTTTAAAAGCACTCAAAAGAAGAAGTAGGTACAAATTTTCAGCGAAAATCACAGACCCTCATCAGTCATCTCATGACAAATGAAAGGAAAATGGGAAGACAGAGACCACCCACCTCATCTCGGTATCTTGCTGCATTCAGTTCAATGAAATCTTCACTGTAATTCACTGAGAAGTTGAGGGCATTTACCAGATGGGCAGCCACGTGCACACCTACAGAATCGCACCAGGAGCAAGTTAGTGGGATTTTCATACATGCTGTATGTCAACGACTCTGTTCTTCTTCTCCATAAGTAAATACAGGGTCAAACTTTGACAACTATATGGGCAATGCAATATTACATTGAAAGGTGAAGTTTTAAAGACACAAAAAACTTAACAATACTTGACCAAATTTTCAAAGGCTGTAAAGTAAGTCAGGGATAAGAAAAAACATACACACACACACACGTCCTCCCCCCAACACACACACACACACACATACACACACACATCCTCCCCCAACACACCCTCCTCCCAACACACACACGCATCTTCCCCGCAAACACACATACACACTCCCCCAACACACACACATCCCCCTCTCCCAACACATACACACACATACATCCTCCCCCTAAAACACACACACACACACACACGCACATTTACATAAATGTGTGTCTAATGATATGATTATTGATTTACTCAAGCAGCTCCCTGATATTACAGGTATTCCACATCTTTTGCCTCTTCCATAGTTCCAAACCTTCTATTAATATATATCCTGCATACTTCCCTGTCCCACAAGGTAAATTATAGGCCAGTAGAAATTTTTTACAATCCACAGATTTAAATCATAATATTTTTAACCCAACATAAAAAGTGTTGGGAATCACTTCAAGGGACAAAATTCAGGAAAATAATAATCACAGTAAACAGAGTGCTCAGCTCATATGAATAATAGCAGTGTTAGGAAATTATTAGATATGTGAAGACAAACTCATTTTGGCAAAGCCAGGGTAATAAAAATTATCTTGCGGAGGCTGGCTAAGGAAGAAGAAAGTGGGATGCGCACAGTCCATCACACCCTCCCCCTTGCTCAATCTTTGCTTGTAGGCAAAATAAGGTGTGAATTAACAGCACATTTTAATATATTGAAAAGTACAACAAGTAACTCCACTGGAAAATTTGTGATCTTGGCCATATTACTTGCCTTTCAGGGCCCTTAATTTACTTCTCTATAAACTGATGGTGACAAAAACAAAAGATTTAATGAGATAAGTGATCTGAAATTGTTTAGTAAACCATTTCAGTTCACAATATATGGAGTACAGTGGTTCAAAAGAAGACATAGCCTGGAATCTAGAAAACTATAACTTTCCGCAACCCATAATATAAGATGCAGAGGGCTTAGAGTTCTAAAATACAAAAAACAATGAAAATGAGAGAGGACTAGAATGCTAAAATGCCTAAGAGTTATTTACAGGACTTAAAAGGTCCTTAAAGTAACCAAATTAGAGGCAGAGGAAGACTCAGGACTTATTATAAAGCTACAGCATACAAGAATGTATGGTATTAGCAAAGGAAAAGAAAAACAGATTAATGGAACAGAATAGCAGAGCCCAGAAATCTACCCACATGAATACAGTCAATTGATCTTTGACAAAGAGAAAACACAATACAAAGAAGAAAATGACTTTGTCACAAACGGAGCTGAAACAAGCGGAAATTCACATTTAAATAAATAAATCTAGACATAGACTTTACACCACTCACAAAAATTAATGAATCACAGATCCAAATGTAAAATGCAAAACTATAAAACTCCTTAAAAGAAACACAAAAAAGTCTATATGACCTTGGGTTTGGTGATGACTTTTTAGACACAATGCCAAAGACATGGTCCATGAAAGAAAGAATTGATAAGCTGGACTTCATTAAAATTGAAAGTTTCTGCTATGCAAAATGCACTGTAAACACCATGAGAAGACAAGCCACAGATTGAGAAAAAGCATCTTCAAAAGTCATATCAATAAAAGATTGTTATCCAAAATATACAAAGAACACTTAAAATTCAACAATAGGACAACAAACCACCCAATTTAAAAAACAGGCCAAAGATCTTAATAGATACCTGACCAAAGAAGATATACAGATGGCAAACAAGCATATGAAAAGATGAACCACATTAGATACCATCAGAGAAATGCAAATTAAAATGACAAGTTACCATTATGTACCTATTAAAATGACCAAAATCCAGAACTCTGATAAACACCAAATATTGGTGAGATTGCAGAGCAACAGAAACTCTCATTCATTGCAGGTGGGGGATACAAAAAATGGTACAACCACATTGGAAGTGAGTTTGGTGGTTTCTTAAAAACTACCCATACTCTTACCACATGATCTCGCATTCACATTCTTTGATATTTACCTAAAGGAGTTAAAAATGTATACCCAAACAAAAACATGCACACCAATGTTTACAGCAGCTTTATTTACAATTGCCAAAATCTGAAAGCAACCAAGATGTCTTTCAATAGGTGAATAGATAAATAAACTGTGGTACATCCAGACAAGGGAATATTTTCACCACTATAAAGAAATAAACTCTTAAGCCACAAAAAGACACAAAAGAAACTTAAATTCATATTAGTAAGTGAAAGAAGCCAATCTGAAAAGGCTGCATATTGTATTATTCCAACTATATTACATTCTAGAAAAGGTAGAATTATGGAGACAGTTTAAAAAAAAATCAGTGGTTGTCAGGGGTTAGTAGGAAAGAAAAGATTAATAGGCAGAGCAAGGAGGATTTTTAGGGCAGTGAAATACTCTGCATGACACAATAATGGTGGGTACAGGACATCAGACATTTGCCCAAACCCATAGACTGTATAGCGTCAAGTGTGAACCCTGATGTAAAGTATGGACTTAGGTGATAATTGTATGTCAATTAATTAAGTTTATTGACTGTAAAAACTGTACCACTTTGGCAGGGGATGTTGATAATGGGGGGAGGTTGTACATGCGTAGGAACAAATGATATATGAAAACTCTCTATATTTTTCTTTCAATTTTGCAGTGAACCTAAATCTGCTCTTAAAAAAAAAGTCTTTAAAAAAGTGTTTAAGAGAAAAAAATAGACAGGAAGCTAGAATGAGTTAACTAACATGCAAGGCTAAGTTTCCAAAGAAGTAAAACAAAGGGTGTGTAGGTGTGACACAGCTATGGCACAGGTATAAAATACTATTTAAACAAAACTGTCTGTGTCATATAGCTTCATCAATACCCAAATGTACAGCAAAATAATCCTTTGATTTTAAATTAAAGCTTATATATTAACTACATGCTCTAAGGCTAAAAAATACAGCATCATCTATAAAAGAATTACTATTCTTTCTGAATTTCTCTGAAAAATAAGTCATAGGTAACAGCTATAGAAAATATATCATTAAGGGATATATTCACCTTTTTAAAGGACCTCTCAGGTCAAAAGAATTTAGGGTTCATAATTTTAGGCAGCAGGGAAGCAGCTAAACCAAGCACTTTGCATAGATTTTCTCCTTTGATTCTCAAAACAAAACAATGTGGTAGATAGAGTCATTCCTATTTTGCAGATAAGAAAACTGAGGTAAAGAAGGGTAATTCAGCCAAAATCAGACAACTGGTGACTGGCAGAATGCAAACCCTCTGGAACACAAGCTCATGCTAACTCAGTCTCTTCGTTGTTCTCCAATTGAACCAGAATTCTTGGACATGATTACAGTTTAGAACAAATTGAGTCAAGAATATGCTGGTTTCTTGATCATCCTCCATTTCTGACCTTTCACCCTCCCCTCTCCCTAATCTATCTCTAACACCACACCCTTGGTCTTTATCTCATCCTCACTGAAATGCAAATCCCATCCCAGAGTCTCTTCCCATCACTGCAGAGGTGGGACTACCAGTTGGAAGATATTCAGGGATAAATCAGTGAAGGCATCTGTTTAAACAATGTTTGGCAATTTTTTACAAAGCTAAAAGTATAATGATTTCTTGGCAATAGCTGTATCGAAACATTCCTGAGTCAAAATGGCCCTACTATCAAAACAGCTATGTCATCAAATAATGGCCAGGTGAAAATACCAGGTGTTATGCACTGAAATAATTAACCCTTGCGATTGTAAATTACAATTAGGAATTCTGTCCTAAGAATGTCTATTCATTTTCTCATTTTAGCCTTAAATATATGAGACAAGTCCTGTTGTCAATCCATTTTACAGTTAAAAACAACAACAACAGCGACAACAACATATTGAGGATCAGAGAGGTAACATCACACCTTAAAATAGAAGGGGAGCTGGGAATAGAATCTAAAATATATAGGGCAGCTCTGAGGAGTCCATGTACTTAATCACAATGTTTATTTTTTTCTGTTTCAAAAATTTAAAAAGGATCATCTAAAAGCTCAGAATCAAAATGTATTTTAAAAGGACTTACAATAACAAAAAGATCATTGCTTTCTTTGTTAATTTGGAAAAGAGCAGGATGAAGCTTCACAAATTTTGACATTTGTTTTCCTACCAAGTATTAATACCAAAGAAACATTAATCACATATAATTTGGGATGGAATCCTAATCTACTAATGAGTATTTTACATTCTAATTTTCATTCACGTGGCCAGGCACGGTGGCTCCTGCCCATGATCACCACTGTGCTTTGGGAGGCTGAGGCAGGCAAATTGCTTGGGGTCAAAAGTTCAAGACCAGCCTGGGCAACATCGTGAAAGCTCTTCTCTACAAAAAATACAAAAATAAGCCAGGCGTGGTGGCACACGCCTATAATTCCAGCTACTTGGGAGGCTCAGGTGGGAGGATGGCTTGAGCCTGGGAAGTGGAGGTTGCAGTGAGCTAAGATTGTGCCACTGCACTCCAGCCTAGGCGACAGTGCCAGATCCTGTTTCAAAAAGATAAAAAAAATAAAATAAAAAATGTTCATGCATTTAAACTCATATTATATCATCACTTTCAGAGCTTGAAAACTTTTGGTCTGTTTGTTCCAGTACTTCTAAATAAAATTACTTACTTTAAGGAAATAGTCATTATCAGCTTAGGGGCCAACTTTTGGATATCATAATGTAAAAATTATAAGACACATCCATTTTCTGTAGTTCCTTGCAGACAACCCTCTTTAAACACATGGAAAATAACTACTCAGCTATTTAATAAGAAAATCTTAAATTGCTGATAGCAAAAAACATACAGAAGAATAAAATCACACATTTTCTATGTATAATTTTACATGTGGTTTAAAACACAAACCACATGACGCTCTTAGGCTGTTCAACATTAATGACATTTTATGTTCATATATCTGCAGGCAGTTACCCCAAATTGTCATCAGTGGTTGTTCTGAAGAATAAGTTTAGGGAAAACTTTCTCTGACCATTCTGCATATTTTTGGAATGTTTAAATTTTAAGTGTATAATTCTAACAAATTATTTAATATCTTGTGGCTTTCTCACCTGAGAAAATACAGATAGTAACACCACAGGTAATATGGAATGTTCTGCTTTTATCCAACAATCTCCTGGTTCTCCTGCTTGGAACCTAAGCAAAAATCATTTAATATGGTAAAAATAATGCAACAAATGAGATATCTGTATATCATATATATATATATATATATATATATTACAAAGTTTTTCAGTATAGCATTGCTCATTATGTCAAAATTTTTAAAATATGGCAGAAGCCTATTAATCAAAAATTGGTGAGATTAATTTTGATCTATCTAGTTAACAGAACACCTGAACTGTTGAAAAATATATGTAAGAAGGCTATATTGTTGATACGAAAAGATGTTCAAGACACATTGTTAGGTAAAAAAAGTTACAAAACATAAACCACACTGTGATCTTATAGTGATCAACATTAATGGCATTGTATGTTCATGTATCTGCAGCCACTTACCCCAAATTGTCATCAGTGGTGGCTCTGGCAGAATAAGATCAGGGAAAACTTTCTCTGATCATTTTGCATATTTCTGAAATGTTTAAGTTTTAAAATACATATAATTTCCTTTTGTAGTAAAAAAATAAGATTTTTGAATGAAGCAATCTTTTAATCTATAGTTTAAAATGCCTGCTTGACCGTATAGCAAAATAAAATGTCAAGCACTTTTGAATCACTGTTTCACACTCGGGACAATTCTTTAAGAATTATTAAATACTAAGAGACTTATGTGGGAACTCTTTATTCCCTGCCACTTATCTTCTCTTTCTCCAAGCCTAGCCAATGGCCGGCCACAGGGATCAAAACCTAGCAGTTTAAATGGTAGGCAACCTAGAGAAAGAGCTATTTTCACAGATTACTGCATTAAAAGGAGAGGGTTTCTAAACGTAATTACATAAAGAGGTTGAAAGGTTTTCCTAGAGTAAATCTGCACACATTAAATTCATAGAACATCGACGTGATCTCAAGTTAACAATTCCTTTTAAAATATCAATATCTATCCAGCAGCGCCTTACTTAGTGAACCTTAGGGAAGAAGAACCAGCGTGCATACACATACACTTACACATATATACAAAAATAGTCAAAGATGAAAAAGAATTTTTGTGAAGTTTTAACAGAATGGCTGTTTTTTCTGTTTTCTTATATACTTCATTTTACAGCATTATGTATCACACGTGACATCACAATTTAATCAAGACATGTTTCTCAAGCCAATTACACATTTCAGAACGAGTATGTGTGTTAAGCAGAGATAAGTTTTTGCCAACACCAGCAAACATTTCATGTATTGCTCAGAGTCCAAAGGACTCTAGTTTGCTCACCTGGATTTAGCCAATTAAAATACAGAATCTCAATGAGACATGATGTAATGAAAAGAACTCAAATTAGCATTCATCTTAACTCTGCCATTCACTAGTCTCAAAGTTACTCAAAGCCTCTATGCCTGAGGTTTTTTGTGCATGAAATGAAACTAACAATACCTAATTGCAAAATCCCTGTAAGAATTCACCAGTATGTGTGTGAAATACTAAGCATAGCACTGGAAATCCCCTGTTAACAATATTGCTATTATCTTCTGCCCTTATCTGGTGTTGCAGAGTAACTCACGGATCATCTTGACAGGTGACACAGCTTTCACCACCATCTTAGAGTAAATCACTCCAGCCAAAAGTCAGACTATGAAAACTAAACAAACTAACATGTGACTGTTGCACTTGATTTTTATGCTGAAATTTGTAACTAGGACTTTTTTTCTTACCTTCTGTGACCCTCGGAGGTAAGCCAAGAGCGTTCGGCACATGGGTAAAAGGATAAGGCTGCAGTTGAGGTTAAGGACAGATGCGGAGGCTCTGCTTAGACACAATCCTAGCTGAACAAATAAGGCAAGGTCAGCACACAGGTAAGGACAGTAGTAAAGCCCTGAGCTGGCTCTACAAGATACAGGTCTCACCTTATCGCTCTTTTAAGAATCATGCCACATACCAACTCTTTCAAGAGCCTTGAATAGTCTTCCCCTTTCCTCTCACTAAAAGCCCCAAGGAACAACTAGTTTCTTTCTGTTCTGCACTGCCATAAAACTTATTACTCCTCTCATTTATGCTACTGTTACAATCATCTGAAAACACTGTTCTGGCAGAAATTCCATTTCTTGTTCTGCTCCTACCCCACTGTTCTGGCTGTTAAGAGCCTTAGAGAGTTTCCATGTATACTGCACCTCCACATTCATGCGGTGTCAGACCCTTTGTTTACTGATAAGGTCACAGTTTTAAATGAAGCTTTTCATGTGTGTTCTCTCTCTTTGGAACACTCAGTCTCCACACAACCCACCCATTTATACAACACAGCTTTTCTGCAAGCTCTGCTTATCACTAACTCTACTCATCTTTCTGGTCTCATAGTTAGCACGACTCTTCTAGATTTCTTTCCTGATCAGAAACTAGGAGAGAACCCACTGGTATACATGCACTCCTTGCTTTCTGTACGTCCCTGATTATGTCTCTAACCCTCTTTCCAATCTTTTTAAAAATTTTTATTTTTAATTGACAAATAATTATATATCTCTATGGGTACAATATGATGTTTTAATACATGTGTGCATTGTGAAATGATCGAGTCAGGCTAATTTATGTATCCATCCCCCAAAACACTTATCATTTCTTTGTAGTAAAAATATTGATTTATTTTATTTATTTATTTATTATTTCAGGCAGGGTCTTGCTTTTTCTCCCAGGCTGAGTGCAGTGGTGCCATCAGAGCTCTCTGCAGCCTTATCCTCCAAGGCTCAAGCTATCCTCCTGCCTCAGTCTTCTGAGTAGCTGGGACTACAGATGCATGCCATGTGGTGAGAATATTTAAAATCCACTCTTAGTTGGGCATGGTGGAAGGAACCTGTAGTACCAGTTACTCTGGAGACTGCGGCAGGAGGATTGCTTGAGTCCAGGAGCTTGAGGCTGCAGTGAGTCATGTTCATGCCACTGCAGGCCAACCTTGGTGACATGTCCATACCCTGTCTCAAAAAATAAAAAATAAGGATAAAAAATAAAATACACTTTTAGCTATTTTGAAAAATACAATACATTATTATTAACTATAGTCACCATGTTGTGCAATCAATTACCAGGTCTATTTCTGCTAACTGAAACTCTGTTCCCTCTGTCGACTCCCATCCCCACCCTCTGGTAACCACCATTCTGCTCATTCTACTTCTATGATTTTAACTCTTTTAGATTGAAAATGTAAGTGAGATCATACAGAATTTGTCTTTCTGTGCCTGGCTTATTTCACTTATCATAATATCCTCTAGATAATCCATGTTGTTGAAAATGACTAATCTTAAATAACATGGTGCCTTAAAAAACTGAGATTCACATATTTGACTATGTGTTGGGAGGAGGATATATCCATTCTTTCAAGGATATTTTCGTTTGGTAATAGCTAACTTAAAGCATTGTCTTCATATATTCACACTACATGCATTATGTTCACGTTAAAACAAATGAAGAATATAATGGAATAAAAATGCAGAGATGTTAACGAAAGTACACCTAACTCTTATTAGCAACACACGGTTTGGATCAATTTACACTTATTAATATATTAAACCTCCTTCTTCAACCCTAGGAAGTAATTAACAATATTATCTTCCTTCTTAAAAAGAAAGAATATTGAGTCATCGTGAAGTTAAGAATTTACAGAACATAATACAATCGAAAGTTGAGGAATCAGAATTCAAGCCCAGATATTCTGGCCCCAGCATCTATACTATTAAGGACTACTTTATCCTGCTGCTAAATTGCCTTTAAAAGAAAACATCCAAAAGGCATGTGTTAGGTAATAAACATTTTGTTGAATGACTTGATGATTAAGGGAACATTTGAGGTAAGCAGTTTTAGACAACCACCCTAGATAAGACTTCCCTCCTAATAACCCTCTCCAGTCCCAGAAAGTTTATTGTTCTTGTCCTTTTATCATTAAAAAAAAAGCTGAGGTATAAATATTTGAGAAGCACTAGAGAAGGTCACAGCCTCATATTCATTAAAGATTGCCTACACAGTGTGATTGGGATGGGATTCCTAGCATAATTATTCTGTTACTTCCATTTAGTGTATAATATGTTACCTTGAATTTTTCATGTTTTAACCTATTTCTCTAAGTAAATGTTAAACCCCTCAAGAACAGGGTAAATACTTCTAAAATGTTTTAATACTACCTTACATTTTAATTTTAATTATCTCTTTATTAATTGCTTTTGAATATATTTTTATTGTAATCATCAGATCTACTCTGACAGGCTGAGTAGATGTTATTATTGCCATTTCAGAGATGAAGAGCTGCTACAAAATAATAATAATCAGGTCCACAATGAGAAATCCTGAATTCAATGACTTGGGGTAGTGCTTTAACACTGACATTTTTGAAAGCTTTCCAGATGATTCTAATATGCCACCTGGGTTAAATACCACTATCTAAAGCTATTTAGCCAAACTATACCATTTACAAGTTATGAAAAAATGACAACCATTAAATTATAATAAGTAAATATAATTGCATATTTCCAAACTTACTGGCCAAATATAGCTTTAAGAATAGCTATTTTTAATATTTTAAGTACAACTGCAAATAGTCTAGGCACAAATAAAAACAAAGCAAGAACAACAAATATCTTATCTACAGAAAGCTGACATAGTAAAGTACAACAAACAGGTTTACCATTTTTTTTATCATCCAGTATAGAACAGTCACTAGAGTAAGCATTTTTAATGAACAACTGAAAATATTTTCAAAAGCCTTGTAAAGTAAGAACTGTTATATTCATTTTACAGATGACTTGTGTAATGATCTTCGAAGCTGCATACCTTGTCCAAACCAGTTGAAAAGGAATTCTGTACCCTGGACCCTATGACTCTTTCATCTCAGGGTTGAAACAAAGGCAAAAAAACGCACTGAAGGATATGGAAGGATAAATATTAACTTGAGAGACATGAGAAAAGTCTGCTCCAATAGCTCCCATAGGCCATATACATTGTGTTTAGTTGCCAGTAAAGTATGTTAGTTAAACAAAGGTCTTGGTTTTCATCTTCCATCAAGCCTGACTACTTTAGTTTATTACTAAGTTACAAGTTACCCCTATAGTCTTAGCCAGCACCATTTCCTCTTTAGTTGCTATATGAATTAATGTGTTTGTGTCTTATAAGACAGAACTTCTCTAACCTTCTATGCATTACCTTGATTCTTATATATGATCACAAGGACATTCCAAGGAGAAGCAGAAACCCCAAGGGTACCTCATTTCTCCTTATAACTGCCTCTCAACTCTAGGATCTGGCTTACTCCTCCTTTCACTCTTTTCCTGCACCCAGGTAGTAAGTTTTTCAGAGGCGTGATCCTTTTTTTACAGCTGTATATCCTCAGCCTTAACACAATGGTAGTATTCAGTAAATGTTTGTTGAATTGAACTGAATCTCTAAACACATGTACCATGCTCTGATAGGCATTTTATTTGGTTACAACTCTCAGCTTAGTTCAAATATTTACAATCTTTGTGTTTATTTTATTCACAAAGCTTGTATGTCACCAATAACTTTAAAACGGTCAGCTTGCAGTATCATGGAAAACATTATGAAGTGGTCACTGAAAACTCCCCCACTGTTATCAAGAAGATGAAGTCACTATCTATCTATCTAGCTATTATCTATCTATCTATGTATCTATGTATCTATCTATCTACACTGTATAAAAAGCAGCCACTTCAAGAAAATTTCTAGTTACATTATTCTTACTCCCAGAATCTGTAGGCAAATCTATCCATCAAAATGGACAGTAGATAAATCTTGAGTGAATACACATATGGGAACTAAAAAAAACAAATTGAACTCATGGAGACAGAGAATACTGATGGCTACCAGAAGTTGAGAAGAGTAGTGGGAAGTGGGGGAAATGAAGAGGCAATGGGAAATGGGTACATGAAAGCAGTTGTATAAAAGGAATAACATCTAATGTTTGATAGCACAATAGGGTGACTGTAGTTAATAATAATTTACCGTATATTCCAAAATAACTACAAGAGTGGAATTACAATTTTCCCAACACAAACAAATGATAAATGGTTGAGGTGATAGATATCCCAACTACTCTTATTACACATTGCATGTTTGTATCAAAATACCATGTGTACTTTATACATATATACAATTAATACAATCGTTGAAAATTAAATTGTTTAAGAAGGTAAATCTAAGCAAGCCTCATAAAGAAATCTTGTGTGAATAAATGAATGGATGAATAGAAATAAATATTAAGTAAATTTAGAATACATATATTTTCACAAATATAAATGCACAAATATTTCTATTAACAGATTTTGAAAAGACTAAAAATTAATCCAAAATGAAAGCAGAAAGAGATACAAGATGGCTGACTAGATACAGCCAGGAGGAACATCTCACACTGAGAGACCAGGACATGGGAAAGACTAGCAAACTCTGAGCAGATCTTTAGCAGGAAAGCATTGAAAGTGAATAGAAAGAGAATGCAGACACTGGGCTGAACTTGGGGAGGAAGCTGGGAACCCTGTAGGGGGCTGCTGAGTACTGGGGTTCATTCCTGGACAGCAGCAACTCCTGGGGAAGGAGTGAGTTAAACATGTGAGGAGTGGTCTGTTCTCACCAGGAACCTCCAAAAATCCTGGCAGCAAGAGAGCCCATGACTCCCACAGATACTTGAGCTGACAGAGTTGTTCAGAAATGTAGAAGAAACAGGATTCCAGCCTGTGTAGAGCCCAGGCACTTGGCACAAGAACAGCTGCAGTAAAGCATGGCCAGGGTGCCCATCCCCCAACACTCTCCATGCTCCTCTAAGAGACTTCAACCTTTGAGAAACTGTCAGGCCTGAACAGTGCATTTCGGTGTTGCAAATGGGATGAGACCAATCCAAAGTGCACATCCTGTGTCTACTGGCCTCTCCTGGGGCCCCAGCCTGGCTATACCTGCTTGAATCACAGCCTCTGATGCCCAGCCAAGTTGCTTCCCTGGGGTTATCATCCCAGCTCCTACACTGAAAGACCATGCCTGATTGTTGGAGAGTTCCACTAGACCAACCCCTGACAATGCACACTAGCCAACCTGCAGCCTTGCCCCACTACAGTCTCCCTCTCCCCATGTGGGTAGATCTTCCTCCCTTACTCAGCCAGTACATGTGTATACATGCACCCCACTGTGCCACCACAGCTGGTGCAAGCAGAGCTCACTGTCCAACCCCCCACTGACAGAGGAGCACCCTGCCACACTGCCATCACCAGCACAAATGCATACATGGATGCTGGCAACTCTGCCTCTGCCACCCCCCTATACCAGCCACACTGCTGCTGCCATAGGCATGAGCATACACAGAACCACTGCAGGCTCACTCCCACCGGTGCCCCCACCCAAGCCAACAGGAGTGAACCCTGCCAGCACCAGCATTGTAGAGTTGTGGCCAGTAGAATGGGATACCTCAGCCCACCAACAAATCAGATTCCTAAACTCAAAAGGCCAGAGACCAAAGCTGGGATCCTGGTACGGCCCCCTAGAGTTAAACTTGCAGTCCAGGAGTGCTGAGCTGATTCTTAGTCCCCTAAAACCTTCCAGAAATAAAGTAGGTCTACTGAACCTACCTTAAACCACAACCAAACCCTTAAAGTTATCAAAGAAGATAAAATAAAATAAAAAAAAAGTCATCTGAAGAACAATAACTTGAAAGACTTAAGGAACATCAGTCCACACAGATGAGAAGGAACCTGGCAACTCAAAACTCTAGAGTGTCTTCTCACCTCCAAATGACCATACCGGGTCCAAAGCAATAACTACACTGAAATGGCTAAAATGTCAGAAATAGAATTTAGAATATAGATAGAAACAAATATCATAGAGATTCGGGAGGAAGTCAAAAACAAATCAAAGGAAACTAAGAAATGCAATAAAATGATGCAGGAACTGAAAGATGAAATGGCCATTTTAAGTAAGAACCAAAGTGATCTGATAGAGCTAAAAAATTCAGTACTAGAATTTCAAAATCCAATTATAAGTATTAACAGTAGAATACACCAAACTGAGGAAAAAATATTAGACCTTGAAGGCCAGTTCTCCAAATTAACTCAGATAAAAATAAAGAAAAAAAGAATGAATGAAACTTCTAGGAAATATGGTATTAAGGAAAGGACCAAATCTACAACTAATTGGCATCCCTGAGAGAGGATAAGCTGATTGGAAAACATATTTGAGGACATAACTCATGAAAACTTCCCCAACCTTGCTGGAGAGGCTATCATTCAAATTCAGGAAATGCAGAGTACCCATGTGAGCTCCTATGCAAGATGACCATCCCCAAAACATAGTCATCAGATTCTCCAAGATCAAAAAGAAGGAAAAATCGTTAAAGGCAAGTCAAACTACAAAGGGAATACTTTCAGGCTAAAGTGGACCTTTGCCCAGAAACCTTATGAAACAGACAAAACTGGGGGCTTATATTCAGCATTCTTAAGGCAAATAAATCCCAACCAAGAATTTCATATTCAGCCAAACTAAGCTTCATAAACAAAGGAGAAATAAGATGCTTTTCAGGCAAGCAATTGCTAAGGAAATTCCTAACCACAAGACCTGCCTTATAAGAAATCCTGAAGGGAGTGCTAAATATAAAGACAAAAGACCATTACCACCCCACAAAACAAACTTAAGTACATAGACCATTGACACTATAAAGCACCTATACAATAAAGTCTGCAGAATAACCAGTTAACAACATGATGACGGGATCAAATTCACACATGTCAATAATAAGCTTGAATGTAAACAGGCTAAATGTCTTAATTAAAAGACACAGAGTGGCAAGCTGGAAAAAGACACAACAGCCAACTGTATGCTTTTTTCAACAGCTCTATCTCACATGCAATGACATCCATAGGTTCAAAGTAAAAGGACAGAAAAATATCTACCAAGTAAACAGAAAACAGAAAAAAGCAAGGGTTGCTATTCTAGTTTCTCACAAAACATACTTTAAACCAACAATGAACAAAAAAAGACAAAGAAGGGCATTACATAATGGTAATGCTAAGTAGATATGAACTCAACCCACGAGCACCCAGATTCATAAAGAAGTTCTTAGAGCCCTATGAAAAGATTTAGATAACCACACAATAATGGGAGACTTCAAAACCCCGCTGATACTATAAGACAGATCCTTGAGTCAGAAAACCAACAAAGATATTAAAGACATGATCTTGATCCTTGACCAAATGGACCTAACAGACATCTACAGGACACTTCACCCAAAAGCAAGTGAATATACAATCTTCTCAGCTGTACATGGCATATATTCTAAAATTGACCACATGCTCAGCCATAAAACAATTTTCAGCAAAATTTAAAACCTAAAATCATAGCAATCACACTCTTGGACAACAATGAAATAAAAACAGAACTTAACACTAAGAACTTAGTACTAACGACTTAATACTTAATCTTAGTATTAAGGTTTAATTTCCATGGTTTAATTTCCACATAACCACACAATTACATGGAAATTAAACAACCTGCTTCTGGATGACTTTTGGATAAAAAATGAAATTATGGTAAAAATCAAGAAATTATTTGAAACGAAGAAGAACAAGGATACAACATACCAGAATCTCTGGGACACAGCTAAAGGAGTGTAAAAAGGAAAGTTTATAGCACTAAGCACTCACATCAAAAAGTTAGAAAGATTTGAAATTAACAACCTGTCATACCTAGAGGCAAAAAAATAACCAAAATCAGAGATGAACTGAATGAAACTGAAAGAGGAAACATCATACAAAAGATTAACAAATTGTAAAATTGGTTTTTTGAAAGAATAAATAAGATTGATGGACTGCTAGCTAGACTAATACAGAAAGAGAGAAGATCCAAATAGACACAATCAGAAATGACAAAAGAAACAGTACCACAGACTTCTCAGAAGTACGAAAAACAGCCAGAGACTATTATGAACATCTCTACGCGCACAAACTAGAAAACCTACAAGAAATGAAGAAATTTCTGGAAACATAAACCCTCCAAGATTAAACCAGGAAGAAATCGATACCCTGAACAGACCACATAGTAAGTTCCAAAATTGAATCAGTAATAAAAAGCCTACCAACCAGAAAAATCCCAAGACCAGATAGATTCATAGCCAAAATCTACCGGATGTATAAAGAAGAGATAATACCATTCCTACTAAAATTACTCAAAAAAAAAATGAGAAGGGACTTCCCCCTAACTCATTCTGGTACCAATACTAGCATCATTCTGGTAGCAAAACCTGGCAGAGATACTACAAAAAAAAGAAAACTTCAGGTCAATATTCTTGATGAAAATAGAATCAAAAATCCCCAATAAAATACAAATAAATTAAGTCCACCAGCATTTCAAAAAGCTTATCCACCACAGTCAAGTAGGCTTTATCCCTGAGACAAAGATTGGTTAAACATACACAAATCAATAAATGGTATACACATCACGTAAACTTAAATTAAAAAACAAAACATGATCATCTCAATAGATGCAGAAAAGACTGAGTAAAATTCAACATTGCTTCATGTTAAAACCCCTCAACAAACTAAGTGTTGAAGGAAGACATAATAATAAGAGCCATCTATGATAAACTCACAGCCAACATCACTCTAAAAAGGGAAAAGCTGCCAGCATTCCCCTTGAGAACTAACACAAGACAAGGATGCCCTTCTCACCACTTCTATAAAACATAATACAGGAAGCCCTAGATGGAGTAGTCAGCTAATAAAAAAAATTTAAAGACATCCAAATAAGAAGAGAGAAATTCAAATGATTTCGGTTTGCAGATGATATGATTCTATGCCTAGAAAATCCCATAATCTCTGCCCAAAAGCTCCTAGCTCTAATAAACAACTTCAGTAAAGTTTAAAGATTAAAAGAACATGTACCCCAAAACCTAAAATGCAATAAAAAAAGTACCAAAATTAGTAGCACTTCTATACCCCAACAATGTCCAAACTGGGAGCCAAATCAAGATCACAATCCCATTCACAACATCTACAAATATAATAAAATACCTAGAAATACAACTAACCATGGAAGAGAAAGATCTCTGTAAGAGAATTACAAAACACTGCTGAAAGAAATCAGAAATAATACAAACAAATCAAAAAACATTCCAGGTTCATAAATGAGAAGAATCGTTATAGTTAAAATGGGCATACTGGTCAAAGCAATTTACAGATTCAGTATCATTCCTATCAAACTACCAATGCCAGCCATCACAGAACTAGAAAAACCTATTTTAAATTAATATGCAACCAAAAAAGAGCCCAAGTAACAAAAGCAATATCAAGCAAAAAGAACGAAGCTGGATGCCTCACATTACCTGACTTCAAATTATACTACAAGGCTACAGTAACCAAAGCAGCATGGTACTAATACAAAAACACACACATAGGCTAATGGAACAGAATAGAGTGCCCAGAAATAAAGCTGCATACCTACAACCATCTGATCTTTGACAAAGTCAACAAAAGCAAGCAATAGGAAATAATGATGCTAGGATAACTACAACTATATTCTCTTAGCACCAATATAATGGTGCTAGGATAACTGGCTGTCCATTTGCAGAAGATTTAATCTGGACCCCTTCCTTAAAGCAATATAAAAATCAACTCAAGATGAATGAAAGATTTAAATGCAAAAATCTAAAACTATAAAATCCCTGGAAGACAACCTAGGAAAAATACCATTCTGGACACAGACATTGGCGAAGATTTCATGATGAAGACAACAAAAGCAATTACAACAAAAACGAAAATGGACAAATAAGATCTAATTAAACTAAGCTTCTGCACAACAAACTAAAAACAGAGAACCTACAGAATGGGTGAAAATATTGCAAACCATGCATATGACAAAGATCTAATACACAGATTCTGCAAGAAACTTACACAAATTAATAAGCAAAAAACAATCTCATTAAAAAGTAGGCTAAGGGCATAAAAAAACACTTTCCAAAGAAGACATACATGTGACCAACAAGCATATGAAAAAAAGTTCAACCTCACTAATTATTAGAGAAATGCTAATCAAAACCACAATGAGATACCATCTCACACCAGTCAGAATGGCTATAAAGTCAAAAAACAACAGATTCTGGGAAAGTTGCAGAGAAAAGGGAACACTTACATGCTGTTCATGGGAATGTGAATTAGGTCAGCCCCTGAGGAAAATAGTTTTGCAATTTCTCAAAGAACTTAAAACAAAACTATCATTTGATTTAGCAATTCCATGATTGAATATATACCCAAAAGCATATAAATCATTCTACCATAAGGACACATACACACATACATTATCACAGCATGGAATCAACCTAAATGCTCATGAATGACAGACTGGATAAAGAATAGGTGGCACATATACAGCATGGAATACTGTATAGCCATCAAAAAGAAACAAGATCATGTCCTTTGCAAGAAATATGAATAGGGCTGGAAGCTATTATCCTAAAATACAGGAAAAGAAAACCAAATGCTGCGCATGTGTTCTCACTTACAAACTGAGAGTTAAACATTAAGCAGACAGGAACGTAAAGAATGGAACAGACACCGGGGTCTACTTGAGAGCAGAGGGTGGGAGGAGGGTGATGTTCAACAAATTATCTAACTGGTACTATGCTTATTACCTGGGTGAAAAAAGAATCTGCACACCAAACCCCCAAGAAACACAATTTATCCCTATAGCAAACCTGCACATGTACCGCTAACCCTAAAAGTTTAAAAAAATATGAAAAAAAAATTTAAATCCAATATTAACATTGTGGAAGAGAAGAAAGTGGAATGAGGGAAACAAAACCTCATTAGAGAACATCTTATAAGTCACAGGTCTTAAAGTAAAATTGACCAGTAAAATCCCACTATTATCTCTTTCAAGTTATGGAAAAATTATTTGAATGTTCTAATGTTTGCATTACTCATCTGCCAAGAGATGACATAATACCACTATGTGAGGAAATTCAGCCGCAAACTACTTGTAATATGCCTCCAAAATGTTTTCTATTCAGTAAGTGCAGTCCTTAGTAAAGTTTTGTTTTATTTTGCTACTTTTCGGGAAAAAGGAGGAAGAAAAGAAAGAAAGGGAACAAGGGAGAGTGGGAAGGAAGAAAGCTAGTTAACTGCATTGCTATATAACAGCAACAAATATTTTTAAAAACATATTTTAAAGATTTTATTTTATAAAAGCAATAAAAAATGTAAATTGTTAAGTAACAAACTTGACCAGAAAAAGCACAAGACACATGTAAAAATGAAGAACAAAAGGAACCTAAGAGAAGGGCTAAGAAGATAAATAATATAACATGTTTCATGTAGGAAGATTTAATATTGTAAAGATGTCAATCTCTCAGAATTGATTTATAAACTGAGTGCAACTCCAATCAAACTCCAATAAGTTTTCTTCATAAAACTTGACAATCTGACTTTAAAATATATGAAGAGGCTGGGCGAAGTAGCTCATGACTGTAATCCCAGCATTTTGGGAGGCTGAGACGGGTGGATCATGAGGTTATGAGATCAATATCATCCTGGCCTACATGGTGAAACCCCATCTCTACTAAAAATACAAAAATTAGCCAGGTGTGGTGGCATGCACCTGTAGTCCCAGCTACGTGGGAGGCTGAGGCAGAAGAATTGCTTGAACCTGGGAGGCAGAGGCTGCAGTGAGCTGAGATTGCACCACTGCACTCCAGCTTGGGTGACAGAGCAAGACTCCGTCGCAAAAAAAAAAAAAAAAAAAAAAAGAAAAAAGAAAAAAAAATGTATGCAGAAATGCAAAGCAGCAGAAACAAAGTAAAACACTAAAAAGAAGAAATAATTTGGCCTCCACATAATAGAACTTACTATAAAGTTACAGTAATTCCTAATGTGTTTCTTGGGTATAAATAAACTGACCAATGGAACAAAACAAAGATCCATAAACAACTACATAGATATTCAACTATGATATGTGACAGAAATGGCATGTCAGATTAATGGGGAAAGAATAGTCTACTCGATGAAGGAAAAAATTGGTTATTATATGGAAAAAAATTCATATAACATCCTTGTTTCAAACCACCCCAAAACATTAGTTTCTGAATAGTTAAGAACTTAAATATCAAAATCAAAATTAAAAACTTTTACTAGAACATAATATAGGAATCTTTTGGACATTAGCATAAGCACAGATTTCTCAACACATAAAAAGCTCAAAATCAATCAAAACGAGTAATACATTAAATACATAGGCAAAATAAAACTATTTTTTTCAATGCCAGAGAAACTCAAAATTCACAATAGTGGTAATCTCTTGCAGGAAGAGGGAAGAAAAAGATAGACATATGATGAGATAACCAAATGTATAGGAGTAAATTATTCATAATGTTCTAATTGTAGGTGCATCTATGGATATTCATTGTATCATAAGTAATTTGTATGAATAAAGGAGGGTCATACCTGAATTAACAAGTTGGGATAAGAACTAAGGAATATTAGTAATCAGATTCTGTCCATTTAATATAAACAAATAAAATAATTATGCATGTAAATTGCTTAATTCAATGCCTGTCATATAGCAAGATTTCCTATTAATAATAATAGGAACACTATTTTCTGGATTACCACTGAATTCTACATGCCAGATCAGCTGTGCTTCACAGAAACTAATTATAATCACATTACACAACATAATTTTCAAAGAAACAGTCCCCTTTGGTGTTGATACAATACGCTTTGGCAACCAAGTTTGAATCATATTCTTGCTAGCTTGTCACTAGCAAGTCTAGCTATTGTTGTCCGGTACTATCCCCACTTTTATATGAACACTGTATAAAAATCTATCAAGAGATGGGGTCATATCTGTATAGTTTTCCTGAAGCAGGCCACAAACAACTCTATTTTAATGACACTGACTAAAGATATGTGTAAGGCAGATGCTTATCTTGGACTTGTTCGTGCACTTGATATTTCCAGCTTTACTGTTGGCAAAATTCCAACTTTGTGTTTCTTGTCAGCATATGAATTATAGTCCTGAAAGGGAGACAGGATAATAAATATTGTTTTCAGGAAAGCAGTAATTTTCATTGACTGATATAACAAGCAATTAATATGTCCAGTTAGGCTATTTCAACATCATAAGTTGGAACACCTTAGGGATACAGTTTAATGAATATACCAGTAAGCAGACAAATAAATATAATACTCTCTGGACTATCTAAAAAAGGTAAAATATAATTTTCTCAGCTCAAATAATTATCATTTGAGAGTAATATCTCTTTTTTATCTGGCATTTGCATAGGATAAGAACATTTTAGCTCAAAGGATTATACATGACAATTGTATTTGTAGTTTTAATGTATCTGAACAATAGTTAATTTAAAATATGTCAGCTAAAATCTATCACAATAGTTCAAGACTTAAGACATAGAAATAAATCATCCATATTTCCTTTGAGATTCGATGCTTTAAAGAAAAACTTTATATATCTTCATTGTCTAACTATATATATTGCATGTCTGGAACTGTTTTATTTTGTATTTACATTAAATCCCACAGTAATTTAATTCAAAGTGGCTTTAAGTGTCCCCTTGGGATAAATAGAGCTTCTTTTAGCATTCAACTTCTTTATGATTCTGCAAAATCCAACTGGAAATTTTATCAAGAACCCACTTCCTCATACATGTTTGTTCTTGAATATACTTTGTTTTTCAAACTAAGAAGAAAATTTGGTTTTAGTAGCTTCTCAGAGTATAAAACGTTCTCAGTCAGAAGCAGTGGTGTGAGGAAAATGGAGACGGACCTATTTTTAAGTGTCAAGATTATAAGAAAACATTTTATCTAGTTACTACATGGACAATATTATAATAGCTAAGCATATTGTTTCATTATTATTAATCCATGAGCTTCATAAGCATCAATTACTTCAAGTATTTATTTTTTAAAAAATGACTGCTTTAAGTTATGTGTCCAGTCCACCCTATGTGAATGATTTGTTTTACCCTTCCCAGCTACTCCAGAGTTTTTTAAATTTAATAAGGTCAGTTGTTACTAGATGGAAGTGTTATTTTCAAGTTTGAAGTCCCACCTGTCAGGCGGTCTAACATACATAATTAAAAGGATTCCATATGTAATTTTTAAAACTACAAATAGATTTTAAATGATACAAATAAAGAAAACATAGTTTAGTCTTTGTGATGAACTCAATGCCGTTTCTCTCCAAAATTCATTTGTTGTAGCCCTTGTCCCCAGTGTGATGGTATTTGGAGTTACAGCCTTTGATACAAAATTAGATGTAGCTGAAGTCGAGGGAATAGAGCCCCATGATAGGATTAGTGCCTTTATAAGAAGAGGAAGACACCAGAGTACCTGTCTACTTCTCTCACCAGGTTAAGATACAGCAAGAAGGCAGCTACCTGTAAACAAGGAAGAGGGCCTTCATCAGACCCTGAATCTACTGGCACTGTAGTCTTGTACTTCCCAGGCACAAAAAAATGTTTGTTGTTTAAGCTGCCTAGTATATGGTATTTAGTTATGCTAGCCTGAACCAAGACAATCCTATAGAAAAATATATTTTAAATGCCATCTAAAGCAAGTTATTGAAGAGCACAATATCTAAATATAGTAAGTATACGGTTATTTTTTTTAAGATCTCAAACAGTTTCTTATCTTAAATATTCTACTTAATAAATGTTAATCTTGAAACAGTTAATTGAGAGGGACACAGTTTTCTACCTATAAAACATAACATAATAATCCTAGCTGTTAGGGCTTTTGTGAAAAGTAAAAACAGTCTAAAAAATTCAGGCAGTATATAGAATTAACTTATTGCTATAGGGTCACTGTATCACAACCTTTCGCTAAACATTCTATTCTATACTTTTAAAGCAAGTGCTATCTGTTCCACTGTTCCACTTGTATTATCAATTCAACACATATTTATTGTGATAGGCACATATTGTGGGGCCCCAGGAGTTCAATAGTAAACTAAAAACATAAGATTCCCTTCCTCTTAGGCTGCTTATGTTTTAGTAGGGGAAATACATTAACCAAATAACTTGATAGGCAAATAGAATTTGTAACAGTGATAAATGAGAAACAGTATGAATGCGTGTGACGGGAAATCAGATCTAAATGGGAAGTTCAGTAAGCCTTCCCTGACTAATGAAAAGTAAAAAGTAAACTGAGATCTGAAGAATAAAACTAGAAGTCAGCTAGAAATAAGAAGGACATCCATGCAGGAAAAAAAGTAGCATGAGAAGTGAGGTGTAGCAAATGGAAATATGGTATATATATAATAAATAAATAGTAGGCCAATATGGTTGGCTTGGAAATGGAGGATGATACAACATAAAGCTGGAGAAGCTGGTCAAGGCAAAACTTGCTGGACTTTGTATGTTACATTAAGAATGTGTCTTTATCCTAAAATCAGTGCAATGTCTCTCTCAGTCTGCTCTGGAGGCTTTAAGAAAATATCATAAACTGGGTGGCTTAAAAACAACAAACATTTATTTCTCACTATTCTGCAGGCTAAAAGTTCAAGATCAAGGCAGATTCAGTGTCTGGTTAGGGCCTACTTCCTCATAGACAATGCCTTCTGCTGGTATCCTCACTTGGTGGCTAACTAGCCCTCTGAAGCCTCTTTTGTAAGGGGCACTAATCCCAGTCATGAGGGCTTTACCTTCATGATCTAATTACCAAATCACCCAAAGACTCCACTTCCTAATACTATTATCTTAATGGTTAGGATTTCAACATATGAATTTTGGGGGGACACAAATATTCAGTCCATAGCACAGGATGATTGGCATGAAGAGATTAGTATTCGGTAATGATTATTCTCAATGAAATGTGGACAACAGATTGTAAGGAAGTAATTTTGGCAATTACATTACTTTGTATAGTTAATCATCACACCACCAAAATTCTGTTAGAGACAAGGACTATATTTCAAGTTAGTTATGTGTGAGTTACATATAGAAGGGATTCCATTTTGACTAAATATTTTACTTATCAGTAAATTTATTTTGCTAAATACTAAAACATATAATTCTGAAAAAAAACTGAAAGGGCCTAGCTCATATCCTACTTCCCACCCACTGTTTATACCCCTTCTCTGCCAGTCACCAACCAAAGGTAACCTACACTCTGTTTGAATTTTTCCAGAGACAACAGGCAGTTCCACTGTTCTATTCTGTTTTCTTACACTAAGATGAAATCTGTGTCTCTTTAACTTCTACCCACAGAGCTACTCTGCATAATAAATTTTCCAAAGACAGACATTCGAAACCTGAAGATAAAAGTGGTATAATTTCCTAACCCAAGCTTGCTTTTTCTATGCTAAATACAATGAGTTGCCTTTACAATTCTTCATATAATTTTAAGACTCATTCATCATCTTTATGCACCAATATTCAGCACTTTCTTAACAAAAGCTCATTGCCCAGAGCAGTGCTGAAGACTACCATCTCTGTGACTATGGATGCTATCTGCTCCTTTTAAGATTGTGTTATCATTTAGGGAAATCATGTCACATAAAGGGTCATCTTGAGTTTGCAACATACAGGTTTTCTTCACATGAATTTCCTATTAAATAATGATCTCTTTATCTTATACCCAAAAGAAAAAAATGGGAGTGGGTAAGAGAAGGTACATAAATGCAAGAATTAGCCCATTTATCATATTGGTTGTGAATCTTATATTCTTATATTTTTCCCTCTCATCTTTATCTCTGCTGGAAATTTTATTTGACTGTCATTTACTTATGTATTTTTAGAGACAGGGTCTCATTCTGTCCCTCAGGCTGGAGTCCAGTGGGGTAATCACAGCTAACTGCAGCCTGGATCTCCTGGGCTCGGATGATTCTTCCACCTCAGCCTCCAGCATAGCTGGGACTACAGGTGCATGCTACTACACATGGCTAATTTCTTTAATATTTTTATCTGGCTATTTTGCCTAGGCTGGTCTCAAACTCCTGGCCTCAAGTGATCCTCCAGCCTCAGCCTCCCAAAGTGCTAGTATTACAGGAGTGAGCCATCAGACAAGGCCAGAAAACTTTACATTTATATTTTCCACATCTTCATCCAAGTTCTTGGCAAAACTATTAAAATGTACCAAATCCTATGATACAGCTGACTCTAGAGAAGACTCGCAAACTACCTGTTTTGGTAAACTAACTTTCAAATAAACATTTTGCTCTCAACTGGGAATTTTCTCAACAAATTAAGGGAACATAAGATGATATTCTACATGTAAATATCTACACAAATCTATTTTTTAAAGGAATTTGAAAAGGTCAGAGAAGTTAGTTTGAATAATTGGTCATTTTTTTAGGTGCGTCTTGGTGAGTCAACAATTAGGAAAATAATATTAAAAATAAAAAAAAAACCTTAAAGTTACAAAATATTTTAAAGAAAAATAGTCATGAGACAGATACATGAATGAAAAGAGAAACTCCATGAAGTAGGCTGTACAATTTTCCAAGGCTATGGTAAACATATTTTTATTGTCTATATAGTAATCAAAAGGGTCTATGGCAGAAAATCAGAAAAAAAATTATTTTTCCTATGCATATAAGTCAAAATTATAGTCCTAATTCAAATGTTTAGTTAATATCATTAATAAATTATACTAGGAATGTAAATTTAGAATGTGGTAGACATTCCATGGGAGCAAGACTGCACTTAAGAATAAAACTGACATATTCAGAGAAGGGCTAGTTACAAAGCTTATTATCTATTTTTTTTTTGCTTGTTTTGGGGTTTTTTTTTTTATTTGTTTGGTTTTTGGTTTATTTTTTTGAGACGGAGTCTCTGTCAACCAGACTGGAGTGCAGTGGTGCCATCTTGGCTCACTGCAATCTCTGACTCCTGGGTGCAAGCTATTCTCCTGCCTCAGCCTCCCGAGTAACTGAGATTACAGGTGCATACCACCACACTCTGCTAATTTCTTGTCTTTTTAGCAGAGACAGGGTTTCACCAGTTGGTGAGGCTGATCTTGAACTGCTGGCCTCAAGTGATCTGCCTACCTTGGCCTCCCTAAGTGCTGGGTTTACAGGCACGAGCCACTGCACCTGGTCTTTATTACCTAACTCTTTTGATAAGATTATTTTGATAAGGTTTCATATGAAAACAATGATGAAGAACATGTCATGGGTAACAAGTAAATGGTTAACAATAATTGAAGCAATCATTTCTTTTAAAAAAATTTCTGAAAAGAAACTACCAATTCAGTGCTCTTGGGTTTAACCAAAAGCTCATGTAGGTATCTTAATGCCATAATAACTACAGTTCATTCCAAATGATCCCAGCTCATTTCTGTCAACTAACTTCCCCTGGAGACTTTTAACTATGATGTAATTTTTGACTCAAGTTGACGTATCTTCTCATCTATAATCTGCTTTTCTTAATACTGTCTCCAAAAGACAGTATCAATTCTAAAGAAAAATATGGAGAAATTTTTATTTTCATAAAACTAAAGGAACTACCAAAAATATATAGTTCATTCTGACTTTATATCCAGATTTCCTTAAGCTTAACTCAAATCTTTTCTATCGGTTATACATCATCATGTTTCCAACTACCCTTTCTAAAAATGGCATTCTTCCATTTTCAGTGGGAATGTGGCTTTTCCCTAGAAAACCTATTAAGTCAGAAGGACACATAGCTATTAGAGAGAAGAAAGCAACATTATAACGTGATATTTTTGTCACCATTTTGTCTACCTTGTCTTTCCTGTGCCAAAAGCACAGAGGGCAGAAAACATTCACTTCGAGACTCTGTGTCTATCTGGCAAAGTTAAAGTTCAACAGAAATGGGATTCAGAATTGCATATTAACACTTCCAGGAGTTTCTAAGGACAATATTGTCTAGTGAACAGTTCACAAGGTGAAAAAGGTTATGAAATTTTTATCACAAGTAATACCTGTGACCTCCACCAAGGCCACTTGTCTCCAGAACCTAGAATTGAAGAATTTAAACACTGCCATCACTTTTCCTTACAGAAATGTACCAAGTGAAAATGGTTTGACCTCTTTGGCTGAAAAACATTATTGAAGTGGAAATAATTTTTTAGTTCATCTATTAAGTTTCTATCAATATTTAGGCCCATCCCTTATTCTATACACCTTTCTAACGCCCAACAACAAGGTTTCAAAAGTTGCAGAGCATTTGATTTTATATCACCCTTACATCTTCCTCCTTCTACAGAAATTATCTGTGCACAGGAGAAGGCATGGAGAAGCTGAACGTGTTTTGCAGAGCACAGTTGACTGGACAGCTGAAAGAGACCTTGTCTCTCCTATATCATGGGGCCAGCACATCTGATCACAATTACTGAGTGTTTAGTTACCTCCCTGCTACTCCTCATCAAAAACAATCACTCCAAAATGTTGTCTCATTCCTCTTTATCTTTAAACCATTTTTAATTTTTCAACATTCCTCTGAAAATTAGAAGCCAAAACAGATATACTAGTGGCCTGAACAAAGAAAAAAATTAAGGGAAAACAGAAATAGCAATGATGCTTCCTCACTGATTAGAATTTTAATCAGACTATCCATAATGATATATATTAAAAGTTATATAGTGAATATAGGATATTCAACATAAAGATTTTTCTCTCATGTCTCCTACGCATATCCTACTTACATATATTGTCTATTTTACTCCTCCTGAACTCAATCCTATTTCTTATTAACTCTTACTAATTGAATCTATAAAATTGTCTTTAAATTCTATCTCTGTCCTCAAAATACTAGCAATCTTAGTTAACTCGTCCTGTCTTTTAACTATGACTTTCAACTTTTAAAGGAAGTCGACACTCTTCCAAGTCTTTCCTTTGGGAAAAAAATAAAACACTGCCTCCAAAATAAGCTATCAATTTGAAGAGAAAGAACTCCGTATGTAAAGAAAGCCAAAATGCCTAACACAGTGGGTACTCAGTTAATATGGACCAAATGAATGCACAGTTTGATAAAAACTATTTTCTTAAATTTCCTGATATATATATGTTAAGATTTTTCTGACAAACTCTTCACAAAGTTTAATGGGCCAACACATGGTAGACCACACTAGTTCAGTTGTAGGGAAAATAATATTTAGGTTGGTGCAAAATTAATTGCAGTTTTTACTTTCCATGGCAAAAACCACAGTTACTTTGCACCAATCTAATAAATTAAATCAAACATAAGACGATATATTTGTTGTCCTCTTTTCTTCAACTGACAATCACTGTATAGCTTCCAAATGTTACAAATAAAAGTTTTACAACATCAGTGCCACATTTTTACAAAGACAAAGGTTTGTAATAAAACAGAAAATGTAATTCAAATTTAATGTTTTTATTCTCTAAAAACTAATATTGAGTATGAACAATGCATCACATCTTGGAATTTCTTCAAAAAGTAAAATCCTTCTAATTGTACAAGGATGTTCACTGCCCTATGATCTGTAATATCAAAAAAAGGAATTAAAGTTGTCCAAAAATCGAGAAATGCAAAATAAATTATGGTGCACATTATGGCATTATGATGCACTATGTAGTCATTAAAGATAAAATAAGTTAGCCTCACATAACGGGAATGAAATAGTAATATCTATCTTATATTACTGAATTAATAATATGCACACATATATATGTGTATTTACATATACAAGCATCGATACATAGACATAAATATAAATGAAATAGATACAGGTGGTTAATTCTAAGATGTGGAAGGAAGTTTCTAGTTTTTTTCTATTGTATTATCAGTGCTTAATACACAAAATCAGGTATTTCTTTTGAAATGTAATATATTTTAATAATTAAGTACCAAGAATTCAACGGATAAATAAGCAGTACAAAGTCACAATAAAAGAAATTAAATGGGTTAATATACTTTGGAGAATCTAATAACATATCCAAAGGACGTATGAAAACAGAGGGAGTGTTCTGTACAATGATGTTTCTCACTGCATTTTCTAGGTCAGTGAAATAATAGAAGCCAATTGCATTGCCGGAAATATGGAAATGTTTAAGTTTTGTGTTTTTTTTATTCAGTGAAATATTAAAAATGCTTAACAACGAGTTTGTGACAACAGAGATAAATCTAATGTGATATACTACATTTTAAAGTAGGAAACAAAGCTGTTGATTCTGAATGATCATATTGCTACTTAAAAAAATAAAAAACTTGTACTGAGGAAATGCACCAAAATGTTAATGGTGGTTATGTGTGTGTGATGATGTATATAACATTTTTTTCATTTCCTCTATTTTCTATAATAAATATGAAAACAATTAGTAAATATTACAAAGCTATAAGAAAAAATAGTTTTCTTAAGAAAATAAAGTGGGGCAAGTCTTAAAATTTGAAGAATAAGATTAACTTCAAATAGTGATAATATTTAAAAATTTTCCATATCTGCTTTTGTGCATTTTTCATTTTTTGTCCCTAATGATATGCATTACGTTCATACTGGAAAATGCATGATAAACTTTAAAAACTTACCTTGAAAATATTTAATGGCTTGGAATGGAATCTTTCAGAAGAAGGACATTAAGCCGCTGATCCCTTTTCTTCTAGACTTTTGCTAAAAAAGAACATATTAATGCAAAGTGCAGGATTCAACAGGATAGGTGGATGGAACAGGATGGGATTGGACAAGACAGGGTAGAATAGGAACAGGGGAAGAGAAGAAATTATAATAATTGATATTACACTATAGCAATCTAAGAAACAACAGGGGCTGCAGGCAATGTAAGTAAGAACTATCGAGGCACTGGGAGGGCATACGTGACAAAAGTTACTGACCCTTTAACACCACTACTAATCAATTGGCCCCAAACATTAAATATTATCCAACCTGTGGTTCCCTGGTGATACCATATTTCTATTATATATTTCTTATGGCTTGCATTTCTTATGTGCTGTTAAGACATTTAGCAAACAATTTTGGAAAAAAAAGTATTTTAACATATATTAAAATTTTAATAAAGAAAATCCTAATGTCCTGCCACGTACAAAACAAAATACCTCCACTCATATTCCATCTCACAACCTTCCTAACCAACGATTGCTCATTAGGGTTGGTACAAGCTATCTACTATACTGTCCTTTGCAGTATACAAAAGTTAGGCTTTTCTATAAAGTTAGGCTGAGCTGTTTTCTACTTTTTTGTTTACCTATTTTTTAAGAAATCCATTCCACTATTTGCACCTATCCTTTTAATGTTCTCTTATATTTTTTATTCCACTGCCTAGTACTCCCAGGCTTCATGTTATATTTGTTAGGCTGGTTGTTTTTTACTGTAACTTATATATATATATATATGTATATATATATATATATATATATAGCATCTTGTTTGAATTGTTACTATTATTTGCAGTTCATAAGAAAGATATATCTAAATTAAATCATACTTAAAATACTGACTACATTCATTCCTTATGTCATGCAATATACTTTCATTTTTCTCAGTGAAAACTAGTTATTACAATCAAATATCTTAATATTTGTAAACTTGTTCCACATGTTAATATTAGTTTCATATTTATCTTAATCTGACTAAATTCAACTGCTATAACAAGTAACTAAAGAAACACTATTTTCTTTTTACAAAAAGAACAACTTATTTGTGCTCCTTTTTAAAGACAACCGAGTAGGCAAAACCAACAAACTACCATATAATATTTATATTACAACAGTATTCTTTATATTCACGATGATGCTATTTGAAGCAGCAGCAAATTAGAGATATTCTGAGTTTACATGCTTGGAAGAATGGATAAATAAAAGGTGGTAGATGCCAACTATGGAATACCATGCAGCATTTGGAAGCAAGAAACGAAAGGAGCAGACAGCCACATAAATAGACTTCAAAAATATAATACTAGATGAGAAAAATTAAGAAACTTAGTAAGTCTTATGATCCAATACCATTTTTGTGAATTAGAAGACACATATACACAAAACTCCAAAAAAAATGATAAACATCATTTAGCTCCCAATTAGAAAGACTGCTGTTGTAAGGAGGAGAATGTGGTGGTCCCAACATTTCTGGCACCAGGGACTGGTTTTAGGAAAGACAATTTTTCCACAGATTGGCAGAGGGGGCAGTGGTGGTTTTGGGATGATTCAGGTGCATTACATTTATTGTGCACGTCACTTCTATTATTATTACATTTTAATATATAATGAAATAATTTCACAACTCGCCATAATGTAGAATCAGTGAGAGCCCTGAGCTTGTTTTCCTGGAACTAAATGGTCCCATTGTGGGGGGTGATGGGAAACGGTGACAGATCATCAGGCATTAGATTCTCATAAGGAGCTTGCAACCTAGATCCCTCACATGTGCAGTTCACAATAAGGTTCACTCTCCTAAAAGAATCGAATGCCACTGCTGATCTGACAGGAGGTGGAGCTCAGGTGGTAATACAAGCCATGGAGAGCTGCTGTAAATACAGATAAAGCTTTGCTTCCCTGTCAGCTGCTCACCTACTGCTGTGTGGCTTGGTTCCTAACAGGCCAGGAACTGATCCCTGTCTGTGACTTGGGAATTGGGGGCCCCTGGGAGAGTAGGATTGGATAATGGAGAATGATTAAATGGATGAATGAATAAATGAATGAAAGACAAAGAAAGCAAACGGAGCCTTGCACAGACCCATGAGGATAGTGTGTTATGAACTTAGGTATATGTATAATTAAATATCCTGTACTTCATATCAAAAAAATTTTTTAAAATCTTTTTATTTTTATGGAAAGAATTCACTGTTACTGTCCTATAAAATGGTCCTTTTCACATGTATCTCAATTTATGAGCTGCTTGACAGAAGGTTTAAAAAGGCCAAGAAATTAGGAGCTAAAATGTGGAAATCACAGCCAACTGACAAGCAATTAACTGTGAGCTTAAGTATTTTTTAAGTTCTAATTAAGAAAATAATACATACTGTCTTTGGGAAAATATTTTTTTCATATAACTTCAAAATGCATGCTTTGCTCTAAACTAGAAGATATTTTCTCTTAGCTGTTGGAAATTTTATAATCATTTTATAATTAACAAATGTTTATAAATAGATTTCAACTTCAAAACAGTCTTAACTCCAAAGATGTTTTCTGAGAGAAACAAGTCTTAGCATTGTCATAAATTTGTCCACTATAACTCGCCATTAGGATGAAGGAAATTAACACTTTTTGAGGGCCTTACACTCATTTCTTCCTCACCTTGGTTAATCTTTTCCTCTCTTCCCTGCTCCTCTTTCTCCCCCCGCCAACAATCCTATAAGTGATATATTAGGTCAAACTATGTTAAACTAAACACAGGTTAAACTAAATTGTTGCTTTTGTGAGTCAAAACGTTTCTATATTGAAATGTTCCTGTAGTTCAATTAATAATATAAATCTCAATTGAAAACTGAGAAAATTGAGGACTTCAAAGTTTTAACAATTCACTTAAACATATATTTGTTAGGAGGTGAAGTTGAGATTTCAACTTAAATCAATTTTCCACAAAATTCATGTTCTTTTCATGATATCATACCACTCCCATTGATAGTCTCAACTTTTCACAGATGTTACCATAGTTGATATTTGAGCTGATAGACATTATGTGTCCAGCAAAAGGTGACAGAAGACACTTGATTTTAACGAGAATCAGAATGATGATCACAAAGAACTTTAACAAATTAACTTTCATATTTCTAAAATTTGTACACTGAACAAGATGTATTTCTCCAAGCATGACACACTCAAGCTTTAAACCCATTACAAGTCTAAGACTAAACTCTTCCAAGATTTACATTTGACTCATTCTTTCACTCTAAAATGTTTTAAAAATGTACAAAATCTGGTCACAGTGAGAGCAGGATGCCTTATTCGTCTCTTTGCCCTAGTGAGAGGACGACCAACCCCTAAAGTCACTTGGCGAAAAGTACACATTGATAATGTGGTCAGAAAAGGACAAGTTGACCTGCTTGACACGATGGCCTTCCTTGTCATCCCCAATTCTACCGGTGATGACTCAGGAAAATATTCCTTAACACTTGTGAACCCAGCAGGAGAAAAGGTTGTATTTGTAAAAGTGAGAGTATTAGGCACTCCTGAACCTATGTCTGATTTGAAAGTCTCAGATGTCACTAAAACATCATGCCATGTGTCCTGGGCCCCTCCTGAAAATGATGGTGGCAGCCAAGTGAAAAAAAAAAGAAAAAAAATGTACAAAATCAAATTAGTAAAACAGTTAGTTCAATGATAGTTTCTGTATAGTCTAAGCCAATCTCCAACCCCAGAGAATAATCACTTGACCCAAGGAGTTTAAGGCTATAGTGAACTATGATCATGCCTGTGAATAGCCACTGCACTCCAGCCTTGGCAATATAATGAGATCCTGTTTTGTTTCAACTTTAAAAAAAAAAAAAGGAAATGTGGTCAAAAAAAATTAGTGAGAAATAAAATTACTCTCATCATCCTATCTCCTAAGTATTCTCAATAGGTGGTTATTTTCTTGTTCTACAACTTTCTCCCCTTATGAGATCCTCAGCCTCCTTGAAATCCATGCTTTCATGTAAGGTGGAATAGCAGGGATTTTATTCGGGATAAGATGCTAAAGGAAAAGCACATAAAGCAAGGCATATTGGAGGAAAAGGAAGGTCACAAAGAAAATCACAAGTATAGCATGGGGATAAAAGAAACTTGTTTGGATCACTGCTACTCCAGATCCTCCCACCAGACCTGATCTTTGTATGATCGAATTAAATGAGATTATTTGCAATTTGAAATCAGGTATTCGAAAATCTGATCATAAAGAGATATAGTCATAAAGGCATTCCATATAATATTTTCTTAATTATACCCTGTTTTTAAAATGCGTCCATTAGAAAAAAAATCTCAGCTATATAAAATTATTTTGCTTTGGTAAAATCACTTATATTTTCTTCCCTTAAAATTTATCAGACCTCTGAAAGTCTTGATACGTGTCTGGAGACCTTGAACAATCCTTTCATGGATTTCCATATCCATGAAAACCTTTGATAGTTTCTATTTAGAGAGGACAGCCATTGTCAAATTCAACTTTCCAATTTCTAAAGATGAACACAATTTCTACTGATTGAACAAACTTCTTCTTTTCCTTTACTTACTTGTTCTTTAGTGTCATTGTTAGAACTGAAAGTAAACTACTTTTCACTAGACACTAACTTTTTATCACATTGCTTGAGTTTTATTATATCACAAAGTTGCACATCCCCAGGATATGCTTCTAGGAATCACATATAGACTCACTCCCTACCTATGTAATTTGTTCTTTCAATTGTCCCTTGGCATATGCACGGGGCTGGTTCCAGGTTCCCCTGCATATACCAAAATATTCAAAATATTCAATGTGCATATTCAAATACCCCAGTGGGCCCCGTGGAACTGTCCTCCAGGAAAAGTAGGTCTTTAGTATATGCAGGTTTCATATCCTGCAAATCCACGTTTGGTTGAAAACAATCTGCATGTAACTGGACCCGCCCAGTTCAAATCTTTGCTGCTAAAGGGTCAATTATATACACTTGTTTTACTATTATTTACAACATGTCACAGATCTTCACGATCCCACTTCAACAGTCAACACTGCAAATGTAAATCATATTGCATGTTAAGGGTCGACTGTCATTTTTTTGGCATGAAGACAAACATTTCATTCCTTTCTTAAAACTTTCCTTAATGAAGTCCAGGGAAACAATGTCATGGCACCATGGCTAGAGACTTAAAAGCTTTGTGAAATGCAAATCAAAACCACATTGAGATACCATTTCACTCCAGTTAGAATGGTGATCATTAAAAAATCTGGAGACAACAGATGCTAGAGAGGATGTGGAGAAATAGGAACACTTTCACCCTGTTGGTGGGAGTGTACATTAATTCAGCCATTGTGGAAGACAGTGTGGCCATTCCTCAAGGATCTACAAATAGAAATTTCACTTGACCTAGCAATCTCATTACTGGGTATATACCCAAAGGATTATAAATTGATCTTTTATAAAGACACATGCACACTTATGTTCCTTGTGGCACTGTTTATGAGAGGAAAGACCTGGAACCAACCCAAATGTCTATCAATGATAGAGTGGACAAGAAAATGTGTCACATATACACCATGGAATACTATGCAGCCATAAGAAAGATGAGCTCATGTCCTAGGGACATGGATGAATCTAGAAACCATCATTCTCAGCAAACTGACACAAGAACAGAAAACCACATACCGCATGTTCGCACTCATAGGCAGGTGTTGAACAATGAGAACACATGGGTACAGGGGAAGGGAACATCACACACTGGGGTCTGATGGGGGCTGGGGAGCTAGGGGAGGGACAGCAGGGGGTGGGGAGGTTGGGGAGTGATAACATTGGGAGAAAAGCCTGATGTAGGTGACAGGGTGAAGGCAGCAAACCACCATGGCATGTGTGTACCTATGCAACAATCCTGCAAGATCTGCACATGTACCCCAGAACTTGAAGTACAATTAAAAAAAAAAAAAAGTTTTGTGAAATGATAGGAGACAGAAACAGTACCTAAGAAAAATCTTTCACATCCACGGAATTTAATTCTTCAAATTACTTTCTTATCTATTAAGTCACCATGCTCAACACAGTATTCTGAGACAAGTAGAATATTTCTATCATGTTTTCCTGGGGTATAAAACAGTAAGGTGAATTATTATATGAGGCTGTGAAGGATAACAGCAGAGAGAGGAAAGAAGACGACTGACGACTGATATTTTTAGATCTCCTATTATGTAACAGACTTCATCTTAGGTACTTATAATCAATGAGCAAATTACTTACAAATTATGTTCTTTAGCTTTCTCTTCAAAATAGAACCTACCTTGTAGAATAGTGGAGACTGTAGCAAAGAACATATCAGGAACTTGGCACAATGTCAGGCCCATGAAAAGACTGCAACAAAAGCTAGCTCTAGCTATTATTATCTTAATTTCCTTTAAAATTTACAATAATCTGAGATAGGTAATTTATCTAATTTATCTGCTGAAAACTCCAAGATTCAATGAAGATTAATAAAAAGTGTTACATAATGTTTTATTGAATGAAATGTGTTCCACTCAAACTAAAATTCCACCCAAAAATCATAGCCAAATTGCCACAAACTTTGTGCCAATAACAAATAGCAGCAAATAGCCTCTCTCTCTCCAGAGGATCAGGGAGGCAGCCGGAGGTCAACCAAAGGACTGAAGGTAACATGTTCCAACTGACCAGCAGACATGCAACCTCATCATCAACCATCTATTTATTAAGCACCCATGAGCACTGAAATAATAGAACAAAGGGTAAATCTCTATCCTAGATGTCATCTCATATGCTCAGCATCTGTATGCTCAGCAAATCCCTTCCATCTTTACGTCTCTAAATTCTTTTTAACATACATATACACACACACATATATATGCATACATAAATAATATACAATATTACCCTTTGGTACTATTCATAGTATCGATGCCATTAATACTAATTACCATTATTTAATATTTGTAGTAACAGTTACCAGTTCGCTGAGTGCCTATGTACCAAGTGTTAAGCATTTCACCTGCATTTTCTCATGTTATCCTTACATCTAACCTAAAAGTAGGGCTTCAGCCCTATTTTAGGAGTAGAGTTTACACCTAGGCTGAGAGAAGAAGTATGTAAACATCAATCACAAAGGGAGAGAAATGCTTAACCACAATTCAAACTCATATCCATATAGCTCCAAAGCCCATGACCTTTTCAGTAGAAATTATAATTATTTTTGTCTCCAGAATTACCAAGGCAATTTTAAAATCCGTTTTATGATAAACACAATGCTTAGCATGATGGACAAGAACAAACATGGACCAGGAGTTAGAAGACCTACAATCCACATTCAGCTCTGCAATGAGTCCATAAAGAAAGCATTTAACTATATGAATGTATCTATCAAATGGGATAAACGGACTACAGCAGTCCAAAGTTCTACAGGCTTCTGTCCCTCCAGGCCTAGTGTTGCCCAGGAGAAAATATACACAACTATGACTAGGACTAGAAATACGACGACTACTGCTATTATTGGCCTCAGCAGTTTGCTAGGTAATGTAGTTACTCAATGTTCACTAATTCCTTTTCTGGGAGTCATTTCCCTGAGTTTATACTCTTGATGCCAAGATCTATAAAATCAAAATAAAATATTGACGCTGCTCTTCCTAGGTGCTAATTTATCCGATTTTCTTCTTTGGGGTCATGGAGAGAATAAAGGGTTATGTAAGAGCATGTTTAAAACAGTTGTAGGGTGGGGATAAGAATAATGCTCTACAAACCTCTGAGGAGGAATATTGCAACACCTTCTTAAAGGGCCTGGGAAGGGCCCTTGTGCTATGTCATTCTAGAATGCTACTGCTCAGCTGGACTTCTACAATTAAGGAGAAAAAAACTATATTAACGTCAAATTAATTTCTCAAAATGCATGCTTAGCTTCCAAAGGAAGACTGGCAAAGTTGGTAGATGTACCAAATTGAACTTACCTCACCATGTGACTATATTTGGACACAATCTTTAAAGAGGTAATGAAGGTTAAATGAGGTCATTGGGATAGGCCCTAATCCAATATGACTGGTGTCCTTATAAGAAGAGATTAAGACACAGACACACAGAAGGAAGGCCATGTAAAGACACTGGAAGAAGAGAGCCATTTACAAGCTAAGGAGAGAGGACCTCAGAGGAAACCAACCCTGCTGACACCTTCATCTTGGACTTCCAGCTTCCAGAACTGTGAAGAAATTTCTTTCCTTTAAACCTGTGGTTTAAAGAAAATTGTAATATAATTTTATCAAAGAAATATAACTCATTTAACCTGTCAATAAACAGGAAGAAATTGTTTAAACCTGTGGTTTAAAGGAAAGTCTGTGGTACTTTGTTATGACAGCCCTAGAAACTAATAGAGTAGATATTCGTTCTACAAAGTCCACCTCATATATAAGTTATACGAGTCCACCTCATATATAAAAATAATGCATATATTCTTACCTTTCCTTCTGATCGAGTACTTCTTAATTAATGCAATAACACACTAACATGCAGACAGAGGGAAACACATACAAACAGTATATTCAGAGCCACCATGGCAAAATGTATAAGGACCTTAGATAAGACTAGAGAATTCCAGCTTCTAACAATGTTTCAGAACCTCACCTGGAGAACAGAGTGGTTGAGAGCATGGTCTTCAGTTTCAGGCAGATGTGGGCTCAACCTGGGCTTCTCTACTAGTTAACTATGTAACCTAACTACTCAGAAAGTTACCTAACCACTCAGAATCTCAGTTTTGCAATTCTGTAAAAAGCAAATAGTTGCTAATCTAAGTTTCCCAATTCTGTAAAAGCAATAATTCCTATCTTCTACAATTGTTACAAGGATTCAATTAAATATAAGGATTAAATGTGATTATAAAAGTAAAGGGGCCAAGAACTGTTTCTGACACATCATATATAATAATAAATGGTAACAGTTGCTATTAGGTCTGAACCATATAAAATGGCTATTTGACTGTTTTTGATCTATCAAAATGGCAATTCTATATGGTTCAACCTAATATTAATGTTGCAAAGAGATTACAGAGCACAATGGCTCACAATACAAATTTGGTCAACAGATAAATAGATAAAGAAAACATGGTATATATACATAATGGGATACTACTCAGCTTTAAAAAAGGAAAGAAATCCTGTCATTTGTGACAACATGAATGAACCTGAAGGACATCAAGTAAAGTAAAATAAGCTAGGCACAGAAAGACAAATACCACATGATTTACATGTGGAATCTAGAAAAGAATCTAACTGAATTAACAGAAGTAGAGAGTAGAATGGAAGTTGGTGGAGGTAGGAGGGGGTTGGGTAGATGTTAGTCAAAGGATACAAAATTTCAGATAGGCAGAAAGAATAAGTTCAGGAGATCTATTATACAACATGGTGACTATAGTTTCTTACAATATACTATATTCTTGAAAATTGCTAAGAGAGTAGATTTTGTGTATTTATCACAAAAAGCAATTAGTATGTAAGGTAATATTCATGGTAATTAGCTCAACTTAGCCATTCCACGTATATACACGTATTTCAAAACATCACGTGGTACACAATAAATACAATTTGCATTTGTCAATTAAAAGTTTATAAAACAAGAATACAATTTCTGGAAACAGGATCTTTAGGCTAGAGTTCTGTCTCTGTCCCTCACTAGCAAGTTATAGAACCCCTCTAATTCAATTTCTCAGCTACAAAACAAAAACTTGAAAACATGCCCTCCATACTATGGATGACAGAATTAAATATATTAATCAGTTCAAAGCTCTTAGACTAATGTCTAGCATTAGCCAGCTCTCACTGAGCATAATCTGTTATTGATATTATTAATATCATTCATAAAAAATGAAGATTTGACTATCTCTGCCATTCATTCTAACTCCCAATTCTATGCAGTTTGGAATGATGCTGATAAAAGAGAATTATGCAGTTGACATTTAGCTATCTAACAAACGGGTTAAATATTGAGTCTTAGAATTCTGATAAATACTGTGAAATCAGAAATAATTTAAATAAAAATGTCTCATAATTCCTTCACAATTTATCTAAGACAAGTCTCAAACAAGTATAATACTAAAAATATATTTTTTCTTGAGGGGTAAATCAATCATTTTCCTTAACTTCTTAATTTAACTTCTTAAATTGCTACACATTTCCTAAAGTATCATTTCACCTAAAACGTAAAGCTAGTAGTCCATACAGTGTGGGGTTTTAAATGTTCTTGCATATGTTCATACAGCTGTTCATTACAGCAGGCTAATACTGGACTAAGGAGAAGAACAGACTAAATAGTGACCGAGCCACTAACTCAGTCGGTGATAGTGAACAAATCACTTCAATCTCATTTTTCTATTTTGGAAAATGAAAAGTTATCTAAGTAAAGATGTCAAAGTTCCCTTCCAAGTCTAAAATTCTGTGAATCACTATCTATTGTAAATAGATGAAAAATATAGTATTTCATCAAGAAATATAACCCATTTCACCTGTCAATAAACAGGAAGAAATTGTTTTTAAACAGCAGAATGTTAAATAATACTAATTAAAAATGTCGCCTGAATTGGAGCCATAATGTGCCTGAGCAACTCTAGCTAGTGACTTTTATAGTCTGTACAATTAAGAGTTAATCACCATATCTCTTCTGAAAGTAACAGGGAGGATACATTCATTCTCAGTAGAATTAAAGCAGCCCAGACCATCTGTGAAACCAACACTGACTTAAAATCCTAGGTCCATTTGTCCAGAGACTCTAGTCTCTGACCTTAAAGAATTCACATAACGTCAGATGTCTGTCTCTGTAAAGTGTTATGATATAACTTCAAGGACTCTTGAGAAGGCAAATTAGTTAATGTTTCTAACTGATAATGATTGACTAAAGAAAGATAATCCTGGTGTTTCACTAGAAAGAATCTGAATGAAAATAAATAAAAACAGACTTAATCTTAAGCAATTAATGAAGTCCTTTATTTAAAAGGTTGCTGTGGGAGAGTGGAGCAGGCTAGTATTTGGTTTGTTTGTTTGCTTGTTTGGGTGCTCGTTTTAGCTTCTCTCAATAGATTTGTTTTCCTCTTAACTAATTTTAAGATTAAAAAACTCACAACATGGGACAATTGAACATCGCGAGGAAGTGCACAGTCTGATTAGCACATTAACTCAGGCATAATAAACCAGCCGTGACCACGTTGCCTCCAGTCTGGATCAGACCAGTCTGGGGAAGGATAATCATGATGAGAACCCCCAACAAAACATATTAATCCCAATGTTATTTTATCTTCCAGCAATTAACATCTTATTTTTTCTGTCAATCGTATGTAACTTTTTTACTCTTTAATTTTATTCTGAGAACAGTAACCCAGAAATAAAAGTGGATATTCTAGTTCTGAGAAGTAAACACTTTCACCTTCATTCTCAAAGGTTCCCCACCCCTCAGAAAACTCAGATGACACAGAAGTCACAGAGATTTTTATAGTTCTATACCAATAATATTTATTTATTTTAAAAGGAGGATCTAGCCGTTTCACCCAGGCTGGAGTGCAGTGGCCCAATCATAGCTCACTGTAGCCTCCAAACTCCTGGGTTCAAGCAATCTTCCTGCCTCAGACTTCCAAGTAGCTGCAGTTACATGACTGTGCCACCACATCCTGCTAATATATATATATATACACACACACGTGTATATATATATATACACACACACACACACACATATACACGCATATGTGTGTGTGTGTGTGTGTGTGTGTATGTATCTGTAGAGATGGGGTCTCACTTTGTTGCTCAGGCTAGTCTCAAACTCCTAGTTTCAAGTGATGCTTCCACCTCGGCCTCCCAAACCAATAATTTTTATAGTTCCACAACTTCCCATCCATTGACAATTCCTGCTTAGTAGAGAAGGAGCAAGAGGACTACCCATATCCTGATGTCTCTTTTATTGCCTGGTTAGTTGGGTATATATTATTAAAATCAATGCCACTGGCTTCTTTTTCCTTTTTTTAATGTGTTACTGAAAAACTTTAAATTATGTATATTACTTGCACTTTGATAAGTCATCGGACCTTATTTGATAAGTCAGCAGACCTCATGGGAGGTTGGATCACTTGAGGTCAGGAGTTCAAGACCAGCCTGGCCAAATGGTGAAACCCCGTCTCTACTAAAAATACAAAAATTAGCCAGGCGTGCTGGTCCATGTCTGTAGTCCCAGCTACTCAGGAGGCTGAGACAGAATTGCTTGAACCCAGCAATCAAAGGCTGCAGTGAGCTGAGATCACGCCATTGCACTCTAGCCTGGGTGTCACAGCAAGACTGTCTCAAAAAAAAAGAAAAGAAAATGTAATCTCCTTGTACAAAGCAATATGCCCTAACTGACACTATCTTCTGTTAAGCAGTCAAATAAGAAAGGGGATGGAAAGGAAGAATGAGATCAGATACATCACAGAAAAGAAAAATACTAACATAAATTAGAAAAAAATTTTTGCCCAGTGTCTTTCTCATATTATACTAGAATACTGGGATATCATCAGCCGCTAACCCAAAGCAAGCACTGAGAACTGCCCAGAAATGAAAAACCCCATTAGACCCGTACTTTGTGAGAGTTGTCAGTAAAAGCAAACAGTGCAGAATCGTCTGGATAAGCTCATGAGCAGGCTAAAAGCACTGATAACGTGTAAACTAAAAGCTTGTCACTGTTTGGTCCTCCCGGTGAATCAGATCCTTCAGGGTACTTAGCAAGCGGCCAATAGGTAGGAAGTTTTTTTTCTTTCTTTCTTTGTTTCTTTTTTGAGATGGAGTCTTGCTCTGCTGCCGAGGATAGAGTGCAATGGCGCGATTTCCGCTCACTGATACCTCCGCCTCGCGGGTTCAAGCAATTCCCTGCCTCAGCCTCCGGAGCAGCTGGGATTACAGGCGCCCACCACCACGCCTGGCTAATTTTTGTACTTTTAGTAGAGACATCGAACTCCTGACCTCGTGATCCACACACCTTGGACTCCCAAAGTGCTGGGATTACAGGGCGAGCCACCGTGCCCAGCCAAGTAGCAACTTTTTTAAGGCACCAATAACCTGGTCTGGCAGGTTCATTCATTTCACTTCAGCTGATACTACCTCCGGTTCTTGAGAGAGTCAATCTTTTTAACTTGTACAAGTGTGAATGATAAATCAAGATAATGTGACCACTTTAGAGAACAACAAATATTTCTAAAGTGAACAGCGCACATTTCTTTAAGGAATGTAACTGACCAAACCTGTAGCAATGTCTGCCAGTGTTAAACCCATTCCACCAAATCATCCAAGTTTAACTTACCCCCAACATCTGGTGGAGGTAGTGATACTCTGGCCCTTGGTTATACAGCAAGAAGGTTTTCCAGAAAAGCAGGACATTCATGGAGAGCCAGATGAACTAAATCAATTACACGTGAGAGACAGAAAACAAAAATGAAAAATAATCATTACCTGATGAATAGAAACCACAGGTAGATTCCCTGGGCACAGTGCTGTCAATGGAACCTGAATCAGTAACTGCAGAAAGCATTTTCAATTAAGCAGCAAGCTGAAAACCACTTAGAGGAAAACAAATCTGACTTTACCCAGCCCTTTCACCTAAGACTAAGCATTTGGGTTCCAAATAGGTCTCCTAAATGATATATAGCTATCCCCTGCCATACAAAATGAGATTAAGAAATTAATGACATCACCGTATGCCAAGCAAACAGAAGTAATCTGGGAAAAGAACAAAGGGAGCAAAAATGTTTAAAGGGTAAAGGAAAAGATGAGTTGACTGAAAATGACCTCTCTCTCCCCACATTTGCTTTCCCATCAATGTCAGAAAAATTCTCATGCATTTGGGGGACAGGCACGCGGGGGTTGGGGGTGTTCATTGTTATCTCCAGCATAAAGTTTTGTTAGTTGAGAATGTTCGCATTAAGACGAAACTTCCACTTCCAGCTTCCCCACCCATGCACGCTCAGAGGATGAATCAAAATCGCGGCAGCACAGAGAAAACGCAGGGAGAGCCTAGCCCGCCATCCTACCAGGCAGAGGTGTTTAACCCCTTCGTTGGCGAGCCAGCTCCTCCAGGACACAGCCATGCCGCCGGCCCCGCTGCGCCGTGCTCTGCGCCCGCCGGCCCGAAAGGGAACGGTCGGCGGCCGGGGCAGCGGTTACAGTTACGCGGCCTGCGGGGCCGCTGAGCCAGGACTGAGGGTCAAAGACTGAATGGAAGCCCGAAGGCCCGGCGCCAAGCCAGCCCGGGCGGGGTCTGCTCCCCAGAGCCGGGTTTTCCGGACGCCCTGAGTCCGACCCGCGCCGGGTCAGCTCTGTCCTCTCCTTGGCCCCGACCCCTTGGCCCGGCTGCCCCGGTCTGCTCCGCTGCTGCCCCGGTCTGCTCCGCTGCCGCGCCGGCCCCTTTGTCTGGGGGCGAGCCTGTTGTTGTGGCTGCTGCTGTTTAGGATGTCCCGGGTGGGAACTTGGAGGCGTCCCCCGCAGCCTCTAGCCCGGCCTGCCAGGCTCCAAAATACTGACAAACGTGTGAACAATGATACTCATACCGAAAGCGCGAACCCTCCCCCGCCCCCTCGTATACACACATACCTAGTTCTTTTGGACTGGTTGTTTTCCCCCAAAAAAGTTCATCTCAAAGAGGCTTGGTACGGACATTTGAGCCGGAAGCAGCCTTTTGTGTACTAGCTCCCTCTTCTCCCACCCTTCCTCAGCAAATTATCCCACTCCCAAAGGAAAGTCCCCCAGACAGCACTTACCTATGGCTTCCCACTAGCCACCAGTTTCTTTACCTCCCTTCCCGCCCATCACATACTGATAAAAAAAGGCTTTAAAACAGTACTGAATAAGAGCCCAGGCAATTAATGGTTAAAGCTGACGTAATTCTTAGGGGCTCTAGGGGAACTCAGATTCACTCTATTCAGGAATCTTTTTGTTTTACTACCTAGTCTGTTTAGTAGTAATAGGAATCCTCTCAATCCTGTACCAGAGGCCCAGTGAAGAGTGAGAAGCCTGTGGAATTGACACAGGTACCTACCCCACACTGCAACAAATCAGTATTAGAGAAGAGAGAGAAAAAAATGTCATTCATATAGAAAAATATCTGATGCAAAATAGATGTCCAATAAAGGTTTGTCCAATAAACCAAGAACTTTTCCAAATTTAACAACTAATGAGTGACAGAAAAAGTGTACTGCTAGTTGCCTAATGGCTTTTAAACTCTTAAAAAAAAAAAAATCTTACAACATAGGCCGGATTTAATTAAAACTAAAATTTCAAAAAAATAGTACTACTGTCACTGCATGCAATATACTCATTCCAATTAATTTAAGGAACTGATTAATGTTTGCAGTCCTCAGTTTAAAGTCCTCGGTTTGAAAAATCAAAATTAATTTATATCAAGTCCCAGTTAGACTTCACACAATTTTCTAATAGCCTGTTATTCCTGTTTCATGCATGACCAAATCCAGAAAACTGTCCTAAATCTGAAGTTAGAGAACATATTTTCTATATTACTATTGTTTATAAATCATGTTAATACTACAGTTTTTTTTGACCATGTGATACCTAAAGGAGCAGGAAAAGAGCACACAAAGAACCCAAGGAGTCTCAACCCTTGAGGGAAGTCAAATTCTGGGATGCTCTGGTGCTCCTAAGCTTTAATTTCACTAGATGGGGGCAGGAGGTTCTTGTCATGAGTTGATAAGCGTGAAGCAACTGAAGAATAGTAAAATAAGAGACAATTGTTAAAAGCTCAGAGACTCTCAGAACAACAGCAAAAGTGACAAGAAGACAAAAGATTTAAAAAATGGTTCCAATTCTTAATAATGTACCGACTACGTACCAGGCCCTGTCTTTGCCTCTTCATATACAAAATCTCACTCCATTCTCACAGTAGCCCTCCATGTGGATGTCAGCACCCTTACTTTGAAGATGAGAAATGGAAGCTAAAAGAGATGAAGAAACTTGCTTGAGGTAATGAAACTGGGTTTGCTTACAACTAAAACAACCCATAATCAAGTACTTTTGTAAAATTCTTTTATAAAATGATAGAATGCTTGTATAAATGTTGGTTATTACCTATCGCTATTATTTCATACCTCTGTAAAAGGGGCCTGGGATCTGTTTATGTGGATTCACCAAGAAACAGTACTCCAAGCCATCTCCAAGGGACTGAGCTAGTGTCCTGTTATGCAGGAACTCTCAATAATGAGAGTCTTTGCAATACAATTTTTTCTAAGCCAGATTGTTTTATTATTATTTTTATTTTTAGATGGAGTTTCACTGTTGTCACTCAGGCTGGAGTGCAATGGCACCATCTAGGCTCACTGCAACCTCCACCTCCTGGGTTCAAGTAATTCTCCTGCCTCAGCCTCCTGAGTAGAGTACTGGGATTACAGGCATGTGCCAACATGCCCAGCTAATTTTTGTATTTTTAGTAGAGACGGGATTTCACCATGTTGGCCAAGCTAGTCTCGAACTCCTCACCTCAGGTGATCCACCTACCTCGGCTTCCCTAAGTGCTGGGATTACAGGTGTGAGCCACCAAGCCTGGCCAACCAGATTGTTTAATGACAGTAGTTGCTGTATTTACCAAACTAGGAAAGGCCACTCTTGAAAGTAATGAGGAGAGACTTCTGTAGCTACATTAGTATTTAAAATATTATAATAAAAATCACATTTTGCCAGAACAGACTTCATAATAAAAACTCAAATGACAGACAACTGTGATTTTTGGCTGAAATAATGGTAAGCTAGTAGTGTAACACTGATCATCCTATGTTAATTATAAAACCTATTACCAGTTAGAACTGTTCTTGACCTATTATATATTACTGAAACACAGAAACTTTTTGTAGACAGTGTTTTTCAAAATATGAAATGCACTGGAGAAACATAATACTCTTTGCACATAATTATTACTGCATATTTCACAAATTGATTTATATGTGTGTGTCTAATTCTCCTACTCAACTGAACTTCTTAAGGACAAAAATTCTGTCTTTCTCCATTTTTATTCTAGGATTTAGCACAAAGCTTGACACATAGTAGGAATTTACACAGTGTTTATTAGATGAAGGACTAGTGGTTAAGTATATCATGTTTCTTTCTGTGCCTTTCTCAAATCCCAGTTTCTCAAGTGTAATTTTCCAGGCATACAAAAATAGTTTCTGCTCAGCGTGATAATTACCAGAAAAGGTGGAGAAATGGAGCAAGAACCCCTTAAAATGAATGTTACCGACCCCACAGTTTAAATGATAGGAATTTAAGACAGTGAGCCCTTGTATTAGTTTTCTATGGCTGTGTTAACAAATCACTACAGATGAAATTTTCGTCTCACATTTCTGAATGTCAGAAGTCTGAAATCAGTATTATTGGTTCAAAATCAAGGTGTTCACCAGACCACAATCATTTCTTTTTTTTGAGACAGGGTCTCGCTGTGTCACCCAAGCTGGAGTGCAGTGGTGCAGTCACGACTCACTGCAGCCTCGACCACCCAGATTCAAGTGATCCTTCCGTAGCTTCCAGAGTAGCTGGGACTACAAGTACACACCACCATGCCTGGTTCATTTATAGTTTGTTTGGTTTTTTTTTTATTTTTTTTTAGAGGCGGGGTTTTGCCATGTTTCCCAGGCTTGTGTCAAACTCCTGGGCTCAAGTGATCCACCAGCCTCAGCCTCCCAAAGTGCTGGGATTATACACATGAGCCACAATGATCAACATACCATCTTTTCTGACGTGCTAAAGAGATTCTGTCCCTTGACTCTTCCAGATTCTGGTGGCTGCTGTCAATCTTTGATTTGCGGCTGTATCACTCTAATCTCTGCCTCAGTGGTCACATTGCCTCCTCCTCTTCTGTCTGTGTCTGTGTCAAATCACCCTCTGTTTCTCTGTTACCAGGACACTTGTGACTGTATTTAGGGCTCACCCACATAATCCAGGATAATCTCCCCATGCAGGATACTTAAATTTAATCACATCTGCAAAGTCCCTTTTTCCTTATAGAGTAACTTTATAAGTTCCTGGGATTAGGCCCTATTATCTTTAGGTGACTATTATTTAGCCTAGGATAGCACCTAAATTAACCTAGATCATCTTAATTTTCTTTCTCTGATTGGATATGGCAGCCTTAGAATAAGACATCTGAAGAAATTTGCCTTAAAGAATAAATGTTTGGGACTCATAGTTAGCATTTCCATCAAGAAGTCAAAAATTATAGACCAGGAAACAGGCCTGATAGAATTCGGTAAGATTTCTTAACCATGGTAACTTGATATAGTTTACCATTTTTGTTATTCCACGTCTGATTACTAGGAGGGATTAGTATTAAAATTCAACGTAAAAAGAGCCTGTGTGTTTTTTAGGAAGAGAAATGAGGAAAGTAGGAAAGCTCCTTTTCAGTATGCAGCATAAACTGGTAGAGTGGGTAAAAGAATCCTAGAGGTATGAGTAACCGAAAGGGACAGTAAAGAGAAAAGGAAACTCCACCATGTCCCTGAGGTCCTTGCAAGGAAGAAGGGCCCCCCAGGGAGCCAGTGAAAAGTGGTCCAAAGGTTTAACATTCCCAGTCAGGGGACGAGTTCCAGACAGTGACTCATTCTCATTTCTATACAAAAACAAGTGTAGACCATCATCTGATTCAGTCATTTAGGAATGTCTACCGTGCACTCACAAGGCTAGGCTAGCTCCTTGAGAAATCCTGAAGAAGTTGGAGAGGTCCTTATACTCTTAAGGACCAGATACTTTGTTGGAAAATAAGCCTTACAAACGTGAAGGCAATTTAAGAACTTAAAAATGAAGATGTTCGGTAAAAGCTCATTGAATAAAACTGAATAAATTTTTGTTTAAAATTGCCCTACATTAAATACTTTTCCAAACTCCTGGATTTCATAGACCAATAAAATTTCAAAAAGAAAAAATATGGTAATCATTTCACAGTGTATATGTATATGAAAACATCAAACTGTATACCTTAAATATATAAAATTATACATACCAATGATAGCTCAATAGAGCTGTTAGAAAAAAAAAAAAACAACAACACAGACTAGTCAAATTTTGCAGCAATTAGGGCAATTTTTAAAATGCAAACTAAAAACAATAACAAAAATACCATCCACTTCTGTATTTATTAAAGAAAATTCATTTTTTACAAAAGTAAATGTAAGAAATACTGTCTTCAGCTTCCAAAGAAACTCTCTCTCTCCTCTCTTTCTCTTGCTCTCTGTCATTTCACAGCAACCTTACTGTTTTTCTTTATTTGTTCCTTGAATCTATAAGGTAGGAAGGTAGGAAGGCCATTATTTTCTTCATTCTAATTTTGTAGATGACAGAACTGGGGCACCTGGACAGTAACCAACTTGAACCACCAAGGTAACCACGTATTAAGTAGTAGATTTCCAGGGGCCAATACCCCTGCTCCTTCCTCTACTTCAGGTAGTCCTTGTTGAACCAGGACTTCGACAAGTTCTGAGTTCTAATGCTTAAGGTCACAAATGCAGCTGTGGTTGGTGAGCTCTCCCCAGTCATCCCAGGTGTGTAGAGATTTACCAGTGGGCCTTTGTGCTGCCAAGACAGTACACACTCTCAAAAGACTGTTATGTCTATTGTTTATATCATTTGTACTTTATCTTGCATGGCATTTCCTTAACACAGCTATTAACGCAATAATTTCTGTATGTTTGTGAAATTTTACTGTTCTTAAAGTTTTAAGCAGAAGAGTCTGAAAACACATTTTTAATACCTGAATCCATGTTCTCTAGTTGCATTTTCAAACAGCTTTAAAATATTAAGGAAATATGACTGGACTTCTATAGTCTCACTTTACTTTCTGAATATACTATGAAAATCTGAAACCCAAACTATCAGAATCCATGTTAAATTACGTGAGTTTTAGAGTTATAAAAACATTGGAATTGGAAGAGGCTTTGGAAAGCATCATAACTTTTACTTATTGAAAGGAAATTAAAGCCATTTTCTCAGCTCTTTGAGCTCACCAAGCAGCTTCATGCTACTGCGTCTTTGCACACTTGGATAGTGTTTATTTATGTACTTATTGATGAGTTTATTTGATTAATGTCTACAGCTGTCTATATTTGTTGAAATTGCAAACTTCTCAAAGGCAAGTCCCATGTCTGTTTTGTTCATTCTTATTTTCCCGAAGCCAACCACAGGGCTTGGAACATCAGTAGAGGCTCCATAACTGTTTTAATGAAAGAAATGAAAGACAATGGGAGAATCTAAACTCCTGACTTCTCTTTCAATAATTGTTTCATATCGACATTTTCTTTTTCACTAATATGATATTCTGTACTTCTTGAATTCTTTCTATTTCCTAAACATATCCTGTTTTCTCACATTTCCATCTATATATGTGCTATTCTTGTTTCATGGCACGCCTTACCTGGAGATACTTACTTAGTCTCCAAACTCAAGACCAGTATCCTTTTCTGCTAAAGGCCTATGAAGACTCTTCCCCAGCTGCATCAGAACCCCTTCTTCGTTTCCACTGTGTGCCGCTCTCAGAGGAGTTATTATGCCACATTTTTGGGGTGCATTTTCTAGGTTGTTTCTCCAAGTAGACTACAAGTACTTTGAGGAAAGGAAGTTTTTTTTGTTTTTTTAACGTATTTTAATAGCAAACTTATGGGAACAGCACAGAAGACAGATAACATTAAAAACATGTATTTGCATGTGGGACAACTTAGAAAAGAGTAAAACGATAGAATCTACTGTATGATAAAAATTCTACAAACATGATTTAGTGCTGTCAGTAAAAAATTTACTTGCCAACCCATTGCCAATCCAAATTCTGGCACTGCCCAGAATAATTTAGCAGGTTTCTTTATAATTGCTATAAAGTTGAATTGCTGAAACTTGTTCACTGAAGCATGTTGACTTGCATTAATGCTTCATATCCCCATGTTTATATTAAAAATTCACATACAAATGAAAATAGAAAAACTGCAAATAACTGATTTATGTGCCCTATTTTTCCACTTGCGAACATATATTTGGGTACCTTTTGACCCCATGGGGAAAAAATAACATTCAGAACAATTAATAATAGAAAGAAAAGAATTTGGCAGGGGGTGGGTGGATATGAAATGCTTCCCATCACAGTGGATTCTTAAGCATGTTTTCTATATTTGTGGCACACTAGTTGAACGTCTTTTGGCATAATTGTTACACATTTGGCATGGATAACACACGGGATTGGGACTTCAAAAAGGCCAGCTAGTTAGGTCTTCACTTGCCTCTTGCAAAGCACCAATAGCTGCACTCTGGAAGCACAGAACTATTTTGAAGTCTTGTGCAATTTTTCACATCAGACACTAGAAAGAAGGTTTTGAATCAGAAGTTCAGTGGTCTTTTGATAACGTCTAATTTCATGAAGCACCACAGTACAAGGCTGGTCCCAATGAGGTTTCTTCACCCCTCCAGTAGAGGGTGGACTCTTGCAAATGGCATTTGTAGCGACTTATTGGTAGCTAGTTGCTTCCTGGGCAGTTTACTATGGGTCATTTGCGAGCAGTCCACTTTGTAAGAGCCATTGAATAGAGATTTCCTTACTTATACTCCCCATCCTTTGGCTGGACCTCAGTGAGCTAGAGGCTGCACTGGCATTAGAGTGAGAATTTTTTCTTCATTACATATATCCTGGCACATAGTAAGTGCTCAAAATATATTTAATGAACAAATGAAAAAATAAATTAATGTCTAACATATGAAAACAGTTTAGGTTATTTTCAAAATAAAAAGTCAGTATTCACCAAATACTCTAATTGCCAACAGTGTGGCAAAGGTTTTAGGTTAGAACTTGTTAAAGAAGAAGTTCAGGAACAAGAGAAATAAATAAATAAATAAACAAATAAACTTGACATCTGTCTTGTCTTCTTCCTCAACAATCTGCCATGGAATTCAGGCTTCAGCCAAACTTTCCTACTCCCCAAAAATTTAAGGTTGGGAATTTCAAATTATTTTTTGTTTTTGTTTCCATTCTCACAATTGACCCACTCTTACTTATACTGATATACTGGCTTAAATGTCTCTAATGTTAGTGCATTTCACACTGTATAATATATTAGTTTATCCGTCTCCCCCATGTGGAATCAGACAACTGGAGGTCAAAGAAACTGTGGAATTAATCTTTGTAACCCCAGGGCCTAACACAACACCCGGTTCATTATTTAATCAACAGATATTTGATTTTTTTAAAAAAATAATGCTTAAGCACCTCTTTTATATTACTTATCATTCTAACCTTGGACTTCAATACTATGTTACTTTGAGAGAAAAACTACTATAGGAATAAGATTCTATTAGAAAGATAAATTACCTACATGTTATAAAAGGTAGTATCTGTACTTCAGATGTTATGCCTGTCATATTTCATTACTGTTCCTCCTAAGAATTCACTACCTTAAGTAACATATTCTATGTCGCCTAGCTTATCAGGACTATTCAATATCTTTGAAAGATTACTGTGTAAGATCAAATGTTTAAAAGGAGAATGATCTCGCTTTAGGGTCCTACATTCTTTTCTGCTATTGAAACTTTTGGTTAAGAAGAAGTTTTGTAGCCTTGATTTCTTTTTACCTTTTCTCTTGGTTCTGTCAATTCTTTACCTGGACACCCTTTTGATTCAGTCTCCTAGAGAAGGCAGCACTATGCCTCCTGTAGTCTTTCATAGTCCTTTGTTAAAATTTATTTGTGTTCAGTTATTCCATGGTGATGCAATATTTGTTAACCAAATGTCTTCATATCAGTGGAATTTCACTGGAGTAGCACATAGCTTACAGATTCTCCATCATTCTGCTGTTCTTTCTTTTACCAACAAAACACCCTGAGTTTCAGCTGGATTATAGCTGTCAACTAGCTATTACTTGTTTTAGCTTCTCTTTCAGTCAAGATTAGATATTGACCATGTTTCTACAAATGGGATGTAAGCAGAAGAGATTTAAATGTCCTTTTACAAAGGACATTTCTTCCACAGTTTCCTTTTTCTTCTTTCTCACAGGTTGGAAATATGCTTTAAGCATGAATGTAAGGACAATAAAGGATAATGAAAGATATTATCTGAAGAATAATGAAGAAATAAGATATTAAAAATCTGGATGACCTTGTAGATGAATCGTAGCTACCTACTTATATGGTTCACTTCTTCACTGTTATGAGAGAGAAATAAACTGCTTTATTTAAGGCACTATATTATAGATTATAGCTGCTTAAATTATTATAGTCTATTATTATAGAAATTGGTTCCTGCAAGTGGGGCATTGCCATAATAAAACCCAAAATACATGACAGTAGCTCAGCACATTAGGTGGCAGGTAGAAAGAACGTGCAGGCTAGAAAGTGATGTCCTTTGATATGCCATTACAAAACATATGCCAACTTGGAAACATACCGCATTGTTACCAAGCTGTAGCCCTAAGGGAACAGGATTTTTTTTTAATGTCATATTATTGGTCTGTGCTGGTTGCTACTTGAAACTTGCAGCAAAATGTTACCAGAGACATGAAATAAAGTTAGGCAAGAAATGACCCATTTGCAAATAGAAATGAAAAGAAATAAAGCTCTGGTAATGCAAAATCTCTCTGCCTCTGATCTGCAATTTAATGGATTAAAATTCCCCTAATTTGAGACCTCAGAAGGTAGAAAAGCTGTTTCCATATCCAAAGAGCATAATATTAAATTGTCTCTCAGAGTCAGCTCAGAGGTAAAGAGTGGTAGTTTTGGATGGTATTAAGGTAGCTTATATTAAGTTAACAGAAGGAAAGATGAGCAGAAAGGAGAAAATAATAAAAAAAAACGGAGAGTCTGTAGACTCTATAGACATTTGCTCAAAAGATTGTTTTTGCTGTGGTTATTCCACATGGAACTGATTGGAAGCAAACAGACAAGAATCCTACTAAGGGTCTGAAGAATTTTATTATGATAAGAACCACAAGGCTGGTATACAAAGACCCTTACTGTTATATCTCTAACACAATCCTCTGTCCTTTAAAGATGCACCAGAAAGAACAGTCTCTCTCGTTACCTTCTGATGTGGACAGTGGACAAGAAAGTAGCCCCCAAACACACAAAGTTAAAGCTGCATGGGGCAATGGACAAAGAAAATACTCACTGAGAGCAGAATTGGAGGTTGGTTAACCCAAACAACTAACACACCAGCAGGAAGGGGAATATTCACGATTTCTACCCAGGAGAATTTGAGATTTACTCTAAGCCAGAAACAGCTGGGTGCTTTCCAGTTTTTACATTTCTGAATGGGAATTTTTGTTGCAGTTATCCTGTCCCTACTCCACCATCACATATCAGGACCGAGGATGACGTGTAATTTGTTTTTGTAAGTTTGTAAGTTGATGCCAGAGCACAAGGAGCCACTTCCAGACCTGAAAGAGAAGACTACATTTTACTCCAGTCCTGGATTTTCAGCTGCAGCAGTCACTGAATAAGATTTTATGTGGGCTCCCTTGAAGAAAGTTTGAGTGTATTTGTGAAGAAAGATGAGGGTGCATGGATATCTGGCTTGTTAGAAGGACAAACTGACAGACTGGTGCTTATCCATAGTTACTAATTCTCCCTAGTCCACTTACTAATAGAAACCCATAAGTCTTATCTAAACACAGAACTGCTCAGATATAACACTTTGCAGCCTATTCAGGTAGGTGTGGGCATGAGACTACATTCTGACCATCAGACATTAGTAGAAGTAATGTGTTAAATTTTCTAGATATATCTGTTTAAGATAAAATTGCTTATATTTCATTTTCTCTCTTTCCCCATTCATGAGATTGGAACACAAATATGCTGATGAACTCTCTTGGACCAAGAAAAAGAAGACCGTGCTCTAGGAGACAGTTGAGCAGCTTGATAAGAAACTGGGCTGCTAAATGATCTCCTAGAGCAAAGGTCCCTGCTAGCAAAGATTGGATGGACTCTTATATAAGAGAATAAAACTATCATCTTGATGAATCCACCACAGTTTTTGGAATTTTCGTGTTACAGTAACTTAGTTGATACTCTAAATGCTGTAACTGAATTACAAAAATATGAATTGTCCAGGCATGGTGGCTCACTCCTGTAATACCAACACTTTGGGAGACTGAGGAAGGTGGATCACCTAAGGTTGGGAGTTCGAGACCAACCTGACCAACATAGAGAAACCCCGTCTCTACTAAAAACACAAAAGTAGTTGGGCGTGGTGACACATGCCTGTAATCCCAGCTACTCGGGAGGTTGAGGCAGGAGAATCGCTTGAACCCGGGAAGCAGGTTGCCATCAGCCGAGATCACACCATTGAACTCCAGCTTGGGCACTCTGTCTCAAGAAAAAAGAAATTAATTGATGACAGAAGAATATTTCTGATGTTGAGAAACACAGCCATACTAACATGCTAAATGTTTGCTTCACATTTTAAGTTATCGATAATTCAGGAAACATGTCTTAATATTTATATTCCTAGACTTATGTTACTTGGTAATGAATTCATATTTCTTTCATAAATTAGTCAAATATTTCACAAAATGATAATAGCAAAATAAGAATGGTTGTATGGTTCAAAAGCTTCAAAAATGAACATTAATTCTGTTCCCTCTACCTATTAATTGTAGCTGTCACCTTAAAGTCTAGCTTTGTACTTTCTCCTCAAAAGTTGAACTGAATTATTACTCATCATATCTGACCTATCTAAATGAAAAATGCCCTTCATCATTATATATTTGTCCTAGACTATTTAAATCATTTATTTTAACAGTAAATTTGGAAGAACTATACTAGACCAGGTGTTTGATAAATGTGGAGATGAACTTGTTAGTAAAATATTTCAAAATTCTTTTTTATATATTTGGAATCCCACAGTCAAATTTTCAGTAGCAAATTCCATGCTACTGAGCATTACTCCCAAATATTATCAGGTCACAGAGAGATAAGTCTTCAAATAGATTCTCCCCCGACAGACTAATTTAAACAACAAAAGAGTCTAATTCTACTTATGGTAATTATCTGAGTGATGATACTCATTAATAAGATCTCTAGCAGAATATAAACAAGAAATATGCACGGGGAACACTGGAATAATGTAACTGTGTCATAATATTCAACATAATGGCAGAAACAAACTGCCATTAATTCTACTGTTGATGATCAAATTGTATTTCCTTTTTTCAGCTCATTAATACTGGATTTGGTGTTGTTTTTCTCAATAAGTAAAAAAAATTAGGTTGTGAGATTGAAAATGTATGTAGGGAGGGAGTCTGATTTACTGGACAGGGTAGTGAACTGGGAGTTGGAATTCCTGACTTCCACTGAACCCTGGTGCTCTGCCATTAAATTTTTTATTAACTTTAGACAGTAATTTAATCCTTTTAAGCTTCAAATTCTTAATTTAAATATTAAAGGGATGGGCTAGACAATAACTAAGGTATTTCTGGTCCTAGAGTTTTGTGATTCTACAAATTTCCCAATCCATCCTATCACATTGAAATCTCACCCAACATATATTAATTGAGTAATACACTTTGGGTTAGACATCATGCTAGATCAAAGCTGAGATAAATGGCCACCATAGACTTGATCCCTATCCTTCTGGAACTTACTATCAGGTGGAAAGACAGAGACTCTAGTAATAATTATAACATGAAATACTTATATTTGTGGAAAGTTCTACACAAAGGGTACACAATGCTGTGGGGTACAAAATAAACAAAACCTTTGTAGTCTAGAGTGTTATGGAATCATCTCTGATGAATAAACTTTTAAGGTGAGATCTGAAGGGCAACAGCCAGACAAGGAGGAGTGTTAGCAGAAGGGATGTCCAGACAGAGGAAATCATGAGCAAATTCCTTGTGGTGGAAGAGACCCCTTGACCCAATTAAGTTGCTGAAAGTAAGCTAGTGTTGCTGGAACACACAGGGTCAGGGAGAAAGTGATATAAAATGACACTGGGGGAGATAGACAGGGTCAGTTCACTTGGAGCTTTATAGCCCAATATGCATTGTGAACTCCATACAAAAATATAATATATGCAACAAAAGAGATATGTTTTAAGTAGGGGTGCAATGTTATTGGTTTTCAATTTAAAATATCACTCTATCATTGATGAATATGTAGGATGTGGCAATAGTGGGTATGGGAAACCACAAGAGAGGCTATTGAAGTAGATAGGTGATAAGGGACAGTGACTTTATCAAGTGGTGTTATAGTTACAATGGAAAGAAATGGATAGATTTTTTACATATTTGGAAACCAGGGTCTACTAAAATTGTGAGAAATCAAAGATGATTCCATATTCAACTGTTAGTCTAAGTCCCATTGTGAATTATATGTCAGGATATTTGTAAATAGAATTTTATTTTGTGAATTAATGCAGATGTCTATTTTACTGCATCTTTAAGCAATGATCATACAAACTTTGAGCACCTCCAGTTTCAGAGAATTTATTGCATTTTAAAGAAGACAGTTAGTTTGTGGACAATTCTGAATGTTAGAAAGATCTTCCTGATAGTGTGTCAAAATTCCTTGACTTTAATTATTGTCCTAATTCCCTTGTCTCACCTTGGAACCCCAAAGCAGTAGAGAATATGATGAGTTCTTCTTTGGTATGGCAACAGTTCAAACATGTCTTGCTGGCTTTCAGTTGCCACCTTGCCTTCTAGCCCCATCTTTCTCCCCTACCAAGCCTCTTTTCTATAAGCTAAGTGTAAGAATTTCTGCTTTATTGCCTTAATCACTCTTTGTTAGCTATTACTTACCTTCTAGGTCGCAGATGAAAGACTACTTTCCCAGAGAAGTCTAACACAGAAATACTAGGTCCCCTCATTATAAACTCTTAAATCTCATTAATTTTCTCCTTTATAGCACTTTTTAAGTTAGAAATCATTAATGTCTGTCTTCCCTGCTAGACAGAAAGCACATTAAGAGAATTTGGTCTGCAACGGGGAAAGACAAAGCTAAGTCACTGGCTATGAGGAGATCATGTTCTAATGAGACTGATAAGTTGCTAAATGAGTAAATAAATTCACATATAATTAGAAACAATATAAATAATAATATTAGGTCAGTGCAAAAGTTATTGCAGTTTTTGCCATTAAAAGTAAACATAACTTTAATGGCAGTGTGAGGATCGGGAAAGGCTTTTCTGAGAACTTGATATGTAAGCTGAGACTCTGAGGAGTACAATTTAGTTAGGTGAAAATTCGGGTTAAGGATATGCTAGAAAGAGGAGGCAGTATGGAAGAGGTCTCTGAAATTTAGCGTGCTGATATGGTTACAGTGCAGTTACCAAGGGGACAACTGGAGGAAATGTGCAGCAAAGAGAGTAAGCATCGTGTGGTATTTGATGGGAGTGCAATGACAGGAGAAAACAGGAATTCTAGAGTTGGAGTATTTGCTAGTGTAAAAACAACTTCACAGATACCAAGTCTATAAAATAAGTACATTATTTGTAATCACTATAAAATATTAAGGTGCCATTAATTGGAGTTTTGCTTTCAGATAAAATAGTAAAGCCAGACATAGATTCAGTCTTCCTCCTGAATTAACTATAAAAACAGACATAATATATGAAACAAAGACTTTCAAGACATTGGACATGAACTGATAAAGAATAGTGATCCCCTATAAATGGAAAACAAGTAGGGTGAGCTTTATGATTGTCCCTGCTACTGTCTTGAGAGGGTTTCTACATTGAGGCAGTATGTATATTTATGGTATTGATAAACATAGATATAAAAGTAAGTATAGATAAACCAATGGAACCGATTAAAGACTGCAGAAATAGATACACACACATACGGAAACTGATTTGTGACAATGCTTAAAGTCAATTCAGTAGAGAATCTGTAGTCTTCCTAAAAACAGTTTTAAAATATTTGGATGTCGATATGTAGAAAGAAAGAAAAGGAAAGAAGGAAGGAATGAAGGAGGGGAAGAAAGAAACGAAAGGACAAAGGAACAAAGGAAAAGATAAAGGAAGAAAAGTATTTTCATCCATATCTTACACCATATGCAAATATTAACTCAAAATGGATCATGGACTTAAATGTAAAGCCTACAACTATAAAATATCTAGCGGATTTGTAATATTGAATTAGTCAAAAAATTCTAAAATATGACACCAAAATCATGATCCATAAAAGGAAAAACTGGTAAGTTAGAGTTTACTAAAACGTACAACTTCTGTTCTTCAAACGCTACTGTTAAGAGAATAAAAACAGAAGCCATAGACATGAATACAATATCCGTCACTCCTACTTCTGATAAAAACTTGTATCTAAAATACTTAAAAGACCTTTACAAGTTAGTGATAAGAAAACAAATAGTCCAATGACAAAAAAAAAGATACTTCATCGAAGAAGATACATGGATTGCAAATAAGCATAGGAAAACATACCTAAAGACCATTAGTTATTAAGAACAAATAAATTAAAACTACAATGTGATAGCACCACATACCTATCAGAATGACTAAGATTAAAAAGCCTTTAAATGCTATCGGGGGAATAAACTAAACAGTATTGTTGAAACTGTGGTATACCCATACAATACAATACTGTTCACCAATAAAGGAATGAACTCTTGATCCATACTACAACATGTATGAATCTCAAAGTAATAATTCTGGGTGAAAGAAATCAGACATAAAAAATATGTACTGTATCATTCCATTTTTTCACAAAAAAACTATAATTTATATTTATAGAAAGTAGATGATTTTCTGTGAATGGGGTGGGCTGAGATAGCAAGGGATGTCAGAGAGGGATCACAAAAAATACTGAGGAATCCTTTAGTAGGAATGGATAGGTACATTATGTTGAATGTGGTGATGGTTTCATGGGTGTATGCATATGTCAAAACTTATTCAATTTTACCTTTTAAATAAATGCAGTTTATGAGGTGCTTTAATGTTAACTATGCCTCAGTAAAGTTATGTGTACATGTATATGCTATACATAATATATAATACACATAATATATATCATATATAATACACATAATATATAATGCATGTCATATATAATGTAATACACATATACACAAAAAAGTATGTAATATACATTGCAATATATACATATATACCGAATGAAGATTAAAACTATGTGTGCATATGTAGGTATATAAATGACTTTTTGCTAAAAGCTATTCTCAAATCTATCACATGGTGCAATTCAGTATCCAAAACAAATGTGGTTATTCCACTTTAAAATATCTCTTGTGTAACATTCTGCTTCATTATGGTTATTTTCATTTACTCTTCTATTTTTACGTTTCTGCAGTGCCCAGCTTAGTCATTTGCACATGGTAAATATTAGCTAATTCAAAGTTGAGTTCAGGATAGGTAAGCTTCTAATGGGAATTATTTCTTACCACCAAAGATAGCAGTGATGGGTCGTTAAAAAAATAAGAATTTCTTAGAAAAGTCACAGTTTCATTCAAAGGTCAAAGCATCTAAACAAATAGGAATTAAAATCCAAATAGCCAAACATTCTCTCTCAGCTAATCACATTCAAAAGTTATATTTGCCTTCATAGTTTATATAAAGGGAGATTTATTTTTATGCGACGTACCCATTCATTGATAATATTTACAACCAGGAAGATCAAATAAATAAACATGCTTTTAAAAATAATATAATGCAAAAACTACTGGTTTGTAAACTGACTTTCCCGTAACCTTCCAAGATACTGTTAGGTATGAGAATCTTAATATCGTACTGGTTTGCAGGCTATCTAATTCATACCTGCATTAAGTAGAAAAACAAGCATGCTCAGAAGTGACTTTCCCAAGCTGCCACAGTCAGGATGTCTGTACTACAGGTGTGATGTCCTGTGAATGAGGTCCAGCACTCTGACAAGTGTCACTCTTTGCTGACTTGTGGCCAGACAGTCCAGGTCAGAAGTGTACTTTTGTTCAGAGCTTGCCAATACACTTGATAGTAATTTTAATCAACAGTAACTCTAAACTATTTCTTTTCGTGAGCCTTTCTAAGAGTACTCATGTTGAGAAGATAAAGGTAATTATATCTTTAAAAATTATGCATGGTATTTTGAATGTGCCATATTCAAAGCAATGAGATAGGACATACTCATGTGACAAATGACATGTCATAACTTTTTATATTCTTTGATATGGTGAGAGACTGCCCAAACAGGGACTTTTTTGGAGGGGATGGATATGAAGAGGAAGTCATGGAGAGAGGATGGGAGTAAAAAGGAAACTAATATTAACTCAGTGCCTACAATCTCCCCCGGCACCACGCTAGGCCTGTTCTCGATGCTGTGTTATGCAGTGCTCACAACACTTTGTCAGGTAGCTATAATCAGCCCCATTGTACAGACTGAAAAACTGAGGATCTGAAAGGTTAGGCCACTTGCCACGTTCACAAAGCAACAAAGTGACAGAGTTGGTATTCAGATCCAGGTTTGTTAAGCTACAAATGTTTCTATTGCACATAGTCTTCCAGTCAGAAAGACTCAGCACAGAGGTTAAAAAAATTGGTGGTTTTCCTATTATCCAGGAAACATAATTTAGTTCTCAATTCAAATGATGATGTCACTGAGAACTTTATGAAGATATGACTCTTAAAATGTTGGGTTTTTTAAATTATGAATGTCCTAATTCTGTTCCTCAAAAAAAAAAAAAGCAGAAATAATAGAATCAGAAACAATAAGCACAATATACTTGTAAATAATAAATCATTCTGAGCAAATCTAATTACATTTTCTCTTCCAACAGAATTGCATGGCCAAATTATAATGGAAGTTTAAAAGAAACAATATATCTTGATTACTAATATAATAGTGTCTCTTAGACATTAACTAGCACAATTAATTGAAAATAATCTCAATCTGGAATATAAATTAACTTCACAGGAACAAAAGGGCAATGTCATATACTGTCAGGGGTTAGTCTGGGCTATCTGTCTTGGTCAGCTCCAATTGCCATTTATAATGGTACTTGTAGAGGCAGCAACTGTCTGAAATTACGAAGAAGATAAATTCTTCTGTCCAGTGCTGCCTTTGCCTATCTCGAAGACTCAACTTACTTTAGATAGAGATAAGAGTTGGGAGCCACCAAGTTACACACTAGGAAAATGAGTAGTGATTGTAAGATAAATACATAAATATTTAGGAAAGACGTGTGCAAAGCCACCTTAAGGAGCTAACAAGACCTCTAGAATGGTATTTGTTAATTAATTTAAACTGATTTTTGAAAAACATTGACCAAAAAATGTCAAAGGGGAAATTAGCCAGCCTTGAAGGCATAGAAAAAAGAACCACCAGGGCAGAAAGGAAGCCATTTAGATTTAGCAAGGTGCAATAACCTGCCCTATGACACACAGCCATCAGGGGTTGGAAGGAAAACTAAAACATGGTATGTCCAGGTCCACTGGCTGTAATCAACTCAAGGGCTCTGATGGCACTCTACATAAAGATGAAAAATGTCCATTCAAACTTCTCTACCTCCTCTATGCCAGGCACTGCTAGGTGTTGCAAGACAAAGAGTTGACCTAGTGAAGACGGGTAGTAGGAATATAAACAATCTCCAGTAATGGAAGTAATTAGAACCTACAGAGTGGTAAATAGATGACTTCCTGCGTTCTTCTTTGGAATCTGTGGGTTGTCTTGAAACAATTAGATATTGGTTGTATTAGAAGGCATAAAAAGGCTACTGTGCAATGCACCTGTTGGACATCTGGACAGGGAAGAGATAGTCAGGCTTTCCAAAGTGATGGCAGTTTCAAGCTTAACCTAGAAAACACCCTGCTCATTCAGATCTTACAAAATCACAGCTTGAGTTATTTATTAAGAAAGTGAAGAAAATTCCTCATGAATCATGCAGAGCAAAGAAGCTTATATTTTCTATTTAGAGATTAAAACATGCCCCAAGACTTAGCTTCTCTTTGCCTTAGCTGAGATAGGGGAACACAGCCTAGGCATAAATATGAAACCTACAAAATACTCTTCCATTTCCCTGAGATCTTCTCTGACTTAAGTAAGAATATGATAGCGTGAGACCACTAAAGTTCCCGATCAATGATTCTGAATATTGCTCAAATGAGACAGTAACATAGAGTCACAGTAACTCTTGCAAAAGAACATGAAATATTGTATTTTTAATTACTAAGAAATTAGGTAATTTTTACAGAATCAGAAGCCACTCTGTTCTTGAGTGTAGAACAGATCAATAATAGCAGACACCAATGGTTTAAGAAAATTTCAGAGAAAACAAAAAAGCAAGAGATTTGTATAAACTTAAACTGTTTGATAATTTTTTAATAGGATTATTTTTCCATTTTAGCAGCAACTGGCTTCTGGCTTACATGGTACCTATGCATATTACTTGAGAAATATTGGTTTGGATCCAGGAATTGCTTAATTTATAAAATGCTATTCTAGTATTTAAACTTTGTCCATTCCCAAAACAAATTTACACAAGACCACCACCTTCTGGTCCTGTAGTACATCCTCTTCGGTATCTAAGGACGACGATGTCTTTTCTTCTAATTTTAACACAATCTCTTCTCCTCCTGCTTCAAAAGTCCCAGATAAACATTCTTTGAATCGTTTGACATTGCATTATTTTTTCTAAACATAATTCTTTGTGTCATTCTATATGCAGGTACGCTATCATTCTTTCTTTGGTGTTCTTATAAATTTTAAAGATTTATTTATTTAAATTGACAAAATAATTAATATTGCATTTATAGAATACAATGTGATGTTTTGATCTATGCATACATCATAAAAAGATTCAATCAAGCTAATTCACATTTTTATCACCTCACCAACTCATCATTTTTTTTGTGGTGAGGACATTAAAAATCTATTCTTTTAGCAATTTTCGGATATACAATACATTATTTTAATTGTGGGCATTACAGCACAATAGATCACTAAAACTGATTCTTCTAGTCTAATTAAAATTTCATACCCTTTTTTCAACATTTTTCTTTTTTCCATCCCTTACTCTTCCCCTTATCTTCTGGTAACCACCTTTCCACTCCCTGTTTCTATGAGATTTATAAGATTAACATTTTTAGATTCCACATATTAATACATAGTCCCGGGGAAGATTTTACTGGTAGGTATTTCATAACTAGAGGTTATTGACGAAGGCTATTTCTACATAGTCTAATTGCTAACAGAAATTTTGATGACAAAACTAGGATCCTGATTACAAATATCTGTGTATCAGAGACAGATAAATAATATCAAATTTGGCCAACTCCTGAAGCCGGAGTGGAACCTTCCTAAAATTGCTTCTTTGGAGTATATTTAAGGGTTTAGAACCACTTAAACTATTTTTCAGGCTTCATGTTCTCAGAAGTTTTCCTTTATCTGAGCAAACTAAAGTTTTCCAAAGAGAAGAACCAATCTCCAGATTTCTCATGGAGTCCACACATAACCTCACACAATACTTGTTTATAAACAAGCCTTAAGTCTTTTAAGACCAGGACAATTTACTGAAATAATAAATATATTAAAGAAACACACTTCTCACCAGGACCATCAATCTTCTCTGTTTGCAGATTACAGATGTAATTGGTAGGTGTTTGTACTGGTGAATTTGGCTCTGAGCTCAATAGAAAATTTTTGTTTGAGTTTTTTACCTGATATGTTATGAGCTTGCCTTATATACTGCATCGTTTCCTCTTGATGAAGCCAATATATTAATCTTTTTAAACATCTTTATTAAAGTTTAACTGATACACAAAAAAAGTATACATATTTAATGTACACATTTTAAAGAGTTTGTACACATGCAGAAGCCCATGAAACCATGAACCACAATCAAACTAACAGACATATCCATCATTGCCAAAATTTGCCGTTGCCTTTTTCTTTTTTTATAATAAAACGCTTAATATGAGGTCTATCCTCTTAATAATTTTCAAGTGTACAATACAATATTATTAACTATAAGTGCTATGTTGTACAACAGATCTCTGGAATATACTTACATTGTACAACTGAAACTTCATACCATTTGACCAACTTGTCTTTTCCCCTCCCTCATTCTAGACCCTGGTAATCCCCATCCCATTCTCTGATTCTATGAGTTTGACCTTTTCAGGTAACTCACGTTAAGTAGAATCATGCTATACTCGCCCTTCTGTGACTGATTTATTTCACTTAGCATAACATACTCTAGGCTTATCCTTATCACAAATGGCGGAATTTTCTTCTTTTAGGCTGAATACTACTACATTGTATGTATTTTTAAATATTTTTTAATTCTATTCATCTATCAATGGTCATTTAGGTTGTTTCCATATCTTAGCTGTTGTGAATAACGCTGTGATGAATCTTAATCTTAGATTAAACATCACTTGACCATTAAATTCTTCCCTCACTTTTTCGATACACTCCTAAAACATCCTGTGATTCTTGCTCACTGATTACATTTGCAGTTGCTGGTCTGTATGTAGCACTGCAGATAGGTAAAGACCTTCAGAGTAAGATTCTATCTTGACTTGTGTACCACTGTATGAGCAGCATCTAGCAGAGTGCTGAGAACATACTTAGCACTGAAAATATGTTGAGGAAGTAAGTACTTAATTGAAGTATTTGGAGGAATATTTGTGAAACTCTTTGAAATTATGTTATAATATTTCCACATTCTACCTGGCGCAGTGGCTCACACCTGTAATCCCAGCAATTTGGGAGGCCTAGGTGGGTGGATCACCTGAAGTCAGGAGTTCCAGACCAGCCTGACCAACATAAAATACAAAATTAGCTGGGTGTGGTGGCACTTGCCTGTAATCCCAGCTGCTTGATTTAGGAGGCTGGGGCAGGAGAATTGCTTGAACCCAGAGGGCAGAGGTTGCAATGAGCTGAGATCGTGCCATTGTGCTCCAGCCTGGCAACAAGAGTGAAATGCCGTCTCAAAAAAAAAAAAAAAAAAATTACGTTCATGGAATGAATTCCAACAGAGCTTTGCCTTAACTGTCTGGATCCTATGAAATACTTGACTTTAAATCTCACTGAAAACCGAATAACAAAAATCCAAATCAATGAAAAAATCTCTAGCTATACAGAATGTGTCATGATATGCCACAAAAATTCAGGTATTTGTTTATAATTTTTCAAACATAAGCAAAATAATCTTTGCGATACAGCCAGTTCAAACAAAAAAAAATTAGCTTCCAGAAGAAATGCAGATTAAAAACTCCTGTTTATGCTCTGAATGATTACATATCAATGTGCCAGTAGATTTAAGAAAGCATAGCAGAAATTCTGTCTAAATAAGGGCTGTCTTTGGAGAAAATGATGCTCAAATTTCCTTGTAACAGGATTTCTTAACCTGATGAACCATGGATTTGCTTCAAAGTCCATAAACCTTCTAAAATTGTGAGTACAATTTCAAGTGTGTCTACCTTTACTAGGGAGAGAGTCCATAATTCCCTTATTTCAGTCTCTAACCCCCCAAAATGAACTACTTTAGTAAAGTCTAGAAATCATAATGGCAGCTAATATTATGTTCCCTTGGGTGATACTGATTATTCACACATCAGTCACTTGAATCTCAGAAATTGTATAATTTTCAGATTTAGTTCCAGAGACCTTAGGACCTCGCAGCATTCCCTGATGTGTGTACAAATGATTTATCACAATATATAGGTCAATACCTTAATGATATATAAGGTATAATCATTAATCATTATATCACATTAATCTGATATTTGTAAAGATACCAGACAGGGCCTTTTTCATTAGTTTCCTTATCAAAGAAAGTGAGGGCTTTTCAAATCCATCAATGTGACAATTTACTAGTGCTATTCAAACGTGGCTGTGTTGTTTCAGTATGTATTTATCATACCAAATACAATATGAATTTTTCATTAGGAAATTCATTAGTTACCCTACATAGGAAATAGAAAAACTTCATGGTAAGAGTATTACTATATAGTCACTGTAACCAAGAATATAGTTACAACAACTGAATACAATTTTCTGAAGAAAACAGGTTTTACTATTGAAAGCAGAAAAATTCCACGTGTTTTCAGCAATTAAGGCAATTTATTTTAAGTTAGAACCTCTGATTAAAAATCTTAATATTTTAATTATTTGAATGCTAGTTAAATTGTACTGAAATCAAAACTGATGTTCTTAGGGAAAAAAAAAGTACAGTTTTTGTTCTTTCCTATTTGACATAAAATAAATATTGAGTGTCAATTTGATCGGATTGAAGAATGCAAGGTATTGTTCCTGAGTGTGCCTGTGAGAGTGTTACCAAAGGAGATTAACATTTGAGTTAGTGGAGTGGGAGAGACAGACCCTCCCTCAACCTGGATTTGCACCATCCAATCAGTGGCCAGTTCGGCTAGAATAAAGCAGGTAGAAGAAGGTGCAAGGAGCTGACTTGCTGAGTCTTCTAGCCTTCATCTTTCTCCCGTGCTGGATGCTTCCTGCCCTCAACATCAGACTCCAAGTCCTTCAGCTTTTGGACTCTTAGACTTACACCAGTAGTTTGCCAGGGGCTCTCAGGCCTTCAGCCACAGACTGAAGGCTACACTATCAGCTTCCCTACTCTTGCGGTTTTGGGACACAGGCTGGTTTCCTTGATCTTTAGCTTGCAGATGGCCTATTGCGGGACTTTATGTTGTGATTGTGTGAGTCAATTCTCCTTAATAAACTCTCCTTCATATATACATCTATCCTATTAATTCTTCCCTCTAGAGAACCCTAATACACTCCTATCTGACATAAAATAAATATAGCATTTTTAAAAATTGTATTTTATTTAATCCTCAGAACAAACGTGTGATGTATATATTATTATCTTTATTTTATAGAGAAGAATACAAGTTTGGCATGGGTAATTTTCAGATCACTGAATGAATGTGCAAGGAAATAATGACATAAATCCATATCTCTGTCTACTAGTCAATTTTTTCTGTTATTCATATTTTTTAAAATAATACGGGGTTATAATTTATGTTTGATAAGCTTTACCCATTTTAATAGTGTAAATAAATGAATTGTGATAAATATATGCACACATGGAACCACCACCACAATTAAAGTATTTCCAGGATAACATTTCTGGGATATTTACAACATTCCCCAAACTTCCTTCTGTCTCTTTTCAGTAAATCCTTTCTCTACACCAGCTCCAGATAATCATTACGGCTTTTCTCCCCCTATAAAAATGTTCACACTTTTATGGAACATAATTCACACACTACAAAATTCAACAGTTTAAAATGTACAATTCAACCCTTTCGATATGTTCACAAAGTTGTATACCAATCATCATATTCTAATTTTAGGATATTTTATTATTCCAGAAAGAACTTCCATGTCCGTTGTCAGTTACTCTCTATCTCCACACCCCCACTCCCCCAGATCCAGGGAAACACTAGTCTACTTTTTGCCTATTCTGTACATCTCATATAAATAGAATCATACGATACATAGACTGGTATCCTTCACTTAGCCTAAGCGAAAGTTCATCCACGTCATAGCTCGGGTCAGTACTTCGGTTTACTGTCAAATATTTCACTTTATAGGTATTCCACATTTTATGTACCTATGCATCATTTGATGGACATTTGGGTTGCTTTCACTCTTTGACTATTATGAATAGTACTGCTATAAACATTCATATATAAGCTCTTGTGTAGATATACATATTTGTTTCTGTTAGGAATATGCCTAAAGTGGGACTTCCAATTTCCCAATTTAGAAAATCAGATGTTTCCTTGATTCGATATCTTCCAATAGCCAAGGTATGCAATCAAGAAAACATCTCATTCCATTTGGCTATTGGGATGGTACTACAAACATGGGGATGCAGCTTAGATATACTAATTTCCTTTTCTCTGGATAAATATCCACTAGTGGGATCCCTGGATTGTATGTTATGTATCAATAAAATCTAAACAAGAAAAAATAAAGGCTGAACAAACTGAAAATCAGTCCTTCAGTCTATCAGAGAACTAAGGTGACAAAGCAAACTACTGCCCTGAAAATTAGAGACACAGAAAGGCACATATAGAGAATTGTAACTTAGTCGACTAGATGCCTACTGCCAAAATCTCCAAGAACTACGCTAGATTAGGACAAAAGTAGCCACTTTAAAACACCTGCATTAGAAGAGTATTCTATTCTTCTAAACAAGGCCTACCTTCAAAAGAAACTATTTCACCAAAGCCTAACTAGCTGCGATTTGAGGCTAACCAACCTGGGGGGAAGGGAAGTACCTAACTGCAGCCTGCTCTAGTCTTCAAAAAGGGGAAGGGAATTATTTAACTTCAGCTCCCTGTAGCCTTGTCTCAACTAAGTGGGTAGAGAGGAGGGAGACTAAGAAGAACTTGTGAAGATCTTAGACAAGGGGCAGAACCTCACTGAAAGACTGAAACCAAACCATAGACTAGAGAATCTTTTCCCTTGTGGACACCTTAACATCATATCAACAGGGCTCCTGCATAATAGCAGGGTAATACAATAAAACTGAAAGAACCACAGGTTCAATCCTTATGAAAGAAGTTTCCAGGGAACCCCAAAGCCAACAGGGAGATATTAACAAACCAGCAGAGGAAATTTTAGCTAACAGTATACATGGCCTAACCTCTAGCCAAATAAAGAGAAAACATCATTCTAAAGGTCTATTCAACCCAGTTCCTTTTTTTCCAGTATATCATGTCTGGCTTTTGACAAAATATAAGGCATACTTAAAGACAAAAACACAATTTGAAGAGACAGAGCAAGCATCAGAACCAGACTGAGATATGACAGAGATGGAATTATTAGGCTGGAACTTAAAACAAGTTAACATGCTAAAGATTCTAGTGAAAAAGGTGACAAAATGCAAAAACAGACAGATAATATAACAATCAGCCCAACATGGCCAAGCAGAGAATCAGTGAGCTTGAAGAAACAACAATAAAAAGTTCCAAAACAGAAATGTGAAGAGAAACAAAAATGAAGAAAAATAAAAATAAAAACTAGAACATAACAATCAAGAAGCCCAGAGCAATTATGAAGTGTAAATACAAATAATGAGAATATATAATGGAAGAGAAAGAGAAAGGAACAGAATAAGTCTTTGAAGTATTAATGACTGAATTTCCCCAGATTTATGACAGATTTAGAATAGAATTCCTGAGTCAGACAATAACTATGTGTAACAATCTGGGCAATTGCCAAACAATTTTCTAAAGTGACTGCATCAGTTTGCATTCCTACCAGCAATATGAAAGTTCAAATTTCTCCACATCTTCTCCAACACTTGGTATTTGTCTTTTTAAATTATAACTATCCTGGTAAAAGTGAACTGATAGCTCATTTGTATTTCTCTAATGTATAACAACATGTATCTTTTCATGGAAGTATTTGTCATTTGTAGGCTATCCTTGTAAGAAGTCTTTACAAAAATAATCATTCAAATCCTGTGCTTATTTTTTAACTGGATTGTCTTTTGCTTTTTTTCATGTGTTAGAAATTTAATCTCCAGTTCAACAGTATTGAGGGGGTAGGACCTGCAAGAGAAAATTAAGTCCTGAGAGGTCTACCCTAACGAATAAATTAACGATGTTACCACTGCAATGGGTTAATTACCAAGAAGGTGGATTTGTTACGATTGTGTGTTTGAACCTCTCTTGATCTTTTGTTTACTCTCTCTCTCACCCATGTGATGCCTTCTGCCATGTTATGACCCAAACGAAAGCCTTGACCAGATGTGGCCATTTGATGCTGAACTTCCCAATCTCTAGAATCACGAGCTAAAAAAATTACTGTAAGTTACCCAGTCTGTGCTAATTAATTAAAGCAGCACACAACCAACTAAGACAGAGAATATTGTCATTTTAACAATATTAATTCCTTTGCTTCATGATCATGGGATGACTTTCCAATTATTTAAATTTTATTTAACTTTTTAACATTCTTCTGTAGTTTTAGCACGAGTATTATACTTTTCAAATAAAATTTATTTCTAAGTAGTTTTTTTTTTCTTTTGGATGCTGTTTTAAACGGAATTGTTTTCTTGATTTCATTTTCATATTGACATTACTAGTGTATTGCAAATAATTGTGTAAAGTGATAGTTTATTCTAAAACTTTCTAAATTTATTTATTAACTCAAATAGTTTTTACACAGAAGCCTTAGGATTTTCTAAATACATAGTCAAGTAATGTACAAAAAAAAAAGTTTCCTTCTTTATAATTTGTATTTTTATAATGGTTATTTTATATTCATAACTAGTTTTTCTGACACCAAACTCTATTAAAATGTTTATTAGAAGTAGCAAGAACAGATAACCTTGTCCTGATCATAGTGACAGAGCATTCAGTATTTCATATGATGTTAGCTCTGGATTTTTCATACATGCCCTTAAATTGAGGGTTGGTTTGTTTCATTTATCATGAAGGGGTACTGAACTTTATAAAACACATTTTCTGTGTCTGATTATCCTGTTTTTGATCTGATGATGTATTAAATTGATTTTTTGTATGTTAAACTAACCTTGCATTCCTTGGATAAATTTATGTTAATTTTGCCTATTCTTGAGTGTCATACATATAATCATTCAATATGTTCTCTTTTGTTTCTGTTCTTTAGGTCAGCATAATGTTTTTCAAACTCATGCATGCTCTTTCATATATCAATAGTTCATTTGTTTTTATTGCTGAGTATTATTCCATAGTATAAATATGACGTGACATCTATTCATCCATTCGCTTGTTAATGGACATGTAATTTGCTTCTAGTTTTGGCTAGAATAAATAAAATTGTTATGAATATGTACGTGCAAGGCTTTGTATGAACATTCACCTTTATTTATCTCAGATAAATATCCAGGAGTGCAATTGCGAAGCCATTTGGTACATAAAAATTTACCTCAATAAGACACTGATAAATTCTACTTCAAAGTAGTTGTACCCTTTTAAATCTTCGCCAGCAGTATATGAAAGTTTCATTTGCTCTACAATGCTGCCAAATATTTTTTATTCTCAGTGAGGATTTTTTTTTAACAGTTCTAATAAGTATTTGTAATGCTGAACATCTATTTCATATGTTTATGGCCATGTCACTCATATATCTTCTTTTGTAAAATATCTGTGCAAATTTTTCTCCTTTTTATTGTTTTGTTAAAAAAATCTTATTGCAGTGTGCCTGTTATATATTTATATATTTTGGATTCAAGTATTTTTTTTCAAATACATGCATAACAAATTTTTTTTTCACATTGTGTCTTGTCTTTTTCATTTTCCTAAAGATGTCTTTTTAAAAGAGTATACTATTTATAATTCCCAGTTAATTAACATATTTAAGATTTATGTTTCTCTGTTCTGTTTAAGAAATATTTGCCTACTCCAGGATTGTAAAAACTTTGTTTTATTCTAGAAATTCTATAATTTTTATCGTTTACACTTAGGTCTATGTTTTATGTCAAATCAATTTTTATGCATGGCATTGGACGATTATAAATATTCATTTTCTTCCACATAGAATCCTGTTATTCTAGCAATATTTACTTAAAAGTTATTTGTTGAAAATCAATCGACCATACATATGTGGGGCTGTCCCTAGACTTTTTATTCTGTTGCAGAAAAATTACCTGAAAATATCCCAAACTTCTGGGGGAAAAAAATGTATTACATTGACTACATCTTCTTCCCTCTCTATCCCCCTGTTGAGTTCATCCAAAAAAATTGTTGTTTCACCTAACAATTTGCATTGGCTTGTTTGTTTTCCTTTAATTTCTACAGTGATATTTCTTACGTATTACATATTTACTTATTTAACATCTCTAATATTCTTTATTAATTTCTTTAGAGCTGAGTTGCCATATGATGTCATTCCTCTTTATCCTTATAAAATATCAAGATCTTTCATCAGTACTTTCCCATTCACTTCCCTAGTAGTACTGTGTTATCACATGTATTGCATCTATATACACTATAAACCTCAAAATATAATGTTGCTGTTTGGGCTTTAAATAGTCACATATCTTTTAAGAAAAATCACAGAGGTGAGAGATTGGTAAAACTGAATATAGATCAATAGAAATTAGAGATTCAATATGCTTCACAAGCCCTATTCAGATGAAAACAAAGAAAAACATTGTGAGGTATACTATCCTCTAACTATGGTTTCCTGATTGTAGATTCCTCTCTAAATTTCAGCTGCTTTGCCAACCTCAGGCTTTATCTCTGCTATCTCAAGACAATATGCCTTCAGCTTTCTGAACTCCGTATTGTTGAGGAATGCATTCAGTTAAAAAGTAGCAAACTTACATCTTACCTGGTTTAGCACTATATTTCAAGTATGGGTTTCTCTCTGATCTCTGACTGCATTTCTTACTAGGACTCTTGAGGGCCTTATCTACATGTGAAGTCTGTTTGTCAAAGTGGTGTTTGTGCAGGGTTTATAGTCAGATTTTGGGTCTTACTCCTGAAATTCTCTCAATGTCAGACTTTTCTCCTTTGAACTTCCAGCTGTTATTTTAGGCATAAACAGTATTCTCTGGTACTTTGAGCCAGTAAGTCTAGGGGTGTCTGCTGTTCTTGCCTGATGCCATGGTGGGTGCTGGGGAGTGCTTTCTGCCAGAAAGCCTTAAACATACAATGCTTACCCCTTCACCTACAGTTTTTTGAAAGCAAACTCAATGGCACTGGCAGCTGCAGTTTCCTCCTCTCTTCCTCTTCCTCCTGCTCTTCTTTCTCCTCCTCATTCTTCATGTTTTCTAAGATTTTGAATAATTATCTTTACCATTTGGTTCAATGCATAATTGCAATCTGCAAAGGGCTTAAATGACCACTCTCCACCATTACCAGAAATACTCTCTCTTATATCACTTTGATGTTATTCAAGCCATAAATGTATTATATCTAAGAGTATATGTCAGACATATTTAAAAATGCATTTCTAACCAGGACCTTTTTCTAAAAACTTTTTATTTCATTGGCTAGGATTATTAAAAGTGATGTAAAATATCCTGCTACATTTCTTAAGGTCTGGATTAAAATTTATATGTTTGTGATTTTTAATATCAGAGTTCATAAAGTTTTTAAGTTATTTGGTTGACAACTTAATATATCGATATCTTGTTAAACATTACTTGACCAAGCAATGTTTTCTTCTTTTATGTGCTTCAGAAGCATATTGTACCATTTGTTAATGCTTGTCTCCTTATTTATTTATTTATTTATTTATTCATTCATTCATTCATTTATTTTTAGAGACCGTGTTTTGCTGTGTCATCCAGGCTAGAGTACAGAGGCACAGAGGCACAGAGGCATAATCATAGCTCACTTCAGTCTTGAGTTCTTGGTCTCAAGTGATTCTCCCATCTGTCTTCTGAGTAGCTAGGACTACAGGTATATGCCACCAGGCTAATTTTTTTAATTAAAAAAAAATTTTATACAAACAAAGTCTCACTATGTTACCCAGGCTGGTTTCAAACTCATAGCTTCAAGCAATCCTCCCACCTCAGCCTGCCAAAATGGTGGGTGATTTCTTTAATTTAGACTTTTCTCAGAGGAAACAAACACCATCAAATAAGGATTATGTTGATCTTGTGTATCACTGTAAGGACCGTGCCCAGCGTGTAGCCTGGAAAACAACAGGTACTTAATAAACGTTTACTGAATGAAGTGAAATCTATGGAGGAATATTTATAAAATTCTATATTAATTAGACTTAATTAACTTAAAAAACTCTATATCTAGTCTTAATAAAGCAATTCCAAAAAAGCACAAATGGTAGAGGAACTTTTACTTTAAATCTCTTTGGAAAACAAAACACAAATTAAATCCCAAAATAATAAAGATTAAATAAACTGGCTAAACAGAGCTAGAATTTTTAGACTTTGAAAAACATTGACACAAAAATTGAGACTCACTTAAGAATGTGCCATTAGTAATAAGTAAAGAATAGAAATAAAAAGAAAAATGAAAACAAACCTATTTTTGGAAGAGATAAATGTTCCATCAAAACAAACTGCTTGTACTTTAACAGGAACAGATCATAATTCATACCAAGCAAAGTTTGGAAATGTTTTACGGACAGCTATAGAAAATGATCACAGGAATTTAATTATCAAAGTTCTTAAAATGACTACAGAAAGTCTGGGGGAGGGGGGCAAAGATGGTACTTGCTTATAAAGAAAACAATAAAATCAAGAAACACGTAATCAGAGTTACTATCTACTCAGACTAAAATAATAGGATTATTTAGGAATTCTATCTTAGTAATTCCTATTTTTAAAAATGATCTGCAATAGTCATCTGAGTGTTCTTTGCAAGAATATGTCAGAGGCATTTGGTCTGGGTGAACTCTATTCCTTTGACATTCTGGTAACTGAAACTTGAATCCACAGCAGTTTCTCCTCCCTTGAGGAAAAAAACATGTGAAAAATAACTGCTCTGCACTTTTGCCAAATTGGATAATCCAATACTAACAGAAAGTTGTATGGTATAATAATCTAAATGAAACAAGGTTGGTCCTTAATGAATCATGTGACATGGAATAAGTCACCAGTTTTCTGATGCTTAGTGCTTTCAAGATGACATCTAAGATATATTCTATTTTTGATAATTTCTTAATTTCTCATTTAAATAATTTTTCAAAGATCCATCTGTGATTACGAAAAAAAAAAAAAAAAGCACTTCATTCCCAGAGAGAACAAAGCAAAGGGTGAGTGATCACCACATTTCCAAATGAGTTATTACTGCCCACAGACCAGGAGATTCCCGGGCTGAAAAGTGTCACGAGTTTCCAGCACAGCTGTTTCTGCCAGTGCAGAGGGTCTCCACACAAAAACTCACACAAATCTGGTCAGTCATTTCAACTGGTGCCTGGAATGCCTGGGAGACAGAGCCACCCATTCAACTGAAGAAAGGGGCCTGAAACAGGGAGCCAGGTGATCTGGTTCAGCAGGTCCCACCCCTACAAAGACCAGCAGTCTGAAACCCTCTGGACTGAGAGTTTCACAGCAAGCACAGCTGGACATGGGGAGGGTCCAGCTCTGAGGGGGGAGGGCGTCCGCGATTATCCAGGCAGTCCACCAGTACCGAGGCAGCCCACCACTACCAAGGCAGTCTGCCATTACCGAGACAGTCCACCGTTACAGAAGCAGTCTGCCATTACCGAGGCAGTTCTAACTACACCTCTATAAACAAAACCTCAAGGAAGTTCACACAGCAGCTGGGCAGAGCCCACGGCAGCACAGCAATGCCTCTGCTGGGAGACTATGACTAGGCTACCTCCTCACTGGGCAGGGCATCTCTGAAAAAAGTCAGCAGCATGTCAGGAACTTATAAATAAAGCCCCAACTTCCCAGGACAGAGCACCTGGGGAAAAAGGTGGTTATGAGTTCCACTGCAACAGACCTAATTGAACCTGCCCAGCAGCTCAGAATGGAACAATGGAGCTCACAGCTCAGCAGTTGAGCTCCTGTAAGGGTCAGACTGTCTCCTCAAGCAGCTCCCCTGACTTCCGTATATCCAAAGAGACACATCATAGAGGAGAGCTCAGGCTGACATCTGGTGGGTTTCCTTCTGGCACTAAGATAACAGAAGAAGAAAATGGCAGAAACCCTCACAGTTCTGTGGCTGCCGCACATGATCCCACAAGCAAGCAAGGTCTGGAGCAGACCTCAAGTAGTCCTATAGCAGAGGGGCCTGACAGTTAGAAGGATAACTAAAAAACAAAAATAAATAATTTCATCATCGACAAAAAGAACGTCCACTCAGAGACCCCATCTGAAAGTCATCAACTACAAAGACCACAGGTAGATAAATCCACGAAGATGGGAAGAAACCAGTGCAAATAGGATGAAAACACCCAAAACCAGAATACCTCTCCTCCTCCAAGGGATCACAACTCACCAGCAAGGGAACAAAGCAGGATGGAGAATGAGTCTGATGAATTGACAGAAACAGGCTTCAAAATGTGGGTATTAACAAACTTCTCTGAGCTAAAAGAACATGTTCTAATCCAATGCAAAGAAACTAAGAACCTTGAAAAAAGGTTTGACAAAATGCTAACGAGAAGAAACAGCTTAGGGAAGAATATAAATGAATTGATGGAACTGAAAAACACAACAGGAGAACTTGGTGAAGCATACGCAAGTTTCAATAGCCAAATCAACCAAGCAGAAGAAAGGATATCAGAAACTGAAGATCAACCCAATGAAATAAAATGAGAAGGGAAGATTAGAGAAAAAAGAGTGAAAAAAAATGAACAAAGCGTCCAAGAAATATGGGATTATGTAAAAAGACCTAATCTACACTTGATCAGTGTACCTGAATATGACAGGGAGAATGAATCCAAGCTGGCAAACACTCTTCAGGATATTATCCAGGCGAACTTCCCCAACCTAGCAAGGCAGGCCAATATTCAAGTCCAGGAAATACAGAGAACACCATAAAGATATTCCTCAAGACAAGCAACCCCAAGGTATATAATCGTCAGATTCACCAGGGTTGAAATGAGGGAAAAAATGCTAATGACAGCCAGAGAGAAAGGTCGGGTTACCCACAAAGGGAAGCCCACAGACTCACAGTGGATCTCTCAACAGAAACCCAAGAAGCCAAAACAGAGTGGGGGCCAATATTCAATATCTTTAAAGAAAAGAACTTTCAACCTAGAATTTCATATCCAGCCAAACTAAGCTTCATAAGCAAAGGAGAAATAAAATCCTTTATGAACAAGCAATTGTTGAGAGATATCGTCACCACCAGGCCTGCCTTACAAGAGCTCCTGAAAGAAGCACTGAACATGGAAATGAACAACCAGTACCAGCCACTCCAAAAACATATCAAATGGTAAAGAGCATTGACACAATGAAGAAACTGCATCAACTAATGGGCAAAACAACCAGCTAGCATCAAAATGGCAGGATCAAATTCACACACAACAATATTAACCTTAAATGTAAATGGGCTAAATGCCCCATTCAAAAGACACAGACTGGCAGATTGGATAAAATGTCAAAACCCATCGGTATGCTGTATCCAGGAAACCCATCTCACATGCAAGGACACACATAGGCTCAAAATAAAGGGATGGAGGAATATTTACCAAGTAAAAGGAGAGCAAAAAACAGCAGGGGTTACAATCCTAGTCTCAGATAAAATAGACTTTAAACCAACAAAGATCAAAAGAGACAAAGAAGGGCATTACATAATGGTAAAAGGATCAGTGCAACAATAAGAGCTAACGATCCTTCACATATATATACACCCAATACAGGAGCACCCAGATACATAAAGCAAGTTCTTAATGACCTACAAAGAGATTTAGATTCCTACACAATAATAGTGGGAGACTTTAATATTCCACTGTCAATATTCAATGAGACAGAAAATTAACAAGGATATCCAGGACTTGAACTCAGATGTGGACCAAGCAAACCTAACAGACATTTACAGAACTCTCCACCCCAAATCCTCAGAATATACATTTTCTCAGCACCACATCATAACTACTCTAAAATTGACCACATAATTGGAAATAACTCACTCCTCAGCAAATGCAAAAGAATGGAAATCATAACAAACAATCTCTCAGACCACAGTGCAATCAAATTAGAACTCAGGATTAAGACACTAACTAAGAACCTTGCAACTTCATGGAAACTGAACAACTGGCTCTCGAATGTTTACTGGATAACCAATGAAATGAAGGCAGAAATAAAGATGTTCTTTGAAACCAATGAGAATGAAGACACAACGTAACAGAATTTCTGGGACACATTTAAAGCAGTGTCTAGAGGAAAATTCATAGCAATTAATGCCCACACGAGAAGCAAGGAAAGATCTAAAATCGACACCCTATCATCAAAATTGAAAGAGCTAGAGGAGCAATATCAAAAAAACTCAAAAGCTAGCAGAAGACAAGAAATAACTAATATCAGAGCAGAACCGAAGGAGATAGAGACACAAAAAACCCTTCAAAATAATCAATAAATCCAGGAGCTGGTTTTTTTTGAAAAGATCAACAAAATAGACAGGCCACTAGCCAGATTAATCAAAAAAGAAAGGGAGAGAAGAATCAGATAGATGCAATAAAAAACGATAAAGGGGATATCACCACAGATTCCACAGAAATACCCTAACATCAGAGACTACTACAAACAACTCTATGCACATAAACCAGTATACCTGGAAGAAATGGATAAATTCCTGATACTTGCATCCTCCCAAGCTTAAACCAGGAAGAAGTCGAAACCCTGAATAGACCAATAACAAGCGCTAAAGTTGAGGCAGTAATTAATAGCCTACCACCCAAAAAAAAACTCAGGTCCAGATGGGTTTACAGCCAAATTCTACCAGACATACAAACAGTAGCTGGTATGACTCCTTCTGAAACTATTCCAAACAATCCAAAAGAGGGAATCCTTCCCAAATCCTATTATGAGACCAGCATCATCCTGATACCAAAACCCAGCAGAGACTCAAAAAGAAAAGAAAACTTCTGGCCAATATGCATGATGAACATCGACGCAAAAATCTTCAATAAAATACTGGCAAACTGATTGCAACAGCACATCAAAAAGCTTATCCATCACGATCAAGTAGACTTCATCCCAGGGATGCAAGGCTGGTTCAACATATGCAAGTCTATAAATGTAATCCACCATATAACAGAACCAAAGGCAAAAAACACATGATTATCTCAATAGATGCAGAGAAGGCCTTTGACAAAATTCAACAGCCCTTTATGCTAAAAACCCTCAATAAACTAGGTATTGACGGAATGTATCTCAAAATAATAAAAGCTATTTATGACAAACCAACAGCCAATATCATACTGAATGGGCAAAAACTGGAAGCATTCCCTTTGAAATCTGGCACTAGACAAGGGTGCTCTCTCTCACCATTCCTACTCAATATAGTGTTGGAAGTTCTAGCCAGAGCAATCAGGCAAGAAAAAGAAATAAAGGATGTTCAATTAAGAAACGAGGAAGTCAAATTGTCTCTATTTGCAGATGACATGAATGTATATTTAGAAGACCCCATTGTCTCAGCCCAAAATCTCCTGAAACTGATGAGCAACTTCAGCAAAGTCTCAGGATACAAAATCAATGTGCAGAAATCAAAGCATTCCTATACACCAATAACAGACATAAAGAGAACCAAATCAAGAATGAACTGCCATTCACAATTGCTACAAAGAGAATAAAATGTCTAGGAATATAATTAACAAAGGATGTAAAGGATCTCTTCAAGAACTACAAACCACTGCTCAAGGAAGAATCAATATTGTGAAAATGGCCATACTGCCCAAAGTAATTTATACATTCAATGCTATCCCCATGAAGCTACCTATGACCCTATTCACAGAACGGGAAAAAAACCACCTTAAACTTCATATGGAACCAAAAGAGGGTCCACATAGCCAAGTCAATTCTAAGCAAAAAGAACAAAGCTGGAGGCATCACACTTTCTGGCTTCAAACTATACTACAATGCTACGGTAATCAAAACAGCATGGTAATGGTACCAAAACAGAGATATAGACCAACAGAACATAACAGAGGCCTTGGAGGCAATGCCACACATCTACAACCATCTGATCTTTGACAAACCTCAAAAACAAACAATGGGGAAAGGATTCTCTGTTTAATAAATGGTGTTGGGAAAACTGGCTAGTCATTGCAGAAAGCAGAAACTGGACCCCTTCCTGACACCCTACACTAAAATTAACTCCAGATGGATTAAAGACGGAAACATAAGACCTAACACCATAAAAACCCTAGAAGAAAACCTAAGCAAAACCATTCAGGACATAGGCATAGGCAAAGACTTAATGACTAAAACACCAAAAGCATTGGCAACAAAAGCCAAAATAGACAAATGGGATTTAATTAAACTCCAGAGCTTCTGCACAGCAAAAGAAACAATCATTAGAGTGAACAGGAAACCAACAGAATGGGAAAAAATTTTTGCAATCTACCCATCTGACAAAGGTGAATATCCAGAATCTACAAAGGTGAATATCCAGAATCTACAAAGAACTAAAATAGATTTACAGGAAAAAACAAACAAACCCATTCAAAAGTGAGTGAAGGATATGAACAGACACTTTTCAAAAGAAGACATACATGAGGCCAACAAACCTATGAAAAAATGCTCATCATCACTGGTCATTAAAGAAATGCAAATCGAAACTACATTGAGATATCATCTCAAGCCAGTTAGAATGGCGATCATTAAAAAATCTGGAGACAACAGATGCTGGAGAGGATGTGGAGAAATAGGAACACTTTTACACTGTTGGTGGGAGTGTAAATTAGTTCAACCATTATGGAAGACAGTGTGGCGATTCCTCAAGGACCTAGAAATAGAAAGTCCATTTGACCCAGCAATCCCATTACTGGGTATATATCCAAAGGATTATAAATCATTCTATTATAAAGACACATGCACACGTATGTTCACTACGGCACTGTTTTCAATAGCAAAGACCTGGAACCAACCCAAATGCCCATCGATGACAGACTGGACAAGGAAAATGTGGCACATATACACCATGTAATACTATGCAGCCATAAAAACAATGAGTTCGTGTCCTTTGTAGGGACATGGATCAACCTGGAAACCATCATTCTCAGTAAACTGACACAGGAACAGAGAATCAAGCAACACATGTTCTCACTCATGGGTGGGTGTTGAACAATGAGAACACATGGACACAAGGAGGGGAGCATCACACACTGAGGTCTGTTGGGGGGGGGGGGACTAGGGGAGGGACAGTGTGGGGTAGGGAGTTGGGGAGGGATAATGGGGGAGAAATGCCAGATATAGGTGACAGGGATGGAGGCAGAAAACCACATTGCCATGTATGTATCTATGCAACAATCCTACATGTTCTTCACATGTACCCCAGAACTTAAAGTTCAATAAAATACATAAAAAAAAAATACAAATTAGCCAGGTGTGATGGCACATGCCTATAATCCCAGCTACTCAGGAGGTTGAGGCAGGAGAATCACTTGGACCCAGGAGGCGGAGGTTGCAGTGAGCTCAGATGGCACCATTGCCCTCTAGCCTGGGCAACAAGAGCAAAACTCTGTGGAAAAAAAAAAAAAAAAGCTGACACATTTACCACTGAACCAGAATAGAGAACACTAAAATAAAGCCATTCACCTATATCCATTTGATCTTTGACAAGTCAACAAAAATAAACAACAGGGAAAATTCTCCATATTCAACAAATGTTGCTGGAATAACTGGTTAGCCATATGCAAAAGAATGAAACTGGGTCCCTACCTTTTACCACATACAAAACTTCATTCAAGATGGATTAAAGATGTAAATAAATGACTTCAAATTATCAGAATCCTAGAAGAAAACCTAGGAAACACCATTCTGGATATCAGCCTTGGAAAACTAAAATATGATTGTCCTCAAAAGTGATTGCAACAACAACAACAACAAAACTAGACCAGTGCCACCCAATTAAACTAAAGAGTCTCTGCAAAGCAAAAGAAATAACCGATAAACCGACAACCTACAGAATGGGAGAAAATAATCACAAAATATGTATCCAACAAATGTCTACTGTCCAGAATCTATAAAGTACTTAAACAACCGAACAAACAAAAAACAGATAACCCCAACTGGCAAAAGATATGAACAGGCATGTTTATGTCTTCTCAAAAGAAGACATACAAACAGCCAACAAACATGAAAAATGCTCAACATCATTAATCACTAGGGAAATGCAAATCAAACAGTAAGATACCATCTCACACCAGTCAAAATCTTCACAATTAAAAAAGAAAAACAGCAGATGCTGGCAAGGCCGTCGAGAAAAGGGAAAGCTTATACCCTGTTGGAGGGAATGTAAATTGGTTCAGCCACTGTGGAAAGCAGTTTGGAGATTTCTCAAAGAACTCAGAACAGAACTATCATTTGACCCAACAATCTCTTGGCGAAGTATATATCCGAAAGAAAACAAATTGTTCTACCAAAAAAGACACACATACTTGCAGGTTTATTGCAGCACTGTTCATAATAGCAAAGACGTGGAATCAACCTAGGTAGATTCCGTAAAGAAAATGTCATACAAATACACCATTAAATACTACGCAGACTTGAAAAGAAATTATATCCTTTGTAGCAACATGTATGCAGCTAGAGGCCATCATCTTAAGCAAATTAATGCAGAAACAGAAAACCAAATACCATATGTTCTCACTTATAGATGAGAGCTAAACATTAGGTACTCATGGACATAGATGGTAGCAATAGAAACCTGGGATTACTGGGAGTGGTGAGGTTTAAAAAACCAGCTATTGGATACTATGCACAGTAACTGGGTTTATGGGATCATTTGTACCCCAAACCTCAATATCATATAATATACCTGCACATGTACCCCCTGAATCTATAATAAAAGTTTAAAATAAAATAAAATAATTTAAGAAATATTTGAGATTGATTCAGATGATTTTATAAGGTTTTTCATAAAATAAAATAATTTTTTTAAATATAAAAATTGTATCTACCAAGAAAAGTAGAATCAGTCCTTAGGTGTACTCAATATATTGCTGGGTACTTCCCAGGCAACCACAGTTATTCAGAAGGTAAAAGAAAAACAAAGCCCTTTAATAAATCAAACTAAGTATTCCTAGGACTCATGGGTCACAGAAAGGCCTCATTCAGAGTTTCACCATCACTTATAACAATCTTAACTCGTTTAGAGTTAGACCCAATCAGTGGGAAAGTACATGTTATACCCAATAGGTAGAAAAGTACAGAACTCTTAATAGCAGTTATATTAATAATCACCTGCTATTAAGGTAATTATTAATATAGTTACCCAGTAGGTACTAATGTACAGGTTAGACCCAATAGGTGGGTTAGACAAGTTAGTCCCAATATAGTACAGGTTAGATCCAATAGGTGGGAAAGTACAGAAATCTTAATTGCAGGCATATTAATAATTTCAAGGAAGGGCAAAGAAAGCTCAGCAATGAGAGAATAAACATAATGAGAATATATAAATGTAAAGTAGTCTGAGGGTGAAAGGATGGTACACAAACAAATGGATTAAAAAATACCATCTAGGCCGGGCACAGTGGCTCAAGCCTGTAATCCCAGCACTTTGGGAGGCCGAGGCGGGCGGATCACGAGGTCAAGAGATCGAGACCATCCTGGCCAACATGGTGAAACCCGGTTTCTACTAAAAATACAAAAATTAGCTGGGAGTGGTGGCGTGCGCCTGTAGTCCCAGCTACTCAGGAGGCTGAGGCAGGAGAATTGCTTGAACCCGGGAGGCAGAGGTTGCAGTGAGCCGAGATTATGTCACTGCACTCCAGCCTGGTGCCTGGCAACAGTGTGAGACTCTGCCTCAAAAAAAAAAAAAAAAAAAAAAAAGATGCCATCTAAATGACAGCATTTTGCTGTGTAAAAGATACATAACCAGGCTTTGTTATTTAACTGTTCATTATTTGGACCTACTCTGTTATTTTTTTCTCTGTAGAAATTGAAATAAAATAGATTCTTATTACACATCCCAAACCTAGGTATTTAACGGAGAGAAAATAAAAACATATGTCCACACTAAAAAATTACATGTGACTGTTCATGGTGGCTTTCTTGTCAATAGCCTCAAATTAAAACCTGTTGAATAATCCATCAGTGAGTGAACAGATAACAAGACATGCTATACTCATAGAAGGAAACCTACCCATCAGTAAAAAGGAACTAACTGCCAGTACATCCCGCAGCGTGGATGAATAATTCAAAATCATTATACAGACAAAAGAAAGTAGACACACAAACATATATATAGCGTGATTTTTATTTGCACAAAAAAATTTAAAAATCCAAGCCAATCCATAGTGATTTAAAAATAAAACAAAACAAAACAGATCAGCAGTTCCCTGGGGCCAGAGGCAGAAGGAGGATGAACTGCACCGAGGTCATGGAAACTTACGGGATGGGAAAGAGGGTGGGATGCAAATGTTCTGTATTTGTTTGCTGTGGTAGTTTATGGATGTACTTATCTGTCAAAATCTTTCTAGTGCACACTTTAAGTAGATGCTGTTTATTCTCCATAAGTTCTACCCTCAAGAAAGTCAATTTAAAACAAGTTGTTTCTGAAAATGTATTAACCTTAAACACAAAGTAGATCACTGCTCAGTGCCTAGTTACTACAAATGTCAAGTAGGTTTAAGTCAGCATCCTTTCTGGAATTGTTTTGGAAATGATTCTTTTAATTTAAGGCCTATCAAAGGCAAGCTACTACGTCATTATTTAAAATAACGTAAGGAGAAAGGAACTAACAAGTAATGAGTACCTACTAGGTATAATACTTTAGTTATATCATTTATTTCAATATGACAGTTGTAAATTAATCTACATTATAAGTGAGAAACATCCAGGCTCAGAAAGCACAGAAAGCTCGTCTAATTTTCTCTGGCTTTAAGACCGTATCAGACCATTGATTCAAACTCCTATGTAAGATTTGAATTACCAACATATTGAGGTTCACATAACATAAAGTAAAAGGCACCTACTTTAAGTGCACATTCCAAAAAGAGTTAATAAATTTAACTCATGCAATCATTACAAGCAAAATACAGAACATTTTTTTTCTTCTTATAAAAAGTCTATTATTTTTTAATTAACAGATAAAGTTATGTGTATTCACTGCATGTACAACATGTTTTGATATGTAAATACATAATGGAATGGTTAAATCTGATGAATTACCAAATGCATTACCTCACATAGTTAACACTTTTGTGGTGAGAACACCACACAAACATTTTCCTGTGCTATTTCCAGTTAATTGTTCCCACCCCTGGCCCTAGTCAGTAACTAATTTGTTTTCTTTCATTATAAAATAGTTTGCATTTTCTGCATTTTTAATGAGTAGAATCATATTTTTTGTGTATGGCTTCTTTCATTCAGATGAATGATTTCAAGATTAATACAAACTGTTATATACATTAAAAATTTCTGCTTTTAAATTGTTGAGTAGTTATCCATCACATGAATATACTACATGATTAAAAATTAAATCACCTCGTGAGTGATATTTAGATTCATCCTAGTTTCCAGTTTGGGATTATGACAAATAAAACTGTTGTGAACACTTGTGAACAAATCTCTAGGTGAACATCTCTTTTTATATTTTTCCTTAAATGCCTAGATGTGGAATAGCTGCCTATATGTGGCATAACTTGGTCATATTGTAGATGAATGTTTAACTTTATAAGAAACTGCAAAAGAGCTTTCTAAAGTGGTCGTACCATTTTAAGGTTCCAGAGTAGTGAATAAGAGTCCCACTTGCTCTATGTTCTAGTCAACATTTGATACTATCTTTTTTAATTTGGTCATTCTAATGGATATGTAATGTATCTCATTTGTAATGTGGAATGTAATGTATCACATTTGCATTTCCCTGAAGTTGAGCACTTTTTATGTGCTCATTGACCGTTTATTTTGTTTTATAGTATTTCTTCAATACTTTGCTCATTTTTATATTGGCTGTTTCTCTTATTATGTAGTAACAGTTCTTTACGTATTGCGGATAAAGGTTATTTGACAGATACATGTTTTATAAATCTTTTCTCCCATTTTGTACCTTATCTTTTTACTTTCTTAATGATGTCTTTTGTAGAGTCAAAGTTTTAAATTTTGTTAAATTTATCCATTATGGGGGTATAATCTTTGTGTGCTAGATAAGAAATATTTACCCACCTGAAGGTTTCAAGAATTTGGCTCACTTTTTTTTCTATAAATTTTATATTTGGATTTTATATTCATGTCTATAATCCATTCCAATTTAATATTTTCTGTATTGTATGAGGTCAAGATTGACACGCATTTTTCCCATATGGATATTCAGTTTTCTAGCAACATTTGTTGAAAGGATTCTCTTCTCCATTCAGTTATATTTGCACCTTTTTCCAAAATTAACCATATGTATGTGAGTCTATTTCGAGTGCTGTCTATTCTTCCCATTAATCTTTATGTCAGTAACACATTGTCTTAACTAATACAGCCTTATAATAGATCTTGAAATCAGTGTGTATAAGTTCTTCTGCTTTTCTTTTTAAAATTATTTTGACTAATCTGGGTCATTTGAACATTCATATACATTTTAGAATCTGTCAATTCATTAAAAATATTACTGCATTTAATTTTTTTAAATTTTATATATACATAATAGTTGTACACATTTATGGGTACATGTGGTATTTTTTTGATGCAAGCATTCAATGAGTAATGACCAAATCTGGGTAACTGGGATAAACAACACCAGAAGCATTGCTACTTCCTAATATTAAACATAGTTCCCTGAACATCGATCTCCTTCTTTATAAAATAGAGTTTAAAATATCAATTTTCAAGTCTTATATAAGGAATATCTATGATATGATTAGGGTTTGTGTTCCCACCCAAATCTCATCTTGAATTGTAATCCTCATAATTCCCATATGCCCACGTGTTGAGGTAGAGACTAGATGGAGGTGACTGAATCATGGGAGCAGTTCCCCTCATGCTGTTCTCATGATAGTGAGTTTGTTCTTATGAGATCTGATGGTTTTATAAGAGGCTCTTCCCTGGCACTTCTCTTCCTGCTGCCTTGTGAGGAAATGCCTTGCTTCCCCTTTGCTTTCTGCCATGATTGTAAATCAGTCTCCTGAGGCCTCTCCAGCCATGCTGAACTATAAGTCAATTAAACATTTTTCCTCTATAAATTACCCAGTCTCAAGCAGTTCTTCAGAGCAGCAAATTGAGACTGGAGAAAGTGGGTTGTTGCTATAAAGGTATCCAAAAATGGGGAAGTGACTTTGGAACTGGGTAACATGCAGACAGGTTGGAACGGTTTGGAGAGCTGAGAAGAAGACAGAAAGATGTGGGAAAGTTTGCAACTTTCTAGAGAGTTGTTGAATGGCTTTGACCAAAATCCTGATAGTGATATGGATAATGAAGTCCAGGCTGAGGTGATCTCAGATGCAGATGAGGAACTTCTTGGGAACTGGAATAAAGGTGACTCTTGCTATGCTTTAGCAAAGAGACTGGTAAAAATTTGCTCCTGCCCTAGAAATCTGTGGAATTTAGAACTTAAGAGAGATGATTTAGGGTATCTGGTGGAAGAAATTTCTAAGCAGCAAAGTATTTAATAAATGACTTGCGTGCCCTTAACAGCATTCAGTTTTGCATTCACATAAAGATGGTTTGAAATTGGAACTTATTTTTAAACGGGAAGCAGAGCATAAAAGTTCAGAAAATTTGGAGCCTAACAATGCAATAGAAAAGAAAATCCCATTTTCTCAGGAGAAATTCAACCCTGCTACAGAAATGTGCATAAGTAACGAAGAGTCAAATGCTAAATGCCAAGACAATGGAAAAAATGTCTTCGGGGAATGTCTGAGGTCTTTACGGCAGCCCCGCACAGCACAGCACAAGAGGCCTAGGAGGAAAAAACAGTTTTGTGGGCTGGGCACAGGGCCTTGCTGCTTTGTGCAGTCTTGGGACTTGATGCCCTGTGTCTCAGACATGGTTAAAAGGGTCTAACATATAGCTCAGGCTGTTGCTTCAGAGAATGTAAATCCCAAGACTTGGCAGCTTACATATGGTGTTGGGCCTGTGGTTGCACAGAAGTCAAGAACTGATGTTTGAGAACCTATGCCTAGATTTAGAGGATGTATAGAAATGCCTAGATGTCAGGCAGAAGTTTGTGGCAGGGGTGGAGCCCTCATGGAGAACCTCTGCTAGGGCAGTGTGGAAGGGAAAGGAAGGGTCAGACAACACACACAGAGTCCACACTGGGGCACTGCCTAGTGGAGCTGTGAGAAGAGGACCATCATCCTCCATACCCGGAATGGTAGATCCACCAACAGCTTGCACTGTACACCTGGTAAAGCTGCAGGCAGTCAATGCCAGCCTGTGAAAGCAGCCAGGAGGGGGACTGTACCCTGCAAAGCTGCAAGGATGAAGCTGTCCAAGACCATGGAAACTCAACTCTTGCATCAGTGTGACCTGGATGTGAGACATGAAGTCAAAGGAGCTCATTTCAGAGCTTTAAGATTGGAATCCCCTGCTAGATTTCAGACTTGTTTGTTTTGGCCAGTTTCTCCCACTTGGAATGGGTGTATTTACACATGCCTGTACCCCCCACTACAGTATCTAGGAAGTAACTACCTTGCTTTTGATTTTACAGGCTCCTAGGCAGAAGGAACTTTCCACGTTTCAGATGAGACTTTGGACTTGGACTTTTAGATTACTCTTGGAATGAATTAAGACTTTGGGGGACTGTTGGGAAAGCATGATTGGTTCTGAAATGTGAAACAGACATGAGATTTTGGAGGGTCCAGAAGAATGATATGGTTCAGATTTGTGTTCTCACCTAAATCTCATCTTGAATTGTAATCCTCATAATATCCACATATCAAAGGAGAGAGTAGGTGGAGGCAATTGAATCATGGGGGGTGGTTTTTCTCATTCTATTCTTATAGCAGTAAGTTCTTATGAGATCTGAAGCCTTTATAAGGGACACTTCCCTCCTTCACTCAGCACTTCTTGCTGCCTTGTGAAGGAGGTACCTCACTTCTTCTTTGCCTTCTGCCATGATTGTAAATTTCCTGAGGCCTCTCAAACCATGCTCAACTGTGAGTCAATTAAATCTTTTAACTTTATAAATTACTCAGTCTTGAGTAGTTTTTTATAGCAGAATGAAAATTAACTAATATAATCTCTGTATCCATCTATCTGCCAGCCAATATATCTACTGACAAATTGATAAATCAATTTATCTATCTATCTTTATCACTATAATTTGAATTATGCTGGCTACTATTATTATGTGATAGGAAAAATATTAAGCAACAATTCTCACAATGCCTTGCTCCCTCCTTTTCTATGAAGAGTGATATTCAATAAAGACAACTTCTATTTTGTGAACAGGTAAAAGATAAGAATACAGACAGAGGAAGTTAAATCCCCTGAAAGTGCAGAAAAAGAAAGAATAAAAAACAAAGAAGAAATGTGTGTGGCTGTCATAAATTTGACTTTTGAGGGGAGGTAATGAATGAATAACTGAAATTGATAGAAAATTATGTCTGATGTTCCTTCTAGTCCCTTTCTCAGTGTCCTCAGGAGAACCTCAGTAAATATTTACATTTTTTCAAGCGTTTTTGCAGGTATATTTGTGTTTATTTTTAATATGACTTTGTAATAAGACTAGCTTTAAGGAAGGAACAGGGAAATATAAATGTGTCCAATTTATAATCAAAATCAAGTTAACTAAAACCAAACTGCAGATGTTGGAGCAGGCAAAGAAAGGGATGCACTGAGAAAATCAGTGAAGTAGCCTGATTACACAGACCTTCACTGTACCATATAAGCAATAATACTGGGAGATATTTAAGCAGATAAAATACCTGGGAACAGATCCTAGACAGCCCTGAAGCCAAGGTTATTTGTTAAAAAGCCACACATAGGATGTTTGGATACTTTATTTCATTTTAATTCCAGGATGTATCCTGAGATGTTTATAAACTTAAGATTCTTGAAAGAGCTATCAAAAGAACAGGAGATGAAATATCAACGAACAATCACTTCAAAAAGAGGTAAACTGTGGCCAAAGGAGATATACAAACTCTTAAATTCTGTCTCCAGACAGTTTAATGCTTTCATTCTTCAGTGACACACTGGAAAGCTTTCACTAGTAAATATATCTAAGACAGGAAAATAAATCAGAGGTGTTTATCAAACTGGACACAATGTACAAAGACTAGACATGATGAAGTTATGTGGATAATATTCATAGGATAATGGCTCCCATTTCACTCAATTTGGAAGTAATCATGTCTAAATAGTTTTGGGGGGCAATGAAGCTTGCTTTACACATAGATAAAATAATTAGAAGAAACAAAAACACAAGAAAAGAATAGTAATGGCAAATATCAGTTTTTAGCACCCACTGTGTCCTATTTTACATATTTTATTGTTAAACATCACAGTAATTATGAAAAGTAAAAATTATACTACAATATCACAAATAAAAAATAGATCTCAGTTTATTTTAAACTGAGCCTAAATGATCTGTGCAAGGTTACATGAATTAATGAGACAATATCCCAATTCAGATTAGCATGGCTCCAAATTCTGTGTTCTTTTCAGTTGTAGGCTGTAGGTATTGTCAACGTATTAGTAGATGTCTTCAGAGTGTCTATGTAGCTCACAAGGCTCCTGTAATTGCCTTTACCTCATTCTCTCCATAATACCACATTCTTTGTTGATCTTCATTGATTCTAAATGTCTATGTTTTTTTTTTTGTCTCTTTCTTTTTTTTGAGACGGAGTCTCACTCTGTTGCCCAGACTGGAGTGCAACAGCATGATCTTGGCTCACTGCAACCTCCACCTCCTGGGTTCAAGTGATTCTCCTGCCTCAGCCTCCCGAGTAGCTGGGATTATGGGCACGCACCACCACATCAGGCTATTTATTTATTTTTGTATTTTTAGTGGAGATGGGGTTTCACCATGTTGGTTGGGCTGATCTTGAACTCCTGACTTCAGGTCGCCCGCCTCGACCTCCACCTGCCTCAGCCTCCCGAAGTGTTGGGATTACAGGCGTGAGACACTGTGCCTGGCTTAGATATCTATTTGTTAGGATATGATTCATTTCATTGTCTGAAGTACAGCAGTTCTCTCCTTCTGGGCCAGAGTTAATTGATCTAGGGATAGGTTCCTGATACAAGCTGAGCTAATTGGAGTCTTTTCTCTAGGTATTTAAAATTAATGACAAATAAATAAAATTAAGCAAAATACATGTGGCTTTGTAGACCAGGGGAGAAGAGGAAGCTAAACTGTAGAGAAAATAAGAAACACAGGTACAGTGAAAAGTGAAAGTGAAGAGAGATTTCCTCCTGAGTTCTTGATTATTTCTATTCCCAGAATATAATTCCAATCCTTCCTGTGACCCAGCAGCACTCTTCTCACTAGGTTCCATGACACTCTCTTGTTACATTATAATCTGCTGCCCTGTTTTGCTTCAGTTAGCTTTAGCTGACTTTCTTTACTTGTAATCTAAGAGTTCTAACACCAAATATGCCAGAATTTATTTTCATCAAGAGGATTAAAGGGGCAAAATTTCTCCAATCTCAAAGATCAAGTTGACCCCAAAGGCTTCTGTTTCTTCTTACAAAGATCTGCATAGCTCTGGGTAGATCTCTAACTCTGCATTTCTTTTGTAGGAGGCCCCTGAAGGCCATCGAACTCTCATCAACACATTCAACCTCACCCACAACCTGAAGACTAAACCTCTTTCAAAGCAACAGTGATTTTAAGATACCTAGATCACCAGCTGAAATGAGTCAACATTAAGACACACAAAAGCTTTAGGTCAACAGTCCTGAATTTGAATACCAAATGCTAGCTGCCCGAGCAAACTTGGTAGTCACTTAGTTTTACTAAGTGACATTAACGTGGTTTGGCTCTGTGTCTTAGCCAAATCTCATCTCAAATTGTAATTCCCACATGTCAAGGGAGGAACCTCGTAAGAGGTGATTGGATCATGGGGACATTTCCCCCTGCTGCTCTCATGATAGTGAGTGAGTTCTCATGAGATCTGATGGTTTAAAAGTGTATGGCAGTTTCCCATTCACTCTCTCTACTGTCACCATGTAAGACATGCCTTGTTTCCTCTTCACCTTCTGCAAAAACATCTCCAAGGCATTTCAGAGATCTTGGTGGCAGGCCCTTCCATCACAGGCCCAGAGGCCAAGGAGGAAAAATAGTTTTCTGGGCCAGGCCCGGGGCCCTGCTGCCTTGTGCAGCCTGGGGACATGACACCCAGTGTCCCAGGCACTCCGGCTCCAGCCATGGCTAAAAGGGGACAAGGTACAGCTCAGGCCATTGCTTCAGAGGGTGTAAGACCCAAGCCTTGGCAGCTTTCACGTGGCATGGGCCTGTGGGTGTGCAAAGGCAAGTGTCGAGCTTTGGGAGCTTCTACCTAGATTTCAGAGGATGTATGGAAATGCCTGGATGTCCAGGCCTCATGGAGAACCTCTAACTAAGGCAATGCAGAGGGGAAATGTGGGGTTTGAGCCTCCACATGAAAGTCCACACTGGGGCATTGCCTAGTGGAGCTATGAAAAGAGGGCCACTGTCCTCCATACCCCAGAATGATAGATACTGCAGGCACTGAACACCAGCCTATGAAAGCCATGGAAGGTCTTCCCTACAGAGCCACAGGGGGAGAGCTACCCAAGGCCTTGGGAGTCGACACCTTGCAGCAGCATGCTCTGGATGTGAGACATGGACTCAAAGGAGATTATTTTGGAACTTCAAGATTTAACAACTGTCCTCTTGGGTTTTGGAATTTCATGGAGCCTGTAGCCCCTTTGTTTTGGCCAATTCTCCCATTTGGAATGGTAGCACTTATCCAATGCCTGTACCCCCATTTTATCTAGGAAGTAACTAACTTGCTTTTGATTTTACAGGATCATAGGTGGAAGGGACTTCCCTTGTCTCAGATGAGACTTTGGACTTGGACTTTTGAGTTAATGCTGGAATGAGTTAAGACTTTGGGGCACTGTTGGGAAGACACAATTGTGTTTTAAAATTTCAGAAGGACATGAGATTTGGGAGGGGCCAGGGGCATAATGATATAGTTTTCTTCTGTGTCCCTACCCAAATCTCATCTCAAATAGTAATCCCCCACAGGTTGAGGGAGGAACCTGGTGGGCTATAATAAAATCATAGTAGTGGTCTCTCCCATGCTGTTCTCACAATAGTGAGTTCTCATGAAATCTGATGGTTTAAAAGTGTGTGGCATTTCTCTGTTCACTCTTGCTGTCTCCTGCCATCATGTAAGATGCGTCTTACATGCGTCTTGCTTCCCCTTCGCCTTCCACCAGGATTGTTAGTTTCCTGAGGCCTCCCCCAGACATTCAAAACTGTGAGTCAATTAAACCTCTTTCCTTTATGAATTATCCAGTCTCAGGTAATTCTTTATAGCCGTGTGAAAACAAACTAATACAATTTTTTGTGTCTCAAATTCTGGTTGTATGTATTGGAATCAAACTATATAAAGTGCCCAGTACAGTGTGTGACATATAGTAGGCACTTAATATGAGGTATATTTTGATTATTTGCTACAATTTTGACCTTGTTTTTCCTATTGTTAACAAGTGACATGCTCATGTACTTGAATTTCTCAAATCAGTGTTTTATAAATTCTTCCTTTATATCAGTCTTCCTTTTTTTTTTTGTTCCTGCCTCAAACATTTTTCACTACCTCTAACACAAACTAAAGATACAGTTGCTGCCTTTAGGAGTTCACAATCTTGTGGGAGAAATCTCACAGCAATACAACAGCACAAGCCAGGTTTAACAACAGAAGACAGTTTGAGGGTGACAGTGACACAACATAAGGTCATCTCACTTGGACTGCAGGTTCAGAAGAAATTTACTGGTGCCACAGTTCCCTGAGTTGCTGCTTGAAAAAAGCTGCTCTACAGGGCTGTTAAAATCTGCTTCACAAGCATTTTGAGTGAGAACTAAATTCTTTTCTGTTAAACCTTTAAGATTTGTGAGTTCTTTGTTATAGATAACAGCTAAAGGAATTATCTCGAATAACTTAGCTCCCAAGAACTAGAGTCTTATCTCTGAACAAAAGACTCCACACCATGGCTATCTGCAGGTAGACTCAGGAACATTTTCCTGCACAGACTTCTGCCTATTGTTTTCTGTAAAGACTTGATTCTACCCAGCTTGTCCTAAATTTTTATTTTTGCATCTATCCCAGGTTGTCTCTTCTCACCACTATCCACATCCTTCCCCCCAACACAGACATCTACAGTGATGATGGCTTGAAGTAGAGCATTGTTTCAAGCTTGTCTCAGGCCTGTCTCAAGCCTCCGTCTTGTCTCATAGACAAATATGTTGAGATGTTGAATAGAACAAAGTTCCTATTACAAAAAGGATAACTTTAATTCCTTTCCCACTTACTCCAAGTCTCAAATTTCTGTTTCAATACTTTTCCTTATTCACTACTGGGGCCTCAGTCATGCTCACTCTCAGTGGCACTGCTCTGTGATTAGACAAGGCAGGAAGATTCCTAGACATTCTGTAGAATGGCTTTTGTTGTGAAGATAAGCATAGACCTTCTTTTTCTGCCTTTGTGCTTCCTGATATCTTGAGATTCGCCATGACACGTCACATCTGAAGTGTATGACCTGGCTTCAGGTAATGTTGGAAACAAGAGCTTTATCCAGATGTTGTATGCCAAGGATAAACACTGAATATCCTTGTCGACTTTTCTGAGTCACAATATTTTTTCTCTCTACCTGATTGGCACAATCCATAGACTTGACCCTTCTCTTGACTCTCCACATCTTTTCTCTCCACCTCCCTTCCTCTTCAACAAACATATATTACCTGCTCACCTCCTATCATAGCTAACATGATTCAGTCTCAAACTAGTTGAATTTCCCCACAGAATCTTGTTTTGTCCTGTATCACATCCCACTGGGCCAGGTTCAGGTTCTTCCATACAGCTCTTGCCAGGGTCCTATCCCAAGGACTGGATCCAATTCTCTAAGCGAGTGAGAGTGCTGTTAGAAAAGGAAATCAGCTTAGAAAGTCATAGAGTTTTGCCAGACTCTCCTCTGTTAAATAGCATTACCCAGTAGACTGGACTGCCCTGGAATCGTGCCTGAAACCATACCTGAGCTTGATGAACTTCTGGGATGTGATGCTTTGGCAAACTTGGCTGTCCTTCTGGATTCTCATTTCACGGTACTCCCACTCTTTTGGTTTTACTGTTCATATCCAGTATAGTTTGCACATAAGGCTGTTTACATTGTGACTGCTTGTGTCTAATAGTAGGAAACTATTGATTCTCAGGAAGAATTCTCTAAAAGTGTGAACTTCCCCCCCCCCCCAATTTGATTGCCTTGAATTTGAAGTTTAATTTTACAAAACTAAAAAGTGACTTAAAATAGAGCTTTATTACAAGAGGTTAATCTGTCTTTGCAATCTGAGAATTTTTAAATTTTTTGTTCTTGTTACATTTTTTCTTTATTAGAGTAATATAAACACATTACGAGGAAAAAAGGGAAGAAAATTTTTTTAAAGAAACCATTAAATATCAGTCCCCTTAGATAAAAAAATGTTAGCATTTTCCTACTGTCCTTCAGTCTGTTTTTATGAATATGTGTTACAGACATATTTGTGATCACACTTAATATTCTTCTTAAATATAATTGTAGCTAATTATGCAACTCCATTTGGGGTTTTAGTTATTTGACTATGTGCTCTTTAACTGACTTTCACCCTAATGTTTCAGTCAAGAGACACATAAATGTGTTCTTATGGGACTCTCACTGATTTTTCAGTTGCATCCAAGGCCAAATAACTGTTCAAGAAACAGCATTAATTTACACACTAAAGGAAAGAAAAATGATTTTTTGTACCTCCCTTAAAAAGTAATCTGAACAACACCAAATGTTGTAGCAAAAGTCTGCATCAGATCATGAATGTAATTTATTTTGACCAACCTCTCCTCCTTTCTGCTTTTTGATTTCCATCTCACTCTCTCTCCCCGCTTTCCTTTCTCTACTTCTTTTTTTTCTCTTCCTCTCTGTCTCTCATCTTCTAGACATAGGCCCTGTGCTCTGAGATACAGAGATATTATATTATTTATTGAGATACTACATGATTTACTTAAAAGGTCATATAAATTCTACTTTTTAAATGAAAAAGTAGAATTTATATGACCTTTTAAGTAAATCATATAGTATTTATACAGATTGCAAATTAATAATTATAATCTTTTTTGAAATTAGATAACAAATATAAAAACTAATTATAGTCACACTGTCATAATATATTACAGAGTAATTACTCTCCTAAAACCTAATTTAAAAAACAATTAAAAATAAAGCAGTATATTTATTTCAGCCATGGAGAAAGGTAAATTTCCAAAGATAGAAGCACTGAATAAAAAGGAAATCCCACAGTCTCTGCTTTAGTTCAGGCCTGTACTTTCTCTTGCTGGAAAACTTTACTAAACACTATATTCAGTCTGCTCCTGGGTATTCTTTCTGATCATGTTAGTTTATTTAATTACCTTTGAAAGGTCTCTGTCACCCATTCAGTAAAGTTCAGTGTTCTCAAGCAATCTGTCTTGATCTGGTCCTTCTCTACCTCTGTAGTTCCATATGATCCTTCTGCCTCCTTTCCCCAGTTTCTACTTCAGTTACCTAAACTGTTGTAAGGTTACTGCAAGAATTCAATTGATTTAGACATTCAATACTCCAAATAGTGCCAGTGCATCAGGAGTGACTCCATAAATGTTACTGTAAATACTGTGAACACTACTTCCATTGCTACTAGCACTATCATTGCTACTTCTTTTCTCCTCCTCTTCGTTATTATGATTATGACCACGGTTATGGTTATGATTACAAATAGCTAGATACTATGCCTGGCATAAGGTGAATGTTACTATTCCCACATTTCACTCAAGAAAATAAGATTGGGAGACGTTAACTCAATTGCCCAATGTTATGAAGCCAAAATTCAACTGCAGACTGTCTGATTTAAAACTTCCACTCTTTCTTGCATACCAGAATCATTTCCAGTGAGAAGTATGTGTTGTGTTAATATTCATTTTGAAAACAACTACGTAGTTATTGGAGAACTTCAGGTTGTACATCTGAACTACACAAATGAGATTATGCCCACTTCTGAAAGTAACGATCTCAAAGTAAGCTGTATTGGTGTCAAATTTTTGACTGGAATCCAAAAAGCAAGGCATATCCAGAGCCAATGAGAGCAGCTTGGCTCTTCATATTTTGAATTTTTGCCATTGTTTAAAAATATAAAGACAGAATGTAACATGTTGGAAGTAAAATGTCAGCCAACGTCCTTAGTCAAAACTAGGAACTGCTTTATTTTTATAATGTTCTAAAACGATGTTAAGCAAACATTACAACCTATTGAGTATATTAATTGATTGTTTTCATATTGGTCATTAAAATATATATTAAGGTATTTTAATTTTAAAAGCATATTTATATCTAAAGGGAAAAATATCTCTCGTATAGTCATTATACAATGCTTGTAAACACCGTTTTATACATGCTGTATAAAAATTGTACTAAAAACTGATATATTTCATGTGTTCTGCTCAACTTTATCATAAGATTGTTAAATTTCAAAATGCGAGTTTTAAGAAAAAGCAAAGCATAGGCACTCAGGCCCCCCCTCCCTGGGCCAAACTACTCATTTTTAGATCTCGTAATGTTACTTATCTAATGTTTACCTATACTATCAAATTGAAAAACAAAATCAATCACAGATATTGACTCTTCCATTTGAAGGCCAGTTCTCAATCCTGGAGTTGACTTGGTACAACACTATGATATTCTCTGCTAGATTCACACTTGGTCCACATTTTTAACACTAATTCCAGGCAACTGAGCACACACAGCATAGAAGAGGGCAGTAGCATGTCTGTTTTTCATCTCTAGCTCTGACTCAAATCTCTATTTCATATTCCTTGTCAGTTTCCCTACACCAACCACCTACTTTGGTAACAACCTCTCTTTTACTTTTCTCATCCAATCTTAAACCAGAATAGGATTGGAACAACTAGTGCTTTTTTGCCCTATTCCTCTGGATCCTGAATCTCTGCTGTTTTTTTATTTTATTTTTCTGCTGTCTTGCTTGTTTTGATTTAACAAGTTAACATGTCACTTAGCACGGACTGGAGCTTGCCCTCATGCTGAGAACCATAAACATGGGGAAATGCACCCAAATGCAGTTCCATTCATCTATGTGGCAAACAATTTCCAAAACCTGGTAACATTCACCTTATGCCAGGCATAGTATCTAGCTATTTGTAATCATAACCATAACCAGAGTCATATTTGTTTTCTCTTCATAGCCTACATGTAGTTGTTTATTTCAATATTTTGTATAGAAGTTGTAACTTTCATCTATAAGCAGGTTAATCTGATAAGACCTATTGTTCGTGTCCTGAATAGAAATCTCCTCAATATGCTTTACTTTTTAAAGTCAAATTTCTGAAAATCTTCTTTAAACTTTAAAATTGAATAATCTTAATAATTATTTATTTGAAGCATCTTATAACACTGATACAAAATTGTTTTTGAAATTCTGCTTCTCATAATGGAGGCAACATGTTAATAACTAGACCTTCACTTTTCATACATGCCCAGCAAAACTTGGAATTGAAAAAGAATTAAATTAATTTGGAACCCTCATTTGATCTAAATAGAAAAGGATGCTTCACAGAATGATATGTAAATGCCTTTCTACATCTTCTGTTTGGGGTTTGATTATGTATTAGTAAGTAATAAATTTCTCCAAAACTCAGTGCTTAGTGGCTTAAAACACCTCGCTATGTTTTTGTTATAGTTTTTTAATTTTGCAATTTCCTAGATCATATGTTAAGAATAAAGTATAGCAGGCAGATCTTATCTCTGCACCATGATATATGGGGGCCAGATGTTATGGACTCAATGTTTGTGTCCCCCCCCAATTTCATATACGGAAACCCTAACCCCCAATGTGATGGTGTTATGTGGTAGGACCTCTGGGAGAAAATTAGAATTAGATGACATCATGCTGGGGGTGGAGTCAACCTGATAAGTTCTTTATAAGTGACCACAGAGCTTACATTCTCTCTTTCCCCCACCCCCAACCCCAACACTTGAAAATACAGCAAGACCAAGAAGAGACCTCTCACCAGAAACCAAAGTGCCTGACACATTGACCTTAGATGTACCATCCTTGACAACTATAAAAAATAAATTTGTGTTGTTTAAGCCACCAAGTTTATGGAATTTTGTTATGGCAGACCAAGCCAACTAAGATAGAAAACAATTTCTCTCTTCCCATTTGCTCTGTGTCCCTTTCTCTCTCTTTTTTGCCTTCCCCTCTCTCTCTCCCTTCTTCCTCACCCACACTCTTTCTCTTTCTTTCTCTAACTTCCTCAGATAATGAGTGCCTTGACTCAGGGCTTCGAGAGTCTTTTAAGAGACAGGAAATACAGGCTGACAGACTCCTAAGTTTTGACACCAGAACTAGCACAGTTTTACTTCTGGTATATTCTTTTGGTCAAAGCAGTCAAAAATCCCACCCAGAGCAAGGGAAGCAGTCATGTACCCAATCTCCCCATTGGAGGAGTGTCAAATAATTTTCAGCCATTTTAATTCACCTTACTCTACCTGCTGGTCATAAATTCCTTACATCTTCCCCTGCACGATATACCCTCTCCCTCCCAAGTCTCCCCAGATTCCCAACTAATTGTGGAAGCAGACTGTCTTGAAGTTCAAGATCTCATCATCTAAATCTGGTCTAAGAACAGATTAGGCAGCTCAAGTATCAATCTTTTCATTGTAAAAACTTGTGACCTAAAGGAACAAATTACCCGTGTCCTCATACATGCAATGTAAAATGCTAAGACAACCATGGGATAACCACAGTAGATGCTCCCATTCAAAAAATAGAAAAATAAGCCATATAGAAATGCTTAGTCCATATCAAACCTGAAACCCAGCTAATACATGTTATCAGTTCTTTTATTAGCGTATGGTTTTTTTCCTGGGAATGATTCTTTGTCTCTTATCTTTGCAGCTGGGTACTTCTTTCATCCTCTGAGTCATTCTTCCATTCCTACAAGAAATTGTCCAATACTATATTGAATAGGAATGGTGAGAGAGGGCATCCTTGTCTAGTGCCGGTTTTCAAAGGGAATGCTTCCAGTTTTTACCTGTTCAGTATGATGTTGACTGTGGGTTTGTTGTAAATAGCTTTTATTATTTTGATATACATTCCATCGATACCTAGTTTATTGAGAGTTTTTAGCATAAAGGGCTGTTGAATTTTGTCGAAGGCCTTCTCTGCATCTATTGAGATGATCATGTGGTTTTTGTCTTTGGTTCTGTTTATGTAATGAATTACGTTTATAGATTTGCATATGTTGAACCAGCCTTGCATCCCCGGGATGAAGTCTACTTGATCATGGTGGATAAGCTTTTTGAGGTGCTGTTGCATTTGGATTGCCAGTATTTTATTGAAGATTTTTGCATCAATGTTCATCGTGGATATTGGCCTGAAGTTTCCTTTTTTAGTTGTGTTTCTGCCAGGTTTTGGTATCAAGATGATGTTGGTCTCATAAAATGAGTTAGGGAGGATTCCCTCTCTCTGCATTGTTTAGAATAGTTTCAGAAGGAATGGTACCAGTTCCTCTTTGTACATCTGTTAGAATTTGGCTGTGAACCCATCTGGGCATGGACTTTTTTTGGTTGGTAAACTATTAATTACTGCCTCAACTTGAGACCTTGTTATTGGTCTAGTCAAGGATTCACCCTCTTCCTGGTTTAGTCTTGGGAGGCTGTAAGTGTCCAGGAGTTTATCCCTTTCTTCCAGATTTAATGGTTTATGTGCATAGAGTTGTTTGTAGTAATCTCTGATGGTAGTTTGTATCTCCGTGGAATAGGTGTTGATATCCCCTTTATCATTATTTATTGCATCTGTTCGATTCTTCTCTCTTTCTTTTTTATTAGTCTGGCTAGCAGTCTGTCTATTTTGTTGATCTTTTCAAAAAACCAGCTCCTAGATTTACTGATTTTTTGAAGAGTTTTTTGTATCTCTGTCTCCTTTAGTTCTGCTCTGATCTTAGTTATTTCTTGTCTTCTACTAGCTTTCAAATTTTTCTGATCTTGCTCCTCTAGCTCTTTCAATTTTGATGATAGGGTGTCAATTGTAGAACTTTCTTTGCTTCTCATGTGGGCATTTATTGCCATAAATTTCCCTCTAGACACTGCTTTAAATGTGTCCCAGAGATTCTGGTATGTTGTACCTTAGTTCTCATTGGTTTCAAAGAACAACTTTATTTCTGCCTTCGTTTCATTGTTTATCCAGTCATCATTCAGAAGCAAGTTGTTCAGTTTCTATGAAGCTATGCAGTTTTAAGTTAGTTTCTTAATCCTGAGCTCTAATTTGATTGTGCTGTGGTCTGAGAGACTGTTATGATTTCCGTTCTTTTGCATTTGCTGAGGAGTGATTTACTTCCAATTACATGGTCAATTTTAGAGTAAGTGTGATGTGGTGCTAAGAAGAATGTATATTCTGTGGATGTGGGGTAGAAAGTTCTATAGATGTCTATTAGGTTCGCTTGATCCAGACCTGCATTCAAGTCTGAATATCCTTGTTGATTTTCTGTCTCATTGAGCTGTCTAATACTGACAGTGGAGTGGTAAATTCTCCTCCTATTATTGTGTGGGAGTCTAAGTCTCTTCGTAGGTCATTAAGAACTTGCTTTATGTATCTGGGTGCCCCTGTATTAGGTGCATAAATATTTAGGATAGTTAGCTCTTCTTGTTACATTGATCCTTTTCCCATTATGTAATGCCCTTCCTCGTCTCTTTTGGTCTTTGTTGGTTTAAAGTCTGTTTTATCAGAGGCTAGGATTGCTACCCCTGCTTTTTTTTGCTCTCCATTCACTTGGTAAATCTTCTTCCATCCCTTATTTTGAGTCTATGTGTGTCTTTGCATGTGGGATGGGTCTCTTGAATACAGCGCACCGACAGATCTTGATTTCTTATCCAGTTTGCCAGTCTGTGTCTTTTGATTGGGGCATTTAGGCTGTTTACATTTAACATTAATACCGTTATGTGTGAATTTGACCCTGCCATTTTGTTACTGGCTGGTTGTTTTGCCTGTTAGTTGACACAGCTTCCTCATTGTGTCATTGATCTTTACCATTTGATATGTTTTCTAGTTAACATTTCATCTAACATTTTTCAAGGTTTTCAGTTTCTTGGCATTGGGTTAGAACATGTTCCTTTAGCTCAGAGAGGTTTGTTATTACCCACTGTCTGAAGTCTGCTTCTGTCAATTTGTCAACTCCAGCAAAGTCTCAGGATACAAAATCAATGTGCAAAAATCACAAGCATTCCTATACACCAATAACAGACAAACAGAGAGCCAAATCATGAGTGAACTCCCATTCACAATTGCTACAGAGAGAATAAAATATCTAGGAATACAACTAACAAAGGATGTGAAGGACCTCTTGAAGGAGAACTACAAATCATTGCACAAGAAAATAAGAGAGGACAAAAATATATGGAAAAACATTCCATGCTCATGGTTAGGAAGAATCAGTATCATGAAAATGGCCATACTGCCCAGAGTAATTTATACATTCAACGCTATCCCCATCAAGCTACCATTGACTTTCTTCACAGAACTGGAAAAAACTACTTTAAACTTCATATGGAACCAAAAGACAGCCTGCATAGCCAAGACAATCCTAAGCAAAAAGAACAAAGATGGAGGCATCACGCTACCTGATGTCAAACTATACTACAAAGTACAGTAATCAAAACAGCATGGTACTGGTACCAAAACAGAGATATAGACCAATGGAACAGAACAGAGGCCTCAGGAGTAACAGCACACATCTATAACATCTGATCTTTGACAAATCTGACAAAAGCAAGCGATAGGGAAAAGATTCCCTGTTTAATAAATGGTGTTGGGAAAACTGGCTACCTATGTGCAGAAAGCTGAAACTGAACCCCTTCCTTATACCTTACACTTAAATTAACCCCATATGGATTAAAGATTTAAACATAAGACCTAACACCATAAAAACCCTAGAAGAAAACCTAGGCAATACCATTCAGGACATAGGCATAGGTAGGGATTTCATGACTAAAACACCAAAAGCAAAGGCAACAAAAGCCAAAATAGACAAATGGGATCTAATTAAACTTAAGAGTTTCTGCACAGTAAAAGAAACAATCATTAGAGTGAACCAGCAATCAAAAGAATGGGAAAAAAAATTTGCAATCTACCCATCTGACAAAGGGCTAATATCCAGAGTCTACAAAGAACTGACGCAGATTTACAACAAAAAAAAATCCCATTCAAAAGTGAGCAAATGATATGACCAGACACTTTTCAACAGAAGATATATATGAGGCCAAAAAATGTGAAAAAATGCTCAATATCACTGGTCATTAGAGAAATGCAAATCAAAACTACATTGAGATACCATCTCACACCAGTTAGAATGGCGATCATTAAAAAATCTGGAGACAACAGATGCTGGAGAGGATGTGGAGAAATAAGAACATTTTACACTGTTGGTGGGAGTGTAAATTAGTTTAACTGTTGTGGAAGACAGTGTGGCAATTCCTCAAGGATCTAGAAATAGAAATTCCATTTGACCCAACAATCCCATTACTGAGTATATATCCAAAGGATTATAAATCATTCTATTACAAAGTCACTTGCACACATATGTTCCTTGTGGAACTGTTTACAATAACAAAGACCTGGAACCAACGCAAATGCCCATCAATGATGCAGTGGACAAAGAAAATGTGGCACATATACACCATGGAATACTATGCAGCCATAAAAAAGGATGAGTTCATGTCCTTTGTAGGGATATGGATGAATCTGGAAACCATCATTCTCAGCAAACTGACACAAGAACAGAAAAACAAACAACGCATGTTTGCACTCATAGGCAGGTGCTGAACAATGAGAACATATAGGCACAGAGAAGGGAACATCACATACTGGGGTCTGTTGCAGGCTGGGGAGCTAAGGGAGAGACAGCACAGGGTGGGGAGGTTGGGGAGTGATAACATTGGGAGAAATGCCTGAGGCAGGTGACGGGGAGTGGAGGCAGCAAACCACCATGGCATGTGTGTACCTTTGCAACAATCCTGCAAGATCTGCACATGTACCCCAGAACTTAAAAGTACAATTTAAAAAAAGGAAATTGTCCAAAAGCCATTTTTTATTTTGAACTGTTGCTGCTCCTTTTTGTGCCATGTTCCTAATTTCTTTAAAAATTTTGAAAGCTCTTAGGTATCTAATGTATCCACCACATTAGACAAAGGCCACATCCATGTTTCTTTCTAAGATAGGTCCTTCTCTACCTGACGTTCTACTTGAGGAGTTCTATTGTCTAACAAACAGAATCCAAAAGGTAAACTCTTAAGACACTAATAATGGCCTTTTACTTGAAGAGTCAATAAAAGTACTGCTTTACATTTTTCTGAGGACTTACCAAGGTGTTTTATAGTTGTTTATTCCATCTTTACCTTGAGGCAATGTTTTACTTAGAGAAACTTGTTGACTGGAAACTCTCCTTAGGCCTTCAAAATCCACTTAAATTCTCTTTGAAAACTAACAGTTTATTCTTCTGAAATTCATTTCTTCATAAAATATTTTATCTTAGAAATTTAGAAGAAGCAGTTAAAACTCTTAAAATTCTGCCTGGAATTTTCTATAGATAGATCCTTCACTTAGTGAGTACATTTTCTGTTTTCTACCTTATCTCAGACAACAGTGTTGTTAAAATTTCCACCACTACCTAAGAAGAGGTTTTTTTTTCCCCCAGCCTCCAATAGTATTTTTCTCCCTTTCCTTCAAGTTTTACCAACTACTACCTCCATGTCCTTTCAGACTCTTCCAACCATCAGGTCTCAATGCCAACATATGCTTTGGATTTTAATTATAGCAGCACTACACTACAAGGTATGAGATTCTTTTTAAGTTAATAACCTTTATAGCATATACTGATTTTTTTTCAGGAGATATGTATCTTCTGGTTTTAGCATAGTTGATGCTGAATTAGTCATCATTAGCTTTCTTCAGAAGTGAACATTTACTATAGAATGTGTATTAAATGTACTGAAAATGCACTTTAAAATTTTTTCTTGAAAAGTTTTTACTATAAAAGCATGTTACTAAATAAAAATAATAAGTATGTCAGTACCATTTGATAAATAACAAAAATCTCTGTAGCAAGTGTCTCCAAACTATACTATTTATTAATTAACTTATTTATTATTAAGATAGAGTTTCACTATGTCACCCAGGTTAGAGTGCAATCAAGACTCACTGCAGCCTCGACCTCCTGGGCTCAAGCAATCCTCCCACCTCAGCCTCTCGAGGAGGAGGGAGTAGAGGTGCACACCACCACATCCAGCAAATTTTTGTTTTTTTTTTGCCAATATGGAGTCTCACCATGTTGCTCAGGCTGGTTTTGCGCTAAGGAGTGCATGCAATCCAACTGCCTCAGCCTCCCAAAGTGCTGGGATTACGGGTATGAGGTAGCACACTTGGTCCAAACTACCCTTTACTTATGGTGTGATTGTTCTTCATCTACTAAAAGAAGGGTAAATATTTCTCTTTGTACTGAAAATACAATGTTTTTGTAATACATTGAGTCTGTGCACAACATAAGATTGATTCTGCTTCCTAATTACTAAGAATGATTTAAAATAAATAATCATAAACCGAAAATAATAATATCTAATATATGTCATCTAATATTTATCTGGCTTTTAGCCAACAGTTCTATATAACTGGTCAATCATTCAGATATCTCAGGGTACTCTTCTTAACTAATTTATAATAACCTACTTAGAATTTACTGTTTAAAGTTAGAAGTTATGTGATTTTTTAAAAGCTTTATTAATTAAGGCTATGGCAAACTTTGTTGATTGTAAGCCAATATGTATTCTTCTTTACTTGCAAAGTAATAAAATATTAAGCCAGGAAGATTCTGTCTAGAATACAAATCCTGTTCCCCAGCATGCCCTACAGCTGGATGTGACCATGAGAATAAAAACTACTCCATGAAATATAAGATAAAGTTTCATAGGGTGGCTTTTAGTGGTGTTCTTTATCCTCTCCCTTTTTATCCCTTTTCTTTACTGCCTAGAACAAGAATACCATCATCTGGTTCCATGTAATGAGCACTGAATCCTGGGGGTAAGAACCCAGCTCTCTAATTACTAAAATTGAAGTGTTAAGGAAAAATTAAGGCATTTTCAATTTAAAGACTGAAAATTTTTTCTTCTCTCTCACTCCTTAGAAAAATAACAAAAGATGCACTCCAACAAAATAGGAAAAATAATTCAAGGAGGATATGAAATTTAAGAATGCTAATGGCTAACTTCGTAGTAGGGAAGTATACTGAAATCTGAGGAGCAGACCTTCACTGAAGAAGGAGATCTATAGAAATGCCATTATGTAGAAAATTAAAGCTCTTTAGAAATACCACCATGTAGGAAGTAGATTCCATAGTTTCAACACTACAAATAAGGTAGGAAAGCTAAGCGATAGGATGAAAGCAATGTACATTATTTGGGTGACGGCTACACTAAACACCTAGACTTCACCACTACGCAATATACTCACAGAACAAAACTTCACTGGTACTGTCTAAATCTATTAAAAAAATTTTTAAGAAAAAATAAGCCAAGTAATGAATCTGATTTTCAAGAATTGACAAGATGGAAGAAAGAGATTTTATGTGATCTCGACAGTCAGAACATTGTTGTTCAAATGGAAAGGATTTGGTGATATATAATCATTTATGTCATAATTTTCCCTATTGTTCTAAATATTAATTGGTTCCTCAATAAACAACATTTTGATTATACTTATCAGTTTTTCATTTACAGATTTAACACTGAAACAAATTAGAGAAGAATGGATTTTAGCTACAAAAAATATAAGTATTCTTTATCCTCAAAATAGAAAAGCAATATATATTCCTGACAATTTTAAAGAAGGGTGTGAGGAGGAAAAGTGATAGAATGATAAATAAGCAAATATCTTCATTTTACATAATAGGAAGTCGAGGATGCTGTCTAAAATGATGCAACAAAAAATTTAGCATATTACAAATTTATATAAGAAGTTAGTGTAGCTCTAACAGAAACATCAACAACCAGCAAAAGTATGAGGACGACAGACAGTGTAAGTCAGCTAACATTAATGCCTCACTTGTCATTGTGGGAAGTTAAATAGATATTGTCTGAATTTGACAGATCAAGAAATAGAATTATATACATTTTATTAATAGTCGAGGTGACCACTGAAAGAAATAAAATTAGAAATGCTTATAAGTAATTCTTAGGGAGTAAAAGTGGAGAAGTAAAGAAAAGGGGGAACCCGTTCCTTTTCATTTATGTAATCCTGTGCTGTTTTTTGTAACCATATAAATGTATTATTTTGAAAAAATAAAGTAATAGAAGCCATTTTCCTGAAACTGTAGACTCTTTCATAATATTAAATCCTGTGTTGCTTAAATTTCAGGCTCAGCATAGGCAATGATTTGGTCTGATTTACTTCAATGTATTTCAACCAATATTTGTTAAGTTTCTACTCTGCTAAGCCTATTCCATTGTTCTTGAAATCTCTGCTTAAATGTTTTTTTTCTCCAAGAGGCTATTTCTAGCTTTTTAGTTTAGGTTATATCTTCCCAATCTCTGTTCCAATTTTATGTGTTTAATTACTGCCTGCTTTCCCTCCTAGACTTTAATCTCTGTAAAGGTAGGGACCACCACTTTTAGTTTTATCCTGCTCTACAATAGGATTAAATCATTTTCTGAATTGCAGTATAAATAAATACAGAACTGAAAACCGGTTAGTGACTCAGAGATTCACAGTGCTTTAGCAAAAGAGGTGAAAGTCAAGAAGTAAAAGAAGTGTTTAAAAGTGGTATAGGGAACATTTATATTAGTATACTGACAATAATAACATAGTCTAGATGGTCATCTTCTAAGGATTCCTGCATTGAAGAAATGTATATTACATACCTAAGAAGTTTTAGAAAAGATGAATCTTTACTGACAGAGTCTTTCTTAATCTTTACAACACTGTTAGGTATGTATAACCTCTCCAGTTTTGCAGTAAAGGCCATGTTGGGCTGAGTGGCTCAGTAATTTGCTGTATGTCATACAGCTAAAAAAGTTTAGAGTCTGAATTTCAATTTGCATGTGCCTTATTTCAAAACCACATTGCCTTTAAACTTTCAAAACTCATATTATTTTATAAAACTCTAAAATTTGCCCTCAAAGAAAATGTATATCCTGTGACTCCACCCAATTACTGAATGTGCCCAAAAAAAAAAAAAAAAAAAAAATGATAGCAGCATCACCAAGTCCAGATGCTCAGTCTCTTTTGAGTAACAGGATACTTATTTAGCAAAGTCTCATGAACTTTTATATTTAGATTAGCCAGTAATTTGTGCTCTTGGTGTTGCGGCCTGTAAGTTGAATAGAAGGAAACCAAAATAGCTTTCATTTTTTTGTCCCATTTCTGTCTGTACCTAACGTGACAGTTATTGCAGAACAAGTGCTGTTCCAAATGATTTTTTAGCAAAAGGTCATCTTATCAGGTGCTAGGCATTTAGTTTTGTGTATGTTTTCCTACTTTGACTATGATTGTGAAAATGAGGCTGTTCCTGTCCAGTAGAAACCTTTGAAAGACTGTGTTCTGAGTCTCAACTTGACAATCTACCTATTAAAACAGAAAAATGACTTTTCTGGTTTGTAAATTACAAACTTCTTCTCTGCCATGACTCTTAAATGAAAATCTTTAGCGGATACAATTTCAGAGGCTTCAAAATAACATTTCTAACCTCTACAGATTATAAAAATAATATGTGATCATTGTAAAAAACTTATAATACACAAAATATATATATGAATTTTCAATGGTTTTACAAATACACTTTTAGTAAGTTTTTAATAACCTTCAATGTAAATATTAATAATGTCACAATAGAGAAATTATAGAAGACAATACATCACCAGAATTACATTTAGACACCTCAAATATATATATATGGTTGAGGCATCATAGCCCCTGGACTAGAGACAGTTTGGTAAATACTCAAATTTGGATAGCAGAAGTACTGTTTAAAAATAAAACTCTTACCATTATTATTTTATCCCTTCCCTGCAGCATTATTCCATTGTCATGATGAAAAAACAGTGTCAGATTTAACTAGTATCATAGACCTACTCCCAAAAGAAGACTTGACGCCAGTCGTCTGCCTTCAGAATCAGAGCTTGACCCCACACTTCCTAATCTGCATAGCACCTGTCTGATCTGGAAAATGAGTCTGCCGGTATTGTATGACTTATGGCACACTCATCAGCCTGTGTATGCCTATTACTTCCTTTCTGGTCTTCTGATGGTAAATGATATTAGAGTCAGTCCTTGGAGTTAAAAAAAAAAAAGTTAAAAAACTCTCTGCATTTTAAACATTGCAGCTATTAAAAGTAACATTAATTATAAGCCTGTTGAAAATTTCTTTTCAACTAGTGCTTTATTTCATTTCAACCACTATCCCCACTGTCACTGCCTTAGTTCAGGCTCTCAAAATTACTCTTCTGCATAATTTAAATAGTAATCATTTATTCACTTAATAAATATTTCTAACTACTATATTCCAGGCACTGTTTGGTGATAGTAATAAAAAAGACATGTTTTTAGTTCTTAAATGATATTGATAAGCCTATGAAATTGCAGCAACTTGAAGGAGAAATTCTAAGTGGCCTCAAAGCCTCCATTCTTGCCCTGTCCATATGCTTCGTGCTGCTGGGAAATCTTTCTGAAATAAAGATTTGGATCGTCTTTTTTTGTGTTTAAAAGCTATCTTTGACTCTCCATTCAAGCTTGTTCAGAATAAGGGCAGAGACTCAGAAGAGAGATAGAGGCTTGGCTCTTACTACTTATTAGCTATGGGATCTGAAACCACTTATACAAACTTTTCAGTTTCTTATGGTTTCTGTCTTAGTCTGTTTTGCATTGGTATAAAATAATACCACACACTGGGTACTTTATAAAGAAAAAAATTATTTCTCACAGTTCTGGAGGCTGGAAAATCCAATGTCTAGACGCTGGTACCTGGTGAGGGTCTTCTTGCTGCAACATCTCATGGCAGAAGGCAGAAAGGCAACAGAACAGGCACATGAGAGAGGAAAGAGGTGGAACTAATTTTTTTTTTAATAAGGAAACCCCTCCTGTGCCAACTAACCCACTCCCACAATAACAGCATTAATCCAATTACAAGGGCAGAGACCTCATCAACTCATCACTTCTTCAAGGTCTCACCTCTCAACACAGTTGCATAATGAATTAAGTTTCCAACACACCAACTTTGGAGGACACATTCAAACTGGGGCAGTTTCTAAGCTACCTCATCTATCATTTTAATTGGTATTTTCTTCTTGTACACTGGCTGTGGGGGTTAAATTAAATAATGTATAGAAAGCATGTCACAAAGTGTCTGAGAAACAGTAAGTGTGCAATGAATGTTCAACCTTTTCGTCATTCAAAGAACTGTTCCTCCTCTCTGCAGCCTTGCCTCTCATCCCTTGCCTAAATGCCCCATACTACTGACTCTACCAAATTACTTGTAGAATTAATGTACAGAGTCCCTCATGCCCTATATGTTGCCATAGAATCACATGGCGAGGGGGCAATCATTTCCATTAATTTAGTTAGTTGAATCAGTTCCTTGATAAACCACAGTAAGCAAAAATTAGTGAGATACAGTAAATTCTCTGACATGGCAAGATGCTCTTTATTTATCAGCATCTAAAACTAGAATATACTCATGTAATAATTTCTCCTTCCTGATGCTTGAGTAGAAAATAGCATTCAGAGGACAATAAACTGGTGAGATATAATTAATTTTAAATATTCTAGGACCTTGCTATTCAAAGTGTAGTTCCTGAACCTACAATATCTACATCTCTTGGGGGCTTAATAACATGATCATCAAGTGATTAATATAACATTAAATATTGAGAAGAAGTACTTTCTGGGACAGTGGTTGCCAAACTTGGCCACACAGAAGAATCAGTTGAGAAGCTTGCAAACAAAACACACATGTTTTCAGGACCCAAGCTCAGAGGTTCTACTTCAATTGAGACGTGTTTAAGCACTTTAAGCACGGGTATTGTTTAAAGCTTTTCAGGTAATTCTAATGCACAGATGTGGTTGAGAATCAGAGCTGGGAGGGTATAGCTAAATAAGGCACAATGGATTCCCAATATTTCTGTACTTTATGCACAGACCCAATAATTTATGGACCCTCTCACCGCATTCTATCCCCACAGGACAGGACTTATGAACAAAGAGACATGGCCACTCTTCTGCAGAGCAACCGTGAGAAAAGAAGAAAGAAGTCTTTGACATTTCATTAAAGTTGATACTAGATGAGGTGCAGGAAGACTAAATATGTATAATTTTTATAGAAAGAAGTGATTCTACAGAAAATGAAAAGATACGGTGCAATGGGCTAAATGTTTATGTCTTCTTAAAACTCGTATGTTGAAGTCCTAATCCCAGAGTGTTGGCATTTAGGAGGTGGTGCCTTTAGAAAGTAATTAGGTCATAAAGGTTGAGCCCTCATGAATGGAATTGGTGTCTTTGTAAGAAAAGACCAGAAAGCTAGCTAGCTCTCCTTTGACCACGTGAGGATACATGAGAAGTTGGCCATCTGCAAACTCAATGTCAGCCCTCACCAGAAGCCAGCATTGCTGGCAGCCTGATGGAACTGCCACTTCCAAAACTGTGAGAAATAAATTTCTATTGTTTATGAGCCACTGAGTCCGACACTTTGTTGCAGTAGCCTGGACTGACTGAGACATGTGGACATTTGATAGCAAAAAGGGCTAAAGACTGCAGGGTATGGAGAAGGGATCAGAAACTTGAGGAATGAGGAAGGTATACTGGGATCCTTACAGTGGGGCCTAGAGAGTAAGGTCTTTTCTCTAATGGGGTAAAAAGGAGTAAGATATTTGACTTCCTGCCTATCTATTTTTCTTGCTTTCACCTGCCATCCCACCCCACCACATACTTGTAGATAATTATTTGAATATCTTAAGAGCCTTCACCAAAATCTGGCATTTTATAAAAAGATGGGTGAAATGTGATCTGCACCAGAGAATATTTCTTTTTTTGCACCACAGGCTGGAAGCTGCTGCTGTGTTTGCTATCTGCAGACACCAGCAGGAGAAACCATAAAGTTTATCTCCAGACTCACCCCACCCCCACTGGAAATTCAACCAAAGTTTCATTCCCTATCAGACAGGGGAAAAAGTCTCATAAAGTTTTCATGTGTTCCATGTAAGTACAATACATAATAAAACTCAAACCTTTTCTTAAATTAGAAAATGTTTCAAGAGCAATAAAACTTTAATGTGACTATTTTACCTCCTTCCATGGAGCAAACTCAAAGGCCTGGAGCTGCTTTTCATTGTTTATTATAATTTTTGTGTGGAAATCATCTTGCATATTTCTTGCTTTGATTCGATTTTTATATGATTTACTATCGTTTAGCATTATAAAGCAAGGTTACTGTGTGTTACTAATAATAGTTGCAGACTAAGTTCACATTTAATTTTCTACAAGTTAATTATTTTTAAAACCAACTTTTTCTCAGATTTTATCCCTTTTGTTCTCTACTATATGCAACATCATTAATCAGCCCATCCTTAAAGCTCTTCCCCATTGATTTTTGTGGCATGCCTTGTTTCCTTCCAATGTGTTAGTATCACATAAAATACTTTATATGTATTACAGAGTGCTGCTTTTTCAAACTTGTTTTAAAGACAATCCATAACAAGAAGTATATTTTATTTTTTATTATACTTTAAAGTTCTAGGATACATGTGTAGAACATGCAGGTTTGTTAAATAGGTATACAAGTGCCATAGTGGTTTGCTGCACCCATCAACCTGTCATCTACATATGGTATTTTTCCTTATGCTATCCCTCTCCTTGCTGCCAACCCCTGACAGGCCCCGGTGTATACTGTTCCCCTCCCTGTGTCCATGTGTTCTCATTGTTCAGCTCCTACTTATGAGTGGGAACATGTGTTTAATTTTCTGTTCCTGTGTTAGTTTGCTGAGAATGATGGTTTCTACTTCATCCATGTCCCTGTAAAGGACATGAACTCATGAACTCATTCTTTTTTATGGCTGCATAGTATTCCATGGTGTATATGTGCCACATTTTCTTTATCCAGTCTATCACTGATGGGCATTCGGGTTGGTTCCAAGTCTTTGCTATTCCAAATAATGCTGCAATAAATACACCTGCACATGTGTCTTTAGAATTTATAATTCTTTGGGTATATACCCAGTAATGGGATTGCTGGGTCAAATGGTATTTCTGGTTCTAGATCCTTGAGGAATGGCCACACTGTCTTCTATAATGGTTGAACTAATTTACACTCCCACCAACAGTGTAAAAGCATTATTTATCCACAGCCTTCCCAGCATGTGTTATTTCCTGACTTTTTAATGCTCACCATTCTAACTGGTGTGGGATGGTATCTCACTGTGGTTTTGATTTACATTTCTTTAATGACCAGTGATGATGAGCTTTTTTTTCATGTTTGCTGGCCACATAAATGTGTTCTTTTGAGAAGCGTCTGTTCACATCCTTTGCCACTTTTTGATGGGGTTGTTTTGTTCTTATAAATTGGTTTAAGTTCTTTGTAGATTCTGGATATAGCCCTTTGTCAGATGGATATATTGTCAAAATTTTCTTCCATTGTATAGGTTTCCTGTTCACTCTGATGATAGTTTCTTTTGCTGTACAGAATTTATTTAGTTTAATTAAATCCCATTTGTCAATTTTGGCTTTTGTTGCAATTGCTTTTGGTGTTTTAGTCGTGAAGTCTTTGCCTATGCCTATGTCCTGAATGGTATTACATAGGTTTTCTTCTACGGTTTTTATGATTTTAGGTCTTATGTTTAAGTCTTTAATTCATCTTGAGTTAATTTTTGTATAAGATCTAAGGAAGGGGTCCAGTTTCAGCTTTCTGCACATGGCTTGTCAGTTTTCCCAACGTAATTTATTAAATAGGGAATCTTTTCCCCATTGCTTGTTTTTGTCAGGTTTGTCAAAGATCGGATGGTTGTAGATGGGTGGTATTATTTCTGAGGCCTCTGTTCTGCTCCATTGATCTATATATCTGTTTTGGCACCAGTATCATGCTGTTTTGGTTAAAGTAGCCTTGTAGAATAGTTTAAATTCAGGTAGTATGGTGCCTCCAGCTTTGTTCCTTTGCTTAGGATTGCCTTGGCTATACAGGCTCTTTTTTAGTTTTATAGAAATTTAAAATGGTTTTTTCCTAATTCTGTGAAGAAAGTCAATGATAGCTTGATGGGAATAGCACTGAATCTATTAGTTTGGGCAGTATGGCCATTTTCACGATATTGATTCTTCCTATCCATTAGCATGGAATGTTTTTCCATTTGTTTGTGTCTGCTCTTATTTCCTTGAGCAGTGATTTGTATTTCTCCATGAAGAGGTCCTTCATATCCCTTGTAAGTTGTATTCCTAGGTATTTTATTCCCTTTGTAGCAGTTATGAATCAGAGTTCACTGATCATTTGGCTGTTTGTCTGTTATTGGTGTATAAAAATACTTGTGATTTTTGCACATTGATTTTGTATCTTGAGACTTTGCTGAAGTTGCTTTTGCTTAAGGAGATTTGGGGCTGAGACAATGGGGTTTTCTAAATATACAATCATGTCATCTGTGATCAGAAACAATTTGACTTCCTCTCTTCCTATTTGAATACCTTTTATTTTTCTCTCTTGCCTGATTGCCCTGGCCAGAACTTCCAATACTATGTTGAATAGGAGTGGTATGAGAGGGGCGTCCTTGTCTTGTGCTGGTTTTCAAAGGGAATGCCTCCAGCTTTACCCATTTAGTATGATATTAGCTGTGGGTTTGTCATAAATAGCTCTTATTATTTTCATTTTAATTTTTAAACAAATGATTCCCTTACACACACACACACACACACACAATCACTAGAATAAAGTGTTATAAAAATATTTTTATCATGAGTGATGCATTCTACTTTCCTCTTCCAAATTATTATTAAAATGCTGGTTGTGGGCCGGGTGCAGTGGCTCACACCTATAATCCCAGCACTTTGGGAGGCCGAGGCAGATGGATCACAAGGTCAAGAGATGGAGACCATCCTGGTCAACATGGTGAAACCCTGTCTCTACTAAAAAATACAAAAATTAGCTGGGCATGGTGGTGCGCGCCTGTAGTCCCAGCTACTCGGGAGGCTGAGGCAGGAGAATTGCTTGAACCCAGGAGGAGGAGGTTGCGGTGAGCTGAGATCGTGCCATTGTACTCCAGCCTGGGTAACAAGAGCGAAACTCCATCTCAAAAAAAAAAAAAAAAAAAAATACTGGTTGCTCCTCATCAAATTGTAAAGTTAATTTATCATGAAAAAGGTACAACTTGCAGTTTTAAAACACTAATTTTATAATACATTGCTGAAGCAAGTACTGTTTGTTCTCTTTTACACAAAAGGAAATTGAAAATAAAAAGAATCATGTAACTTGAATTCTAGACAATGTCAGATCTGGGACTTGAATTTAGTTCTCATAGACACCAAAATCGATATTTTTATCTGCTGTACTATCTTGTGTCAATCATTGATCATTTATATCTCATTTTAATTTAGCCTTTGCAGAGACACTTATCAAGCTCCTTTGATTCTTTCTGCAGTTTAACTTTATCTTCCTATTTCCATCTCTATTATGGAAAACTTCTTATAATTCATTGCCTCACATTTAAACTATTACAACAGATTCCTTAACTTTTGTTCCTTTCTTCAGATCTGCCCACTCCCATTCATCCCCTAGGTAAATTACCAACTAGATCAAAGAGAGAGAACAATGCCTCAGTTACATTTATTTATGTTCTTTCAATCCCAAGCACAGGTCTGAACACAGAATAGCAGTTTAATAACTACTTAAAGGTTATTCTCTTGAGTTCATTTGATTTAGTTCAGTCTTTAGATCAAAGTCTCCAGAATCCAGACATTCCATCAGATTTACTGGAAACAGACTGAAAGAAATCTAGTATCTGATCACACAGTAAGAATTCTGCTGAGAAGAGTTTATCAAGTAACTCACTGTTGAGTCCAAATCATAGTGGAATTCTCAAGACTCATGTGTTTATTACATTTCTTACTATTATTCCAATACCAGTTAGGCATGAGATCATGCCCCAAATTATCATTAGTAATAACATTTTGTTTCAAGTCAAGCAGTAAGAAATTCTGGAGACAACCTTCTTGGTTTTAATCCCAGCTGCTAGAAATCTCCTACCACTCCCCCAGAGCAAAGCAGGCTAGTTAACCTGCCCCATCTTCATTCCACAGTGTTCTACCTGACACAGGGTCCCAGTCAGAATTCCAGCCCAGGTAAGAGAACCAATATGAAAACAGGGCTGATAGAGGTTTGGCTGCATCCCCAACTAAATTGCATCTCAAACTGTAATCCAAATCTTAATCCCTGCATGTCAGGGGGAGGGTCCTGGTAGGAGGTGATTGGATCATGGGGACAGTTTCCTCAGGCCTTTCTCGTGATGGTAAGTGACTTTTCACGAGATCTGGTTGTTTGATAAGGGTCTGGCAGTTTCCCCTGTCTCACTCTCCTGCCACCATGTAAGAAGTGCTTTGCTTCCCCTTCTGCTATTATTATAAGTTTCCTGAGGCCTTCCCAGCCATGCAGAACTGTGAGTCAATTAAACCTCTTTTCTTTATAAATTACTCAGTCTCAGATATTCTTTATAGCAGTGTGCAAACGGACTAATACAAAGGCTATTTACAGCAGAGGAAATCTGTATTAGTAATATTGCTGATAAAATCAAAATCATCTCTCAACCTAGAAATCTTTCCTACAAAAGTAGTTGAGAAACAAAAACATTTCATTATTGAGTAAGAATTAATTCTAGAATGTGAGCATATCACAGGCAATCCACTAAGAGATTGCAGAGACAGAAATTTTATATAGCCAAGGCAGATACAACCCATTACATGCATATTATCAAGATAAATAACAACTAGTCCTTGAGTAAGAGGAATTGACAGCACCATTTTAACTTTACCTTAGCTAACTGACTTTACTTGAAAGAGAAACAAACATCTTTTTTTTTTCTTTAATGGCAGGAGGTAGTTTTGCAACTTGGAGGGAGGTGCTTACCCAAATTAGACCCCAATGCTCTCACAGAAACTGTGAGGCAGGGTGCTAACGCCTTTGATGTTTACATTTCAAAGAGACAGCTTCCAGGTCCTTGAGAAAGACTTTCCTGGATGATTAAGCTGAAAAAAGTCTCACCTAAGTTTCAAAAGGATGTTTATTTTTTCAGAGATAGAATCAAGTATGTATAATTACAAGTTTTCTAAAGTAAATGCTGAGGGGGAAGGAGGGAGGAGGGGGAATCTCTTATTTTCATAAAGCATGGATCTAGCTTTTTAAAATTGCATTTATTTTTCCAAATGGCTAAACAACTGTGGTCCTAACACTATTGAGAAATTCTTTTTACCATGATCTGAAACTCCACCTTTAATCATAAACTACCTTCACATATGTATTTTTGAGTTTTATATTCCATTCCAGTTCTCTCCATCTAATTCATTGATAAACGAACAGTATTTTTTAAATTATTTTAGCTGTATAATATAGTTTAATATTTTAGAGTGCTATTTTTTTCTCATTATTCTTCTCTTATTGAAGATTCCTATTCTTAGATTTTTTATTTTCACAGAATTCATTTAAAAACAACTTGTCTAGATCCAACAATCCCCATATTTTTAGATATCTATATCTAAATAGATATTCAGGTATAGTTACAGTTATAAATATCTTGGAAGGAGGCATGCAAGAGACTTCTAGATGTTACCTAATTCAGTATCCCATCTTTAGGGTAGATTAAATATCTTTCTAAATCTATGAATGATTCCTAAGAGTACATGGTGGATTTGACATTTAGTTAGCAATGGGTAGAAAGGCTTTTACAGATTACATTTTTGAAAACCAATCTGTTCTATTTTTAGAGGGGTGTAATTAAAAGGTATAAATACACAAATGATCAAATTTATCAAGTTATCGATATACTCAAATCAAACTCTATGCTTTATTATTCATCTAGGTCTGGTGTACATTTAAATTTAGCGAAAAAAAATCCAAATTAAAATAATTTGATGAGAAATACTACAGAATAACCAGTATACTTTTAATGTAAGCCTATAAAGCTTTTAAAATTTATCTTTAAAAAAATCAAAATGGCATACACATGATTTTAAAAGCTTAATAGTGCTGCAAGAGCTATAATACTTTCCTGCCCCAATTCTCCTTACCCTGAGGCACTTTCCCCAGAGGTAATTAATTCCAATCTCTTTGCTGTTTCTGCTGGAATTCACTTCCAGAGATGCTAAAAAGAAAATGCTTTTAGTCTCCGAGCAGTGCAAATCCCAATAGTTTGGAAGGTCGAGGCAGGGGGATCGCTTGAGCCTAGAAGTTTGAGGAGCAGCCTGGGCAACAGAGCAAGATGCCATCTCCACACACTCACAGATAAGACAGGTATGGTAGTGAACACCTATAACCTCAGTTATTGGGAGGCCAAAGCAGTAAAATCACTTGAACCCAAGAGGCTGAGGCTGTAGGGAGCCACGATTGTACCACTACCCTCTAGCCTGGACAACAGAGCAAGAACCTATCTCAAAAAAAAAAAAGTGTTTTTAGTGTGATTTCTTATCCTTTATTTATCCTGTTATTTATTTATACAGTTATGGTTATATAACACTTCAAAAAAGAAATGATACTTGAATTGAATTTTGAAAGACGAGACCCTCTCCAGGTCTTTGGTGGGAATTTGGGATGGGAAAGGCAGGAGAAGCCTAAGGAGCAATATGAACAGAGGCACATATGGAAGTACCATGGCCACCATTTCAGACTCATATAGGAATCTCTAAATGCAACACCTAAATTATTGATCAATCAGGAAACTTGTTTCTTACCTTGTGTGTGTATGTGTAAGCAGAGAAGGAGAGAGTGCTGATATGTATTATATCATATTTAACAGCCATTAAAATCTGCAAATAAACATATGCAGGTTATGTACAGGAACTGTTCTGGCACTTTCTGGTTGTTGGTTTATTCATTCAAGTCTTCAGCTCAACCAAAGAATGTTTAAACAATGACATGGGAACAAAAAGTAAACTAGCACTATTTGTTAATTTATAGAACTCAACAGTTTGTGTGCTAAGAAACAAAACAAAACAAAAACAAAAACAAACCTTTGTGAAGGTATCTGCTTCACTGAAATACAGAAAATTTGGCCAAGAACAGGGTAGTCAGCAAGAGCTTACATCTCTAATCAATTAATTGTTGCCCTTGCTTACCTGGCATCCTGCAACATAATAAACCATAATAAATATTTATCAACTGAATAAATAAATGATCACATGGGCAAATAAGTATAATCACAGCCCTAAACCAAAGGAAACATAATGGAGGTTCTGGAAAGCAGGCATAAGGAAAAAATAAAAAATAACAGAAAGGAGGCCAGGCACGGTGGCTAACGCTTGTAATCCTAGCACTTTAGGAGGCCAAGGTGGGTGGATCACCTGAGGTCAGGAGTTCAAGACCAGCCTGGCCAACATGGTGAAACCCTGTCTCTACTAAAATTATAAAAATTAGCTGGGCGTGGTGGCACATGTCTGTAATTCCAGCTACTAGGGAGGCTGAGGCAGGACAATGGCTTGAACCCAGGAGGTGGAGGTTGCAGTGAGCCAAGATCGCACCAGTTCACTCCAGCTTGGGTTAAACTCCATCTCAAAAATAGAAAAGAAAGGAAAAAGAAAAGAGAAACCTATATCTTCAGGAGTAATAGCAACACTACAAATCCATGGGGAGTTATTTGAAGAAAGATCCTAATTTGGGAAGAGGCAAGATAAAGAAAGTAATTAAAACCATTCACTGAAAGAAATAGGAGGGTTACCTCAATTCAAGGGAACAGTAATTAGTAGGATTAACCTTAGAGATATATAATCAGCTCTCTATTCGTATATGTTAAGCCTTGAATATAGGTCAACTTCTATCTCAGAGGCGATCAATAATGAATGCTGTAAACTCTAACAAGTTTGGCTCTGAAATCTGAAATCTCTTGGCACCATTATGGGATAGGGTGAAGGCAGCAACTCAGCAGCAATGGTCTGGGCAGAAGTTCATGCAAATATGCATGATGTTTTAATGAAAATGTGATGCTACCAAGGCCAACTTCACACGTGCAGTCATATTACCATGACAACCAGGAGCTCTCTAGAGTTCAGATATGGAGTAATGACTTGCTTATGCCTGAACATTTAACTTAACAGTTTTTCATGCTGCTAACAATGATTAAATTGAAAAAGAACTCTCAGCCAAATCTGACAGATATGGGAAAAATTCATTTCTGAAAGCAATATCTGAAACAATTGCTGGCTACATTTGCTTCCTAATTCTGAGAAAAAAAAAAATTCAAACTGGGTGGCAATACAAAAGGCTTGCTTATGAGTTTTTTTGGTGGTGAATGCTAGAATTGTTAAGTGAAGATGATTTCGCGTCATGAACTTGAGTAATAATTGCAACCAGGGCAGTATTTGAAACACTTCACTGACAACTACTTCTCCAGGAAAGGAGAGACCCAAGCCAGGTCAATTAATTACATCTCTAAAGAAATCTTTTCTCCTGGAAGACTTCCTGTTTTTAATTCATGTCACATCACTGGCACATTGCTGAGTAGTAAATCACATCCTTTAAACACTTATCATGTTCCCTGGTCCCTTGACTGCCCTCTGTTGACTTTTTAAACATAAACAACTGCCAGGTACTGACATAATTTAAGGGACAAGAGAAAAACAGGTTTTACTTGTTTGCTTTTTACAGCTGAGGCTGAGCCGGTTTATTGGCACATGGAAAAAGGCAGCAGTATTTGACACTCCCTAAACTTAGTCTTCCTCAGCACTTACTCAGGATACCTCATAAAACAAAATACACTTTATGATTAATTATATGGGGTAGAAGGTACATGGGGTAGAGCAGTGAGAACAGGGTAAATGACTCTAGGTTATCTATTCAGGTTCTGATGTAAAGATACTTGTAGAAATAAAAGTTGAACTAACTTGTCTGGAAGGGTAAGGAAATCGGACTTAATAGTGGTACGGGGAGAGACGGGAAAGAGAAGAAAAGGAGGAGAGATTTTTGAGAAGGAAACTGATTTGTGACAGCTGTTAAGGTTTCAGACACAGCTTGACATTTTTATATAAGATTCTGTTTAATCTTTACCTCAACCCCAGGACTCAGAATGATTGCACAGGTCGCTTCCTGTATTTGGAGACCAGTAGTCTTGTACCCTGAGTATGAGCACCAGAAACTATCTTTTTATTTACGCAAAAGAGTCACTTTCTGGCCAAGCCATTAGCTAGAGGGACTGCATTAGCTCAGAGTGGATGCCCTTTACTAATTTATGCAAAACTCCCTTAAATGTTACTGGTGGTCTCCTTTCCCCATCAGGTTTGTACTGTTACCCTCATTTAAGACATACGGAAATCGACTGCAGGAAGATTAAGTACATTACTGAAAGTCATTTAATAAACTAAGAGTTAATTTTAGTAACTCAATATGTCAACATTCAAGGCTCTTACTCTTACCATTTGGTCATGCTTTCTAAGTCTGGATCTTTGGTAACCAAGACTAGGGATGGAATGAACAGCTTCCTAACTACTGCCCATATACTAGTATTTAATTGAAGCCTGCAAGCCAAGAGTAGTGCCTACCTCTTCTGTCTCTAGGCTATTTTCCATGCTCAGTAGCACCCTAGAATACTTAAAATATATTGACCTATCCTCCCATTGAAGGCATTTTTTATTTTCATTTCTACATTGAGCTCATCTTTATCTCAAGTTGCTCCTTAAAATGAGGTCACCCAAGGATTCACTGGCACAAATGTTAAGTCGGTACTATGCCATAGGTGAGTTTGCATTCCTTTCTTCAATTGTCAGATTCTTTTATTAGAATAAATTTATTACATTCTAGGAACCTCTCACTGGGTATATGCCATACACATCTCTCTTTACTTCAATTGTCCCATGCATCTGAGTAGATCATTAATGTTTACCATCACAAATCATAAGTGCAAAGAGGCAGGAAACATAGATACCAAGGAATTAACACTCTCAGTTTTCACCATTTAATTATACATCTTAGCAGGTAACTTGGTGCCTTTTGGCCATGCTTTAACTTTGCCTGATCATCAAACCTAACATACTATCTCATAATTTTGATTTTCCATTTATTCTTCAAACGCGTCATAAATATTTAACAAATATTTATTAAGTGCCTATCGTATGCTAAAGGCTGTATTTCTGGGCTAGAAATAAGCAGCAATACAAAATCATGAGTCCTGCTCTCAAGAAACTTAATTAGTGAGAGAAACAGATTACAAAAATTGGTTCCAAGAAGAACAGAAAAAGGAATTCAGCAAGAGAATAATGAGAGGAAAGGGTCTATTTTAAGTGGGTGCTATGGAAAGCTGGTCTGCAGAGATGAAGATGAGAACTAAAGTAAGTATGAGAATTAATCAGTGAATCTGGTAAATATTTAACAGCTGCTTTTCCAAGGATAAAACAATTTGACTTGTACTGGTAGTTGATTTCTGTCTTATGAATACATCCACTTTGTGGCCAATTTCAAACTACCGAGGTGACTTCACTGAATGTGGATTTAAGGAGAGATATAAACACCAATATTTTATATTTCTATTATGTAAATATAATAGATGCAAATAATCTAGAGTATAGACAGATAATAGTCAAATGTAGCAAAATAGCTAGAATTTGTTGAGTTTTTAGAATGTATTATCATTGCTTTAAATGTAATTAATTATAAGTTTATACATGTAATTTTTAATAATTGCTGTTTGGTAACTGGCTTCTGAAAATTTAACAATTGACTCTCAGGAGCTGGTGTGAGATGGCTCCAGGACAACACCAGAACTTGAGAGAAGAGTGGGCCAAAAAGCAATGCAGAAAGGAGACAATACATGGGAAGTCTCCGAATTGAGAAAGAGCTTGATACATTAAACCCATTATTAGCAATCGCATCATGCTGATACTCTCCACCTGCTATGGGTTGCATTGTGTCCTCCAGAAAAACATATTGAAGTCCTATCTTCCGGTGTCTGTGAATGTGATCTTATTTGGAAGTTGGGTCTTCACAGGTATAACCAAGTAAAGATGAGGTCCATTAGGGAGAGCTCAAATCCAATATGACTGGTATCTTCACAAGAAAAGAGAAATCTGGACACAGACTCACACATATACATAAAAGATAGACACATTAAGATAAAAACACACAGGGAGAATGCCATGTGATACAGAGACAGAGATTGAAGTGGTACATTTGTAAGCCAAAGAATGCCAAGGATCAGCGACCTCCATCAGAAGCTAGGAAGAGACAAGGAAGATTTTCTCCTACAGGTTTCAGAGGGAGAATGGCCCTCCCAATATCTTGATTTTGGCCCTTTGATGCTGGCCTCTTTATTTTTAGCCTCCAGAACTGTGAAACACACAAAAATTCTGTAGTTTTATGCCGCCCAGTTTGTGGTATTTTGTGACAGCAATTGTGATGGTTAATTTTAGGTGTCAACATGACTGGATTAAGTAGAACTTAGAAAACTGATAATGCATTATTTCTAGGTATGTCTGTGAGAGTGTTTCCGAGGACATGGGCTCATGAGTTGGTGAATTCAATGGGAAAAGATCTGCCCTAGTGTGTGTGGTTAACATCCAATTGGCTGTGGACCCAGGAAGAACATAAAGGCAGAAGAAAGGCAAACTTTCTCTCCCTCTTTCTCTCTCTCTTCTGGAGCTGGGACATCCTTCTTCTCTTGCCTTTGGACATCAGAATTCTAAGTTCTCTAGCCTTTGGACTCCAGAACTTACACGAGCAGCTCCCTCAGTCCTCAGGCCTTTAGCCTCAGATTGAGTTACACCATTTGTTGCGTGGTTCTGAGGTTTTCAGAGTTGGACTGAGCCATGCTATTAGCATTTTAGGGTCTCCAGGTTGCAGACACCCTGTCATGAGAGTTAATTTCCCTAAAAAATATCCCACTTAATATCTCTCTCTCTCTCTCTCTCTCTCTCTCTCTCTATATATATATATATATATATATATACATACATATATATCCTATAGTTTTCTCTCCCTGGAGAACCCTAAAACAGCAGCTCTAGGAAACAAATACACCACCTATCTTTCAAAGTTTGTTCTAGCCTATCCATAATACCTCTTAGGGTAATTTCATAAGGGATTAAAATACATTTAATCAGTAGGCAAATATATTATGATAATTCTGTATTTCTTCAATATATAAGTAGAGGGTGGAAGAAAGCTAAGGGATACAAGACAGATGAAGTGCGATCTAGCAGGTAAATTGCTAGGAAACCTGCATTTCATCCAAATATAACAAATCACCATTTTGTCAGAAAATTATTCTTCTATCCGTTAGCTAGCTGACCTTGAACAATCTATATAACTGTCTGAAATATCTATCTTACAGCATTGCTGTAATGACTGGAGCTAATTTATATGTCAAAGCATAGGTTTATAAAAACAGTACTATAATGTTAGTGATAATAATTGCTAATGTTAAGTTATATTCAGCAAGTTGTTGAATGTGTCTGGACTTTAATTTCTTCATGTGGAATTATTTTCGCTACATTTTAAAGCAATATTATTTACTTATTCATTCAATAAATATCTCCTGTTCATCTATACTGTGCCAGACACTGTTCTTGGTGCTGGGGGCGCATAGCAGTGAATAAAACAAAATTCTTGCTCTTGTGGAGCTTCTATTCTAGTGCGAGAGACTGACCATAAAGAAGCAAATCCATAGAATGGAGATAAGCACTGTGAAGAAAGGGGAGCAGATTTGGAGGTGGTAGGAAAGTGAGCAGCGACCTTTGCTATATTATATTGGGTAGTCAGAAACAAAATGATTTTGGAGATCACACATAAATATGCCCTGTAGATATTTGAGGGAAGTACATCCTAGGCAAAGGCAACAACAAGTACAAATGCTGTGGGCTGAGGCAGCACCTGTTTTGTTTGATAAACAGCAATAGAGTAAGTGTTATTGAGATCAAAGAGTTACTTCCAAACACCTTCAGGCATTAGGACTCTGTAATCCAAGGCGTTAATTAATAAACAACTATATTGACTTGTTGCATGCTAAATATTCCTAACTTTGGATTAATTATAAATATTCTTCTTTATAATATCTAATGAAAACCATATCAAAGCAGGTGTAAGTTCACATGAGACATATAAATTTAAAATGAGAAAACAGAATTGAGACTTGGGGGAATTAGGAGTCAATGAAAAAAAAAAGGGACTTTAAGAAAAACTATACTCTGCCTAAATTCCATGGAAGCTTTTTGTTACATAATAAAACTATGGTTTAACCTCTCCTCTCCTCTCCCTTCCCTTCTCTGACCCTTCTCCTCTTCACGCCTTCTATCCAGTCTATCCCACTCACTGATGCCCATATAAGTAATCTGCTCATATCTCTCTTTTCTGTTTAAAAATCAGCTGATTTGTTCCTACTGCCTTCAGCCTAAAGTACTTAATATGGCTCATAAGGTAAATAAAAACTTGGTCTTTATTTCTGATCCTGGTTTTTCATTGTCATAAGACTCAAGAGTTAACTATGTGAGACTATTTATTTATCATCTGTCAAGACCCAGCTCAAAGATTCTTTTCTGAAACTGTTCCTGACATTCCTTGTAGAATGGGCTCCCCCCTCCTTCCATAATTTTATGGTACTAATACTATTATGAAACTTTTCATCTGTGTTTTGTTTATTTATAATCCTGTCTCCACAATAAAATCATATGATACAGTTTGGCTCTGTATCCCCAACCAAATCTTATCTTGAATTGTAATCCCTCCATGGTGAGGGAGGGACCTGGTGGGGAGGTGATTGGATTATTGGGGGGGCAGGGGGTTCCTCCATGCTGTTCTCGTGATAGTGACTGAGTTCTCACAAGATCTGATGGTTTGAAATTGTGGCACTTGCCCTTTGCTCACGCTGTCTCTCTTTCTGCTACTGCCTTGTGAAGAAGGTGCCTGTTTCCTTTTCACCTTCCACCATGATTCTAAGTCTCCTGAGGCCTCTCCAACTATGCAGAGCTGTGAGTTAATTTAACCTCTTTTGTTTATAAATTACCAAGTCTCAAGTGGTATTGCTATAGCAGTGTAAGAATGGACTAACACATCACCATAGTCTCAAAAGAGGTCCTACATTTCATTTTCAACACTCTGTTGTCAATGTGCACGGTACCTGAAACAACGTTGACCCTTATATATAATTTTTATATAAAATAACTTACAAATAGAGAAAAGCTGTCTGAGACAATCAAGGTAACTGCTCAAAAAAAGTATTGATCCAGAATTAGTCAAGGACAATTTAGAAGGTACTAATGGTCTCTGGTCAAAGAAATGAGTTGGGAAGACCACTAGGAGTAACCTTGAGAAAAACCTAGAGAAGACCAATGTTATAAGTAGAGAAGAAATTATTAAAATAAAATGAAATAAAGAGCTAGAGATAGAAAAATAATAATAGACAGATAAGTTGTTAGATCTTTAGTTTGTAACAAACATCACTGTGAAGAATTAAAAAAAAAAAAAAGGTCATTTTAAAGTTCACTGCACCTCTGCCCTATCAGTTAGAGACAGGAGACAAGCCCAGCAGACTTTAACACGTGCTTGAACATTGGAGCTGAAACGCCAGAGCTATAAAAGGTAATTCCAAAAGAGAAATTAATTCCTGGAAAGACAATAACACGACTGATTGCAAAAAAATGTTGCCTTGAACTGAGGGCTTAGTCTTTGCTCTCATCAAAATAACTGTTAACAAATTGATCTTCTCGCTACTGTCTAATTTTATCCATCTTTACTTGTAGCATATTTATGGATGCAAGAAGTTCTATAAATTCAATCAAGACTTCAATATGATCTCCAAGTTTTCAGATTTTGTTTTGTTCACCTTATAGTTTATAGACATTTTTATATGAAGGACTGCCAAACTAGAAGCTAATGTACTCTTCTCGACAGCACTAAAAATGTTTCTATGTTGGGCTTCCTATCAATACCCTCTAATAATCAATAGGGATTTCTACATCAGCATACTACCTTTCAGTCTATTGATTTTCATGAGAAAAAGGTATAGGAATCTCTGTGTTAAACTAATTTGTGAGCAAGCCCAATTGGTTATTAAAAGTTTATTTTAATGGAAAGAATGCTAAACTTGGACTCAAAACTTAGGATTCAATCTTGTTTTCGCTATCATGTGACTGTGGAAATATTATTTGAATTCAAGGATTCCTGTTCCTTCTCTGTAAATATTAAGATACATGGATTGCTAGGCTAGATTCAAAATGGATTTTTTTTTAGGAGAGGTGAGGAGGAAGGGAAAATGAACTTGAGACTTGAGACTAGATTGTGAGGAATTCATTCAAGTAGATAATTGTAGAAACAATTAAGTTAGGGCAGGGAAAACAGAATGGTCATGAAGAGACTGATATTCTGGTAGGACAGCAGGTCATTCAGAGGTTAGGGTATAGTTGAAATAAAAAGGTTTTATAAAAAATAGAGAACCGAAAGAAGTGTCAGTACAAAGTGTTGAGTTGTGTGAAGTCAAATAATTTTGTTTGATATGGTTTAGTTTTTCATATCTTTGTTAACAACCCATAAATACCTCTCGTTAAATTACCAGAAGTTTCTACTGTTTAGACGGACAGGAGATGTAGTTTGCAGGTGGTAGGGAGATGATTTTGTGCCACTCTTATTTCTGGCTTGATTTCTACATTCTGAACCTGGGAAGTGGCTCCTTGGGAGACTGATATACTCCAACCATATCACTTGTCTCTGACTCTGAATCTCATCTCCAACTCCATTTGATCTCTCTGGTGTGTATTTTTGCCTTTCCAAATGCTTTCTGACAAGAACTTTCAAAAAATACAGAAAAACATGTTTTTTTAATTCCCTGAACTCATTAAATAAAACCAAATCTTTCAGAGTCTTTAAATTTTGTATGCCAAATTTAGTAGCTTTGATAGACAGTTTGATCCCTGCTTTCACCTCCAAATTTTGAACATGTAATTTTAATTTTCCTCTGATTATTGTAGAAAATGAATTTATATGGGTGAAATTATAATTCTGAGTGTTTGTTATATTATTTGTCTTTCTTAACGGTACTTTTTTTTAGTAGTAAGAAGCTTTTATTTCTAATATTAAACTTATAAGAAATAAATTTACAGTATTTTGGAAATATAGAAAGTGACACTTACAAATTTGTAAGTTCAACTTTTCAAAACAAAAGGCTTCATTTTTCAGCTTTTAATCCTTTACATATAATTTAAACTTATTCTAATGGCATTCTAATTTAGAGGAGTTTACCGAACAGTAGCCTTGCCTTCGACATGGCAAGACCATTTAGATAAATAAAAGGCTCTGTGTTTGGGGGAGGAACATATTTGAAATGTACCGTATTATCAAAGATCTACTAATAATAGAGACTATTATAGAATGCATCCTATGTTTCCTTAAATTGCAAATCCTGAACTGTATTAGTTCGTTCTCACAATGCTATAAAGAACTACCTGAGACTGAGTAACTTATAAAGAAAGAGGTTTGGTTGGCTCACAGTCCTGCAGGCTATACAGGAAGCATGGCTGGGAAGGCCTCAGGAAACTCACAATCATGATGGAGGGGCGAAGTGAAAGCAGGCATGTCTTACATCACAGGAGCAGGAGGAAGAGAGCAAATGGGAAGGTGCTACACACTTTTAAACAATCAGACTTTCTTTTCACCTCACGCGCTATCACAAGAACAGCAAGGGGGCAAATCCGCCCCCAGGATTCAATCACCTTCTAGCAGGCTTCAACTTCAACACTGGGGATTACAATTTAACATGATATTAGGGCAGGGACACAAATCCAAACCATACTGTGAATCTTGACTCTTAGAGTAGTGACAAAGTGGGTAACTGGGTAGCCTTTTCATAAAAATAATATGGAGCTTGTTTGTTTGCAACTCAGAACTTGACACATTTGCCAAAAGATCAACATTACATTTATTCAGGGAAATGGGAATTTTGGTTATCTGACTAATTTTGGATGAGTCTTTTTTTTTTTTTAAAATTATTTCTATAGTTTCCCATCCAATGTGTATAGTGGGCTCATTCTTCCCTTTGCAGCAGATTTGCAGAGCCTTCAACCAGCATTAATAGCCATTCATCTAGGACCAGATCTTCCAGTTATAGTTCAATATTTCTGTTCTAAAGGATATGAGAAACTTGGAAGAGCCAGTCATGGAAATATCCTGTAACTTGGCTCAGTTGTGTGAAGTGAAAATTCATCCCCCAGTTTTCTTGGCCATATTTTGGAATAAAAGCAGGATAACTTAAAAGTCTTCTTACTGATATCTAAAAATACCTGCTGGAATTTTGACAGGGATTTAACCAGTGAACATATAGCTTCCTTTGAGGAGAATTGCCATCTTCAAATACCGAGTCTTCCTATCGATGTACATATCTTCCATTCTCTTTATTTATAAAGTCTTCCTTAACTATGAATATATATAAAAGATTTCTCAATGATTTATTTTCTCTGTTGAGATTCTTGCAGGACTATTTTTTGGTATATGATATGTCAATGATATTATAATATTATGTTTTAAATTTTATTTCCAATGTTTATTACTGGTTTCTACAAAAATTCCCCAGTTTTGATATATTACCTTGCACAATCATCCTTGCTAAACTTCTTAATAATCCTGATAATTCATCTGTAGATTCACTGGATATTATAGATACATAATCATGTATTTTGCAACTAGTGAGCATTTTATTGCTTTCTTTTCAACCCTTATAACTTTTTTCCTCTTGCCTTCCTGTTTTGACAAAAATGTGTAGTATAATTTGAAAGGGAAATAATAGTGGGAATTTTTTTCTAATTTCTAATATCATTGGATAATATTTTAACAATTCATAACATTTGCTACAAGTTTTTTCAAAATCTTTCTAATAAGAAAAATGTCATCTATTCCTACTTTGCTAAATACTGTATCATAAATGATTACTGCATTTTATCACTAGCTTTTAATATTTATTATCAATAGTCTTTTCTGTACACATTTTTTTTCTGCTTTATTTTGATACAAAAGTAAATTACATTAACTGATTTTTTATTATTAGGCCAACCTTCCACTTCTGGAATAGAGCCTGCATGGTTGTGATATATTGTACTTTTTATGGATTGCTCGGATCTGTGCACTAATAATTTAAGATAGTTGCATCTCTGTATATGAATGAAATTAACTTATTATTAATACTTTCTTTTTTTTTTTTTTTTTTAAAGATTGGGTTTCACCATGATGGCCAGGCTGGTCTTGAACTCCTGACCTCCAGTAATCCACCCACCTCAGCCTCCCAAAGTGCAAGGATTACAGGCGTGAGCCACCACGCCTGGCTATTAATACTTTCTTTCCACATAATATACGTGTTTGGTTTTAGCATTATGTTTATGCTGCCCTCATAAAATAAGTTGAAAGTATTTCCAAGTTTTTCTATTCTCTAGGAGGTTTTATGTAAGACTTCTCTTATTTCTTATTGAATATTTAATAGGATTTATTAGTGAAGTCATCTAAATTGGGTGTCTTCTCTGTAGAAGATATATACATAAAAATACACATACAAAAAATTAAGAGGAGCCAAGATGGCCAGCTAGACACAGCAAGGAAAAGCATCTCCCACAGTGAGACCAGCCCATCATGAAGTCTAAGGAGATCTTTAGAAGGAAATCACTGAGAATGGAAAGAGGGAGCATGCAGACACTGGGCTGATGGTGGAGGAAGCTGGGGAACCCTGCATGAGACTGTCAAGCACCAGGACTTGTTCCCAGCCCCCAGTGACGCCTTGGAAGGAGTGAGTTAAATAGGTGAGAAGAGGCCTATGGACTTCCCATGGACCTCTAGAATATTAACTGTAGGAATCTCTATGACCCTCATATATATTCGAGCTGGTATGGAAAGCTGCTTGGAGAAGTGTCAGGGACAAGACTCCAGCCTTTGTGGATACTGGGGGGTTGGCACAGCATGACTGCAGCAGAGCACAGCCAGGGATGCCCATCCTCCAAGGCTCACCACACACCCCTAGGTAGCTTTGGCCTTTGTTGACTGTCAGACCTGAACAGAGCAGAGCTGTCTTGCCCCTGGGATAGGGCCAGTCTGATCTGAGCATGCTCCTGTTTGCTGGTCCTTCTCTGAGACCTCTCCCTGGACACACCCATTTGCAGGGCAGACTGAGATCCCCAACAGAGGCATTTTGCAGCAGCTGCCACAAGAGTTGCTATGTGTGGACCCTACCTAACCATCATAGAGCTTCAGCAGATAGGCCTGGCTGACACGCACCTGCCAGCAGCCTCCTACCACTGCTTTGCCACCAAGCACTTGCCCATGGCCTCCTCCTACTACTATTCTGTGGTGCGCATGCATGCGGACCTCACAACCTCACTCTATTAGTCCATTCTCACGCTACCATAAGGACATACCTGAGACTGGGTAAGTTATAAAGAAAAGAGGGTTAACTGATTCACAGTTTCGTATGGCTGAGGAGGACTCAGAAAACTTATAATCATGGCAGAAGGGGAAGCAAACATACCTTTCTTCACATGGTGGCAGAAGAGAGAATGAGTGTACAGTGATGGGGAAAGCCCCTTACAAAACCATCAGATCTCATGAGAACTCACTCACTATCACAAGAACAGCATGGGGGAACCACACCCATGGTCTAATTACCTCCCATGAGGGCCCTCTCCCAACACGTGGGGATTACAATTCAGATTACAATTCAAGAAGAGATTTGGGTGGGGACACAACCAAACCGTATCACCCAGTACCAAAGATGCATGCATTGGAACTCACCACCACAACCCAGCCTCTGCTCATACCTGTGTGCATGCAGACCCACCACCACTAGCATGAGCATGTGTGCACAGACTCCATCACACTGCCATCCCTCTGCTGTCAGCGTGCATGCATATGTGCACCCTGATGTCACTATCCTGATGAAGTGCTTTTTCCAGCACACCCCATCTGAGTGTTGGTGCCTGTGGACTGGGAACACCTCTAACACCTACAGCACAGCAGCTGCTTAACCTCAAGAAGACAGAGAACAAAGTTATGGGCCTGGATTCAGCGCCTCATGGTCCGAGCATGCAGCTGAGGAGTGCTCAGCTGAGCCTGGCTCCCCTGAAATTATCCAGAAACAAAGCCACTCAACTGAACCCAACTTACAGCAAATCAACCCCAAAGCTAGAAGAAGAAAATACCAAAATCCAAGGTGGAATGAATGAAATTGAAATTTAAAAAATACAATAGATTAATAAAACAGTAAGTGGGTTCTTTGAAAGAATAAGATTGATAGAACACTAGCTAGAATAACAAAGAAAACAGACAGAAGATCCAAATACACGCAGTCCACCAGCAACGTCCAAGCTGAGAGACAAATCAAAACACAATCCCATTCATCATAGCCACACACATACAAAAACACCTAGGAAGACAGCTAACCAGAGAGGGGAAAAGATCTCTACAACAAGAATTACAAAACACTGTTGAAAGAAGTCAAAGAGGAAACTAACATGGGAAAAATAATCCATGGTCATATATAAAAAGAATCAGCAATGTTAAAATGGCCATACTGCCCAAAGCAATTTACAAATACAATGTTATTTCTATTAAACTATCAACGACATTTTCCACAGAATTAGCGAAATGTATTCTAAAATTTATAGGGAGCCAAAAAATAGTCTGAATAGCCAAAACAATCCTAAGCGAAAGAACTAAGCCAGAGGCATCACGCTATACAACAAGGCAACCGTAACCAAAGCAGCATGGTACTAGCATAAAAGCAGACACATAGACGAATGGAACAGGATAGAGAACCCAGGAATAAAGCCACACACCTACAACAAACAACTTTTGACAAAATGAACAAAAAATAGCAGTAGGAAATGGACTCCCTATTTAATAAATGGTGCTGGGGTCACTGGCTACCTATATGCAGATGATTGAATCTGGACCCCTTCCCTTTACTATAAACAAAAATCAAGATGGGTTAAAGACTTAATGGGTTAAATGAAAAATGTAAAATGTAACCCATCCTGAGGGTTAAAGACTTAAATGTGAAACTTTATGCTATAAAACCCTAGAAGAAAACCTAGGAAAAAAAAATTCTGGACATAGGTCCTGGCAAAGATTTCATGACAAAGACTCCAAAATTGGAAGAAAAACAAAAATGGACACCTGGGATCTAATCAAATTAAAGGATTTCTGCACAGCAGAAGAAACTTTTTTCAACAGACAACCTAAATTGTAGGAAAAATATTTGTAAACTATGCATCTGACAAAGGTCTAATATCCAGAATCTATAAGGATCTTAAATAAATTAACAAACAAAACCCAAACAACCCCATTTAAAAATGGGCAAAGGATATGAATAGACACTTCTCAAGAAAAGACATACACTCAGCCAACAAGCATATGAAAAAATGCTCAACATCACTAATGATTAGAGAAGGCAAATCACACCCACAATGAGATACTATCACATACCAGTTAGAATAGCTGTTATTAAAAAGTCAAAAAATAACAGATGCTGGCAAGATTAAGGATAAAACGAAATGCTTATACACTGCTGATAGGAATGTAAATTAGTTCAGCCACTGTGGAAAGCAGTTTGGAGATTTCTCAAAGAACTTAAAATGGAATTATCATTCATCCCAGGAATTCTATTACTGGGTATATATCCAAAAGAATATAAATGTTCTGCCATGAAGACACATGCATACATATGTTTACTGCAACACTATTTACAATAGCAAAGATGTGGAATCTGTCAGGTCTCCATATGCAAGCCTGGAGCCTGAAAGTCTGAAGTCTTGCTTGCCTTGGCTGAAGTCTCCCACCCTCTGCCTGCATTCGCCATTGCCCCTGACTGCCCAGCAGAGCTTCCCCTGACAAGCCCCTCACCCAACTCTGCATCTGTTCTTATCATAATATAAATACCTCTCACCCAACTCTGTCATCTTAACTGTTCTTATGATAATATAAATCTCTCTCACCCAACCCCACCACTGTAACTGAACTTACTTTGCAACACCCCTGCCACCCAGAAAACTCCCCAGACCTATAAAACCAACTCCTATCCCACTGCCCTTTGCTAATGCCCTTTTTGGCCTTAGCCCACCTGCCCCCAGGTGAATAAACAGCCATGTTGCTCACACAAAGCCTGTTTGGAAGGTCTCTTCATTCAAAGCATGTGTTTTTTTCAACATTTGGTGCTGGAAACCCAGGACGGGGGAACTCCTATGGGAGACCAAACCCCCATCCCTGTTCTTATGCTCCCTCCATGAAGAGATCTACCCACTGACCTGGGGTCATCAGACCAGCACACAGACGCACACCACCGGCTATTTTGGGAAGCAGTCTCTCTTTGCTTTCCCATCCTTTTGTCTTTTCCTTTCCACTTCCTCCCCCTTTCAGTTTCATCCTTTTTCCACCACAAAGACAAGGAAAATCAGGTAAACCAGGTTGTTCCGTGAGGTTCATAACTGGAAAATCCTGCGCAGGTCACGGATCCGGGGACCCAGTTTCCCCAGGGGTTTGACTATCATGGAGACGTTCACCCTAGTCACTCGCCCACCAGGCTCACGGCCGATATTGGTGGCAGGTCAACGTAGAAAACACTCTCTTTGACAGCTCACCAACGACGAGGTTCAACCCAGGCTCAACTAGGGACACCTTTTGAGCAGCCGGTTTGCATGCCCATTTTCTTTGTCTCTGCTGCCTCTCCAGAACCATGGACAATCGCCCGTCCTCTATCCCTCCCTCCTCTCCGCTGGCCTGTGTTCTAAAGAACCTCAAGCCTCTTCAACTGTCTCCTAACCTAAAACCCAAAGGTCTCATCTCCTTCTGTAACACTGCATGGCCACAATACAAGTAAAACAATGGCTCCAATTGGCCAAAAAATGGCACTTTCAACCTCTCTATTTCACAAAATTTAGACAATTTTTGTCACAACACGGGCAAATGATCTGAAATTCCCTATGTCCAGGCATTTTTTTTACACACCAATCCCTCCCTAATCTCTTCTCCTTCTGTTCCCTTCCATCTTCCTTCTCCTTCCTCTGCCGGTAAGTCACAATCCTCCTTGTCCATCAACCCTTCCAACCTTTCTCCTCCCCACCTGTCCAAACCAGGCCCTAATCCAAAACCTAACCGCACCCCCCAGAGCCTCCCTCCTCTTCCTCTGCCCTCAACCCACCTTCTTATGCCCCTCCCGTCACCTCCCCCACCTCATACGTGGCCCAGCATACAGTTTAGTCCCACGACTACCTCCTCTGCCCTCCCCCAACAATCCCCCACTTCCAGAGCTCACTGGAGCCAAAGGCATAGTTAGGGTGCACATTCCTTTTCCTTTATCCAATCTTTCCAAATTGGCCACTGGTTAGGCTCCTTTTCATCAAATCCTCCACTACTTAACCCAGTCGTATAATCTCACCTGGAGTAACTTAAATGTCATCCTTACTTCTACTCTCACCCATAAAAAACGCTTGATATGCATTTTATCACCCAATCAACCCCAACATTACAAAAAGGTACAAACATTAAAATCTGGCCCTCAAACCCCACAACAGGAATTAAGCAACCTCACTTTAAAGGTGTTCAATAATAGGGAAAAATCTGCCCAGTGGCAGCACATCACAGAACTACAGATGCTTGCCTCTTCCGTAAAACAAACCCCAGCCTCACCACCAGCTCATAGACACTTCAAAGTGCCCAAGCTGCAACGCGTCCAACCGCCCCTCCCAGACCTTGTTTTAAGTGTCAGAAACCTGTCCACTGGGCCAAGAAATGCCCGCAGCCCAGGATTTCTCCTAAGCCCTGCCCTGTCTGTGCGGGGCCCCCACAGAAAGTTAACTGTCTGACTCACGTTGCTGCTCCCAGAGCTCCTGAAGCTGCAATCCTCAGCTTGGTGGCTAAAGACTAATGCTGCCCTAGCATCTCGGAAGCCCCCTGGACCATCACGGATGCCAAACTTCAGGTAACTCTTACCGTGAAGAGTAAGTCCATCCCCTTCTTAATCAGCACGGACCTGCCCACTCCACGCTGCCTTCTTTTCAAAGACCTGTCTCCCTGGCCTCCATAACTGTTGTGGGAATTGACGGCAAGGCCTCCAGGTCTCTCAAAACTCCCCAGGTCTGGTGTCAATTAGGCCAGCACTCCTTTCCACGTTCTTTCCTAATCATCTCCACTTGTTTAGTTCCCCTGTTAGGCCGAGCTATCCCAGCAAAATTGTCTCCTCATTAACTATGCCTGGGCTACAGCCACACCTCTTTGCCACCCTCCTCCCCAAACCTGTACCTCCCTCAATAGCTCCACTTATGTTCTCCAACCTCAACCCTAGGGTGTAAAACACCACCTTCCCATCCGTTGCTACAAGTCACTCACCCCTCATCATCCCCTTAAAACCTAACCACCCTTACCCTGCACAGCCCCAGTACCCCATCCCACAGAGGCTTTAAAAGTAAAACCTGTTACCACCCATCTATTGCAACATGGCCTTTTAATTCACCCTCCTGCTTCTTCAGCATCTATACTCAAAGGGGGTATCGTGTATCCCCTTCCAAAGCCCAGATTTCTTCCCCATCTGTTACAATCTTTCACCAGCATACACGGGCTCTACCTGCCAACCGTATCCAGTTAATTTCCCAAACCCCAACCCCATCCACCAAACAACAGCTTCTCTCCTTCCTGGGTGTGGTTGCCACTTTCACCTCTGGATACCAGGTTTTGCTATTCTAACTAAGCCATTGTATAAACTCACTAAAGAAAACTTATCCAACCCTGTCAATTCTAAATCCTTTCCTCACTCCTCCTTTCACTCCTTAAAACACAGCTCTAAAAACTGCTCCCTCCCTAGCTCTCCCCAACCTATCGCAACACTTTTTCATTATATATTGCTAAAATCCAGGGCTGTGCGGTTGGAATTCTCACATAGGAGCCAGGCCCATGGCCTGTAGCCTTTTTATCCAAACAGCTTAACCTAAAAGTCCTGGGCTGGCCCTCATGACAACGCACAGCAGCAACTGCTGCCCTAATACTCTTAAAATCCCTCAAAATCACAGGCGATGCCCCATTTACCCTCTAATTCTCACAACCTCCAAAATTTTCTCTTTATACCTTACACATTTACTTTCAGCCCCTCGTCTTCTCCACCTTTATGCAGTCACCCCTACTATTTAAACCACACCTCAAAAGTCTGTTTCTATTATTTTCTGTCTGACTGTGCTCAAATTCACTGTACTCATTTACTTTTACATGCCCTGCTTTTGTTTAAGTTGCTGGTTTACACGTTTCCTCCAGGCAATTACAGCTAATATTTCACTCTTAATCTGGCTTCCCTTCTCTGCTCATACCCAATCTTGTTAATAAAAGTGGTTGCTTATATATACCACACGCTTCCTCATACACCATAAAAACAAAACCTCTCCCTCCACACAGTTAACCTTCTCTAATATTATCTTTCTCCTTCTCTTATTTAAACCCTATGTTTTTCCAATTAATCTCTCAATTCCTACAAAATTGTATACAAGCAATAACCAATCAGTCAATACGACAAATGCTCCGTCTAACAACCCCAAAATATTACCCCTTTCCCCCAAAATCTCCCAGCAGTCTAAATTCTTTCCCATTTTTAGGTTTCCACCCCACCCCCAATCCCGCTGGAAGAAGGCTTGAGAAACTTTGCCCCCACCCCCTAAAACCTGTTATCACCCCCCAGTTCTCTAATTCTTTCTCTCTATATATAAAAAGACAGGTAAGTCAGGTCTCCATATGCAAACCTGGAGCCTGAAAGTCTGAAGTCCTGCTTTCCTGGCTGAGGTCTCCCACCTCCTGCCTGCGTTCCCCATTGTCCCTAATCACTCAGCGGAGCCTCTCCAACAAGCCCCTCACCCAACCCTGCCATCTTAACTGTTCTTATGATAATGTAAATCTCTCTCACCCAATCCCACCACTGTAACTGAACTTTACAACACCCCTGCCCCCTCAAGAAACTACCCAAACCTATAAAACCAACTCCTATCCCACTGCCCTTTGCTAATGCCCTTTTTGGCCTTAGCCCACCTGCACCCCGGGTGAATAAACAGTCATGTGGCTCACACAAAGCCTGTTTAGAAGGTCTCTTCATTCAAAGCGCGAGTTTTTTCAACAGAATCAAGCTAGACACTCATCAATGATGAACTGGATAAAGGAAATGTGGTACATAAATGCCACGGAATACTATGCAGTCATAAAAAAGAACAAAGTCATGTCCTTTGCAGCAACACGTGTAGAACTGGAGGCCATTATCTTAAGTGAATTAAAGCAAGAACAGAAAACCAAATACCGCATGTTCCCACTTTTAAGTGGGAGCTAAATATTGAGTATACATGGTTATAAAGAATGGAACAATAGATACCAGGGCCTGTTTGAGGGTGGAGGGTTGAAGGAGAGAGAGGTATGAAAAACCACCTCTCAGGTACTATGTTTATTACCTGGGTGATGAAATAACCTATACAAAACCCCTGCAACATGCAATTTACCCATGTAACAAACCTAGAACCTAAAATAAAAGTTGGAAAGAAAATAAAGTGATTTTTAAAAATATGCATAGGTACTGTGGGCCAGATATGTTACTCATGTCTGTAATCCCAACACTTCGAGAGGCTAAGGTGAAAGGATCAGTTGATTCCAAAGTTCGAGACAAGCCTGGGCAACATAGGGAGACCATGTCTCTATGAAAAGTAAGAAATTCATCAGATATGGTGGTGGTGGCGCATACCTGTAATCGCAGATAGGAGGCTGAAGTGGAGGATCACTGGAGCGTAGGAGATTGATACCACAGTGAACCATGATTATTCCACTGCACTCCTGCCTGGAAAAGACAGCAAGACCCTATCTCAAAATCAAACAAACAAAAAATATAATTTATTGTGTACAGCTCAATACTCCCTCTTGACAATATGCCACACGCAATGGAAAGAATTAATCTCTATCTTGACCTCCAAAACCATAGATTAGTTTTGCTTAATTTTAACTTCATGCAATTTAATCATAGAATATGTACACCTTTTATGTAACTTCTTTTGCTCAGTTATGTTCAGTAAATTAATCCATATTTTACATGTAACTGTACATTGTTTATTCCCATTTCTGAAGAGTATTCAATTTAGCCATTCTGGCAAGGTGACTTTAATTTACATTTCCATAGTGACTAAGGATGTTAAGCATGGTTTCTTACGAGCTCTTGATCTAAATAATTGGATATTCTTCCACTCTATTGGCAGCATTTTCACTCTTTTGATGGCGTATTTTTGATAAACAGTAGTTCCACATTTTAAAAGTCTGATTTATCATTTTTTCTTTTGTGATTTGTACCTTTTTTAATAAACAAAATTACTGCCTACTCCAAGAGCAGTAAGATGTTTTCTTAAGTTTTCTTTGTAAAACATGCATTGTTTACCGTTGTGAAAGAAAAATAGATCTCAGACCCCCAAATTACTAAGCCAACGGAAGATTCAAGCTGGAAACTATGTCATGCAAACCTGCCTTCCATTATATTCCTAAGTAAGATAGCTACAAAGATAAAAAGCTACATACCTCCCCCCCCGGGGAATTTCTTTGTAGACAAAGGACAGGCAGAACTCAAAGTCATCCCTCCGAGGCCCACCTGATACAAATGCATCTCAGATTACTTTCTCTACCCTATTGTTTCTGTAAAAATGTAGATTCACTGAGCTGAGCCACACCAAATTGTGTATTCGTGTATTCAGTGGAAGGCTGATCAAGGACTCAAAAGAAAGCAATCTTTTGCCCCCGCCCCCTCTCTTCAAGTTTTTCTGCCTTATTAGACCTAACCAATATTACACATAGTGATTGATGTCTCATGTCTCCCTAAAATGTGTGAAAGTAAGCTTGACCCCCTGACCACCTTGAGCACATGTCTTCAAAATCTCCTGAGGCTGTGTCAGGGGCCATGTCCTTGACTTTGGCAAAATAATTTTTCTAAATTGAATGAGACCTGTCTCAGATACCTTTGGGATTACACTTTCACATTCAGATCAGCAATCCACCTAGAAATGATTTTTGTATATACATGAGCATGTTTTAGTTTTAATTTTTCTTATTTTGGCTCGTTTTTCCTATCAACCTCTAGCTCACCTAAATTGTGGTCAAGAAATATTCTGTATTATTTCAGTCCTTTGAATTTGATGAATATGCATTATGATCAGTATATGGCTAATTGCTATTAAGTACTCCTTGGGACAATAAAACTAATGTGCATTCTGCAGAATTATATAAGCGTTATTCGATTAAGCCTTATATTCTATATATATCAATAATGTTAAGTGTTTTCATGCCTTCTTTCCTTTTTTCTTTCCAATCTTTCTGTATTTTCTCTTTACATATATCTCTTAAATAGTGTAAAAGCGAGTTTTGTTTTTTGTCTACGCAGATAACAACTGTCTTTGTTTAGTCCATTTACATTAAACATTTTTAATATTTGGCTTTAAATCTGCAATCTTGCTCTGTATTTCCTATTTGTCTTATGTAGTCTTATACTTTTTAATCTCTTTCTCACCTTCTTTCATATTAAAATCATTTTATCTTCTCCCTCAAATTAACTCAGCATTTATTCCTCTTTTACGGTGGTTTACTGATTTTCCTGAGAAACATGTACTAGAAATAATTGATACTCTCTTCTCAGACAATGCAAGCACTGCAGAACACCTTCCCCTTCAAAGTATATGCATTTGTAATTTATTTTAATTATCTACATATTATAAGCCCCCTGAGACAATATATTATTATTTTTTGCAGTTGATATTCACTAAAATTTATCTGCATATTTTATCATTTATTTTGCTTTAACCCAACTTTAAGAACTGACATTTTTTTTCGGCCATCCACATGACAAACTGTTTATAGCTGTTTTGCTACTGATGCACCCTTAGACCTGTAGCTTGTGGCAGGTATCTGAGTTTCCAATGGCAAATCTGTATGGGTCTGCAGCAACCTGAATTCTCACCTCCTCTGAAGAAAGAATTCAATTTAGGGGCATAAGGCAGAAAAAGAAACAGGGATGTTTTAGAGCACCGAGTAGAAGTTTATTAAAAAGGCTTTAGAACAGGAAAGAAAGGGAAGAACACTTGGAAGAGATCCAAGTGGGCGACTTGAAGAACCAGTGTCACATTTAACTGTGATCCTAGGACTTTATAGGCTGGCATCTTATGCCCCTTTTTGTGATTCCTCTCTGAGGGTGGGCTGCCCACATGAGCAGTGCCTTCCAGACCCTGGGGAAGTGAGCATGCGCACTGGGTTTAGGAACTTTTACACAAGCCCATCTGAGGCTTTTCCTCTCTTTTCTTGTGGAGTGGCCCCAGAAGGTCATACTCTGACATTTTGTTTCTTTTTGCACATGCCTGCGAAGTTGCTTCTTCCTGGCAGCCGCATAATTTTAACATTTTAATGTTAATAGCTTTGGATCATAAGGACATTGTCTCTCCCTGGCTCCGTAGCACAAGCTGCCAAATTACCATTTTTAGAGAAACAGTGTGATAATTGCCAACCATCACCTGATATTGCTAGTGGGGAGGGGTGAAGAGTCCTCTCCTGCCATACTCATGCCTAAGTACCTGTAATAGACCTACAGTGCTCCTGTCTGATTTCAACCCAATCACAAGGAATTTACCGGAGCCACACTATTTGGTGACATTTATTTCCAAGTTAATTTTCCATAGACCCAGGAATCTTCCAAAAGTACTGCCCAATCTGTTAGATTCCTATTCTGGACTGCAAATGCCTACGCAGCAGAAGGATTGCAGAAACCAGGCTCTTCTCTCTAGAATTTTGGTTTCTTCCAGGTATTGGTGCTATAATTACTTCCTACTTTATTAGTTATCAGATGACATAAGGAAAATATTTCATATATTTTGTTTAGCTTTTTGTTATGCTCTTCAGGAAGTCTGGTTCAAAATATTCAGTTTGCCATTAGTAGAAGTCTATAATTACCTTTTACACCTTTTACAAGTCTTTCTCTCTCAATTGGACTAGTTCTCTAAGAATTATCTTATTTTCTGTTGCACTTCTAGGTACCTGCCTGGCACTTACTAGGCAAATAGTCAGCATTGTTAAACAAATTATTCACTTTACTCAAACAGCCCCAAAGAAAATACTACAATATAGCAATGGTGCTATCTCAAACATCCATACATTTAGAGATGAATCTGGATGAAGATAGACACATTTTTCTAAGACTATGTTTATATAATTTATGTAATTATCTAGGATACCAAGGCGTCATTAAAGATATTGCAAGCAAAAGTTCAATTTACATTTCTAACGAAGCTTAGTGCCTATTAAGAAATGGAGGTGCATTGTGGTAAGTGTTTAATTTTATACTGATATTTTAAACTAGGCAGAACCAAATAATTATTTTTTTGTGTGATGATACCAATAATTTTTTCACCCAGGAATCAGTTTTATGAGAAACAGCCTATAAATCTGTAGATAAAAGGAAAGATGAGTGAAAAATCAAAATGGGAAAGCACATCTGTTGCAAAATTGAGACAATCTGAATAAAACAATCTGACAATTTAAGCCAAATATAATCATTTGTTGATTCTACTTGCTATATATACTACGTAAGTCATGGTTCATTGCCTATAACGAGCAGGTACGGCATCGTTTTCCAGCCACTTTATAATATAACCCCTTCTCCCACTCATTCAATCAATATGAATAAAGTAGGAGCTGCCTGTTTTTTTTAACCTCCTTTCTTTCCCTTTTATTTTCTTTCTCCATTTCGACCTTCCCTCCTTCTTTCTTTTCCTTCTCCCTCTCTTCCTCCTACTCATCTTCTTTCTTCTACGTCACTTCCTTCTCTTTCTTCTCTATATTTATTGTTATTTTAATACCTTTACGCATTACAAAAACACTAGGTACTTATTCCAATTCAAGTTGTGTCTCTTGGGCAAGTCTCTGCACATTTGTTGTCACAGTTCACTAATCTCTAAACAAAATTATTAGACAAATGATGTTTAATGTGTCTCCTAGTTATAACAGTCTGTAAGTCTATGAATACTCCATGTTCATAACAAGACCCTATCTCTCTGGCCACAGTTGTTTGTCCAGTTTTGGGCACATGATCCAAGCTGAACAAATGATTCCCTTCTCTGCAATTGTTGGACTTGGAACCAGAGATAGCAGCACTTTGTAATGCTTTCTCTTTGGAGGTTAAATTGAAAGATGTACAGCTTTAAAACTGCTTGTAGTCAACTTTGCTGCTAAGTTGAGAAAGTTTGAAAAGAAAGGGAAAAATAATGTGATCATTCAAGAAGAAACAGAAATGAAAGCTCAAGTCCCTGATATCATTTGAGTTCTAGTGTTCACTAGCTGTCACTAGATCTAGTGTCCCTTAGGTCCAAATATAGCCCTCTCTTTTTTCTGGTTTGGTTTTCCTAACATGACCTGGAATTCTTCCAATAAATTACTTTTTTTCTCTGAGATCGCTGAAATTGGATTTCTGTGTCTTTAAACTTGAGAAAATGTACAAATCTTAAGATTAAAAAGCTGTATTTTAATCATTGCGGCTATATTTTTCTTGAGAAATGTTATTTAACTCTAGCTTCCTCCTATATTTTTATATCACCTTATGATGACTGTCTGCTCACATTTTCACATGCTATCTGCCATTAACTCCAAACAGTCAATGCCAAGGGGGCATAATCCAGCTTTGTCTTTAATATGACATCATTCAATTTTCAGGGACACAGTGAAGATTTCTCAAAAAGCTTTTGGTTTATAGAATATTCCTTTAATCTTTAATGTCACATTCATGTAATTTCATACTCAGTTCTACTAATGTACAGAGTAAGAATTATTTCTTCAGTTTTACAAATATTTCCTGAACATTTTGTTATGTGATGGAGCTATATACTATTAAAATGTAGCAACTGCAATCACAATAACACTAGTCATTTGTTTCAAAACAAATTATTTAACTCCATATGTATGCAAATTATACTACTCGTAAATAAAAAAGTTAGAGACCCAATACTATGCCATTTATATAACATGTGAAGAATGTCAGAGGCTGAGATGTCTTGTCATAGCACATCTAGTACTAATTATGTAACTTAGATTAAATCCTTTTACCTTTTAAGGGTCCCAATTTCTTTTCTTCTGCAAGGTAATATTAATAATATCACCTTATCTCCTTTGAAAACTTTTTGTAAAAGAGTTCAGGCAGCAGTGGGATATGATGGAAGATTTATATCATTAAATTTTTACCAGCATAGACAATTACCCAAATATTTTACATTTCAATGGTATAAAAACAATTCTGTAGTTCTGATAATCTATTCTTATATATTTCATTCTCAATCATGATATATGAGATAGATTTAGAAGATTAAGTCACAGGATACACAGGAAAATTTGATTTAAAAATATCTAATGTATGAGCCAATTTTCTTAAGCCATTTGCATATCTTGCTGAAAAACAGAATGCTGGAAAGGGCTCAGATAAATGATTTAGATAAAGAAATACAATCAAGAGTTACTATTTAGAAGATCTTATATTATGAATCAGTAACTGTACAAATATTGCTTGCCATTTGACAAATAACCCAGAAAGATAAGAAATATTATCTCAACTTTACACAGAAGGAAATTGAGATTAGAAAGATTAAATCATTTGCCAAATTTATATACCTAGTTAATCACTGAGCTGGGATTCAGCTCCTCTCCAGCTCATTACACAGAGAACAACTTTTTCTATTTTGTGACACAGACCCGAATCTCTAGACATCACTATCTACGTCTTATCCTCTGCAATTAGTTTATAATTTCTTTTGGAGTATATAAATGAAATAATTAATGAAAGAATTCATATGTACATAAACTAATTGATATAATAATATATAAAAACAAATTCAGAAAATTTTACTTTTCCAAGGATTATGCAATACTCTGAGAATTGAGGAATGTGTATGATTTTGTGATTATACACATTGTACAACTGTATGACATTCTGGGAAAAGACCAAGCAATGGAGACAGTAAAAAGAAAATTGATTTTCTAGAGCTCATGGAAGAAAGGGATGGAGGAATAGGTGGAAAAAAGCCAAGTTTTAAGACAGTAAAAACTATTTTGTAGGATATTGTAATGAATACATTCCATTATACATTTGTCAATGTGTATCATTACACATACATTGTACATGGCACATTTCTTTTTTTTTTTTAATTTTACTTTAAGTTCTGGGGTACATGTGCAGATCTTGCAGGATTGTTACACAGGTATACACATGCCATTATGGTTTGCTGCCTCATTCCCATCACCTACATTAGGTATTTCTCCTAATGTTGTCCCTCCCCAATCTCCTCACCCCCTGCTATCCCTCCTCTAGCCCCCTACCCTCCAACAGACCCCAGTGTGTGATGTTCCCCTCCCTGTGTCCATATGTTCTCATTGTTCAACACCCACTTATGAGTGAGAACATGTAGTGTTTGGTTTTCTGTTCCTGTGTTAGTTTGCTGAGAATGATGGTTTCCAGCTTCATCCATGTCTCTGCAAGGGACATGAACTCATCCTTTTTTATGGCTGCATAGTATTCCACAGTGTCTATGTGCCACATTTTCTTTATCCAGTCTATCACTGATGGGCATTTACATTGCACATTTCTAAGGCAAAATTTAAAATTATATATTAATGCACATTTGTCAGTTCTGCGGAACTTTGCATGGTGAGGTTTGGATTTCTTAGTTATCCAATACCATTTGTTTTCTTGCGAACCTAGGAGGTGTCTTTTTGTGGCTCATGTCAATTTTTTGAGTTAGACAATCCAAGCCTGCTCTTTCTGAAATATATGCTAGGAATTTTTATGTGTGCATCATTTTCCAAGTTACAATTTAAATCATTTCTAACAGATATAGCTATCATTTGCCATTAACACTCTCCACAGTCCTAAAATATAGTCACTTTACATATGGATAAACTAATTATCTTACATGAGATAATATAGCTCGTAAATGGTACAATCAGTTAACAAGACAAACTTTCTGACTCCAAGGTGAAGATTCCATAGCCACAAACAACTTCAATTAATGAATTCAACATTAATTGAAGTTGTTGGTGGCTATGGAATACACTGAGGCCAAGAGGAAATTTGTGTAAAAAAGATACAAACACGACTGGGCATGGTGGCTAACGCCTGTAATCCAAGCACTTTGGAGGCCAAGATGGGTGGATAACCTGAGGTCAGGTGTTCAAGACCAGCCTGACCAACATGGTGAAACCCCGCCTTAAAAAAAAAAAAGATACAAATGCATTAAATCAGATTTAATAACTATTCCTGTGGGTGTAACGTAGCAATTGTATATATTACATTGTAATATGAATTTGTATTTCTGTGAAAAACTATGCCCATACAAGAAACTTCACATGAGTATCTACAGCTCATTTATTCCTAATTGCCAAGACTTAGAAACAGTCAAGATGTCCTTCAATGGGTGAAGAGATAAACAAATTGCAGCACTTACATACAATGAAATATTATTTAGCAATAAAAAGAAATGAATTATCCAGCCATGAAAGACATAAAACTTAATTTCATATTGCTAAGTGAAAGAAGCCAATCTGGAAAAGCTACACACCACATGATTACCACTGTATGACATCCTGAGAAAGACCAAACAATAGAGACAGTAGAAAGATAATTGGTTTCCCAGAGTTCCCAGGTGGAGCACAGAGATGTTTTAGGACAGTCAAACTATTTCGTAGGATACTGTGATGAATACATGCCATTGTACATTTGTCAAAACTCATAGAATGCACAACACCATGAGTAAATCCTGCTGTAAACTATGGACTTTGGGTGGTAATGGTGTGTCCATATATGTTCAACAATTGTAGTGAATGTACCGCTCTGGTGGGGGATGTCGATAACTAGGGAGGCTATGCATGTGTGGGGACAGAAAGTGTGTGGGACATCTCTGTACCTTCTGCTCAATTTTGCTATGAACCTAAAACTGCTTTCAAAAAAATCATATTTAAAGAGCAAAAAAGCCATAGAATATACAACCTAAAGAGTGAACCTATATGTAAACTAAAGACCTTGGTTAATATAATATATAAAATTGGTTTATCAACTGTAACAAATATATCATCCTAATGTAAGAGAATAATAATAGGGAAACTGTAAGGAGTGAGGGGTAATAGGGAACTTTATACTTTCTGCTCATTTTGTCTGTAACCCTAAAGCTTCTTTAAGAAATAAAGCCAATTAATTAAAAAATATAGCAGCCGCATATGATATTATGAGTATACACCTATAGATCAAATGAAAAAAAAGACTGTTTAGAAGATATGTAAATGGATTATGTTGTATGAAATAAAATTTCTAGAGACAATAAGAATCACATATTCAAAAATGCTTAGATTGCAGTGAAAGTGATACATCTTGAGAAATGATCATGATGACTTTAAATGTAGCTCTAGAGAAGATAAAGGTCTAGAGGGAGTTTTGTGGAAGAGTTTAAGTAAGTTGTATTATGTATTGAGTGAGATGAAAAAACATGCTATTACTTAATAATTTTGTTATTTGAAAAAGTATGCTATTTATTTATTTATGCACTTATTTTGAGATAGAGTCTCACTCTGTTAGCCAGGCTGAGTGTAGTGGCATGATCACAGCTCACTGAAGCCTTGACCTACTGGGCTCAAGTGATCCTCCCACCTCAGCCTCCTAAGGAGCTGGGACTACAGGTGTGTACCACCACACCTTGCTAATTTTTTATTTTTTGTAGAGATGAGGTCTCACTATGTTGCCCAGGCTAGTCTCAAACTTCTACATGCAAGTGACCCTCCCACCTAGGCTTCCTGAAGTGCAAGGACTGCATGTGTGAGCCACTGAGCTCAGCCTAAAATATGTGATTTAAATATATAAATGTAACTAATTTAACAAATTAAGAATTAAAATTAGTTATTAGACAACCTCATAAACATTAACCTGGCAAGTAAATGTATATTATTCTAGGGCAAAATCATCTGATTAGTAAAATTCTCATTGGGAATATGGAGGCTCACTCTATTTGGGGAATTATATTGAAGCATTCATGGTATTTAAGTGCTTATCATATATTAGGCTCTGGGTTAGGTACTGTAAGGCAGATACAAAATAATCACCAAGATATGGTTCCTGCACTGAGTCCCTAAATTATGATTCTATGATAGGGATTGAATGGAAATAATTGAAGTGTAACTCTAGTCATTGCTCAATGTTTATGAGCAGTTGTTGTGAAACATGAAATTTATTATGCCAGTCTAAAGGAGGAGAAATTGCCTTTGTCTGGTGAATTTGGTAAATGCTCCAAGGAGAAAACAATATTTTTGATGGGCTTCAGTGGATTTGAAAAATTGAGAGGAAAAGATGAAAATTTTAGGTTGAAAGGATTTCCATAAGCACAAATAAAAGTGCAGAAAATAATAGTGTCTCAGGGTTGACAGGTAAGTCAGTAATTTGGTTAGATCACAAGAATCTGAGTATGAAGTGGAGGGGAGAGTCTTATGGAAATGGTAGATGTGGGTAAGGCATGTGGTGGACTGACAGCAAGATAAAGCAAAGTCCTCTTTCAGTTAGCAATAAATGAGGAGATATTGAAATGATTAAGAGTTTCTGAGCAAGAGTTATCCCTTAAAAAACTAAATGTTACTCTTCAGTTCTGTAATAATAGAACTTACCTTCCTGCATTACACTTTATCAGATTCTTTTGTCCTCTAGGCTAGGAGATTCTCAAGGGCAGATGTTATGTTTTATTCATCTTGTTATTTTCGGCACTTAATATATAACTGGTACACAGTGTAAGAACTATAAATGCTTATTAATGAATAATTGAATTGCCTTTTTCTTAAACACTTTTAATATCATTTTGAGAACTTAGAAATATTGGTTTGAAAAATACTCAAATCTGAGTTAATTCTAATAACCTCTGATTTAGCACCTCTGATTGGACTCTTCTAACCCTCCACGTCAGACATCTAGCATTGATAGGGAAGGGACAAGGGAAGGAATTAAAAGATCACGGTCCAAAGAAACGAAGCCCATAATATATTACTGCTTTAATTAAAAAAAAAAACAAACCCACATTATTGAGGTATGATCTACATATAAAACCCTGTACATGCTTAACACATATAACTTGATAAGTTTGGAGGAAACTATACACACATAAAATCATGAACACAATCTATCCCATAAACTTATCTATTACCTCCATAAATTTCCTTCAGTTTCTTTTATTATTTATTTTTCTGCATAAGATCTATCCATAAAAGCAAACTTTTAAGTATAGAATACAGCATTGTTAACTATAGGCCATACACTGTACAGTGGATCTCCAAACTTATTCATCTTGCATAACTGAAACAACTCTGTACCCTTTGACCAATACCTCCCCATTTCTCCCTCCCTCTGGCCTCTGTCAGCCACTAATCTAGTCTCTGGTTCTATTTGACTATTTTCGATTCCTCATAAAAGTAGGGGTCAATCAGTGTTTGTCTTGGCTTATTTCACTTAGAATGTCCTCGATATTCATCTGTGTTGTCACAATAACAAATTTCCTTTCAAGGTTGAGTAATATTCCATTTTATATACATATAAAGTGTATAAAATGTATAATACATATAGATTATATATATTCTATTATATATATAAAATAGAATATATGTGTTTTTATATATATACATTTTATATATGTATATATATACACACTACATATATATATAATATTTTCTCTATCCATTCATCTGTTGAGGGATATTTAGGTTGCTTCCGTATCTTGGCTATTGTAAATAATGCTGCAATGAACATGAAAGTGGAGATTATCTCTCCAAGATCCTGACTTCAATTTCATTGAACATGTATATAGGAATGGGATTGTTGGACCAAATGATAATTCTATTTTCAATTTTAACTTTTTGAGGAATCTCCATACTGTATTCCATAGTGGCTGCACTAATTTACATTCCCACCAAGAGTATACAAGGGCTCTGTGTTCTCCACATTCTCACCAAAACTTGTCTTTGAACTACTGCTTTTCTTTAACTCACTGTCCTCCCAATATAATAGACCTGGTAACTGGATATTTGGATTGTTTCTTGTTCCTAAAAAGTTATTGTGACATGTCTATGACCCCAGCTTCTCTAAGACTGTGGCTTATTTTGCTTCTCCAGTTTCCCTGCTTAAAGTTTAACCTTGAAACTCAGCCCAGTGCCTGCAATCCAGTGAGCTACCTGCTGACAGGTGTCCTTCAGGCATTTCTCCTGGAATCCTGAATGCCGTTATTCCTGGAATTTGTCTCCATGCCCTCCTCAAATCTCCATATCAGAACACTGCTCTGAATACTACATTCTGTCCTTCAGACTGTCCTTCCCCCTCAGCATCTGCTATTCAGTTTCTGTACTCAGCGCCTGTTCCTCCTATATAGGAAGATTGTGTTCTAGGTCTGGTCCCAGCCTGCTATAAATAACTGAGTCATATACAAAGAACTTCAAAAATATTACTGAATATAACATTAAAATAATCTATATCTTAAAATTAAAAATATACAATCAAAATAACACCATTTCTTTTATTCTGCCTTGTCAAACTGGCATAGCAATATAATTTATCTTTTTACGTTACAAACAATGGCCAAAATTATCAGAAAATATGTACTTGACATTAATTACTTTTACAAATATGGTAAGATGTCTTGGAGAAATAAGAGAGGATTTTCTGCTGTGACCCATTCTGATGTCTGAGGAAAAAAAATGATTGTCCTTAGCACTGCATAAACTCAGGTGAAGCTTAATATTGTTTATTTTTAACATTTCCAATGGTTATTAACTAACAGACTGTCTGTGTTGGAAGAGACTTTAGAGGTCAGCGATAATTTATTTTTGGAATGAGGTAAGTGCAGTAATCTTATAACTCTTTAAAAATAAAATGGATTAACTAAACTAATTCCCTTTCCACATTGAAATGCTACGAAATATATTTGAAAATCTTTATTGCTTCTATTCCGGTGGCAACAAACAGAAAGTTTTCCTTGCCCTAATTGTCTGTCAGCCTTGTTACTATCAAAGATTTATCCTAAAGAGAGCATCAAATATTTTCTAACAAAAATGATACTTTTATGGATTTGCTATAATAAGTTATCCCCTTAATTAAGACTTTCCCACTGAGCAATGGGAAAAACTTTCCTCATTGCTATCCCTGTACCCATCTCTGTGGTAGCATTACTCCAGGAACTGCATTGATCCCTCTAAGGTCTGTCTCTTTACCTGAGTAAACATTCTGAGGGTCGCATCTCCGTTTACCCAGGACTACTACTGCACTTTGCACACGGCAGTGGTTCAATACATATTTACTTCAATAAATATTTTTAAAAGAAATAATAAAGGAATGGATAAATGAATGCAATCAGTAAAAGATAGGTAAATATTTGTATCAACACACAACTAAATATGTGTCTGAAATTGAGTCATCATTCAAAATCATTGATGCCTTTGAAAAATAACCTGACATTCATATTCTTACTTTCCTTCTGTTATTACTATCATAACAGTGAGGCAAGCCAAACACAGTCTCTCCTCTTGGGTAGTGAATTCCTACTCATTCTTCTTAAGATAAAAATCTGATTCTTTGTGAAGTCTTTCTCATTCCCTCAGGCAGAACTTTATTTCCTTTTCTCTCATTACACTGTATTGTCATTTTCCCCTATGGAATTATCTAGGACTTAAGTGAAAACTAAATATGAGTCTTTATATATCACCCAAGGTTGTTCACTGTGTTTCTGTTCCTCTGGATTTAAGTTTGCTGCCCCTGACACATTCCCTGTGCTCATAGATATCTTCAAAGAATATACATAGGTATGACATTTTTACCAGTTTTGCACCATAATCGACCTTTTAAATTGACTTATTTTACTTTTTCACTCCGTCACATCAACAACTACTATCACAATGTAATAACAGACATTTAAGGTGTGTGTTAAATAAATTTATGCCTGTAGCACAGATAATAAATATACTGCTGAGTTTTGACAGTTTAATTCACATAAGATCTAAGCAGTTTGAATGTCAGTTAACAATGAACAACTTTAAGCAGGCTGTGGTAACTATAAAGCTTACAGGAAAGCAATGAATATTTTATATTCTAAAAAGTGCAGCCTTATTTTCCTTTGTCCTAAGTAAAAATGTGTAGTTCAAGAAGTGAGCATTTGAAATTCCGGCAAATAGAATTCTCTACCTGGAAAAGAATCACTAAAGATCGATAGATAAATTATGTATGTACATATATTGAAATATGTTTCTGCACGTAGATCATTCTATCACTTATCTATCAATCTATCTAGAATGGTATACTGTGAAATGAAATGAGAGATTGCTCATGTACAATGATTGTTTTCATTTTGGGTTTGTGGTCTAGTAATCCTACATACAAGGTCTTGTAGCCTATGGGTTTTAAGTTCTTTCTAGTAGAATTACTTCCATTTATCCAGTAATGTCCCCAGGCTTAGGGGTCCCAACCAGGGCCTCATCATTATTGGGTGGGCGAATATCGCATTGTCAGGTTTCTGGCATCACCTGAGGCATTAGCCAACACTAGCTCTGTTAGAACCTGACACCAGCTCTGATAGAACCTGACACCATGATTCTTTAGGTGTCATTAGGCCTCTTTAGTCATGCTGATAAATCCTTAGTCTCTGTCCCAAAGATAAGCTTTCCAGTTTGACCACCTTCTGGTAAACCCCATTCTCATATTTCTCAATGCTGATCCTCCTGGACATATTCAATTTCTCCTACTTCCTTTCTTACCTCTCTTAATATTCACCAGACCATCTGAAATCCACTATCTGTGGTAAACTCTTCCTCATGTTCTCAACTAGACACAGAATTCTTTTCTAATTCCTTGCATTAATTATATCCTAGCATATATTAGAAGACATGATTTGCCTGCAAACTTCTAGAGCACAGTTAAGCAAGCGTTCCCTATACAAGGCCACACAGTAAATATTTTAGGCTTTGTGGGTCATATGGTTTTTGTTGCAATTAATCAGCTGCCACTGCAACACAAAAACAGCCATAGACAATCTGGAAGTTAATGAATGTTGCTGTGTTTCAACAAAGCTTCATTTACAAACAGGCAGCAGGCCAGGTTTCAGGGCCTTGGTGATCAGCCCCTGCTTTACAGTAGAGAGTGTCCATCCTCCCATGTGCCTTGTTTCACAAAGCAAACGGTTGAGTCAGAACTCTAACTTTCCAGTTCACTGCACTCCCATCTTTGTGTAAGTTGTCCTCTATCCTATTCACATCCCTATTTTTTTTTGACTTTTTTTTAATTTTTTTTTAATTTTTATTTTTTTTTTATTTTTAATTTTTTTTATTTTTTATTGCATTTTAGGTTTGGGGGTACATGTGAAGAACATGGAAGATTGTTGCATAGGTACACACATGGCAGTGTGATTTGCTGCCTTCCTCCCCATCACCTGTATCTGGCATTTCTCCCCATGCTATCCCTCCCCAACTCCCCACCCCCCACTATCCCTCCCCTTTTTCCCCCCCCGACAGACCCCAGTGTGTGATACTCCCCTCCCTGTGTCCATGTGTTCGCATTGTTCAACACCCGCCTATGAGTGAGAACATGCGGTGTTTGATTTTCTGATCTTGTGTCAGTTTGCTGAGAATGATGGTTTTCAGGTTCATCCATGTCCCTACAAAGGACACGAACTCATCGTTTTTGATGGCTGCATAATATTCCATGGTGTATATGTACCACATTTTCCCTGTCCAGTCTATCATCGATGGGCATTTGGGTTGGTTCCAGGTCTTTGCTATTGTAAACTGTGCTGCAATGAACATTCGTGTGCATGTGTCCTTATAGTAGAACGATTTATAGTCTTTTGGATATATACCCAGTAATGGGATTGCTGGATCAAATGGAATTTCTATTTCTAGGTCCTTGAGGAATCGCCACACCGTCTTCCACAATGGTTGAACTAATTTACACTCCCACCAACAGTGTAAAAGCGTTCCTATTTCTCCACACACACACATCCCTATTTTTTATCAAGAATCTGGTCACTGACTCACACTATGCCTCTTAACCCAATGCCTATCTAGTATCTGAAATTTCTATGGCAACCACCGAATATCCAAATTTCCAAATTCAACAACAATATATCACGACATTTAATTCCCTAGTCACCTCAACTCTGATTATCCTACAGTCCATCTTGTCTACCCTTACTTATGACAATATTTTGGACCATGTTATCAACATGCAATGCTCTAGAGCAGAACGTTGAACTGCTGACAGAATATAATAATTTATAACACTCTCTCACTACAACCCCCTTTTATTCCAATTATTTTCATTCCTTTATCTCTATCAAAACATTCGTTCAAATTAATTAAGCTTTCATTCCTTTGACTTCTCAATTTTATCCCAAATCGTTATATTTCATCCTTCTCTACTTCCTTTTCTATTCAACTGAAGCACTGTAATAGTAGCACTCACAATTTATTGAGTAATTATTAAGTGTCAGACACTATGCTAAGTGTTTCACATGCATTATATGATGTCAGTTCTCACAACTCTGTGAGGTAGGTAGTGTCTTCAGATGAGGCAAAGGTGGCTTTGAGAAATTAAGTAACTGAATCACCCAATTAAGTATCCGAGTGAGATTTGAGTATAGGCCTGACAAACACTGAAGTGCATTATTCAAAATAATGCAGTTAACTCATTTAAGTGTTATAAGTGCTTGTTTTGTGGCACTGGTAATATAAAGGTCAAGAAGAAATGACTACTTCAAGAAACTGAAGTTTAGTGGTAGAAACCTTCATGCAACTAAATAAAAACAATGCAATATCATGTAATAATAAAGAAATGTGCACATTAATATGAAAGCAAATGGGACAGAATGAACTTTTAAGAGACTCCTTACAGATAAAACAACACTTCAGCTGGGTCTTAAACTGTAGTTTGGCAATTTACAAGGTGGGAAAAAATTTGGAGTATTTCAGGAGGAACAAAGATCATGTGCACTGGCGTGGAGATAGGCTTCAGCTGGCATGATCCTCTAATGTTAGATAACAATGGTGAAAGGACTGGGCATGTTAGGAGAGGAAACTAGCAATTAGATGAAAGGGATATTACATGAATTTTATGGAATTTGTATATTTTTCTTAGAAAATTGAGAGATTTTATTTAGTTTTATGTCCTAGTATACATTTTAGAAGAGGAAGCTCCCAGAATAATGAAAAAGGCAACATTTGGGAGCAAAGACACAGAAAAAATAATCAGAATTGTTGAGGAAAAAGACTGAATGGAGGGCTGGCACCATATTGGGTCAGAGAAGAAAGAATGAATTCAAGACAAATACCAGAAACTGAATTGTGAGAATTTAATAATATATTGTATGCGGTAATATAGAAGGGAGAGGATAGAGGCATCTTGATGGCTTAGATTCGTTCCGAAGAGATTATTAAAATTTTTGGTGATGCCACTATATAGGTACATTAATTAAGGAGAAGGGGAACATTTTTTGCAAGAAGATGATGTACTAAATTTTAAAAAGGTGAGTTTCGGGTAGTCCGGGGACGTAGATTCTGAGATTCAAAAGTTATAATGAGTGATTTGAAAACAGACATGTGGAACAAATGGTGGGGAGGGAAAGGATCCAAATGAATGCAATGAGAGAGGAGGAAAACAACCAGGACACAGAGTTACCCACAAAGCCAAGGGAAGAGAACGTTATAAGCGGGAGTGGAAAAGAAAAGCAAAATGTCTCAAACAGCACATGAACCAATAGAACCATGGGATTAGTGGCTTAGAGACAATTTCACTGGAATTTTGGAAGGCAGAAATCAATAATTTTATAATAGTTCAGAAATGGTCTTATGTGTTCATATTTATCAAATGTTATATGTTCATAAATTCATTTCATTTAAAATATCTATCTACCAATATAAATAATTTTCATCCTTTGTTTTTAGAATTTTTTTGAAAGGAGGGAGATTGTGCTATTCTTAGATTTTGAAGACACTGAAGAACAGATGAGCACATTTTCAATATGCCTTAAGATGACATTTGATAATAAAATACAATAATCAATAACTTTATGTTTTCTCATTGCAACACTTGCCCTCAGATTTCTGGGTGAATTGTTTTTCTTATTATTTCTTTTTTTTTTTTTTTTTTTTTTTTTGAGACAGAGTCTCACTCTGTCACCCAGGCTGGAGTGCAGTGGTGCGATCTCAGCTCACTGCAACCTCCGCCTCCCAGGTTCAAGCAATTCTCTTGCCTCAGCCTCCTGAGTAGCTGGGATTACAGGCGCGTGCCACCTGGCCCAGCAAATTTTTGTATTTTTAGTAGAGATGGGGTTTCAACATCTTGGCCAGGCTGGACTTGAATTCCTGACCTCGTGATCCACCTGCCTTGGCGTCCCAAAGTACTGGGATTACAGGTGTGAGCCACCGCACCCAGCCTTTCTTATTATTTCTTATAATCTATTTTCATGTTTTCTATCCCAGTGTTAGGATCCCACATTATTATAATTAGTAATTTTCTCAGTAGTGATTAAATATTCATTTGCTTTTACTCTACTTTATTAAAGATATAGCACATTTAATGAAACATCTCAATTTTACACTATTGTCAAAATTCAAAAAAATGAGTTTAAACTTTTGTTGCTTGACTTTTTTGATTCAAATACATTTATGTCATAGCAAAGAACACATAATGTCAATTTTGTACTAAATGCTACCTAATTGTCAATGGCAGAGAAAAGTAATCATTTTAGGCTTTTTATTTCATTTTTATTTTTTTAACCTGGCTTTCAAAAAATATTTTAACAGAAAACAAAAGCATCGAGAAATACCTTCCAGAAATCATGCACTTTAGACTGAAATTGTTTCCTATTCCAAAGTGATGGGAACATTAATGCCTGTGTTCATTTTTAGACTTAACAGGTCAGAAGTTTTTCTTGAAACCCTGCAATAATGAATTACTAATTAGTAATGAGAACTTGCTTCTTCAGCAAGTGCTTGCCTGTCCCTAAGACAGGTCAATGTGGGGTGAAGCTTTTCACCTGCATGTATGCCACAGGCCTCTGCAGTTAGGGTATTAACTAAAAGGTTATTCCCTGAAATTACTAGGCAGGACTCTTTATGGAAAAATGGTTGGCTGATTTTATTCTGTCTCCTTTTGCCTAGGAGGTTACCTGGAGGAGCTGCTATTCTGAGCTGCATTTATTTTTCCAACAGTCTGAATGAATTGGATCTGTAGTCGTGATTGAGCATGCAAAATAAATACAGTGCTGTGGCTCCTACCCACAGAAGGCACAGATTATACTGCCAATGGTCAAATATATACACATGAAATTAACTAAAAGACATGTAATTGCAGAGGGGCCCCATATATCAGTAGTACTAGGAAAATCACCATCTCTCAGTTATCTTCCCTCTCAACCCTCTAGGGTATCACCTCAACCAATACATGGTTAAGAAATAAATATAATTAACAGACAATATATTAGCCTAATTTTGTACCTGTCGCCTGACTACAGAAATTATGAGAAACTGTAAATGTTCATCTACCTTGCTCCCCAATCACTAGGAAATCTTTCTATTCCTAGCTCCATCTGGAGTCTCTCTCTTGGAATTCAAGTATACACTGTTAGCATTTTAAGGACTCTCTGGAGAATTTTGCTTTTGATCTTTACCTCCCCCACTTTTGCCATTCCCCCACTTTCGCTTTCATCACAAGCACTTACTTGGATGTTGATTTTAAATGGCCCAAAACTTGTCATTCGTTCCTTGAGAAGTGGAATTTCTTTCTCTACCCCTTTGGGCTGATTCAAGGATAGTTTCCAACCACAGAATATGGCAGTAGAAGCCTGACGTAACACTAAGGCTGAATATTAAGAAATCTGTAGCTTACATTTTGATGCACTGGGATGCCATCTCGTGGAACCCAGCAGGCGTGCTGTGAGAGGTTCAAGCCGTGTGGAGAGGCTATGTAAACGAGAAACAACACATTCAGCTTAGCAGCCTCATCTGAGACCCCAGACCATAACTAGCACCAACTGCAGCCAGCCATTTGAGTAAACTGCCTTGGGTGCTCTAGCCCAGTAGAGGCTTTAGATGACTGCAGAACCGGCGGACATCTGATGCAATGTGGCAGAACCACTCAGCTGAGCCTAATTGATGAAGAAGCACGAGAGACAATTAAAAGTTATTGGGCAGGGCACCGTGATCCACACGAGTAATCCTAGCACTTTGGGTGGCTGAGGTGGGCAGATAGCTTGAGCCCAGGAGTTCAAAAGCAGCCTGGGCAACATGGCAAAAACTCATCTCTACACACACACAAAAATACAAAAATTAGCTGGGTGTGGTGTCTTGTGCCTAGAGTCCCAGCTACTTGTGGGGCTGAGGCAGGAGAATCACTTCAGCTGGGGAGAAGTTGAGGCTGCAGTGAGCCAAGATTGTGCTGTCAGAGGCATTCAAATCAGAGCTACTGTATCTTGAATAGTGGATGGGTAAAACAGGGCTGAGGCCTACTCGACTGTGTTCCCAGGAGGTTAAGGCATTCTTAGTTGCAGGATGAGACAGAAGGTCACCATAAGGTACAGAGCTCAAAGACCTTGCTGATCAGCATATAGTAAAGAAGCCAGCCAAAGCCCACCACACCAAGATGGCAACGAAAGTGGCCTCTGGTTGTCCTCACTGCTCATGATATGCTAATTATAATGCATTAGCATGCTAAAAGCACTCTCACTAGCACTATGACAGTTTACAAATGCCATGGCACTGGCAGGAAGTCACCCTATATGGTCTAAAAAGCAGAGGAACCCTCAGTTCTGGGAATTGCCCACCCCTTTCCTGGAAAACTCATAAATAAGTCACTTCCTGTTTAGCATATATCAAAAAGTAACAATAAGTATAAGCAGCTGAGCAGCCTATGCTGCTGCTTTGCCTATGGAGTAGCCTGTCTCTCTTCCTTTACTTTCCTAATAAACATGCTTTCACTTTACTTTATGGACTCACCCCAATTCTTTCTTGCACGAGATCCAAGAACCCTCTCGTGGGGTCTGGATCAGGACCTCTTTCTGGTAATAGTACCACTGCACTCCAGCCTGGGTGACAAAGTAAGACCCTGTCTCAAGAAAAACAGAAACAAAAGAAAAAGTGGTTTTAAACCAGTTTGTTGGGTTGATGTGTTGCACAGAAATACTTGACTAAGATACTAATTTTTATATGAATATTTTGCTTATTAAATTTCCTAAGAATGCCTCATCACAGTAAATTATTAAGGTTTTATTAAATGAGATTTATTTAATGAGAAACAATAGACTTTGATATCAATGAGAACTAAATATTTTTTATGAACTATGTGACTTTAGGTCAGGTATTAAGCACCTCTAAATTCTTTCTTCAATTTGAACTATAACTAAAAAAAAGAAACTTCCCTAAATTTTAGTGCCCCTTCTGTAAGTAACATCTACTTCTTATAAATGTTATGGGGATTAAATGAAGCAATGTGTAAAAAAAAAAATTAGTACAGTTTCTAGCTTACATTAGGTACTTTAAAAATAACAGTTTCCTTCTCATTTACCATATCCACATTGTAGCCAAATTATAATTTTTTCTTTCTCTTACTCCCAGTTATACATATTCTCACCTTTTGTATGTCAAAAGACAGAGAAAGGCAACTTTCAAACAAACAAACTGACCAACTAATAAATAAATAAATGTTCTTGATGTTTGCATGCTGTCAGGCCATCCATCCAAATTATCTCTTAAAATGTGGCTCTTAAAACTCTTAGTGCAGATATCAGTGAATTCTGCTGGAATAAACCTGAGTTGCCAGTCTTTTTATAGACCAAGTGGCTCATGGAGGGGAAAGGGGAGTGTGTCAACAAATTCCACTTCATACCTCCCTCAACACTAATACCTATTCATTTTGTACTTCTCTTTCTCCTCCCTTATTATCCCTCATTCAAAGCCTCACTAGCCATTGAAAATTTTCTTGGTGATTTGATAATCTGTCATTGCTCCTGTTAGTTTCTCCTTCCAATAAGGTACTGTTCCTATGTGCTCTGAAATTCCTCCCTTTGACAAACATTCTGCCATTGTACGTATTTTACAACCCAGTGTAATTATCCACCTCTTTTAGGACACTTTCTAAATACAGTCTATCTCATGATAATACCTCGAAAATAGATTTCCAAAATTAGGTGGAGACAATTAAAAGCTAGTGCCTGGTGAGTTGCGTTTTGTTTTCATGTTGTTGTATAACTGTTCCATGAACATTGTTATTTACTCAGCCAAATGGAAAGCTTCTTGATAGCAGGGTTTTTTTTTTTTACCAAATATGTGATATTGAGTAAGTTACTTAACTTCTTAAAAACCTCCAAAATGGGAGTTATAAAATCATTCTTTCTAGGTTTACCTCATTCGATTCAATGAGATAAAAGGCAAAATATATAGTTTAGCTCACAATTAAGTTTAATATAAGCCAACTAGTTTTTTAAATGTGTGCAACAAATGCCTGTTAGGCAACAGATTGAAAGATAAGATTTTTGACTGTACTATTGATCCATGCTCATAATGTAAATTATAAAGTACCATTGCACAGCTCTAACTTGTATATGAAAGGTAGATAACTGTTATATAAATGATACATGGATATCCATTTTTGGTTCAGTGATTATTTCTTTCAGAAAGGTCCTGATGAACTCAAATTTCTTTTGGAGTTGTAACCTTCAGCTATTAAAAACTTAATTCTGATTGTTTTGGTTCTAACACAGGAAATTCATTCACATGTGTGAGAATGAAGTTTGGCTCTTGGCGCCAGGCCTAAAATAAAGACCTTGGGTAAATGAGGACAACGTGAATACACTAAAACCATCAATGAACACTAGTGAAATGTAGCAAACAGAAGCAATGTCAGAGAGCAGGGGGAAAAAGATGGACTGAATAATGACTAAGGCCAAAGTTCACCTACTTTGAAATTTTTATAACATAAAGTAGTCTTAGGTTTGAAGAGACCTAACAATCATGTAGTCCAGCCCGACACAGGTCATGATGGAGGACACAAATTACTCATGTTGAAAAGGAAATTATCCACAGCAAGAATACTCTGTGTGCCTGTCAAAGCTATTCTCCAGCTGCGTGACAATATGTAGCCTCTGCACATTTGTCCTTGGTTCAGCCTTTAGCCTTGGTAGCATGATGTAAGAAAACAAAATCAGAGTCTAGTGATTGAGAATATAAGCGCATCATTGTCTTTTTTGACGAGTCAGTTTCATAGATTCTGCAGAACCAGAGTCATCACTCAAAAGTAAAGTGGTTGGCTACCACCTGGTTTTGATTGGCCTTAGATAGATATAAAGTCAGCCAATAAATACTGAGTTTGAACAAGATTAAGTCCCCAGTCTTTATCTCTTTTCAGATACCTCTTCAACAGGGGACAAATATCATATCCCTAGGGCCAAGTATTAAAGTTTTAGGAGCAAAAAACACAGTGTGGGTACCATGATGGTTGATGAAGAAAGCAATGTCATCATATTGGAATGGCACATGCTTCCATGTAAAGATCATCAGAGAATCTGTCAATCACACAAAACTTAGTTTATTAAGTTGATGGAACAAAAGAAAGCAGAATATTTACCAGAATACCCATTGTTCTCCCAGGGAAAATTTAGGGGAAAAGTACTGCTAGGTTTTTTGGTCAGAGAGAAGGTAGACAAAGTTGTTTTAAAGTTAGTAAGCATGGACTGGGCAGACGTTGTTCCAAATTGATAAACAGAGAAATTAGTAGAACAGTCAGTAGTCTTTTCTCCGAAACACGAGTTCAGACTTAGAAATAAAGCAACTTATCTGTGGTCTTATCTTGGAATCTGTGAGTCTGAATAAGGTGACATTAAAACATTTTGGGCTTAAATAGTTTGTGTTGCATGCCATGATTTAGTTTGTATATTATGCAAATCATAGTACAGTTTGTTTTGTAAATTGTCATTTCTACTTTAACTTCTCAGAATGCATGTTTTTGCCTCATTTTAGTGGTGGCTTTCTAACAAAACAGACTGAAAAAAAAAATTTTTGTGTTTGAAGAGAAGATTTCAAACTTTTATGTGAAAAAGAAATGCTGTTATTGCTTTACTCATTCCATCCAGGCAGCTTACTAAGGAAATACCTGGGAAGAACACATCAGATACAGACAGACTGAGAGTAGTTTTCATTTCTGAAATATGTCAGATACATTCTCTTTTACTTTCTTTTCCTTTTTCTGTTTGTTTGTTTGATTTTTTTTTTTTTTTTTTTTTGAGACAGAGTTTCAGTCTTGTTGCCCAGGCTGGAGTGCAATGGTGTGATCCTGGCTCACTACAACCTCTGTCTCCTGGGTTCAAATGATTCTCCTGTCTCAGCCTCCCAAGTAGCTGGGATTACAGACGTGAGCCACCATGCCTGGCTAATTTGAATTTTTAGTAGAGATGAAGTTTCACCATGTTGGTCTGGCTGGTATCAAACTCCTGATCTCAAGTAATCCACCTGCCCCAGCCTCACAAAATGTTGGGATTACATGTGTGAGCCACCGTGCCTGGCCTCAGATACATTTTCATAAGATATTTATGGAATACCTGCCATTGTAAATGATTCAGCCATAGTTTATCATTCTGTTTCTTAACAATGTCATCAATGACTGGAAATGCTGCCCATGCTGGCAATGCTGAATCTAAGTAGGGTACTGTGAGCATTCCGGAATATAATAGAAGCAATGAAGTACATATTGAGAAACAATATAAATAGGTCTTTTTACTCCTGATGCACTGGCAGGGAGAACCTGTATTTCAGAAAAGAGGTAAGAGAGGAGGTTGATGTAGCAAAGACACTGCAATACCAGGGAATCCCCTAATTCCCTAACAACAATAACAAAAGCAGGAAACACAGAGATTTCATTTGTGGTCAGATCACTATAAACATCTCTGAGGAAGCCTGACTGCAAAAACATGTCGCTAGCTTTATTATAATAATCATGTTAAAGAAAAACAATGGACCAGTCTTCCTATTCAGAAACGTTTGGATAAGTAATTAAGTATATTTAGCCATAAGTACTTGAATAAACATATGACTTGATGGCTTCAAATACCAGTAAAAGCAAAGTATGGTGTTTAGACAAAGCCCAACACAGAGACAATTAGGATCATTTATGCTTCCAAATCACAGCATATGCAAAAAAATCTATTACTGTAGTTTTTCTTATGAAGAGTATAACTTACCACTATTTTGTGAGAATAATTATTTTTATTGTTTTCTCTGTGGCCAAAGAAACTTGTTAAAAGTCAAATAATGACTCAGGTGCTTTTTAGAGCTTACAATGCATTATTATATTTATCTTATTTTTCTTTTCTTTGTTTGAGACAGGGTCTGACTGTGTCACCCACGCTGAGGTACAGTGGGATGATCATAGATCACTGCAGTTTCAGACTCCTGGGCTAAAACAATGCTCTTGCCTCAGACTTCAGAGTAGCTGGGACTATAGGTGTGGGCCATCAGCCCCACCAGATTCTTATAAAATTGATCTTTACAATAACCCTGTGAGCAGACAGAATTACCTCCATTTTAATCAAGAATATTTTAATTTCAAGAAACTTAACTCATACTATCTAAGAATAAAAGGGAAGATAATTAGCTCATATAACTAGGAAGTCCACCAGTGGCAGTCGCTTCAGGCATGAACAGATCCAGGGACTTAGATACAACTCTCTTTTCTTACCTTTACACTGCTTCCTTTTGTGTTTTGGCTTCATGTTCATTCTTCATTGGCCACTGCAGCAGCCATTAGCCTATCTTACAGCTTCCCTCAAAAAGTCAGAGAATTGCTTTTCTCAGACATGCTCATATCAAATCTCATAATAAGTCTGTGAATGGCCTTGCTCAGGTTAGTTGCTTATCTCTGAAAAGTTTCTACGGCTAAAGGGATGAATCACTTTGATTATCCACCCTGAGCCATGTGGTTATACCTATAGTTGGGGGGATGGAGTGGTGATATTTCACAGCTGCACCATCACCACATGATTTAGGGAAAGATTAATTCTTCAAGTAAAGCAATACTGAGCAAAAGTGTGTCAATACATCTTTCATTGTGCAACTTAGAACCCTTCCACCCAGAAAAATTAAGAAAACTAGTGATGAAGACTAGATACCTTTAGCATCAAGTTTAACCTCCTTTAGTCAGGTGATAATGTTTATCATGATCTAACTCTAGATTATCGCTCTCTAAGTTTACCTATTATACTCTCTGAAATACACTCCTCAAACAATACATGTCTTGTGGTTTTTCAGACCCCATAATTTCCCTCATCTTCAGATGTTCTACCTCTTTCCCACTGGAGTGTTCATACTTTTCTCTCAATTTTAATTTTTATAAGTCTTCATGTCTTTCCTCCCTTATGGGGCAAAAACTAACCTAAAATGAAAGAACACATACAAGGGACCAAAATAATCCTGGCAGTATTTGAATCTCTAAGGCCAGGTCTTAGAGACCTACATTCCTAGTCTTCCGTAGCTTGGTTGTTTAATATTTATTTGTATTCTATTAGTCAATAAAGTGATTTCCTTTTTTGAAAAAATTAGTGAGAGCTGGCTTTTTGTCACTTAGAAACCTACTACGACACAGAGTATAAGAGAGAGAGTTCTTGCAGATAAGGACTATGCTTTTTTCTGTCTTTAATCCTGTCAAATAGCCACAGACATTCTATATACCTAAGTCAAGCCATATATGGTCATGATTATTTGTTGGGCACATACTAAGCATGTGACACTGAGTTTAGCATTAGGGAGATGGCATGGCTGTCTTCATGTACTTCTTCAATCCCATGTCATAGCAACTTTAGTCCTTTTTCAGTCACATTGCTAACTTCCATCTATGGAATTTGCAGAGGCTGGGCTCTTCTGTCTGATCTTTCTGCCTCTAAACTTGAGAAATCACCCCAATCCTTCAGGGAAGCCTTTCCGTACCTTCCTGTCTTAGTCAGGTCTCCCATACACAGACAGATTCTCAGAGGATCATGCACCTGAGGTCTTTAAATAGCATTGGTTAGAACTCCAGTTTGATATTTATTATGTTGATTAATTGTTTGATTTCTGTTTCCTCCAATAGTTTGAAAGCTTAAAGAATACAGAGCTTCTGTTTATTTTCACACACCATTACATCTCTAATGCCTAATAAAAATGCTTGGAACAGTAAAAGTCGTCCAATATATATTGCTGGATGTTATGAATAAGCTTGGGCCCTGCTTTAAAGAGCTTATAATCAAGTTAGGACATTGAACTATACATATTTTTTAAATGCGAGCATTGAGTCCTCTATTTTTATTTGCTAAATTTGGAAACTACAGATGAGTCATAGAACACTTAGAGGAAGTTTTATGAAGGAGACAGTACAAGAACTAAATTTTATTGAAAAGATATCAACAAGTGTACTAATCCTCTTTTGCTGCAATAGTAAATGTTCCTATTATCTCAGTGTTTTATAAGAGCAAATATTTATTTCTTACTCATATTACATGTAGGCTACAATATGGCTGTACTCTAATGAGTTCAATACTGCTTGGCTAGGCTTGGCTCAGTTCAGCTCCACTTGTTTTCTCATTCTGGAATGCAGGCAAGAGAAGTAACCAATATCTGAGATACACACAAAGTAAAATTATTACAGTCAAGCAAATTGACATAACCATCACACTCCATAGATACCTTTTTTGTTATTTATTCATTTCTTAGTGATTGATTGATTTGTGGTAACAGCACCTAAAATATATTCTCTGTTTCAATGGTGGTTCTAGAGGGGCTAAGTTACATCATGAATGCAAACTCAATTCCATTAGTAAAGACAAGTCATGTGGCAAGTCAATGGGAAAGGAAACATACTCATCTACCATACAAAAGGCATTCATGAACTTCTTTTTTTTCCCTCCCTCAAAATTGCTTTGGTCAATTGGGATCTTCCTTAGGATTTTTTTTCTGTTATTTTGAAGAATATCATTGGTAATTTTATAGAAACTGCATTTATTCTGTAGATTGATTTTGGTAGTATGGTCATTTTTACAATTTTATTTCTTTCAATCCACAATGTATCTTCCATTTTTTGTGACCTCTTCAATTTCTTTCATCAGTGTTTTATGGTTTTTCATGTAAAAGTCTTTCACTTCCTTGGTTAAATTTATTTTCAGGTATTTTATTAATGGATACTTTGGTTGTCTCCATATCTTGGCTATTGTGAATAATACTGGGATGAATATGGGAGTGCAGATATTTCTTTGACATACTGAGTTCATATCCTTTGGGCATATGCCCAGATGGATCATATGGTAGGTCTACTTACAATGTTCTAAGAAACATACATACTATTGTTCATGATAACTATACCAATTTACACTCCCACCAGTAGTGTACAAGGGTTGCCTTTCTCCACATCCTTGCCAATACTAATCTCTTTGATAACTATCATAGCAGCTGTAAGGTGATCTCATTGTGTTTTGATTTGCACTTCCCTGATAATTGGTGATGCTGTGAGCTTTTTCATATACATGTTATTTTTATGTCTTCTTCGGAAAATGTCTATTCAAGTCATTTGCTCATTTTTAAATCACGTGTGTTTTTTGTTAGTTTGCTTTTGTTTTCTGCCATTGTATGAGTTTCGTATATTTTTTGATATTAATCCATTATAAAAAATATAGTTTGCAAATGTTTTTTCCTAGTCAATAGGTTGCCTTTTTTGTTGTTGTTGTTGACTGTTTCCTTTACTATACAGGAACTTTTTAGTTTGATGTTCCTCTTGTTTATTTTTGCTTTAATTGCCTGGGTTCTTGGTGCCATATCAAATAAATCACTGGCAAGGCCAATGTCACAAACTTTTTTCCCCCTATATTTTCTTCTAGGAATTTTATAGTTTCAGATCTTATGTTTAAGTCTTTAGCATATTTTGAGTAGTTTTTATGTATAGTGTTAAATAAGCATTCAATTTTATCCTTTTATAAGTCAACATATAGTTTTCTTAATTGAAGTGACTATCTTTTTCTTACTGTGCTTTTTGGTGCCTTTGGCAAAAATTAGTTAACTGTATGTACTTGAGTTTATTTTCAGGCTTTCAAGTATGTTTCTTTGGTCTATGTGTCTGTTTTTATGCCTATACCATACTGTTTTGATCTCTATAGCTTTGTAATATAATTCTTAATCAAGAAGTGTGGTTTCACATTTTTTCTTTTGTCAAAATTGCTTTGGCTATCCGGGTTCTTTTGTGGTTCCATACAAATTTTGGAATTCTTTTTGTAATGATATATGAGCTTTGAACAGCCATTGAGTGCTATCCAGGTGGATAGGGAGAACTTAACTAACAATGACTTTTAAAAAGCAGGTGTATATATTTATCTAATGGTGTTAATTTAGCTGCCAGATGTGGAAACCAATTGCCACTGCAGGGTGATAGTGACAGGAGTAGCAAGAAATAGGAAGACCCAGCTCCCCCTCCTTTTACCTTCTAATCTTTCTCTAGTGCTGAAAAATAGGTCTCTGAAATACGATTTGTACAGTCCTAACCGAAGCATCACAAAGTTGAGTATAGGAGTATGGATCTGGAGCCAAGGACCCACAGGTAAATGACTAATACATATTTCCCCTGAACCCCTCTGTCCTACTCTCCAGGTCTGCCATATAGATGCCATCTGTTTGCACTTCCCTGATTGCATTCTTTGGGTCACCTATATTCCTCTTTCGTGAATTAGACAATCTTCTGGAGTATATTTTTCTGTGGTTTAGAAGACTATTCTAAGGGCCAGATATTATTACTGAAACACCACTCTCCAAAGTCATCTTCCTTCAGTGAGTTCATGACACTTTAAAGATTTTGGAGTTGGGACTTCACTCTTGGGAATCTCTCTCTCTCTCTCTCTCTAGCTCTCTCTCTCTCTTAAACAGAGTCTCACTCTGTCGCCCAGCCTGCAGTGATGCAGTCTCAGCTCACTGCAACCTCTGCTTCCCTAGCTCAGACAATCCTTGTGCCTCAGCCTCCTGAGTAGCTGGGATTACAGGTATGTGCCACCATGCCCAGCTAATTTTTGTATTTTTAGTGGAGATAGGGTTTTGCCATGTTGGCCACACTACTTTTGAACTCCTGGTCTTATGTGATCCACCCACCTCAGCCTCCCAAATTGCTGGGATTACAGGCGTGAGCCACCAAGCCCAGTCCCTCTTAGGAATTCTCTGTGTATTCTTCTACATTCCTGTATCTTCCATTACCTACCACCCCCCACCCCCATGACACACGCATGATCATAAGGCAAACATGAAGAATAGAGAAAAAAAGGAAAGATAGTTTCTTCAAATGTCTAATAAATTGTCATATAGAAAAGGCATTAAAACCTGTATCAAAATATCTCACGTACCCCATAAAGATATATACATCTACTATGTACCCAAAAAAATTCAAAATAATTTTTAAAAATAAAAATGTGAACAGCTAAAAAGAAAAGAAAAGGCATTAAAGCCATTATCTTTTGCCTTACAGAGCTGAGCTAGAACTGGTAGATATAATTACAAGGTAATATTTGGCATAACGTAAAGAAAAACTAAAACAATTTAGTCAATATGTTCTTTAAATAAACATTTATTAAACAAATATTATGTGTTTGTTATTTTTCTTGAACTGGGGATATAACACTAAACGAGATGAAAAAGGTCCCTCCATATAAATTTTGTATTTTAGAAAAAAAAATGAACAATTAAACTAAAGGAGGTTTATTTCAGAGACTGCTAAGTATTCTGAAGGCAATAAACAGATTTTTGTAATAAAATATATTGATGGAGAGTGTAGAAAGGTCATTCTAGAAATGAAACCTTCTAAAACTAGTAAGATACACCTAATCAGATAGTGAGCACTCTGCCACCATAAATGTTCACATGCTAAAGTATCACTGACATTAATTGAGAATACCTACTTGCTCAGCATTCTCCTAAGTGCTTCACAAATCATTTACTCTTCGAAAACAAGAGAAAACAATTCAAATTTAAGAAAAACTATCTTGTGGATACAACTATGGTTCTGACTTGACACATGAAGAAATAAAAGAATAGAAAAGTTAATGAACTCATCTACGTTTACAAACTGGGAAGCATCTGAACCAAACTGAACTCATGTGGTCAGATTCCAGAGCAAGTGCTCTTTATCATGACACTCAGAGGCCACTAGGTTTGTTGACCACAAACATGGACGCTGTTCATTCATCCAACATTCAACATCCCTATCCAGTGCCTGCTTTATGCACAACACCGGAAACAGAGCCCTGAACAAAGCCGCGTAGTCCCAGCTCTCACAAAGCTCACAGTGTATACTTTCAAGGGTGTCACTGGCTGGGTTCTCTGGGAAGTAGACACTGAAGTAGAGTCATAAGGGAAAAGTTTCATAAAGGTATGAGACCTGTGTGAGGAAGAGGGAAAAACCATAAATATAAAACAAATGGAAAACATCAGATTAAGTCTTGAGAGGCAGACTAGAATTTCTCAGAAGGATGCAACTCTTGCCAATGAGTGAGATTTTAATAAAAACCTTAATGTGCCTTACTTTGTATTTGATTTGCTAAACACTTAGCAAATCAAATACATTTTCTTAGAGATGCTGCACTTACTTTTTTGGCCATATTGTTCTCCTTTCAGTAAGGGTAAGGTCGAAAGAACCACTACTTAAGATCCAAAAAGAAAAATCCAATCTTAAGATTTTCAGTTTAAACTGAAATCTTTAGTTTATGTTGGTGAGAAGCAATACCAACTCTTTCCAAATCAAAAAAGAAATGCAATATTCCAAGTTGCTTCAGGAACAGTCAGAATTTGTAAGTAATATTTGTGTAATAGAATTCATTTTATTGTGGTTTTGTTCTACTCAAATGCAGAGCCTGAGGGTGGAATGAAAATTCTCTTAGAAACCACTGCTGGTCAAGAACGTTATCCTGTTTTCAGACCTTAGAGATTTCCTGGGCAGCTTAGAGGAAGCTACCCAGACAGCACAGAGGTACTAAACAAATCTCATGCCACAGCTGAGCCATATTTCTGCTGGACGGTCCTCACACATGGAGAGGCAAGTGATGATGGTTTGCTCTGTCCAAAGGTGCTGAGAAGAGCCAACATAGACCCTTGACAGAGGTTATATGTGGAAACGCCTATGTAAATAGCCACAGTAGGACTGACTACGAGCCTTATTCTGGCATCCATATGGCTTTCTGGCAGTTATCACTGGTATGTCCTCATCCCCAATTCTCCTTCTTCTTAGGGCCCTATGACTTCTTCCACGCTAACTTTCTATCTAGATCTACCTGCTCTACTCCAACCTTCCACTCAGGAATTTCATCTGGTCCCCCCCCAGGAGTGGGGCTAGTCTGAGACTTACCATAAAAGAAAAAGCTGAGGTTATAGGGTACAAACTTTCTGTTATAAGATGAATAAGTTCTGGGGATCTAATGGACAGCATAGAGACTGTAGTTATTAATACTGTGTCGTATACTTTAGATTTGCTAAGAGAGTACATTGTAAGTGTTTGTACCACACACAAAAAAATGGTAACTATGTGAGGTGATGGATGTGTTAATTAACTTGATTGTGGTTCCCATTTCACCGTGTGTGTGTGTATGTGTGTGTGTGTGTATACATATAAAATTATCATGTTGTACACCTCAAATATATATAATTTTTACTCGGCAATTACACCTCAGTAAAGCTGGGTAGGGCGGAAGAGATCTAAACAAATGAGTTTTGCCCACTGTCAATCAGAATTTGGCTTTTTCAAGAAACATTTTGGTTGTTACCTACCTGCATATAGATAATTTTCACTCAGATTGGTCTCCTATTCAAATGTCCCATTAAAACTTACACTGGTCACTTCCCCACCAACTCATTCTTCTGCTAAGAGGTGGTGAGGAAAGTGACCAGTGTAAGTTTTAACCTAAAAGAGCTCCTTCACTATAAACCTTGTAAATTACTGAGACACAAACATAAATGTCTTATGCTTGTGTGGAATACAGCCATGCTAAAATTGGGAAAGAGGTATTCTTCCCACTTCTCCATAAAGAAATGAAGCTCAATTTCAGGTCATTAACTGAGGACCATAGTGACATCAATTTGGTGCCTCCAGGAGTCTCACATATAAGGGGTATTGTACTCAGTAGAGTACCAGTTATACCCAGCATATTCAGGAACAGAGAGTTTGAGCATATGGGGAGAAGAAAAAAAAAAAACTTGAATAGAGGGAATGAGGCAGCTGACCAAATAGGATTTTGCAATAGAACAATGGTGGGGACTTTATCAGGAGATAGGCTGATGACAGGAGGTAAGGGCAAGGGTGAAATGCAGACTGTGGACAGGTGAATGGGAGAGATGAGCAAAAGATAATGTAATAAATCTTAACATTGCAGATGTACTGAGACAATAACCAACAAACAGAACACAAGTAGACATTCAATCACAGGGTAAGTCTGGCCCAAATGGCCATATTGAGGGGTGATGTGGGATTGAGAAAATAGTAAGTCTGAGTTTGATTGCTTGTGCTTGGCTACTGTTGAGATAGATCTTTTGCAGAATGAGGCTGCCAAAGATAAGATGAAATAACATAAAATGTAGTTTTCTAGCATGTACTGCCAACAGGAAGAAATAGAGGGTGCTTTTCGGATGCTATCCTGATAACCTATGTTCCTGCCTGAGCTTGGACACTGAAAATACAGAGGCGGCTGACTCCCTTTTTGGCCTCAGTCCACCTGCACTCAGGTGGAAAAAAAAAAAAAGAAAACACAGAGGCAACCACTTTGCCCATGAAGATGTACCTATTATAGAAGTGAAGCACAGGAGATTGGAAAGCCGGGAGGCAACCTCAGTTCTCCTGGAAATGTGTATTCACTGCAAAACAACTATTATGGGATGTAGTATGTTCAAAGAGCAAGGATGTCTGCACGCATCATAGGAAGCTGAGTGTTTGGGATTTAAATGTGGACTTTGACTTGAGGTCTGATGATTCTACTTCCTGACTGTAAAAAGGGACAAGCACTCATCACCGCATCCATGAGATGTGTGGTTACAGTTCCTCTTGATTGACTGTAAGCTTGCCATCTATTTGAAAGATTGCCTGGGGCTCCTAAAGTTGAAAATATTTCTCTTAGTACTTTTGATTTTTGTGGATCTTGAAGAGGTAGTGAAAATAAATGCTTCAGAAAGAATTGAATAAGCCTCTCTTCATTAAAAACAAATAAAAAATGGTAGAAGAGAGAGAGGAAAGATTCCAACTATGAAAATGAAAGAAGCTGTTCATCTAATCTCTCGTGATTTTTGAGAGGGTTTTGCTTATGTATCACATATTTTGAGAGCACATAAGGATACTAGAAAATAGCAGAAGGCTATCTAGTGGCCAATGAATTCTTAGAAGGCAAGAGGTGCAGAGATAATAGAATAAGCAACGAGAAGACAAGTACAGGAGAGATCTCACCATGGGTATCAGGAAGATGGCTTCAGTGGTTTTAACAAGGAAAAAAAAAATGACAGGCATGGTGGTACATGCCTTTAGTTCCAGCTACTCAGGAGGCTGAGATGGGAGAATTGGATTGCTTGAGCCCAGGAGTTCAAGACTGCAGTGAACTATGATTGCAGCACTGCACTCAAGCCTGGGCAACAGAGGGAGGTCCTATCTCTTAAAGAAACAAACAATCCTATGCTGAAAAGCCTCTTCCTGTTCGGGCACTTCCAAGTAAGTTAACTCACATGTAGCCAGGGGACATCACAGCAAGGCTGTAGAGTCATAAAAAAACTTAGGGGAGGGTATACATCACCTGTCCATATAGTCCTCTGTGTTAATCTTAAAATGTGTGGTTTTTGTTGATACATGCTGATCTTCCTCTGTCCTTATAGTACCTGATATATGTGTTGTATGAATGCTGCCTAATTTAGGCACTATATATACAGTACTAAAACACTTACCCAAAGTTAGATTATTTATAAAATTTGCTCTCTACAACTTTCAAAGTCATACAATGTGAGATAAAAGTTACAAGCACAATTAAAATAGCCCCTCTGCACACTTTGGAAATTTGTGACAAGAAGCTAATATTTTACCAAAATTACTAGGTAAAGTAAAGTTTATTCAATATGTAGATATGTAACCAAACAAAGGTACCAGTGGGATGCTACAGGATTAGTTTGCTGGGAAGCAGATTCTGAGAAGCAGTTTAGCTTACAAGATGTTTACTAAGGTGTGCCTATGAAGTCCACATCTGTTGAAGGCAGGGGAAGGAAGCAGGAAGCAGCAGGGAGAAGTTGATGGGCAAAGTAATCTCAGTAGCAGCCTCTGCCAACCCTATGGGGAACTCTATAGCTATCAGGGCCCTTCAGTGTTGTCTTGACTCCTACCAACTTGGCCAGGCCTTCTATATGGAGCAGTCATTTGACGCAGGCCACCTCTGGAGGGTGTGTGGTTGGTTACGGCAGCTCAGTAGCTGGGGCAGTCTCTGAAGGGGTTGATAACATTCTCACCTCTTAGAGCACCAAGTCCTTCACTGTTGGAGGATCTGGTAAGCACATCAAGTGTCCGCCCCTGGGATGTCTGTGTGTTCAACACTACACCAGATAATATGCAGAAGACAGATGTGTAATGTATTTAAGATACAGTTCTCTCTCTCAAGTGAAAGAGAAAGAGAAACCATGCATCACACACATTCAAGAGGAAGTAGAGCATATTTAATAACATCAGTTCTGACCCTTGCAAATTGTGGGAGCTTAACTCTTGTATGGCTCCAATTTTTGTTTGGAAGTTATAGATAACAACTTTATTAAATGTGTTTATCAGTTACAATAGATTTTTGGTGGAGTCTTTAGGTTTTTTCCATATATAAGATTGTATTATCTGCAAACAAGGATAATTTGACTTCCTCCTTTCCAATTTTGATGTCCTTTACTTCTCTGTGCTTTCTGATTCCTTAGCTAGGAGTTTCAGTACTATGTTCAATAACAGTGGACAACCTTGTCATGTTCCGTTTCTCGGAGGAGAGGCTTTCAGGTTTTCCCCATTCAGTATGCTGCTAGCTCAGGTTCTGTTGTATATGGCTTTTATTATATTGAGGCATGTTGCTTCTGTAGTCACTTTTTGTTAAAGACACATCAAAAAGAAAAAAGAAAACTACAGGCCAATATCCTTGATAAATATTGATGCAAAAATCTTCAGTAGAATACTAGCAAACTGAATTCAACAACACATTGAATAGATCATTCATCATGACCAAGTGGGATTTATCCCAAAAATAAAAACCGTATTAGTTTTCTACTGCTGCTATAACAAGTTACCACAACTTGAGTAGCTTAAAAACCACAAATATGGGCAGGCATAGTGGCTCATGCCTGTAATCCCAGCACTCTGGGAGGCCGAGGCAGGCAGATCACCTGAGGTGAGGAGTCTGAGACCAGCTTTACTAACATGGTGAAACCCTGTTTCTACTAAAAATATAAAAAATTAGCCAGGCGTGGTGGTGCATGCCTATAATTCCAGCTACTCGGGAGGCTGAGGCAGGAGAATCACTTCAACCAGAGAGGCGCAGGTTGCAGTGAGCCAAGACTGTGCCATTGCACTCTAGCTTGGGCAACAAGAGCAAAACTCCATCTCAAAAAACAAACAAAAACTCCACAAATTTATTATTTCACAGTTCAAATCCGTAGATCAAAACTCTCGACTTGTTTGCTTTGGGCCCCCACAAGGCAGAAATCCAGGTGACATCAGGCCTGTATTTCTATCTGGGGGCTGTAGAGGAGAATCCATTTCCTTGCTTCTTTGGGATATTGGCAGAATTCAGTTTCTTGTAGTTGTAGGACTGAACTCCCCATTTCTTTGCTGGCGGTCATTTGAGGGCCAATCCCAGCTTCTAGATGCCATCTACATTCCTTTGCTTGTAGCCCCTTCGTTCATCTTCAAAGTCAGTTACAGTGGGTCTGGGCCTTCTCATGCTTTGGATCTCTTCTGCATCTTCTTCTGTCACATCTCAGATAACTGTTCTACTTTTCCTCTTCTACTTTTAAGGGCTCATATGAATAGATTGAACCCTCAGATAACCCAGGATAATCTGTGTATTTTAATGTACATTGCCTTAATTTGTAAACTTTTCTTGTCATGTAACACATTTAAAGGTTTCAGGGATTAGGTGTGTGAACATCTTTGGGAGCCATTATTCTGCCCATCACAACACCTTATAGAGTTATGTGAGGAGATGTGAAATGCCTGTGTGGCTGGCATGGAGTAAACTCTCACTAAACAAAGTTCATGTCTGGAGTTTGGAAAAGACACTGAATAATAAGTGCTGAAGTCATCAATAGGGCTTCATGGAAAAGAGGAGCAAAGTCTTGAAAAAAGGAAAGGACTCAGATAAAGGAAAGGACAGAAAACAGGCTATGACGTCATGCAAACAATATAAACAGAAGCACAAATGCAGCAAGTTGTAGCAGCAAGACACAGGCTTTGATGAAAAATTGAACTGAAATCAAATTCTCACTCTACTTGTTACGAGGTTTGTTATCTTAAACATTTAAATATATCTCTCTGGGTCTCAGTTTTCCTGTTTTTGTTTTTTTCTTATCGATTGTCTGCATTCTAGAAGAAAAGCAAGGCATTCTCCTATCCTCTTTCTGGCCCCTCAGTTTGACTAGTTATTGTAAACTCATATTGACTTCACAACCATATTTCTAGTTATTCCAGGAGGCTAAGCAGATTCATCTATAATCTGCTTATGTCTTTCAAAAATGCTGAAGTGAATAGTTCTGCAAGGTTCATGAGCATATGAAGAGAAGGTCCAAAGCAGCAGTTTCCGAACTTCTTTGATGCTTCACCCATTAGTGAAAATTTTGGAAAATGTATTTCTGATATGTGAATAATGAATATGTGTTAATATATTATGTTAAATATTACATGGAATTAAACGATAATTATTATTTATTTTTTTTTTTTTGATTTGAGACGGAGTCTTGCTCTGTCGCCAGGTGCCAGGCTGAAGTAGAGTGGCGCCATCTTGGCACTGCAATCTCTGCCTCCCAGGTTCAAGCAATTTTCCTGCCTCAGCCTCCCAAGTAGCTGGGACTACAGTCATACGCCACCACTTCCAGCTAATTTTTGTATTTTTAGTAGAGACGGGGGTTTCACCATGTTAGCCAGGATGGTCTCGATCTCTTGACCTTGTGATCCACCCACCTCAGCCTCCCAAAGTGCTAGGATTACAGGTGTGAGCCGCCGCGCCTGGCCAATAATTATTCTTATATAAAAATAGAACTGTTAATATTTTTCTTTTATACTGTAATTTATTGTTTTGTGCATATAGTCTCTAAAGTGATTTTGGAACAACAGTCTTCCTAAATCCAGTTCAGAATGCCAGCATTTACTTTCTAACAAATCTGTCTCTATCACACTAGAACTTTGTTCATAACCTGATGTATAATCCTTTCTTTATTCCAACATGGACCTTAAAAGGGTATGTTCGGTTTTATGATAAAAGACTGAACTGAAGTGCCTTCTACTTAACAGTGTATAAAGAAGTATGCAGATCAAGAGAACTTTTTCAAACAGCCCAAAGCTGCTTCTGATCAAGAATTCAGTGAAACTTGTTCAGGAAACCATGGAGATTAGAAAGGAAGGCAGAGTAAGATCAGCTTAGTGTGTCTTTTCCCTGAGGCAACCCCATCTGGCTGAAGCAGCTGGATCTCAGTCCCCAGAAACTACCAGGTGGCCTGCCACTGCAGGGGAAGAGAGCCCTTGGAAAGTTCCACCTGCACCTTTTTCTTCTAAGGGAGTCCTTCTAAGGGTTCAAGCTTCTTTTCTGAGGACAAGACTGCATCTTGCTTCTGGTCCCCCTTTGTCATCATGGATTATGCCTCTGACTTTAATATCAGGATTGCATCCTTCCATGAATCTCCCTCAAATAGCACTTACCCCTCCAATTTAAAATCTGAAACTTGCCCTATGCATACCTTCCCTCCCTCATTACAGTACTAGTTCATAGGGTTTGATTTTGTATACTTTGTTAAAGAAGTTTAGATTTAATATTTTTTAAAGGAGTCATTGATGATTTTGTTCTGATAAGTCAATATTTTAAGGTGATGTTCTTGTTCATGGACTGAATGAACATAAAATGTGTGGCTGGGATTGATTGGGAGTGGAGAGAGAAAAGGACTCAAAGTTATACCAGCCATGGTGTGATGAGATATTCACATGGCTCCCCCTACCTATGTTCTTTATTGGAATGAGAAAATAAAAAGTTGTATCAGTGGTTTACAATATTTATGGTAGCTATCTGCAATGCACATTGAATGAGCAAACTGCTAGATGCTATTCTTCACCCAATGTGCTTGCTGAAGCAACCAATAAGAAAAATATATTTGAAAAGGGAAGACAAAGCTTGATCATAAATACATTCTTTCTAAACTTCTGCTTTTTGGTCATGTAATTCACTTTGGGGATTACAAAGGAGAAGTAAAAGTAAAGTTAAATTATTAGGTAATGCATTATTAAGGAAGATGTAGGAAGTTGGGGGATGTTCTGGCACAAAGTTAAAAAATAACTCATGTCCTGGTCCCGGTGCTGGTACCAATCGACTGTGTGATATTTGGGAAAACACTTAGGGCTGTAGTTTTTTCAGCTATAAAAGAAAGATATTCAATAATATAAATGCTAAGATTCCTTCTTGTTCTAAAATTCTATGATCATGAAATACATAAATAATGCCTGAATTTAGAGAAAATTCCTTCTTTCCTCTATTTTTTTATTCAAGCATTATGCGTCATTCTTCAGCCATTGTCAGTTTTTCACGTGTAGTTATATTTTATTAATCTATTACATTTTGAGCCCATCTCAAAGTCTAAGAGAAAGCAGTATATGCATAAATAGTAACTACATGGCATTTAACTGTAATAAAGTATAAATAAGATCAAATTTAATTATAATCATTATTCTTAATAAAATGCATATGATCAAAATTACATTATTTTCTTTGGAGTTGGAAAGTTGCAGTGTTTTGAAAGCAGTAAGATATTTTCAAACTAAGGAAGCCAAGTTCAGTGGTCTGTTGATAATCTGAGGAAGTGCACATATAAGGCACATATAGAAGGCATAATTATGTGCTCTGGTGGAGAAAGGTAGTAGTATGGGGAAACCAAAAACAATTACATTCTATCTTACTCTGAATGGAGCTTACAAAATTATGCTTAAACCTGTCAGTGTCTAGTCTCTTAAGGATGAACAATACTTCAAATTAAATAATGGGGTTCTAGGTCAGGCATGGTGGCTCACACCTTGTAATCCCAGCACTTTGAAAGGCCGAGAGGAGCAGATCACAAAATCAGGAGTTCAAGACCAGCCTGGCCAATATGGTGAAACCCCGTCTCTACTAAAAATACAAAAATTAACCGTGGTGGTGCATGCCTGTAGTCCCAGCTACTTGGGAGGCTGAGGCAGAAGAATCACTGGCACCCAGGAGGCAGAGGTTGCAGTGAGCCGAGATTGTGCCACTGCACTCCAACGTGGGCAAAAGCACAAGATTCATTTATTAGAAATAAATAAATAAAATAATGGGGTTCCAATCCAGGAGCAGAAAGTGTCTAGTTTCACCATGCAACCAGAGCTCTGAAGAGAATGAAAATTATCACTTCTGATTCCAGGTAAAACTGACTTGCCTGTTTCTTCAAGTTTACTTTCTCTAAGCAATTAATATTTTGATTTAAATAACACTTTCTGTGGATTAGAGTAAGCTTGGAGTCAGAGATCTGTATTTAAATTCTGACATCTTATTTTACTAGCCATGAGACATTGAGCAAGGCCATAAACTCTTTCAACCTCAATATCATCATTTGGGATATAAACTTTATAATGGAGTGATAACTATCCTATGTTCTTCAGAGGGGTGTGGATAAAACATAACAAAATTGTTAGTGTGGAAATTGTTTTGAAAACTAAGTTTATAATGACTTACCAGGAATAAAATAAAACAAACTGTAACAATATAAACAAGGGACATTTACTGAACTAATTAACTTTATATTAAATGCAAATGCTATGAAGTAAACTGAAATAAAACAAAACAAAACATGACTTTACCTTCAAGGATGATATGATCTACCTGTGAAACATAAAGGCAAGAACACCTAATATTCTTCCACTAATGCCATAAAGTTTGCATAAATCTCTAAAACTCTCTGGAGTTCACTTTTCCTTAGCTATAAAGAGTGGGTTTTGGTTTGGTAGTTCCCATGCTTTCTGGAAGTCCTTAAAGTATGATTTGAGGAGATGATTTGGGAGAAAGATGACATTGTAAAAAAAGATTTGGCATTAATATAAGAAAATAGTAGTGTATCTGGCTTAATTGTAAAAACAAGAATTGAAAAGAACAATAGTATCTTTAAATCGTATCACTCTCTAAGAATCGTGAGTAGATGATTGACTAAATGAGTAACACTTGACAGTGAATTGGACGTTTATGATTACCATGACAACAAAACTCCCATGTTGCAAACATATTAAGATTTTCTTTAAAAATATAAAGTACCACAAGACATCATGAAAAACTGCTAGGTTTTCAATTAGACTCTCAACTTTGGCACGTGTACTTCCTAAGACCATAGAATGGGCACTGTACTTTGCACGGTGCCATGTGATACTGTTTTCAGTAACCAGAGCACTAAATTCTGCAGGTAGCATCAGTCCTAGGCTGTCAGGCAGAACAACGCATGGGTGCTGAATCTTAAGAGAGTGGAATCCTGCGTTTTTCAAATCAAGGCTCTTAACAAAAATGATCCCTTAGACCATATAGTGCTGTATATATCTATAATCTCATGTGAGGCTGGCAAGTAGGTATAATAGGTAGACTTCTCCAACTGTATGGATGAAGAAGAAAACAGATGTGACTGAGGTTACATAGCAAATAAATGATAGAGCTAGAACTAGACCTTGTATTTTGTAACCTACAGTCTAATCTTGTGTTTTGTTTGCCTGTTTGTTTTCCTGCTCCAGACTTGTCAACAATAATTATGGCTATTATTTTCCGAGCACTTAACTACGTGTCAGGCACAATGCCGAGTTTTTCAGATACTTCCTTTCATGTAATCAAATTTTTGTCTTTGCTGCCCCCTCTGTCAGAAAGAAAAAAACTCATCATTTGTATTTAATAGGCAGGGAAACTGAAGCTTAGGTAGAAGAAACACAGCGCCTTGATGATGGGTCACATAGCTACCCAGAGGTAGAGCCAGGACCCAGAGTCATGTCTGCCCGACTTTAGCCTTTCCTAATTCCTCCCTTACGCAGTTTGTATATCTTTGGCAGCTGCCATCTCAGAAGTTTCTTCCTCAAGAGGTTTTGTTTCCTTGAAACAAAAAGCAGTTTCACTTAGAAATACCAAGAAAATGCAATGAAAGACCTTCCACTATTGCCCTTTCAGGGTGTGTGATGTCTAACATTGGAATGTGATATTATTTTATGTGACTTATACATGGTGAGTTTAAATCCCATGCTGATTATTTTGGAACCGAGCTCTTTATAAGGCGGTTTTTCTCAATTTCTACTCAGTAACTATGGATAGGGTTCTATGCATATCTACCTTGGGTATTCCTCTTGTTTCACATACTCAGAAGAATTTTTTTCTTGTAGACGTTGACAAGCATTTTTTCTAAAATTTTCACATAATTCAGGATGCTCAAATATATTTCTAATGATATTTGAGCATCTAACAAACTAAGATACTCTTGAAAAACATTAATTCCATCTCCCACTACAAGTGCTTATTCTGCCCCTTCTTTCTTTTTTCTTCCTACCTTATTTCCTCCCTCCAACCTTCTTTCTCCCTCCCACCATTCCTTTCTTCATCCTTGCCTTCCATTCTTCCATGTAATAATAATTTAGTGTGGCTGCTCATCATGGATGTGACCTTTGAGAACTCGCTATCTAGCTGAGGCAAGAGCCTGTAGATGTATTAAACAACTAACATATAAAAGCAATGTCACAAAAGTAATGTGTCATAGAACATACGTATATTTTACGTAAATTCACAGAGATCGTGAAGGACAGTTCCCTAAGAAACACCTGAACTGACTCAAGTAGAACCAAAATACATAAAGAAGAAAGAGCAGAGGAGAACATTTTGTAAATTTCAAAGAGAAATCAATATATTAATATTTAAATTAATTCAGTCTCACCTCTCAGCAAATCATTCCTCTCTCTACTAAGCAGAAAGCACAGACCACATGCACTTCTCCAGTTTAATAAGGAGTCTCAAACCTCTTTTTCTTTGCCTCTGCTGCCCCCTCTCTCTGGAATAGACTCCCAACCTCCCATGCAAACTCTCCTGACTATTTTTGAAGGTCAGCTCAAGGGTAAGTCTATAACATCCTCTGTGAAGCCTGGCTGCCTTCCTCTAGCCTCCCACTGTGTGTGGCACGTAACTCCACTGTAACAGTCACCACTTTGGTGTGTAAATGCTTGTTTCTGCTCTCTCTGTGCCACACGATGTTATCTGCTGTCTCAATCCCAGAACATCAACAGGGTGGAGCATTTAGTATATACTTAATATATATTTTAGGATTAAGTAATTCTATAAAACACACGTCAACTTGTTCGACATAATTTGGGCATTAGGATAGTGCCTCTAAATGTTAGGGGCTCCACGTAATTCAGACTATTCTCAAAAATATTTATTCTGTGGTTTGACTCTGAGTAAAATAATTACCAAAAAAAATAGCTGAGGATACAAGAACCCACACCATGGAAGGAACTACATGCAGTGAAAATAGCTAACTGTAACATAAATATACACAGAAAGAGATAAATGAGGCATTCATACAACAACAGCGTCTGAGTCTACCACAAGTGGGTTATGATTGCAGGACTCTGTGGCGCAGCATGAATAAAAGATGAAGTGGTGCGTATTTTAGGTAGGTTGATGGGTGAGCATTGCAGAGAACTGGTTTTTTAAAAAGCAAGAATATTCAGATTAGGTATTCAGAAATACCTACTATAAATAATTCATTTTCCTCTGAGAGTGAAACCCCAAAAATGACAGTCACTAAAAGTATATTTACATGACACCTTAAACTAATTTTGTGTAATTTTTTTAATAATAAAAAATGAAGCAATCTCTAGATGGAAAAGGTATTTCATACAACATGTACCAGCAATATACGGAGACTATGTAGAAGTGAAAAGGACCATAAAGGTTTCCCCCACTTCATGGTATGTCAAAATCTAGGAAAGACTTTCTTTAGAATTAAATAGACTATACAACAGATACTCATTATTCTCACTGAAGCTGACTTTCCAAATCACCACTGGGGGTGAAGACCTCTGGCTACTTCCCAAGAAATTAGCCAAAGAAGGGAATAGAATCATTGGCTATTAGCACTTGAAGATTTTGAGGTTCTTTTGCTACTCTTATTTTTCAGATGAGGATATTTTTCACACCCCAGAAAGGTGAAGAAATCTCCTAGGTGGTCAAAGAACTTAAAAATGAGAGAATTGGAGCTAAAATCCAGGATTCCTGATTCCCAGTCCAGTGCTCTTCTTTCATGCTAAGCTATGCCAAAATCCATTCTAAAATAAAATGCTAAATCTACTAGCCTTAACATTTATAAGGTGTTTCTGTAAGGATATAGGTTTCGCTCCATGCCTCATGTCAGGTCTTTGTTTCCTTCTTGTTTAAAGAAAGAGTGACCTGGACTACAGTCTCATAGTGACATCTGGTGACTAAATCAGGATAATACAAAACCTAAGAAGAAAAGTATCGATGTGCTTTTGTTTAACATTTAGGTAGGACAGTCACATCCAAAACTCACAGGACATACTGTAATTTCTTAAGATTGTGTTTCATGGTTCCCTTCTGTTTTAAAATGTCTACAAAGTGATGTTTTATATTATTTCTCTTTTTGTAATAACAGTGAATTATTACCAATCCTGTGGCATCTGAGTCTACATAAGCTACTCAACAAGGATTTATGAGAACCTACTATGTGACAGAAGCAGTTGTAGCTCCTTGGGACACAAAGCCTAGCTGGGGAATTAACCCGATATAGTGAACTATGAAATAACATGATAAGAGGTAGAGCTAAGATATATGTAAAATACGTCGAGGAAATAGAGTGACTGGCTGACTGGTAAGTCAGAAATGCTTTAGAGAAAATGAGAACTTTCTAACTTAGCCTTTAAAAGTTATTAGGAGTCCATCTGACTTAAAAAACAAAAATTCTCAATTCATTCTCTCAAATATAACAAAAACCATCTAAAATAAAAATATATTTTTATTAAAATTCATTCCATGGGTGTGATTGTCAGTGACATTGCTTCATTATTGATGAAGTTACTCCTTGCAGAGAAAAAGTAAATGTTGCTGTTTCTGGTCAATAACGCAGGTAAAGAATACCTGGTATTCTCAATCCCTTTTATTTCCTATTTCAATTTCTGGGGAGAGAGGTCTGGGGGAGAGACCCTAGAGTTGAGTATATACTCAATATATATTTGAGTTGAGTATATACTAAAAAGTAAATGTTGCTATTTCTGGTCAATAACACAGGTAAAGAATACCTGGTATTCTCAATCCCTTTTATTTCCTATTTCAATTTCTGGGGTACAGAGATCTTGGGGAGAGACCCTAGAGTTGCCTGCCCATAAGTATTCAATTGTTACTTATACAGGGCCTTCTATGTATCAGATGCTCTTTATGGTGCTGGAAATGAAATGGTGAACAAAATCCATGCCCTCACTGTACATATATTCTAGAGGGGAAAACAGCCAAAACGTAAATATGTCACACATGTAGTAGATCAGATGGCTGTAAGTAGGAAGAGAACTGTGCAGGGACGAGGTTAGATAGAGCTGGGGGAGGAGAGTGTCATCTTAGATACAGTGGCCAGGGAAAACCTCCCTGGGAAATTGGCATTTGAGGAAAGGCCTGAAGAATGTGATGGAAGAAGATAAGCAGATATTTTGCAGATATTTAGGAAAGAGAGTCTCCAAGCAAGGGGGACAATCAGAAGAAAAGCCCTGTGCTGGGAGCGTGCTGAGAGTGGAAGCACACCAAGGAGGACAGTGTGGTTAATGAATGAGGCCTGGAAAGAGTAGAAGAAATAAGGTCTAAAAGAAGCAGAGACCTGACCATGTATGGCCTTGTTAGACTTGATAAGGAGGGTAGTGGGAACCACTGTAGACTTTGGGACACAGAGGTGACATGACTTGGTCTGACCCATGCTATGTTCAGAATGGATACTAAGGAGGCAAATGCTGAATCATTAAATACCAAAAGTAAAGTATTGTGTTTATCCAGGAGACAGCTGATGGTCATTTGAAGAAGAGCTAGCAGTGGGAGAGGAGTAATTAGATTCTTACACATTTAAAAGGTATAATTAACATGATTGATGGATCAAATATGCGTGGGGAAACGAGAAAAGTCACTTCGAGAGTGACTCTGAATTGCTTCAGCAATGGGAAGAAATAGACATTTAATGAGATAGAAAATGGGCAAGAGGACCAGGTTTGGAGGATCAGGACATCAAAAGTCCAACTTAGGATATATTAAATTTGATGTGTCTATTAATTGTGCAGTTAAGGATCTCTAGGAGGAGTTGAATAGACTCTTGAGTTCAGGGGAAATAACATTCGACCATCTTCAACATTGGGATAGTATTCAAAGGCAGAGATAGTGTGATACCACCTTGTGAGTGAGTGTTGATAGAGAAAAGATCTGAGAACTGAACCCTAGTGAACTCCAATGGAGAGAGGAGATAAACCAGTAAAGAAAGCTTAGGGAACATCTGAAGTGAATAGGAAAACTGAGAGTAGATCCCAGAACTCAAGTGAAGAAAGTATTCCAAGAAGGAGATAATTACCCACTGAATCAAAGCTACCAAGAGGCTGATTAAGACAAAGACTAAATTTACCACTGAATTTAGCACTATGGAAATCATAGGTCATCTTGTGAAGAGCTCTTTTCTTAGAGTGGTAAACCTGTTGAAGTAGATTCAAATGAGAATGGCAAGAGAGAAAGGGAGAGAAGCAACCTAAGAAATCTCTTTAAAGGAATTTTGTATATACAGAAGCAGAGGAATCAGGTGATAGTTGGAAATTATTTTAAAGAAAAGGGCTTATTTTAAAGAAAAAAGATATTACAACATGTTTGCACTATTGTGGGAATAATCAAGTTGAGAAAGAAAATTATTGTTTAAGAAAGAGAGAATCTGTCACGCAGGGAACCGGGGTTTAATAAAATATGTAAATTTTAAAAAATTAAATTTAAAAAAAAAAAGAGAGAGAGTCTAATTGCTGAAGTGAAAGAGAATGAGACCCTGTGCATAAGTGTGATAAAATAGGATCATGTACAGCTCAAGTAAGAACAGGAAAGAAGAGATCATATACATGTACAGATAGGACGGGCTGGTTCATGTGGTGAGGAGACATATAAGTTTTCTACGGATTGCTTCTATTTCCTCAGTTAAACAGGAAGCCAGGTTCATAAACCAAAATGAAGAGAGGTGAAGCAGTATTGGAGGTTCAGGAAAAGTAATAGGTGTAAAAATATATAAAGTAGAATTGCCAGGGAGTACCAAGATACATTTCCAGTTAAAGATGAAGAATTTAAAGCGAGACCAGCCAGTATCCCTGCTTTTCTTCAGCTATATCAGCTGCATAGGTGCAGGCACAGAATACATGGAAAATTGCATTTAAACAGGGCCTGGATTTTAGAAAAGTAACACAATGAAGAAGAGAGGTACAAGGCTACTGAAGGTGTTTGTGGGAGAGTGAAACTTGTAAAATATCAGCTAAGTAAGAAGGAGCCTGAGAATTTTAGGAGTATAAAGGAATGAGGAAAAGTATAAATACAGTGGGGTCAAAGAATGTTTGGAGCCAAGGCACTAGAGACAATGAGCTGAAAATTTAAGTGATTATCGATGAGTGACATGCTTTAAATGAAAAGTATAGAAGGGTACAATTATCCATAATGAAAAGTCCTAGGGTACAACCAAGATCTGAGTAGCTGAAGTAGAATGAAAGTAGAATGGACAAGCTTTCCACATCTAGGTCCAGTGACAGAAGAGGGGTAGGAAACAGATTATCAACCTCTTGAGAGAACATATTCCCTAAGTTTCTTATTGCTATTATTTTTTCAGCATATATTTGTTGGAATGCCAACTATATTCAAGTCGATTAATATGGGCTTCTTAAATAATGACTCCGGCACTGGATAATCCTGCCATTTATTTTGATAAATTCCATCCTGCTGCTCAGATCTATTGGCATCTACAGCATGTCTTTTGAGAAGATGGGCATTCACATGCCTATGTCCTAGCAAATTTCCAACTCAGAAAACCACATTGGGCTTCTCTATATATCTTCCAACTATTTCAATAGAAAATACAATTCTCTGATTTCTTCCTATGGTATTTTTCAGAGAGAACAGTGCGTGCCAAGTTCTAGGGTGGGGGAATCCAAACAGCAATACAATCCCCCACTGTATCTATACTTTTCCTCATTCCTTTATACTCTCAGGCCCCTTCTTACTTAGCTAATATTTTACAGTCTTACTCTCGCACAAACACCCTCAATAGCTTTGCACCTCTCTTCTTCATTGGATTCTGGAAAGCCACCTTTAGGTTCTGGCAGGCACCTTTAGGTGACACCCTGTCTTCAAAGTGCTTTCCAAGTCTGCAGAGAAAAAGTACCCAGCAGCCTATAAGACCTCCTAGGAGTTCAATCATGCATTCTAAGTAGCAGATCATTCAAATGTAATTGGCTAGTGAGTTCATTTTACTCTGCTCTTCTTGGCTACATGTTACTGCCCTTGTACACTGCATGTTCTCTATCCCAGACTTACAAAGCTTGTTTTCTTGAATTTGTTCTCTTTTAAATTCACACAGTCCTAATGATTCTTCTTGGACAAAATTCTTTTACTCTTACAATTCAATTCAAGTCATCCACATGCTTATTATGAACAAGGGTCTGGGACGTAGGGGAAAAGGGAAGAAAAAGATGAATGAAATTTGATCCCTGCAATCCAAGAGCTTGCTGTGAAGAAGGAATTTTGGCTTACATCGCCTCCCTAATCCTTTGGCTAGGCAAGAACAGAATATTGTTCTAAAACCTCCTCATGTTAGCAGTCCTCTGTGGTGGTGACTGGAAGTAGAATTTAAAGAAAAATATAATTCACATATAGTAATTGTGCATATTTACGGGGTACAACCTGATGTTTCAATATGTGTTTAAATGTGTGCATTGTGTAATGATCACATCAAGGTAAGTAATTTATCCACCACCTTGAAGAGAGATTTTTGAATATTCTCATTACAAAGAAGTAGGAATTTTTAACAGACAACTGAGATGATTCTTGTGCATACCAAGTCATTCCGATGATGCATTTACATTTCTTGTTGTGTGTGTGTGTGTGTGTGTGTGTGTGTGTGTGTGTGTGTGTGTGTGTTCTGAGAAACAGTCTCAATCTGTTGCCCAGGCTAGAGTGCAGTGGCACAATCTCGGCTCACTGCAACCTCCACCTCCCAGGTTCAAGCGATTCTCTGCCTCAGCCTCCTGAGTAGGTTGGATTACAGGTGCACGCCACCACGCCTGGCTAATTTTTGTATTTTTAGTACAGATGATGTTTCACCATGTTGGCCTTGCAGGTCTCAAATTTCTGGCATCAAGCAATCTGCCTGTCTCAGCTCTCCCAAATGCAGGGATTACAGGTGTGAGCCACCAAGTCTGGCACATTTACATTTCTTATCTGGATCTTTCCTTCAGTAAGTGCTAAGGAATCCTACTTCCCCCAATATTTTTTTCCTATTTCAATGTTTTAGCATGTATATTATGTTACTACTTTGCAGTCATTTGATTTTCCCCATTGTTTACTGGAAAGTAAGTTGTTACAGTCTTTGATCAGGAACAGAAGTATTCTAAAATCTGCCTGCAACCTCTCTTTCTGACTCTGCATTTTAGGGAATAATTCTTTGTTATGGAAGAAAAAAAAAACAGAGCTTGTGGAGTCAGAGACTTTATTTCGAATTATAGTTATTCCTAGGAATAAGTCTTAGAAGCAAGTGGTATGGTATAAAACAAGTTTGAAGCAATGGTTAAGCAAAGCTCAACAACCTTATCTGTAAATTGGGATGACAACAGCCCACCTCAAAAAATGTGAAGGTAAATGAGATAACATAAATCTTTATTCCAGTTCCTGGTACTTAGTAAGCATAAACAAACCCCCCAAAAACTATCATTAACACAATTACTCTACTTATTCTCTCTCTCTATGTTCCAGGCAAACAAACTACTAATGACCCAGGGATCCTTCTCCAGTCTCTTCTTCACAAGAAAATGTTCTCTCTCTGTGCCCTTATTAAAATCTACTGCCCCTTGTAGGCTAAGCTCAAGTGCCCTCCCTTGGAAATCTTTCCAGATCATCCCATGGCCAACAGTGATCGCTGCTTCCTCTTTTTAAATACAGATGTTTCTCTCCTACTTGACAATTATTTTTGTGCAATTATTTTCTTTTTGTTTATATTCTTGATGCCCCCCTAACCATTTTCCAGACTGTTTGCTCCATGAGAGAGGAGACCATCATCTCTGTGCTCACCATTGTATGACCAGTATCCCAAGGAGTGGCTGTTACATAATTACATCAGGCGCTCAATAAGTATTTGATGAATAAACATTGGATTTTAAGGCAAGTATCATATCTTACATAGCGTATCATATCTTACATTTTATGTACCTCACGCAAATACCACAGAGTGAAGTATATGACAAGTAAGGTTATTTCTCTTGAAAAGTACATAGTCCAGTCTGAAAAAACAAAACCTGGAATAAACAAGATGAATTGTTTTAATAGAGGCACTGTACTACTTTCTTAGGACTGCCAAGAAATCATCTCAAATTTAGTGGCTGAAAATAAAAAGTTATTGTCTAACAGTTATAGATGCTGGAAATATGACATTAAGGTGTAAGTAGGATTGGTTCCTTCTGGGGGCTGTGGAGGAGAATCTGTCCCAGGCTTTGCTGCTTAACTTGTAGCTGGTTATCTTCTCTTTACATCTCTTTACATTATCCTCACTTTAAATGTCTCCAAATTTTCCTCTTTTTATGAAGACACCAGTCATATTGGATGAATGCCTACACTAATGACCACACTTTAACTTGATTATCAATGTAAAGATCCTATTTGTAAATAACTTCACATGGTAAAGTACAGTACTCTGGGGATAGGACTTCAACTTGTTCTATCGCAGATAGAGAAGAGCCATTTCTTGTGAATTGGGAAGAGGGGTATACTGAATCCATAATAAGCACATAAAAAGTTGGCTGGAGCGTAGGAGAAGTGACATGTTTCCAGCTCTAGTAAAAAACAAATTGAAGTGCCATATAAAAATGTACATAGTAAAAAAAATGTACATAATATGACAGAATGAAAAATAAATGAATAAGAATACAGAGAGGGATTTGGTAAATTATCATGTTTCCCTAATATGTTGTAGGATGCTAAATGGTATTAGAATTATTAATCAATAATAATGCTAAGCTGTTGCAATGTAAAGAATATATGAAGTGGTGTTATATGGGAAATGCCAGGGGCATCCTCATTTCTGTCCAATGGGAGAAACATTTTTGTTTGAGACCTCCATGAATAATACAATCTTTCAGTTAAGAGAGCTGCATTTTGAGTGGTGCAGGCAGAATGGTGATCTCTCACACACGCAAACACTAAGATAGAGAGAGAGACAGAGACAGAGACATTAGAGAGACAGAAAGGGAAGTACTGGTACTCAGATAGGGAAAAGCCATTTCATGACATTAAGAAATAAAGTAGAATCCACTGGCGGGAAATAAAACCTCTTCATGAACAGAGTTAATTCACATACACATGCAGGAAACACACTGCTTGATACTTACTGTGGACTTTGAAAATTATGAATGTGTGTGTGTGTGTGTGTGTGTGTGTGTGTGTGTGTGTACATTTGGCCCTCCGTATCCACGTATTCTGCATTCGCAGATTCAACCAACCATGGATTAAAGACATAAATAACGAACAATAAAAATTAACAATACAAAATAAAAAAGAATACAAATAAAAATGCAGTATGACAACAATTTACACATCATGTATGTTGTATTAGGCATTATAAGTAATCCAGAGATAATTTAATGTATACCAGAGGATGCTATATGCAAATACTATGCCACTTTGATAAGAATAGATACTAAACTTCATCTTAGCCAAAAGTTAGAGAAACAATATAACTGTGCCATTTTATAAAAGGGACTTGAACTGATCATCCTCAGATTTCAGTATCTTTGGGGTTTCTGGAAACAATTCCTGATATATGTGTGTATGTGTATATATATATATATATACACACACACACACACACACACATATGTACATATTATATATATATATATACACATTTATACATACATATATACACTTTATATAAGCTCTGCCGGAACCCCATCATTTATCGCTAGCAATCTATTGTCCATAATCATGTTTAAATAGCATTTTAAAAGTACAAAGTTTTCATTATTATTTTTTAAAAGCAAGCGCAGTGTGGAGGCTCATGCCTGTAATCCCAGAACTTTGGGAGGCCAAGGTGGGCGGATCTCCTGAGGTCAGGAGTTTGAGACCAGCCTGACCAACATTGCGAAACCCCATCTCTACTAAAAATACAAAAATTAGCTGGGCATGGTGGTGGGTGCCTGTAATCCCAACTACTCAGGAGGTTCAAGGAGAATCACTTGAACCCGGAGGTGGCAGTGATTCGAGACTGCACCATTGCACTCCAGCCTGGGCGACAGAGTGAGACACCATCTCTAAATAAATAAATAATAAAAGCAATAATTATTTAACTTTCCTTATAAAAGTTTTTTTAAAGTGTTTTTAAAAACTTTTTTTAAAGTCCTGAGGACTATTTTCTTTAAAGTCCTGAGTTACAGAACTCCCTATATTGGGCTATGATAGCCTTACCTAATTCTTGCCAAGAATCCAGTACCCCAAAAGTGCAAATAAAAAGTAAGCGACACAAAAATAAACAAATAAATTGGAGGTATGGTAACTGCTGAAATATGACCTAGCACAAACACCTATGCCACTTGCTTATGAACCATATAGATTTTCTGTGTGCGGTTTTGATTGAACGAGCGAGTTTACGTTGAACCACAAGGGGGCCTCCTCTGTCAATAACGTACTCTATGTATTAAGTCAATAATGAAAATGAAAAAGAAAAGAAACATCGATGACCCCAAGTCTCTTTAATTGAATGGAGGTAAAAAGGAAACAACGAATGAGGAAAGTACTACGCCCTTTTAAGAATCTTGGATTCACATTCCTAATAAAGTTATTTTACCTCCTCTCACTGACTCCCATTTCACTCTATTATATAGCAGTGTTACCCAGGAGGTTCTGAATGAAGGGCATCACTCAGCTGTGTTAAGTATTTCCAACAGGCCAGGGGTAGTGGTTCGCGCCTGTAATCCCAACACTTTGGGACGCCAAGGCAGGTGGATCACGAGGTCAGGAGTTAGAGACCAGCATGACCAACATGGTAAAACCCCATCTCTACTAAAAATAAAAATTAAAAAAATAGCTGGGTGTGGGGCATGTGCCTATAATCCCAGCTACTCAGGAGGCTGAGGCAGAAGAATGCTTGAACCCAGGAGGCAGAGGTTGCCGTAAGCCAAGATCGCACCATTGCATTCCAGCCTGCGCGACAGAGTGAGAATCTGTCTCCAAAAAAAAAAAAAAAGTATCTGTGACTATAAATATACTGATTTTGGAATGTCTAGGCTCTATGGATATTCCTTTTTTACTGAAGGTAAGACATACAGTTGCCCAGGTTTGACAAAATTAATAATAATAATAATAATAGCAAATTTTTATTCTATTTAGTTACTTGGCTTGACTTACAGAAATAGCAACATTCATCTGCAATACCCCCCTCCCACACTTATGTCTAAGGACAAAGCACACCAATGATCCCACATACACCACAGATAACTTCATTTTATGTATTTTATTCTGTTACCCAACTAAATTTGTATCACATAGATCTACCTTCCCATAGTCTGTTGCTCACTGAACACTTTAGTAATTTTCTTTTTTTTTTTTCTCATGAAGCCCCAAAGGGGCAAAAAGAGACTTTAATTAGGGGAGGGAGGATCCATCAGAATTAGAAAAGGGACCGCTAGCGTGGGAGCAGAGGAGCCAGAGCGGGCAGGAGGAGGGCCCGGCTGGGAAGCTCTGGAGGAGGACTCACCTGGCCACCTATGGCAGGCACTGCACTGACAGACAAGGCGAAACAGCAGCCCCTCTCAACTGGGAGGGTACCCAATGGCCCCTATAGCCAGAGGTTGCCTGGCTTTTGGGCCCCAGGTCCTAGGCATGACTGGTCACCAACTTGACCCTTGTCCCCAACCAGTGCTGGGTGGCCATCTTCGGGCAGAACTCAGGAAGCTGGCAGAGGGTTCCCACCACTTATACTGGGCCCAAGGAGGCTTCAGAATAAAAGAGCAAGGGAGAGGAACTGGAGTCTGAAACCTCCCTCCCTCCCTACACGGGATGGCATAGGAGAGGAAAAATAGTTGCCTTCTGGGCTCCAGGCCCGCCCAGACCCACAGCAACGAGTAAGGGACAATTACTAGGGACCAGTCACAGCCACTGGAGGTGGAAGTTGTTTGTTAAAAAAAAAAAAAAAAAAAAAGACAAAGGTTACGGTCTCCTCTAAGCACAGAGTTTAAGTTTCAAGACATTTAAAAAAATCTGTCTCTGCCCAGCGGACTGAACATCAGAAGCCAGCCTGACCAGGCACGTGTGGCCTTGGGGCAGGTCCACTGCTGCTTTCTCGCCCAGCTAGCAAGCACATCACCCACCTCCCATATCAAATGCCCACCCTAATCCAGCTCCCTGCTGCCACCGCTGCTATTCTGGGGAGTGACTCCAGGACCCCTTCATGGAGACATGGGGAGTCTGAGGGGGGAACGCCACAAGATCCAGCCAGATGGTTTAAAAATTCTTAAGGAACTCCTCAGCCACAATGCGGGCGTGGGCGTTGACTGACAGCTTCATCTCACTGATCTTGTCAATCTCCTGCATGAAGTGGATCACAAAGTCCATCAACTCGTGTTTGTACATCTGCTCTGTGTGAAGTTGGTGATCAGAAAGCTGATGTCATACCCCTCCACAGGCTTCCTTCGAAGGATGAAGAAGTTTTCTGCTCGCATCATCATGAAGCGCATCAATTTGTGGCATAAAATCTTCTCGATCTCATCAGCCTGTTTCACAGCAATGCTGACCCGGACAGAGTTGATGGAGCCCTGAATCAGAACCTCTTCCTTCTCATTCCTGCTGATGGTCACGGGTTGTAACAGGAGTTCTTTGCTACTCCTGAAAACACAATGTCACAGAGTACTCTGTACTATAGAGGGACAGAACAGTCGGAGTGACCCCACAGCAAGTCCTGGAATCACTATGACCCCATAGGGTCCAAGGAATAGAAGACTCACAAGCAGGGGTGCTCCAAGATGGGGACCAGTGAGTGTGTTCTTCAGCAGAAAGAGCACAGGCTCTGAAGTCAGGGCGAAAAGGTTTGGAAATCCAGCCTCCTCTGTTACTTTCCTGGGCAAGTTACCCTGTTGGAATCTCAATTTTCTCATCTGTAAAATGACTCTGATTCCTATTTCATTGGCGAGGACTTCCGGCCACATCTGGCTTGTTGTGTCGCTCCACAACCTGGGAGGAGAAGTTCTCCAGGCAGAGGGCAGCCTGCAGCGTGGCCCGAACAGCACTCAGATTGGGGCGGAGAGTGGCAGTCATTGCGGGCGCTGGATGGGCCAGAAATCGGAAGTGCGGAAGTCCATTTTAGTAATTTTCAATCTTCCATGTAAAGCATTAAGCACAGTCCCAATACAGAGCAAATACGCAATAACTGTTAGTTATTATAACATTATTATGTCTTTTCAGTGCATTAAACCACAGCTCTGATTCCTAGCCCAACATTCTGTTAAACCACAAAATTCAGTCGAATAATATAATAATATAATAAAATGAGACTAGGTGTGATGGCTCACACCTGTAATCCCAGAACTTTGGGAGGCCAAGGCAAGTGGATAACCTGAGGTTGAGAGTTTGAGACCAGCCTGGCCAACATGGTGAAACCCCGTCTCTACTAAAAATACAAAAATTAGCTGGGCGTGGTGGCACGCGCCTGTAATCCCAGCTACTCAGGAGGCTGAGGCAGGAGAATTGCTTGAACCCAGGAGGCGGAGGTTGCAGTGAGCCGAGATCGCGCCACTGCACTCCAGTCTGGCGCCTGGCGACGGAGCGAGACTCTGTCTCAAAAAATTAAAAAAATAAAAATAAAAAAATAAGCTGGGCATGGTGGCTCATGCCTGTAATTCTAGCTACTCGGGAGGCTGAGGCAGGAGAATCACTTGAACCTGGGAGCTGGAGGTCCTGGTTAGCCCAGATTGCGCCGTTGTACTCCAGCCTGTGTAACAAGAGTGAAATGCCCTCTCAACCAACCAACCAACCAACCAACCAACATAATAAAATGGCAATAGGTGCTAAATATCCAGATGGAACCACAGATAAAATCAGACAGCTTTTCCAAGAAATAGGGAAATTAGTAGATAGGAGATATAGGCCTAAGCACTCTAAGCAGACGCTATGTTATCACAGAATATCTTGGCAATCCATGGCACATGAATCCTTTCCTTCCGGAGTTTGGGACTACGCTGCAGCTCTCATTTTCTCCCTATCTAGAGACTCTGTTGCCTTGTGATTATCAGCAGCTGAGAAATCCTTAGACCATCTGAAAGGCCTACTTTTTTTTTAATGAACAGAGTATGAAGGGTTACTTAAAAAGAAACTCCTGGTTGCCATTTCAAATCCTTTCTTGTTATTGAGCTTTTCAAATGGCGCCTCTTTACCAGTTTGCCCCCCTCAGGTATAAGCTGTTCCCCTTATTTATTCAGATCTGAGATCTGAAAACATTCCTTTCCCTGTGAGTTCAGCTAGGACAAAGCTGGAACTTATGATAAAATTTGAAAAACACATTTTTTAAAGATGAAAATTTTTAAAAATTGATGCAAAAACATTTATAGAAAGAGACTTCTAATCCAAATTTAACTTCTCAAAATACGTTTTGACCGATTAGCATAATGTTTCAGTCTTTCTGGAGAATGCCCTTTGAAACTGTTTTTTTCTTATAGAATTTCCTCCTTTCCTTTGAATTCCTTGCTCTGGAGGGGGAAGAACTAGAACAGGGCAGACCAAATTACTCAGGAGGAAGGACAAGAAATAAGGAACTGAGTTATCAACAGATGGAGAAAGAAAGCAGATGTCAGTATCATTTCATAGAGTCAGAGTCAGGTGGATAAGCCAATACTGTTGAACAGCATAATTTTCCTGCTACTCCTGAGGCGTAAAGAAGTCTTTCTCTCTTCTTTTTTTTTTTTTTTTTAATTTAAGATGGAGTTTCACCCTGATGGCCAGGCTGGTCTTGAACTCCTGACCTCAGGTGATCCACCCACCTCAGCCTCTCAAAGTGCTAGGATTACAGGCGTGAGCCACTGCGCCCGGCCAGAAGTCTTTCTCTTACCAAATCATCCTAGTTAGTAATCTTACAGGGCACAAAGGGCTTGTTTGCACATTATTGGTTAGTAATTCAAAATACCTCTAAAATTTTGCATATTATGAAAGTACTATAGTCACAGGGCTGAGAAAAGGAGTAAATAAGACAGCGTATATAAAAATACTTGGTTCGGCACCTGGCTCTGTGGTTAATAAATATTGTTAGTATTAGTTATTATTATTATTATGATTTCCAAAGTGTCCATTAAAAGATATGGAAGAATAGAGGCAGCAATAACACTAAAAGAATATTCCCTTATCTCCAACTATTTATCCTCTAGCCCAACTTAATTGCCATTAAGGAAGAAAGAGCAACTTTAACAAAGATTTTAAGTTGCAGGGGGATGTTCAACTTTAAATCCATCCCACAAAAATTTCTAAGCAAAGGAGCACAGAAGATTTAATCCCATTTTCTAGGTAGTATAGACTTACCTGTAAGAACAAAATAAAAACTTGGGGAAATGTTAGGGAAGATAAATAAGAGGTGTGAAGAACTGATTATTACAATCTCTTCCTTCCCTTCTTGACTTATATTGCTAATGGGTAATAAAAGATGCAAAGAACATGCTGAGAAATAACCTAAATAAATAAGCCAGCATAACACAAAGATCATTTTAAAACTTAAACAATTAAAATAAGATACAATCTGGTAAAATAACAATTGGCAGGGCTAGCACAGCTTCTTCTTTCATGTATTTCTTTCCTCGTTTGACGAATATCCATACACACAGTTTGTCAAATCGTGTAGCATACTTGGGGCATTCAGAATTAATTGGGCATTGTTCCTGCCTTTGAGTCAGCCTAATGAGGAAGAAAATCTTTCAGTAATGATGTCATGTCCTTCATGTGATTACAGATCCATAGATAGAGTGCTACAGCAGCACAAAAGATAGAATAAAAATATCTTCCTGCAGAAGGCCCGAGTAAGTCCAATGCAAAGGTGATGTCTGAGATGACCCTAATGCATGACTAAAACATTTCTAGAAAGTTAAGTGGCAATGAATATCACAGGCAAACGAGACAGAATTTTAAAAAGCCTAATGCCACAAAATAGCCAACAGTGTTCCAGAAACGCTTTGAAGTTCAGTGTGTCCAGTTTTATATGTGATGGGAACAGGGAGTCGGGGAGTAGTAGTGAATAAGAGATGAAGTTGGAAAGCTTAATTATTCAGGATTCTACACAGCAGGTAAAATAAACCAATTCCAGTTAGCTTAAGCAAAAAGGAGAAGAATTCCCATCGATGATAGACTGGACAGGGAAAATGTGGCACATATATACCATGGAATATTATGCAGCCATCAAAAATGATGAATTCGTGTCCTTTGTAGGGACATGGATGAACCTGGAAACCATCATTCTCAGCAAACTGACACAAGAACAGAAAATTAAACACCGCATATTCTCACTCATAGGCGGGCATTGAACAATGCGAACACATGGACACAGGAAAGGGAGCATCACACACTGGGGTCTGTGGGGGGGGAAAGGGGAGGAACAGTGGGGGGGGGTGGGGAGTTGGGGGAGGGATAGCATGGGGAGAAATGCCAGATATAGGTGATGGGGAGGAAGGCAGCAAATCACACTGCCATGTGTGTACCTATGCAACAATCTTGCATGTTCTTCACATGTACCCCAAAACCTAAAATGCAATAAAAAATATATATAAAAAAAATAAAAAATAAAAAAAGGAGCAGAATTAAGGGTAGTAGGAGCTTGTTATAAAGACATAAGAATGTCTCACAGAACCCAAAGGTAGAAATGACAATGGGTCTCAGGAAAAGCAGAAGTCAAGGTCTTGGAGATTATAAATTGAAGGAGTACTCCATTTCCGATATTGTTTCTGCTCTTCTCTAGCACTTGCTTTATTCTGCTTTCTAGTTAATCCTGTTTTCTTTGTTACTTAATTCATATGGTAGGTAGAAGCTGGCTAGCCATACATGTAATGCTTCCAGTTACTTTAAACTTCAGTTCAACACCTTAGCAAAAATATTCTCCAGGCAAACTGGCACAAGAACAGAAAATCAAACACCACATGTTCTCACTCATAGGTGGGTGTTGAACATGAGAACACAAGGACACAGGGAGGGGAGCATCACACACTGGAGTCTGTAAGGGGGGGAACTGGGGAGGGACAGCGGGGGGTGGGGGGTTGGAGAGGGGATGACATGGGGAGAAATGCCAGATATAGGTGATGGGGAGGAAGGCAGCAAATCACACTGCCATGTGTGTACCTGTGCAACAATCTTGCATGTTCTTCACATGTACCCCCAAACCTAAAATGCAATAAAATACATATACATAAAAAAAATATTCTCCAAAGCTGAATCAGATATCTACTCTTCATCCATTTCATTGTGACCAGGGGCATGAGGTTTTCAAGGTAGAAGTTCATCACGAGACTAGATTTGTATGAAATTTTGGAAAGATTTGTACATCTTGATGAAAAGTTTAAACTTTGTTTTGCAGAGAAAAATAAAGAGTAAAGGCAAAGGTTTACAAGGATATGATGCCTTTTTTTTCCATTTTAACACTAAGGAGAGGTAGCTGCTAGGTATCAGTAAAATAGTCAAGAGTGACAGGTTTTTAGTCTGAACTGCAGAGAAGAGTGGTGTCATCATTTATTCAGGTAGGAGAGGGAGGGACGTCTAGCAGTAGGTTGGGTTGGTATTGGGGAGGCGCAAAGTAAATTTGCTGGACAGTGAGTGGTAGAGCAACTTCTTTCACTGTGTGAAGTTTGAGCTGTCTAATAGACTTCTTATTGGAGACTTCAATTAAGCAATTACATATTTAATGCTGAATCTCAAGGGAGGAGTCTAGGTTGACAACAAACAAAAAAAAAATACAGGTCTCAATCAAGATCAGAAGTATTTAGTGCACCAGCTTCTGTACCAAAACAATCCATCCGGTTAAAAAAAATAATGTATTCTTTTATTGCCATGAAGTTTATTTGGGTGTTACTGATTGCTCCTAGCAATGATTCAGGAATCTAAGCGCTTTCTGTCTGTGGCTGTATTGTTCCCTACGACCTCTGAATCCTCTGCTAGAGCCTCTGTATGTTCCAGAAACCATTAGGATCAACATAGAGGGGAAAATTGTATAGGAGGTTTGTGAAGGGGGGTAAGCTGATAAATAACCTAACAAGCCAGTATACCACAAAGATCATTTTAAAACTTAAACAATTCAAAAAAGATATAACCTGCTAAATTAATAATCGGTAGGGCTAGCACAGTTTCTTCTTTCATGTATTTCTTCCTTCATTTGACAAATATACATACACACTGTGTGTCAACTCGTGTAGTATACTTGAGGCACAATAATGAGGACACCCCTATCTTTAAGGGAGACTGAGACATGCAGTCTAGCTGTGTTCCCAGAACAACAGGGAAATGTGTTCGGTGAACTTCTAGCAAGTTTCTGCCAGATATAGATGGTACTTGAAGTTTGAAATTGCCTCACCAGACACTATAGGATAAAAGAGGAGGGCCCAAGGGAGAGTCCTGGGACACTCCAACATTTAAAGATCTTGTAAAAAAGAGGCGGAACTGGCAAAGGAGACTGAGAAGGGATGCCAGACAGTTTCAGAGGACAACAGTGTCATACAGTCTAGAAAAGAAAGTGTTAATGAGGGAATTAGCAGTTAACTGTTAAACTCTCTGAGTGTGGGCACTGTGAGAGTTTTTATATCCTTGAGGACAGGTAGATATATAGAAAACTCTTCAAAGTTTTACTTTAATTTTTATAACCAATATTTAACTGATTGAAGCTAGATTTTTTTAGAAAACTATTTTAGCTTCTTTATGTTCAACATATACATCTTATTCTATTTAGAAATCTAATAAATTTTAAGAATGACTTACAGGATATTTCATAGTGTTTGTCTTATTTTACATAGTTAAATAAATACTGTTAAACATTTCAAACAACATTTATAAATGTATTATATTAATTTCTTAGGAACATCAATGGTCTGTCCAACAAATATTTCTAAGTACCTAAAATTAATTCTTGTGAGTCTAATATATTTAATTTATAATTATTAGTAATCTTAACTTCTGTTTTCTTTTTTCTTTTCTTTTCTTTTTTTTTTTTTTTGTTGAGACAGGGTCTCATTCTGTCACCCAGGCTGGAGTGCAGTGGAACAAATACAGCCTACTGCAGCCCCAACCTCCCAGGTGTGACCTATCCTGTCACCTTAACCTCTCTAGTAGTTGGCACTATAGGCACAAGCCGCCAAGCCCAGATAATGTTTCTATTTTTTGTAGACACAGGGAATTACCTAAATATTTCTATGTTTACTTTAAATATTTTAAGGGTAAAAGTAGGCTTTCCCACAAAAGAAACAGCAGTGTTATCACAGAGTCTTTGAAGATTCTCTCTTAGATGGTTGGAATATGCACATGCACCTAAGACACTGACCAGGGGACACTGATATCTGTTCCTCTGATAGAACAAACTCAGTCTTATCTGTAGTCACCATAACAACTCGCTAAATGGTCTTGTAGATCTTATAGCCCAGGTACATTACATGCTTCACTTCGGATTTCACCTATAATCATTTTCCCCACAGAACTCTGCAAGCCCACTCAGTGGTTATATCAGTGGATTTAATTTTCTTTGGCTTTTATATTATTTAAAATATCTTCTCACATAGGTCTAAATACTTCTGATCCTTATGGAAACTTACACCTTTGTCATGTTTTTTCTATTTGGTAAGAATAGAATGTTTTTATGGGTCTAAAGCACACTTGTGGCTGTACTATACCACATGGCTCAGTTCAGTCATTCTACACACACACACACACACACACACACACACACACACAAACACAGAATCAAGGAGAACTGAGAGAACTGATCACTGCCTTTGACAATAAGTAGATCATTTGTAACTTTGAGAAGAGTCTTTTCTGGAAGTGGTAAAGATTATAAATGAGGTAAAATTGAACAATTTGCCCATATTTGCATATGTGAGTGACTGAGATAAATTTAAAATCGGGTATGTATGATTTCATTCACCTAACCTATTGAACATTACAGCTTAGCCTCACCTAACTTAAACATCTCAGAACACTTACATTAGCCTACAGTTCAACAAAAACATCTAATACAAAGCCTGCCTACAGCTGAACAAAACATCTAATACAAAGCCTATTTTATAATAAAGTGTTAAATATCTCATGTAATGTATTGAATACTACACAAAAAGTGAAAAGCAAAATGATTATGTGAGTACTTGAAGTATGGTTTCTGCTGAATGTATATCACTTATGCACCATCATAAAGCTGAAAAAAAAAAAATCCTAAGCCAAATCATTGTAAGCCAGTAAGCCAGAGAGCATCTGTTAAATTCTTATGTGAATCGAGTATATGTAATAAAAAAAAATTGTTTTAAGTACTTAAGTGATTATCAGGACATTACCAAGAAAGTGAAGAGACAACTAAAATGTCAGAGAAAATGTTTGCAAATCACATATTTGATAAGAATTTTGATATGAATAAAAATGAAATACCCCACTTTTATGTCTATCCTTTAAAATACTATAAAGTGACAAAATAAGATAGATTTTTTATATAGTCATATAAACAGCTGCATTATTGAACAAAATAAATTATAAAATTATAGATATATATAAAAACTCCCACAAATCAAAAAGAAAAAGGCAGAATACCCAAGAGAAAATGGAATAAAACACTTGGTCAGTGCAAAAAAAGAAGAGTACAAATTAGCAGCAACCACAGGAAAATCTGCTCCATTTTAGTTGTGGCTCAGTAAAATACAAGTTGGTTGGCAAGAATATAGAGAAAATGGGATTTCACATACTCCTCTGGTATGAGTAGTACATAAAAACCTTAGAAAACTCTAAACTTTTCTACTAAAGCTAAACATACACATATCTATGACTTCTAGATAAATACCCACAAAATAAATACATACCGACCTCCAAAAGATATGCACAAGAAGGTTCACTGAAGTACAATTTCTAATAGCCAAGAACTGAAGAAAAATCTAAAAATCTATCAAGGAGAGAAAAATAAATAAACTGTGAAATATTTATGCAATTGATAAGTCCAGGGCACTAAAAATGAATGAACTATTGCTACATGGAAAAATATGTATTGTCCAGTCGTGTGCTGTGGCCTGTTTCTGCCAGCTTACAAGAGGCAATTATGGCCATCCCTTTCAGCTGCACTCTATAACTGCTTGTTGTTTCCTTGACATCTGCCATGGTGGGAATGTTTGCATCACAGAAATCAGTAAATGCTACAAACCAAGGCTTTTCTTCTTCTTTAGAGCTGATTTACTAGCACACTAATGATGTAGCTCGCAAGCATAATTCCCAGGGAAACAAGCCAAACATAGAAATATAAATACTGCATGATTTGATTCCAGTTGCAGAAATTTTAAAACGGGCCAAACTAAACATTAGTGTTAGAATTTAGAACAGGAGAATAGTGGATAACCGTCTGCATGAAAGATAATGATGTAAAGAGGATGTAATGAGGCCTTGTGGAGTTCTGGTGATGCTCTGCCTCTTGATCTTGATGCTGAATGAGTTTTGTAAAAACTCTTCAAGCTGTACGTTAAGGACTTATATATTTTATGTATGTAAATGTTAATTAAAAGTTTTCCTAAAATAAAAGTATGGCTTGATTTCATTTTTTCATGTAAAGAGTATTGTATGTATTTGAAGAAAAATATCTGAAATAATTACCACCAAAATGCTCACAGTCATCACCTCTGGAAGGTGATATGTTAAGGGAAAGGACAGAGGAGTATAAAATGGGACTCGAGCTTCTTACTTTTTATACTTCTTAAAAAGTAAATTTAAAAAATAAGCTTTTTGAGGGTGGGGGGGCGGAAATAAGTATTTTGGCTGGGCGCAGTGGCTCATGCCTGTAATCCCAGCACTTTGGGAAGCAGATCATGAGGTCAAGAGATCGAGACCATCCTGGCTAATGTGGTGAACCCCTTGTCTCTATTAAAAATACAAAAATTAGCTGGGGGGGGGTGGTGCACAGCTGTAATCCCAGCTACTCAGGAGGCTGAGGCAGAATCACTTGAACCTGGAAGGCAGAGGTTGTGGTGAGTCAAGATTGTATCACTGCCCTCCAGCCTGGTGACAGAGCAAGACTCCATCTCCAAAAAACAAACAAAAAAAAGCATTTTATTTTAGTAATAAAAATTAATAGAGAAAAAAATATACATTTTATTTAAATATTACAAACAGTTTTTTCCTTAAATATGTTCATTTACTACTCCATTTCATAATTAAATTGGAAACAGTATTACCTTTGGGGCCCCCCCCCCCGCCCCCCCCCCCCGCCCCCCCCCCCCCCGGGCCCCCCCCTGCTACATTTTCTATTTTTCAAAATTCCAAAGCAAAGAAATTTGTCTACAAATTTCCCTCTGCAAATATTCCCCTACTTTGGGTCAAATTAGCATAAGGAGAATGAGAAGTAATTACTTTGAAAGAGTGAAATTCAGATGAACCATTAGGGAACATTCTTATTTATCTATGGCCCTATCTTTTGGTTTAAATCAATTTAAAAATGTACACTTTATATACAATAAAGTGCACATATTTTTAATGTATGACAAAAAGAATTCAACAAATACAAATGCCTATGTAACAACCCCCAATTTAAAAAGATTAAAATTAAAAAACACATCAAATTACTTGGGGAAATAAGTTGGAATTTTTATCTTCTAGAGCTATGTTTAGAATTTTTATCTTTAAAATTTTATCTTTGAAATTTTATCTTAAAATTTTTATCTTAAAATAAATTAGAATTTTTATCTTCTGGAGCATGCAGTTTAGAGTTCAAGGATGCTATGTTTACAGATTAAGAAGCAGCCAAGGAGGGCCGGGCTCGATGGCTCATGCCTGTAATCCTAACACTTTGGGAGGCTGAGGTGGGTGGATCACCTGAGGTCAGGAGTTCAAGACCAGCCTGGCCATCATGGTGAAACACCATCTTAAAAAAAAAAAAAAGAAGCAGCAGCCAAGGAGGCTGGGCATAGTGGCTCATGCATTTATCCCCAGGGCTTTGGGAGGCTAAGACAAGAGGATTACTTGTGACCAGTTCAAGATCAGCCTGGGCAACATGGCAACACCCTGTCTCTACAAAAAAATTTTAAAAATTAGTAAGGCATGGTGGCTGGTGTTTGTAACTTCTGCTGCTTGGCAGGCAGAGGTGGGAGGATTGCTTGAGCCCAGGAGTTTGAGATGACAAAGCCAGACCCTGACTCTGAATAAATAAATAAAAGAAGCGGCAGCCAGTGATTTTTCTTGACTAAATAAAGTATTTTCAACAGCAAATATGGGTAAAAGGCTGGAAATAAGAGGAATTAAAAAATATTTCAATGTTTTTCAAGAACACACCTCATATGTGAGTATAATACTTTGATTTAGTTCATGTTTGTTTCTACAAATTCTGACATGAAGCATCATCTTCAATTTTTTCCCAATAGTTAAAGAAGAAAATACAGTATGGCCTAATGCTTATTGATGGGATTGAGTAAACAAACATCTGCCAATTGTTTTCTGGAGAAAGTTGTTATGGTCAACAACTGTCTGAGGCTGGCATGCAGGTAGTAAAGGAATTTACCTAATACCAAGACAGGAATAAGTTTAGAAAGGTATATTTATTTAGAGAAAATGGGAGACATGTTGCAAGAGGGCAACTTGCCAGACAGCAGAGGGGAAGGCTGCCTGCAAAGAGGCAGAGACTGGTGTGGAGTTTTATGAGGGTGTTCCTTAGGCTGAATGCTTGTAGACAGGATGCTTGGGTGTAGATGGGCTGTGAGCTGGGTGCTCCTAACAGGATGCTTGGGTGCTAAGTCATTTATAGTTGATCCTATTCTTGGAACATTCAACCCCCCTCTACCCCTGTTTCTGTTCCTGCCAGCTAAATCCATTTTTCATTTTTCTTTTGACTCCTTAGGGCTCTGCAAAAGTTAATCAATTTATCTAAACTTCAGTTTTCTTATCTGTAAAAGGTAAATAATATTACAGAGTGCAATGGAAAAATCTAGTGTGGTTTACATAATCACCTATTAGAGAGTTTAAATTCTTTCAGGATAAGTCATGAGAGTTAAATGAAGTAATGCATATAAAGCACACAGTATAGTGTCTACCATATAGAAAATGTGCAGTTATATTGGTTATTAATTACTTTTGAAGGTTTCTTCTCCACTAAACTGTAAGTTCCACAAGACTTGTAATATGCGACAGATGTTCATTCGTTGTCTGAATTATTCAAATATATTCTCTTCACCATAGTCTTATTAATTCAATTATTAATTGAATAAATTCTAATGTTCAAAAATCACTTTTAGATTTAACTGAAATTTGCCTCACTTATAATCACATTTAACCTTCAAAGAAAACACATTAACCAAGTGTACTGGGTAATGTTACTGAGTGAGCTCACATTTTAGAAATGAGGAGATACATTCCAGTAAGTTGAATGCTTAGCACCCAAGAGTAGTACACAGCTTGGACAGGACTAGGTCCAAAGTTTGTTAACAGTCTTCTGACTCCAAGCCCAGTGCTCCCTCCAATGCCACAAGCAAACTCCATAAAGATATCCTGTGCTGAATGGAGGCTGTAGAGTGGTGCAAAGACAGACATTATATTATGTCTTAGCTTTGTGACTTTGAATGATTTACCTAATCTTGCTAAATTTCAGTTTTACCATGTGTAAATCGGGAAGAGTAATAGTACAAGCCTTGAAGGGTTCCAATACTGATTAAATGAGGTGAGGTACATAACGTGCGTCACTTACGTTAAGTGATCTTTAAATATTACCCACTATTATGACCATCTCTGATTAGATTTAACAATAGGAGCATCAGGAATGATATAGTACACTCAGGATTTTGTTAGAAAGAGATGAAGAAACTCCCTTCTTTCCTGCCCTAGGACATCTAGGAGTTGTCTTGGTTCACTGCTGACAAATTAATTTTCCCAAATTTCTCACTTTGCTCAGAAAGTCTTTATTGAATCACCCAAGACTGTACAGTCTAGCCCATCTGTCACCACTTAACTCATCCTGTGCTCTTCCTTTCCCAAAGCAAACTGTTTGCTATTCCTTGAATATACTCTGAGTTTTCCACCTTTGCCTATTCAGCTGGCCCCCAGCCCCTAATGTTTCTTCTCATCTCCAGTGGTTCAAATCCTACCTGTATGTCATGGGTCTGTCAAAAGCAGTGCTTCCATAAAGTACTCCTAGTCAACGTATGGCATCTCTCATGGATTGTAAGAACACAGTTTATTTTATAAAGCATGTAGTTATTCTCTCCTTCAATATATCATTATTATTATGAAGAATTTATAGCAGGGATATAATTTATGATTGATTCTTCTGATTAATTCAACCAAGATTGATTTTATATCTATTATGTAAGACAGTAGCCAAACACAGCCGGTATATGAAAATAAAATCTTTACCTTCGACAAGTTCCAGTATTATTTCCTTAAAAAAATGGTTTTCTAATGTAAGTGGAGGATAATACCCTACATGTTTATTAATAACAATAATATCCATTAGGAGAAAGAGTGCGGTGGTGATTTACACCGATGACAACCATTCCTGACTATGGAAAAAAAGTGCACTTTTTTCCTGCTCTTTTATTCAGTATTGTAAAGATTTTATAGAATTTCAGAGCTGAAAAAAATTCCTGCTAATTATAGTAGTGGAGAGAGGGGAGTCTCTCTCCTTCTTCCTCTCATTTTTAAGCAACTGTTGGACATTTTCCCAGAAACTTTTTTTTTTTAAGATGCCTCTAGAAAGGGGCCCGGTTTCCTTCTGCATGCAGATACTGCCTCCCTCTCGCTTGGATTGGTTCACTGCCCTCTAGAAACGCTGCTATCGCGTCCCTGAAACCGGACCCCAGGGGCAGGGAGCGAATTCCAGCCTCCAGGGCTGATAAGTGAGGCATTAGCGAGAGAGACTTTACCCCGCCTGGTGGGTAGAGGGGCGCAGTGGAGCAGCAGCAGCACAGGCGCGGTCCCGGGAGCCCGGCTCCGCTCGCGCCGAGATGTGGAATCTCCTGCACGAAACCGACTCGGCTGTGGTCTCCGCGCGCCGCCCGCGCTGCCTGTGCGCTGGAGCACTGGGGCTGGCCGGTGGCTTCTTTATCCTCGGCTTCCTCTTCGGTAGGGGCGCGCCTCGCCAAGCAACCCTTGGAGTCTTCCCCGTGGTGCTGCGGTGCCGGGGACTTCGCGGTTCGGCTGCTGAGTGGGGTCCTGTTGCTGGTCTTCCCCAGGGGCGGCGATTAGGGTCGGGCGATGTGGGGTGAGCACCCCTCGAGTTCGCTGGGAATGGTGCATTGCTGAGTTCTCGACAAGCTGCTTGTAGGACAGTCACTCAGGTTGAAGGTGAAACAGAAAGAACCCGAAGCTGCACCGTAGGAAGGTTTCACCTGCTGGAGCCCTCCAAGACAGGACACTTTAAAGGTTTAGGACCAGCGCCAAACTCTGGGGCTGTTGAACCAGGTCGGCTAGGGAGCTGTGCACCAAGGCTTGTTTAGGGTTTTTTATCCGGTCGTCCTGTTTCAGGTGTAGGGTAGAATTCAGGACAGTGCTGCACTGGAAGTTTTTTTTCTCTGTGCATTCTTCTGTCCTTGGAAGTAACAGAGGCAAGTTTGGAAACTGGGTGAACCAGGTCAGCGATCTGGACAGCTCTTTACCAGGAGGTCTTTTGCGTTTTTTCCTGTGTACTGATTTGCAGACTTAATCCAAACCGCGCAGGCCAGCTCAGACTATTTTATTAAATTCCAATTTTGACGTTGCCACTTCTTAGTGGCCTTGAACAAGCTACCGAGTCCCTCTCAGCGTTAGTTTCCCTACTTTATGATGAGGATAATATTATCTGCAAATTATTGGTAATAGTAAACAATACAGCATGTAAATCTCCTAGCACAGTGCTGGGATTTTTGGCACTTTATTTCTTCTTTTACCAAGATGCTCCTCGTTGGACTTTAATGCGTAAGACTAGTCTAAGGTATCACCAGGAAGTCCACTCCTGCTTGGAATTCTTGACCCTCTTCGGGATTTAGAAGAACAGGGCATGAAGCAGATGAGTTTAAACAAATTCAATCTCTTCTACTAGCTTGCTGTGTAACCTTGGGGTTGTTAAAAGATTTTTGAACCACACACTGTGCTCATAACAATCTTTGTCTTTTAAAAGGGTTTTATTCTTCCTGGTATTGCCCTCATTCCCATCCCTGTATTCCCTGCTCAGTGGCTGACACAGAAGAGTTCTTTACTGATGTTCGACCCCAACCTCCTAGGATTCTCCGCTCTCCCCCTCCCCCTACAGGCCTCCATCCTTTTCATCGTGTTCATTTTTCAGATCTCAGTTCAAGCATCTCATCCTCAGTGTGTCGTTCCCTGATCCTTCACTCTAATCCAAGTCTTTCTGTTTTATGCGCAGGTGGAATCTTATTATCGTTTGTGCCCAATCATATATTTCTATGTCCATGTATATATGTATGTGCATTTGTATGCATGTGATTAATAACTGCAATAATTAATAATCAGAAAGCTCCATGAAAGCTGGCTGAGTGCTAATTTTGTAATGATTTTATTCCCACATCCTGTAATTTCTCTAAATAAATCCTGGAATCTTGCCTTATCTCCTTCAGGTTAAAAGCCAACTGCAAGGTCTAATGACTGCAGGATCTAGCTATCCATTTCTTCCGGTCGCCTATGCTGCACTGGGTGTCTGGCAGAGAGGTTGGGTAAATTGTAGTTTCATTGTAGCTTTCTGAACTTGGATTTCTCAAGCCTACTTCACTGGAAACACAAACTCTCACAGCATTTTATTATAGTTTCACAGTCAGAGCAAATTAGAAATCTGAATTCCTTTCAACACTTGGAAATAATTTATGGATTTGAAATATGTTCGCAATTCATTATAAAAAATGTATTAAGGCTTACTCTGAGTCAGCAGAGGAGCAGTCACTGAAGACAGAAGCTTTATGCAGGTAGAAGGTGGATCTCCTTTTTACCTTCATTTTCAGGAGATCTTGTTATAACCATTAGTTAAAACATTAATGTCATTTTATTTTAGTACTATTATCTCATAAAACATTTCCTAGAATAACAGTAATAACTATCATTGAAGTTGGATAAAAAATATATTACAATTGGTTTGTAACTTAAAAATCTGTTTGCGTGATTTTTTTTCAGTGAAAGTAGACAAGAGAAATTAAACTTCAGAAAATCTCACCTAATGTCTGAGGTAATTGATAGTTTGTGTTTTACAAATGATGAATCCAACAATAGTTTAAAAAAATAAGTGCTATCTATGAGCTCATATCTCATGCCTATTTTTGGATGTATTTTTCAGGGTGGTTTATAAAATCTTCCAATGAACCTATTAACATTACTCCAAAGTACAATATGAAAGTATTTTTGGATGAACTGAAAGCTGAGAACATCAAGAAGTTCTTATAGTAAGCACGTTCTCGAAAGTTTATATGGACAAGTTGTTAGAAACATTTATCATTCTGTTTTGGTTCAGTATTTTATATATAGGAACTGGCATTTTTCTTAAAGTTTTTATTTATTGAAGATCTTGTATCACATTTCATCTGAGGAGGATTATACTTTCAGTTCAACTTTGTCATTACAGAGATTTAGAGCAGGAGTCAGCAAACTTTTTCTGTAAAAGGGCCAGCCTTTATAGGTCAGCTGATCTGTGTCACAGCTAGTCAGCTCTGCTATTGCAGCGGAAAAGAAGTCATAGAAAGTACACAAACAATGTGTCAGTTCTGACAAAACTTTACTTATGGGTACTGCAATTTGAATTTCATATAATTGATGTGTCAAAATATTATTATTAAAACTAATTTAAAATATAAAAACCACTCTTAGCTGGTGGACTGTACAAAAACATGCAGTGGGTCAGATTTGGTCAGTGGAAACAAGTTTGCCGATTCATGCTTTAGAGAAAGATAATGTATTTAAGTTTAAAAAAAAAATGGACCTTGGAGTTAGAATTGACTTTTAATTCTGTCTTTGCCTGTTAATACTTTGGATGAATACTAAACCTCTCTGAGCCCCTCTCTTCCACATCTGTAAAATGGGAATGATGATCTTATTATTATATGGATGAAATCAAAGAGCATATATTTGGCATATTTTAAAGACTCGTTCCTTACTTTTTGAAATAGCTATTTCCAGTGTAGAACAAAAGAGATAAATAAGTAAATTTAAGAAGTAACCAAAAAGAAAACACTTATTTAGAATTACTATATATAATTGATTCAAATACTTGCTTTTTTGTAAGCGTGAGATCCTTTTTGTGGATTTTTACAAATTGACTTAGCTCATGTGTCCAAAAATCCTTGAAGTCCTTCTAATGATTCCAGGGTTCCCTGGTGAATAAAAATTGTAGTTATAAATAAAAAGACCATTACACACACACACACTCGCACATACATATCAGTATGCATAGATGTGCACACATACAATCATACAGACACATATGTTTGTATTAATTACAATAGAATTAAAACTATAAATAAAAATTAATAGGATGCCTCCCAGGTCTTTGGAAGGACCCTTTTAAATGTGAGACTCTGAAGCTCAAACTTCTTTTTTTTTTATTCTTTATTTTGCAGTCAGCATATCCTAGTGTATCAGTTCAAACTTCTTTATCTTTGTGGAAACCCCTCCTCTGCCTCTTGCACTTATTCCACTATAATCATGCATAGTAGGTATAATAAAAGTGCAGGTCCGGCAAGGTATGGTCTTTACTCCTGGACAGAACTGCTGTTCCACCTTTCTTCCTTCCCCAGTATTAGTGGTGGAAGGGATCCGACTTACCCCAGGTTACCAGCAGCCGATCCATAAGGACGATAGCAACTTCAGTCCTTCCCTTCTCAGAATTCAATGGAGACATAAAGCAGAAAAAGACACTGAGGCAAGTTCCAGAGCAGGAATTTTAAAAGGTCTTATAACAGGAAAGAAAGGAAAGTGAGCTTGGAAAAGACCCAAGCGGGCACATGAAGGTGAGAGAAGGCCAAGGGCCCCACTTAACTGTGATCCTAAGACTTTTTTAAGCTCACCTCTTTCCCACAATTCTTCCCTTAGGGTGGGCTGCCTTCATGTACAGAGCCGTACTAACCCTTAGGAAGTGAACACCAGCGGTGTGTTTAGGGAGGTACACATATGCCCATCTGAGGTTCTCTTCATTTTCCTGGTGGAGTATACCCGGAAGATCATCCTACACCATTTTTGTCTCTAACACGCATGCCCAGGAGGTTGCTTCTCCCTGGAGTCTGCATTCAATTGAGATTTTGATGTTAACAGGTGTGGAGCATCAAGAGACGGTCTCTCCCTGGCACTGCTGAATTACCATTTTTAGAGAGGTAATGGGATAATTTCGGAACCATCACCTGACACTCTAGTGGGTCGGGGGGAGAGCCCTCTCCTGCCTTGCTCCTGTCCACCTGTAACACTAACTTGTGACATAGATTGACCAACAAAGAAGAAAAATAAATGCCTTTCTTTATTTCTCTTTTGGGACCCTCAAGCAAGATTAAGCAGTCATCTTCTTGTTTATTCTCCACATCCCTAACCAAGCTCCTCTAGCCAGAACTCAGGGCGATATTCGGCATTAACCCACAAAAGAAAGAGATTGACAGAATTCACTTTCATCCCTCCAAGGATCTCCTAAACTCTCCAGATTTCCAATTTGACATTTGTCCATCAGAGAGCTTTCAGTTAAAATATACCCGTGGGACACGGACTATTAAAGGCCCTGACCTTCCATCTTGTCCCCCTTTATAATCTTTTGTTCTGCTCTTAAAAGCCCCCATCGCTTCTGAAATATCCGCCTCAGTAGTCAATGGGAGGATTAATTAGGAGCAGCTTGTTTTCACTCTGCCTTGGGGCATAGGGTTGTCTGTGTTTTCCCTTCTTTGAAAACACCCAGTAGAATTCACAGATGTTTACTATTTTGTACCTCTCTAGAGGGATTTTCCTTCTCTACCCTGTTTTGCAAGATAAGATTGTTTTAAAAGGTATTTTAGACTTTTGGTCTCAGAATTTTGTTGGTCTGTGTTTGAATATAGATATATAGGCCCAGTGAAATCATGTATGAAACTACACTTCTTAATTTTTTTTAATGACTTGAGAGAGATGTGTGTCACAAGTAATTTATTGATACTAGAATATTAAATTTTGTTAAAAAAAAAAAAGGTGAGAATTAAGAATTCACACGTTTTCCAGAATAGCAACAATCCATTTGCAATCTCTGTCAGGCTGGTTTAAATATGTTCCAAGTATTGTCTTGTCACAGTATCACTTTGTTAGTTTTTTTGTTTTTTCAGACAGGGTCTCACTCTTGCCAGACTGGAGTGCAGTGACACAATCATAGCTCACTGCAGCCTGGAGCTCCAGCCCTCCAGTAGGTAGGACTATAGGTACATGCCACTATGCCGAGCTAATGCCATCTTTTACTAAATGCCTTCAAATCATCTTTAACTCTTGGAAACACTGCCAAATTATTTGAAGTGTACTAAAACAGAAATAACAGTAGCTCTCTTTAAGAACTGAGTTAATGTAGTCAGGCATAGTGGCTCACCCATGTAATCTCAGTCCTTTGGGAGGCCAAGGCAGGCAGATCCCTTGAGTTCAGGAGTTTGAGACTAGCCTGGGTAACATAATGAGTCTCTGTCTCTACAAAATACTTTTAAAATTATCTGGGCATGGTGGCATGTGCCTGTAGTCCTACCTACTCAGGAGGCTGGAGTTTCAGGTTTTAGTGAGCTACGATTGCGCCACTGCATTCTAGCCTGGCAACAGAGTGAGACTCTTGGCTCTTAAAAAAAAAAAGAAAAATGAGATAACGTGACAATACTATGAACACATTTAAATCAGCCCTACAGAGATATATAAACACAATTTGGCTATTTGGGAAAATTTGTAAATTAGTAATTTTATTCTTATTTATTTAACACAATTTGATATTCTAGTAGGTTCAACAACTTGTGACACACATCTCAAGTGATTAAAATCATTGAGAAGTGCGTTTAATATGCGATCTAATTGAGCCTCAAGTCTTTGTGAAGTATTAGATAGTGCTGTTCTCCCCATATACAGATGAGAAACAAAAGACACAGCTGGGGTTGCACACGGAGTTAATGACAACACGTGTAACAGACTACGTACATGATTTATGCTAATTAACTTTTTTAGCATTAGCAATGGATCTCTTTTTGTACTAATCTTTTCCAGGATCTGTTTTGCTTCAGATGAGTAAGCCCCAACCATGGTAATAGCACAATGTTGTTTCCTAGTTGGTAGTAACAACACTGTTACAAGAAAATTTGCTTATGGTAGCAAAGCCTAATAATGATTTTTCTCCCACCTTTTTTGTGAGTAGGTTCAAGATTCCTCATAGTAGTTCCTTTTGCTTGCAGGGAAGAGGCATAGCTGGCACTTTAGGAAATCTGCATTTAAGATTAGTTACATTACAGTTTGTGATCTTTTTATTATAAGAAAATAGCAATATGTTGGCTGTTTTTGCGTTTTCCATGCAGGTGCACGCTAATAAGGGATAGAGACTCCTTAGCTGCCTCTTACGTTTGTTCTCATTTTGTTGCCGTATTTTACATATTAGAAATTCTGTGTAAGATGTTGTGCCCCTAACTGTTTACCAAATGAGGATTTTAATACTATTTTTATAAATGCAATTTAAATAACTTTAAGGTAGTTATTAAAAGTAAACAAGTTACAGGAAATTCCAGTTTTAAAAAATTGAGTTACTTTAATTCATTGTTGATTGACCAAATGAAAAAAATTAAGATACATGGTAGAATGAACCTTGAAATTGGGATTATCATAGTCATGTAGCTTATTGGGTTTTTTAAAATCACCATAAGGATGGATTATGTCGATTTTAGAAAACTACATATTTAGAAGTAGAAATTTATGAAGTTCCAAAAGTTTATAAACTAGAAATACATATATGTGTGTATATATATATATTCATGCTACATAGTGTCTTGTCACATATTTAAGGGCTTAAGTTAAAAATACTAATGAGCTCTGCAGGGAAACAAGAAATTTCCCAGGAGGGAGAAATTTAAAACAATCAAAAGCACCAGAATCTAAATATATTAAATGAGAAATCAGTCTACTCCTGAAAATATTTCTGGTAGCCAAGTTTTGGCCACATAGTTTCTTTGTTAAAGATATTCCTTTTCAGACTAATTATTGTCATTGATTTTAAGTGTATGATTTTAAGTGTATAGATGGAGTGCAAGGGATTCATTCTGAACTTGGGTCAGTACATTCAGATTATTCTCTGATGAAGAAACTTTATAAATGCTTGCTAATCAAAAAGTGTATCACTTGTCTATAACTCTCAGTGTTTAGATAAGTGTAATTATTAGTAATTCTTGCCTTGTCCTTGGTCTTTTGGATAAAATATTTTTGTCTGTTTCAATATTTTACTCAGTGATATAAACAGATAATTCCATGCACATTCTAAGATGGATAAATCTTAAGAAATAATATAATACTTTATTCATCTACCATATGAGGATATAGGCATAGGATTGCACATAATGACACTCACAAAGCTCAGTTTCTCCAATTTTTCTCTTGATTTAGTACAAATTGCAGCATAAAAATTTCAAAGCAGACTTTGAAAATCCTACAGCATAAAAATTTCAAAGAAAACTTTGAAAATCTATTTCATGCAATAATAGTACCATTTTAATTTTTTGACGTATCACACTTCAAAGTATTTTTGTGTAAATCTGCTTTATTTTGTTGTTGATTTGGAATAAAAGTTGAGTAAACATTAATATCTAACCACTTTCAATTTTTGTTCGCCAGTAATTTTACACGGATACCACATTTAGCAGGAACAGAACAAAACTTTCAGCTTGCAAAGCAAATTGAATCCCAGTGGAAAGAATTTGGCCTGGATTCTGTTGAGCTAGCTCATTATGATGTCCTGTTGTCCTACCCAAATAAGACTCATCCCAACTACATCTCAATAATTGATGAAGATGGAAATGAGGTAAAATAATAAAAAGAATAAAAGAAACATTCCCCCCATGTATTCTTTTTCAAATACCTTATATGAAATAATGCTCTATCCCATCTCTAAATATTAGTAGAAATCAGTATTATTGGATCTTGTGAATACCTTTAATATCTTATTATCCATGTCAACTACTTTCTTGTGATGTTTGAATTTAATGTGATATTTTAGAAAGATTCTGAGAAATTAATGCTTGATAACAGCTGCTATTTTTTAGTTTTTACAACTACACGCCAATATCAAATATGATATACTTGTAAACTTCCAAGCAACTATAAAAGAGATACATTTTTTTTTTTTTGAGATGGAGTCTCACTCTTGTTATGCAGACTGGAGTGCAATGGCACGGTCTTGGCCCACTGCAACCTCCGCCACCTGGGTTCAAGCGATTCTCCTCCCTCAGCCTCCTGAGTAGCTGGGATTACAGGTGTGTGCCACCATGCCCAGCTGATTTTTATATTTTTAGTAGAGATGGGGTTTCATCATGTTAGCCAGACTGTTCTTGAACTCCTGACCTTAGGTGATCCATGCACCTTAGCCTCCCAAAGGGCTGGGATTACAGGTGTGAGCCACCGTGCCCGGCCAAGAGATGCATTTTTGATAGGTTTAATCTATAAAGACACTGCCCAGATTTGGAGTTGCTGGGAAATTCAGAGATCCAGTATGCAGTCTGACCCAGCAACTTTTTATTGCTACTTAATGACTATGTCTCAACTGACCAGGTTGAGCTTTGTGCCAAGAACCTGTGTGTGGGCATTTGGAGAGGACAAGTTTGAAGGCAAGATCTTTAGCATGGTATTTAAAAAATTTGCAATCTTGTTTACAAGTTGGGCATATGCTTGAGCAAGAGAAGACAATGCAGATAAGTCGAGATATTTATTATCATGATATATGTTCAGTATGAAAGATCACGAAATATAACATATATTCATCCTACTTAGCATACCTTAGTTTTAGAGCTACTGTATGTAGAAGAGTCCATTTCAATTTAGATAACTTCCTTCAGTCCTTTTATTACTGGCCATTCTAAATTACATATAGCTTGAAATATGTCCAGTTTAATCAGTGAACTGAAAATGTCATGTGATTTAAGTAAGTATTTAATTTTTTTCAAAATAAGTCAATAATCTCCTTTTATTGACTAATGAATTAGTCTCTTCTTAATTGTTGTTATGTTTTACAGTAAGTGATATAATTCCATACTAAATTTCCTAATGTGATTTGGAGATTTGCATGTTAACTACTGCTCTAAATCATAGTAGTTAACAATATAACTTAAAAAATATTATTAAGCCAGGCATGGTGGCATGTTCCTCTAATCTCAGCTACTTGGGAGGCTGAGGTAGGATGATTGCTTGAGCCAGGAGTTGCAGACCAGCTTGAACAACATAGTAAGACTCCACCTTGAAAAACACAGCTGGGCTTGGTGGCTCATACCTGTAATTCTAGCACTTTGGGAGGCCGAGGCAGGTGGATTGCCTGAGGTTGGGAGTTCGAGACCAGCCTGACCAATATGGAGCAACCCCATCTCTACTAAAAATACAAGATGAGCCGGACATGGTGGCAGGTTCTAATCCCAGCTACTCAGGAGGCTGAGGCAGGAGAATAACTTGAATCTGGAAGGTGGAGGTTGAGGTGAGCCAAGATCATGCCATTGCACTCCACCTGGGCAGCAACAAGACCAAAACTCATCAAAAAAAAACAAAAACAAAAACAAAAACTAACATGTTATATTTAAAAGAAAATACTGTTGCACATTATATAGTCTCAGAATGTTTGTTAAATAATGGTAACATATCTATATAACTAAATACTAAGTGATATTTAAAATATGTTCAGAAAAATTATTTAAAGAAATAAAATATTGACAATGTTAAAAAGCATACATATGCTTAAACCTCTATTTGGTCTATCAAATTTGGGAATTGTCTACGTGCAATGTGGAAAACACAGACGTATAATATATTTTAGTTTATTATTTTAAGTGGGGTCTTGCTATGTTGTCGTTTTTCCTTCTTTTTCCCTTTGTCTTCACTTCCCAGTTTTGATCGTACCATTGCTTATTTTATTTCATTATTTATTTTTGTGTTATAAGCATTCATAATGTTACCAAAGCCTGTTACATAATACAAAATGAATCATGTAGAAATTTCATTTGGGAGATTTTCCTGAATAGTGTTAGATACCTAGTTTCTTAATGTTTAAAAATTTAATCAATTCATTTTTATTTTTACCCAAGTTATATATGTACGTAATCCCGTAATTCTCCTAAGTGGCTTACTTTTTCTCTATTTTCCTCTTTCCAGAGGCAATCATTATTCAACTATAAGTTCATTCTTTTGATATTTACATTTATTTCTATAAATTGCATGCTTATATTACATTTCAGATGTAGGCATTACCTGTTGACATTGTGACAAGTCAGCTTCGCTCTTCATTGCTTGACCCCAACCATCATGTTGTCTTACTATCTCCCATCTCCCAGTGCAATTTAATTGTTATGAATAACAGTTCACAGCTGAGCTGTGTAATAAACTATTATTCTTTTTACACCTCTGCACAAAAAAGATAAGTTTTCCATCCCATAGGCAACAAATATGATTAGTATTTTGTGGATCCTATTAAATATTTTTAATGTATACAGAGACATTATTTCACCTTTGTTTATGCAGAAATAACATACCATGTCGATTGAACTTTATATTGACTTTTTTATGTCACAAAAATAAACAGAAATTGTAAACTAATGTCGTTTTAGTTATACTCAGAATATATAATTTGAGGCTAGTGCGTTTTGGAAAGTAGGAAATGCTCTAACACTGAAACATAATCTATCTTTGATAAAAGTCAACCAAAAAGTCATTTCCTTGACATTAAAAGACTTTTCTTAGTTGTGAGAATAGCTCATAAACTTGCTGTAAAATTCAGTGCGAAATAGTGGTGCTACAAAATTGATTACCATAAAGGAAATCAAGTGAGACGAGTTTGAATATTCCTTTGCCTGGAAAACATGCTTATAGAATGACTTTGTTCCTTGATTGATTTTTATTGCACCTTAGCATAATTTCCCTTTTAGTCTTAGCTGGTGATTCAGATGATTTCATATCTTACATGAATCACAGAAAAATACGAGAAATTTGGAAGTCGTGGGGATTTGGGGAGCAGTAGTTGGTTTGGTTTCATTTCAGCTTCTATCAGCCTCAGAAAGGAAAAATAACTACTGCTCTAGTTAGTACAATGTAAAATCTGCCCAGATCCATTCCTCATCCCCAAATCCCACCCATTTTATTACTGCACTGACCAAGACCTATACAGTATAATGTTGAAAAGAAGTTTTCATAGTAGATATCCTTAAGTTTCTTCTGATCTTGAAGGAAATACCTTTAATTCTTTTTCACTGTTATGACATTTACTATTTTCTTTTTCTGGTTATCTTCATGCACATCGTTTCCATGTATACTAAATTTTTTTGCTGTATGGATTTACATTAAACACATTTTTCTTCTGAGATGAGCATGCGATTTTTCTTCTTGATCTGAAGATGACATTCAGTGATATTCTAATGTTAGAATAACTTACATTTTTTGAACCTGTAATATTAGTATTAGGGTTTTAAATTCACATATTGATATATATTCTGTTTATACTCATAGCATGTTTAGTCTGTGTTTTCGTAATCTATTTGTTGGGTTATAATTTCAATATTATATTTGCCTTCTTAAGTGAGTTGGATTGTTAATATTTTCTGAAATAGATTTTGTTGTAATTATCTTTTCCTTTAATCTTTCAAATTCAAAGAAAACCATTTGACCTTGACTCAATTTTATGGAAAACGTTAAACTACTGTTTTAATTTCTTTATTGGTTGTTATATGACTATTTTATGTCATACACCAATTTTTTTTATTTGTTAAATGACTTTATTGTTTGTCATATGATTATTTTATGTCATAAAATAATTTTTATTGTTTGATACCTGACTTTATTATTATATGACTATATGACTACATGACTAGATTTTTTAAAAATGTATTCTTACGTCAGTTTTCATAAATTTTATTTAAAATGTGTTTTCCATTTCATGTAAGTTTTCAAATTTATGGTATAGTTGTTCCTAGTATTTTCTTATTTTTTTTTGAATCTGTGCAGCATCTGTAGATGTGCCTGTGTTAAATAATTGATATTATTTATTTGTGCCTTTGCTATATTTTTTTCTTATTGTTCTTGAGAGGGATATGTCGAATTTACTAGTGTATCTAAAGAATAAACTGTGGGTTTGGCAGCCTTTGCTCATTGACCTTTGCTTTATATTTGATTAATTCTGTTCTTGTTTTATAATTGCCTCTTTTATTTTCTTTGTGTTCATCTTGCTGTTCTTTGTAAAATCCTCGGTAAAATGCTTAACTTTTTGATGTTCAGCCTTTCTTCATTTCTAATATGAGTATTTTAGAGCCATTACTTTCCCTTTAGTTTCCCTTTCCACTTGAACTAAATCTTACAAATTTGGATTAGTAGTAGTTTAGTTATTATTAATATCTAACTATTTTCAAATTTCCATATTTTCTTCTTTGATCCTCGAACTATTTAGAAGTATTTTTAAAAATTTTTGAATATAAAGCTTGTTCTTGTTACCTGTTTGATCTCATCTCTAGATTGAATATATTAAGATCAAATAACGTGGTTTGTAGGACACCAATCCTTTGATAATTGCTGAGGCTTCCTTTGGAGCCTAATATGTACTCGATTTCTACAAATGTTCTGTGTTTCTGTGGGAAAAACATGTATTTCAGTGTTGTTTGGTTTAATATTTTATATCTGTACATTAGTTTGAGTTTGTTTATTATTTGGCTAAAATCTCCATTATCCTTAATGTGCTCTCATTTGTCTGCTTTCTTTACTAATTAGATATATGCTGGTATTACAGGCGTGAGCCACTATGCCCAGCCTGGCCTTAATTTTAATTTAAATTTTAGTTCAATGTCATGTATATGATACGTACCATAAATATGTGGTATATAAAATAACAGGTGTAATTTTACTCTGTTCTTTCCGTTGGCTCTTTCCATAATACTTAGGAGGTGTTTGGTGATTTTGTGGCTCTGAGTTCTTCTCCCTTAGACTTCATGGGAATTCTTTAAGGCTAAGTTGAAGGCTGTTTCCTCCTGATCATTTCTCTTAGGCTCCAGGGAGCACTACAAACCTGGCACTGCTTCAAAATAAATATTTTAGCTTGAAGCATACTATATAAACAGTGAATGGAAATTTGTAGTGTTATGAATTACTGGAACTCTTTTTTCCTGCTTTACCCTAAGCCATTACTTTTTATGGAGCAAGTTTATCTTAATTTATCCTTAACCCTAAAGGATATTGTTGTTCTTAGACCAGCTTTATGCAGAGTCTTCTGTTAGATTTCCATTATTTGAACCAGCTCTAGACTCTTAACTCCTGCATCCTTTTCATGAAGCCATAGGCTTCGATAGATCCAACTAAGGCAAAGCCCACTTTTGTGCTACCTCTCAGGATTCTTGCTTTCATTTTATTTTTTTGCTTCTGAACGTTTCTTACTATTTTTTCCATTCATTTGTAAACTTAAAAAGATATATATATTTGGTTCACTGTTTTTCATTCTTTTCAGTACATATGTTTTTTGGGAGAATCTGGATATGGCCAGTTGTGGATTCCCCAAACATGTACTTTTTTTTGAAGTAAATTTAATATTTAATTTGTTCTAGGTAATTAAGCACTAATGTAATGACTGTGATTACTATACAAAGTTGCATTTTATTTGGGGATTAAAATTTTTCTCTGAAATCAAAAGCTAGTGCTTACAAGTTCTCTTAAGAAATTGATAAGGTTTATTCACTTGTAACCTCCTGTGAAGCAACTACGTATTTGGGCTTTTATTTACACTAGCTTAGTATGTGTGCCACTTACAAAAATCAATTTCTAATTTTCTTCTGTCAGTATACAGTTTACAGTATTCAGTATTCCTTTGAAAGATTATCTTTTTACCTTTTCTGAGTTTTTCTTTCTATCGTACTTATTTTATAATTGTTGTTTTTTGTTTGGTTGATTGTTAGTTATTGGTCGAGGGTTTTAGTTTTTTTTGTTTGGATAGATCTTACCATTTGAGAACAGGGTCTGTGATGTACTCATCTTATGAATTCCTGACAGCTTCTAGCACAGTGCTGGGTATCTGATATTATCATCAAAATCCTGAAAGACTGATTCACTCTCTACTACTATAAAAGATAATATGCATTTTTTTGTTTGATTATAGTAATCAAACTTTAACTGATTTACTTTTGATTACAGTATTTTGTTTCTCTAGATTTTCAATACATCATTATTTGAACCACCTCCTCCAGGATATGAAAATGTTTCGGATATTGTGCCACCTTTCAGTGCTTTCTCTCCTCAAGGAATGCCAGAGGTAAAAACACAGTGCAACAAAATAAAAATGACAGAAAGAAGCCTTCATTCTTTTCATATGTTCAGCCAATAATTAAAGGGTCTTAAAGGGATTTTGATGTAATCTGATTCATCTTTTTTCCACATTTAAGTAATAAGAAGGTCTTAGTAAGAAGAAGGAATATTGATTATATTTTATTCATGGTATTTTCAAAGAAACAATTTTCTACAATGAGAGATACAAGTCCCAAATGAACATTTATTGATTTCTTTTTGACAAATGCCTACATCTGTGTAACCCAAACCCCATCAATGTACAGAATATTACCGTCACTTCAGAAAGTTCCCTTATGCCCCTTCTTTTTTTTTTTTCCCACTCACCCCGCTTATGCCCCTTCTTAATCAACTCTACACACCCCCAGAGGAAATCTTTCTTTGAATTAGTTTTGCCTAGTCTAGAAATTCATATAAAAGAAATCGTATGGCATATAATGTTGTGTGTCTAGCATATTTTACTAAACATAGAGTCTGTGAGATTCACACATTTAGTATTTATCAGTAGCTTGTACCATTTTTTTGTAATTGTTGAGTAATTTTCATTGTATGAATATCCTATGTATTTTATTACTGTTGTATAACACTGATTAATTTTCAAAGGGTTTGAATAAGGGTATTGTTGCATTTTCAAATGAAGATCATGTTTGTTTGTCTTAAAAATGTTATGTGGTTTACTCAATAAACTGAATTCCCAGTAGAAGTTAGGCATTTCTACTCACAGGGTGATATAGGAGGTTAGCACAAGACACAGGTCATAAAGACCTTGGTGATAAAACAGTTTGCAGTAAAGAAGCTGGCCAAAACCCACCAAAACCAAGACGGTAACAAGGGTGACCTCTGGTCATCCTCACTGCTCAGTATACACTAATTGTAATGTATTAGCAGGCACTCTCCCCCAGTGCCACAACAGTTTACAAATGCCATGGCAATATCAGGAAGTTACTTTATATGGTCAAAAAGGGGGAAGACCCTGAGTTTTGGTAATTGCCTATGTTGTTCCTGGAAAACTCATGAATTATCTACCCCCTGTTTAGCATATAGTAAAAAAATAACCATAAAACTAGGCAACCAGCAGCCCTTGGGGCTGCTCTACCTATGAAATGACCATTCTTTTATTCCTTTATTTTTCTTAATAAACTTGCATTCACTTAAAAAAATAAATAAAAAAAGAACAATAGAAAATAAATAAACATTATAAAGTTAGAATATTGATCTAGATTTTTTACATTACCCGTTTCTCTTGTTTCTTCTGAGCAGCAGCCAGAGATCACTGGTTGGTTCACAGGAATAAGCAGTGTTAGTCTAAATTGCAGAAAAAAACTTAAATACAACTGATGATCCTTCAATCAAATAACAGATGTACCATAGTTCTTGAAACATTTTTTTTTCTCTCTAGTCTCTGATTTTAACTAAAGGCAAACAATGGTAACACCTATAGGCTTTATTATACTTGGTCTGATTATTTGTATAAAGTGCAGCAAGAATAATTATTTTCTTTTTTTCTCATTTTTTTTCTTTTCTTTTCTTTCTTTCTTTCTTTTTTTTAGAGACAGGGTTTCCCTATGTTGGCCAGGATGGTCTCTGTCTCCTGACCTAGTAATCTGCCAGCCTCAGCCTCCCAAAGTGCTGGAATAACAGGCATGAGCCACGGCATCCGGCCAAGAATAATTACTTTCTACATAGGTTTTTAAAGTTGGCTTTGATGGAACTCTGTTCCATAAAATAAATCACAGAAAAAACTTTAAAGCCAAGCCCAGCCATGGGTTTATGCCCTCAAATACCCATGAATTGAGCAAATTCCTCACCTCTTGAGGTCCCAAGATACCTGGGGCTCCTGGGCTTGTCAGAAAGTGACATTCTTTACCTACCACAGGTCATGAACCCTGTACGGAGACTGTGTAGACAAGGTATGAGGCCAGTTTTCCCAAGAGGCTTTTAGGTCCTATAAGTCAAGTTTAAAGGAAAGCACACTATTCCAGTCAAAGCTTTGGCAAAATAACCAGTTTCTTCAGTTGTCCTGTTACAAAAGAAAGCAGAATCTTATTGCACTTACGTAAATAACTATATTGCTCTAACTTAAGAATACTCATAATTATTTTCCAAATTCTGGAAAAATCACTGTTTTTGCCATCAATTCTATCTCTATAAATAAGAGTTAGGAAGATGGAAACTTAAAAGGAAACAAATAAAATTCCAGGCGAAGAGTGCAATATTCTATTTATTCACAGTTGTAGAACAATGAATGGCACAGTGTAAATTGTACAAGAAGGTCTTTGTCTGAAAACAAAGCTTTTTTCTAACCAACAGTGACAATTTGCATTTGAGAAGTCCTGAGAGGGCATATCTATCACACTTTCAAGTAGGATACTTACACTAAAAAAATTACTTTGCTGAAATCAAATTGGTTAATGACTTTATAGCCACAACTAAAATAGAATAAGAGTGTGCTTCAGAGAGGGCTAACAATAATAAATTAGCCATATAGTGTTATAATAGTGCATTAAAATTACATTGGTCTTAGGAAGAAATACAAGAGCTGAATATAATCCTTTTACAGACGCAAAGATTCAAATGTCAGTTTCCCAATTAGACTTTCCTCATTTTATTTAATATTACACCCACTTAAGCTCTAGTTCGCCATTTGTATACTCTATTGAAATGCTTTCTAAATTTTTTCTAGAGTACTTATCACCTTTTAATATACTGTATGATTTGCTTAGTTATTAAATTTAATGTTCATTATCATATTGTCCCATCCACGTTACGAGAAATCTCCAACTTAAGAAGGTTGACTTACAGTTTTTTTACTTTATGATGGTGAGGTAGCCATACTCATTCAATACACTTCTCAACTTGTCATGAGGGTATGTTTGGATAAACTCATTATAAATTGAAAGTATCCTAATTCAAACACACACTTCAGATGTATGATTATTTTCAACTTAGATGAGCTTAATAAGACTTAATCCCATTTTGAGTGAAGGAGCACCTGCAGTGTATGTTCCTTCAAGGGCAGAGATTTGTTGTATTACATAGAGCACTACCTAACACGTAATAGACCTTCACCAGTTTGTCAAGCAAATCCTAGAATCAGCTTGGAAACAATTGTATTTTAATATCTCATGTATATTTGTTTAGTACATGCTATGAAAAATATAGTCAAAAAGGAAAACAAAAACCAAAATAAAATGATAGGATATTGGAAATCATCTGGGACAGGGGCTTCAAACTGGGGGTGTGTCACTTTCCAAAGGCAAGAATGACATTGTGTTAAAGAGATCAGTTTCTAGATCATCAATTACCCTAAGCACTTTTTCATGGTATTGAAAGCTAGCCTTTTTTCATGGTATTGAAAGCTAGCCTGTCGTGAAGTCCTGTTCCCCTATTTACAAGAATGTTCATTTTATTTTACAAATGAAAAACTTCTCCCACCCATCCTAAGTCAATGTGAAGCATTTCTCTGTGTTGTAAAAGTCTCTGGGGCTTCAAAAAGACAATTAGAAATATTGTTTTCAGTGTTAAGATAGTGAATGATTCTATTAGCTGAGCAATGAATTCTCAGCAATTCAAATGGTTTACAATCCAGCAAAATTAAAGGTAAACTGAATTGAGTTTCCAGCTAATATCATTAAAAACACTGGTATGATAGATCAATTTATGATTTTCAGATTGTAACTTGAAAGAAGTTTAAATAAGTTAGTGACAATTCCATAACAAATCTTTCATTCCTATCCAAGTTTTCTCAGAACTTAACTGTAAAACAAGAATGTAAATGGAACTGTTGTTGCTGATCCCTGTCTCATTCTAGCAAGAATTTGCTCACCCACGGAACAAATGTGTGTAAGATAATGTTTCACTGTCCCACTCGTTGCATTAAGAGATATATTTCTAATCACATTTTATGGTTATGCATTATTTAAAAGCATTGCAGTGATGTTTTTAGACTTAATTTGATACTACTTGTAATTATAATCATAATTTACTTTTTTTCTTTTTTTTTTTTTTTTTTTTGAGACAGAATCTCACTCTGTCACCCAGGCTGGAGTGCAGTGGTATGATCCCTGCTCACTGCAACCTGTACCTCCCATGTTCAAGCAATTCTCATGCCTCAGCCCCTGAGTAGCTGGGATTACAGGCATGTGTCACCATGCACAGCTGATTTTTGTGTTTTTAGTAGAGATGGGATTTCACCATGTTGGCCAGGCTGGTCTCGAATTCCTAACCTTAAGTGATCTTCCTGCCTCGGCCTCCCAAAGTGCTGGGATTACAGGCATGAGCCACCATGCCTGGCCTATAATTATAACTTACTCTTGAAGCTGTTTCTTAACATAATCTGTCACAAAAATAAATATTTTTAAAAGTTTGACTTCTAAACTTCCTTCTATTCAAGGACAAAATTTGACTTCTATATTTCCTTCTATTCAAGGAAATTTGACAGTGATTAATAAAAGACTTTCAAGCATACATATATTTAAGGTAATAGATTCTGAAATGAAGTTTAGAATGTTAGTTGATAATTACATAGTGTTCTTTTGGGATCAACATCTGCGAGAAGGAGAGCTGGATTAGGCAGAGGGAGAAGTCACCCTGCAATACCAGCTCAAGGATAGCCTTGACTAAACCTATGAGGAGATCTGGGAATCGTTTTTTTAGAATTGTCCTCGGTTAGACTGAGATGTCCAAGTCTCTATACCCTCACATCAATCAGTGACTGAATGTGTGGCATTCTAGGAAGGGACATGACCTTAAGCAAGGGGTCTGTCTACAGCTGAGGCCATCCCTGAAGGAGCTGACAGGGGAAGATTGTCTGCAGAGAGCCTTCCCTGTAGCTGGAGCAAAAAGGTCCTTCATTGACCATGAATCTGGACAGCTCATCCTAGTGCCCAGCACAGATATATTTTACTTTAGAGTAAAATTCTGTAGGCGAAGGTGGACAATATACAATTTCAATTTTAAAAAGATGACAAAATTTTGACTGTAAACAAGAGCATGTTTATGTATTTTTTAAAATTGATGATGTTAATAGTAAATATGGCATTTAAATTCCTTTGGATCAATATAAAAGTTATATACAATGTCCTCTAAAATGTTAATATTTATAGTAAACTAGATAGTGCATGCTTTGCAACTACTTAAAGGTATTTAAAAAATTTAAAATTTTAGATGAAGGGATACATTATTTTACAAAATTAATTTAGGGAATGGGTGTGCAAAAAAGGTTGGAAGATTACGTATTTAATCTAGCAGGTAATTTTGCAAATGACAATATTGAGACTTAAATATGTTATAAGATTTGCAGATAATTATACTGATTGAAATCTGATTTGTAAAGCAGTGATGTTACCTGTCCATTTTTCTTTATGTGTAGTTTTTAAGACCCATTAAGCTACTCCCTGTGAACACACTCTGAAGAGAGAAAAAGTCTCATTAAGGGCTTTTTAGCCTAGGGTATCTGGACCCCTTCAAGTTGCATGCAGCAAAGTGTGTGCGTATATGCTTTTCTGTGAAGGAGTGCCTCTATAGCTTCATAGCCACTAAATAATGGGATAAAGACAAACAAACATTATTTAATTCGTATGCTTCTACTCTATCTACTTGCATTCTCAATTTCAATTCATTTTCCCTTGAATTTCTCCTTCGGAGCGCACACTTTTCTGACCCTCTTGTGTGCTCTTACCTCTTACCTCTTTCAAAAATGTCAAACACCCCCATGCAGAAAAACCTTATTTTATATCCGACTTCTATTAAGTTATTCCTGATCTCAACAGGGTGATCTAGTGTATGTTAACTATGCACGAACTGAAGACTTCTTTAAATTGGAGCGGGAAATGAAGATCAATTGCTCTGGGAAAATTGTAATTGCCAGATATGGGAAAATTTTCAGAGGAAACAAGGTAAAAATCATCTCTTTTTTTCTTCTTCCCCAATTTAAGAAGTTATAATGTGTTTTACATGCATATAATCATTTTATTAACACTTTATGAATACCATGACCTTCTTGTATTCTGTGACATGCCTGCCTTACAGAAAGGACACATTTACTAGGTTATACCCTGGGGTTAAATTTGATCATTGGAATTTGTCAAGTGTAGATGGTTAGGGTGAACAGAACAAATTTTTCTGTGCTTACAGGTTATGCCTGTGACCTACAAAGAACCATGTGCTGGGTTTATTGTTAATTTTCAGTATCTTTGTTTTAAATATTATCTTTAAAAACATTTACTAAATTAAATTGTAATATGAATTGTTATACATAATGAGGGAAAACAATTTATACATAGCAAATTTAAAAATTACTGTCATTTGATTTGTTAATAAATATATTTTTCTCTTTAGTGGAAAATTAAATTTTAAAAAATTCTCTTTTGACTACAGAGCAAATAGGAATTTGGCCTGTGGGATCTACCTGCTTATTGTACTTCTAAACTAGTGGAAGGAAATAGCAAATACTAGCTACCACTAACATGAAAATGTCCAAATCTGCCACTTTGAGGATTTTTGGAGGTTATAGTAACAAAAGAAAAGGGCAATTCTCTGTGAGATGTTCTTTGTGGTAGGCCTAATGACGAAAGGTTGAAGATAAAGTTCTACTACTCACTTAAGCGTAATTTTTGAAAATTGTTATTACTGAATCTGGAACAAGCAATTTAAAATAAGAAAAGAAAGACACTGTGTTTTCTAGGTTAAAAATGCCCAGCTGGCAGGGGCCAAAGGAGTCATTCTCTACTCAGACCCTGCTGACTACTTTGCTCCTGGGGTGAAGTCCTATCCAGATGGCTGGAATCTTCCTGGAGGTGGTGTTCAGCGTGGAAATATACTAAATCTAAATGGTGCAGGAGACCCTCTCACACCAGGTTACCCAGCAAATGGTGAGTGATCAAGCCTCAATTATCACAGGAAACTTAACATTTCAAAGAGACTTTATTAAAATTCCTTTAGCACAATGGACTAAGCATGTCTTTTTGTATTCTCTTTGCATTTAAGACTAAAAGAATTTTGAACTCTAAAATGATTGGTTCAAGCCCCTTACCCCTTATTTGGAAACTTGAGCCTGATGGGTTTTCAAATTCAGACTTTTTCAGGTATTTAAAAAGCAATATGGTGTTACACATATACCCTAACTTGCATAACACTGACATAGGGGGCTGGGACAAAATATGGAGAAAAAGCATATAAATATTTTTGCTGCAGTGTGTATGAATATTTACACTTAGTAGTAAATGGCATGTGGGGAATAAGGAATATAAACAGACTCATGTCTGCTAAAGTCCAGTTTTGCTTTCAAATGAGTTCAGGTCAGATCAGGCTTTGCTGCTAAATAAATTCCCCCAGAATTACAGATTTCACAGTGTTTTTGGTTTTCACAATAGTCAGTAAGGGACAGGAGAGCAGAAGTTCTATAAACTTGTTAAAAGGATACAGAGCCCACGAAATGCATATTGCTTCATTGCTATGGAAAGATAACAGAGATAACTCTCAAAGAGTGTTTCCTAAATGCCAGCATTTTACTTGCATGAACAACCCTAAAGCTAGGTGGTGTTATCTCTTCTTTGACACGGAAGGAAAGTGAGACTGGAAGTCTGCCCAGCATCACTACTCCTCTAAATGAGCAGTTGGATTCAATTTCAGGCAGTCTGGCTCTCAGAGTCCACATACTAGTCTTATGCTGAAAGGCTTCCCTGTAAAACATTAACAAAGGGAGCTAATTTATTTTGAATGTGCTCAACTATTTGATGATGTTTACAAAAATCTGTGCTCATTTAGTTTGTGTGGTTTAAAACTAACTTAGCTTTTAAAACTTGTGTAAAATACTTTGCCAAGTTATCTTTGCTATTTACATCTTCATCTGGTTTTACTCTTAAATTGTAGACTCCCGTAAAGACTATGTATTTTTTTGGCTTTGTAAATCTTCTTAGGATGTAATACATTGTCATAGGTTTCTGTCTTCTCTAAAAAAATGATACCTATTGCCCTACAGTAAAATTTATACAAATCTACCTGAACTTTTTTTAGTCTACCCTTTTATTTCCAAGTTTTAAAAAATGTGACTTAGCCTAAGCTTTATTAGTTATACAAAATCAAAATAATGAAAATAAAATGAGATTAACTGGAATGTTTCTGTTGGTTTTTTTCAAATTTGAATTATGATTTTTTAGGAAAAATATGATGTTATTTTTAGGGGCTAATATTTATTAAATTATTTATTGTGCCCTATTCATTTTTCTCTTCCTTTTAATTTTACTTTTTATTATGGTGTAATTCTAACATATATGAAAGTAAAGATAGTCATGAACATGGTGTCACTCTTGTTTTAACTGTTCGTCACTCCAAATTTTTGCAATTATTCTAGAGAATTTGCAATCAAATCCCACACAACTTATTTTTATGTCATTTTTGCCCATAACAAATAAGGATTTGCAATTACCTAAGTTTCTTATTAGATTGTTTTAAAATGTAGGGAAAAAAATGGAAAAACAGCTCTAAATTTTTCTTAAATCTGAAGAAATGATAGAATATGTGTGCTTATATTGAGATAGAGTTTACATGCAATAAAATACATAGATCTCAAGAGTTCAGTTCAATAAATTTTGAAAATTGCGATTACTTATGTCCCTTAAAATAGGATATAAGGGCATTTCCATCACTCCAGAAAGTTCTCTTGTGCCCCTTTCTGGTTAATTTTCTTTGTATCCCCTAGAAGCAATCACTTTCTAATATCTAGCATCATGTATTAGTTTGCCTGGTTTTGAATTTCAAGTAAATGGAATCAAACAGTAGATTTTTTTTTTAATTACCTTGCTAATTTCAATATAGTGATTTGAGATTTTCCATCTTACTGTATGTATTAGTAGTTTTTTTCTTTCGATGATTAGGCAGCATTGCATTGTGGGATTATACTATGGATTGTTTATTCATTCTCCTGTTCTTGGAAACCTGGATTTTGTCTAACATTTGGCTAATATAAATATGGCTGTTATGAACAATTTTGTACAGGTCTTCTTGTGGACATGTGCTCATCTTTCTAGAGTAAATACCCAGGAATGAAATTGCTGTGCCATAGTTTACATTTTTGCTTCACATTGCTTTTCCAAAGAGTTACCTTAAGTGATGGTGTAATTTTAGACTCTCACAAGCAATGTGGAATTTCAGTTGCTCCACATTCTTGCTAACATTTGAAACTGATCATCTGTTTTAACAATTCTCAGTAAATGTGAAATGAGAATGTATTTGATGTGATTTGTAGAGAATCATTGGAATGGAACCAAGTTTTTACTGGAAATATGGCCATTTTCTTTTTCTTTCAGAACATGCTTACAGGCATGGAATTGCAGAGGCTGTTGGTCTTCCAAGTATTCCCGTTCATCCAATTGGATACTATGATGCGCAGAAGCTCCTAGAGTAAGTTTGCAAGAAACAATGGATGGCTGTTTGGGTAATTTTCATTATTGATAGTTTTCTAATGTTTGGCCTTATTTCCATTTTTTAAATACTTATATTTTCCAAGATGGGTGCTGCTTGTAATTTTATCACTCCTAAAATAGAAGAGTGATTCTGTTCTGGAGTTTAATATATACATGCGTATCTAGTGTATGACAGCCACGAAAACGAGCCTTTCAGATATTTAATTGCAGGGAGCATAATTAATCAATTGCTCAAGACACTATGCTTTGAAACTCCACTCTGTTTGTGTCAAGACCATGCTTCCTGTAGGTGTTCTCAGGCAATGACTGAGTGTGGCAAGGATACTTCTACAGGCCTGTTCCTGGAAGGCATCGGAGTCCTCTGATGCAAAACTTTGGCCCAGGGACTCCCTGATAGCCTGGCTCAAATAGATGCTGCACCCAACTCTCCTCTTTCTTTTCTTTCTCCCTTTCTCCTTTATTCAATGTGAGACCTACATTGCAGTCTAAGAGCTTTCTCAGCCTTTCCTAGGTCTCTCCTTATTTTCCACACAGGCATTCCTCTAGTAAATCTCTTACTCATGTATACCTCTTACTATGAGAGCAACTTCCCTTTTGTTTCTATCTGTATTCCTCTTCCCCTTCTGCTTTCATTATCAAAACTTTCCCAGATTTGTTCTGCTTAACTTGCCATTGGAACTCTTTCCTCTTTCCTGTGCTGCTTTCTCCCATCGCCATGTCCTTCTTCCTTTATTCTTTAGAGGGGCGAGAACACTGTCATTTCTAAAAGTGAAATTGATAGAGACCGAAGTGTCTGGCCAGTCAGTCCCTTTTCTTCTTCGAGTTCAAGCCTTTTTTAATCATTTTTTTCCAGTATCTATGAGGAAGCATTTTTTGACCAAGGGTGAAGCACTTATTTTTACAGGTGAGGAGGCTACTGGCATCTGGAGTGTTGGATGCATCTGTTCAATTTAAGGGTAGATTAAGAAAGTACCCCAGTCTTTTTTCTTTAGGGCTATAAGCTCCACTACACTGGTTAAGATTCAGGATCATGCACAACTTTTTATAGCACCATAGACTATGTATTTGCCTAAAAATATTTATAAATAAAGACTAAGTATTCATGATATTTAAAAGGTAAACGTGATTATAGCATTACTTTTAATAGTGAAAAACTGTAGACAACACAAATCTTCAAAAATTGATATGTAGTCAAATAATACATTAATGACTATGATAGTAAATGAAGTGATTAAAAGATATTATGTATTATACCAGAATAATTAATGTACAAAAATGCTTATGATATACTATTAAGTGAAGAAAAGCAAATTTCAAAACAAGATATATATAGTATTATCTCAGTTATATAAAAATTTAAAACATGAACCTGTATTATCTTTGTAATTAGAAAAAAGTGCATAATATCATGGAATGAGATGTGAGATTTATTTAAACATCTACAATTTTGTCTGGTTTGCTAGATCAGTATCAGCTGTACTCTAATTGTGTAATGAAATTATCTGATTGAAAAATTACAAATGCAGTTCATCTAACATTACTGCGTCAGCCTCTGCAAGCCATTTTACAAATGCAATCACTGTTAATAACATAACTTTCATGGAAAAGTGCATTTCACATTCAAAACACCATAATTAAAAATAGAACACTTCCTATTTACCCATACTTTCTAAGCCACAATGAAACAGTCCTCATAATTGGAATTTGGTTTTAAAAAATTGTTTAAAAGAACATATGGTTTGTTTATGAATTTCACGTGAAAATATACTGTCTTTGTACACTTATCTTGGGAGTGTACCACTTGTCCCTGATAGTCTATTCTCAGATTCTCTCATGTGGTTAGCAGTTTGATGTTGTACATTAATTAGAAAAGATAATATTTTATAAATGGAATATATCATGAAATGAAAATTCATTAATAAATGTGAGAAGATGAGGAGAGTTATGAAGTCATATAATGGCCCAAGAATGCTGAGAACTTAAATAAATAGTTCATGAAATGTGAGTGATAGTAAAAGCTGCATGTTGACTTGTGTTGGAGAGAAAGGGGATACCATGTATACTTTTTCCTATTTTTCTTGACATCTATACTGAACAGAGTGTGATTATGTGTTTTTAATTTGCCTTCTAGAGTAACTTCCACGTTGATAATTATAGTGCCAACAGTAATAGTAATAGTAATAGCATGTATCCTGTATGGAGTGCTAATTACGCTTTAGCATTTACTATTGTGCCGAATGCTTTACACGCATCTTCTCAATTAACCTATAAAACAACTATATGAGTTAGTATTGTGATACTCATTATAACCGATGTTCAGAGAGTAAGTGAGAGAGCTGGGGCCAAAACTCATGTCTGTTGCAAAAGACAGCTTGGGATACACTACTTACTCTCTACTCAACAACACAAACATTTAGCAGACACTTCTATTGATTATGGTGTTGTCTCATTCTTATGCCTCTGCTCAGGAGATCTTTAGTGGATTCTCACAGCCCATTCACTCAAGGAACATTTATAGAATAACTTCTATATTTCAAGCACTGTGGTAAAAGTAGGAACTATGTAAAGTCAGTAGTAATGTCCTCTCTTGTATTCTCGATTTTAGAAATTACAACCTTCCCTTTTTAACTTGGTCAGTCTATCTAATGTTTTGCTAATTTTGTTGAACTTCTTAAAGAATTACCCTTGGTTTCATTGATTTTCTCTCACTCTCTGGTTTATTATTTCTCTTTTAATCTTTGTAATTTCCTTTCTTATTCTTTATAAGCTTAGTTTTCTTTGTGTAGTTTCTTAAGGTGGAAGCTGAGCTTACTGATTTGAGATCTTTCAACTTTTTTTAATAGAGGTGTTTACAGCTATGTATTTTCCTTTAAGCACTGCTTTAGCTGCATCTCATAAGTATTGGCATATTGTGTCTCTATTTTCATTCATCTCAAGCATTTTTAAATTGCACTTGTGGGTTCTTGTTTGACCTATTGGTTATTTAAGAATTAGTTGTTTAATTTCCATATATTTGTGAATTTCCTAAATTTATTTTTGTTATTGATTGCTAAATTCCTTTTTTTGTGGTTGGATTAATAAAAGAAGTGTATAAGTAATAAAATAATTGTATAATTTCAACCTTTTAAATTTATCCAGACTTGTTTTACAGCCATGGTTTATTATGAAAAATGTTCCAGGTGCACTTGAGTTACACTATTTTTCAATTTCTTTGTCAAGGAAACTTAGTCATTTTATAGCCCAGCCAGTATAATTATCATGCCTTACACTTGGTCTATGCTTGCCTGCCTCTGTGTCTAGAATGCTCTTCGCCTTCATTTTTCCATGCCCATCTCTTATTCATCCTTTAAAATCCAGATCAAATGAAACCTTCTTTGGAAAATAATTCCTGATCTCACAAGTTGAATCAAGCTTTCTTTTGTCCACATTTTTTAGAACTTTACCTTTGATCTGTCATGTTCTGTTTTATATTAAGGTTGGTCTTGTATGTATTCTCTTCTGAGTGATTTATAAACTCTGGTGGAATGACTGAGTCTTGTACATATTTATATTTTTTAGTAAATAAAACACAGTGCTTCAAACATAGTAGACAACATATCTTCTCCTAATGGTCAAATCAAAATTAATATGCTACAAGTTACAGAATTATAAACTCAGTACTGTCTATACATTAATTACTGGACATCTACAGTCTACCAAATATGTTCAGAGACATTTTCCAACATTCATTTGTACTTTCTAATATTTTTGTGGTTTGAAATTCTAATATTCAACTTTTAAATATTTGTGGAATTTATTTTTTATTTATAAAGTGAGAAAAGGACTTAAAGAGATTTATACCTCAGTAATATTTTTCAACTGAAACCTCTAGTCTCCATGTACTGCGTTATTTTTTTCATTGGCATATTAGATTCTTACATATAACTATTGTAATTTCTTCTACTCATCCGTTTACCTGTTCTTGTGAGGACACTACAGTTGTGGCTTTATATTGTATTGTTCGATGGGAATAGGGACTATTAATTTTTATTTTGAAAAGGAAATACATTTACAAAGTTCACAATTCAAAGGGATTTATAGTAAAGTTTTTCTCTCATTCATTTACACCCCCAAAGCAACTGATGTTATTAGTTTATAGTATATTAGCATCGCTCTCTGCTGCAGAGAGGGGTCCTGGAAAAATGTGTTGCTGGTCCATCACAAAATGCAGAGGGTTTTATAGATCAGCTGGTGAGGAGGCGGTGTCTGATTTACTAAATCATGGAAAAACAGTTAGACCAGGTGTGCCATTTGCATAGGGTGTGAGTTTCTGGTAGCCCCACCCTAATCTTTTATTATTCAGGCGCGTTCTCTGCCTGAGTTGCGCCATGTTGCTCATTTCTGTGTTACTGTACACATGGTAACAAGAAAAGGGAAGACGGATCTTCCCTGTTGTATATACCTGGCCCACAGGTAGTCCTTTCCTATTGGCACAGCCACCAGCATTCCCCTACACTTTCAGCTTCCTAATCAATGTTTGCAGCTCAATTTTTCAAGCTGCTTTTTGTTAGAAAAAAAATAATGTGGGCTGCCTTTTGTTAGAAGGAAAGTTCTGCTGAGGACTCTGTGGCCCCCGTTATCTGCCTAAATAATTTCTTTCTACCTCCTATATCAATATTTTATGTATGATTAAGTATATATATGTTACTTGCCTTTTGCAACTCTCCTGTATATTTCCATACTTTGCTGTTTTGACTATCTATTATGCTTTCTACCATTGTAAAATGCCTCTTCATGTTGCTTGATGCTTTATGCATGACATTTTATTGTAAATGGTTTAAATAAATTCTATAGTACATTACTTGAAATTCTGTTTAATGTCCAAACTCCTTAGTGGAAAGGGAAAAAGAAAGAGAGGGATTATCTACACTTTGATAGAGCATTTTAAAACAAGATACTACTTCTAATGAATTTTTCATGAGAAAGTGATCTTACTGATTATTTTCTTATTGCATGTGCAGTAGATTCTAGGTTAAGTTGAGCTAGTCACATTTTCCAAATCAGTAGACAGGGAACAAGCAGCTGTGTATAGGCACAGAAGAAAACAGGACACTGCTGAGCATGCTACACAGCAAAGCCTGGAGTGCACGAGGGTGTGTGATCACAGCGGAAGCCATAAAGGACAGACTGAAATTCTCCACTCTCAATTTCGTAACTGAACATTGCAGTATAATATCAGATAATGACATTTATTTATCGAGGCCATTATTTAAGTGGAGCTGTGTTTAAGGTTTGGGATATTCATTTAATGGGAACAAAATGGCCCTGGTAGGCCCAAAGAAGTGTGTTTCTGCCTTACAGCTGGATTTTCATAAGAATATAGTTACAATTAAGGTAGAGATTTTTCAGTTTGAACAGTCAGTCTTTTAAGTTTGTCTCTCTGTAGCTATTTAGTAAAAGTGTATTGTTTTCCATGCCCAAATGAAGAATAAGTCAATCTGTCATCTTAATACAGTAAAGGCAGATATGTTGAAGGGGAAACTACAAGAGCCCCACCATTTCATAAACATGACCATGTTTTCTTTCTCAGTCACCTGCTGAGAGATAATCATGAGCTGTGACATATACTGGGTGGTCTGCCTGAATCTTTATTTCTGAATTTTAAAAAATAGCATGAAAATTTTAAGGGCTTCTGAAGTGAACTCCTTTCTTTTGATCCACATGTCTTCTTAGTAGGTGTGTTTGAAAGTACTTTGTAAAAAATAATCATAGGCCAGTGAGACAAATATCAGTGGAAAATTTCAGAGAGTTAGACATCAAGCTCTTTCTTCAGCACATGCTCTGGAAAGCACTTGTAGATTTACCACTACATACAGGTAACAGATCAAATTCCTATCAATAAATTGACTATTAGTTATACCGTTTACTAGTTGCATGACTTTGGGCATGTTATCAAATCTCTAAGCCTCCTGTGCCCCATCTGTGAAGTGGAGGTAGCAATTCCTCAGAATTGTGGTAAGGTTTAAATGACATATTATATCCAAAGCGCTTTGCACCACTGAGGATAGTATGAACAGATGCTCAAGAAAGTGAATCCACTGACATTTTAACGTGTTACTTCAGGGTTTTCTTGTGGCTAATATCGCTTTTTTTGTGTCCAACAGAAAAATGGGTGGCTCAGCACCACCAGATAGCAGCTGGAGAGGAAGTCTCAAAGTGCCCTACAATGTTGGACCTGGCTTTACTGGAAACTTTTCTACACAGTTAAGAGACTATTTTAATTTTAGCTCTTTTAAGGGGGAACCTTAGAGGAAAAAAAAAAAACTACTATAGAGGATGACAGAAAAGATAAAATTTATCTAATACCAGCAGGAAGCAAAACTGCAAGTTACAACCAGTGCAATTTTTGCCTGTGAACAATTAGAAATCTTTAAACAATGATGGAAGATTTTAAGATTATGGGTGTTGTTGGAAACTAGAAAAGGGATAACCCAAAGTGTGATGTTTTGGACTGCTGAGCACTTTGAACTAAAAAGGATAAAAGGCCTTAGATGCAGCCTCAGAATCAAGGACTTTCTGATCTCCTACTTCTCCCCCGCAAGAGCAGGGTGGAAGTTTGTCTCTGAAGTTCCCCTATCTGAAGCTCCTGCAGAAGGAACACAATGACCTTCCTTCCCCTCCCTGAAATTTTATTAACCAGGAAAGATGGAACTCATATAGTAGGAAGGAAGAATGAGGCGTATCACTGCATCTACACAGGCTTTGTCACAAGCTGTTAACTATTCTCCAGTTCCATTCAAGTTCCAAGAATTACTTACAAACCATTGCCTGCTCTTTGGGTCCATCCAACTATCTTGAAAACCATTTACCACCCCTCAAAACCACCTGCACTCCCCCACCTCCCCCTCCCCTATGAAGAGGGTACTAGTTAAACTTCAGCCATTTGGCCCTTCTTTGAGTCTCAAATTTTGTTTGGCTCCTGTGTACACATGTGTATAAATTTATATGCCTTTTCTCCTGTTAATCTATTTTCAGTTTATTTTACCAGACATCAACCTTCAAAGGCAGAGGGGAAAATTCCCTTAACCTTTAAAGTGTTAATCTGTTAACCAGTTTTTTTATTAAAGAAAGTCTTTTATCTTTACATTAGAAAAGTCAAGATGCACATCCACTCTACCAGTGAAGTGACAAGAATTTACAATGTGATAGGTACTCTCAAGGGAGCAGTGGAACCAGGTAAAGGAATCATTTGCCTAGCAAATATTGATCGAGTCACTGTTATGTAGTGAATACTGCCAGGCTCTGGGGGTGCAAAGTGAACCAACACAAACAAACAAAACCAGTGGAACTCACCTAAGAACAAAAGAAAGAAATATGGAATAATTTTGTACTGTGACACATGTGGTGAAGAAAAGTGAATGTTTGGTGCCAGGTTGGGCAGGTGACCAAGGTGAATAATAAATTGTGCTGGCCTTATTTAAAGGATCAAGGAAGGCAGGCAGGGAAAGATGGGTGTTTTTTCTGAGTTTTCTGAAATATTTTTACCATATATTTTGCATAGGGAAATATCTTCATGATCACTATAATCATCTATATAAAATATCACACTTTTAGAAAATTAAGATTATCTTGTATTAATGAATTCTTTGCATAGTTTTCTTTTCCACAGCTACAGTCACTGATGAAATATATATACATATGATTTCCATAGAAGTTCAAATGATCTACTGATTAATACATTTTATACATAGTCTTAGCTCATGAAGCTTCAGTTCCTTATGAACTATTTGGTTCTGTATTCCTTACCAAAAGAGATACTATTAAATGCATATTGAACATATTAATTGGGGTTTCTTACAAGCAGCTAGTGATTTATTTTAGATCAGGAATATTGATATCCATTGGAGATGGGGGAGATAAATAAAGACACAGACCCAAGACAAAGAGCTCACAGTTTGTGAAGGGAGCCATACGCTTAAGTGTCATAAATGCTTTATCACCCCTGAGAGCTGGATAGGCAGAGAAATACCCTCTTCTATAGAAAATAAACAGGTTCATAGCAGGAGAAAACATTTGAGCTGTACCTTAAAAATTGGATAGAAAAAATAAGAAACGTACAACTTCCTATGTGGCCACTATGTTCTCTTACTTTGAAAATATTAGAAAGTGGTAAGTTAGGTAAGAAAGGAGTAATAAAGAATTACAAAAAATGTGAATAAGGATAACGTTATGCTTTCTTAGTTACTTTTATGTCATACATCTAATTATAGTAATACACTGAAATATATATTTGCTTTATCACATTTACGCTTTCTCAGATAGAAGAAGCACATACTAAAATCGGAAATAACATATTTGCACAAATCTTCAGAAATTAGCCTTTTTTTTTTTGAGTCATGAGTGCTTTGTATTTAGATGCTATTGAGTCATTTGCAGTTTTCTCTTTTATTAACCTGAAATGACAAATAATCTTGAAATCAATGCTTTCTAGACAGATACGTCATTCTGGGTGGTCACCGGGACTCATGGGTGTTTGGTGGTATTGACCCTCAGAGTGGAGCAGCTGTTGTTCATGAAATTGTGAGGAGCTTTGGAACACTGAAAGGAAGGTAATACAAAGAGCAAAAAAGCCAACCCATCTAAGCCTCAGTTTAGTCTTCTGTAAAGTGAGTATGAAAATACTCCCCCAACCATTACATGTGTTGGTGAAAACACCAATACAACTGTTAATGTTGGCTGGTTAATTATATTGTTTATTTTTGCATTTATTTATATAACATTTATATTATTGATACTTATATATTCAGTGATGATCTGAAATAAAGGAATTTTACTGTTAATGGTTGTTCTTGGCAACTTAAAAGATGAAGATGGGTTTCATCACTAGAGAAACACACTGGAGTTGGATGATAAGCCAAAGCTTCCTAGTCAGAAACTGTAAGCAGATGTTCCTCGGTCTCGTCTAACCTCAGACCTCAGGTTAAGTGTACTGAGTCACTAAGGAGATAGATGCTCTATTCAGAGAAATACCGATCTTATGCCTAATGGGATTCTGTTCAAAGTCTGTATTCTCATACCCTGAGCCCTGGGTGCTCTCACAAAAATTCGATTTATACTCGTAACATCACCACCTTAGCCATTTTAGAATTTTCATGTAAAGCCAAAGTAAAATTTAATTCAAATGTTTGCTTTTTAAAATAGTAATTACACGTTGAGAGCAGAAAGTTCATTCTCTTTATTGACCCTGCAAACAAGGTGTCTGGGGACTATAAAATGTAATCTATATATTTTTAGCAACAATAAAAACAATCGTAATGTATGTTGTTTGCATAGTATTTACTTTCTTTGAGAAACTGTTTTTATATGTCCTACCTATTATTGAAGTCCTAGCAACTAGGAGGAAGACATACATATTTATCTTCTCATGTTACAGATAAGTTAACCAGGGTTTAGACAATCAAGGATTTTTCCCGGGATTATGTAGCTGGCATGTGGCAGAATAAGAGAACCAGGGCTCAAACTCAAATTTCTGACTACCAGTCCACAAAACCATGATGTCTCTATTTAAGGTAAAATGTAAAGGTGCTCAGTTATTTTCTATACACAGCGATCTCATATATACATGGAGTTTCTCTCTGTTGCCCAGGCTGAGGTGCAATGGAGCTATTTCAGCTCTCTGCAAACTCCGCCTCCCAGTTTCAAGAAATTCTCCTGCCTCAGCCTCCTGGGTAGCTGGAATTATAGGCATGCGCCACCCGACACCCGGCTACTTTTTGTATTTTTAGTAGAGATGGGGTTTCGCCATGCTGGCCAGGCTGGTCTCGAACACCTGACCTCAGGTGATCCACCTGCCTTGGCCTCCCAAAGTGTTGGGATTACAGGCTTGAGCCACTGTGCCAACAAAACAATGGAGATCTAAATTTACATAGTTCATGAAGTAGGTAGTGTTTAATTTTATTACAAAACAGTTTCATGATTTTGCTAGGAAATTCCTGTGGTAACTATACAAAATATCACTGTGACAATTATAGAATATGTCAAAGAAATGGAATGCTGATGAATAATAGAAAATTTGAACAACACTATCGACAAACCTAAAAGACTGTAGTCAATAGCTATAGTATACACATTTTTAAGCACACGTGAAATATTTACTGAGATGATGACAACTCACAATTTTGGGGGCACCTACTAAGTGCTTTCTAAACATTATTCCATTTAATCATCCCACAATCAAGTGGTGTCTTTATCTTTACTCTCTTGTTCCTGGTATACAGATGAAGAAATGAAAGTTTAGTAGGTATGAATAACTTTCCCTTAGTCATGCTGCTAGTGAGAGAATCAGGGTTTGACACAAGATGTTGCCTTAACTCCGCGGTCAGTGTTTATAACATACAAGAAACATCATCCTCACTGTTGAATTACGTGGTTTTCAGCAACAGCAAACATTGTTGTTGCCAACTGAGCCTTTTTGATTAATTCTGGCAGAGAATGGAGTGAAATCATACAACCAGTTGATAATGAACAATTGTTCATTTGATGTCAGAACAACAGGAAAGAGTTCTAAAGGATTTTCTTTCAGTTACATCTGCTTTCAGAACACCGAATGCATCTGGAAATTTCTTCCTTTGTTTTAAGCAGTTGCAGACCACCAATTACTTGTAACTTCTTATGTATTGTCAATCATTATAAAACTATTAGAATGTTTTATGACCTTGCAAGATTTTTACTGTCTACATTTCCCCCCCTTTTCTATGTAATCGTGTTATTTTGTATTGACAACTTTAAAATCGTACAAAGGAAAATTACATAAGTAAAGATTTTTACCACAGTTTGCCCTTCCCAAACAATGACTTTTTTTTTTCCATCTGGGCTTGGTAGTGTCCTGGGTATATTATGAATTTTTTTCTAGCATTTTTATATACACATATATTTTAGGGTGGAGACCTAGAAGAACAATTTTGTTTGCAAGCTGGGATGCAGAAGAATTTGGTCTTCTTGGTTCTACTGAGTGGGCAGAGGTTAGTAGGTAATTTCCTACAATATAACTTTTTATAAAATAAAGTAGCTAGGACTTATTTGGCAAGCATGTAAAAATAGGAAGTGAATATAATGAGAAAATATTCAAAGTTTTTTTCCCTAAAGTCTGAAGCAACATTTTTGTGTTCAAAAATCAGCAATAAAAATCTCTGTTGCTAAAGAACTGTTTTTTGCTTTTTGTTTTTTTTTTTTTGAGACAGGGTCTCACTCTGTCACCCAGGCTGGTGTGCGGTGGCACAGTCTCGGCTCACTACAACCTCCACCTCCCGGGTTCAAGCAATTCTCCTGCCTCAGCTTCCCGAGGAACTGGGACTACAGGCGTGCCACCATGCCCAGCTAATTTTTATTTTTGTATTTTTCATAAACATGGGATTTCACTGTGTTAGCCAGGATGGTCTTGATGTTCTGACCTCAGGATGCACCCGCCTTGGCCTCCCAAAGTTATGGGATTACAGGCGTGAGCCACCGTGCCAGGACAAGAACTAAGTTTTGTTTGAACTTTTTAGAGCCACTTAATTTCAATTGTCAAAATTAACTTATCTTTATTTCCTGGGACTATGATAGTAAATAAGTAGATATGCTAGAAACCAAACATCAAAACAAGGAGTCAATTTCTTAACCACACTGTAGTTTATTCTTTAAAATACTGTCTTAGCAAACATGAACGATCTAACAGACTTTTCAGTGGATATCTTCCCATAAACATCTCATTTAAATGGAGAATCTTGTCTAGTTTATAGGGAATGAAGCTATTTCAAATTTATGAAAAATGGAAAGTTAAATTGTCTCTATTTCCTGACCATTAAATCAAATTCTTCTGTATCATGTTTGGTTTATATCTTGATATACACTTTCCAAAATGTCTCCTAAAGCTTACTACATTTTTTTTTTTTTTTTTTTTTTGAGATGGAGTCTCACTCTGTTGCCCAGGCTGGAGTGCAGTGGCATGGTTTCTGCTCACTGCAACCTCAGCCTCCCGGGTTCCAGTGATTCTCCTGCCCCAGCCTCCTGGGTAGCTGGGATTACAGGTGTGTGTCACCACACCTGGCTAATTTTTGTATGTTTAGTAGAGACAGGGTTTTGCCATGTTGGTCAGGCTGGTCTCAAACTCCTGAGCCTAAATGATCCGCTGCCTCGGCCTCCCAAAGTGCTAGGATTACAGGCATGCACCACCACGCCTGGCTGTAAGGTATACTTTTCATTTACCTTTCTTAATTCATAATGACCTGCTCTGCATTAAATTATGCTAAAAGTAAGCCAGAAATTCCACCACAGGATATTTACTCAGCCCCTTTGAAAAGTGATTTCACTTGCATGTATTATTGCCTTTATAGAATAGTAACATTAGCTATAACGTAAATATATGCAAAGTCAATATTTATTTCATTAATTTCCAGTCAAGTTGTAAGTATTTATTGGCTCCTGTCATACTCCAGATATTATGAGAAGCCCTGTAAATTTTAATTTTCTTTTGAAAAAATAACGTGTTCCTGTAAACCTAGTGAAAATTTTATAAGAAAGAATTATGCTAATATCTCGAAGAACCTAAATATTTTCATGGTGTGATTTGTGTCTTTCAAATTATTTTTTCACTTACAGTTGCTTTTTTTCCATTTTTTATCTTAATGTCAGAATGCTTAGGAAATTACATATTTTAGAGACTGAGAATCCACATCTGATACTTCAAAAAAATGCTACACGTTGTTCTAAAAATGTGCAATTATCAATATTGACCAGTAGATGGTGCCATCCTACAGGAGAACATGACTTCATGGTCAGCTGATTTAAGTTCACAAATTTTTCATAATATGAAATTTAACTTGAAATTTTATAAACTTAAAATACCTTCATTCCATATGACTCAAATTCTTTGCTTAAATAATGAGATGTTTATAGGAAGGTTTTTGCTAAAATGTCTCTTAGGTCTTTCATGTTTGCTAAGACAGTTTTTTGAGGAATAAACTACAGCATGGTTAAGAAATTAACTTTTTCCGCTTACCGTAAGTATATGGACAGTTTTATCTTAAATATTAGCTTTTAATAAGTTGTGCTTGTTGTTTCCTACCAATAACCTTTATTGAAATTCTTTCAAAGCAGCTGTTTTTTGAAAATTTCTTATGTGAAATCTGTCCTTAATGTGGGTCAGCTTAATTAGAAATCCACATACATTAAATGTAGGTGTGCGTTTTGTGGGGTAGGAGGAGTGGATTATAACTTTATGTGTATAGTTTTCTTTTTTATTCTAGGAGAATTCAAGACTCCTTCAAGAGCGTGGTGTGGCCTATATTAATGCTGATTCTTCTATAGAAGGTGAATACCGTTGATCTCATGAGAAAAGATGTGATGAAACTAGGAGTGCATAGTTAATAAATTATACATTAACAAGGAAGGCTTTCTGTTCACATGTGGTTGGGGAATCTGCTGCAGCTTCTGACTGGAAACAGTGTGTGAACCCTAGTTGAGAGTTGTGTCAGCCCTAGGTGAGCAGGTTTCTTTTTCCTTTGCTTCCCTTTTCTTTCCCTCCCTCCCTCCCTTCCTTCCTTCCTTCCTTCTCCTCCTCCTCCTTCTTCTTTCTTTTTATTTTTTTTTGCTTTGAAGCATAGAATACTAATTCAGAAAAGCAGCATTCTTTGAGGAGCTTCATCTGACAGATTTATTTTTATATGCAGCAGGAATTTAGTAAGTATCTGTTGAATAATTAAGTCAGGGACCTAAAGAGTTCGATACTTTAGAATGGTGTAGAAAAACAGTACCGTTTGAGGGACGCGGTGGCTCACGCCTGTAATCACAACACTTTAGGAGGCTGAAGTGGGTGGATCACTCGAGGTCAGAAGTTCAAAACCAGCCCGGCCAACATGGTGAAACCCCGCTGCTACTACAAATGCAAAAATTAGCCAGGCACGGTGGCGCACTTAGCGTAGATAATATACTAATCAATCTTGAATTATAATTCACGCAGGTACTTTAAAAAGGTTAGAACCAAACTGCTCTGAGAGTTCAGAGGAGAGAATAATAGAAACTTCAGGAAAGGCTTAAGAAATAGGATAGGTATTCAAGGCTGACTTTGACTAATGGAAATACTTTCAATAAGCAAACGGTCAAACAAAAGGAAATCTCAGATTGATTTTCATCAAAATGAAAGAGTCCATTGTCACTACACTCCAGCTCTGCTATTATTTCTATATCTTGACCATATGCAACATCCCGGCCATTGCACTCCTGTTTTCTACACTCCGCTTGCTCTCCAGCACCTCTTTACCTACTTAATTCTTATCCTTAGACCCTCCTTTGAAATGTTACTTTTTCAGGGAAGACATGTCTTTGTAGCACTCATTACTGTCATTATTCAATTTTTGTTTTACAAATAATAGACTATTCCTTAACAAGGAACAGATAGCATCCTGCTTATTCACTCCTGGATTCCTAACGTCTTATTAAATAAATATTTGTGGCATGGTTGTAAAAAATAAAGGAATAAATGAATGAAGGGGGAATTTTTTTACATGTTTTCTGTACTGTATTAATAAATTGGCCATGTCAACACTTGGAACATGAGACCTTGATGGAGTTATATTGGCATTTACCTTTTCTTTTTCTGTCTTGTTGTTGTTATTGTTGTTTATTTTTTTGAGACAGAGTCTTACTCTGCAACCCAGGCTGGAGTGCAGTGGAGCGATCATGGCTCACTAGTCTTGACCTTCCAGGCTCAAGTGATCCCCCAACCTCAGCCTCCTTGGTAGCGACCCTACAGGCAAGCGCTAGATGTCCAGCTAATGCCTGACCTTTGGCATCAGATGCCTGGATTCATTCCTGGCCCTGACTTCTTATGTGTGACCCAAGTTACTTACTCTCTTTGTCTCAGTTTTCTCACTTATAAATAGAACTTCTAAGAGTCCCTATCTCAAAGGCTCTTGCAAGGGTAACAAAAGTTATATTTGCAAAGCTCCCAGAGCAGTGCCTTGCACAGAGTAAATGTCAAAAAAATGTTAACTTTGATTAATAACATTACACCTATTAAAAACACATAAGATTATATATATATATATATACACACATATATATATACACACACACAATATATATATGCCCACCCAGAATAAATACTCCAAATATATTTTCTTGAAATGTAGAATAACGTTCACTTTATTGATAGTTTTTTGTTTTTGAAATTTTGTTATTGTTGTTTTGAAATGAGATCTTGTAGTATTGCCTGGAGTGGTTTCAAACTTCTGAGCTCAAGTGATCCCCCACCTCAGCCTCCCAAGTAGCTGGGACAACAGATGTGTGCCATCATAGTTGACCTTAGTTTTTTAAGATTGGATATTGTAATGTATTTTAAACAATCATTAGGCTTTGCTACTTATGTCATCCCTGGCTTGAAATTGCTTCATTGTGTCTCTATAATTTTCAAAATCGAGAACAAAGGACAAGAGGTACTATGTGATTGGGATACCAGTCATCTCACTTTGTTTTATATGTTACATTGTAGTAATGTTTCTTTCTCAAATAATACAAAGAATCATATATTCTGAAATTTCTAATGTTAAAATGTAAAATTTACAAATAAAGCAAAACTCCCCAACACAAACCACTCTCAAACTTAGTCCTCTCTCCAAAGGTACCACTGTCCTCAGTTTTGGATGTTTCCATCTTGTTGACATTAATACATAAAATTTAGCTCCACAAAGCACCAACAGTGTAGTGGGTGCTATCTCAGGTGCTTTAAATGTAAAAATGTTATTTAGAATTCACAATAACCCTCTGAGATAAGTAGGTAAATACTTTTAGTATCTCTGTTGCATAAAAGAAGAAACTGACACTCAGAGAGGTTAAGTAACTTTCCCAAGGTCACACAGCTAGTGAAGGGTTGAACTTAGACTCAAATCAGGCTGGTCTGTTCCAACTTTATCCTTCTAACTACTACACTGTATTGCCTCCCACCACCTTACACCACGTGCCTTTTTCATTCATCAACACATGAAAAACTTTCCATATTAGCACACAGCTCTGTTTCCCTTAAAAAACAAACAGTACCACCAGACAACAAAAATCTTCTACTTTGTATTCAGTGGGACAATTTCTGTGTCAATTCTCTAGCTGCTGGCCAGATTGCTTCAGTTTGTTGTTGTAAATATCCTTTTATTTGCATGCTTTTTCGTACAATGTGAAGAGAGGGAAGAGAGCTATATTTGTTTGATCCTAGAATGTGTGTGTTTAAATTGTAATAAATGCTGCCAAACTGTTCCCCCTTATAAACATTTCCACTCTTATAAGCACTTCTGTTTGAAAAATTACATTGGCTGTTTGTACATATTTATTCTTCCAGACGAATCTTAGAATTCTAAAATTAAATTTTTAAGTTCCATAAACAATTCTGTTGAGATGTCACTATTTTTAAAGCCTCAACTTTTGTTGTTCTCAGACATGGATCTAAGACTTTGGGATAAAAGCTGGTTGCCATCCTCTGAGTGTTTGGTGTGCTTTTACATTTCTGGGCATTTGCACAGGCTATGCCCTTAGCTGCAAATATATTCCCCCACCCCCCAACTGTGTTTTTCTGGTTCTAGAAAACTCAGTTCAAGAGTCCCCTCTCCTCAAAGTCTCTGAAGTTGTCTTGACTCCCTTACTCCAAACTCCTCCCAGTCAGCAGACCCTCCCTGCACCCTCTTAGCTTCCCAAGAACTCCTCTCCTGGCTGCTTCACTTCATTGCCACCCCCACCGGCCCTAGACCTCCTGAGGAATGGGGACTGCAGCTCTAAGACGAGCACCTGGCTCACAGATTCATTGTCACAGCAAATACTGATTGATTGGTTAAATGCTGAATTCTAGGATTGTGCTAAGCTCTGCAGTGTGGCAGCAAACAAGAGTGCACCTTCTCCTGTGGGATTGTCTAGTGGGAGAGTTGATAATAAAAAGACAAGTACTTAAAATGTTTTAGGTTAAATACATGAGTAATGTGAAGAAATACGAGCCAAGGTTGAAAGAGAGAGTGGCTAAAATTAGGGGGTAACAGAGTGCTATTTTAGGTAGAGTGATCAGAGGAAATCTCTCAGAAAAACATGACATGAGACCAGAGGAGTAGTAAGTCATGCAGATATAATGCAGAATACTGTTCCAGGCTGAAAGGACAGTGTGTGCAAAGATGCTGAGGGAATATTTTTGGGTGGAATGTGAAATGCAGATTTTGAGAGGTGACCTGGGGTGGTTTCATATACAGCACTATGGGCCATGGTGAGGATGATGGACTTTACAGAGTTAGACGGGAAGCCATTGGAGAGTTAGAGTTAAAATCAGATTTTAAAACAATCATTCTGGCTAGGGAGTTAGTAGTGGTCCTTGAAGAAAATCATAACAAAAAGAAATTAAATTTTAAAATCGATTATTTTCTTATTTTTCAGGAAACTACACTCTGAGAGTTGATTGTACACCACTAATGTACAGCTTGGTATACAACCTAACAAAAGAGGTAAAAATAATTACATATAATTTATGAAAATTCAAGCTCTACCAATGGTGTTTTCTTGAGGTATTATTATGCTAAACACTGATGTTGTTTTCTTACTTCTTGTCTTCTTTTCATGCAACAAATATGACATCACGTCACCGTAGACCATCACATCTAGTAAACTGTTGACACAGATTTCCTCATTTCTCACCACACCACTGTCAGGTGGCCCATGAGTAGCACTATGTCTACCATCTCCATTCTTAAAACAGTGAAAGCGAGCTCAAAGAACATTGGCCACCAAAGTCACACACAACTTGTACAGTAGTTGAACCAAAACTTGATCTTACGGCTCAACTCCCTAATTTAAAAATTTGTTTATACTCTTCAATATAGCAATACCAATTAATTCAGGACACAGGAATCGTTAAATATTCTAATTGACTGAGAAGAATATTCATAAAAATACCAGGTGCTGGCTTCCAGGGAGAGAGGCTAGGTGAGACCATAATTATATTTTTTCAGATAGGGATTATAAATAAAATTTAAATGTCGTTAAGCTTTGGTTTCAAAAGAATGGAATGGAGGAGTGACCAAGATAACTGCCTAGAAGCAGTTATGATGTGTGGCTCTCACAAAGAGAAATGGGAGGGGCAAGTAAATACAGCACCTTCAACTCAAACATCCAGGTACTCGCATTGGGACTAATCAAGGAAACGACCCGACCCAAGGAAAATGGAGAAAAGCAAGGCAGGACAACCACCCACTTGGGAAGGACATGGAGTCAAGGAACCCTCCCCTGCCCAGGGAAATGATGAGTGAATGTGAAAACCCAGGAAACCATGCTTTTTCCATGGATCTTTGCAACTCATGAACCCACTCTACCAGGGCCTTCAGTCTGACACACAGAGCTGCGTGGAGTCTTGGCAGAACAGCCACTCACGCATGTAACAGAGACCCAGGAGCTTTGGAGACTGCAGCTTTCCAGGCTTCATGCAAAAGTAGCTGCAACTCCAGCAAAGCAGGAGGTTAGACACGCATACATACCTAAGAAAACAGAGGCTGAATTCAGGGGTCTGAGAAGCAACGGTCTGCAGGCCCCAATTCCACAGCACCTTACAGGATAAGGCCCACTGTTTGGCTTTTCAGCCAGTCACTGGTAACAGAGTTGCACCTACCCAGGACAGAGCTCTGGGTAGTGGTGGGGGTCAGGGGTGGGGTGGTGGATGGAGGGGGTGGGCTGCCATCTTTGCTGTTTGGGTGACTTAGCTATTCCAGTCTTTAGCCTTTGGAGAGTTCAGGCAACTGGGGGATGGAAGCAGTACCCCAGCACAGCACAGTGGCCCCACAAAATGTGGCCAGACTGCTTTATAAAACAGGTCCCCAACTGCATTCCTCATCACTGGGTGAAGCCTCCCAACTGGGGTTTCTGGCTACCCCCACTGGTGTTCTCTGGCTGACAGAGGTTTTAGGACACCCTGGGATGAAGCTCCCAATAGGAGAGGCAAACCACCATCTTTGCTATTTGGGTGACTTAGTCATCCCAGGTTTCAGACTTAGGAGTGTCCAAGGCAACCAAGGGCTGAAGTGGACCCCCACCATAGCACAGCTGCTCTACAAAAACACGGCCAGACTACTTTTTAAACTAAGTCCCTGATCCTTTTTTTCTGTCTGAGTGAGACTTCCCAATAGGGTCTCCAGCCACCTCCTACAGGTGTGTTCAGGCTGGCAACATGTCTATAACTCCCTGGGGAGCTCCCAGAGTAAGGAGCAGTCTGCCATCTTTGCTGTTTCACAGCTTTCACTGATGATTCATCCAGGTACTGTAAAATCTGAGGCAACTAGGGATTGAAGTGGACCCCAGCATAACACAGCAGCCCAGAAGAAAATTGGCCAGACTGTTTAAAACAAAAAGAAAAAGCCCTATCCAAAGGTCACCAACCTCAAAGATTAAAGACAGATAAGCCAACAAAGATGAGAAAAGATCAGTACAAGAACACTGAAAACTCAAAATGCCAGAGTGCCCTTTTTTCTCCAAATGACCAGATCACTTCTACAGCAAGGGTTCAGAACTGGGCTGAGGTTGAGATGCCTGAAAGGACAGAAGTAGAATTCAAAATATTGATAGGGACAGAGTTTGCTGAGCTAAAGGAGTGTGTTGTAATCCAATTCTAGGAAGATAAAAATCATGATAAAAAATGGCAGGAACTGACAGTCCAAATAGCCAGTATAGAGAAGAATGTAGCCAACCTAAGAGAGCTTAAAACACTACAGGAACTTCACAATGCAATCACAAGTATTAACAGCAACATAGACCAAGTGAAGGAAAGAAACTTAGGGCTTGAAGACTGTCTTTCTGCAATAATACAGGCAGACAATAATGGAGAAAAAGGAATGAAAAAACCCCTGAGAAATACGTGATCATGTAAAGAGACTGAATCTATGACTGATGGGTATACTTGAAAGAGATGGGTAGAGTGGAACCAACGTGGAAAACTTATTTCAGGATATAATCCACAAGAACTTTCCCAACATAGCTGGATAGGCCAGCATTCAAATTCAAGAAATTTAGAGAACCCCAGTAAGATACTCCATGAGAACATCCCCCAAGACACAAAATCATCAGATTCTCCAAGGACAAAATGAAAGAAAAAATGTTAAAGGCAGCTAGAGGGAAAGGCCAGTTCACCTACAAAGGGAAGCCCATCAGACTAATAGTGGACTTCTCAGCTGAAACCCTACAAGCCAGAAGAGATTGGGGCCAATGTTTTTCTAACATTCTTAGAAAAACAAATAATCCAATCCAGAATTTCATATTTGACCAAACCAAACTAAGCTTTATAAGCAAAGGAGAAATAAGATCCTTTTAAGACAAGCAAATGCTGAGGGAATTTGTTACCACCAGTTCCGTCTTAGAAGAGCTCTTGACAGAAGCACTAAATATGGAAAGGAAAGACTGTTACCAGCCACTACAAAAAACACACTGAAGTACACAGACCAGTGACACTATGAAGCAATCACATAAGTCTGCAAAATAACCAGATAACATCATGATGACAGGATCAAATCCATACATATCAATACTAATCTTAAATGTAAATGGGCTAAATGCACCAATTAAAGAACATAGAGTGACCAGCTGGATAAACAACCAGGACCTATTGGTACCCTGTCTTCAAGAGACCCATCTCACATGCAATGACACATAGATCAAAATAAATAGATGAAGGAAAATCTACCAAGCAAATTGAAAACGGAAAAATGGAGGGGTTGCAATCTCAGTTTCTGACAAAACAGACTTTAAACCAACAAAGCTCAAAAAAGACAAAGAAGGGCATGACATAATGGTAACGAATTCAGTTCAACAAGAAGAGCTAACTGTCCTGGATATATATGCACACAACACAGGGGCAACCAGATTAATAAAGCAAGTTCTTAGAGACCTTCAAAGAGACTTAGATTCTCACACAATAATAATGGTAGACTTTAACAACCTATTGAAAATATTAATTAATTTTCAAGACAAAATTAACAAAGATATTTAGGACCTGAACTGAGCACTTGATCAAATGGACTTGATAGATATCTATAGAACTCTCCACCCAAAAACAACAGAATATACATTCATCTCATCAAACCATGGCACTTACTCTAAAATTGATCACATAATTGGAAGGAAAACACTCATCAGTAAAAGCAAAATAACTGAAATAAAAAAAGTATCTTGTACCACCGTGCAATCAAATTCAGAATCAAGAGTAAAAAATTCACTCAAAACTATACAATTCCATGGAAATTTAATACTCTGCTCCTGAATGACTTGTGGGTATATAATGAGATAAAAGTAGAAATCAAGAAGTTCTTTGAAACTAATGAGAACAAAGATACAATATACCAGAATCTCTGGGACCACAGCTAAGGCAGAATTAAAAGGGAAGTTTATAGCACTAAATGACCACATTAAAAGTTAGAAAGATCTCAGGTTAACCTAATATCAAAACTAAATGTTCTAGAGAACAAAAGCAAACAAACCCCAAAGCTAAGCCAAAGGCAAGAAATAACCAAGACCACAACTGAACTGAACATGATGGAGACATGAAAAACCCTTCAAAAATTAACGAATCCAGGAGGCGATTTTTTGAAAAAATTAATAAAATACACTGCTAGCTAGACTAATAAAGAAGAAAAGAGATAAGATTCAAATAAACACAATCAGAAATGATAATGGGAATATTACCATTGACCCCACAGAAGTACAAACATTAGAGAATATTATAAACACCTCTAAGCATATAAACTAAAAATAATCTAGAAGAAATTGATAAATTACTGGACACATACATCCTCGCAAGGGTGAACCAGAAAGAAATTGAATCCCTGAACAGACAAATCATGAGTTCTTAAACTGAGGCTTACTAACCAAAAGAAGTCAAGGACCAAATGGATTCACAGCTGAATTCTACCAGAGGTGCAAAGAAGGGCTGGTACTATTTGTACTGAAACTATTTCAAAACAATTAGGAGGGGGGTATCCTCTTCACTAATTCTGTGATGCCAGCATCATCCTGATACCAAAACCTGGCAGAGATACAACAACACAAAAAGATTCAGGCCAATTTCCTTGATGAACACTGATGCAAAAAACCTCAACAAAATACTGGCAAACTGAATCCAGTAGCATATTAAATAGCTTATCCACCACAATCGAGTAGACTTCATCTCAGGGTTGCAAGTTTGGTTCAACATATGCAGATCAGTAAATGTGATTCATCACATAGGCAGAACTAGAAACAAAAACCACATAATTACCTCAATAAACTCAGAAAAAAGCTTTCAATAAAATTGAACATCTCTTCATGTTAAAAACTAACACTAACCTCAGTATTGAAGGAATATATCTCAAAATATTAAGAGCCATATATGATAAACCCACAGTCAACATCATACTGAATGGGCCAAAGCTGGAAGCAGTCCCTTTCAAAACCAGCACAAAATAAGCGTGCCCTCTCTCATCACTCCTATTCAATGTAGTATTGGAAGTGCTGGCCAGGGTAATCAGGTAAGAAAAAGAAATAAAGCTCATTCAAATAAAAAAGAAGAGGTCAAACTATTCCTGTTTGCAGATGGCATGATTTTATATCCAGGAAACACCATTGTCAAAGCCCAAAAGCTTCTGAAACTGATAAGCAACTTCATCAGTCTCAGGATACAAAATTGATGTGCAAAAATTGCTAGCATTTCTATACACAAACAATAAGCAAGCCAAGAGACAAGTCACAAATTAACACACATTCACAATGACCACAAAAAGAATAAAATACCTAGGAATACAGCTAACTCAGGAGGTGAAAGATGCCACAAGGAAAACCACAAACCACTGCTCCAAGAAATCAGAGATGACACAAATAAATGGAAAATAATTCCCTGTTCATGGAGAGGAAGAATCAATATCATTAAAATGGTCATATTGCCCAAAGTAATTTATAGATTCAGTGCTATTCCTATTAAACTATCATTGACATTCTTCACAGAGTTAGAAAAATCTATTTTAAAATTCATATGGATCCATAAAAGAGCCCATATACCAAGGCAATTCTAAGCAAAGAGAACAAACCTGGAGGCATCAAACTATACTATGAGGCTACAGTGACCAAAACAGCATGGTATTGGTACAAAAACAGACACATAGACCAATGGAACAGAATAGAGAACCAAGAAATAAGACCACACACATACAACTATTTGATTTTTGACAAACCTGATGAAAAACAATGGGGAAAGAATGCCCCATTCAATAAATGGTGCTGAGATAATTGGCTAGCCATGTACAGAAGGTTGAAATTGGACCACTTTTTTACATTGTATACAAAAATTAACTCAACATGGGTGAAGACTTCAATGAAAAACCTGAAACTATATAAACCCTAGAAGAAAACATAGGTAATATCATTCAGGACATAGGCATGAGCAAAGATTTCATGATGAAGATGCCAAGAACAATTGCAACAAAAGCAAAAATTGACAACTGGTATAAAATTAAACAAAAGAGTTTCTGAGCAGCAAATGAACTAACAAACAAAAAACAAAACACCACCACTACCACCAAAAAACAGTCAACAGAGCAAACAGACAACCTATAGAATGGGAAATAGTTTTACAAACTATGCATCTGACAAAGGTCTAATATCCAGAGTCTATAATTAACTTAAACAAATTTACAATATAAAACAAACAATACTATTAAAAAGTGGACAAAGGACATGAACACGTTTCAAAAGGAGACATACATGTGGTCAAGAAACATGAAAAAACCTCAACATCTCTGATCATTAGAGAAATGCAAATCAAAACTACAATGAGATATCATCTAAAATTAGTCAGAATGACTATTATTAAAAAGGCAAAAAATAACAGATTCTGGAGAGGTTGTGGAGAAAAAGGAATGTTTATACACTGTTGGTGAGAGTGTAAATTAGTTCACCCATTGTAGAAGACGGTGTCATGATTCCTCAAAGACTTAAAGACAGAAACACCATTTCACCCAATAATCTTATTACTAGGTACAAACCTGAAGGAGTATAAATCATTCTATTATAAAGATGGATGCATGTGTATGTTCATTGTAACACTATTCGTAACAGCATAGACATGGAATCAACCTCAATATCCATCAATGATAGACTGGATAAAGAAAATATGGTACATATTCACCATGGACTACTATGCAGCCATAAACGAATGAGATCGTGTCCTTTGCAGGGACATGGATGGAGCTGGAGGCTGTTATTCTTAGTAAACTAACGAAGGAACAGAAAACCAAATACTGCATCTTCTTACATATACATGGGAGCTTAATGATGAGAGCACATTGACACAGAGGGAATTAACACACATTGGGGCCTTTAGAAAGATGGAGGTTGGGAAGGGAGAGCGGATTATAAAAAAATAACTAATGGGTGCTAGGCTTAACACCGAGGTGATGAAATAATCTGTACAACAAACCCCCATGATGCAAGTTTACCTATATTACAAACCTGCACTTGTGCTCCTGAACTTAAAACAAAAGTTAAAAAGAAGAATGAAATTTAATTATATATGATAACTTATCCTAACATAAAAAATTAATTTGAAAATATCTACTTGTCTAGTTAACTAAGAACTCTATCATTTGCCTTAAATTATAAATCAGTTACCATGGAACATATAAAAATTTAAATATCTGAAACTTAGTATTTAAGGTAATTGCTGGCATATGTGTAATTTAAGATAAATGCTAGGAAGTTTGGAAGTTATTTTTGTTTACTACCCGGATTGGTGACACCCAGTGACAATTACAAAAACATTATCCTCCAAGTCAGGTTGAAAATTATGTGATGCTTAAGAATTGTTGGTTTTGCTTTACTTTGATTTGGGAGAGTGATTTGTAGTATTTGACATTTTTCTGAATAACCTAACATTTAGTAATACAGTTTTACACTGTTTCAAATGTACACTTCTTAGAATAAATTAAGTTGTACTGTCTCTTATTTCATAGCTTTGTGTAAATGTAAACTTGAGTGAAATTATTTTATTGTTTTATTTATCCATATTTTATGAATTGAGATGTTGATGTAACTTGCTTACTCACTCCCTATGCTTATATAAATTTAGTTTGTGTTCCCATATAACTCTGCACATATTTCTATTAAATTACCTAGCACATTGAATTTTACATTTTTACTTATAGTTCCCACTAGTAGAGAGCATGCTGTTTGTCTTACTAATCTCTATATCCCTGTCATCTACAAAATATCCTAAATGCTACAGGTTTTCTATAAGCTTTTTGAATTGAATTCATTGAAAAATAATACATGACTTTAGTTAAATATAAAATAAAAATATTTTAAACCATATATTGTTCAGTTACCTGTAAATAACTATGGGACATTAATTAGTTTAGCTTGCTAGATATTTTTAGCACAACTCTTAATGCTCTGAATCTCAAATTCATTAACAGGTCATGTCTTGCTCCCTTAGGTTTCCCATCTGCAAAACCAGAACTTGTATTTAAATCCCAGTGTTTAACACAATTAAAATAAAAAATTAACTGAATAAAATTTCAATAACATTGCAGTTTATTATATATTATTGAATAACTTTGGCAACCCTACTGGCAAGAAACAATATTAAAATGAATACTTTCCCTTAACCAGCTTGCTTCTTTTTATTTTCTTTGTTGTGAGAGAAGAAGTAGTTTTGAGTGTAGTCTCTTTTAAATCAGAAAAATGGACAGAAAGATCATATGCTATGCCATTCATCTAAAGACAATGGCTTGGTATGAATTTGGTGCAGCCTGTTTATGCTATGCACTTCGTACATTTATTTTTATAATATAGTTGAACCTATATGTAATAACATGAGTATTTTCCCATTTGTCAGAAATGTATTATAATTCTTAATGACTGCTAATGTGTGGATAGCATCCTTGTTTTTGCTGAACTGTGGCTTAGTTATTCACTTTTGATTAATGGACACTTAGTTTTTAATATATCTGAGTTATAAGCATTCTCTTTTTTTTTCTTTTAATTTATGTAGCTGAAAAGCCCTGATGAAGACTTTGAAGGCAAATCTCTTTATGAAAGCTGGACTAAAAAAGTCCTTCCCCCGAGTTCAGTGGCATGCCCAGGTAAACAAACAAATGAAAGTTTCCATTGAATTCAGTGTGGGATTGTTTTGAAAATAAAAGCATATTTTCTTTCAATCATTAAGTGAAAAAATAACTTTCGAAATGGTCTAAAATTTGATAAAGGAAAAGTATTCCTTTGGTTCACAAATCAAATATTATTGTGTGTTTTGAAGTTAAATCTGCAGGACATCAAAACATGATTTCTCTTTAGAATATGTAATAAATACATATGGTACATTTCAACAGATTATATAGATTGGTCACTTCTCATATGAAATCCATGGGATGAGAAGTATTTGGATTTTGGGTTTTTTTCAGGTTTTTGAATATTTGCATTATACTTACTGGTTGAACATCCATAATCTGAAAATCCATAATCTGAAATGCTTCAGTTAGCATTTCCTTTCAGCATCATGTAGGTGCTCAAAACCTTTTGGATTTTACAGCACTCTGGGGTTTTTTTTATTTATTTTCTAATCTTTATTTTTTGTGAGTACACAGTAGGTGTATATATTTTGGCGGTGCATGAGATGTTTTGATACAGAATTTGGATGTTTGGATTAGGGATGCTCAACCCATAATGGAGATAACGGTGAAAAGTAATTCTCATTTTTGTGTCCCTTCATCACCCTGTAATTATTCTTTTTCTGAATATCATATAGTTAACAAATATTTTGCTTAGTGTAACCAAAAAGAAGCATCACTTTAACATTAATTGTGTCTTCAGAAACAACACAAGAATAAATATCTCAGTAGTCTGAGATTACCAATGTCAACAGCACAAATTATTTATATTATTAACAGCAGAATTTATGTCCAAATTGTCTGCAAAATGTTTGCTTCTTTTCACTCTATTATGTACAACAAATAAAAGATGATAAACGGAATGAAATAATCTTAAAGAAAGTGTTTTCCAACTTTAGAAACCTTTAACAAAATGTGACATAGTCAGTCCTACACAAAATAGTCTTATAGAATTAGATATTTTGTGATCAAAATTAATATTCTTTTCATATTTTTGCTGCATGTCTAAAGCTGTACATTTAAAATTGTATTTATAATAGCAAGAATGGAGTTTAGTTTAATGGGCATGTAATCTGTACTTAATGAACAAATTACTCTAAAGCAATTCTGTTATTTTATCCCTAAAAGGATTAGCAAATTGGGATCTGGAAACGATTTTGAGGTGTTCTTCCAAAGACTTGGAATTGCTTCAGGGCAGAGCACGATATACTAAAAATTGGGTAAGTGTATCTCAAATTATTCAAGATTATTTATGAATATATTTTAACTAAATGAATAATTCTGGCTCCAAAAAGTGACTCCAGCATTAGAGGAATAGAGAAATTTGAAAGCGCAGGTGATGTCTCAATGGTTGACAGTGTCACTACTACATAGGATAACTCCTATATCTGATATTCCTACCCTAAATTCAAGTGTCAGTTGGTATCAATACTCATGTCTGCAAATGTGAACGTCTATGTACTCCCTTAAACGTATTTCCTATTTCATTTGGTGGCACTGCACTCAGTCATTTAAGTTGGAAATGTAGGAATTGTCTTTGACTTCACTCTCCTCCTTATTCAAAATTAATCAGCATCTCCCCATTATCATTCAAAATTAATCAGTATATTTGGATTTCCATCTCTTACTATTCTCCCATTATGAAACAAATACAAGTCATTAAACAAATGAAAAATGTTATATATATTAATCTGTTCTCATGCTGCTAATAAAGACATACCCGAGACTGGGTAATTTATAGATGTTTAATTGACTCACAGTTCCACATTGTGAAGCCTGGGAAGGCCTCGCAATTCTGGCTGAAGGCAAATGAGGAGCAGTTACATCTGACATGACAGCCATCAAGAGAGCATGTGCAGGGAAACTTCCCTTTATAAAATCACCAGATCTCATGAGACTTATTCACTATCATGAGAGCAGTGCAGGAAAACACACTGCTCATGATTCATTTACCTCCCACCCAGTCTCTCCCATGACATGTGGGGATTATCATAATTCAAGGTGAGATTTGGGTGAGGACACAGAGCCAAACCATATCAGTATAATATACTGTGAATGTGTAAAAGTCATGATTCCTTTTCTTTTGTTGTTGGTGATATATGGTTTTCATTTTCTTCAAAGTAACATGGGTAAATAGTTTATAAAATGTCAAGTAGTTTTATAAGAACACTGGTTTATAATTAAAAACAGTGGTCTCTTACCTCCATTTCATATTATGGCACCCCTGATTTCTGTTCATCAGATGAAAGCTTTGTCAACTTTTATGATACGTATGTCCATATTTATAAGTAATATTTTTATCCTAATACTTCTTCATTTTTAAATTTTATGTTATGAAGAAAAAACATTCTCACACTTATAAAAATGATAAGGAAGAGTTCATGCAAAACTATGCCAATAAGAATATTGCAATAATAGGAAATGGAGCTCAACTCCAAATTCAGAAAAGACATTTGGTGATTTACAGTTGACATTAAGTTTCTGTAAGCCTTTTCTCATGGCTATTCTTCCCAGATGGAAAATCTTCAATCTCCTGTCTGTGAGGCAGAAAGCTGGGCAGAGTTACATAGGAGGTGATGGTGAGGATAAATATTAATATTGTCTACACTTTACTTATGAAAAAACTACAACAAAGAAAAGTCAAATGACCACCTAAAGTTTTTGGTAGTAAGTCCTGAATCCCATCAAACCCTGGCAGGGTAATTCCAGAATCGCAGTCTCTTCAACACATCATTACATACAATGTCCTTTTATATTAGTAATAAAAACTAAGCATCTTAAAATGGTCTAAACTGATAAACCAGAAATTCACAGTTTGAAAATTCCTTCCTTCTACATATAATCTTGTTTCTTCTGACACCTGTCTGCCTCTCTTCTCTCTCCTTAGTGAAATTTCAGATCCACTACTGCACCCCCTCACCACTCACACTCTCCAGTCTTCAGCTCGCTGCTTGTCAGACAGTCATTTATCCATGGAATGTCAGTGATTACACAATGTAGTGTCTTCTCCTATATAATATTGTGTAATACTTATTTACTTGCCTTTAACAATTCTGTCTTCTTATTTTTACCCAAATGCAACATTGTCTTGTCTTTTTTGTTCAGATTCCTAAAACATTTTCACATCTTCTGCATTCTTAGAGGCAAGCCTATTTGGTCTCTTTGAAATAATTTTTAAACGATATTTCTTATATCATATACACATAATTTAATTAGCACAAGCCTGGAGTGTGTTTACGTATCATAATATGAGCCTTTAGGAAGTGGCTTATTGAGATGCTTAAGTACTTTCCTTGATCCATCACTGACCAGTCTTACTAACACGAATAGTAAATATGGTGCTAATCATTTTATTATAAGCTATCTTATAAGAAATATGTTTTGTTATTCTTTCTGTAGGAAACAAACAAATTCAGCAGCTATCCACTGTATCACAGTGTCTATGAAACATATGAGTTGGTGGAAAAGTTTTATGATCCGATGTTTAAATATCACCTCATTGTGGCCCAGGTTCGAGGAGGGATGGTGTTTGAACTGGCCAATTCCATATTGCTCCCTTTTGATTGTCGAGATTATGCTGTAGTTTTAAGAAAATATGCTGACAAAATCTACAATATTTCTATGAAATATCCACAGGAAATGAAGACATACAGTGTGTCATTTGGTATGTTACCGTTCCTTTTTCAAATTCATCATCTGTATGGTTCTATTAATCTCCAAAATATAATGGGCTATCTTAGGTCATTTATTATTGATTGGTGTTTCAAGTGATCCAGTATTCTGTTTATGTCTATAAATGTATTTTTCATTTTATGAATGCTCACATCTTACAATATAAAAATATAAATACCTTGTAAAACACAAAAGATGGCTTCTATATTGTTCCTTTTCTGGAAGTATAGAACAACGCCATTAGAAATTATGTTCTTTAAGCATTTGATGATCTTAATTTCTATTTCAGATTCACTTTTTTCTGCAGTGAAGAATTTTACAGAAATTGCTTCCAAGTTCAGTGAGAGACTCCAGGACTTTGACAAAAGCAAGTATGTTCTACAAACACACACACACACACACACACACACACACACACACACACAAACGTGTGTATATATACGTAATTGTATATAATTAAAAGGAAAGTAACATCACTGTTGCTGAATTGACTTTGGGATTTTCTTGCTGCTTTTTTGCTTAATTTTATTTTAAGTTAAGAGATTTGTTATAGGTATACATGTGCCATTTCCTGCTGTGTTCTGTCTTTCCACTCTAGCACATTCTATGTAGTGCTGCCCTATCTCAGAAGATCTGTTTTTGACATTTCTGAGTGGGAATTGTGCTGCTCAGAAATGTCAGTTTCTCCCTCCTGTCAATTGATTGGTTATAGTATACTCTGCCTAACATTGAGGGTTCTCCACTGTGTGACCCCAGCTTTTTTCATTTTTATCCCTTAATTTTTTTTTAACAAGAGAAAAAACAAATTTACTTAATCAGAGTTTTATGTGATATGGAGCCTTCAGAAATCAAGACCCATAGACCCAGAAAAACTGTTTATTTTTTTTTATTGCATTTTAGGTTTGGGGGTACATGTGAAGAACATTCAAGACTGTTGCATAGGTACACACATGGCAGTGTGATTTGCTGCCTTCCTCCCCATCACTTATATCTGGCATTTCTCCCCATGCTATCTCTCTGCAACTCCCCCACCCCCTGCTGTCCCTCCCCTATTTCTCCCCTACAGACCCCAGTGTGTGATGCTCCCCCTCCCTGTGTCCATGTGTTCTCACTGTTCAACACCCACCTATGAAGTGAGAACATGCGGTGTTTGATTTTCTGTTCTTGTGTCAGTTTGCTGAGAATGATGGTTTCCAGGTTCATCCATGTCCTACAAAGGACACAAACTCATTGTTTTTTATGGCTGCATAGTATTCCATGGTGTATATATGCCACATTTTCCCTGTCCAGTCTGTCATCGATGGGCGTTGGGTTGGTTCCAGGTCTTTGCTATTATAAACAGTGCTGCAATGAACATTCGTGTGCATGTGTCCTTAGAACGATTTATAATCCTTTGGATATATACCCAGTAATGGGATTGCTGGGTCAAATGGAATTTCTATTTCTAGGTCCTTGAGGAATCGCCACACTGTCTTCCACAATGGTTGAACTAATTTACACTCCCACCAACAGTGTAACAGTGTTCCTATTTCTCCACATCCTCTCCAGCATCTTTGTGTCCCGATTTTTTAATGATCGCCATTCTAACTGGCGTGAGATGGTATCTCAATGTAGTTTTGATTTGCATTTCTCTAATGACCAGTGATGATGAACACTTTTTCATATGTTTGTTGGCCTCATGTATGTCTTCTTTTGCAGAGTGTCTGTTCATATCCTTTGCCCACTTTTGAATGGGCTTATTTGTTTTTTTCTTGTAAATCTGTTTTAGTTTTTGTAGATTCTGGATATTAGCCCTTTGTCAGATGGGTAGACTGCAAAAATTTTTTCCCATTCTGTTGGTTGCCGATTCACTCTAATGACTGTTTCTTTTGCTGTGCAGAAACTGTGGAGTTTGATTAGGTCCCATTTGTCTATTTTGGCTTTTGTTGCCAATGCTTTTGGTGTTTTAGTCGTGAAGTCCTTGCCTTTGCCTATGTCCTGAATGGTTTTGTCTAGATTTTCTTCTAGGGTTTTTATGGTGTTAGGTCTTATGTTTCCGTCTTTAATCCATCTGGAGTTAATTTTAGTGTAAGGTGTCAGGAAGGGGTCCGGTTTCTGCTTTCTGCACATGGCTAGCCAGTTTTCCCAATGACATTTATTAAACAGGGACTCCTTTCCCCATTGCTTGTTTTTGTCAGTTTTGTCAAAGATCAGATGGTTGTAGATGTGTGGTGTTGCCTCTGAGGCCTCTATTCTGTTCCATTGGTCTATATCTCTGTTTTGGTACCAGTACCATGCTGTTTTGATTACTGTAGCCTTGTAGGATAGTTTGAAGTCCGGTAGTGTGATGCCTCCCGCTTTGTTCTTTTTGCTTAGAATTGACTTGGCTATGCGGGCTGTCTTTTGGTTCCATATGAAGTTTAAGGTACTTTTTTCCAGTTCTGTGAAAAAGGTCATTGGCAGCTTGATGGGGATAGCGTTGAATCTGTAAATTACTTTGGGCAGTATGGCCATTTTCGCGATATTGATTCTTCCTAACCATGAACATGGAATGTTTCTCCATCTGTTTGTGTCCTCACTTATTTCGTTGAGCAGTGGTTTGTAGTTCTCCTTGAAGAGGTCCTTTACATTCCTTGTTAGTTGTATTCCTAGGTATTTTATTCTCTTTGTAGCAATTGTGAATGGCAGTTCGTTCTTGATTTGGATCTCTTTAAGTCTGTTATTGGTGTATAGGAATGCTTGTGACTTTTGCACATTGATTTTGTATCCTGAGACTTTGCTGAAGTTGCTTATCAGTTTCAGGAGCTTTTGGGCTGAGACAATGGGGTCTTCTAGATATATAATCATGTCCTCTGCAAATAGAGACAATTTGACTTCCTCCTTTCCTATTTGAATATCCTTTATTTATTTTTCTTGCCTGGTTGCTCCGGATAGAACTTCCAATACTATACTGAATAGGAGTGGGGGAGAGAGGGCATCCTTGTCTATGCCAGATTTCAAAGGGAATGCTTCCAGTTTTTGCCCATTCAGTATGATATTGGCTGTTGGTTTGTCGTAAATAGCTTTTATTATTTTGAGATACATTCCGTCAATACCTAGTTTATTGAGGGTTTTTAGCATAAAGGGCTGTTGAATTTTGTCAAAGGTCTTCTCTGCATCAATTGAGATAATCATGTGGTTTTTGTCTTTGGTTCTGTTTATGTGGTGGATTATGTTTATAGATTTGCATATGTTGAACCAGCCTTGCATCCCTGGGATGAAGCCTACTTGATCATGGTGGATAAGCTTTTTGATGTGCTGTTGCAATCGGTTTGCCAGTATTTTATTGAAGATTTTTGCATCGATGTTCATCATGGATATTGGTTTGAAGTTTTCTTTTCTTGCTGAGTCTCTGCCGGGTTTTGGTATCAGGATGATGTTGGTCTCATAAAATGATTTGGGAAGGATTCTCTCTTTTGGATTGTTTGGAATAGTTTCAGAAGGAATGGTACCAGCTCCTCTTTGTATGTCTGGCAGAATTTGGCTGTGAATCCATCTGGACCTGGGCTTTTTTTGGGTGGTAGGCTCTTAATTGCTGCCTCAACTTCAGACTTTGTTATTGGTCTATTCAGGGTTTTGACTTCTTCCTGGTTTAGGCTTGGGAGGATGCAAGTGTCCAGGAATTTATCCATTTTTTCCAGGTTTACTAGTTTATATGCATAGAGTTCTTTGTAATAATCTCTGATGATGGTTTGTATTTCTGTGGACTCTGTGGTGATATTCCTTTTTATCGTTTTTTATTGCATCTATTTGATTATACTCTCTTTCCTTTTTATTAATCTGGCTAGTGGTCTGTCTATTTTGTTGACCTTTTCGAAAAACCACCTCCTGGATTTATTGATTTTTTGAAGGGTTTTTTGTGTCTCTATCTCCTTCAGTTCTGCTCCATTTTTCTCTCTTGTTGTTTTAAGTATCTGTACATCATAACTCAGCCAGACTATTAAATTTTCAAAGCATGATTTCTTTCTACCTCTTTTTTTGTCATTATCTCCATATAGAGCTCCTTATTTCCACTTATATCTGGCAAAAGTCTATTCATCCATAATAGAAAATTTGTAAAGTTATTAATTTTGGAAATGTTAAACATTTAGGATTAATTCTGTGTAAGATTACACAAGTACAACAAAATTTGAAAAATATTAAGATGGAAGGAAGAATACTTGGTGAGAATACTAAGGTATTTTTTTTTAAGTAGAATTTTGAGGGTACACATCTGTGTATTAAATATAGCATGATATAAATATCAAATCCCTAGGAGCTGATGTTAGGGTACATAGAAAGATCAGGGTAGATAATCTAGAAATAGGCTCATTGATACTTAAGGAAGTATTAGTAATAAAACATACAGCAAAAATCAATGGGGAACGATTACTCAACCATAATATTCTATAAGCTATGTTAGTACCTGCTATAAAAGCAAATTCAGAATTGCACTTCACATTGAATGCAAACATAAACAACATGTGTAAAGAATTATTTAGTAAAAATAAAAATTTCTTGAAAGACAGATGCCAAGTTTAGAAGCAATGGGGAAATAATGTAATCAGATTTGAGACCATTAAAATGGTCAGAATATGAAAATATTCAAATGAAAAATGAAAGTTGAAAACTTATATTCCAGCAAAAGTGAAAAAAGAGTAATACATGCATAATAAAAATATTTTTTGAATTAAACAGTCCAAAAGAACAAACTGAAAATATTGGTAAGAAACAAGACAAATAATTTTTAAAATGTTGTCAAAGATACACCTGCAAAGAAACATAGCAAAATATTGCGGTTCACTAATGACTAATTCAGAAATACTAATGAAGGTAATGTGATCTTATTTTTATAACACATTAATAGCAACTTAAACCTTGGTTGTGCCCATTGCTATAGCTGGTACACTGAAGCATATGCTGTCCATGGTTTTCTGATATCATTATAAATTATTTTAGCTTTTTTGAAAAAGATAGATACATATTGCTAAAGTGTCCAAGAGATGTCACAGAGTTCCGTGCTTTGACATAGTATTTTCATTTCTTGAATTATTTCTTAGGAAAAAGTCTCAATTTTAGAAAAGAAAGACTGCTTGGAGAAAGATTTGAAGTATAAAATTATAATGACAAGTAATTCAAAATAACCTAATGCCTAAGAGAAGAGAAATTACTAAAAATTTGATATTCACCAATTTGAATGTTTTATAATCATTAAAATAGATTATCAGAAATACAATATAAGAAGATACTTAGAATAAAATATGAAGTAAGCAAAAAGGTTATAAAATTATAAATACAATTTTATTAATTTTTATTTGATGAATAGAAAAATCTTAAAGGGAATTTTAAAATTATTATAATAATTGTGTTATCCTCTGGGGAATATTAGAGTAATTGTTTTCTTATTCTTTACAATTCTTTACAATTTTTACATGTGAGTAAAATGTCAACAATGAGAAATAAATTTTCAGGATATCCCAAACACCATGTATTCTATAAAGCTGGTTTTCTTTCTGTATTTGAAAGAAAAAATGTTTTCTCCCTGTGAGAAAATGCCCCATGGTTTGAAATGTGGTTTGTTTAGAACACTTATTGTTTAGCACACTCATCTTACCCTTCCTTTAGTATTTCTATATTTGTTTTATTTTCTCTAAATGATAGTAAAGATACATCCTGTTCTCTATATGGTATTTACAAATTCTGAAACACCTGAGCAGTGAATTGCACACATTAATAGTTAATTCAGACTAAGTAAATTAAACTGAATATTGAATTTCTCAACCAAAACTTTGAAATCTAAGAAAGAGACATGTCTTCATTCTGCTTTTCTTGTATCACTTCTTGCCCCACAAAAGAATACAAGGTGTTAACACAGGATACAGAGAAAGAAAAGTATGTGTATATTTGTGTTTGTGCGTTTACATGTAGCCACATGAATTTTTGTATTTGTAGCAATGCTTTGTGAATTTGATTCAAAAACCCATAGCATCTTATTGAAATTATCTTTCCTTCGATTATCTCATCTGTTTCTGGCAGTTGCTAACAGGTATTTTGTTTCATTTACCTTTATACTATCACAGAATCTGAATTCATGATGCTAAATACATAAATGTTAAAAATAGCTCACATCCAAATTATGGGGGTTTAAGTTATTCCTATTTTTTCTTTTATCAACAGGGTGCAGTTGAAAGAACAATATAGACCTTCTATTACACTCTAAAAACTTTCTAGTGTAAATTTAGGCAAGTCTTTTAACTCCTGATCCTTTGTTATCTCATCTACAAAATGCGGCTATTACTCTGCTCAACCTGCAGAATTGCTGTGGAGATTAAAAGCCACATATTATATAAACATTCAGAGTAGTAATTGGCGCATAGGAAATGATAACTAAGTGCTGCTAGTAAAAATTATAAAAGGGAAAAGATAAATTAATGAATAAGATGATTTATGCTTCCTTATTGTAATGATTGCTTCTCATTAGTTAATTAAATTGTGACAGAATTGGCGTATTAAGTTCAGTAACTCATTATTGAACTATTCAGGGCTTGCTGATAAACTTTTAATTATATTGAATCATTCTTATTAAAATAACAACTCCGACACTCCTTTTGAAATGTAAGTCTGTAAAAGCAGGGAGTGTTTGATACATAGGAGACATACAAATATTGTTGAAAGACTGAAGTAATCACCATCTCTTGTGTTCATAATAGGTTTAGCTTTAAAAATAAAAGGAATATTGTTACTTATCACTTGGTAAACATTTATAATTTGCCAGGCATCTTGCTGAACATTAGCAGGTCATCTTATTTTAATATTGATGTTACTTCAGTGAGTAGATTACTAGGATACCTAAGGTGAAGAAAATCTTGTTATATTTGTATATCTGGGTTCATCAGTTAATTATGCCAATGTAAATAAAAATCACTATTATTTTTCCCATTGGCACATACAGCTGTTTCTGTGCTTTTATAAGCCTGAGCAGTATAGTATTTTATGCAATTTAAAAAAATATGGTAGCTATGTATGTTATTGTTAATTTGTATATTACGTAAATTTAAAATTTACAATTGACATTTGAACAACAGTGATTTGAACTGCACAGCTCCACTTATACATGAATTTTTTTCAATTAATACAATAAGCCCTCTCTATCTGTAGATTTCACATCAGCAAGCAAATGCAGATGGAAAATTCAGTATTATTCACTGTAATCCCAGGTACTCAGGAAGCTGAGGCAGGATTGCTTGAGCCCAGGAGTTTGAGGCTGTAGTGAGCTATGACCAAGCCACTGCACTCCAGCCTGGGTGACAGAGCAAGACTCCATCTCTTAAGAAAACAGAATAAAATACAATATGGGAAGGACTAAAACCCTCATATATGGAGGGCTGACTATCCTTGTTATTTTTAAATATGGTAAACTTTTTATTTTGCCAAATCTTTATTTTCAAACTTACTTTTGCAAATATTAGCATTGCATACAGAAAATGATTTTGTTAAAAATTTCAAAAAGGATGGACACAAATCTAGAAAAAAGGATTTTAAGTGAGCAAATTCATTTATATGGTAAAAATCTCAATAATCGTCTTTCTTTTAGCTTTGATACATTAGAACTTTTATCACAGAATGATGCTCATTCTGTGAGCTTGAATCTGAGAACCACAGATGTAGCTAAGGAGAAACTAATGAAAAATACAAAGTAAGAGAATTATAGAAACTTAAAAAAAAACAAAACTATTACGTTTCATTTGTACTACTAGCCATGTGCTTCATAAACATTTTCTAGTTTATATAATTGCCTATCTCATTGTCTTAATATGAAGACTAAGATGTCAAAGGGGCATTAAGCCTGTGATAAGAGTTATATTGGGGGCAGCTAACCCAAACGGGATAAGAAGTGGCTTCAGATACCACAGACATAACTATATTTCCTCACTCAGGCAGAGCAAGTTAATCCAGAAAGTCTATTAGACTCTGAGAATGCTGTACTTAAGCCATTCTGAAAATCACTTGAAAAGATACCATTTTAAGTAATTTTATAGTTAAATCTGGATCATTATACTGAGAGATTAATTTGTTTGGTAGTTTGTTCGTTTTCACCCTGTTAATTCCACAGAGGAGGGGGGATCGTCTTTTCATATACACGTGTCTTCCTTGCAGGACTTGTTTACAGAAATTTTGGTGTAGGGGGTGGTCCTGGAACCCATCCCCCGGAGATAACTAAATTCAGTTTTGTTGTGAAATTTTTATTTTCTGGGTAGAAACATATTTTCATGAAGTTATAATTATATTCATTTTCTTTCTCAGCCCAATATTATTAAGAATGATGAATGATCAACTGATGCTTCTAGAACGAGCATTTATTGATCCGTTAGGGTTACCAGACAGGCCTTTTTATAGGTAAGAAAAATATGACTCCCTTCTATAATATCACATTATCTTATTATTTTTACTTTTTTGCACTGTGGAAAAATGTAGTTGATTTCTTGCAAGCAAATAGAAAATTTTAAAATATAGGTAGTAAGTGATAGTTGTATTGTTTCTCCATATGATGTAACATGATTTTTGTATATGTTTATTTTGAGTATCTTTGTTTCTGATTATTAAAGAATATATATTTATTTAGAAAATATAGAAGATCCAGAAAGCCACAGGAGAAAATAAAGATATCTCTAATTTTATCAGAAAAAATATAAATTCATGGTTATAGTCTTGTGTGTATAATTTTAGCTCCTTTCCTACTTTAAATATATTTTTGCTTAGGCATACACGCAATCCAAACATCTCTCTATATATAATGTATATAATACATATATATTTATTCCCTAATGTTGATATTTAGAGGTTTCATTTCCTCCTAAATCCTTATAGCTGCATTTTTTCTACCAAACATTGACTTTCCTCTGATCTTCTAAATATTGCAGAATGAGATGGATCATTGGAAAGCCAGAATTCGCCCTAACTTTCTTTCTAGGGATTATCAAAGGATCAGGCTTGGGAGTAAGAGCATCTTCCAAACAGGTTGACTGGACTGCCAATGGCAGCATATTTTTGTCTATCACCCCTCCATTCCCGCTTTTTTTTTGTTTTTTCCTAAGTGACAGGGTCCTACTCTGTCTCCCAGGCTGGAATTCAGTTGTGCAATTGTAGCTCACTGCAGCCTCAGACTTTTGGACTTAAGCAATCTCACGTCAGCCTCCCAAGAAGCTAGGACTGCAGTCACATGCCACCATGCCCAGCTAATATTTGTACCTTCATTTGTAGAGACAGGGTATCCCTATGTTGTCCAGGCTCATCTAGAACTCTCAGCCTCAAGTAATCCTCCTGCCTCGGCCTACCTAATGTATGGGATTACAGGCATGAGTCACTACTTCTGGTCTTATTTACCTCTTTACTTCGGAGTTTGTCCTTCTTTTCTAGGGCTATTACATGAACTGTCATAGCCCATCCTATAAAACATTCTTGTGGTCATGTGGAACATTACAAAATTGTTTTTGTTGATTCTTCAAACTATTTGTTAAGTATTCTAACATGGTAGTGTGACTGTTTGAAAAAGGACCAAAGAGAAGAAAACACAGTAGATGGTTGGTTGATCATAAACAAGATTGTAATGATCACAATTGTGCTATAATTTAGGAGGTAGTGTGGTATATTAAAAAATCAGCAATTGTCATGTGCCTTGAGAGAAATAATTTAGTTACTTGATCTCTCAGACCTCAGTGTCCTCCTCTGTGAAATACTAATACCAACTGTGTAGAGTTTATCTCTACGTATTAGAAAAATTGTAAGTAAACACTTTAATACCAAGCATGATTGCTGTGGTTACTATCATCGTTACTTTTGTAGCACTGAACTACTTAAAGTTATCTGTTTGAAGTAAAAATATACTTAATTACTATAGATTTTATAGATTAGTCTTCAGAGACGTTTGAACTTGAACGTTCGGTTGACAAGTCGCTTGTTCAAACTGTTATAGAAATATGTAATCCAGGAATTGCAGAGTGCTCTTGTGTTTCTCTTGTATATCATTTGGTTACCTAATAAACAGCAAATGATTTTATCAACAGGCATGTCATCTATGCTCCCAGCAGCCACAACAAGTATGCAGGGGAGTCATTCCCAGGAATTTATGATGCTCTGTTTGATATTGAAAGCAAAGTGGACCCTTCCAAGGCCTGGGGGAGAAGTGAAGAGACAGATTTCTGTAGCAGCCTTCACAGTGCAGGCAGCTGCAGAGACTCTGAAAGAAGTGGTCTAAGAGGATTCTTTAGAGAATCCACATTGAATTTGTGGATATATATCACTCAGAAAGAATCATGGTGGTTATACTGATAAATTTTAAAATTGGTATATTTGAAATAAAGTTGGATATTATATATAGTTAAGTGAGTGTTTATATGTGTGTGTGTTTATATTGTTTCTTTTCTCTTTATGGATTAAAAATAAAAAATTGAATTTCATAATTATAGAAGGTTATTCTGAAGTGGAAAAATGTAACTCAGTATTAAATCTCGGAGAATGGCCTAATATAGTAAAACTCTCATCTGGCATTATCAGGGAATCAAGTCTATTCTATTCATGACACTTCACACATAAGACAACACCAGTATGTCACAGAGAACACTGGGTAATATGCATAGGACTATTCCAAGCCAGAGGCCTCAGACCCTGCCTAGCCACCCCAGGATCATTATCTCAGCACACTGGTTGGGAAATGGATCAAATTACATTTTTAGTAAAGGTAATCACTCTATAGCATAAGAAATAACTATTTTTTTATTTATATAAAAGGCTATACTATAACATATACTTTTAGTGAAAAATAGTAATTAAATGAACGTTTGTGAACCTAATAGCCATGTGAAGACAATAACATTTCCAATATCTTTGGATGCCCCATGTACTAATGACAGTCATGCTTTTGCATTTTCTTAAATTTTATGTTTATTTTAATCTTTCCTCTGTTATTACTTATAATTTTATCACACATGGCCGTATCCTTTACATGTTTTGGCATTATGTATTTTTGAACTTTTATAAAGACAATCATATCATGTGTATTTTTCAGGTACTTGATTTTTTCATTGGCTTTTAAGTGTTCATATATGTATCACCGTGGCTGTAGTTTGCCATATTTCACTGATATAGAGCATTAATTCACATGAGAGTAAGACTCAGGGTCCGTCAAGACAGAGAAAACATGCAACAATTTGAATAGGGAAAGTTAATATAAAGAATTATTAATTGTAACAGCACTGGAGCAACGAAATATTGTCTAGGAAGAAGGTAAAGAGAAGTCTCAAGAATATGTGATAAGTAGATATAAGGAATTGCCACTGTCTCCATGGTGAATGAAGCTGGAGTAGCCAATGAACAGTCGCCTCACACTGTGGCCTCACTCGATGTTAAGAAGTCTCTGTGGTGTTGCACTTGAAGAACTTCCTTCAAATGGATACTTTCAAAATCCCCAGGAACTTGCCTTCTGGGACCCTGTGTAAAGCTATTTATGAAGAAATGTCAGGCTAGAGGGGGCTCTACTACAAATTTGGCAAAGGGCGGTATCAGGAGAAGCTCTTGGCTGCTGGGTTCGCCTGGCCACCATAAACTTCAGAAAGTGGGTGCCATAGCCGCAGCCTGAACTATATTATCTGGGCACTAGGGTAGCCTCATAAGCCGACTGCATCAGATGCTGGAGATGTCATTTGCATTGCCAGAGTTTGCCAAGGGTGCACACAGAAAGCAGATTGGAAAGCACCTTCCTGGAACATCACTCCAATGCCTTCTCACAGAGTTTCACATCATAACATGTGACAAAGAATAACTTTGTGGGAAGAACAATCCATACGTTGAGCACCAAATACATCATATAGGCTTGGAACACATCCAGAGTAGTTTAACTACTTTCCCATAGTTTATCAAAAGCCCATAATAAAGTTAAGGAAGATAGGGATATGGGCACATTTGCATTTCAGAAAGCATTCTGGCCTAGATGGGTTAGAAAGGCATCAACCCAGCAAAAGATTAGAACTTTTTCTTTTCTTTTTGAGACAGGGTCTCACTCTGTCACTCAGGCTGGAGTCAGCAGCACAATCCCACCTCAGTGTAATCTCTGCCTCCTGGACTCAGGTAATCCTTCAGCCTCAGACTCCCAAGTAGCTCAGGTTACAGCCATGCACCACCATCCCTGGCTAATTTTTGCATATTTCTGTAGACATGGTGTTTTACCATGTATCCCAGGCTGATCATGAACTCCCCAACTCAAGCTATTAATCTGCCTTGGCCTCCCCAGGAGCCACCATGCCAGGTCCCGAATCTTTTCTCATGGCAAAGTTGCCATGTAGCATCCCCAGAAAAGATAAGACTACTCTCATCCTTGAGGCCTCAGCTTACATGTCATCTCTTCTAGGAATACTTCCAGGATGACAGCCCCTTCCCTTGTATCCCCTACTAGGCCACAGACTCCTTAGAGACTGAGTCTTGTTTTTTATTTTGGCTCCAATCCCTATCAGTATGGAGAGCCCATAGATGACACTCATTTTGCGAGTAATCAGGGTGACGAGCATATTAGACTTGTCTGAGACATTCTGTGCTTTGAAAAGAAGAGCTGAACTACACACTAGGATTCCCACAATGCCTTTGTTAACGGGGTTTGGCTGAGCATGCTAACAGGACTTTTTGTGATGACATTGTTAGAGAGTTGGACAATATTGTAGATGTGGGATAAGGTGGATATTATTATTATTATAAAAAATGGACCAAAATCTGCATAATACTTGAAAGCTTTTTCAACTTTCAACCAATTTATAAGCATGCAATCAGCATCTCCCCAAAATATTGCATGTAAATCAGTGGCTCAGGACCATACTTTGGCAACATATTTAAGCCACTGTCATTCACAAGAGGTAGTGCAATGATAGGAACACAGTTTTTGTTTTGTTTTGTTTTGTTTTTTTTTTTTTTATTTTTTATTGCATTTTAGGTTTTGGGGTACATGTGAAGAACATGCAAGATTGTTGCATAGGTACACACATGGCAGTGTGATTTACTGCCTTCCTCCCCATCACCTATATCTGGCATTTCTCCCCATGCTATCTCTTCCCAACTCCCCAGCCCCCACTGTCCCTCCCCTATTTTCCCCCAACAGACCCCAGTGTGTGATGCTCCCCCTCCCTGTGTCCATGTGTTCTCATTGTTGAACACCCAATTATGAATGAGAACATGTGGTGTTTGGTTTTCTGTTCTTGTGTCAGTTTGCTGAGAATGATGGTTTGTGTATACCTATGTAACAAACCTTCATGATCTGCACATGTACCCCAGAATTTAAAGTGTAATAAATAAAAACGAAACCAAAAAACAATGGTCAGAAAGGAATAGCAAATATTCAAGACTCTTTGCAAGAGAGAGGCAGAGTTTATAAATTACTTGCATGATTAAACTCAAAATATAATTATTTGAAAGTTTGTGTTTTCTGTTGAGAGTGAGGACATGTAATCCTTTAAACTGAATCTCTCTGCAGGACTATGTGGCTTTATGGAAGGTGATGATAAAAATTCAATATCAAAAGATGAAACTATTTCTGCATGAGGAGGAGCAACTGCATCTGCAGGCACTGGACAGAGAAGCAGAACAGCTATTTCAACAACTACAAGACAGTGAATTGAGGATGACCCAACGTATAGAAAGGATGAAAGACATGTACAGAGAGCTGTGGGAGATGTGCCACATGCCTGATTCAGAGCTGCTCCAGGTGAAGAGAGAGGGTCCATCGTCAGAGACAGGAAGCCTTTGCTGGACAATGCTGCCAGGATGTGGAAATGTTACCTTCAATGCCACTACTCTCAGCTAAGTGATTCATGTTCCTTGATTCCCATCATTACATTTGTCCAGGCATTTATTTCTGCACATTCTAGTAATCATTGGGCAATGGTAATCTTTGCCATTTTAGTAGATAACAGGTCAAAATTCTCCTCAGTGCGATCAGGAATACTATCCACACAGAGAGATTCCCCAAATCAGCAGAACTCTAGGCCAGGGGAAAGTTAGCTTTAGCTTTGTTAGTAATACTTCATTTTTGCACCCTAGTTCCTCCTCACTTTCTGATGTCCCAAAAAACAGTGATTTGCTGAAGACACTGAGGCTTTTCCCCTTGCCTAGGCAAGTAACTTTGTAAAAGTTACTCATCAGTGTCAGTGTACTCTGTTTCTCATGTGGTTCTCTGTTTTGTTTTAATTGTTGTAATGCATGGTCAGAACTTTTCTTGGAAATAAGATTAGGAGATGAGAGACACTGGGAAACTAGATAACATAAGAATAAATGTAAAAATATAGCAGTGAGGTTTACAGGGGGGGAATCTGTGCCCACAATGTCATTTTGAAATTAGCAATAAAGAATAGTTAATAATTGAGAGATATAGTTAATCATGAAATTATTATCAGGTGCATTTTCTCTCTAGGTAGGTCTGAAGCAAATTAGAAGGAATGTAGTTGATCTGTTCAACACTTATAAAATGATATGTGGCCTGATGTCTTAATCTATATTGCAAGAAAAGAATATATCTAAAATTCCATGGCAGAAGGCTCCCTATTTTCCTGAAAATATTTTTGTAGGCATTGATAAAAAGTATGTTTTGTATAATGTTATTGTTTAATGTCATTATTAGGATACATTTAATAATCCTACCACTGAATAACATAAAGTATTATATTATAAATGGTCTAAGTAATAAGCAGGTTATTTATTAAAGAGGAAGTAGGGAGAACCATTAAATGAGGGAGAAAATGCTTAAGTCTATCAGTATGTCAGAAAATGGAAAATCAAACAGTAAATTTCCATAATTATCCATTAGATTAGCAAAATTTACTTATTTAAATCTATCTCATAATAACCAATGGTTTCTTAAGTTGCATTTTCCAAAAAAACAGCGACAATGGAAAAGATCTGGGTTTCAGTGACTTTCCCAGACAACCTACACCAGAAGGGTCCTGTATATCCCTATATTAAGAGAGAACACTTGTCTTTTTATACTTACGTCTTCGTATATTTGCATATAATACTGTGCAATAACTTCTGACCACAGGACATTAATACTATTCATCTTTGATATTGTACAATGGAGTCAGCATTGCACACAGTAGACACAAAAGTAGAAACAAACATTTATTCATTATAGTTATTAGAAGACGGATAAAGATTCACAGAACATTATTTATTGGCAATTTGGATGCTATGAGTACTAATCATAGACATGGAAATTAAGGCTTACTTTTAGAAAGTTTTACATGATTAAAAATCTTAAATATTTGCCTATATAACAGCAACTTCTGGTGCTCTTTTGTGTGTGTGTGTGTGTGTGTGTGTGTGTGCGTGCCTGTGTGTGTACATCTATTGTAATATGAGTCTCCAGAAGGTTGACTTTTTTAGCTTTTGTATGCCTGAAAAAGGACTTTATTATGTTTAGAAGAAAGTGTTGTTTTGGAAAGATTTTTTGGAGTATATAATTCTAGATTGACAATTTTTTCTTTATTATTATTTCAAATATATTTTCAACTTTTAGTCACTTGTACTCTTCCTGGTAAAACTGATGGACATATTTTCTCTCTTTTCCTGATCATTACTTCTTTCTCCCTTTCATTCTTCTCTCTTCCTTCCTTTCTTCTTTCCTATCTTTCTCTTTCTCTCCCTCGAGCCTGTCTGCTCTTCTTCTTCTCTCTCTCCCTTTCTCCTTCCCCTCCATTGCTCCCTCCTTCCCCCTCCTTCCCTCTCTTTCTTTTTCTTTCTTTTCTTTCTTCATTTCTCTTTCTTTCTTTTTCTCTCTTCTCTCACTCTATCTCTCTGCCTTTTGGCCTTCCTGCCTTCCTTCTTTCTTCCTTTTTCTTACCTTTTTTCTTTTGTTATTTTCTTTGTTGATTTTCTCTTTGTTACTGATTTTGAGCTATTAGATTATGATGGATATTGCCATAGTTTTAATTTTTTTCTTCCTTTTGGGTTCATCAAACTTCTTGGATATGTAAGTGTTTTGTTAAAAATGTGTACAATTTTTGACCATTACTATTTTTACTTTTTTTCTGTATTGACTTTTTTTTTTAACCTTTGAGTACTTAAATTACACACATATTGGGCCACCTGAAGTCATTTATGTCTCACTGATATATTGATCATAGGCTAAAATTTTCCCTTCTCTCTCTTTCATTTTGTAGTTTTAAATGCTTTGTCTTCAGGAGTGCTAATCTAATCTGATGCAAGTCTGATCTGCTGCTAATCCCAGACAATGTAGTTCTCATTTCAGAGGTTGTATATTTTATCTCTATTATACAAATTTGTCTGTCTTTGTCTATCATATATTTACTTACTTTATCTGAATATATAATACGGTTATTTTAAATGTTGTAATGCCTCCTTGTCTGCTAATTATAAAAGTTGTGTCAGTTTTGGTTCATTTCTTATTGATTACTTTATTTTTATGATTATTATTTTGCTATTTATTTGCATTCTTGATTTTTTAAATTTCATTATAGACATAGTAAATTTTTAAACTGCCATTGTGTATTTTTGTTTTTCTAATAATATTTTTGAATGCTATTTGAGAGCACTGTTTAGATTTTTAGAAATAGTTTTATCTCTTTTCATCTTTCTCTGAGAATTTCTTAACCTGGACTGTGATAAGGTTGAACGAAGTTCATTCTGGGAGGGGAACATCACACACTGGGACCTGTCAGAGGATGGGGGCAAGCGGAGAGACAGCATTAGGAGAAATACCTAATGTAGACGATGGGTTGATGGGTGCAGCAAACCACCATGACACATGTATACCTATGTAACAAACCTGCACTATCTGCACATGTATCCCAGAACTTAAAGTATAATTTAAAAAAGAAAAATAAAAAGGGCAAAGGATATAAACAGACACTTCTCAAAAGAAGACATACAAACGGCCAACAAACATATGAAAAAATGCTCATAGTCAGTAATCATCAGAGAAATGCAAACCAAAACCACAATGAGGTACTGTCTCACACAAGTTAGAATGACTATTATTAAAACATTACATAACAACATGCTGGTGAGGCTGTGGAGAAAGGGAAGACTTTCACACTGTTGATGGGAAGGTAAGTTAGTTCAGTAACTGTGAAAAGCAGTTTGGAGATTTCTTAGATAACTTAAAACAGAGTTACCATTTGACCCAGCTATCCCATTACTGAGCATATGCCCAAAAGAAAATAAATCATTCTATCAGAAAGACAATGCACTTGTATGTTAATCATAGTACTAGTCACAACAGCAAATACAGAGAATCCACCTATTTGTCAATCAAAGGTGAACTGGACAAAGAAAATGTGACACACATACAGCATAGAATATTATGCAGCCACAAAAAGAGCCAAATTATGTCCTTTGCAGTAACATGAATGTAGCTGGAGGCCATTGTCCTAAGCAAATTAACACAGGAACAGAAAACCAAACACCACGTTTTTTTTTTAATTGCATTTTAGGTTTTGAGGACACCACGTTTTTACTTATAAGTGGTATCTAAGTATTGGTACACATAGATGTAAATATGGAAATAATAAATACTGGGGACTAGTTGGGGGGAGGGCAAGAAAGGAAGGCATGGGCTGAAAAACAATCCATTGGAAACTAAGCTCACTGTCTGTGCGATGAAATCACTCACACCCCAAACCTCAGCATCATGCAATATACACATGTAAAGAAGCTGTCCATTTACTCCGTGAATCTGAAATAAAAGTTGAAATTATAAAAAATAAAAATTAAAAAAATAAAGAACAAATCATATATACACAAAAAATCACGATGAATCTCAAAAACGTATTAAATGACCCAAAAGATTATATAGTGAATGATTACATATGTAATATTCATTAAAAGTCAAAACCCTATACACTCGTCAGGTGGGGTGCCTCACATCTGTAATCCCAGCAATTCAGGAGGCCAAGACAGGAGGATCACTTAAGCCCAGGAGTGTGAGACCAGCTTGGGAAACAGAGTGAGACCTTGTCTCTACAAGACATTAAAAACTGGCTGGATGTGGTGGTGTTTGCCTGTAGGATGAGCTATGCAGAAAGATTAGGAGGGAAGATTGCTTGAGCCCAGGAGGTTGAGGCTACAGAGAGGTGTCATAGTGCCACTGCATTTCATCATGGGCAAACACAGCAAGACCCTTCTTTAGAAAGCAACCACAAAAAATAACAACAACAAAAACAAAAATCCTCCAGACAAAACACGGAACAGTGGTTGCTTGAAGACAGGGATATGGGTAGAGACTGACCGTGAAAGGTGAGGAAAGATATTTTTGGAAGAACGAAAGTGTTCTAAAAGTGGATACAGTGATTGAACATAAAATGAATTTATTAGCAATTTATTACATACATTAAACAATACACAGTAAGTAAATTTTGTGGTATGTAAATTATACCTCAATTAAGCTGATAAAATAATTGAGGATCTTCACAAGCTTTTGTTGATGTGGGTTTTTTAATGTCAAGATATGCCGCATTAGAAATTAAAACAAAAATAAATATATATTTATGAATAACTTAACAATTATAAAAGCATAATTGGTAAATATTTCTATTAAAAATAAGTATACTTTCCAAAACCATAAAATAAATAAAAGTGGCTTTGTTTACATGTTTATAAATCCCATTCATGTCTGGTTTAATAGAAGCCAGACATTCTCAGATCTGGATTCTCACATGTGCTTCTCCATTCACTCTTTTGCAATATTACATATCATGTAGCCCCTGGGAAAATCTCCTTTATACTCTGGGGATAATAAAATTTCAAAGGGCACTTAATGTCTAAACGTTAGTATAAAAATAGTTTTGACTTCATGCACCCTAAAAGTATCCACAGCCACACATTGTGAATCCCTGTAGTAAGGGCCCATTTCCTGATCACCTACTGGTTGTAAGGCTGGGGTGAGGAAGGAAACTGCCTAAAACTAGGGCTACCTGGGACCCAGGACATTGGGTCTATATCTTGTTCCTTGAGATCCTAGACCCTGAAAACCAAGCGTGGGGCACAGTCGCCTTCCCATGGTGCTGTGATTGTATGGGCAAAAGAGGATGCATTTCCTAGCACTCTTTTCACCCATCACAAACCACAAGAAGCTACAGTGGCAAGTTTACACCCTGGACTTCTATTTTTATGCTTTTTCAATCAGATTTTTTAAAATTGCCCATCCTTGTACAACTTAAAAGTATCATCTTTTACGAACATTGGTCTAAATCAGAGATTCTCAAAGTATGGTTCAGGGACCAGCGGCAGCCTCTTATAAGTTGTCTAAAACTCATACTCTCTGATCACACCCCAGATCTACTGAATCAAGAATACCATGGGTAAGCCCCAGCAGTCTGTGGCCTCAGAAGCATTTCAGGTGATACTGATGCACCAATTAGGCAAACTCATCAGCCTGGCTGTTAACCTGAGAAGGCTCCCTTCTCAGAAAGGAAACACAGCACAGCTGGTAATGAAAACTTTAGCCCACTCCCATCTCCTCCTCTTCCTGGATCTGGACAGTGTGGGCAGATACAAAGCATCTATTCTGGGTGGTGGGGCAAGCAGGATAAGACAATGAGGTCCCTTGAGGAGAAGCACCAATTGGAAGGTTAGAAAAGTGAGCTGCATAAACTAGGCTACCAGTCTTCTGGTTACTGTTTGCTTTTCTTTCTCCATAGTTTTTACGGAGCCTTTCATAAAGCCTTTAACCAAAGGTCCAGCCTCACCTCTTCCCTATGTTTTAGAATAAATTGAAGCAGGGTTCAACAAGCATATTAATGTGGAAAAGCCCCATTTGTGGTCACTTTGATGGTGGCAGTGGTTATCCAGAAAGTTTTCAAAGGAATAGAACTGGAATGAGAACCACTCTCTCCACCTGGAGATCCCCCTCCTGAGTGCCTTAACAGATTCTGGACTTTACTTACATTGAAAAGTTTTGTTATTGTTCATTTAAAACCCTATTGATATTATATAGATACCTATCTACTTTTATTCTCCCAATACAACTGTGCACATATATTTTTGTTACTTGTAAAAAACTTGCAAAATGAAAAATAACATACAAATGAATTATATTATTTTAACCCGTGATACGTAACTAGTCTTTGTCACTATTATGTTAATATTTGTTAACATATTTGGTATAAATTATTTTAAATTTCGTGTTTCAGTGGGAGAAACATTAAGAAAATTATACAAAATATTTTCAGATGCACTGCAAAGGGTGATTTTATGTGTACTGAGAGAGGCAAAGACTGAAAGACAAATCTGGTGTGAAATCACTTTCACTTTTAATATAGTGCTTTGGGAAAATGCATGGCGAGCAAAACTTCTAGGAATTAAAAAGATGTTTTAAAATATACATATTTTTTCAACCTTTAAGTTCAGGAGTACATGTGTAGGATGTGCAGGTTTGTACATAGGTAAAAGTGTGCCATGGTGGTTTGCTGCACAGATCATCGCATCACACAGGTATTAAGCCCAGCATTTATTAGCTATTTTTCCTGAGCTATCCCTTCTTCCACCCCCGACCCTTGAGAGGCCCCAGTGTGTGTTGCCCTCCCACCCACCATGTGTTCATGTTTGTTCATCACTCAGCTTCCACTTATAAGTGAGAACATGTGATGTTTGGTTTTGTGTGTCCCGCAGTTTGCTGAGGATAATGGCTTTCAACTTCTTCCATGTCCTTGTGAAGGACGTTGTTTTGTTCCTTCTCATGGTTGCATAGTATTCCATGGTGTATATGTACCACGTTTTGTTCATCCAGTCTATCATTGATAAATATTTAGGTTGATTTCATGTCTTTGCTGCTATTTTTCTCTCCCAGCCATTACCACAAGACGGGAAAATTTCTCTTGATTCTTCCTGGTTTTTCCTGTGAGAGCCTCTTGACATTTCTATTGGAAAGGTCTGCCCTTTGGGTGAGGATTCTTCTGTATCTGTGACCCTAAGGGTCTTTGCACATTCACTCTAGCCCAGCTTTGATTTTTAGCAATAAATTAAAACCATTTGGTTTACCTTCTACCTGCTTTTATGGCCGTTGGTAGAATCTGCCCCAGATAAATGTATGCATGAGTCCTGTTTTTCTCAGTGCTGTACCTGTCTCTATCCAGAACTTATTGAGTTGTCTTGTTACCTCTATTCACTAATGGTTTAGAAAACAGACAAACAGGCCAGGCACACTGGCTCATGCCTGTAATCCCAGCACTTTGGGAGGCCAAGGGAGGCGGATCATGAGGTCAGGAGTTTGAGACCAGCCTGGCCAATATGGTGAAAGCACATCTCTACTAAAAATACAAAAGTTAGCCGGGCATGGTGGCATGTGCCTGTAGTCCCAGCTACTTAGGAGGCTGAGGCAGAAGAATCACTTGAATCCGGGAGGCAGAGGTTGCAGTGAACCGAGATCGCGTTTCTGCACACCAGCCTGGTGACACAGCGAGACTCCATCTCAAAAAAAAAAAAGGAATTGAGTAGCCTGCCATGGCAGCATGTGTCTGTAGTCTCGGCTATTCAAGAGGCTGAGGTGAGAGGATCTCCTCAGCCCAGGAATTCAAGGCTGCAGTGAGCAATGATTGCACCACTGTACTCCAACCTGGGTGACAGGCTGATACCCTGTCTCAAAAACAATAATAATTGAGTGAAGGAGATGGGGGTAAAGAGAAAGGGACAGAAAGACAGAGACAGAGAAAAACAAAGGCCAGAAAAGAGAGAGACAGAGAAATGGATCCAGGAAGAGAGAATAGGCAAACAATAGAGACAGAGACAGGAAGACAGAGGAGGGCAGAAGGAAAGAATGAACATTCTAAGAGTAATCTAGAGAAGGGGTGATTAAAGATGAGTAGTCTTAGGTAATAGGTGAGCATAGCCAACTGCTGGTAAAAGCACTGACTGTTTTGGAAATGGAAGTAATTTAGGAAGATTCAGTAATGTCTTATGTCCTCTATTTTCCTGAAGAAGTAAATTGTTACGAGTAGGAGTGTTGAGAAGAACGCAATACAATTTAGATATAGTAATGAAGAGGTCAGAACATTATATAAGACAATATAAATTTGATCTTAATTTATCTTCATTTTTAAAATGAAAATAAGGTTTGAGGGAAAGTAGGTGGAATGATGCAGGGAAATGGAAGAGAGGAAGGGAAGGAGTAAGAAAGGAAGATTTACGTTGTATTTGAAGTGGAAAGACATTAAACTGTATTTAGCAGAATAGCACAAAACATGAAACAAGTAATATCTGATAAGGGAAGAATAAAATCACTTAGACCCATGATTTAATTAATCCAATGTCACTACAGGTTTTTATGCATTTGCGGGTCATAATGATCAGTGCTGAATACCCTAAGGTGTGTCAGTACCTCCGTGCAGAAAAGCAAAAGCACTTAGAGAGCCTGGCAAGTGAAGGCAAGATGATTTTTCTGCAACTCAGGAGAAGTGAAACTAGAATGGCCAAGATGGGGGAGATTCCCGAGAAGAATGGATGAGAAACTGAAGGAAATGTGCTGGAAAGCAGATATGAACCTGATCCAGGTAAAAACTGAAGAAGGAGGTCGGGTACTGAATACCACCCTGTTTGGGAATCATATCTGCTAGAGTCTATATCCTTTTTGATCTGTATTCTTTTCTGGTTCCAAATATTCAAATTCTGCCTCTCCTGACCTTATGGTAGCAGGTTTCGCTCCTCTGTAGACCAAGTCTCACTCTTTCTTGCCCCATAGAGGAGAAGGAAAACTATTTGGAAAAGTTCTAGTAACAAATCCAGGAAAATTCCCTTCTAAAATTATTTTACTATACCCACCAATTCTTAGTAGTTGCAACAGAGCAGCTCATGAATACATGATTCAGTTTTGTATACAGATGTGTCAATATGTGAAAGTGTGGGATTTATGAAGATTATTTACTCTTTTAGTTTTGAGGTCCTAGATTTTGGACCCACACATTCTTTTTTTTTTTTTTTTAGATATGGGGTTTTACCATATTGGTCAGGCTGGTCTTGAACTCCTGACCTCAGGTGATCCATCCGCCTCAGCCTCCCAAAGTGCTGGGATTACAGGTGTGAGCCACCGCACCCAGCCAAGGGACCCACACATTCTTATAAGAACTTTGTGGAGACCTCTGTCAATCTGGCTGCAGGCGGTTGTACAAGAGCATGTCTTCCCATATGTTCAACCTCAGTCCATCTATGTTTCACCAAGAGTGTAATTTTATCAACTACATGTAGACATCAAACTGGGTTTCATATTCATAAAGAAAATGAAAAATGGCTTTATCCAGAGAAGGAAAGTAGAAGATATTATTTTTCTCAATCCAGTCCATATCCTCAGACTGCACTGAACTAGAGAACCATGTTGTGCTGCAAACTAAGCTGTCCCTCTCTCTCTTTATAGGATTTAGGAGACATAAGGAAGTGGTAAGTTTTCCCCTCTATCCAAGTCATGGTAATTGTGACAATAATCAGGCTGTTTCTGCTGGGATGGACCCACACTTTTCGTGACAAGTTTCTGTATTTATTCCTTTCTTTTCTAAAAGTCATCCAGGCTTTTTATATTGACTACTTCAGACGGAAGTGAAGGATGGGGAGAAGTATTAATTGCAAGACCTACTATAGAAGTTTCAATAAGACAACTATTTTTCCTGCCTCTAATTTTCTAAATCCTAAATATTCCAAGGTTATGCCAGGTTGTCCATGGGAAAGGCAAATAATTTCAGAGAGGCAGCAGATGGAAAGATGGCAAAAATAGGAGAAAGGCAACATCACCAAGAAGGAATGTAGTGTAGAGCTGAGGCTCCATATGTAGCAGGTGGTATGTTCCAAAAATTTGACACCTATCAAATTTCAGAAATTAAAGGAGACTTTCTGCATGGCTCACCTAGGGAAGCTGGAAAGGTGAGAACTGATAACAATTATGACTGACATGATGTATTTTACTGGGACAGAGGTGTTAAAAGCAACAGAGCACATAATAAAATACAGTTACAATTGCAGTATTTCTCAGTTCTTGAGTTCAAGTCACACGCTTCAACCTAATTGTGAGGACTCTGATCAAGCATCTTTACTAGGTTGCTAATGATTCCTTTGGGACTGGTGGTAAGTAGGTATTTTTCTTTGCAGGAATGAGTTTCTGCAGCTGGCCATGCCTCAGCCTGTGAACCCACAGCTCAGTGCATGAACCATCACTGGGATGTCAGAAAGGCTTAACTTCTTCGGAGGTAAAAATATGAGCTGCACTAATATTTCCAACATAAGTATTTTTATACAAGCAACCCATATTCACTTCGGTCTAAACTTTTCCGTCTCTGTTCATTATTATTTTCAGTGAACAAGCAGATAAATATGGAAACCTTTATAACCAATTTTAAAGCTGTTAATAAACTTTCAGGAAAAGTTAACTGAAGTCTAGAATAAATAAACAAGAAATGTAGTGTGTAACATCATTATTTTGAGTAAAAAAAAAAACCACTCAGGAAAAGACCTGGAGGGACACTATAAATAAAGTATTAATTTTTCAGTGTAGCATATAAAACTGCATATTCATAACTGTGGTTATATTTAGATAATCCGATTCTTAGAAACATCTTGATGTTATTCAAATGTTTACCTAAAGACTGAAGTTTTAAGGAATACATTTGAAAAACCACAGGATTCTCAAAAACATAAAAACAAGTTTGTAAACAACAGGTGTAACCACAAAGCAGACTGAAAGATAATCCCTTTGCTGTGTAGAGGGCTACACAGACAAATGGAAATAGAGGGTGGGTCTGGCAGGCAGAAGACAGGCAGCCATGGATGGGATGAAATTAAGAGAATTCTGATCTAATGGTGTCCAAATCAGAAATTCTGGAAGACAAACCACCTTTTGAAAAAGGCACATATGGATTTTTAGTTTATTTCACCTTTGCTTGCTTACTTTGTGAAGCCCTCACTACTTTTTGGCCTTTTGGCTAAGATCAAGTGTGAAGCCCTCCCATCTTAGGGAAAATGTTCATTGATTAGGACTAATAATGATAACAATATCATGCTTAAGTATAATTAATAATGTGTTTATTATTTTTAGTATATTTTGTGAAAACTGGTTAATAAGGAGGCTTAAATAAAGGGTCATTTTGCTGTTTTCTTGGCATCTTATGAATGAGCTGGAAAATTTCAGTGGTCTAGTAAAAGTAAAATCAGAGCTTGACATCCTACGTGTTTATGTATTCTCTACATTTTCTTTCATCTGAATTGCTTGATTAAAGATTCATTTGCTCTACAAATAGACAAGAAGCTGTTGCTAAACTGTCTCCGTAATTCCCGATATACTCCGTAAGCCACTCATGATAGAATGGTGTGCCAGAGCCAGTCAACACTGACTCATGAGAGCTAATTGTTAAATGTTTTGAAATTTTTTCACCGATTATTAAATTGTTAGTAGCTTGAAACTGACCTTAGTGAGGTGGAAATATTCCTAACAAACAAAACAAACCAGTTGCTTTTGTTTGCCTGTTTTAGGGATTGGGTGTTAAGCGTTTGCCAGACTGCCTCTGCATCTGTACCTCCGAGATTTTAAACTGTTCTTTGCATTCACTGTTTTTTGCTACAGTGTATATCACCTTGGATCGTAAGAAATGCAGTAATCACAAACTTCTATTCGAAGACCAAGGTGTTTGCAATGCAGCCTTGATGACACAGACATGTCCTGTAATCCAATAAGCACAGAGTATACTTCTTCATGGGGAGCTCAGATCCTCAGCTCTGGCAAACATTACTGGGCAGAGGATCTGAAAGACTCTTGTAATTGGGTGATAGGACTTTGCAGAGAAGCCTGGACAAATTGGAATGACATGCGACTTGACTCTGAGGGTATCTTTCTACTTCTGTGTCCTAAAGTGGATGACCATTTCAGTCTCTTCTCTACTTCCCCACTGTTACATCATTATATTCCAAGGCCCCAAGGCTGGCTGGCGGTGTTCTTGGATTATGAATATGGGGTAATGAGCTTTGTTAACATTTCCCAACGTTCCTTCATTTGTAGTTCCCTCTCAAGTATTTTCTATTTTCCTCTCAGACCTTTCATTAGATCCATGGATCTAAATGATCAGGGACAGGTTACAAACCTAACCAAGGCCTTGGGAATTCTAACAGAAGAGGAGGCTCCTGTTCTGGTGACTTTCTTAATAGAGAAAATCAGTCATACCTCATTACCTTTTACTTCATTTTACCTCCAGTATATGTATTTATTATGTCATTTTTTAAAGTGTTGATAACGTACAGTATATACATTTGTCTTTTCTACTTTATTTGAATAAATGTAATGTCTTTTATTATATTGTATAGGATGCATGCTCTTTTAACTTACCAAGCTTACTAGAGGTGAAAGATTACATGAGCATGAAAACCCAGCTAATTGAGTTAAATTAAAGCACAGACAGGTTGCCTTCCAGATATCCCTTATTAAAACTCAGTGTCAGCCTAAAATTCCCCATTCCCACCTGGATAAATCGTGTCCCTCTACCAGTTCCCAGCTTTCTGAAATAGATGAGGTCTCATGGAAATATGATGTCAAGAACAGGTCACACATTTCCTTTGTAAAACTCCTAACATAATTTGGGTCTTTTTTTCAAGTTTGTAAATTACAAGAAGGGAAGGCCAATGTCAGTTCTCATTCATTACAGAATAAAAAACCAGTCTGATGACATGAGAGATATTCAAGAAATATCTAAATTAAATAAATGTGTAAAAATTATTAAAGTCAAAAGCTATAGAACCATCAAAAATATACTAAAATATAATTATTGTAGTATATAAGAAATAATTAGCAAGACAGGACAGACTGAGACGTATTATTACAGAAAGAATACATAGAGATGGTAGTATGGCCCTTAAGCCTTCTTGTTCAATTGAACGTTTATCATTTTGTAATGCCCTTCTTGTTTTTGGTTTAAAGTCTGTTTTATCTTGTGTAAGAACAGATGCTCCTGAATTTTTTTGTTTGCATGGTATATCTTTCTTCATCCTTTACTTTGAGCCTGTAGGTGTCATTATATGTGAGATGGGTCTCCCAAGACGAAATACACTTGGGTCTTGTCTTTTTATTCAGCTTGCCATTCTGTGCCTTTTAATTGTGGAGTTTAGACCATTTGCATTTGAAATTTGTATTGATATGTGAGATTTTGATCCTGTCATCGTACTTTCAGCTGGTTGTTTTCTAGACTGGATTGTATAATTGCTTTATAGTGTCTGTTAGTTATGTGGTTTGCTCAATATTTTGGTTTCTCTCAATGGGAATGGAGCTTCCTGGTTGCATTTATTTGGCCATATTCTGTTCTTTTTTAGCTGAGTGGTGTTTCACAGCTCAAATACCCCACATTTTATTTATCTAAACACCAGATGATGTGTGGTTCCCAATTTTGGCAACTATAATTAATATTTCTATGCAAATTAACCCACATAACTTTCATTTATGTGGGCAGTTACTTGGGGTGAAAGTACTAAATTATTTAGTGGGTATTTTTAATCATTTAAGAACCTATCAAAATACCTTTTAAAAAAAGTGACTGACCATTTTACATTGCCACCAGCATCTCGATAAGAGTTCTAATTCCTCTATATCCTCACTGACATTAAATATTTTCAACCTTTGTTACATAAGCCATTCTATTTTTTACTGTGTAGTAATATCTTATTATGGGTTAATTTGCATACATATTACTAGTGATTAATGATGTTGAGCATTTTTTTTTTCTTGACAGAGGATCTCCCTCTGTCAACCAGGCTGGAGTGCAGTGGCAAGATCGTAGCTCGCTGTAACCTCAAACTCTTGGGCTCAAGGCATCCTCCCACCTCAGCCTTCCAAGTAGCTGGGACTACAGGCACACATCACCATGCCCAGCTAATTTTTAAAATTGGCTGTGGTAGAAAAAAAAAATAAGAAAAAACAACAACAAAAAAAAAAAACAAACAAAAAAAATTGGCTGTGGAGATGGAGGTCTATGTTGCCCAGGCTGGTTTTGAACTACTGGCCCCAATTTATCCTCCTGCCATGGGCTCCCAAAGAGCTGTAATTATAGACATGAACCATCATGCCTGGCCATGAGCATCTTTTTATATCATTAATTTCCATCCAACTATCTTCTTCAGCGAATCAACTGCTCAAGTGTTTTAGGTTGCACAATGATTTTATTGGATAGTTTGTCTACTTGCTGAGTTATAAGAGTTCTTTTTGATACAAATGCTTTATCATATATATGTTTTGCAAATATAATTTCTGCCAGTCTATGGCTTGTATTTTAATTTTATTGTCTCCTTGGAAGAACGTTTTTAATTTTAATAAATCCAATTTGTCATCTTTTAATGTTTATTTTTTTGATGCCCCATGTAAGAAATACTTATCTAACACAAGGTCACTAAATTTTTTTATATTACTACTTCTAGAAGTTTTATAATTTTAGGCTTACATTTAGGTCAGTGATCCATTTTGAGTTAATTTTTATGTACAGTGTAATATGGGTTTGAAGTTCATTGGTTTGCATATGAATTCCAAAAATGTAAACACTATTTGTGGAAAAGATTATCATTTAATCTTTTAAATGATCTTAGCACCTTTGTGAAAAATCAATTGACCACATATGTGTTATCTACTTCTGGACTCTAATTCTGTTTTATTGTTGTACATATTTCTTTATCTCACCATACACTAATATACTTTCTTGATCACTCCAGACTTATAGCACATTTGGATACAAATAATATGTATCTTCTCATTTTATTCCTTTTTGAAAAGCACTTTGGCAATTTTATAACTTTTATATTCCTCAATACTTTCAACAACTTTATTGGGGTATCTGTATAACATAAAATTCTCCCATGTTATATGTAAAATTCATTGATTTTTAATACATTTATTGAGTTCCACAACTGTCACCATAATTTAGTTTTTGAATATTATCATTACTCCAAAAGGATGCCTTGTGCTGGTTTACAATTAATTTCACCTTCTACCCTAGTACCAGGGAATCAATTACCTCTCGCTAACGTTCTGCCTCTGAATATGCAATTATACAATATATAGTCTTTAGTGTGTCTTTTAACTTGGCACAATATATCCAATATTTATCCATATTGTAACGTAAATCAGTATTTCATTATGTTTCTGATTAGCATTTCACTCAATGAATATTTCACATTTTGTTTTTCTTTCAAGAGTTGATCAAGATTTAGATTGCTTTTAGTTTTTTGCTATTATATGAGTTTAAGTCTTTGAGTAAACATATTTATATTTCTTTTAGGTAGATACTGAGGAATGAGATTCCTGGGTATTCTGGTACATTTATGGGTTTTTTTCTTTTTAAGAAAACAAACTATTTTTCAAAGTGTTATTTTTACATGCTTACCTGAAATGCATTAAAATTCCCATTGCTTCATAACCTTAACAATGAATGCTACTGTCTGTGTTTTTTAATTACAGCTGTTTTACTGAGCTTATAGTGGTGTGTAATTTGGGTTTTAGTTAAAATATTCTTAATGACTATGATGTTGAGTTTCTTTTGTGTACTTACTAGTCATATTAGAGATATTCAATTCATGCACCATTATAAAATAAATGTGAAAGGTCTTAACTTACCTATTAAAAGATTTTTAAAAAACTATTTTTATAAGCTCAAATGTAATTCCCAGCTATGTCCTGTATACACAAAAAGATACCTAAAGCAAAATAATTCAGAAAGGCTGCAAGTAAAGAGAAGTACAAAATTATGCTAGAAACATGAAAACATTAAGAAGAAGTATCTGGAAATCTGATAAGAAAGTAAGTAGAATTTAAACCAACAGCATTCAATGTGACAATTTAATGCTATCAAAATTTACAATAAAAAACAAAAAAAAAATGCATCAAAAGTATAGCAACCAAAGTTATAAAGTAGAAGGTTAAAACAGATGCTAGGAACCCTAGGTAGAAACACACTCAATATATAAATTATTTATATAGGACTTTTAGTACCAAATAGATGAAGAAGCCATATATGTAAAAATATATGGCATTTTCATATACATACATATATACACACACACACACATATATGTACACATACAAACACACACACACATATATATGTATATATAGTATATAAAAACAAGACCATAATCAATATAGATATTATGTGTATTTTAACACTGTGGAATTTACTAATATTTTCTTTGTGATTTAATTTATAATTATTTGTTTCACAGAATATTTTATATTATTTTAAAAAATGTATTTTCTATGATCAGGTTAAATAATTACACAAATATACACACAGACACACGAAACAGTTCTGATTAAGCCTCTGGTACAGGCAGACACTGTCTCTGGGACTTATGAATGGGACCTTCTTAAAAATCTTGCTCTGCATTTGGTTCTAGGTCTTAATCTAACACGTATTTATGCTCTTTCCCATCTTTCAATTTCTTGTTCCCATCTGTGAGCTGAAATAAGTTTTTACCAGTACCCTACGGGAAGCTTTGTTTCTTGATTTTCCTTGCAGTCGTTTAGGCTTCTGTTACACTGTAGAGATATAATAGAGATAGGGAAGGTCCAGGTCTTTGTGTGTGACATAATCTTTAGATACATTGAAAGAGGTAAAATAAAAGTGGGGTAAAGAAAAAAAGTCTTTAGATAGAACTTTTGTGTTAATATTTAATATTCTTTAATATTAAATATTCTTTAAGTTTTGTCCTGATTCATTTCTTAAAGTTATGTTTGATATTCTTTCATTTTGTTGCGAGTAGTGAGAGTTTGTTCTTTTTCTTTGCTAAAAATTTATTTGCATGGATATATCACGACTTATTTAGGCATTCTACTGGAGATAAACTTTTTAAAATTTTGGTATACTATGAACAGAAATGGTATGAAGAATGTTGTACTGTTGTACACATTTTTAAATAATATATGAATGCAGCCTGTAATCCCAGTACTTCGGGAGGTCAAGGCAGGCAGATTGCATGAACAAAGGGATTTGAGACCAGCTTAGGCAACATAGTGGGACCCCTTGCTCACCTGCTGCTCACCTACTGCTGTGCGGCCAGGTTGCTAACAAGTAAAGGGGTTTGAAGACCCCTGATGTAGAGAATGCTGGATATGGTTGGCCTTTCAGCTTCTCTCATACAGCCCTAGGCATTTCCGTCTACAAGTTTTATTGACCTGTGCAGTTCGACCTACAAGCCAGTAGATGGTGCTTATGTGTTAGAACCGGTTTTGATAAAACATGGCTGGGTTTATACTTGACCCTTGTTTACTAGGAGAAGCCCCAAGTAATTCGTGGGCTGATCTGTGGAGTTCACAATGTTCTCAGCTTCCTCCTCAGCTCTGGGGGCAGCAGGAGCAAGATGGGCAGGGCCATACTGGGCAGGTCCGCCTACAAGTCCCCCAGTAGCCGGCACAACACCAGCACCAGAGGAGAATCCACTGGGTGGCCACCTAGTGCCCATGGAAAGTGGTTTTTCAGAAACCACTTGTGAGGGTAAATCTAATGGCAGAAGTCAGCCCAAAAATTAGAAGAAATTTCCAAGAGATAGTAAAAGCTTGAATTAAGAAAGAAGAAATTAGAAATGTGAAGGACAAAATATACCTGACAGACATTTAAGGTTTTATGGTTTAACAACACTATCTAGGGCCTGATAGGATGTGGAAATTGAGGAAGAAAACAGTGTCTAAACTAAATCTTAGTTTTCCAGGATGGCTAGGGAGGTAAATAGTCATACTGATTCCTGAAACCAGGAAGGTGAGAATAACCTTTCAAGAATGAAACCTGATGGGTTTTTGGACATGAGAAACTTGAAGTGCCCCTAATTCACATTAAAAGCCTGAGTAATATCCAGGTGGCTTCATGAATCTTCAAATCAGAAAAGAAAATAGAGCAAGAAATAAGGATTTGGAATTCCTAAGAATAAATTGCCTCTTAAAATCTGGACATACATAAGAAAAAAAAAGGGGGGAATTCAAACAAAATTTAGTAAAGTGAAAATAACCTGTTTTTATTTTGTTGACTATAATTTTCTATGTGATTATTCTGTACTATCTAGAGTTGACTAAAAAAAATGACTTTTGAAATAAGTTCATAAAATGCAAAGTCATCTGAGGTGGAAAACTCACAATAGTGTTGGCCTGAATTAATTGAAAAGTTTTAATGTCTTTCTTATTATAATCTCCATGGTTTTCTCTTAGCTAACAAAATATTTAGTATATATTAACTTTATGACAGTTAAATCTTCCAAATATAGAGCATTAGCTAACCATGTGTGGGTATTGATTGTATTAGTGAGATTAGCTTAGTCTGCCATAGAATGATATGCAGAGTAATAAAGAAATTATATAATGCTATCTCAAAAGTGAGAATAATCCATTAGTCTTGTATAAGGGTTCAACTGGAGAAGCAGAATTAATAGGAGGGAGGGAGAATAAAGAAAAAAATGACATCTTACTGTGGAAACTGACTAAGCAAGTTGGAGATCAGTAAAGCAGTCATTCTGGGGGAAAAAAAAATGGAGCAGGCAGAAATGCAACTAGCACAGGACAAAGATATTGTCCACAGGCAGTCGGGAGCAATGCAGAACTTTTGCTATTTGGAGTTTTATTCAAGGAATGCCTAAAACTTGATTTAATGGCCCACCGTTAAGTCAGGTCCACTTAGATAATTGCCATAGATTGGAGTCAAGATTAGGAACTTTAATTGCATCCACAAAATCACCACAGTAGCACCTACATTAGTATTTGCTTGAATAACTGGGAGAAGTGTGTGTAGGCTAAAAGCTGCTTTGCTCTTACATTCTTATAGTTTAGTCAGGTTGATATATTATAAAAACACCATGAAGCTACATGCCTTTTGATTTTAAAAAGTATTTTAAAATATAAAAATTGTTTTAATCTAGATTTGCTATGCAGAATCCTATAAGGAAAAAATGCTCTGAAAATGCAATTTATAATTCATTAAGTGTAAAATCATTGCACCCCAGCCTGGGCAACAGAGCAAGACCCAATCTCTTAAAAGAAAATCTACAATTTACTGGAGGAGGGACGTTGAGAGTGTTACTCTCCCCTCCCATTATTAGACAGATCAAAGAAAAATACAAGAATAAAAGCCATCCTGCAGATTGCAGGGAGATTTGCGTGCACTGTGTGTCATAAACAACACAGTGTCCAGCATGACATCCTCTTTACTGATAGGATTATCCTCTTCCTCTCTTCTTGCCACTTTCTTTTTTTTTTTTTCAAAATTCATAGCTTTATAGGGAGCAATGGTAGGAAAATATGGCGTGGACTGCTCCAAAACTATAAAAGGAAAAAATAAAATAAGAATTTATCAAATGACATAGAAAAGGGATCCTCAGAGAGGTGCCAGGAGACAAAAGAGAAATATTTTCTTAACAGGGAAGAAGAACTCTGAAGATGTCTCTCTGTTTTGAGAAATCCAACAGCCAACACATTAGCAATAGAGTATTTTATTGTGGGGATATATATTGGTTTTACAAAGTTGTTAACCATTGGTCTGCTTCATGATAGTATACTTTCATATTGCAAAATTTATTAGGAACCAATTTTTACACTACTTTCCAGGAGTAAAAGTTTTATCAATCAATTCACTATTCTTGTTGCCCAAGAGAGTAGAGATAATCATAGATCACAGATTTGTCTAGTGCTAGCTAAGGACAATTTATTACAGAGAAGGATGCATTGTGATTTAATCACAAATTGAAGGTTTAAAGGTTTCGTGGGTGGAACATAATTCTTTGTGTCTCCTGGCTACAGAGTTGAACGTTTATGGGGGAGAAGAGAGTCAAGCTGGGAAGAATAGCGGCACTGTGCCCTCCAGAACTGCAGCATGCTTGGGAATTGTGAGGCTTCATGTTTTCTAGGAGACTTTGGAACTAGGAGGATGTCACCAGTGGCTAGCACAATGCCACCTTACTCACATCTGCCTATCATCCCTCCTCAGGGCATCCAAATGTGGCCCTCTCCCCAACTTCTTCCTCTGCTTCTCTCCTTACAACCCTGGGATCTGAGCACTCTCTTTACCTGTGAACATTATCTGCTTAGGGAAGACCCAGCTACCTGCTGCAGTCAGAGCTGCAGCCCTGAGCTGAGTCTAGCAGAAATTTTGCAAACTAAAGATAGCGCAAGATTATCATACACTGCTGGTGGAAATATAAATTAGTCCACCCACCATGGCAGGTAGTCTGGAGATTTCTCAAATAACTTAACACAGAATCACCATTTGATCCAATTATCTCATTACTGAGTATTTACTCAAAAGAAAATAAATCATTCCCCCAAAAGACACATGGACTCCTATGTTCCTGGCTGTACTATTCACAATAGCAAAGACATAATTAACCCAGGTGTCCATCAATGGTAAGCTGTATAAATAAAAATAAAATGTAGTACATACATTATGGATTACTACATAGCCATAAAAAATAATGAAATCGGCTGGGCGCGGTGGCTCACGCCTGCTATCACAGCACTTTGGGAGACTGAGGCGGGCGGATCACGAGGTCAAGAGATCGAGACCATCCTAGCTAACATGGTGAAACCCCGTCTCTACTAAAAATACAAAAATTAGCCGGGCATGGTGGCACACGCCTGTAGTCGCAGCTACTCGGGAGGCTGAGGCGGAAGAATCACTTGAACCCGGAAGGCAGAGGTTGCAGTGAGCCAAGATTGCACCACTGCGCTCCAGCCTGGCGCCAGAGCAAGACTCCGTCTCAATAAAATAAAATAAAACAAAATAATGAAATCATGTCCTTCACAGCAATGTGGATGGAGCTGGAGGCTGTAATCCTAAGCAAATTAATGCAGGATCCAAAAACAATGCAGGATCAGAAAACCAAATGCTGTATATTCTTAAATGTGGGAGCTAAGCACACACATAAAACATCAATACAGGAAAAACAGACTCTGTGAACTACTTGAAAGTAGGAGAGGGATGGGTTAAAAAAAAACTAACTATTGGGGCGGCCTCTACAACCCGCCTCACCTGTCTTCCTCAGGATTGCTCCTCCTGCTCCTGGTGGGGCCTGTGCTCACCGAGTTACATGCCCTCAAGCCTCGGTCCAGAGAAGCTTGGCCGCGGAAGCTCATCCTGCGACTCCGCGCCCCCACCAACCCTCCCCTCAGCCCGGGTGCCTGGCTCAGGTCACTCAGTGCGAGGAGACCTAGGACTCCGCGCCCACGCAGCGACCCCCGCCCCTACGCAGCGCCCCCGCCCTACGCAGCGACCCCCGCCCCTACGCAGCGACCCCCGCCCCTACGCAGCGACCCCGCCCCTACGCAGCGACCCCCGCCCCTACGCAGCGACCCCCGCCCCTACGCAGCGCCCCCGCCCCTACGCAGCGACCCCGCCCCTACGCAGCGACCCCGCCCCTACGCAGCGACCCCGCCCCTACGCAGCGACCCCCGCCCCTACGCAGCGACCCCGCCCCTAGGCAGCGACCCCCGCCCCTACGCAGCGACCCCGCCCCTAGGCAGCGACCCCGCCCCTACGCAGCGACCCCGCCCCTACGCAGCGACCCCCGCCCCTACGCAGCGACCCCGCCCCTACGCAGCGACCCCCGCCCCTACGCAGCGACCCCCGCCCTACGCAGCGCCCCCGCCCCTACGCAGCGACCCCGCCTCTACGCAGCGACCCCCGCCCCTACGCAGCGCCCCCGCCCCTACGCAGCGCCCCCGCCCCTACGCAGCGACCCCCGCCCCTACGCAGCGCCCCCCGCCCCTACGCAGCGACCCCGCCCCTACGCAGCGACCCCCGCCCCTACGCAGCGACCCCGCCCCTACGCAGCGACCCCGCCCCTACGCAGCGACCCCGCCCCTACGCAGCGCCCCCCGCCCCTAACGCAGCGCCTCCGCCCTAATCGCAGCGCCTCCGCCCAGGCGTGGGAGGCACCACGCCCTCTTCTGCCCTGTGGGGCCTGGAGGGGCCGTTTCAGATCTCATCCCTATTGTATCCGCTGCGGCTTGCAGGAGGGCGTGTCATAGGGGTGGCTTTCCCAGCTGGCTGTTTAGCCTAACCCACAGAGAGACCTAAAATCAAGGCATGACTTAACAGCTAGCTTATCTTGTAAGAGAACAGCTCAACCCAAAGGCAGATGGCTAGTTTGGACTTTATTACAAGCAGTATTGCCACGATGTGTTTTTACACTGAATTGAACTCCAAGGTGAGTACAGAAAGTGGCTTCACTACTTTCTCTCCCAAGCACAAGTGTATACACGTTGCACACTTGAATCACTGAAGATGTAAGCCAGCTGTTACTCTCAGTTTGAGAGACCCCCGTGGACAGCATGAAGACTGTCCCTAATCAAGTCTTCAGTAAGCAGGAGGGAGAGTCAAGGTTAAACAATGTGTTCAATTACGCTGGACTGCAATACTTTGGAAAATGAATCAAGGCTTGGGTTTTGCTCTGGAAGCCTTTTCTGCCTGCTTCGGTAATCTTGCGCTCCGCATCTACATCTTGGCCCTTTATGGACACTGCTGTATGTTACTCTTAAAATTCTCTGCTCTTCTGCAAGTTCAGACGTGACCGCTTATTTCACTTCTGAGCCACTTTCTGCCATCCAGAAGGACCATGTAGAACTATATTGTTCTGCTAAACCTGTGACCACTCATATCTCATGGTTGCATAATGGAAAAAATAGAATAAAAACATGGAATATATTAAGATTCATCAGGGGATTTTGACAATTTCTTCTCTTAACTACTCCCTTTTGGGATACTACTAATGCATTTCCAACAATAGGTCAATGTTGTTGTAAGTGGCCCTGTAACAGGATCCACAGCAGTTGTTGGTAATTTTAGTTCATCCACAAAGCATGTTATTACAGCAGAAGAAAAAAGGTGCTGGTTTCATTGACTGCAGGGTACCAGAGAGTAACCCCAAAGCTGAGGTGTGAGCTAAAATCCGGGGAATGTGGCTGAAACATTCCACAGAGGATTACTTAATCCTTCCATCAGGACATCTTTAGATTTTGAATGTATCCTTGTCCAAGGGATCAGACAAATATGCAGCTTATAATCCTGTCATGAATTAAAAGGTGAACCTATTGGTCAAAAGCTCCTTGTGAGTCACCTTTCTTGAAGTGATTTTAACATTCTTCACCCTACTCATTCACAGGTATAAGCTGTTCTTTCATATAGCCCTGTAACCTTGGAGTGTGTGGTTAGTGGAGTCCCAGCTCCTCAAGTGTATTGGCTAAACCACAGGCAGGATATTGCCCCAGGGAGCAACTGGAGAAGGTTCTATTCTCATCTTGCCACAGATAGCATTGACCCAGTGGACTCTGGAAACTACTCCTCCATGGTGGGAAACAGATCTGGAGATGTAAAATATGTGACATACATGGTTCATGTACTTGAACATGCTCCCATTTCTGAAAGACTACAGGATCATATAGTGTCTCTGGTTTCCACAGTCCACTTTACCTGTGGTGTTTGTGGGAACCCAGCCACCAATAGTACCTGGTTTCATAATGCACAGCCTATTAATCCTTCCCCATGACATCTAACTGCAGGAAATGGACTGAAAGTCAGTGGGGTTATTATGCAAGATACTGGGCTGTATCAGTGTTTAGCAGATAATGGGAATGGATTTATGCAGTCTACTGGAAGACTTGAAATAGAAAAAGGCAGTGGATTTAAGCAAGTTATAATCGTGGCTCTCCATGTGAATCTTGGACCCTTATGGACACTGCTGTATTTACTCTTAGGATTCTCTGCTCTTCTATGAGTTTAGACTTGGCATCTTATTTTACTTCTGATTCCCTCTCTGCTGTCCAGAAACGTGGTGGACCTGTAGAACTACATGGTTCTGCTAAACCTGTGACCACTCATATCTTATGGATGCATAATAGAAAAAAATAGGAAAGAAACATGGAAGATACTAAGATTCATCAGGGGACTTTGACAGTTCTTTCTCTTAACTCCTCCCTTTGGGTTTCTACCAATCCATTGCCAACAATAGCGTCGGTATTATTGTGAGTGGACCTGCAATGATATCCGTGGCAGCTTTTGGTGATTTTGGATCATCCACAAAGCATGTTATTACAGAGGAAGAAGAAAGTGCTGTCAGGATAATAAAAACGATGTCAGCTCTGATCACACAGAAAATCCAGAAGACTTCAGCAGAGGGACAGCTGTGTCTGTTTATTGGGATTCTCTAGGGTAGGTGACAAAATATTAGGGAAATATTAGGGAAAGTTAGAAGAAACAGAGAGCAACATTTTACTTTGGAATCCTCTTATTTTGCCACCTGTCTCAGAGGACTGTGCTGAAAAGACATCATGGCCTTCGCCTGGTGTTCCTTTAGACAACCCCCTCAGGAGTCAGTCCTCCAGCAGCCCCGGGAAACCAGAGGATGTGCAAACAACTTCATGTTCCTGACTTCAAGCCTGTAACTAATTGCACAAAACAGGCCTGGGAGTGAACTGCATGAAGGACGTTAATTCAAATCAGAGAAAATCATGTTTTTTATCTTTTATAGTATAATGTCATATGAATGTATCTTAAAATGTGTGCCTTGAAATGTTCAGTTTTTGAGGCTAAAACTGTATTTCAAAAGTTGTGCCTAAGTCCTCCTAGTTAGTTCGATTTTTATCCTTTACCATTCAATGTGTGTGTGGCTTGGAGACCGCATTCACTGGTCAGGAAGTTGACAATTACGTCCCACATTCAGTAGACTAATAGCTCAGAGGTCCTCTCTCTGGTTACTGCTGAGACAGTGCATGGTCAGTCTTGCAGATCAACAGAGATGAATGTGATTTTATTTTTAAGTCTGGTTTCTAGGAATCACTCCCTGGAACAGAATAATTTATTGTTCACGCAGTGTTCACTCAGAATTTGTGCTTTAGCTCTTAGCCAGTAGGGGTAAAAGCTCTTTGCTGATGAATCAGTGGTTAACGTGGGGGAATGCTTACAAATTCGTCCACATTCCACCTTGATTGCTCTTGAGTGGCTGCAGTCTAGCACAGAAACACAGGCTTCCATATCTCCAGAAATCAGTGATCCCAGGAGGCCTTTTCTTGGCTTTCTCTTTGCCTGGTTTTCTCTGGCAGACAGCCAGAAGTTTTTATTTGCTGCTACAAAGCATGCTAAAGATTTCAAGCCCGTCCTCACTGTTCCTAACCAAGGTGTCCATTGTTTTTGACAATGCCCTTGGGAATGGGCCTCACTGCTTAAGCTAGTACATCTCATCTTATCTTCTCCTACCCTTGAACTGGGGTTTACAACATTGGCTGCCCTGGTCCCCAGGCCTTCAGACTCAGATTGAATAAGTGGCCAGCTTACAGATTGCAGATCATGATATTTTTTGCCTCCACAATTTTGTGAGCCAATTCTTCATAATAAAATTAGTTTTTCTGGGTGGGCAGATAACTTGAGGTCAGGAGGTCGAGACCAGCCTGGCTAACATGGTGAAACCCCGTCTCTACTAAAATACAAAAATTAGTCGGGCATGGTGGCAGGTGCCTGTAATTCCAGCTACTTGAAAAGCTGAGGCAGGAGAACCGCTTGAATCTGGGAGGCAGAGGTTGCCGTGAGCCCAGATTGTGCCACTGCACTGCAGCCTGGGCAACAAGACACTCTCTCTCTCTCTGTTTCTCTCTCTCTCTCTCTTTCTGTAATATTCTATCTCTCTGTTTCACTCTGTTTCTCTATGTTGGTGGTTCTGTTTCTCTGGAGAATGATGACTAAAATACTAAGAAAAAATTACATCAATATATGTTAAATAAATTTGTTAAAAATGGACACATATTATAAAATAAAACCAAATAATAATAAAAGTAAATAGCAATTTTCATTCTTTATAATTTATTTCAAATGTACATGTCAGCATAATTTTCATGATTTTAAATTCTGTAAGCATTAGACTGAAAGTCAGAAGCAAGCCAAAAATGTATTATTGCTTAACGTTCTTCTGGATATTTTAATACAACACGTTAAGAAGTTAGAGGTATAAAATGGTAAATATTTTCATTATTCTCTGAAGCTTATTATTTACCTAGAAAAAACTTATAAATAAAAATTTTCTAAGATATCTAAAGACAAAATAAACACTCAGTATTCAATGATTTTCATATAAAAAGTATACAACTATTTCTGTCATGCTAATATTCATGAGAACAAAATGTGATAATAGCCAGAAACATTTAAGAGAATAAAGATAGACTGAGAAGGCACTAACGTTAGGTTGATTTTCAAATATATTAGTAAATCAAAAAATTAAAAGAATGTGATACTGATGTTTGAATTCACGGATATAGCAGACAGTGAAACAGGATAGTGTACTCATCTATATCTGTCTTTCTGTGCATCCTTCTATCAATCCTGAGTGCTAAAGGTGAGATTCGCTTGCACCTAAAGCAGCAGGAAAGATTTGGAGCTTCAAGAATAAATGCAGATAGCACCTACAGAAGCTGTACCCAGTGTCATAAGGGATTCTGTGGAGGAGCTCATTCAGATGAAATAGGTAAGTTTATATTTTGTATTTTCAATTTTTTTTTTTGTATGAGCAAGGAAAGGCTTGTTGAAAGTTAAGATTCAGATATACACAGAGAAATATTGAAATATTGCTGCCTACTCCCAGGCATGGGAATGGCCAACTCCTTACTGCAGGGAGTGGAGGAGAGAGATATCAAGAGTGCGACAATTTTCTTAAGTCACCTACCCTATCTTTCATTAAATATCTCCGACCCTAGATTTAGTGCAGGAGTCCTGAAAAACATTCCCACAGGGAAGGTCAGGGTCCCAGGCTCATGGGTGTCCCCTTACCGCCTTTAGCAGGGCAAAAATAAGTAAAGCAAAGCTTCTTACTTCAGAAATATCCAGTCTAATACAGTGTGTACCCTACAGCCTAATCATTGCTTCATTCCAGAGGCTTTAATTGCATAAAATTCCCTGAGAAAGGGATGATATTTGTTTGTTTTTTAAGGATAAGGCCAGTATTAAGTCAAGTTTATTTTTATTCTCTATCAAGAGTCCCTCCCATGTAATCCTGATGGAAGAGGGTGCTGTACCAAGTTGCTTCTTCCCAACCTGTCCTAATTTGTATAGAGGGGGGAGAGTGGGGGAAGAAAGAAAAGAAAAAAAACCAAGGAAGTAAAAAGAGGCAGGAGGAGAGTACTTTCTCTTTTACGTGGATGGCATGAATGGGCTTTTGCTGAGAAACTCTGTCTGACCCTGGAGAGTGAGTCAGGCTGAGTCTGAGTCAGTGGAGTCCCCGTTTGAAGTCCTCTGAGGTAGCTGTGCTAGAGCCACTGCCCTCAGACATCAACTTCCATTTCTTCCTCACTGCAGCAGTCTGAAGGGTTATTGCTTTCTTCCTCTTCCCCAACTTTCTTCCTCTTCTCTTCTGGTTCCATGGAGACGTGATAATTTGGGCAAATAGTCTGTGATGAATCTGTCCCCTGGAGCCTGGAGCCCCTGTCCCTCCCCCAGACCCTTCTTGCAGACCTTTTGCTAAAGAGGACCGCGGATCTGTTTGTCTAAATCTGGGATCGGGGCCTCCTGTCATGGCCATATTCTTACCCTTAGCATAGGTTGATTCTTTGTATGCAGCGTACTGTTCAGGTGACAACGTCTTGAGCCAGAGATCCAATTTCACCTTGTATTGCTTCTGCAGCTCCTCAGCCTGGCTCTTACAATGATCCTTCTGGCTCTGCGGGATGTGCTGCCAGCGTCTGCCAATCTCTACCATGCGCTCCCTCAGGGACAAATGTTGCAGCTCTTTACTTGACCACGAATCTTGGTGAAACTTGTGATATCCATTCATGGGGGGTTTCTTAGGCTCTCCATGAAATTTTACCGTCTTGAAAAATTGATCCGTTTTTGGAAGAGACCTCACTTCTTCTTCCACATTTTTCTGAACCTTCTTTTGCCCTTTAGTCTGAATCCTCTTTGAGACCTCCGATTTCTTGGCCCTCTGTACTAAATCAGGGTGTTCTTCCCTGAATCGAGCAAATTTTTCCTCAAATTCTTGCTTTTCCTTCTGGAAATCCTGAATATATTTCTGTTTCACCTGCTCTGGGAGCTCCTTGTATTTCTTTGACAGGATTTTGGTCAGTTCCTGGTTTCTCATCCCAGGGTGCATTTGGGAGTACTGTGGCCAGTTGTCCTTGACGAAGCGGTTGTAGGCAGTAAGGGGCCTCTTTGGAAAGTCTGGATGTTTCGTATATGTTTGGCTTTTGTTTGTGTTTGTAACACATTTCCTGGCTTCCAGGACTAATTCTTTCAAAGTGCCAGATTTCCCCAAGTTGCAAGAAATCTCTAACCATTTGAGTCTGCACATTTCACCAGAAAAGTTTTCAAAAGCGACTTTTCCCCAGTCCAGGTGTGACTGAGTGGTGCTGAACTTGCTGCTGTCGTCAGATGGGAGATGAGTTTCCACGCTTTCCAGCAACCTCAAGATGTCTTCGTTGGACCAGTGGCCGTGGCTTCTAGGCAATGCCATTTTGATGTCTTTGGCTTACCTGTAAGATAGCAGGTATGTAGACAACTGAGCAAGAACACAGAGTTCTTTACTTTGAAGTCTCAGTGGATTATTTATTTCTGGAAGTCTTGCAGTATGTGTGATTCTGTATTTCTGAGCAGAAAAACAGGAAAGTTTTACTTTCCTTCATTGAGAGTAATGAAAAAACTTACACTTCCCTTTGCCATATGTTTCTTTTATAACTAAATTACCCTTAATATAAATAAAACATTGCCAATTTCTGAATTAAAATTTATGTTGGCCTTTCATACACTGCATTTGCAATATTCAGTATCTCCACACCCCACCCCAGTCTGCTTTCTGCCAGATCTCACGTGAACCTATCTTAAATTGAGTTGCATAAGACAAACACCAGACCACTCACTCAAGAAGCTTACTATAACAGAAAGGCCCTGAAGACAGAGTGAAAAGTTAAAGTGGAAGGAGAAATGCCTAAAAGGGAAAGAGCTTTCATCCTCTAGTGCCCTGAGTATGGCCATTTTCTCAGCACAGCCCAGGTATCCATGGCTAAAGGTGCAGATGAGAAGTTAAAGATACAATAGGACAAGCCCAAGACACCCTGTCTCTTAAAAAAAAAGAAAGAAAGAAAGAGGGGGGAAAAAAAAAGAAAGAAAGAAAAAGAAACTAGGAAAACTAAAAATTTATATAGGGCCAGACCCAGTGGTTCACGCCTGTAATTTCAACACTTTGGGAGGCTGAAGCAGGAAGATTGCTTGAGCTCAGGAGTTCGAGACCAGCCTGGGCAACATGGAGAGACCCCATCTCTAGAAAAACAAAAATTTATCCAGGCCCACAGTTGTGGTTTCTGTAGTCCCAGGTACTCGGGAGGCTGAGCTGAGAGGATGGCTTTAGCCCAGGAGGTCAAGACTACACTGAGCCTTGATTGTATCACTGAACTTCAGACTGGGCAACAGTGGGAGACCTCGTCTCAAAAAAACTGACCCTGTCAATTTTCTGTGATTTCCTGCTTTTCTGTTTTAGAATACATCTTATATTTATTTATTTTTTACTTTTTATCATCATCGCTTACAAAATACCTAAAAGTTTAAGACATGCATCTTTTTATCATTGAACCATTTGAGAGTAAGTTTTGATCTTAACCACAATATGGAATCCTGTGACTTCGTGAAGCTGTAAGAATTCTTATTTTTTTTTAATTTTTGTGACATAAAATATAAACATTTCTATAGTAGCTTCACAAAGTCACACATACGGTAGTTTTATTCTATTTTATAGAATAAAAATATCAAAAAAATAAGAGGCTTTGGAAAGAACATTCAAACAACAAAATAGATTTTGTAAATTAAAAATATTACAGAAATAGGAAAAATAAAAATCTCAGCCACTAAGGGACATCAACCTCTGTAGAAAAACGTGATTGTTCTCCAGTCAACACACGACCAGCTTTCCAAACTCTTTTTTTTTGCATAGAATAACATCAGATTTTTTGAGATGTTAGTGTCCACCAGATTGCATGGGTTTCAAGGGTTTCATCCACCTATAAACTCAAGGGGTGAGTCTTTAATTGTCTGAAAATCAATCCCATTCTCAATTGCCAGTGATTGGTTTAGAGAAGGGAAGCTAGCTAAGTTCTTTTACTCTCACTGTTTTGTTTCACTGTAACAACTGTCCATCATGACTTTTACAGAGGCCCCCTGCTTGAAAATGTTAGAGCAGAACTCATACTTTGACCAAAATCAGAAAAAGCTAGCCTTTACTCTCCAAAGTAAAACAGACACAGCAAGGTAAAGGTACTTCTCCCAGGTGAAAGAAAAAAAAAATCATTCTTTTTCTAGGCTGCTATGTTAATTCGATCAGCAAAACTTTCTGGCATGTTTACTATTCCTGGACTGTTTGGGGATATATTGATAAAATGTAGAAGTGTAAACAGAGGATAGAAATATTTTCTAAGCTCTATGGAAGCATTATCATTACTCTTTCACATAGTCAGAAAAATACTAAGTTTCATGCAATAATAGTAGGCACTAGAGAGTAAGACAGTGTTTTAAATGGATGCTTGAAATAAATAAATAAATAAGTAAACCTAGGCCAGGCAAGGTAGCTCAAGCTTGTAATCCCCGCATTTTGGGAGGCCAAGTTAGGCAGATTTTTTGAGCTCAGGAGTTCTAGACCGGGCAACGTGACAAAATGTCTAGATCAGCCTGTCTCTACACACACACACACACACACACACACACACACACAACACACACACACATTTAGTTAGCCCGACATGTTTGCACATGCCTATAAGCCCAGCTACTTTGGGGGGATGAGGATTGAAGAATTAAGTATGGAAGTAGAGGCAGTAGTGAGCTTTATTTCCACCACTGCACTCCAGCCTGGGTGTCCCTGTCTAAAACAAAACAAAAAAAAAACCCCAAAGAAGTGGAAAACCTAAATCCTAGTTTCTACACTGTATGAATACACAAACCCTCTATTTCTGTTATTTCTGCATGATTGCCAGTGAGACTTTTCTCCATGAATACTCATGTCTGGCTCTCTTTGACAGAGTGACTGAGGTTTCTGAAGAGACTTTTACTATGTTTTAGAAAAAAATGTTTGCCCAAACCATTCAATGCACCTTCTATGTATAGCCACACATTGTAACACAGGCACATTACCACTAGTAGAATGTAACACATTTATACACATACATTACAATACCCCTAACCCATTTACAGAGTCTACAGAGATTAAAAAATTACTAGATATTTGGAACTACTGCAAAATGCTTACAATCTATAAAACAACTAAGAAATACATTAAGTAAAAAATTAATCAAACATTAATCTGAGGATCATGTAGCAAGAGAGATGACAGAAATGTTTAATTTGTTAATAGGTTAAATGAAAGGAGCTTGTGAACCTATGGGTTATGTTTAAAATAACTGTTAAAAAGAAACGGAGCTGTTTGTAAAACTCAGAAAATTGGATCATTTCATCTCAGAAACTCTAAGTTTGCACAGAAATTCAAGTTCCCAATTTTCATTTGTTTTGTTTTGTGACCGGAGCTCCTACTCTGGAAATTGTATACTTACCTCAGAAATCGATCTATGTTCTCAGCAAAGCTTGCTGTGGAATAAGATGAATTCAGCTCAGGGATCAGGGTCTCACGGTGCAGTGCCTGTAGCTTTTGGAAGTCTCCGAGGCCGCTCTGTGGGTTCTGGAGAAGAATGGACTTGGCTCCTGAAGTGTCCTTTTATACATCTGTGAAGACCACACCCCTTCTTTCCTCTAATTGATTGGATTTCCTGGGTGTAGGTGGGTGTTAACATAGATGATTAAGTTTCTTCTGATCAGATTTTTTTTCTTCTTTTTTTTTTTTTGGTGGGAGTCTTGCTCTGTCGCCCAGGCTGGGGTGCAGTGAAGCGATCTCAGCTCACTGTAACCTCCCACTCGCAGGTTCGACAATTCTCCTGCCTCAGCCTCCCAAATAGCTGGGATTACAGGTGCCCCCTTCCACGCCTGGCTCACTTTTTGGCATTTTTAGTAGACAGGGGGGCTTCACCATGTTGGCCAGATTCATCTGGAACTCCTGACCTCAAGTGGCCGCCCGCCTTGGCCTATAAAACTGCTAGGATTACAGGCGTGAGCCACAGCCCCTAGCTGATTCACTTTTACTGTGATGTAAGAATTTAAGGACACTCTTGGCCTCCACTCCAGAAGTGGTATTTCTCCTGCTCCTCATATTCCAGAGTAAGGCTATCAGGGCCTCTCAGCAACTGCGGGACATAGGATTCCCCTCCTATGTTACCGGGCACTGCTTATCCAATCTTAAGGGGCAGAGAAAGTCTAGAAAGCACTAGCCAGGTGCAGTGGCAGGTACCTGTAATCCCAGCTACTGGGGAGGCTGAGGCAGGAAAATCTTTTGTGCCCGGGAGGTGGAGGTTGTAGTGAGCCGAGATCGTGCCACTGCACTCTAGCCTGGGTGACATAGTGAGACACCGTCCAAAAAACACCATAAATAAATAAATAATTAAATAAATATAAAAAACAAACAAACAAAATAAATGATAAGTAATACAATCTAAGAAGATATTTATGACAAAATATAAAGGAAGCAGAAGGAATATAAAATTGTAAATATAATTTGATTAATTTTATTTAACAAATATCAAAAAAATGAAAGAGATTTCATCAATTAGTATAATACTTGTGTTAGCTTTAGGGGAATATTGGGAGCATTGTTTCATTATTGTTCACAATTTTTTCCATTTTTTTGTGTGTGTGAGTAAGATGTCAAAAATGAGAAAGACAATTTAAGTAGACTTCAAACACAGTGTATTCCATGAAGCTGATTTTCTCTTAAAAGAAAAATGATGTTTTAGCTCCCTGACAAAACGCCTCATCATTCGAATTATGCTTTGTTTAGGACACGCAACATTTTCTTCCTTGAGTATTTCCATATTTGTTTCATTTTTTCCAAATGATAGTAAAGATCCATTCTGTGTCTCTATTTGATGTTTATAATTCCTGAAACACCTGAGCAGTGCATTGCACGTAATAAGTAATTTCTCCATGAGTAAATTAAGCTGAATGTTGAATTTCTCAACCGAAACTTTGAAATCTGAGGAAAAGCAATGTCTTCATCCTTATTTTCTTGTATCGCTTCTTTCCCCTGTATCAAAGGATACAGGGTGTTAATACAAGACACAGAGAAAGAGAATGTGTGTGTGAATTTGATTCAGAAGCCCATAACATTTTATTGAAATTATGTTTCATTTGACTGTCCCTTCTGTTTATGGGAGCTGCTAACAGGGATTCTGTGTTTCATTTACCATATACTATTACAAAATATCAGTTCATGATGCTAAATTCATAAACGTTGAATATAGATGAAATTCAAATTATAGGGGTTTTAGTGATTCCTATTTTTCTTTGTCAACAGGGTACAGTTAAAAGAATATTATAGACTTCCTATTTCATTCTAAAAAAATTTAGGTAAGTTATTTAACTCCTGATCTTTTTTTTTTATCTCAACTATGAAATGGGGCTACTACCCTGCCCAACTTGCAGAATTGCTCTGAAGATGAAAAATCACACATTGTGTTAACATTCAAAACAGTGATTGGCTCATAGGAAGTGATCAGCCAGTTGTAAACGCTGTTAGTAAAACTAAATTATAAAATGAAAGAGGTAAGTTAAGGAATAAAATAATGAATGCTTTCTTAATGTAATGGTTGTTTCTCATTAGTTAATTGAAGTGTGACAGAGCTGGTAGATTGAGTTTAGTGACTCATTGGTCAAATACGCAGAGCTTGTGGATACACTTTCACTTATGTTGAATCATTCTTATTGCAATAGCAACCTCATCACTCCTTTTGGAATGTGAGTTCTGTGAAAGTGTTTACATCATAGCAGGCATCCAAATATTGTAGAAAGACTGAAATAAACATCAAGTGTTTTGTTCCTAATAGGGTTAGCTTTAAAAATAAGAATATTATTAGTTATCACTTGGAAAATATTCATAATTTTCCAGGCATCTTCCTAAACATTAGCAGATTATCTTATTTTCATATTGATATTACTTCTGTGAGTAGATTACTAGGATACCTAAAATGAAGAAAGTCTTGCCTATATTTGTATATCTGGGTTTATCGGTTATTTATTATTCCAGTGTAAATAAAAATCACTGTCACTGTTCCCATTGGCACATGCCGCTGTTTCTGTGCTTTCATAAGCCTCAGCAGAATAGTGTTTTCCAAGATTTAAAAATAAGGTAGCTATGTATGTTATTGTTCTGAATTTGCATATTATAGAAATTTAAAATATATATTGCATGCTTGAAAAACACTGACTTGAATTGTACAGATCTACTTAAGCACAATTTTTTTTTTAAAAAATCAATACAGTCAGCCCTTTCTATTTGTAGATTTGCCATCAGCAAGTAAAGGTGGATAGAAACTACAGTATTATTCACTGTAATCCCAGGTACTTAGGACTCTGAGAAAGGAGGATTGCTTGAGCCCAGGAGTTTAAGGCTGTAGTGAGGTATGATCAAGGCATGGCACTACAGCCTGGAGAAAGAGCAAGACTCCATCTCTTAAGAAAACAAAATAAAATACAGTATTGAAGGAAAGAAACCCACATATGTAAACGGCCAACTTTTGGTTTTTAAAGATGGTAAACTTTATTTTGTGAAATTATTTTTTTTGTTTTCAAACTTATATTTTTAAATATTAGTATTGCATATAGAAAATGATTTTGCTAAAAAAAATCACAAAGTAGAAAAGACAGAAATCCAGGAAAAAGGGTCTTAAGTGAGTAAATTTATTTCTATGGAACAAATCTCAACAATTATTTTTCCTTTAGCTTTGATATGTGAGAACTTCTATCACAGAAGGATACTTATGACATGCACTTGAATCTGGGAACCTCGGATTCAGCTAGTAAAGAAATAACGAAAAACGTAAAGTAAGAGAATTATGAATGTTTTTCTCAAAACAAAACAAAATAAAACAAAACTGTTACATTCCATTTGGACTCTTGGACATGTTTTTCAGAAATATTTTCTGTTTTATATCATTGCCTACTTCACTGTCTTGACGATATGAAGACCAGGATGTCAAAGGACAGTAAGCACGTGGTGAGAGATATGTTATGCCAGTTAACCCAAGGGGATCAGATGTGGCTTCAGATCCCGAGTACTCAGCTACATTTCCTCACTGAGGCAGAGCCAGGTAATCCAGAAAGTCTTACCAGGCTCTGAGAATGCTGTACTTACATGATTCTGAAAATCACTTGAAAAGATGAAATATTAAATAATTTTGTCTAAAATCTGATTATTCCGATAGATCAATTTGATTTGTTGAATGGTTTGTTCACTTTCAGCCGGTTAATTCCACAGAAGAGGAGGGCCAACTTTCACATATACGTGTCGTTTCTGTGGGACTTGAGTATGCACAAGTTTTGATATCTATCGGGGTCCTGGAACCAATCCCCAGAGATGACTGATGAAGCTCAGTTTTGTTCTGGAATTTTTATTTTGTGTGTAGAAATACATTTTCATGAAGTTATGGCTATATTCATTTTATTTCTCATTTCAATATTATTGAAAATTATGAATGATCAACTGATGTTTCTGTAACAAGCATTTATGGATCCTTAGGGTTACCAGATAGACTTTTTTTTTAATTTTTAACTGCATTTTTTCTTTTTTGCAGCCCCAGCTGTTGCACAGATAGAATTTTTTATAGGTAGAAAAAGAAAAAATGACTCCCTCTTATAATATCACTTTTCCTTTTATTTTGCACTGTGGAAAAATATCATAATTGATTTCTTGCAAGCCAATAGAAAACTTCAAAATATATGCACTAAATGTTACATAGAATATGTTCTCATACAATGTAAAATAGTTTTTGCATATCTTTATTTTCAGTATCATTCTGTTTCTAATTTTAAAAGAATATATGCTTATTTTAGAAAAAGTAAAGATCAAGAAAGCTACAGCAGATTATAAATATCTTTCTAGTTCTGTCAGAAAAATATAAAATTATGGTTATATTCTTGTGTGTATAATTCTAGTCCCTTTTCTACTTTAAATATATTTTTGTTTTTACATACACAAAACCCAGCAAATCTATATGTAATGTATATAATAAACACATTTATTCATTCTTTTTCCTATTTTTGATATTAAGAGGTTTTTTTCTTCCTACATCTTGACTATTGCAATTTTTTCTGCCAATCATTGAGTATCCCCAGGTTGATCTCACATGTACCGTACAAGGGGTTAGGTCACTGGGAAGCCAGAAATGGCTCTATCATTCTGTCCAGGGATTATCAAAGGGTCGGGCTGGGGAGTAAGAGCATGTTTTAGAGAGTTGGACTGGTTGGGCAATTAAAGCATAATTTTAACCTAACACGTCATCGCCGCTTATTTTGTTGTTACTCTTAAGAGACAGGTTCTCACACTGTCTCCCAAGCTGGAGTTCAGTGGTGCCATCTTATCTCACTGCAGCCTCAAATTCCCAGGCTCAATCAATCTTCCCACCTCAGCCTCCAAAGTCGCTAGGACTATAGTCACATGCCACAGTGCCCAGCTAATTATTTTACTAATTATAACAGAATTTCAGCAGTGAAATATTGTCTAGTAAAATGTAAGGAGAAGTCTAAATAATACATGATGAGTACATATAAGAAACTGCCATTGTTTCCCGGGTGAAGTTGGAGTAGCCAATGAAGAGTCCCCCTCACACCCTGGCCTCACTGAACGTTAACAGGTCGTGGTGGTGCTGCACTTGAAAAACTTGCTTCAAATCCACACTTCAGAACTCCCGGAAAACTTACCTTCTGGGTCACTTGTAAAGCTGTTTAGAAAGAAATGTCATGTCAGAGGGATTCCACGGCAAATTTGAAAAAAGGCCAGTATCAGGAGAAGCTCTTGGCTGCTGAGTTCTCATGGCACCATGAACTTCAGGAAGTGAGTGCTATAGCAGCGGCCTGCACTACGGAATCTGGGCACTGGTGCACC